>OY751322.1:19552134-20854634 GCA_963564615.1 Rhorus exstirpatorius | reverse complement strand
AGCTAAAAATGAAACACTTTCATTCTTCAGCGTTACACGTGCATTAGAGAGAGATCGCTGCTTAGGAAAAAAAAGGGAGGACGAGTAGAAAGAATTCTTGGTTATCGAACAACCGGAAGTGAATTTTTCTTTAATTCACGTTTCTCCCTCTCTCTCTCTCTCTCTCTCTCTCTCTCTCTCTTTCTTTCACGTCCAAACATTCTCTCGGAGTAATCCGAGACACGAGGGAAAGCAGCGAATGAGATTTGTACAAGACTACATTCTGAAGTTTCCTGCATTAAAAATCAAGTCCAATTGGTAATTGTTAAAAAAATAATAATCATAACATCGAAATATACTTTTTCATGCTTCATTGTTGTACCTAATCCAGACTTATCGTGAGACTCCAGCTAATGTAAATTGAACGTAATAATTAAAATTTTCGAAATAAAGGCAATCATCATTTGTCAAATTTGTATTTCGTAGACTTTTTTTTTTTCTTCTTTTTCATTTCCAAGTGGCGATTATTCGATTAGATAAGATTTCTCGAGTTCAGACGTCATGGGGCCAAAAAAAAAATAACCAGACACTCCGATAAACGTTGACTGGCGAGCACATCGATGCGCTATCGGACAATCACTTTGCTCGGAGCAAAATTGCTCATCGGGTGGCCATTTTTTTTTTGCTCCCACATTACTTTGGATATTCAGACTGAAAAGTGAGGTTTCGGAATATTGCGTGTCTACGCGTTGCCTGCGATCAGAGGTAAAATAAGAAAAAAAAAAAAAAAGAGCCAGGAGGGGATGGAAAAATAAAGGACGAGAGTGAAGTGACGTGTTGTTATTGCGCGTTTTATACTCTCGCTCGGTGTCTCTGTGTACGTTTTGGACGAATGTACAGTTGTGTGGGGGGCGCACGTGCGAGCAATTTTATTCGGCGTATGAAAAGAAAGAAGAAACGCGTAGGAAGAATTATTCGACATTCGATGATAAAAAAAAAAATCATTCAATTTTTTTTTAACAATGAGTATGAATTATTTTGTCAAAAAAATCATTTTTGATGATTTTTTTCAAAATTCAAATTGATGGGATGAGATTAATGAAGGACGTTAAATTTCTTGATGATTTTTCATAAAATCATTTTTTTTTTAGCCATTACGTATTCAAATTTCCGGCATGACTTTATAGTTACATTTTCGTGCAGACTGTTTGCACATTGGTAAAGCGTATCGTATGCTCGTGTGTGCTCGCAGTCACGAGTCCCTCGCGCTCTCACAATCGTCGACAATGTGTGCTGTCGATGACGTCAGAGAGCGCGAGAGTAGACGTTTTGTGAACGCGAATAACTCGGAATGCTTCTCATGGCAATCAGTAAAAATTACATTGACAGGGTAATAATGTTATTTTCAATTGTCAAATATGCAATCATTAAAAATAAACGCCGGGGAGACGAGAGTTTTATGCGTTGGGTCTAGCGTTTCTCATGGGAGATACTCCAAGTTGGGTTCGGCCATCTAGCGGTGGCGTCTCGAACTAAAACGTCACAGGACTCAGCGATTCTTTCTTTACGAGGCAAAAATGCTAAATATAAAGCGAAAAAAAAAAATGTTGATGGAAGGTTAACCGATGTGACCAATAAAAATTCACTGATAATAAAAACAATTGTTTTTATTATTATTAAAAATAATTAAAAACAAAAAACAAAAAATATTATTATTAAAAAAAATGATGTATTTGCTTAAAAATTCAAATGGCTATGGTATCGCTCTTCCGTTAACAATGAGGAAAAAAAAATGAGTTTCCAGGCAACGTTTCGCTGATAGCAGAGCAGTGTTTACTGATAGAGACTAAATTTTATTCTCACTGTGATGACAATGATGTTTCCACCCCCGCCAAGCGTATCATGCTTATACATCTCACTCTTTGCGAAGCGCTAATTCACTCGCTCCACCATATTATGCATATATACATATATCCATATCGTATATACATCGCAAATTTTGCCAGAGGTCCGTGCAGTTTGCACCCCGGTGAAAACCGGTTTACTATTGGTCGGAGTCTTCGGGAGGGAGAGCAAGAGAAGGAGAGAGTGAGGGGAAGGAGAGAAGGACAGAGAGCGAGTGAGCAATAATGAGAGAAGGAAAGAGGGAGAGAGAGAGAGAGAGAGAGAGACCGAAGGAAGGAGAGAACGATAGGGAGTGAGAGAAAAAAAAGAGAGCGACCATGACGGCAAGAGGAAGGTGGAGGGAGGAGGTGAGGGAAGGAGTGAGCGAGAGTACAAGAACAATCGGGGGTGTAAAAGAGAGAGAGAGAGGAGTGAGGAAGAGAGGAATGAGAGGAGTGAAAGAGAGAGAGAGAGAGAGGAGCGATCGAGAGAGGGAGCGGGAGGGAGGGAGGAGAAAAAGAGGATGATGGTGAGAGACCAGAACGGCCTAGGACAATGCGAAAGAGGGCGATGAACAAAAAAGTATTCTGTTAGGGTGAAATAGAAGGTGGGCGAAGGAGGAGTCCAGAAGGAGCGATTAAAATACATACCCGCATAAGTCTTTTTTGCCCAGGATGGTAAAATTTATCGCGGAATTTTTGGGAGCCGTTCGACTCGCAAAGGGGTTGTTTCATGAACGAAATTTTAACAGCACCCTTAACCCCCAAAATTCGAGAATTCCTGCCTTTTTTTTTTTTAAATCTCGAATTCCTTCTCACAGCATTCACGAATAAAACAACTTTCCAAACTACCCCACTATAAATATATGGGGCACTCTACGTGAAGTAGGACGCTTAGAGACCGTGCAATTTTTCGAAAGTATTTCAATAAATATATATATATGAGCTTTGCGTAAACTGGAGCGATTTTTTGCAACGTGCAAGAGAGAGAGAGAGAGAGAGAGAAATTGCTTTAAAACCGCGAGGATGAGAGCCAAGTAGATTTGGCCTAAATTTCCCCATATATATGGTTATAGGGGATGGAGACCGAGAAGTTGCTCCTAGAAGGGATTGAAGATCGGGGGTGGCGTGGTTGCCACGGCGACCAGCATTGATTCCACCCCTCTCGACCATCCATACTTCTCTCTCTCCTCTCTCTCTCTCTCTCTCTCTCCCTCTTTCACTCCCTGCACTCCCTCACTTTTTTTTTGCTTCTCGTCTCTCGCTCGAGCCTTAGCGTTATCAAACAGTCCCTTTCTTTCTTCCCATCCATTCTCGAGAGTCTCTCCACCAGCACTATACGCATATATAGGCCATTCCACGCGGAGTGAAACGGATTCTTTCTCTCTTTTCATCTCACCTTGCAATTTTCTCTCCTCCCTTGTCTCCTTCCTCCTAAATCTTCCCTCTCCCCTCATATTCCCAGCTCCTTAAAACCCCCGCAGTGAGGAGAGCACAGAATCCTCGCAGTTATATCCCCAAATTTCGTGAATCCAGTGACACACACACACACGAACGCGGGATCGAGAAACTCGGCAGACTATGCAGCTTCGGAGATTCTCGAGATATGCGAGGAGGAGTTTTGGGGGGATGTGCACCGTGATTATACGAAATAAAGAGCGCGAAAAGAAGGGGAGGAGAGGGAGGGAGAGGGGATGAAAAAAAAATGTGTCTCTTTATAAATGCATGAGATTAGATTGGAGCTGGTCTTCGGTAATTTCTCATCAAATGTGAACCAAAAAAAAAAAAAAAACAATCCTCACAAAAAACTACCCTTATAGTTTTTTTGGATTCTGTGCTGAAATTTTCCAAAAATCGATACGTATTATTGGGTAAAATTTATTTATGATAAATTTTACAAGATTTACAGGGTTTTTAGTGTACATTTTAAATATTATTAAAAAATTTTAAGTCGTTTAATATTCAATGGAAAATAAATATATATATATATATATATATATATATATTTATATTTGTCGTATTTGTTGCTCAATTCGGCCTCGAGCCGCTCGCGGGCAACAATGGCTCGAGATATTGCGAAATACTTCCTCGAACGTTTCGTGCACGACTGCAAAGTCTACGGGGAAGCTTCATACCCGCGTGCTACGAGGTAGCTCGTTTATCGACTTTCGACAGGCAAAAGGGCTTAATTCCCGCGTTTTAACGATCACGGTAACGCGTGTTGCGCCATTTTTGTTTGCCGAGAGTCGATGAACGCGCGTCGTATATACGTATACGGCAGAAGCGAGGAAAAGGCGCGAGTCTGCGGTCATCCGCGACAAACCCGCGCAGAAGGATTTTGCAAGAGACCGAACGTTCCGCTTGCATCCACCGCCTTTTGCCGATCTCCTCTCACCTTATAATTCATGATTTTCCGTCCTTCATACACGCGATACGGGATATTTAAGGTCAAATCAACGTCGGACGATTGTCTCGCGCGCAAAAGAAAACAATTTAATTTTCAAATTTTTTTTTTTTTTTTTCAAAATCCTTTTTGCTCGGGGACGTGTTATCGATTTTTTTTTCAAAAATTTCGACGATAAATTCTCGATCGACGATCAAAGTTACAAGAAAAACGTACGTAATTTTCAATAATAAATCAGAATTTTTAATTAAAAAAATGATTAATTAATATTTAATTACTCAAATTATTGATTAATTAATAAATTATTTATTAAATTGATTAATTAATAAATTATTTATTAATTTAATAAATTAATCGAACACTTTTATTGATAAGGGTGGAAAAAAAAATTGTGAATAATTATGAATTAGCGTGGAGAGTTGGCGATGAATAAATAAAAAAATTAATAAAATCCGAGATTCGTGAAACAGTCGATTTGACCTGGAATTTCCCGTGTAAGACAGAACTGTATTCTATCCTGGTATTAGTTACGCCGGGTGTACTTTCACAACTGACAAAAAATACTATAACGCGAACCTCGTTCCTAAGTACTATAATAGTACCGAGTAGCCACGAGAGTATGTACAGCGTCGAGGCAAGAAATCGCCTCGGATTATCAACTTTTTCTTTTTCCACGCGTCGGGGACATTGACTTTGTGTAATTTCTTTTTTAAATTCTTCATCGAATGACCTCAATCATGCATGAGATAACGTATTTTGTTTTCTTTTTTTTTTCCAAAATTTTCGAACGTCTCGAAATTACTGAATTTTTTTCAACAAATTTACTGAATTTTTTCAACATATTTACAAAATGACAATTTTGGTACCTGACCTTTTTTTTTTTACCAAGTTCAAGCTTTACCGATCTCATTTCGAACGAAACTCTCTGTCCGTTCATCGTCAGATATCGAATTGACGACAAAAAGTTGACGTAAAATATCGATCTTGACGAACAGAGCTATTTTTTTTTTTTTTACGAGAACGAGGTTAGGTTCGATTTGTTTCATCAAATTTTTCTGTCAAACATGAATTTACATGAAAAATTCAAGTGCGTAATTTCAAAGAGGTCTTTTCGACGAGTCAAACAAGCTGCCGCACATGCAAATCGCGAACGAATTACGCTTTTTGTGATATTCACAGAGCAAAAAAGTACCATTATGGCCATTTGCCTTAAATCCGGTTTCCCTTTGACAAAACCGTGATTTTTAATTTTTTTCGCGTCAATGACATGTCTCTCCATCGGAATACACGATTTTCGAGCCTGTACGAGGCTCGAAAGGGTGAAAAAATAATTTTTTTTTTTTCCCCATCGAATCCTGATTTTACGGTGGAATCGAAGGCTTCGTTATAAAGTCCCTTGGGGCATACGCATCTCGAATATAATGTGGGTCAATGCGAGAGGCCCTTTATTCACTTCGATGCGAAGCACGCGAAGTGGATAAGGGTTAATTGAACTGGAGGAGAGGAGAGACAAGATTTGACCAACTTTACCCTTGAGCAGAGATTTTTAAACGTCGAATCCTGAGATATTTTGAATATATATATTTTTTTTTTTTTAATTCACGAATCGAGGGATATAGCGATGGTTCGCGGCGTTGGAGAACATTTCACAGACGCGCACGAGAAAGAAAAAAAAACACGAGTGCAGTGGCTGACGTCAGTTATAACCGTGCCCAACGCTATTCCTGGCCCAAGCCTTATTCTAGCTTCTCTCACACGATCATTCTCTCACGAATAGCTACTCATCTGGCTCTCACTCCATCTCTATCGCATTTTTCTCATTATTCCTCTTTATAAACCACACATATATATATATATATATATAATAGATTCGTTAAATCGTAAAAGGAGCTCAAAAAAAATTTCATAATTGTCTCGTCATCATTTTTGGCCATTCGCATCAGGGATTTCTTCGAGTTATCTTCTCTTTTTTCATGATTTTTCTGGAAAATTACCTTTAAAAAAAAAAAATAAAAAATCTCTAGTGATAAATTCGAGACTCTACCAACTTGGGAAAGCTAGCGATGCGAGGTGAGTTTTAGAGGAAAAGAGAGGAGAAAAAAAAACAATGCCGAAACTCTACGATGATGAGACCGAGGAGCTAGACACTCCGAGAGTCTGACCTCGCATTGGCTCTTTCTCGCATCGCTTTTGGTACCGTTATCCTACGGGAGGAGAGATGCCTTCGTCCAGAGCCTTCGACAAGTATCTCACGAGAAAATATATATGTATATATCTATATGTATATGTATATGTGTATATATATATATATATATGTGTGTGTATATATATATATCTATATGTATATATATATATCAGAGCTGGGCAAAGTACCTGAAACTACTTCAAGTACAAAGTACAAAGTATTGAAAGTACTAGAAGTACAAAGTATTTCAAGTACTTGAAGTACTCGTGTATTTCAAATACAAAGTACAAAGTATTTAAAGTACTTGAAGTACTCGTGTATTTCAAGTACCAAGTACTGAGTACTTGAAGTCCTAAATATTTGAAGTACTTGAGGTATCAAGTACTTGAAATACGTCAATTATCAAGTATCAAATACTTTTCAAGTTTTAAAGTATATATCTCGTAGGTTCTAGTACTTGTATTTGATTTCTTACGTACACTTTGTATCAATAGATATTTTCACATTTTGCAATTCACTCAGGCTAGGCAGATTGGAACAGAAATATTTAAAAGAAGAATTAGAAATCATTTTAAAGGATAGCATTGACGATTGTAATCAAGATTTATTTAGCTACAGATTTTAAAAAGGAAAAAATAAAGAATATAATACACGGATTGTCAAAAACGGAGCCATGCATTGACAATGACACCGTAACTACCGTAGCTTGAGCCTTTGAACGGTCATTCCTTGCAATCTTAACCAAAATATGGCGCAGAAAGTTCCTCAATTGTGTATTCAAAGGCGTTATACATGCAACCATTAGCAAGACGTATTCAAAAGTACTTCATACTTGGTACTTGGCAAAGTACTTGAAATACAGGAAAGCAGTTGAAATTTTAAGTACTTGAAATACAGGAAAGTAGTTGAAATTTTAAGTACAAATACTTAAAGTACAGGTCGAGTACTTGGAAATTTAAGCACGATACTTGAAATACTTTTTAAGTAACTTTGTACTTCAGGTACTGTACTTCAAGTACATCGCAAGTACCGAGTACTCGAAGTAAAAGTATTTCATACTTGGTACTTGGCAAAGTACTTGAAATACAGGAAAGCAGTTGAAATTTTAAGTACTTGAAATACAGGAAAGTAGTTGAAATTTTAAGTACAAATACTTAAAGTACAGGTCGAGTACTTGGAAATTTAAGCACGATACTTGAAATACTTTTTAAGTAACTTTGTACTTCAGGTACTGTACTTCAAGTACATCGCAAGTACCGAGTACTCGAAGTAAAAGTACTTCATACTTGGTACTTGGCAAAGTACTTGAAATACAGGAAAGCAGTTGAAATTTTAAGTACTTGAAATACAGGAAAGTAGTTGAAATTTTAAGTGCAAATACTTAAAGTACCGGTCGAGTACTTGGAAATTTAAGCACGATACTTGAAATACTTTTTAAGTAACTTTGTACTTCAGGTACTGTACTTCCAGTACATCGCAAGTACCGAGTACTCGAAGTACTCGAAGTGCCCAAGTACTGAGTACTTGAAGTACTGAATATTTGAAGTAATTGAGGTATAAAGTACTTGAAATACGTCAAGTATCAAGTATCAAATACTTTTCAAGCATTCAGGTATACATTTCATAAGTTCCAGTACTTATATTTGATTTTGATTCGAGTACCTTTTGTATCAAAACATATTTGCAAATTGTGCAATTCACTCAGATTAGGCAGATTAATACCGAAATATTTTAACGAAGAATTATAAATAATTTTAAAAAATAGCATTGACACCAAAATTTCAAATATTTACTCCAATACAAGAAATCATGAAATTTCCAATAAAAAAAATTATATATATATGTATATCACATTAATGACCATGATTATCGAAATACTATTGGGACAAAGATGAATGTCTCTTTTTTGCATATACATAAAAATAATTATTCACAATTATAATAATATTTGTGAGAAAAGTACTTTAGACTGTATTGAATTTTTTTTTTTTTTTTAATGATAATAGAAAGTGCGGGAAAAAAAGGAAATGGCGAAGAGATTATGTGAAAGGGGGTAGTCTATGTATGCATGAGCTTATGCGGGACTAGACTGCGGTGGGATCGATTCGACTGGAGGTGGAAGTCATCCCTCCCTTTCCTCCAGATTTTCCTCCGAACGAACGAACATTATCAACCCCCTCGCGTCTTTTCTAACCCACCACGAAATTCACCCCTCATTTCCAATCCCCGACCCAATATTCACCCCAGCATCCCTCTCATCTCTCTCTCTCTCTCTCTCTCTCTCTCTCTCTCTCTCTCTCTTGACTCTTTTGACTCTCTTGCCCCTTGGCAAAATAATCGGAGGTTTCCTCTCCAGTTTCCTTCATGCTCTCGACCCTCTCCTCTCCTTCTCACACGCTCATCTTCTCCTGGTAATAAGGATCCCCCCAGCTTTCCCATCTCATTCAACATCTTCTTATCCTGCTCGTGACTTCTCACGACTGGAAATTCTACTTCGAGGGACGTGCGATATCATTTTTCTTTTTTTTTTTTTTTTCACCCCAACCCTTTCATCGCGTTCTTACTGGGCTCTCGAGAGACTCGCGGGATGACGAAAAGGGTAATAAAATACATGATCAACGAGATACAAAGAGAAATGCAAGAATTCATTGGGGGACGCTTTCAATTATACATTTTTTTTTTTTTTTTCATCATTTTGAAACAAATTGGGTTAGATTTTTGACTCAGCCCTGTAAGGGTTGAGACGGAATAAAAATGAATTTATATGAAATTAAAAGTTTGACGAAGGGATTGCTGTATTTGCGGAATATACAGATTGAGATTCGCGATTGAGATTCGACTGAACGACGTGTTTACATCGTGAGAGTTTGCGGGGGGGGGGAGGATAAAAAGATGGCGAGGAAAGTCGAGAGATCGGGAGAGATGGGGATAAGACCGCAATGTGAGAGAGGAAGAAACGCGAGAAAAGAAGGGAAAAAAAAGAATCGGTGCGGGTGGTAAATTCCACAGCATCCGAGCGAAGGAGAGAGAGAGAGAGAGAGAGAGAGCGAGGCCGCTGAGCTGCATTGTATTCCAATCCCTTCGCTCTTATTATGCCTGTAGGCCTCGTATATACATACAGATGTATTCTCAAAACACTTTTCTCCAGTTCTCTTTACACGGAACCGAACATACATGTGGGAATTTTTGTTTCAATCCAGCCACCGTTGATTTATTCTTAATTCCAAATTTCGACGTATAAAAAAGACAAAATTTTGAAAAAAAATAAAATAAAAACATGAATCGACGTCCAGAACCCATTACTAATTCTCAAAATACGAATATTTTGCCATTTTTTTTCGCCTCAAATGTAAAGGATTCAACCTTAACCCACTTTTAACAAAAGCATGGGTTAACCCCCCAGTTTCGTCTAGGTAAGCCAACCACAGTGATCAAATATTCATATTTAACACTGTTTGATGTTAGGTCAATGATCGGATTACTTCAGCAAAACCGAGGTTAACCTCAGATTTTGATCTCAAATGGATTAAAGTAGGATTGACTCAATCTCAGGGACTGGAACGAGAGAAAGAAGATGGCCGTGTGCTGGTACAGGTGAATTCGGTCTTCGCAATCATTTTTCGAGTCTCAACTAATTTACTTTTGTCGCTAAGACCTTCAAATATTAAATTTCTGGATTACGATAGGCTGATATGACATCGAACGCCCCGTGGATAAAAAAAAAAACATATTTATTTCATACATAAACCTATGGGCACTCATACAGTATCCCTGTCACTCTTTTCCCATTCCCTACTAAACGGCGGAGAGAAAACGCGAGCGTTGGTATTGGTGTTGTCTAGTGCGGTATGCGCCATACAGAGCCAGAACTTTGGTGTTCAGGTCGATGAACACGTCTATATAGCCGGAGTTGTATACATGAAATACGCGAAGGAACATGTAACCCCGCATAGATATACGAATGGTGGCGAACAAAAGGGCGTAACCCACTTGACTCCAAAACGCCAAAGTCTGGTGGGTTAAGCCCTTTTGTTCGCTCGACAGTTCATGTATAAACTGTTGGAAAACAAAAGGGCTTAACCCATACGATTTATCGAGCAAATTGTAGTGGCTCAAGCCCTTTCGTTCATTAGAGATGCATACATGTACTCTCTATAGTATTACGAGCTATACCGAATCAGGAGCGTAGCATTACGATAAAGGATCCATAGCATATAGGTGCTGTCTGAATCGTACTGTAGCGTTTGCCTCGTCCACGAGAGCTATGCAATTTCGTAGTTATAGAATACTACGGTACCCAGGGTATTTACATGTATACAGTATATATGTGAGTTAGGAACAATATAGATATCATTATGTCTACTGTACAGTGGCACGAAGGTTCAACCGCTCGAATCCTGGCAAACTGAAAGGCTTAACCCCAATCGTCTTATTCGCTAGATCGTGTGGTTTACGCGCTTTTGTCATTCAGCAGGCTACACATGAAACTCGTATAGGGTAGACCGCTGACGAAAAGGTCGCAACCTTACTGCACTGTTATCGTTAAATAATTTTTCTTTCGCTCTTTCGCTCGTGACTCGTGATCGCTAGCACGGACTCCCAGTTGGTTTAACGTCCTAAATCATGTGGATTAAGACCTTTCGTTTGCTGGCAGTATCGTTAAATGTATTTCTAGCGTATAGAGAAGATGGAGTTAACATCGATTAAAGTGTTGAATCCGGTGGGTCACGCTTTTTTGCCTGCTAGCAGTCTGTTTATAGATTGCCGGTACAATCTTACAGGCAATATTATGGACTGACTCGCGGATAACTCTGGGATTTAAATCAAGAGAGTTACGTCCTTCTGATGAACAGCGACACATACGTATAAAGTTAGCATGGGCTGCTCGATAAAATGAAGTAAGCCACATGAACATGACTGTTGGAGTTAAGCCCTTTCGTTTGGTGACAACCTAAGTTTAGACAGATTTTCAGCATAGACTGCTAGGACAAAGTGGAGTAACCTACTTAACCTCAAATATTAAATCCAACAGGTTACGCCCTTACGATTTTTAGCAGTATTTACATACATATAGGTCTAGCATGGACTACTGGAAAAAAATGATGTAACCCACTTTGCTTCAAGTCCGAATTAACCTGGGTTACGTTCTTTCGCTTGCTGGCAGATCTCACATAAGTTTCTGCGCCATAGGCTGCAAGGACAAAATGCCCCGCGTAACTTCGAGTGTCGAAAAATTTGTGGTTTAAGTCCTTTTGACGGTTAGGAGTCGATTCATATGTACTTTTATGGGGCTAGACATGTCTATGTGTAACCCTGAATGTATATGTGGTATGTTTCGGTGTCCGTGTACATATATCGAGGAAGTAAATGGAAAATGGTGACTGCGCAGACGGGATATGAGAGGAACCGACGTCAGCCTCGTGCTAGCTGGTATACCTTGCTTCTATAGACTATATTTTCTTCTCTGGGTAAAATAGGAGAGGGAGAGGAAAAGGCCCTCTCTCTCTGTCTCTCTCTCTCTCTCTCTCTCTCTCTTTCTCTCTATACCACGAACGTTTCCCAAAAAGCAGAAAGCATGATGACGATACCAACAAGAGCGAAAAGAATATTCTTTCTCTCTCTTTATTTATTTTTTTCTCTATTTCTCTCTTTCGCTAGTTCTATAACCTGTGAGAGTCAGGGAAGTAAATGTACAGAGAAATGTTATTCTTCTCTCTCTCGCAATATCAGGCCTCAACGGCGTCTGCCAACGTCGTAAAACCGTGACCCGGGAACGCTTTAATCTCTATATAACCCTTTCCCCCTCTTCTCTTCTCTCTCTCTCTCTCTCTCTCTCTCTCTCTCTCTCTCGGGATCGGTCGTGCTTTTTTTTTTCTACCACCAGCACATTTTTTTTTCTTCCCTCCTTTTACGATTTTTCTACACCCTCACTTTTTCCTTCCCTTCTCTATACATCCATACGTATATCACATACTTTTTATCTCTCAGCGGTATGGATAAAGTTACGTGGTTCACCATTTTTTTTTTTTACCGGTTCATGAGCTCCTGGTACATGCATACAATTTTGTTATTTTCATCATTATTTATTGACTATAAATTAAATCAAATTGCTAAAACCGTTTGCAATCACTTTCGGTGTAATAAAATAAAATTGAATAGATACATTTTTTTTTTTAAATTGAATATAATATTTTTCGTACAAGTCTTTGGGGATAATAAATTTACGAAGACCGGAAGTGATTTTTCCGTCAGGAAGTTCGTAACGAGAGTTTGGGAAAGTTTTTCTTTCGCTGTTATGAAAAAATTCTTACGAAGATATGAGGAAAATATTTTTAAAAAAGGAACGAGGAGGTGAAAATTTATAGATCGGTTCGAAATTTGAGTTGGGAATTGCAAAGAGTTTCTCGAATCAATTCTATAGATATGATGTATACTATGACTGGGGTTAAAGCTTGGGGATTAACCAGGCTTAGGAGAGACGAAAGATGCGAAGATCCCGATGTCTCAACTATGTATAGACATCCACGTGGTGGATGCAGAGGGGAAAAGAACGAAATTGCTCCAGGACGAAATTGCACGATTTGAAATGTATTTTCTCTCTCTCTCTCTCTCTCTCTCTCGTCCTTTTCTCTTCTTCGTAAAGTTTTCTCGCACTAGCAAAAAGCCAGGAATGAAGATTCTGTTTTTTTTTTGTTTTTCACTTCTACAAGAACGAGAGACCAGGAATATGTAAATTATAATAAGCACATTTGTTTCCTTATTTAACTTGGATATTTGTTTTTGTAATTTAAATAAAAACTTTTACTTGAATCAAGAAATTTATCATACAAATTTATTCAGAAAAGTTTTCCTTCAATGAAAAACTTTAATTACCTATTTTGCGGCAAAAGTTTATCACTCATTGCATTTGGAAAATACTTAAAATCTATAAAAATGAATTTTCGAAAAAAAAAAAAAAAAAAATTACAATCGAAGATAAATGCTGCGAGTATTGAGTCAATTCATTTTTTAAAATTATTTTTATCAATTTTTACTTCGAGACAACGCCATCTCATATATGTCTGTATGACCGCAATTGTCAATTATTTTCAAACAAACAAAAAAATTAGTCCACGATCCTCGAGACTTGAATTAAAAAATCCCTACACAATCTAACTAGGACTTGCCATGTACTGGGAGAAAAAATGATAAAAATGTGCCGACTTTTTTTTTTTTAATTGTAAACCCCCTTAAATCGCGTCGATCGTAAGGTAAAACGCGTTGCGATGTCTATATCTCTCGAAAGCGCAGGCGCTTTTCTTCGCTTTACCGGCGCTTTTTGGTTCGTTGAACCGTTTCTGCTCTCTCCGCATAGACTCTCGTCTCGCTCTGCCTTTACATCCGTACCTATTCTCCCTGTACACTGTACAGTAAAAAAAAAAAAAAGCTGCCACAACAGACAAGAACGCTGAAAGTGCAAGAGAGAGAGAGAGAGAGAGAGAGAGAGAGAAAGAGGACGAAGGAGATCGAGTGAGAGCGAGAAATTCGTTCGGCAATGTTCGTGGATCGAAGCGCCGGGAGTGGGGGAACGATCGAAACGCGTGCGCACATTTCTGCGCCGCGTCACCTACGACAGCGCGGATGTAGTGGGGGGGGGGGGGGGGGGGGGGTAACGGAGTCGAGAAATCCCACTGTAATTCAGCGACATCGTCGAACAGCAGCGGCAAAAGGACGCCGCTTTCACGGTGCTCATTCCGACGCGAGCCGGTGAACGGGTTAGACCAAAAAATATCGCGACGAATCAACGAAGCATCAGACCGACTCACGGTATCCTCATATAGTACATCGATCGTCTCGGATCTACGCTATCCTTGGTCGCTAGTCAACCCTTATCATTGATAACCCGTCAGAAATCTGTTTGTCCCTCCCTTCAATAAAAGCCTAAAGAGAGGAATTAACTGGAGAGAGAGAGAGAGAGAGAGAGAGAGAGAGAGAGAGAGAGAGAGAGAGAGAGAGAGAAAGAGAGAGAGACTCAGATCAATTGTCAGAATAAATCAGGACAAGCCTCTGATCCACGGGAGATTGTGATTTTGTTCTCGTTTTTTTTTTGTTTTTTTTTGTTTTGTTTTGGGGAGTAAAATCACATTTAACGAGGCAACAAAAATCGGTTTATTCAGAAAAAGTTGAGCTTATGTCGTCGTCGTCGTCGTCGTCGTCGCTGTCGTCGTCATCGTTGTTGTTTTCAATGAGGCAACGATCGATGAATTTCACGAGACTCGTCGGCGTCATTGAGACGGCGTGTCACGATTTAATCGAGGATCTGCGTTATCGAGGCGAGAATGGGGGCTGGAGTTGCGAGACAACATAAATCGGTGCGCGAGTTATTATTATTATTATTATTTCAATGATCAGCGCAAAGAATTTACGTAAACGAGATTAATCGTGATAATTTGACGGATTCTTCGTCGCTGGGAATAATCGGAGATGAAACAACCAAATATATATATATATATATATATATATATATATATATATCTTTCAGTTGGATTTGAAGACGAGATTTTGGATTTTTAGCAAAGTATCGAGAAAATCTTTTGGGCAAGATTGACAATCCAGTAGCGGGAAATTTGAAATGATCGAAAGTACATGTATACATGTATTATATTTTTCAATATGTCTCGGAGAGATTTCTCCAGGACAACGACTCAAATTGCCTCTATGATAATTTATGTTAAACAACTTTTATTTGTCGCTCTTTCTCACGACACTTGGTCTTATCTCGCTTTCTTGTATTCAAGTACCCCTCGGCCCTCGTGGTGGCTGCTCTCTATCAGGCCACACGGTGCGCGGCACGAGCTAGCGCCCGACTTATTGATCCTCCTGCGTCCTCCTCCATGCTTATGATATTTTATACACAGCGAGAAAAAGAGAAAACAAGAGAGAGCAAGAGAGAGCAAGAGAGAGAGAGAGAGAGAGAGAGAGAGGGAGAGATAAAGATGGATAAGAAAACGTGCGAAAGTCACTAAAGGTGTCATCAGCCTCATTAGAGACAGTAATTTTTAATTTAAAAAAAGCCGATACAATGAATAGATTTTTCACCAATTGCCAAAACCTTCAATGATTCGTTAAGTAGAATCAAAAAAAAAAAAAAAAAAACCTCGATTTATGCCGACAGAACCAAGAAAATCACGAGATGGAACCTTCCACGGCCCAGGAGGCTTCGCTCATCGTGGCCGAAGAGAGTTCCAGCTCGTCGGATCACCGTGAGCCTTCGACTTTCGCACTGGACTCGCCACCGTTCGTCCGTGAAATCCCGTCAAACCCTCGGATCGATGAAACGAATCTCGACCGAGCCACCGATCGAGAATCTCCCGTAAAATTTCACGAGCCCGATTTCACATATCTGGAAATAACATCGAGGCTCGATCGCGAATCCACCGATATCGCGACAAGTCCCGAGCCCATCTCGATACCCGGCGGCTGCTCCATGGAATCAACGAACAATGAAAAAGATGCCGCTGAAGGAGCGCTGACCTGCCGAAAGTTTGATTCGTCGATGTGCAACAGCCGCCTGATCGGTAGCGGTGTACTCGCGGAAATTGATAGCGCGATGTACGACGAGTGTTTGTTCAGCGACGAGGCACTTGCGGCGGCATCATCGAGGGAATCCACACCGTCCAGAAAGAGGCAGGCCGGTGATTTTATGCCGTTGAACGCCGAGATCAAGAGAATCGGCGTTGAAATATCGGACGAACAGGCGAAACAATTGATGAACGACGTCAGAAGGCTATCACCGATTCTGGTCAGTCTGCGCGAGCGTACCCTCGGTGAGATATCATTGACCTCGGATTCCGGGCTTTTCGACGAGAACGATCGGAACTTGCGACACGAGAGCGCCGAGAATAACGGGCCAAATGATTGCCCGGAAAGTTCTAAACAAACGGAAGAACCTGCAACGACGATCTCGTCGAAAGCCACGACGAGTGATGACGCGAAATTTCGCGAATCAACCACGATCGTGGCTAACGATGCTTCGAACAGCTTGGAAAGTTTTCACGGATCGTCATTGGGAAGATCGATTGACGATATCGTCGAATCGAGCAAAGATAACGATCGCAGTACTGACCGATGTTCGGGCGAGGATGTACAATTGGATTCGCTAGCCGTGAACAATGGGCCTGGCGCAACGAACGTACAGCGCGAGCTTATGATCGTTTTGTCGCGAGTCGATAGTCCGGAGATCGGTGCTGGTATCAAAGTGTCCGCGGAACGGGAGAACAGTGACGAAGCAAGCGTGAAAAGTGAGAGTTATCCGGATGGCATTGCTGAGAACAAGAAAATCGATGATGGACTTCTTGTACCGGTGATCAATGGTCCGAGGACCGACGAGGCGAGCGTAACGATTGCGGGCAACGTTACGGAAAAGTGTAAAACTAACGATTGTCCGGATGAGACCGCCGATAAGAATGGCGAGAGCCAAAAGATCGAAGATTCCAGGGGAACGATGAACGAAGCAACGAGCCCGGGCTCCGTAGTGCTGGTCGGCGATGTTTGCCTGTCACCGAAGTATCACGACAATGATCAGCTGAGACGCAAAAGTCCAAAAGTCATGATAGAGCGAACACTCGAGGATGCGACCGCGCCAAGAGCTGTGGCCGAATCGACAAACGAACAAAACGAGGAAAGCTCGCCACGGGCTAATCTGGATCGCGTCAGAAGAACATTGGAGAACAGTTTGGTGAGCAACGAGAATGACGAGGCGAGGAAAGTGCCGGACGATGTTCCGCCGAGTGATGATCCATTGACGATCAACGCGGATGCTCTGCGAGTAACGAGTTTTGAGCAGGCTACCGATGGCCCGGAATCTTTGGATACCGAGACGGAAACTTGCTCCGATAATTCCGAGAACATCTCCATCGCCTCGATCAATTCTCAGGATTGCGTGGAAGCGCAGAACGACGGATCAATCTGTCGGGAGAACGATTCCGTTGTGTCGGACGAGGCAGCCAGGGACACGTTAACGAGACTCGAGCCGGAGCAACCCGAGGCGTTTACCGAGGATTCGGCGGAGAGCCTGACACTTGCGACAGGCGCAAGGGACGAAGTTCGCTCGGACGGCAGTGACTCGGGTCTCGGCAGCGAGATCCCGGGTGATCCTGGACCTGCACCCGCTCCCGAGAGCGACTCGGAGACCTCTTTTCTCGATCGCATACCCGACGATATACTTTCCGACAAGGACAAAGGTACGTACATTCTTTTTACAACTTTTCGTTCAATCAAATTAAGGTCTTAGCTGTAGAACGCCTCGAGCTATATTGAACTGTTGTCTGCCAGTGAAGCAGTGATGGGGCTTCATTTAACATGATTTTCGGGATAGTATTGAGATTCGAATATTTCCAAAGTATCCCCAAAATCAGAAAAACCAGATCACAGAATTACCAAAGCAGGGCACAGAAGATCTGCAGATAAAAATTTGCAAGTTTCATCTTCATAACTCTTCATATCCCCAAAAAAGGAAACACCTTGCTCAGAGAGAAATTTTTTGGAAATTATGGAAAATCATTGTGGAAGGGAAGAGAAAATTGCATGTGCAGCCTTCTCTTATGCAGGCAGTTTGCTTTTGAAAGATTCCTTTATCGTTTCCTTTACCGCTCTTTACTGACACTTCCGGCGTCGTCTTGGTAGCAAGGTGCACGCACATCAGCCCTAGAGCCTCCGACCTGACTCGCAACGTTTCTACGTATACTTTATGCATGCCCTCTGCGCAGTCTAGAGCGTTTATAATACAATTGTATGGTATATCCTCGCTCGCTCAAGCTGTGATATCGAACCGCTCGGGTCATGTATCGATTATCAAAAGCTGCGGAACATTGAGGCATATAAACGTTCGCTGTTGCGAGCCAGCCAGAGTCAGGCTGGCAAAACATTGCGACGACAGCGACCATGAAGATATGCCGCTACGACGAGTACGAAAGAACTTCGGCATCGATTGTCATAGTTATATTCATGATTGTTATTATTATCGCGAAACTGTTACCTACCCAAGCGACGTTTGACGTTTTTGTCCCATTGTACTCGCAGCAGTGAATCCACTGGAGGCTTTTGTACCGGATCCCGGAGCATTGGGAATTCAGCAGGAACAGCTGGAGATTCATCATCAACAGCAGCAAATACCACTGCCGTGTTTTCCAACCCCGACGAAGAGCAGCCTCAAGAGAAGGCTCACCGATTGCATGGAGGGAGAACCGAGTCCCAAGAGAATCAACACCGACGATCCAATGAGGAAGAAGCGTAACATACAATTCGACGCTGTGACCGTCTATTATTTTCCGAGAGCTCAGGGTTTCACGTGTGTACCATCGCAGGTAAGTTTGAGTCAGCTGAGATTCTTTGATCGCACTGAAACTTGCACCTCTTGCTCATTTAAGGAAAAAAAGCATTCACTCTTTTTTCTATCGCTTGCTTATCAAACAAATGCGAAAAACGATTCAGGCATATAAATTTCCCGTCTCATCTCCAGGGTGGCAGTACACTTGGAATGAGCGCGACGCACACGCACGCCGAGAGATTTTCCCTGACGGAGCACGCAGCCGAGCAAAGACGGCTTCATCGTGCCAGGCTTGCACAGCTGAGATCCGAGAGAGCGGCGAATTGCGTGACCGAGGCTGCCTCGAGCTCGGAAGATCCGAGCGACGATACCGACGAGGAGCCCAGTGATACCGAGGAACTCGACATTGACAGTTACTATTTTCTACAACCTGTGCCGACGTGGCAGCGAAGAGCCTTGCTCAGAGCAGCGGGAGTCAGGAGGATAGATGCCGTTGAGAAGGACGACTGTCGCGACATAAGAGCCAGCAGGGAACACTGCGGTTGCGGATGCAAGGGTTACTGCGATCCTGAAAGCTGCCCGTGCTCGAGAGCCAATGTCAAATGCCAGGTTAGTCTTCATAGCACAATTTGAACATGGTGATAAAAATTTTTGCCCCATGCGTCAGTAGAATGCCCCCATTCTTTAGAAGCATACCTGGTACTTCAATAGGAATTATCCACACTTCAGTAGTCTGCCCCATGCTTCAGTAGAATGCCCCCATTCTTCAGAAGCATACCTGGTATTTCAATAGCATGACCCAAACTGCAGTAGCCTGCCCCATGCTTCAGTAGAATTCCCCCATTCTTCAGAAGCATACCTGGTACTTCAATAGCATTATCCAAACTTCAGAAGCCTGCCCCATGCTTCAGTAGAATTTCCCCATTCTTCAGAAGCATACCCGGTACTTCAATAGCATGGTCCAAACTTCAGAAACCTGCCCCATGCTTCAGTAGAATGCCCCCATTCTTCAGAAGCATACCTGGTACTTCAATAGCATTATCCAAACTTCAGAAGCCTGCCCCATGCTTCAGTAGAATTCCCCATTCTTCAGAAGCATACCTGGTACTTCAATAGCATTATCCAAACTTCAGAAGCCTGCCCCATGCTTCAGTAGAATTCCCCCATTCTTCAGAAGCATACCTGGTACTTCAATAGCATGATCCAAACTTCAGTAGCCTGCCCCATGCTTCAGTAGAATTCCCCCATTCTTCAGAAGCATTACTGGTACTTCAATAGGAATTATCCACACTTCAGTAGTCTGCCCCATGCTTCAGTAGAATGCCCCCATTCTTTAGAAGCATACCTGGTATTTCAATAGCATGACCCAAACTACAGTAGCCTGCCCCATGCTTCATTAGAATTCCCCCATTCTTCAGAAGCATACTTGGTACTTCAATAGCATGATCCAAACTTCAGTAGCCTGCCCCATGCTTCAGTAAAATGCCCCCTTTCTTCAGAAGCATGACTGGTACTTCAATAGGCGTTATCCACACTTCAGTAGCCTGCCCCATGCTTCAGTAGAATGCCCCCATTCTTCAGAAGCATACCTGGTACTTCAATAGCATTATCCAAACTTCAGAAGCCTGCCCCATGCTTCAGTAGAATGCCCCCATTCTTCAGAAGCATACCTGGTACTTCAATAGCATGATCCAAACTTCAGTAGCCTGCCCCATGCTTCAGTAGAATTCCCCCATTCTTCAGAAGCATTACTGGTACTTCAATAGGAATTATCCACACTTCAGTAGTCTGCCCCATGCTTCAGTAGAATGCCCCCATTCTTTAGAAGCATACCTGGTATTTCAATAGCATGACCCAAACTACAGTAGCCTGCCCCATGCTTCATTAGAATTCCCCCATTCTTCAGAAGCATACTTGGTACTTCAATAGCATGATCCAAACTTCAGTAGCCTGCCCCATGCTTCAGTAAAATGCCCCCTTTCTTCAGAAGCATGACTGGTACTTCAATAGGCGTTATCCACACTTCAGTAGCCTGCCCCATGCTTCAGTAGAATGCCCCCATTCTTCAGAAGCATACCTGGTACTTCAGAAGCCTGCCCCATGCTTCAGTAGAATTCCCCATTCTTCAGAAGCATACCTGGTACTTCAATAGCATTATCCAAACTTCAGAAGCCTGCCTCATGCTTCAGTAGAATTCCCCCATTCTTCAGAAGCATACCTGGTACTTCAATAGCATGATCCAAACTTCAGTAGCCTGCCCCATGCTTCAGTAGAATTCCCCTATTCTTCAGAAGCATTACTGGTACTTCAATAGGAATTATCCACACTTCAGTAGTCTGCCCCATGCTTCAGTAGAATGCCCCCATTCTTTAGAAGCATACCTGGTATTTCAATAGCATGACCCAAACTACAGTAGCCTGCCCCATGCTTCATTAGAATTCCCCCATTTTTCAGAAGCATACTTGGTACTTCAATAGCATGATCCAAACTTCAGTAGCCTGCCCCATGCTTCAGTAGAATGCCCCCTTTCTTCAGAAGCATGACTGGTACTTCAATAGGCGTTATCCACACTTCAGTAGCCTGCCCCATGCTTCAGTAGAATGCCCCTATTCTTCAGAAGCATGCCTGGTACTTCAATTGCATGATCCATACTTCAGTAGTCTGCCCCATGCTTCAGTAGAATGCACCTATTCTTTAGAAGCATGCCTGGTACTTCAATAGCGTGATCCATACTTTAGTAGCCTTCTCGATGACTTATTAGCATGCTCAGTACCTTGCCCGATGATTCATTAGGATGCTCCATACTTCAGTAGCTTGTCCGATGATTCATTAGAATGCTCCATACTTCATTAGCCTACCCGATAATTCATTAGCATGTTCAATACTTGCGTAGCATGTCTCATGCTTCAAAAGCATGGAGCAACATCAAGTAGCATCCTCTACATTCTTGTACCATTTCCCCATGCTTCAGTAGAATGCCCGATGCATCAGTAGCATGCCTCCATTCTTCAGAAGCATGTCTGGTACTTTAATCGAATGATCCATACTTTAGTAGCTTGCCCGATGATTCATTAAGGTGCTCCGTACTTCAATAGTTTGCCCAATGATTCAGTAGCATGCTCCATACTTCCGTAGTATGTCCCATGCTTCAGCAGCATGGAGCAACATCGGCTAGCATGCTCTTTATTCCAATATAATTTCCCCATTCTTCAGTAGCATTCCCTCATTCTTGAGAAGCATTTCTGGTACTTTAACAGGATAATCCATACTTTGGTAGTCTGCCTGATGATTAATAAACATGCTCCATGCTTCAGTAGCTTGCCGGATGATTAATTAGAATGCTCCATACTTCAGTAGTTTGTCCGGTGATTCATTAGGATGCACCATACTTCAGTAGCCTGCTTGATGATTCATTAGCATGCTCCATTCTTCCGTAGTATGTCCCATGCTTCAGCAGCATGGAGAAACATCAAGCAGCACGCTTTATATTCCAGTAACATTTCTCCATGCTTCAGTAGAATGCCCCATGCTTCAGTAGCATGCCCCAATTCTTCAGAAGCATGTTTGGTACTTCAATAGGATGATCCATAGATTATTAGCCTGCTCAATGATTAATAAACATGCTCCATGCTTCAGTAGCCTGTCCAATGATTAATTAGCATACTCCATACTTCAGTAGCCAGCCCGATGATTCATTAGCATGCTCCATACTTCAGTAGCTTTCCCTGTGACTCATTAGGTTGCTCCATACTTCAGTAGCTTTCCCGGTGATTCATTAGGATGCACCATACTTCAGTAGCCTGCCCCATGATTCAATGGCATACCAAATTCCTCAGTTGGCACGCCCCATGCCGTCATCGCGAATCTTTCTTTTTTTTTTTCCTCACAGTATTTCTCTTTGCTTCGACGATTCTCCGAAAATTCGATGATCCTTTGTTTCCGCAGGTTGACCGAGCCGGATTCCCCTGCGGTTGTTCGCGCGACGGTTGCGCCAACAGCTCCGGTCGCATCGAATTCAATCCCGTTCGCGTGCGTACCCACTTCATTCACACCCTCATGCGCCTTCAGCTCGAGAAGAAGCAACGCGACGAGGATCGCACGGATCACGATCCGTTGTTGAACAATCAGCTCGGACGCGCCCCAATGAGAGAAGTCGTTCCAGGCCTCATGGCGACCGCCCTCGGACCATCGATGGAACATCCGAGCGTGATAACCGGCGATCCCGTGTCGTGCATCAACGCCGGTGGTTTCACGACGCTTCACTACGAGAATCACGATCCAGCGGCCATCGCCGCCTGTCAGCCCGGCACTGCTCATGCCACCCGTGAGGAAAGTCTCGATCTCTATGCGATACGCGACGATTGTTACACGGCCGACGCGACGGATCCTGGCTCGAGCTCGCAAAGAAAGTTACATCCGGAATTTGGCCAAGCTTTTCAGGCCTTTCCCGGCCAACAGCCCGCCGTCAGTTTTCCCCAGAGCGCCTATCAGGACTATCAGGGCTATCAGGCCCTCGCTACGACCTCCAGATCACAGTTCCCATCGCAGTTTCAAAATGTTCCAACCGCCAATCCGTCATTCGGGCATTACGCTTACGGACAGGATACCGGTATAATGCAATCATCCTGCCAATCTCACGCGGCAGTTTCGACGCATCATGCGTCGATCTACGATACCGGATTCTCGCAGGATGATCCTATCGGTAATCAGCAGCAATACACGAATCTGAATTCGGTGCAACCGATGAACGCTGTTGTTCAACAAATGGGCAAACTCGAGCCTTTCTCCGAACTTCTGGCCGGTAGATACTCGTATTACGGTGATCCGGAGCTGCAAACAGTCGCGTCTGATTATCACGGAAATTTGGGCACGAAAATTGAGCCCGACAAGAGCCAGATCGTTGAACAACGAGCGATTGACGCGACAGACGGGGACGATTGTGATGAGAATTTCGGTGAAATCATCAAGAAATCAATGGTCGAGACTGTCTCGGCTTGAGATCAACGGATTAACGGTGCAACACACACAAACACACACACACACACAGGCAAAATCTTTAAATGTGGAGGCAGAGGTACCTGATGATATTAGGGTCTCTCGATTTTTCAATTTGCAAATTAAGATTAATAATGATTGATAGGATGTTGAGGGGATTTCAATGACGTCTAATGGCTAAACGTCCGATATCGTGCTGAACAATTGAACGAACAATAAACGAGTTAGATAACATTTTTTTCAATTAAGGATCCTTCGCGTATACGTTCCCGGTCAAAAATGAGATTCGATGAGAATCTTGAGCGCTTGGCAATGGAATGAAAATCTGAAAAAAAAAATCAACCAACTGGGAAATCTTGGAAAACTTTGATTTCGAACAATAACAATGCCGAAAATTTATCAACGATTCGGTGGAAAAACAAAGCTGCTATAAAAATCTTCGGATACGTTTGTCCTTTTTTTTGGATCAAACGAATTCTTTGATTTCTTCGAGGACATGTGATTTTTTTCTAGAATTTTTGTTGTTGATTGTTTTTTTTTCGTTCGATGAGAATCTCAATCGAGCACTTGGCAATGGAATGAAAATCTGAAAAAAAATCAACCAACTGGGAAATCTTGGAAAACTTTGATTTCGAATCAAATCGGGCATGTGATTTTTTTTTTTAGAATTTTTGTTGTCGGTTGTTTTTTTTTCGTTCGATGAGAATCTCAATCAAGCACTTGGCAATGGAATGAAAATCTGAAAAGAAATCAATCAACTGGAAAATCTTGGAAAACTTTGATTTCGAATAATAACAATGCCGAAAATTTATCAACGATTCGGTGGAAAAACAAAGCTGCTATAAAAATCTTCGGATACGTTTGTCCTTTTTTTTGGATCAAACGAATTCTTTGATTTCTTCGAGGACATGTGATTTTTTTCTAGAATTTTTGTTGTTGATTGTTTTTTTTTCGTTCGATGAGAATCTCAATCAAGAACTTGGCATTGGAATGAAAATCTGAAAAAAATCAACCAACTGGGAAATCTTGGAAAACTTTGATTTCGAATCAAATCGGGCATGTGATTTTTTTTTTAGAATTTTTGTTGTCGGTTGTTTTTTTTTCGTTCGATGAGAATCTCAATCAAGCACTTGGCAATGGAATGAAAATCTGAAAAAAAATCAACCAACTGGAAAATCTTGGAAAACTTTGATTTCGAATAATAACAATGCCGGAAAGTTATCAACGATTCGGTGGAAAAACAAAGCTGCTATAAAAATCTTCGGATACGTTTGTCCTTTTTTTTGGATCAAACGAATTCTTTGATTTCTTCGAGGACATGTGATTTGTTTTTTAGAATTTTTGTTGTTGGTCGTTTTTTTTTTTAGTTCGAAATTTCTCAAGACTCCGAGAGATCATTTCGTTCAATGATCCGGAAAACTTTTTCAGAGCAATATAACTACGATCGGATGAAATTTTACCTCGGGAATGTTGTACGCGAAGAGTATCCTCAAACAACGATAGAACAAAGGAATTTGATTTCTATCCCGATCACGTGGTTTCTCAGTTATTCTTTGTATTTTTTTTTCTCCCTTATCGTTTATTATCTTTCGCTTAATTTCGTGTCTAGGTTATAAATTGCTTCGAGTAAAAAATAAAAACATTTTTTCTTTTAATTTCGTGCCTGAAGATTTCCAGAAAATTTTTCCAAAATCCGCCCCCCCCCCCTTTTTTTCCGAAATTCACCGGAAAATAAAGTTTTGAAATGGCCTCCGATGATCTGCGTTCATGGTAAAAAAAAAAAAATACCAATATTCCCAAGAGCAACAAAATCCAAAAAAAGAACGATAGTTTTTCTTTTTTCTAAAGTTCTACTATGCTGACAAAATGGCGCTTGTTTTTCGGGGTAATTAACGCTGACGAAGATAACAACAACAACAACAACAACAAAAAACGAGACTGAGGGAGGGAATGAAAAAAAAAAAAAAACGAATCGTCGGTGGAGATTATTTTACAAGGCACTGCACTTCCTTGATGTGAAGAGAGTGCAAGCTCTTTTGCACTTGAGAACAAAAAAAAAAAAGTAAATTAATTAAAAATGGAAAAAAAAATTAATTAATTAATTTTAAAAAAACCAACGACGATAATACGTATCGAGTGATTGATTATTCAACGCGGTTGTGACCAAGAAACAACAATGGGATCAGCTTAGAATGCAGTTTATAATACCTAACTTTAATACTTGAAAATGAAAAAAAAAAAATAAAATAAAAATAAAACGTAGGTGCGCAGTAGAGGGTCGACTTTGGTTTTGGTTTTTTTTTTTTTTTTTTTTTGATAATAAAAAAAGAGGAGAGTCACGAGCTTTTTATTCTGTCAAAATAAGGCTGCTTGTACGATTCGAGTTCTCCAACCTTTTTTGTTTTGTTTTAGGCTGAGAAATGAAAAACCAAAAAAAACTAGAAAATATCGTATCGTCAAGCACAATTATTATTTCCATTATTGAGAAAAAAAAAAACTTACCGAAAAGAAAATTATACACAAATTTGGAAAAAAAAAAAATGAAAAACTCGGACGTTTCTCATGTCAGCGCGAAACAAAAAATCGATCACGCTGGACTTCGCGACGTTCTTCGTTTTTTTTTTCTTTCCAGCATTCCAGGCGAAAAAAGAAAATCGTAATCGTGATACACCAAAAATAAAAACACACCCCTGCGTGCCCCCGAACTGTAAAAACGTAAAAAAAAAAAAATATATGAAAGGTACAACGTTGACTGAACGTTGTTGAATTTAAAAAAAAAAAATAAATAAAGAAAAAAAAATATATTGAAATAAAAATAAAAACACACACGAGACACTTCGGCAAGTGACGATTCAATTATTTACAATTAAATTGCAAGGAAATTGACACCTCTTGAATGCAATGAATTATGCATATAAATATAAATATAAATATAAATATATGCATATACATGTATATATATATATATATGCATGTATATATACATATATATGTATATGTATATGATAAATATAAATATATAAACCCACAGATATGTAAGTAACTTTTAGATTATTTGAGTAAAAAAAAAAGAGAAAAACCAACAAGGCATAAATAGTTGATAGCGTTTTATTAAATGTTGTGAAAAAGTCTTTACTGTCTACATAATGTGTATGTGTGTGCGTCTCTTCCCGATATTTAATATCCTTCTCCTGCCAATGTCTCTTGTAAATCCACAGTCCGTTTTGAGTAAAAACTACATATTTGTTGTTTTCACTGAAGGATTTATCGTATCTTATCAATTCAACTAAATTCAGGGCAATTTAGAATCGTTTATGTCGTTCGATCCGAATTTGATATATTATTTCTAAAAATACGCGGATAAACTAAAAATTTGTAGTTTATGATAATTTGTAGTTTTTTGATCATTTGTAGTTTTAATATTGCAATATTGTTGAGTGCAGGGTTGACCCACTGTTCATATCGTTCGATATAAATTTTTCTTCGACATTTGCAAAAAAAAATCTACAAATTTGTAGTTTTTACTAAAAGATTTATCGTATCTTCTCAGTTCAACCAAATTCAGGGCAGTTCACAATTGTTTTTTGTCATTCGATTATAATTTGATATATTATTTCTAAAAATACGTGGATAAACTAAAAATTTGTAGTTTTTGATAATTTGTAGTTTTCACTTGGACATTCGTGTTTAAAATTTCAATATTGCTGAGTGCAGGATTGACCCACTGTTCATAAAGATCGATCTTAATTTTTCTTCAATCTTTGAAAAAAAAATCTACAAATTTGTAGTTTTTACTAAAAAATTTGTCGTATCTTCTCAGTTCAACTAAATTCAGGGCAATTTGGAATCGTTTATGTCGTTCGATCCGAATTTGATATATTATTGCTAAAAATACGTGGATAAACTAAAAATTTGTAGTTTATGATAATTTGTAGTTTTTTGATCATTTGTAGTTTTAATATTGCAATATTGTTGAGTGCAGGGTTGACCCACTGTTCATATCGTTCGATCTAAATTTTTCTTCGACATTTGCAAAATAGATCTACAAATTTGTAGTTTTTACTAAAAGATTTATCGTATCTTCTCAGTTCAACCAAATTCAGGGCAGTTCACAATTGTTTTTTGTCATTCGATTCTAATTTGATATATTATTTCTAAAAATACGTGGATAAACTAAAAATTTGTAGTTTATGATAATTTCTAGTTTTTTTGATAATTTTTTGTTTTCACTCGGATATTCGTTTTTCATATTTCAATATTGCTGAGTGCAGGGTTGATCCACTGTTCATATCGATCGATCTAAATTTTTCTTCGACATTTGAAAAAAAATCTAGAAATTTGTAGTTTTTACTAAAAGATTTATCGTATCTTCTCAGTTCAACGAAATTCATGGCAGTTCACAATTGTTTTTTGCCGTTCGATTCTAATTTGATATATTATTTCTAAAAATACGTGGTAAAACTAAAAATTTGTAGTTTTTGATAATTTGTAGTTTTCACTTGGACATTCGTGTTTAAAATTTCAATATTGCTGAGTGCAGGATTGACCCACTGTTCATAAAGATCGATCTTAATTTTTCTTCAATCTTCGAAAAAAAAAATCTACAAATTTGTAGTTTTTACTAAAAAATTTGTCGTATCTTCTCAGTTCTACTAAATTCAGGGCAATTTGGAATCGTTTATGTCGCTCGATTCAAATTTGATATTTTATTTCTAAAAAGTTGTGGATAAAGTAAAAATTTGTAGTTTCTGATCATTTGTAGTTTTCACTCGGATATTCATGTTTAACCGTAGATTGCATGTCTCATTTTTTCTATCTTCTAACGCATGCCTGGGGTGGCTAACTACCCCACGCGTTTCTTGTGCGTAAAATCGTTCGGAAAGCAAAATAAAATGGGACTCGTAAGTACATGAATCTTTTCGTTTTTCAATAAGGAAAATAATGGTGAAAAGCAAATTCATTTTCATCGAAGTTGGTGGCAAATCCATTCAACTACCAAAAAGTTTGTCGATTTCTTGCTTACCAGCGCAGATTGAATGTCGCCGGGGGTGGTTTACTACACAGTTCACATTTCTGAAAATCGTTCACATTTATTATCTAACCCTTTTTATAATTTCTACAGCTAGAAAGCAAAGTAGTTTGCCACAACTACAAATTTGGAGTTTTCATTATAATATTAGGGAACTAACGATCACATTTGCATCGATCGATCGATCTCACAATCAGTTTCATGTCACATTGCTAAAAATTGTTTTCTCTCATCATGCAAAAATCTTTCGGCTTGGCACAACTAAAAATAAGAGTAGTTTTATAACCTACAAATTTGTAGTTGTCCCTTCAGTGCTATGATAATCGACGATCGTTTATACGGGCCGATCCGAAGTTCATGACTCATTTTTCTTCGTTTTTAAATCACTCTCACGCTCAACGAAACCGCATATAGTTATAGTTTATTAAACTACAAATTTGTAGTTATCGATCTAATCGATCGATCCTCGTTTAATTCGTAATTTCTAAATAAAATCGTTCTCGCTCTTTATCCAACTGTTTTCGCACTCAATGCAATGACAAAGAATAATTTACTAAACTACAAATTTGTAGTTATCACTCCAGTACTGAGAAAACAATCATCCATCGTATCGATATATCCAAATTTCGTCTCTCATTTTTGAGAAATCGTTTCCATTCTTTTTTTTCAGTCACTGTCACATTTGATGCAACTGCATAATATATCAGAGTAGTTTCACAAACTACAAAATTTGTAGTTATGCGTTTGATCTTCATTTCCAAAGAATCATTCTGATTATTTATTCAATTGTTTTCATACTCGAGGCAACTACAAAATAAAATTTCCTAAACTACAAATTCGTAGTTATCACTCGAACATAACGTGAATAATCATAAATCTCTCGTTTCTCGCTCTCTCTGCCTCGTTTCTGTCGTAAGAATTTCAGGTAAGAGATGGCAGCAGGTGTGCCAGACATCGTGGTCTCAATATTACGAACAAACCACAGTTTCTCGTCTACCTGGAAAACATTGGAACTCAACAGGGTATAATTCTCTCCTCTTTCGCCAGACTCGCTCGTTCTCTCGACTGGCGAGGTGCGTGACACTTGCATCGGTATTTCATAGGAGCGGGTGGTCAAACTCTCTCTCTCTCTCTCTCTCCCTTTCATTCTCTATCTCTCTCTCTCTCTCTCTCTCTCTCTCTCTCTCTCTCTCTCTCTCTCTCTCTCTCTCTCTCTCTCTCTCTCTCTCTCTCTCTCTCTCTCTCTCTCTCTCTCTCTCTCTGGATGTAGTGGGGCGAGAAATAAGAAAGGGAATGGCGTCGGTAAGGCAAACCGAGCGAGTGGCAAGCCAGCTAACGTGCCCAGGCCCCAAGCCGAATGCCGATGAAAACGATGGAAGTTTGCGGCTGTACGTGAGCACGAACGGGAGGCTGCTTTTGCCAACTGTCTTGATAGCTCAAGGCTCACAAATCGCTACCAATAACGCAACGTTCGCCAAAGGCTTCTCCCAATTAAATATCATGACTATTTTTTTCCTCATTTTTCATCAATTTTTTATTAAAAAATTCACAATAATAATAATAATATCGTAATGACAATTACGAATGGTGATTTGAGTCGATTTCTTTTCTTTATTTTCGTTGCGATTAACGGGTGGAGTGAATTTGTGGATTAATTAAAAAAAAAAAACAAAAAAATTTATATTTACGTGCCCGAGGAACGAGAGTGTTAAAAAATCGGATTGAAATTCCGGAAAGGCATCGCTTACACGTTACCCATTTGTGTTCTCTCTCTCTCTCTCTCTCACTCTTTTCGCGTTTGCTTTTTTTTTTTGGGTTTTTCCTCCGAAAAGTGTGAACGGTGATCGACGAAAGAATTTTTGTTTTCGTGAAGAAGAAAAAAAGAAAGAAAAAAAAAACAATATTTCTGCCTGGCTAAGCGAAGCAACAGATGACAGGTGTGTTACGGTATATACCGATGCTGTCTTCCATCGAGCTCGAGAAATTGTTGTACACACGAGCGACCTCCCTATGAATCCCATCCAAATGTCGAATATTTCGAAATATCTTTTGCTACGTAACGCGAATGAAAAATTGTTCGAACGTATCTGCAATTGGGAAATGTGACTTTTTGGATTTTGAGGCTGTTGTTGTTTTTTTTTTTTTGTTTTTTTTTTTCGCGAAAATAAGATCGAAGAATATATTTTGCCATGAAGAAGTGTGACGAGAGCAGTAGCAGCAGCGAACGGATTCGTGATTGCGGGCTATGAGCGCTGAAAATGGAGACGACTCCTTGGTAAGCTATTTTGATTTTTTATTCGTAATTTTACTTTCGAAAGAAAAAGTTTCCATTTTGGCTTTTCAATCCGAAAAATGTATATTTTTTTTTCGGTGGATCAACGAGTTTCGTAGGGAAATTTTTTTTTTTTTATCCCGGCAGGATATGGTGAAATTTATAGTGGAATCGTTCGAGGTGTAGATTTTTTTTTTTTTTTTGGAAATTATAATAAAATTTGTAAGAAAATTAACGCTTTTTTTTTAGCCAAATTAATATACGAAAAGAATTTAAATTTATTTTATGATGATATTGGTTCTAACAAAGTTGAAATTTTTTTCTGCTCATTGTAAATTTCGTAAAAAAAAATCTCATCCGTTTCTCAGTTTCGTCCAAAATTCGAAATCTCGTGAAAATTTTTTACGCAGTACGAAATTCAACGTTTTCAACATTATGAAAATTTCATGCCTTGGCATCAAAATTTTGACTCCTGTGTAGCCATTGATTATCGTAATAATAATAATAATTTAATTAAATTAAATAATGAGGAGGAAGATTGAATTTTTTAATTTTTACGATTTTAATTGAGTTAAAAAGTTTTTTTTTTTTCACCATCTTAAACCACCCTGCATGGGGAAACTAAAAAATAAAAAATGAAAATAGCAGTTGGGTTGAATTTTTTTTTTTTCTGCATAACGGACTTGACAGCTGACGTGTCTCGGCACGAAACTAGAATGCATACCTCATCATGAGCCATAATATGCAGTCTTACAAAACTGTATATGACAAAATACAAAGTATACTTATTTGCATTCAATATATATATCTCTCTCTCTCTCTCTCTTAAAATGTACATTTAGTTAATGAATTCTTATTCTAGCAAATAATATCTATATGAGTCAAAATAAATAAATAACAAAAGCATAATAAGTCTGTGAGGTTGATTGATTGATTGATTAATTTGCCTTGGCAAGCCTTTGGCAAAAATGTACACAAAAGTTACAGAAAAACAGTTTTAAGCTATCAAAGACCATATGATAGTGTAGAAGTAGAAAAATATACTTGAATTAGCCACTAAATTAAAAATCGCTAGACGGACGATAAAAATTAAAATTAAAATGATGAAAAAAACTATACTTATGATAGCAACTTGACTAAACATTGCTAGGATCTGTACACAACATAATGCCATGGAAAACTTAAATATATACTTATAGATCACTCGAAACGATATTATATGAATACTTAAATCAAAATTTAAGTATTATATGATATTATAAGATATTATAAGATAATATATACTACAATACTAATACTAAATAATATTAAATTATAAATTATAAAAATAAATAAAATAAAATAAAAAATACTAAATAAATACTAAATAAAGAATACTTAAATCAAAATTTAAGTATTCTTATCACATCGTTTCGAGTGAGCTATAAGTATATAATTTAAGATTTCCATGGCATTACGTTGTGCAAGGATCCTAGCAATGTTTAGTTAAGGTGCCATTATAAGTATAGTTTTTTTTTCTTCATTTTAATTTCAATTTTTATTTTATGTCCAGCGATTTTTAGTTCAGTGACTAATTCAAGTATATTTTTCTACTTCTGCACTGTCATATGGTTTTTCCCAGCTTAAAACTGTTTTCCATAACTTGTGTGTTTTGCCAAAGGCTCGCCAAGGTAAATCAATCCCTCTCTCTTTCTCTCTCTCTCTCTCTCTCTCTCTCAGACTTATGACACTTTTGTTATTTATTTATGTTGGCTCATACAGATACTATTTGCTATCTCTATTCGTCAAAACAAATTTATTTTCATCGACACGACGTTCTCGTTTGTCCCCGTGTCATATACGAAATTTCGGAGCAAACTTTTCATTCGCTCGTAAATAAATCATAAATAAGTTTTTTTTTTTCTTCTTTTTAACAAATAGAAATATCAAAGACGAACTTTCGATGTTTCGTGCACGTGCTCCGAAATTTCGGAGCAAATTTTCGATCAATGGCAATAAATCGCTGAGAAAAAAAAATAGGAAAAATTAGAAAAAAAAGGGAGCGTGGGTTGCTTTTTCTTTTTTTTTTTCTGCAAGTGCATGAATCGTTGTGCTCGATTCGAAATTTCGGAGCAACTTTTTAATACGAAATGGAAGAAAAAAAAAATTTCGATTTGTGAAAGTCGTCGAATTAAATGGTAAGAATTTTTGTCTTTTTTTTTATTTTCGAGCAAAAAATTGCCCTGTAAAAAGTTTCTCCGACTCCATGAACAATTTTTCATCCATTTTTTGAGGTCGTTTTATTATTATTTTTTGTTTTTTTTTTTTTGTTTTTTTTTACTACGATCAACAGAAACCTCGTAGTATGATTGAGTAATTAATAAAACGTAACGTACATCGTAGTTATGCTGAAAAAAATTATCGAATATCCACTGATGTGAATTTTTTTTTTCAATTCGTAACACGGGCTTACGCATAAATTATATAAAATGATATAAATATTGCATACAGTACCGAGAGCTGTGAGCAATTTTACGTACCATATCCCCCCCCCCCCCCTTCTCTCTCTCTCTCTCTCCTCTCTCCTCTCTCGGTGGAGCATACTTTCTCACACGTGACGACTTCCGCGAGCAATGCCGTGACCACACGCGTGTAACTAACTTGTGCGTACGTCAGAGCAGCCAGAAGGATGAAAAAAAAATAAAGTATAATTCTCACGTACTCAAATTGGAAAACAAAAAAAAAATTACGATTTTCGACGTTTATAATGTCATTAAGAATGCATAATTAATATTATTAATAATAATAATTAATTAAAACATAATAAACATGAATTTAAATTTATATCGATCGTGTATGATAGTTCAATCAAATTTGTTTCCAATGTTCTCACCATTATCATCGATCTCAATGAAAATTAAAAAAAAAAATTGAAAAAAAAGTATCGTCGAGAGAGCAGAGAGGAAATGGAGAGGCGTGGATCTCGTGGACAGCGCTTATGGGAATGCAAAGTAATACGTGTCAAGTCCAACGAGGCGCGTCGTGGAATGCAAGCGAGGTGCGAGAGGAAGCATATTCTATACGATTCGTACTGTATATTGTTGTAAAAGTTGATATTGCCAAGTTGTTTCATAATGTTTCGAGAAACAATTGTGAATGGCCTAAGGATTCTCAGCTTCGATGACTTACTGCCACGCGCAACGAGTGAAATGTAAAAAAAAAAAAATACATCCCAAAAGAATTCGAGACACTCCGAGGAATTTTGATGACAAAGATTCATCGAATCTAGGAAATTTTAATTCCATTTTCAGTCACAAATCTCATTTTTCGTTGTTCGAGGGATAAATAATTGAACTTGAGAATTCGGAGAATCGAAACATAATTGCTGTAAAGTTTTCATTAAGTCTGTTCGCGTGAATGGCACTTGTTATAATTAAATTAAATTATTGCAATTTTTGAGGTTGCAAAAATGCCATTAGATCGAAAAATAAGCGTGAATGAGTTAACGTCGATTCGAATATTGTAATTAAACTTGTGCCTTAGCTGTGGCATGATTCCCGAAGTTCGTCAGAAATCCGCTAGGTGGCTATCGGCGATGTCTCTCTCGCGAGAGAAGCGACCGGCTCGAGGGTAGATAAGGCTACACGTACACAACCATTCGGATTCTTATTCAAACTCAGAAATCATTCTCCCATCCAAATTTCACAGTCTCTCGCTCTCCCGAGATCGCTAATGAGATACAAGATGGGCACTTTCCATTTTGTATTGTTTTCTCAAAGTTTCTTTCACGATGCTATTCTATCTGACGCGATAATCCTTGTACCCAGTGCACTTCTACCTTTCACCTTTATCCTACGATCATCGAATCGCATTGTTCGTCTTGACTGTCGAGTTTTAACGATAAATAAAATTAATCAAAGGCTGATCGGTGAATTTTTAAGACCAATATTGGGCCGTATGGGTTGACAAATTACAATTGTAATTTGTAATTTAAGCGAAATCCATTATCCATTACAAGTAGACGATGTCTAATAAATTTTTGGAGAAGAGTGAGGTGCCTCACGAAAGGAAATAACTATAAAAAAGTATGGCACTCCGGTTAACGACACGTTTATCTATTCATCTCTCGTCGTTGTTGCCTATCTCTCTCTCTCTCTCTCTCTCTCTCCCCTACCTTCGATTTTTTTATTTACTCATTTATTTTTTTAATTTATTTTACCATACGAGTGTATGTCTCACCGAATTTTTATGTCCCTGTTGACCTCGAACAAGGCCGATAGTCGACGGGAATGACGTGAATATAAAAATTTCGGAGCAAACAAAGTCATTTTCGTTTCACAAGTCCGTGCTAATCCGGCTACACTATGAGGAACATCGGGGTCAGTTTCACAATTGATATTATAGTGAACGTTTCACATGGTACTTGCTTGAACAGCAAATCGAGCCCTTAATTATTCAATTAAACAATTTAGCTTTGTTTCGTCCTCGTGGCTGCACCAAAATGGAAAGAACAGATTTTTCTGTGCATCGGGGATTTTATTTTTCATATGCAAAAAATCGCAAGATTTACAATCTGCGTATCGTGAATCTTTCGTAACTTGTGATATATCGAAAAATGTTATAAGTTTTATTTTTTTTGTTATCTCACATTTTGTCATTCGTTTGAGACCCAAATAGGAGTTAAAATTGACACAGCATATTTGTCTGATAACGAAATACGACAAGGTGATTCAATGGAAGACAGGTCTATCGAATCGAAAAAATTTCGTGATATTTTATGTGCAATAAATATGGCCACTTTCACGAGAGAGAGAGAGAGAGAGAAAGATTAACATCGATTTGATAAATTGATTTCTTCGCTAGCTGAGGAATTTTTTCACTTAAAATGTCTCCAAGTAGATTCAAAATTTACTTTTAAGCGAAAAAAAAATTAAAAAAAAAAACAATTAACAAAGCTGCATCTTGCGATAGAACGAATTCAACGATCAATGCTCTAAGTTTATGGAAAAGTACCATTTTGGCCATTTGCCGAAAATCACAGTAATTTTCGACGAATCGTTGATTAAAAAATTTTTCCATATCGAGGACGAAATGCTTAAACAAAATCGAGCATTTGAAACGCTGTCCCGGCTTCGTGACTGCGAGAAAAAAATATTGAAAATTGATTGTCAGACGTCGATCGTTGCACGAGATCTTTTCCTTTTTAGTTGCATTCTCATCGCTACTTTTTTTAATTTTTTTTACCGGAAATCGGGACGCGAGAAGAATTATATCGAAGTTGTAACAAGAGCTCGGATGATTCGTTGGCAGCGAGAGAAAGGAAACGGTTCTCTCGTTATTCAGAACGGAAAATATTTATTTCTCACGTTTTAAAGAAGAAGTACAGCAGGAATATCATCCCTCCTTCTTTCTTTCTCTCTCTCTCTCTCTCTCTCTCTCCCTCTCTCTAAAGTGTGTGTGTACAAATATTGTACATATATTGAAACCAATGAATCGTGGGAAGTCAGATGATTGAGCAAGACACACACGCGTTAATTATACCAACGACAGAGGATACGTTCGCTCAACAGTGAGACATATAGGCCAATCGAGCTTCCTTCTCATTCTATATTTCTGTACCTGACTTTTGATACATTACGAAGAGAAAACAAATTTGTACGGGATTTTTGTATTTATAAATTGGTCATCAACAATAATATGATCTCTCTCTCTCTCTCTTTCTCTCTCTCTCTCTCTCTCTCTCTCTCTCTCTCTCTCTCTCTCTCTCTCTCTCTCTCTCTCTCTCTCTCTTACTCGTTTACTTTATGATTTAGTTGTAAACGTCGTGTTATAGGAAATATAAAATTCACTGTTCAGTTCTCCGGGGAAAGCTGAAATTTTTACTATTCAGAGAACGTTGGAAAGAGAACGTATTATTAATGAATAAATGGCTGTATTTAACCGTGAAGATCGAAGACTTTCGATTCGAAATTCACCAATTTAATGGTAGTAATTTCAATATAATAATAATAATTATTATTATTATTATTGCAGCAACAACAACAATAATAATAATAATAATAATAGCTTGTATCCTCTGATTGCATCAAAATATAGAGCAGCATGAGCTCTCAACAAATCCAGAATTAGTTAATTAAAGGTACTTGGTAATTTTTTTCCTGTCTGTGATTTTTTTTTCGCGTTCACCGCATTTTTCGTCATCTCTCACCACGACGAAGGCGATTTCTTCTCGTAATCTCGCATTTCTTCCTCTCTCGGTCGAGAGATTGGGAAGGGGGGGGATTTTTTTTTTCTTCTTCTCGTCGCGTAATAACAGCGAAGCGAAAGTTCGTCGTTCGTACTTGTACTCTCGCTTTGCTTTACGTCGTTTTATTCGAGACAATTTTCTCACCTCTCGTTCGAATGAATAATACGAGCAGCAAGAGAGAAAAGCTCTCTCTCTCTCTCACTCTCTCTCTCTCTCTCTCTCTCTCTTCTGTAATTTCTCATTCTGTGTAATTTCTCCATTTTTTCATTCTCGCGATTAAGAATTCGAGGGGATTGTCTCGGTGGAACGGCTGTGGTCAAAAATTATTTTTCCCGAGGATTAAAAAAAATTATAAAGCTCTCAGAGGATTTGAATTTTTTTAAAATTAAATTCTCGGAACTCCCGAGTAATTAATTTCTTATATGTCATTCGAAAAGTAATTGAAAAAGCTCCGGAGAGCTGTCAACCATGTCGATTCCCGAAAAAAACAAAAAACAAAAATCAATTTTTCGTTGTCAAAGTTTTCCAAAAATCGTAAAAGAGCTATTTGAAGAAAAACAAAAAAACGAGATGTTTCGGACGTACCATCCCAATCAAAAGTGACTTTCGTCGACAATATTTCATACTTCATGATAAGATAAAAATCGGACAAAATTCAACCACAATAAAGACGATAAGAAGATTTATTTTTAATAATAATAATGCCAAAAAGTTATCAATAATTGTTTAAACAAAACATTGCTTAACAAATTTTTAGGGAATGTTTTTTTTTGTCATGTGAAATGAATTCGTTGATTTTTCTGACTGAATTTTTTTAAATTTTTCTTATCATTTTGAAATTTCATTTTTCGGCAATTTGTAAAGGTTGTACTTACGAAACTATTCGTTCAACTTCTTAAATGCCACGAGAAAGTTATCGTTGAGAAAATTCCCAAAATGTGTCGATTTTTTTTTCTGGCCATCCAAACCACGTTTTTGACAATAAAATTTCAGGCTTGATTGAAAATAATTGGCGATGAGTCAGGAAATAAGCCGAAGGGGAAAATATTTGTCCAGATGTTTCGACGATATTTCTTTATTCGCCGTGAGGACGAAGAGAAAGAAGAAAAAAAAAGCGTTCTTATAGTCCAGACTGTCGAACATTTGTTAAAATATTCGAGGGCATAATTGGACGATTCTCCACCATTTTCTCAATTTATTACCGTCCCTAATTCCGCGTACATGTTGAAAATAATAATAATAATTATTATTATTATTGATAATTGTAATTAATTTTACAATTGTATTAATTATATCAATAATATTATTTATTATTATTATTTCGTTGTAATTTTCGTTTAACGTTGCCTAGCTTGAGACATGAGCGATTACCAAGCACGTTTCTTCACAAAGAGACGCGTGGGGAAACACGAAATGCTCGCAATGAGTCACACTTTATCGCATATATACGAGCGAACAAGCTCGACTCCCACATTTTGCGATGACAAACCTGCGGTTTTGTCTTCAAGGTGCTATTTGATCACGAGGTCACCAGATTTTATGAAAAAAAAGAAAAAAAAACACGTAATTCTGAATAACAATTAACGAGTTTCCGGTAAACATGGAACCTCACGTTGATTTTTCCATTTTGCAAGAGCTCAATTAGGCTCGATTTTTTTTTTTTTTTTTTTGCAAAATGAAAGAGAAAAGGTGGAGACATACTTTTTGAGTATGGGGGGGAAATGGCAAACAAAAAAGTTTGTCAAATATGGGAAAAATGACAGTGATAAGAAATAATTTATGAAAACAAAAAATTTTTCGTACTTTTTGCCCCAAAAAGAATTTTTACTTAAATGGCTTTTATGACGGATTATCGACGATATCGAGACTTGATTTTTCACTCATTTCCTTTGAAATGGTTCAATGACTGAAAATAAAAATTCGTTCATCGTGTTACGATTTTTTTAAAAATTTTTTTATAAATTTTTTTAAATTCAAACTATCGATTTTGAGAAATTTCTGCACAACCCTTTGAAAATTTTCAAACTTATTTTCACGTTGTAAGAATTGACATTCTCTATCGAGGATGAATCACGAGCGTTTTATTTTAAAATGGAAAATCAGTGAAAAAAAAAAAAAATTGGGAAAAGATGTTTTTTTGGCCATTTATTTGTTTATTTATTTTTTTTCAAATTTCGACAAAAACGTTAATGTGATCTTCGATAATCGGAGATCGAATCTGTTTCAAGCTCAAGGAGGAATGAGCTCGTGATTGTTATCGTTGAATGAATTAAAAATATTAATTCGGGTCAGAAAAGTATCGAGTCTCGTCGCTCCGTGACCCCGGACAATTTACCTCGAGATTCTCGGCTTGAAATATTAATTGAGTGGATGCGAGCACAAGGGGGGGGAATGAACGAGAAGCGAGAAGATGGATAAACGTGCCGAGATTAATCAGCCTTTATAACCCATTGACATATTATCGTTAATTATTAAAATTATTCTTTAACAAATTTTTTTTTTTTTTCAACAACCGTGAAAAACATTGATTGATATTAATTATGAAAATGAACCAAAGTCTTTCGTCGCCGAGATAAAAAGTTCTCGGCTTTTGATTTTACTTTTGTGAAATGATTCAAGGGTCTCCCCTCCGAGTGTAAATTCAAGTTGGCGGGACGTCAAGAGGCTGGGGCAAGAGGGGAAAATATTAATTGATATTGAGAGCCCCCTTTTTGGTTGTTGCAGCAACGAGGGCAAACGCCAGATCGAACGGAGAAATGAAAATCTCGTGTCTGACACAGTACAGCCATATCTACTGGGCAATGGCTCTTTCTTTCTCTCAATCTCTGTCTCTCTTTGGTGCTTTGGTCGACGACGGTTTTTTCGATGAAAGTGGAGAAAGCCTTTCGTACGACACGCGTCCGACAAGAATCTAATGACATATCAGAATTTCCAGCGTCGCGTGCCACTCGATCTTTCCACTGCCACATATGTGTCCGTATATAATTCACTCTCCCCAATTCCAAAATTATTTTATTTTATTATTAATTTTCAATATTATTTTCGACTATTCATATATTTTTTTTTTTTTCTGTAATCCCATTAGTAACGTTCCCGGAATTCTTGGGGGGCAAAAAAAAATGAAAATATATTTTGTTTTTCGCGAATAAAAAAAAAAAATAATAATATCTTGAAAGCGCAATTACTTTGCGAGAACAGGGATGGAAAAAAACAAGAGAGCTGCAAAAATAAATGGGGCGAGAAAAGCCTTCGAGGCTGCGTCAGAGATGGGCCAGACGAGAAAACGAAGAAAAAAAGAAGGAAATATGGATTTATTTCCGGGGTGGAGCAGGGTAGTACGGAAAAGAGGGTTGACGAACGTTTGAATAAAAAATAATAAATCGAAACGAAGAATTTTTTTTTTTTTCCTATTAATTTGACTTTTTATTTTGCGATAATATCGGTGAAGTAATGATTTACTCGAAATTTTTATGAGCCATATGAATTTCAAATAAATTTGATCTTGTGGAAATTGTTACCCTTAAATTTTTCGAAAAAAAACCAGTTTTTGACTTTTTTTTAATGGAAATTTTGATTTTCAAGGAGAATGCCTAGCAGATTCGTGTTCAGCAGGAAAAACTACATCGATACAGGGTCCTAGATGTAACTTCAAAAATTTTTAATATTTTTTAATTTTTGCAAAAATTGAATCGGTTCGGTAAAATCATGGTAACCTTGCTACTCGATGGAGTTTTGGACTGCACTGTGTGCTCATTCTCTTCGAAATCGTTTGAGCTCCAACACGCCGCTCGGTTCATCGATCTGCGTTGATTTTTCGATTTTTCACAAATTTTTACAGTCGGACCATCGAATTGATACTTAGAGGTTAAAATCGCCGATATTCAAAGTGCTTTTATGGGTACAAATAATTGAAATCCCGAGATGAATCGAACGTCATTCCCTGAGTCTACTTCCTGGCTTTTGAAAACACCCCCGATAAGACCAAATCCGTCAATCCGGGGATGAGTTATGGCCGTTTGAAATTTCGCGATTTATAGATTTTCGAAAAAGTAGGCAAAAGATTGAAATTTTTTTTATTTTCGTCTTTTACCATATTTTTGGGCTTTGGATGATCGTAAATTTTCTGCTGATTACGAATCACCCCTAATTTTTTTCCCGAATCCAAAAAATTCGATACCCAAACGTCAAAAAAAAAAAACAAAACGATATTTATAAACGTCAAAAGCCAAAAACAAAAAATATAAATGAGTCAACAAAAGTCAATTGGATATCATATTTAATTTTATTCGTATATTTTCATGTACGCGAATAAACAAACCAGCTTACTTGTACATACATTGTTATAATGGTTCTCATATCTGCATATGCTGGTAGAATTCTTGCTAGCACAGTGAGGGAAACAAAAATTAGCGCACGAGGAAGCCGGGGAGGCATTTGTGCTGTTTCTCGTGTGTGCGTCGTCGTTGCGCATCCGCGGGGGTCAATGTACGAGAAAGTATTGACTATTTTTTTTTTATCTCCTCAATAACGGACTAATTACGTGAATCAATTTTTTTTTCTCTTCATTACCCTGACGTTCGGGGTTTTCCCAAAATTTGTCAAACTTTCAATTATCTAATTACCTTGAGTTCGCAATTAGTGTAACGTTACATGATGACGAAAGTGTGTATGTGTGTGTGTGTGTGTGTGTAGGTAAGAGGAAAAATATTCAAAGTACAGGCATCGATATTTTTTGCTGATAAGCAAATTTCGTTCAATCTTACCAAATGAGAAATAAATCCTCGAATAATAATAATAATAAAATAATAAATGTCATTATTTATTAATAATAATATCATTCACTAATAATATCGAGTATTATTATTATTATGATTATTATTATTATTATTATATTTAAGGCTGGTTTTAAGGCTAAAAATTTGTGCATTAAAATATTAATTACTCCGAACAACTTTAAGTGCTTTTAATATAACTCAATTCACCTACACAGGGAGAATATTAATAAATTTCATCACAAAAATTCTCTTTTCATAGTGGCTTGAGTGCAACTCACCTTACTCGTAAAAAAAAAAAGGTTGTAATTTCATTGTACTACGAGTACCCAACCCTCTGATATGAACGACCCTTTTAGTGCGAGCCACCTTTTAGTAAGGAAAACCACCGTGAGCAGCAGCGTAGCTCAGCTTCGACGAGCCCCACGACCATTAAATCGATACTCCAACGGACCAGCGTCCCATACTGTTTTATTCCCAGCAAACAGCAGCATACTTTAACTTGGATTGAGAAAAATTAATGGATTTTCATTAAATTTTCCATTTTTTTTTTTTTTTTTTACTTAACGTTGGTGAAAAATTCAAAAATTTATTTCATTAAAATTAACGATCAGTTTGATTGTTACTTAGATTGACCAATCGTAGGAAAATGACTGGAAAATTTTATCGTAATTAACGGAACGATGCAATTAATTTTTTGATTAGAAAAAAAAATAGTTTTCCTTTTTTTTTTTTTTTCGAAATACTTTTTATCAGCGAAAATACGATAGCGCGAGAGGGTCGACCCGGTCGATGACGTATACAGTGCCCATGTGCGACAAGCGTGACGCGACTGCTCGCAGCTCTGCAACGTCATACCGTGCTCTGACGTCACGATAAATATTTCGTTGCTATAAAGATGCGACAGCATCGACGATTTTTTTTTACTCACACTTGCGTATACTTTTTTTTTTTTTTTTTTTAATTCACGAGGCATTATTGTTCACTTTTGAAAAGACTAATTGAGACGTAACTCTGCATTTGAAAAAAAAATTCTGTGCTTCGAAAAAAGGCATTAAAAATTCATGAAAACTCGTTACAGATACAAATTATCAGACAACAGATCATAGTAAACTTTTGTTTTTTTTTTTTTTAAACAAAATTTTTATAAAATTTTGATAATTTTTATAAAAACAGAGAAAACAAAATGACGAAAAAAATTAAATGAAAAAAAACAACAACAACAAATGTGAATTTTTTTTTCGAAAAATGTTGAAAAGAAATGTTCTTTTATTTTTCATTTTTTTTTTTTCAACTTCTTTCTTTCCTCGTCCCTGACGTCCAAATCCGAGGACCATTGAGGAAATGTTTTTTTTTTTTTAATTATCCATTTTTTTTCGCTACCCTCGAACATTTTTCCAGACTAACAGATCGCTATGCTCTTCTCCGTCTCTCTCTTTTTCTCTTTCTCTTGCCTCGAATTTTTTTTATTTTTGCTACTTTTTTTTTCTCCATCCCCCTTCTTTGCTCGTTAACTCCGCGTCGCCCCCATCCAGATGCGAGCACATACACGAGGAGAAACGAATATTTGCAGACGCCTCTTGTTTGTTCACAAGCGCGCGCGCGCGCGCGCGCTCCGGGGGTTGAGTTATTCACCGTCCCCCCCATTGGAAAACGAGACCTCTGGCTGTCGACAAAATGTACGCTGTGTACGCTCGTATAATCTCATTTCAGGGGTAGTTTTCTCGCGCCCGATGCCAATGTTGCACGTTAATGTGGGAGATCGAGGCTACGTACGATTGACTCATCGTCGATCGATGAATTTTAGGCGGGGGATGACGTTTTTTTTTCGAAAAAGTGCGATAAATTTTCAAGAAAGTGAAAATAAAAAATAATTTAATAATCAAATGAGCATTTTTTTTCCCCATCGAGAAATAATCAATTCGCCTTTCAAGTCGTAAAGTAATTTAAAGCTACGGATTTTAATGAAGAAATTATTTTTTTAAAAATAATTACCAGCAACGTTACCGAAAATTAATTGAAAATTAGAAATTTTGGAATTCATAGACATATTGACGAATTAAGAAAGATTAATTAAAAATATTGATTGAAAAAAAAAATTTGGCGTATAAATTTAGAAAATAAACATTGCCAAATTAGAACATTTTGACTTGTTGAGTCGGAAAGTAATTGAAAAAAAAAACATATCGATTTTGATAAAGAAATTTTTTCTTCGAGCAATCGATTGTAATTTCAACGAGTTTTAATTAAAAATTAGAAATTTTTTAATACACAGACACGTTTGTTATTGAAAAATTCAGCACCATTGATTCAAAGTATTGATTTTAAAAAACGAAAATCCCGTCATAAATAAAAAAAATAAAGTTGTACCAAAAAATTTCGTCTCTTTCAATTAATTAAGGAAAAAAAAAAAACTGGCTCAAAGTTATCGACTACAGGGGAGAGAATTTGTTTATCATCCTCAGCCGGTAGCGTCGATATTCACGAACTGTCAACGATGTAAAGACAGAGCTCTCTCTCCGTAGCTGGCCAAGAGAGAGAGAGAGAGAGAGAGAGAGAGAGAGAGAGAAAGAGAGAAAGAGAGAGAGATTGCTTCTGAGCGTTTACTTTTTTTTTCCAATCACATTTACAAACGCCACCAGATAGCGGTGTAGTTTGTATAACGCACAAAGGCGAGCCTGGTCAGTGCACGGTTGGTCGTTGCAGTTTACGATCGCGCGCATTACAGAGACGAAAAGTGAGAGAGAAAGAGAGAGAGAGAGAGAAAGAGAGACTCGCCGGTAGAGCGAGGGACAGTAGTTACGTTCAGTATCGTATCAGACGTCAAACAGTCGAGAACGCGATTATCTCGGGCTCTTCGTCGAAAGCCACGAGTCATCCGATAAAGATATTAAGTTAACGATGTTCGTCGGAGATTAAGGAGCATGGCTCGTACATTTTTTTAAATTTTCTTAAAAATAAAAAAATTATCTCTCGTCGTACGTGACATGAATTAATATTTCGTTGACGACTGAATCGTCAGCGTCCAAGTGATTGTTAAAGAATTAAAAAAAAAAAAACAAACGTGAATTTAAGGTGCGTGATGGTTAAAAAAAAATGAGCCGAAGAATTTTAAGGGGGGGATCGTAATAAATTTTGTGATTTAATTTTGTTTGTCAACTGATTCGAGGAGATAGGAAAATTCTAAAAAAAAATGATAATTCATTGCTGAGATACATTTTGGATATGCACTGAATGGATGGGGAATTTTAAGCATGAAACCTTTCATTTTTTTTTTTTTTCATTAAACCTCTGTCATTGATGCATTTATGGGCTCCTCTAAAATTTCAGACTCACTTAAGGATGCTTCCCAAAACCAAAAGCTTGATCTGATGAATAAAATTTCGGTACTTCGTGTAAAAACAAAATAAAAAATGAAAATAAAAACAATTTGATATCGAGGATGCTTGAAACATTGATTTTTCAATTATAACGATGCCAAAAAGTTTTTTGACAAATTGGTTTTAACGAAAAGAAATGTTCAACGAATTTACAACTAATTTATCGATATTTTTGAATGCGTGTAAAATTTTTCCAAATTATCTCTCGTTTTTTGAAGTTTTTTTTAGTTAAAAAAAAATTTTATTTTCAGAAGCGAATGAAGAGTCTCGAATTTTGGATATTTTTTCGTTAAAAGGTTACGCGCATTGCACGGAAAAAGTTTACGGTTCGCTGCTCGCGTGCTCAAACATTTTTTTACGAAAAAATTCGAAAAAAAAAAGGAATTTTAAAAATGAAGGGAAAATTTTGGGAAAAAAAGAAAATTCACGCGCATTCGATACTTTTCTCATTAAAAATAAATTTTTCAAATTCATTGTCTCGAAAATCATGCCTTAAGGGACAACACCACTGCGAAAACAACAGAATTGCGCTGTTTTGACCATTTTTTTTAGATGGAAGAAAAAGTAATAGGATAATAATATTTGAGGAAGTTATTAGGCATATATTTGAGTATAATACAGAAATTTATTATGAAAAAATATTTTAAAATGGCGACACTCGAGCCATTCTCGTGAAACTGAATGAATTCTGCGGCACGCAGTGCTGCAGAATTTCATATGCAAATTTGAATCTAGAAAAAAAAACTACTTAATCTACATGTCTGTAGCTAGAGAAATACGTAGGGGATTTTAAAAATATTGATTTTTGTGTAATTGGCGAGTATTCGAATGAAAATTTTGAATTTTCGACAAAAGAGAGGGCACTTGTTTGTTAATAAATAATGTTTAAATTAACTTCTCGAAAATCCCCTACGTATTACTGTAGCTATTAATATATCTATGGATCAAGTGCTTTTTTTTTCAAATTCAAATTTGTGACAGTTACACTGCGTGCCGCATGTCTCGCGAGAATGGCTCCAGTGTCGCCATTTTTGAATATTTGTTGATAATAATTTTTTGTATTATACTTAAATATATGCCTAATAACTTCATCAAATATTATTGTCTTATTACTTTTTCTTGCATCCCAGAAAAAAAATTGTGCATTTTTAGGTATTTACAGTGGTGCTGTCCCTTGAGAAGCTACCCCTTTAGATATATTTGTCAAAAGGGTTGTGATGCTGTAAAAAGGACTTGGGGAGGGGATTGTCGGAGCGTTGGCTTAGGCCTCGAGCCGCGTGCTCGTCCAGTCGGTCCTTCGACCTCGTACATTAAGCTACGACCCGAGATCACATCGTTCGATATCTTCGTTAATCATTGACACTGTGAATTATCGATCGTGACAGCGAAAAATTAAAAAAAAAAAAAATTTTCACCCCTCCGTTCTCGCGAATTTTCATATCCACGGATATTGCGATAATTTTCAAGCGGAAAATTTTTTCAATCGACAAACGTAGAGATGTGCCAAGTTTCGTAATTTTTTTTGTTTTTTTTTTTTGTTTTTTCAGAACTCGACATTTTTTTTTTCTTTCCGGAGTGATTTTTTTATCGTCACAATTGTGAAATTGTTGTTTCACGTTGAGATAGTGGCACGAATATGAGAAATATCTTCGAGAATTTATTCTCCGAACAGATGTGAAAACGCTCGTGCGCGCTTGATCGACTGAATTTTACGATCTCTCGCTTGTGTACTTTGAAAAATTCTTGATGGCGTACATTGCCGGAAGAAAGCAAAAAAAAAAAAATGAGCGTCTTTGTTCGACGAAAGATAAATCGCAGTGGAGAAGGAGGAGTGCTCTCGATGAATGAATAAAAAGAGCTCTGAAGTATTTTCTGTCGTTATAATGAACATCTCAGCTCCGCAAATGGTAACACCCAAAAATTCACAAATAAAATTTGACATCAACGTTTTTTTTTTTTTATTTTATTTTGTTAAAAAAACGAAAAAAAATGTCTACATTTTTCCAGCTAGATTCTCAAAGTAACGTCATTTTGCATCTTCGAAATTTTAGTATCGCGATTTTGAACGATTTTTTTTTTCCGTCCAGAGAAAAGACATTTTTTTTTTTTAATTTTTATCAACGAACAACGAGAGCCCATTCACTGCGGCGATCGAAGTCGAGAAAACACGTGCACGAGAATTCATTCGCGATGACTAAACCGTGCAAGCGAGTCATTTTTCTTCGTGTCGCAAGGGCGTAAAGACGCTGATTGTAATGGAAAGAAAAAAAAAAAAAAAAAATACGAATGCTAAACATTGACGAAGGACTATCTCGTGGCATATATATATATTCTTGCGATTGCACACGAAGGCTCGGCTTGCGTGTTTAATGTATGTTTACATGGGTCTTGTTCATAATATAAGCGCTTCGTACAGCCATAGTGGAGTTAAAGGAAGCTCGAGTGTAAAACGAGCGTTGGAATTAAAAAAAAAAAATTAATTTCTGGCATTTTTGATGGGAAAAATAATGCAAATTAGGATCAGCTTGGATCAAGGATTATCTGGATTTTATGAAAGAAAAAAAAAAAAATATGCGAGCATAAATTTATGAAAAAAAAAACTCACGAGTGCAAGCCAAAGATCGGTGAGAAAGTTCGAGCAGTTTTTTGTACGTCAATTTTTTAATATTCATTCGATTTTAATGATCGACAGCTCATTTTGTTCGTTAATATGTACTCTGTTAATTCACTTTTCGATATTTATGACAATAACGATTGTCCAGTAATTGCCAACAGCTTTACGAAAAATCGCCTCCCTGAGTCTCGAGTATAAGTATTTTTGATTCGAAATTTAAAAGCTCGATGAAAATTATTGATCGGTGCATTCGCAAAGTGTTCATTGACGAAGAAAATGAGCGGTCGCTCGTTAATTTCGTGACAAATTTGCGGATTTGACATTGAAAAAACTGGCCCGAGTCTTGCGATTAAATTAGAAAGAATGGGATATCGTTGTGAATTTTTTTTTTAGTCAATAATCGTTATTCATATCAATGTTTATTTTTTAACTCGTCTATAAAATTGTTTTGGATTCGATTAACGTCACTATATCGCTGTAAGCGTTTCCTCGATACTTGACACGTCGGCTTGATTGATTCATTGAAGAAAAAAAAAAAAAAAAACAAAAAAACTCACAGTGGTTATGGACGCGAATTGATCAGACGACAATACTCGAGGGGGAAAAAAAAATCTTTAATCCACAGTAGAAATTTTTTCATCTTAACGATTAATTGTAGAAAATTTATCAAGCCTTGACGCTCGTTTGACTCTCGTCAATTTTCATTGATTTATCCGTCAGTTTCAACCGACTCGAGTGACCCTTAAAATTTTGTTCATTCGACCGTTCGATCTCTCTTCAATTTATTCGCGATCGATGCCATTCTTCGAGCGATCATTTTCACGTACCAGCCAATTGATAATCCTCAGCCGAAAATTTTCAATGAAATAATTACGAATTTCGATGAAATAAATTTTTTTGCACGAAAAATCATAATTTTCCGAAAAAAAAAATTTTTATAAAATTTTTTTTTCCTTCTTCCGGATTAAAATAATTAGGATTCTCGTGAGAGGCCCTTGAACCGTGTGAAATCTCCCGAGAGGCGGAGACTCCGACGATGAATAAATTATTTCAAATTCGTGCCCATGTGCAGCGAGACGACACGCGCGCCCAAGTGCAAAATCTAAATCGGTGCACAAAAGTTCCCCTCTCGCGTGTCTCGGCTTACGAGACGGAGCAACGATTGCGAGATCTCGTCTGGCCGATTATATTTTCCTCCTTTGCAAAGGCGTTTTGTGAAAATAAAAGGGGCGGGAGTAAAAAAAAAACAAAAAGGAGCAAGAAAACAGCCCAGACGCTCGTAAATGTAACGAGACGAGAAATTCTCCAAGTTCTCGGTTTATTTAGCCTCTCGAAGACTCGAATATGAGTAAGATATCAATTTTCGGATCCTAACGAGAGTCTTGCATGGCGTGGAACGAAATAAAGATTTTAAAAATTCATGCCAACCCGGACAGACTGCGACCATCGCCCTCTTCGATTTTTTTTTTTTTTTTTCAATTTTCACGTTTAGGATTTTCAAAAATTAACGGAGTCAAAAGCACTCGAGAATAAAATCCAAAAAAAAATCACAAGTGTCTCTCCGAGTCCAAAAACAATTTCTGCATTAAACTGAACAGTTCTATTTATAAAAATTTAATTACAAGAATTGATTTGTTTTTTTTTTTTTTTTCAAATTTTCGTCGAATTTCACAGACGATACATGCATTTTTTTTCGTGCAAGAAAAAAAAAAGGTAAATGGATGTAATATGATTTTTTTTTTTTTTCAACCGATTTTCTCGCTACTCGCGTACGCGTGTCTATCTGTCATCGTCATCTCTCGTTCATTATTATAGCAGCAGACTCGATACCGAGGTCTTTGCATGCATGTATATATATTTGCAATGTTGGAATTCAAACTCGCGGGTGAGGAGAATCGACGCAATCGGAAAACGCCATACTGGCCGAGTGAGCCACGAGAGAGCGTTATGTAATTGAGTGTGTTATGAGGTAAATCTATACGATTACATATATATATATATATATATATATATATATATAAATATACACACGTGTAAAAATCGTGAGCCATTGCATTTTTCCAAGATATTTGTACGTATGAGAGGTGGAATTCATTCAGAGACTTTAGGCTGAAAGTAGGGTAAAAGTTTGAAATAAAAGAAGGGTGAAATTCATATTAAAATGGGGATGAAATTTAGGGTGAAAGGAGAGTAACATTCAGCTTGAAAATAGGCTGACTTTTAGGCCGAAAGAAGGATGAAATTGAAGCTGAAAAGGGGACAAAAATAAAACAGAAAGGAGAATGAAATTTAGGCTGAAAGGAGGCTGTGAAATTCAGGTTGAAAATAGGCTGACTTTTAGGCCGAACGAAGGATGAAATTAAAGCTGAAAAGGGGACAAAAATAAGACAGAAAGGAGGATGAAATTTAGGTTGAAAGGAGGCTGTGAAATTCAGGTTGAAAGTAGGCTGAAATTTAGGCCAAAAGGAGGATGAAATTAAAGCTGAAAAGGGGACAAAAATAAGACTGAATGGAGGATGAAATTTAGATTGAAAGGAGGCTGTGAAATTCAGGTTGAAAATAAGACTTAAAGGAGGGTGAAATTTAGGTTCAAAGGAGGCTATGAAATTCAGATTGAAAGGAGGATTAGAATTTGTTTACCACTTCCATCATGGTATACTTTACTAATAATTTCTCGTTCTCTCTTCTCTTCCCACTTCATTTTTCTTCATTTCTACAGCTCGAGCGAATCGCCGAGTTTCAACAGACACGACGTATACTCTCGTGGCTCTCGGTGACAGGGCGTTCGACGTACCGTACACTCATCGTTATCGAAAACGAGGCGTGTGCAGTCTCTCGTGTCTGTCCGTTTCTCTCTTTTCGTCTTCCTTGTCTGTTTTTTTCTTTTTTTTTTTAATCGATTCACGAGTATTGTCAGCCCCTTTTTTTTTAATTTCACACGCTCTTGCTCCCCAGTCTGATTGAATCCTGTACTTTCAGCTTCACACAGGCCTCGTGATGTTTTGTTTTATTTCAAATTTATTTCGACAGTAAAAAAAATTCATTGACGTGCCACCAATACCCCATCCAATTATCCCTTGCTCCTCCAAAGCTCATTTTTGTGTTTCTCTGTCTTTCTTTTTTTTTTCTCTTTTTTTCCTGTATTGTTCTCGCAAGCTTCACCTCGGCGAGTGTCTCCGAGAGGGTTAATACGACGTTTCATGGTCGTCATTAATATTATATATATATGTACGAGCTTTGAACGAGAAACTTGCTCTCGAGACACGATCGATTTTGTACACAAAGCGTAGGAAGCCAGGGACGCTGAGAGCTTTCATCCCCTTTGCCAACCATCCACGTCTTTTCTCCGTCGAGCCTCGATCAGGCTCTCAGGACTCGTCGGCACAGACGAGAGTGACAGTATGGAATATTGAATTTTTCGATAAATAAAAATGGATGGGCAAAGTTTTTATTTTTTTTTCGCACGATTTTCTCCAATGACTTTAACTTGAAATCTTGAAAAGTCTCACAGCTAATTATTATTATTATTTTTTTTCTTCTTTTTTCCATCAGATACGATGTGGAATAACAATTGGTATAATTTTCTTAAAAATTATGTTTTTTTTTTTTTTTTTTCTATGATCTTAATTCAAATTCAAATAAATCAATAATCAATCATGACAATTAACTATGGAATCGATCTAATAATTTAATTAATTAAGTTGCAAGCTTTGAATGAATACAAGAACAAATTGCAAATTGAAAATGACAATTTTGATTTATTTGTCCTTGAATTTATTCAAATTTACAAATTAATTATTCAAATTATTAAAATAATTGACAGTCAATCGTTATTATCGATTAAAAATTGTTTGAATTTAAATTTCATTAACGAAAAATCGTAATTCATAATCAAATACACTAAACTAATTACATCCGATTCTCCAAAAATGATAATTCTCAATTTGCAATAGCGTTCAATAAAAATTAGTAATTTTTTTTTTTTGTTTTTTCAAATCTCGAGAAAGTATTTTTCATCCCCTGGCCAGTGCAGCGTGAATTTAACAGAACTCCAATCACTGATCTCGCTCGTGAAAATAAAAATAAAAATAAAATAAAAATACAGTAAAGTGTTATGTCACGGTTGAACGATTCAATCGAGAAATTTTCAAAGCTCGGAGCTTTTAAGTTCCCCTGACCTTATCGAGGTGGGGTTGGAGGCAACAAAATGTCGAGGCATGCGGCTATCTTTGTAGAAATATATACGTCATTTCCTTGCCTCGTAACCACGTTTCTGGCTCTGTTCAACCGGTCAATCGATTTCTCGTTTCCGGTTAAGCTCAAACCTACGCGCTTCAACTCGATCAAGCCCACGCTTTCGAGCAAGCTTTTTCCGCTAGAGATCCACGTGTCGATGTATATAAAATGATCGTTCAATTGAGTTCAATGAAATATCGAAAAATTTTCAATAAATTCATTGGCAAGCTTTGCTTAACAATAGTAATAATGTGAAATTTTTCAATTTTTTTTTTCTCTCGATAACTCCAACGGACGAGATGATACGTAAAATGGACGGAAGTTATAGGGCAAGAGGTACAAATTGCATGAAAACATCGTCAGATAGAGAGAGAGAGAGAGAGAGAGAGAGAGAGAGAATGTTCTCATTGTCGAGGCACACATTATTAAATTGCCCGTCGTCGCGGAGGAAATGACAATTTGCTCGCGACAAAGCTCTGTCCCTCTTGCTAAGCTCGGTTGCTCGTGGATGAAAAAAAAAAAAAATCTCCAACTCTTTCAGTCGTACGACGTTATATTCCCTGGGAATTTTATATATAACTTCGTTCGCACGTCCTCGAGCCTCGTTACGATAGAGAGAGGAAGGAGAAAAAAAAACATTACCGAAATGAACTTGGCAATTAGTCTCAATTCTCGCGATCGAGAAAGAAAAAAAAAATGAAATTTACTCGAGGACAGTCCCACGTTACACGTGTACCGGTGGAATTTACTGGGCAGTCAGGAGTTTCTTTGACACACTGAAATTTTGTCAGACGAGGCAAAAATTTAATTTTTAATTGACAAATATTCCGACGAATGACAATTCAATTGGAATTCGTTTGAAGTGATATACGTTGCTGGTGGAAGAAATTTTCACTAAAAAATTTACAACATAAATTTTTATTTTTAATTTCTCGAGAAAATAAACAATTAAAGATTTGTTCCTCAATTCGAATTATCTTTGTCTTTAATTTTTTTTTTTTACCGGTACGAAAAATTATGCAAAATATCGAAAAAGGGGTAAATTTTTATTTCAGCCTTCTCGAATTTATATTTTAAAATTACAATAATAATAATAATAATAATAATAGCAATGAAGAATTATCGACGAGATGTGCTTCGAGAGATTATCGGCTAGATGAGATCTTCATGATTTTTAATTGCGAATATAATTTTCGCGTAAATTTGCTGAATTTTCGTAAAAATTTTCAACGAACGATAAACATTGATGAATGAAAAAAAAAAAATAAATAAACGTAAATCGTCGTTTATCGAGTGAGAAATTCTCACGTTAATGTGGACAATGTTGGGGCGAAAAAAAGTTTGAGAAAAGTTCGAGTGCGTGAATAGAAAACAAAAAGAGAAAAACAGAGGACAAAAGTGATCGAGCTTTGTATAACGTGGGTGGATGCTGTGGCCCTCATTGGGGGATGATGGGCTTGGCCCTTCGTCGCCCCGTGGGCCAGCCAACAGTCACAAGAGCTCGAAAAAATTCGGCCCTTTGCTACTCTGCGCCCCTTGCAAGCCGGCAAACAGGAAAAATCAAAATACCACACAGTGGTACGTTCAGCAGGTAAATTAAAAAAAAAAAAAAAAAACAATATTCATCATTCGGTACGCGATAGATTTTTTTATCATTGTTTTTTTCTCAAGCTAAACTTTTGCACGTTAAAGTTTATCTCGTTGAGAAATAATTAGGGGGGAATGATTTAATTAACAATTGGATGGTAATTATTTATTATCAATAAAAATTTATTTGCTGGATGACGAAAAAAAAACGCTTTACGATTTTTTAAGTTTGCGTTCTTTCTGAATTAAAAAAATATATATATATAATTCAAGTATGCAATTATTCCTTCAAAATTGAAAATTGAAAATTTTATAGTAATAAAATTACGAATTTTCCGTTTCGAAATGTAACTCGATTTAGAATTGAAAATAAAAAATTTCAATATTCAACTGACCCTTATTATAAATTGCAAATAATAATTTTAATTATTATTATTTTATTATTCAATTGCAATTTAATTATACAACGATCGATTGAATATCAACTCTCGTACGAGGCACTTAGAAGGATTTTTTTTTTTTTTTTTCATTCAGTGATGCATTATGGGTGCAAGGATCTTTTTTTTTTTCTTCGGGACACACGAGAGAGCTCTCGGTCTCTCGTTATGAAAAGTATGTTACGAGAGACGGAGGTGACGAACGCGACTGACGTTTTTTTTTTTTGCCGAGCATTTATCCGTAGCTCATCTGCTCGTCGTTTGGTCAGCTCACTTCTATGTTATACGCTTGATCTGGAATTTCTAGGTCGTTCGAAAACGCGTTTTTTTTTTTTTTTTTTTTCCCCACGGAGACGCGTAGCAAGAAGTAGAATAAATATTCTTCGGTATGTGACACACGTTCGAAGAATCGAGTTTTCACGAGAGAGAAAAATCTCTATCAACCCGAAATTGGATCGAAGTTGCAAAAAAAAAGTGCATTTGTCAGATTTTGTCCGTGAAAAAAAAAAGTTCACTAAAAATTCAGAATTCAGCCCGTTAAATCCAGGACTCGCAAAATCTTGGCTATCGAGCAAAAAATAGACATTTTTTTTTCGAATACATCCGTTACTTTTCTCACCGAGTCAGCGATTATCCGGCGGAGACGCTTGCGAATCGCTCGCGCGTGACAGCAATTCGCGTGTATTCTTTTGATATTTATAAACATTTATAAATGGTAAAGAAGAGTAGGAAGGGGGGGGGGGACTTGGGTAAGACTTGTACACGAAGAGCGGTGTGTAATTATGCGTTACCTGACCGGAAGCTCGCGATTTCTGCGGGATTCACCTGACCGCGGTGCTGGATCTCCGCACGCGCGCTAATCGCTTCTGGGTAGCATTGCCGCGCGAAGGAAACGAACAAAATAAAAGAAAAACGAGAGCCGAAGGACGAGAGAATCGAAGAAACAACGCCATTGTTCAATAATCAACCGATCGTATATTTCTCGTTTATATTGCGAAATTTAAATAGCTTGTTTAAATAACTCTCCTATTGTAGGATTAAACTGTAGTGACAAAAAAAAAAACAGTTGTGCCAAAATATTTGTGTATGGTAGAGTTAAAAGCGGTATAGTTGTTTTTCGGTATGTAGAGTTGGGACTAAGGGACTTGTTTTTCGATAGAGTTGGAACTGGTAGAGTTGTTTTTCAAAAGATTTGAAACCGGTAGAGTTTTTTTCGACAGAAACTGGTAGGGTTGTCTTTTCATAGATTTAAAACCGTTAGAGTTGTCTTTTCGCAGAGTTAAAGCCGATAGAGTTTTCTTATCGATAAAGTTAGAACGGATAAAGTTGTTTTTTGAAAGAGTTGAACCCGGTAGAGTTGGTTTTTGACAGAATTGAGGCTGGTAGAGTTGTCTTTTCGATAGAGTTAAGACTAGTAGAGTTGAAGCCGGTAGAGTTATTTTTCAACGAAGCTAGGTCCGGTACAATTGTCCTTTCGTTGAGTCAAAACCGGTAGAGTTACTTTTTGATAGAGTTATAACTGGTAGAGTTGTTTTTCAAAAGATTTGAAACCGGTAGAGTTATTTTTCGACAGAAACTGGTAGAGTTGTCTTTTCGTAGAGTTAAAGCCGACAGAGTTGTCTTATCGGTAAAGTTAGAACGGACAAAGTTGTTTTTTGAAAGAGTTGAACCCGGTAGAGTTGGTTTTCGACAGAATTGAGGCTGGTAGAGTTGTCTTTTCGATAGAGTTAAGACTAGTATAGTTGAAGCCGGTAGAGTTATTTTTCAACGAAGCTAGGTCCGGTACAATTGTCTTTTCGTTGAGTCAAAAACGGTAGAGTTACTTTTCGATAGAGTTATAACTGGTAGAGTTGTTTTTGCATCAAATTATAATTGTTAAAGTTAAAAATGTGCCTCGAGATATCAAAAAGGACCGTACCGCAATCCTACAAAATACGAGATCCACATTGAGACCCTGCCTATCGACAGCTCTACCGGAAATATGACGGTCGAAGCATGACTCTTCGGAGGAATAACTCTCCCGGATGACAACTCCTACCTGAATCCATCAATGATCTCTCCATTCCATGAACTATCGTGGTCAGCATAAATTTTGACCGTCAATGAGACGGTATCCGGTAGAGTTATCTCCCGTAGAGTTATGATTCGATACAGCTGTCTCCGGACGACTGTATGCCGGTAGAGTTGTCTATTTTTTGGTGCACACGTCACTTTAGTTCCTCATTTTTGGACGATACTTAACCATCGAATGAGCAGAATACAGTCTATTTTTTATACTCTATCATGCCAGAGAAAGAGAAAGAGAGAGAGAGAGAGAGAGAGAGAGAGAGATAAATTTCTGACGAAAGACCGAGTTGAATGAGAGACAAACGTTCTGGAAGAAAAATACTCAATCGGGGACCCGCAGCCTTTAACTGTGTTGTAAAGTGTCGCGGCACGAGCTCTCTGCGCCGAATGACAAACCCCATTCCGATTGCCCAAGACCTCATCGCGTCTCGTTCTACTTAAACGACACTTGTCCCCTCTCTTCCGTCATCTCATTTTTATTTTTATTCTTCCATGTATTTTTCCATATATACCCCGTTGCCTCGTTCTTTCTCTCTCCGTGTCATTGAGTCTCGCTCGGTACGCGCGACTCGTTTCGTCACGAGAACCCCACTGACAAGTCTGCCACATGGTTCTGCGAGTGAAGAGAAAAGGGGGAAAAAAAAAACCAACGCCTCGAGAAGACAAAAAATTCATCGTCGTTTGATCAACAACTTCGTCGTACTGATTCATCGACGACCCTCGACCTCGCTAATCATCAACGCGAAACAATTAACACCGCGTCCCGAGCCTTTTTTACAATCTTGCATTCGATCGTAAATGTTTAAAAAATGATAGACACAACTAGGGGAGGTTATGTGAATCATTTATCGCCAATGTAAAACTGTTTCTCACTTCCGGATTACAATTATTCCTAATTTTTTATTTAAAAAATGACGCACACTAAAATTTTTGAGCTCCCTAACTCAAAATATATGGACGAAATTTTGAAATAAAAAAAAGCCGAACTCAATGAAAATTGACACCCGAAGATTTCTCAATCTTCCAATTTCGAATTTGGATTTTTTTTTCTTTCCTAATGAGATGTACAGTTGGTTGAATATCCTTAGAAACGAATACTGTAGTTGGAATGAGAAAAAAAAATATTTTTCATATTTCACCATTTCACCTCGACAGAGTTATAAGTACATATATATATATATATACATGGCCTAGCCGAGAATAGAAGGGACGTGTCTTATCTCTATATCAATCCCTGTGGGACGTACACGACAGGTACCAAGAGTGGTCGAGGAGACTTCTCTGTGTGAAACGAGAAAGAAGGATGAGAGGAACGAAAAAAAAAAGATGGGGAAAAAATACGAGTGGTCTCGGCCAACTCGAGCAGACATTTCTCCCTTTCTCTCTCTCTCTCTCTCTCTTTCTTTCTTTCTTTCTTTCTTTCTTTCGTTCTTTCTGAGGCCTAAAGTCCGTCTATTCTTTTTTCTCGTGCCCTATCTGCTAGTAGTAGTGGCTCGTATCGTTCAGACTCGTCACTGTAAGACTCCTGCAAACTCGACGAGTCATATCGATCCACGCTTTTTATAGGTCGATATGAAACTTTAACGACTCGCCCGCACCATGTCCCTCGAACGGGTAAAACATTACATAAAAATAATAAAAATATATATATATGAAAACTCGTCCAGGGACGTTGAACCTCGAGGTCACGCACATATTCGACGTCTTTCAGGGATTTGATTGAAAAAAAATGTTTTTTTTTTTTTCAATGTATCTTAGAAGGCTTAAAGTTCCGTCATAATTAGCGTAAATTGCATAATTTTCGTACGATAGTGACAAATGATAGTTCATTTCGTTCGTTCGAATGATAATCTATAAATTCACTGAGAAATATTCGTCTTTGAGCTCCTACGTCGCAAGATTTTTCAATTAATTTAAACCTTTTTGATATTTCTTTGCAAACAAATAACTTCAAGTACCCGGTACTTGCGATCTACTGGAAGTACAGTACTTGAAGTACAAAGTACTTAAAAAGTATTTCAAGTATTGTACTTAAATTTCCAAGTACTCGACCTGTACTTTAAGTATCTGTGCTTAAACTTTCAAGTACTTTCCTGTACTTCAAGTACTTTTTAATTCAAGTACGAGTATTGTACTTAAATTTCCAAGTACTCGACCTGTACTTTGAGTATATGTGCTTAACCTTTCAAGTACTTTCTCGTACTTCAAGTACTTTTCAAGTACCAAGTATGAAGTACTTTTGAATACGACTTGCTAATGGTTGCATGTATAACGCATTTGAATATATAATTGAGGAACGTTATGCGCCATCTTTGGTTAAGATCGTAAGAAATCAATTTTCAAAGCCTATTGCTATGGCAGTTACGGTGTCATTGTCAATGACTCCGTTTTATAACAATTCTTATATTATAATCTTGATTTTCTTTTTTAAACCTGAAGCTTAATAAAACTTAATTAAAATCGTCAATGCTATGTTTCAAATTATTTATAATTCTTCGTTCGAATATTTCTGTTCCAATCTGCCTAGCCCGAGTGAATTACAAAATGTTAAAATATGTTTTGATAAAAAAAGTACTCGAATCGAAATTATATGAGTTTAATGAGTACGTAAGAAATCAAATGGAAGTACTGGAACTTACTAAATGTATAGCTGAATACTTGAAAAGTATTTGATACTTGATACTTGACGTATTTCAAGTACTCGGTACCTCAAGTACTTCGAATTTTGAATACCTCAAGTACTCGGTACTTGATGTACTTGGCACTTCGAGTATTTACGGTACTTGGTACTTGAAATACACGATTACTTCAATTACTTAGAGTACTTTGTACTTCTATATATATTATCATAAATATTATTCCAGTGAATTCATGAAATATCTTTTGAAGAATAAATCGAGCGATCATTCGTCGAATTTGGATGTAAAGTGCACAATTGCCATGAAAAAAAAAACTGCGCGACAGAATGACTCGTGGATGAATAGTGTGGCTAAAAAAATGTTTTCAAAGACCCTCGACTCGTCGACAGCCCTGAAGTTTTCTCGACCTTTCGGGAAAGCTCCTCTTTCAATTCTAGGGTAATTGTGGAACTTGCCCCACAGAGAGAAGCATCGATCGTATCTCGTGACCTCGTTGACGAGTAATCACACGAGGATAACGACCGACCCGAAATATACAATTGCAAAACTAACGCGATTAACATTTTTCCATTATTGTCAATGACATCAAAAATAAATGTTTGTAATTTATTTATTTTTTTTTTTAATAAATTTGAGCAATTAATAAGACTATCCTCAACCTTGAGACAAAGCTTAATTATTTTTCGAGATAAAAAAAAACAACTTTTAGCCAATTTCTTTACGTTGATACAGGTAGATCTTATTGAGATCTGCCAAGATCTGCCGAAGAATATTTGTAAATTTTTAGCTACAAATATCTCAAAATCTATAAATTATAAAATGATGGGAAAAAAAATGGATTTTCGTATTTACAGCCAAGTACTGACACGCATACTTACGTTTTATTGTATTTTTCAGCCCACGTGGCGCTTATGGGGCGAGGAAAGGTGCGACGGGGTCATATACACGGTGTACCTGAAAAAGGTTCGATATCACAGGCCGACGAGAAGTCTTTCGGCTTCGGTAAGAGGGAAAAAAAAAAAAAAAAATTTCCAAAAGTTTGATTATCGCGACTGTTCGCGGGCTGTTTTGAGCCCTGTGGCATAAAAATTTTGGGAAAAAAGGAGATGAAGAAGAAGAAGAAGAACAAAATTGTATGGATTGAAATTGAATTTTCAGGACTCGGACGACGAAATTTCTCATTTGGAGTGGGAAACGGTCAGGGTGCGTTTTTTAAAGGCCGGCACGGTCCAGAAACTCGTCGAGAGTCTTGCCAATGACGATGGCGAGCTCGAGTCGACGTACATCAATGTTTTTCTCGCGACATATCGGGCATTCACGACGCCACGCGAGGTACTGGAACTTTTGCTCGGGCGTTACGACACACTCGATGACAATTCGATGGCGCAGACCGGCGAGCAGCATCGCAAGACCCTCGTGCAGGCGCTTCACGTGTGGCTCGATGCTTATCCGGGCGATTGGAAATCAGCGCCGGGTCATCCGTTGCTCGGCCGTCTCCTCGAATTCACGCATCGACGATTGCCGGGCTCGGAGCTCGAGCTCAAGGCACGCCATCGTTTGCACAGATTTCAACGAGAGGACGAAATCGGTGAGAATGACAATTTAAAAAATTTCGTAGCTAATAATCCATTTTTTTTGGCGATTTTTATAAATTTCTTTTTTGTTTTCTTTTTTTTTTTGAAAATTACTTCGAATCTTAATGACTGAAACTTGAAAAATATTTTTCAGATCTAGAATTTCATAATTTTAAAATTAATTAACAGTTTTGTTTACTTTAAAAAATAATGGAAATTATTTCTCGATCCTGAGGGTCGATGAGCGAATTGAAAAAAAAAAAAAAAAAAAAAAAAAAAAAAAACAAACAAAAATTGAATTTCCAGACTACTGCATGGTCTACGACAACGGACGTTTCTCGTTGCACGGTTCGACCGACATACTCGGTGACAATTGGCCCGGTTACACGTTTCCCGAGGTGCCGCATCGGCAATTTGCCGAGCAGCTGACGCGAATGGACGCCGAGGTGTTCAAAAAATTGATCGCTCATCAGTGCCTCGGCGCTGTATGGTCGAGGCGCGATCGTGGAAGAAATCACGATGCCGCGACTGTACTGGCTACCGTAAATCAGTTCAATGCCGTATCGCTGCGCGTGATATCGACGATACTCGTCGATCCAACGCCGAAGCCCCACGAGAGAGCACGAATACTCGAGACGTGGATCGACATTGCCCAGGAATTGAGAATATTGAAAAATTTCAGCAGCCTCAAGGCAATCGTCTCGGGACTGCAGAGCAATCCGGTTTACAGGCTCGAGAAATGCTGGCAGTGCATGCCGCGCGAGAAGCACGAACTTTTCGTCGAACTCGAGAGAATATTTTCCGAGGAAAACAACGCCTGGACCCAGCGGGAATTGCTGATAAAGGAGGGAACAGCGAAATTCGCCGATACAGCGGGACGAAGCGACAGGCACTTGCTAAAATTATTTCAGAAGCAAAATACTCATGCCGGAGTGAGTATTATTTTGACGCACGACTTTGGTCTTTGTAAAGTTTTTTTTATTTTCGTGAGACCGGAGAAAAGCTGGATAAAGTGCCTGAAAGTACTTCAAGTACAGAGTACTGTGAGTACTTGAAGTACTCGTGTATTTCCAGTATCAACTACCTCGAATGCTTGAAGTACTAAATATTCGAAGTAATTGAGGTACCCAGTACCAAGCATCGTAAATACATGAAGTACCAAGTACTTGAAGTACTGAGTACTTCAAATACTGCGTACCTCAAATACTTGAAGTACCAAGTACCAAGCACCGTAAATACTTGAAGTAACAAGTACCAAGTACCTCAAATACTTCAAGTGCCAAGTACCAAGCATCATAAATACTTGAACTACCAAGTACTTCAAGTACTGATTACTTCAAATACTCGAAGTACCAAGTACCAAGCACCGTAAATACTTGAAGTACCAAGTACATCAAATATTTGAAGTTCCAAGTACCAAGTACCGTAAATACTTGAAGTAACGAGCACCGAGTACCGTAAATACTTGAAGTATAAAGTACTTAAAGTACTGAGTACTTCAAATACTGCGTACATCAAATACTTGAAGTACCAAGTACCAAGCACCATAAATACTTAAAGTACCAAGTACCTCAAATACTTCAAGTGCCAAGTACCGAGCATCATAAATACTTGAACTACCAAGTACTTCAAGTACTGATTACTTCAAATACTCGAAGTACCAAGTACCAAGCACCGTAAATACTTGAAGTACCGAGTACCTCAAATATTTGGAGTGCCAAGTACCAAGTACCGTAAATACTTGAAGTAACGAGCACCGAGTACCGTAAATACTTGAAGTACGAAGTACTTAAAGTACTGAGTACTTCAAATACTGCGTACCTCAAATACTTGAAGTACCAAGTACCAAGCACCGTAAATACTTGAAGTAACAAGTACCAAGTACCTCAAATACTTCAAGTGCCAAGTACCAAGCATCATAAATACTTGAACTACCAAGTACTTCAAGTACTGATTACTTCAAATACTCGAAGTACCATGTACCAAGCATCGTATATACTTGAAGTACAAAGTACCTCAAATATTTCAAGTGCCAAGTACCAAGTACCGTAAATACTTGAAGTAACGAGCACCGAGTACCGTAAATACTTGAAGTATAAAGTACTTAAAGTACTGAGTACTTCAAATACTGCGTACATCAAATACTTGAAGTACCAAGTACCAAGCACCATAAATACTTAAAGTACCAAGTACCTCAAATACTTCAAGTGCCAAGTACCAAGCATCATAAATACTTGAACTACCAAGTACTTCAAGTACTGATTACTTCAAATACTCGAAGTACCAAGTACCAAGCACCGTAAATACTTGAAGTACCGAGTACCTCAAATATTTGGAGTGCCAAGTACCAAGTACCGTAAATACTTGAAGTAACGAGCACCGAGTACCGTAAATACTTGAAGTACGAAGTACTTAAAGTACTGAGTACTTCAAATACTGCGTACCTCAAATACTTGAAGTACCAAGTACCAAGCACCGTAAATACTTGAAGTAACAAGTACCAAGTACCTCAAATACTTCAAGTGCCAAGTACCAAGCATCATAAATACTTGAACTACCAAGTACATCAAGTACTGATTACTTCAAATACTCCAAGTACCAAGTACCTCAAATACTCGAAGTGCCAAGTACCAAGCATCATAAATACTTGAACTACCAAGTACTTCAAGTACTGATTACTTCAAATACTCGAAGTACCAAGTACCAAGCACCGTAAATACTTGAAGTACCGAGTACCTCAAATATTTGGAGTGCCAAGTACCAAGTACCGTAAATACTTGAAGTAACGAGCACCGAGTACCGTAAAAACATGAAGTACCAAGTACTTCAAGTACTTGGAGTACTAAATATTTGAAGTACTTGAAATACGTCAAGCATCAAGTATCTTTAAGCTTTCATGCATACATCTCGTAAGTTCCAATACTAATGTTTGATTTCTTGCGTACTCTTTGAACGCATTTGATTTTGATTCGAGTACTCTTTGTATCAAAACATATTTTTACATTGTGCAATTCACTCAGCCCAGGCTCATTAGAACGAAAATGGTTGAACGAAGAATTAGAAATAATTGAAAAAAAAAAATAGCATTGACGATTGTAATTAAGACTTATTGAACTTCAGGTTTGGAAAAGAAAAAAAAAAAAGAATATAATGCACGGATTGTTAAAAATGAAGCCATGCATTGGCAATTATTCAAATCCTTAAATTCTTTCTTCGCAGAACATAAGCTACGGTACGATACCGTATCTTGGAACTTTCCTGACCGATCTCACGATGATAGACACCGCTATACCCGACACGATTGCCGAGGGCCTGATAAACTTCGACAAGAGACGCAAGGAGTTCGAGGTACTGGCGAGAATAAGGCTTCTTCAGGGCGCCGCGAATGCATACAACTTCAGTACGGATCCGCGTTTCGATCGTTGGTTCAACTCTATCATCGTGCTCGACGATCGCGAGGCGTACAAACTCAGCTGTCAGATCGAGCCACCACCGCCCGGCAATACGCTGAACAATCGCGGAGCAAAGAACAAGAAACAGGTGAGAAGATCTTGCTTTGATCATTGATTTCTTCAAGTCAAATTTCCGTAGTTTATTGTTTACTGAGATCCTTTTTTTTAATTTTTTGGGTCCCAGGAGCCAGCTAAGGTAAGCCAATAAGTTTTTCAAGTGGTTTGTAAGAGCAGAGCACTTTGTTCTCCAGTCTTTTTGCAGTACCTCGCTCAATATTGCTTGGAGCTTGAATCCGAAAATTTCCCAAACATGGATTTACATTTCGCAATTTATTAGTGAAAACTTTCCCATTCAAACGATTCGGCCTTCTCAGCAAGATTTGATCTTGACAGTTGTTTGCAAGTCCTCGAGTCTTTTTTTTTCAACCTTCAACCTTTATCTCAGATTTTTGAAATCCACCATCGGAGCTAGCTCATCCCCAGTCCAAGCCACTTGGCCGTCTTTACCATCAACTTCCATCCTAGCTCTGTCATTGTGATCCCAGAAATTCCGTTACTTCTAATATCAAACTTCCTCGTATAGAATCAGCCCCATTACCAGTCGAAATAGGATTTCACCTGAAAATAATTGGGGGAAGCGATATTCTTTTTTTTGTACTCAGGGTGGTCGATAGTGTAAATATCGTTTTTTGGGAAAATCCCCGCGAGAGTTCGCCGCCATCTTGTTTTAAAGAGTAATTTTTTGTTTCTCAAATAACTTGCTTATTTTCAACTTTAGGGTGAAAATGATAAAAACCAAAATTGTGGAAAATTTAATTCCCCATAAGTTTAATTTTAATTATTTTTATCCTGGGATCGATATTTACAGAGTTATACTCTAAATAGGGGTAAAAACGGTTTTTATAAATTATCTCGTTTATTATCAAGTTTATCGTAAAAGTGCTAATAAGAGATCAGGTAGAACATTTTATTTTCTGCAACTTTTGTTATTACTCTTTTTATCCTATGATCGATATTTTCGGAATTAGAACTAAGAAAGGAGAAATTTAATAGATATGCACAATCTGAGGTAAATCGGAGCTCCTATTTTAGCTTTAACTCTGAAAGTATCGATCGTAGGATAAAAATAGTAATAACCAAAGTTTCAGAAAATAAAATTCCCTATCTAATTATTTATTAGCATTTTTACGATAAACTTGATAATAAACGAGATACGTTCAAAAAACCGTTTTTACCTCTATTTGCACTGCCTCGGACCAATTCCTTCCACATATCCTTCATTATATCCTCGTTATCTGTTTTTTTTTTTTTTTTTTTACCAAGTACCCACTTTCCTTAAAATTCTGCCGAATCAGTTTTGAAAAATCTTGTCCAACAGAGCTGTTTTTTGGCTCATCAATTGACGGTACTTTCCAACTAAATTATCCTGCGCGATCCCCTCGCAATTTTGCCAGACCACGCACAGGGATCAATCCAATCACAATTCTGACGCGATTCGTTTGGATTGATCGGCAGGCTCAGCAGGGTCATCGAAAGAATGACTCTCTAGCATCGACATCGAGCTCCAGCAGTTCGCAATTTTACTGCGATCTCGATTCACTGCCAAGCTCACCGCACAATTCCCTCGAACGTCGCGCATCTCCATCACAAATGTCAAGCTCGTCTTCCAGCAGCTCTCTGCCGTCACTGGACGTTTCGCTGAGCTCCGGTGGCGGTGGCAATGCCGCGAGCTGCACTGGCCAGTCGCGTCATGCCCCGGCGGTTTCAATTGCCACGTGCGGCATTGGCAATACGAGCAACGCAGGTTTAACGAGTCCCTCGCATTCGCACAAGAGCTCGCCGGATTTTTATATAATCAAAGTCACGATGGAGAGCGACAGCGCGGAGACCGAGGGCGTTGTACTTTACAAATCGATAATGCTATCCAACAACGAGAGAACACCCCAGGTAATAAGAAACGCAATGCTCAAGCTCAATATCGAGGGTAGCCCGGATCATTATACCCTCGCGCAGGTATTGCCCGATCGTGAAATGGTACTGCCGAGCTCAGCGAATGTATATTACGCCGTTAATACAGCGCACAATTTGAATTTCATACTACGACCGAGACGAGACGTCAATGACAGCACTGGCGAAAGTCCCAAGGGCAAACCTTCATCCAATCACAATAACAAACTATAGTGATTTGTTTTTTGTTTTCTTTTTTTTTGTTTTTTTTTTGTTCTTTTAATTACGAGCTTGCGATCAACTCGCCCTATAACGATTTCTCGTTCAAGATTCGTACTATTTTTTTTTTTTTTTTTTTTTTTATTACGAGACTTTCGGAAAAAAATTCTGGGGGGCTTTTTGTTTTCTCGGCAGCTGATTTCTCATGGAAATTATTTTTCTTTCGTGACGAATAATCGACGGAGCTTTTCTTTTTTTTTTTTTTTTTTTTTTTTTTTTTTATATCGATTCTCCAAAATTTTCGATATTGAAATATTCGATCGTTCGTCCATATTTTACGATCTTTCTTCGCGTGAAATTTGAGAAATTTTGAATCCAATGGCGTGAATTTGAAAAAAAAAAAAAAAAAAAAAAAAAAGATTTGAGAAACAAAAAAATCAAACTACCCTCGAGAGACGCTTCAAGGTGAAATATTAAAGTAAATTCGTGCCCCTCGCGATCGCGGGAACTGATATTAGACCGTGAAATCGTGACAAATAATAAGGGAACACCGCAAAAACTCTCAAAGTTGAAAAAAAAAAAAAATGAAAAAACAAAAAAAACGAGTCTGCGATGTCAAATGTTTCGTTCTAATGTCTTTTATTTATTTATTTATTTTTTTTTTTTTCATTTTCCAAAATCCCTCGTAATACGTGGACCAGTGGAGTATTTTTTTTTTAAATTTTGTAAATAATTGTTTTTTTTTTTCGCGTAGGACTTAACCGATAAATGATAAAGAATATCAATAATCCCTGATAATAATTAAGATACCGGTACGATATTTGCCCCGATTGTAGATCGAGCATCATATATTAAATATAAATAAAGAAATGTATATATATATATATATATATATATACATATATACATATGAGAGATTCCACAAAAAGTGGCATGAGTTTTGGGTCTCAAAATTTATATTTAAAATTCTCGTTTATATTTTGTCGAGCACATTAAAATGAACAAACTGTGAAAATTTCAGACCTTTTGCTACGTAAGTAACAGAGAAACATCGATTTTTGTGTTTTTTTTCATTTCGTTTTTAAAGATTTCATCTGACTGAAAAAAAAAAAAAAAAACACATATAATATATCGGTCGTACACTTTTCAATCGGAAATTTTCGGAATTTTCGAAAAAAAAAAATATTTTCAACATTTTGAATTCAAATATTACCTCTGAATTTGGAATTGAAAAGTTAAAAAATTAAAAAATGACAGCATTCCCCAAAATTTTATTGGTTTTTTTTTTGAAAAGCTGAGACGATTTTATATAAAATCCATGCGTAAAAAATATGCGGTCACTGTGGGTTCAACGACAAAAAAAAAAATAACAAACAAAATGTCAAATAGTCAGTTTATTGAAAGTTCACGCGAACGTTTTTGCTCCTGTCAAGTTCTTTAGTTATCTTTGGTTATCTACTCGTGTATATTTCAAGTACCAAGTACCGTAAATACTTGGAGTTCCAAGTACTTCAAGTACCAAGTACGGTAAATACTTGAAGTGCCAAGTACTTCAAGTACCAAGTACCGTAAATACTTGAATTTCAAAGTACTTCAAGTACCATGGACCTTAAATACTTGAAGTGCCAAGTACTTCAAGTACCAAGTACTTTGATCACCAAGTACTTCAAGTACCAAGTACTTTGATCACCAAGTACTTCAAGTACCAAGTACTTTGATCACCAAGTACTTCAAGTACCAAGTACTTTGATCACCAAGTACTTCAAGTACCGGATACTTCAAGAACAAAGTACTTCAAGCACCGAGTACTTGAAGTAAAAAGTATTCGAAGTACTTGAGGTATCAAGTACTCGAAATACGCCGGGCATCAAGTATCAAATACTTTTCAAGTTTTCATGCATACATCCCGTAAGTTCCAGTACTTGTATTTGATTTCTTACGTACTCTTTAAACTCATTTAATTTTGATTCGAGTACTTTTTGTATCAAAGCATATTTTCACATTGTGCAATTCACTAAGGCTAGGCAGATTGAAACAGAAATATTTAAACGAAGAATTATAAATAATTTCAAAAAATAGCATTGACGATTTTAATTAAAATTTACTTACCTTCAAGTTTGAAAAAGAAAAAAAAAACCATGCATTAACAATAACACCGTAACTGACGTAGCTTGAGCCTTTGAACGTTCATTCCTTACAATCTCAAACAAAGATGGCGCAGAATTTTCCTCAATTATATATTCAAATGCGTTATACATGCAACCATCAGCAAGACGTATTCAAAAGTACTTTATACTTGGTACTTGAAAAAGTGCTCCATACTTGGTACTTGAAAAAGTACTCCATACTTGGAACTTGAAAAAGTACTTGAAGTACAGGAAAGTACAAATACTTAAAGTACAGGTCAAGTACTGGGAAATTTGAGTATAATACTTGAAATACTTTGAAAGTACTTTGTGCTTCAAGTACTGTACTTCCAGTACATCGCAAGTACCGGTTACTTGAAGTACTGCCTACCTCTGGAAAAACGTAAAAATACACTTACGTAGCAAAAGTTCTGAAATTCTTACAGTTTATTCATTTTAATGTGCTCAATAAAATATAAACGAAAATTTTAAATCATAATTCTGAGGCCCAAAACTCATGCCACTTTTTCTGGGATGTCTCATAGATTATGTATACACAATTCCCTTTTCCCTGCCTCTAGGCCCTTGTAGCCTCGAGAAACGTGAGAAAAAAAAAAAAAAAACGAATTCTGTGATATCTGGAATCTCTCTCTCTTTTTTTTCGGCCTTAAGAAAAAAACAGGAAAAAAAAACAAAATTACCTAATAAATAATCCAAGGCGTGTTCATTCGACTCGTGAACATACGACATAAAATATAACTCGAAATAATAATAATAATAATAATAATAATAATAATAATAATAATAATTGTACATTATACAATTTTTGTAGATCGAGTCGAAGTTTACCGAGGAGAAATCTTTACCCACAGACAGTTTCGATGTTTATAACGTACACACATAAACACAAACAACAAAAAAAGTATTCCTATCTTCTTCGTTTTTTTTTTGGTCGTTTAATCGTTTTTTTTAGGGCAATTTTGTACTTATCCAATTGTCGACCTAAAAAATAATTATTTTTCGTTGTTTCTGTTTTTTTTTTTTACTCCCAAGAGCGTTTGTACGTCAGTGAAAAAAAAAAAAAAAACTATTTTAATAATAACAATCACGTCGCTAAAAAAAAAAAGTATCGAGAAATAGAGGGGAAAAAAATATGAAAATTCAGGTGATTTTTGTTTTTATTTATTACCCGAGTGAATGTCGATCATAGTTCTAAGGATATTCTGCAGTTTTTTTTTTTCAATTTTTTTTTTTTTATTCCTTCGATTTTCAAAGAGTTTCAGATTTTTTTTTTATCGACTGAAAAATAATTGTATCGAAAATTGTGAGACTTCGAAAATTCTAGTAAAGTATAACTTTTGTTTAATTTTTTTTTTTCATTCAATGGCAATGTAAAAAAAAAAAAAATAAGTATCGACAATTGATGAATAAACGAATTTAATCAAAAAAAAATATGCAGAGTTGGCAGAAAAAAAAACATGAGTAAAAATCATATTCCCTTTTTGACGAATAAAAATGCAAGTCGAAAAAAAATTTGGCAAACATTTCGGAACGATCGATGGAACGGAAAATCGATCGTTGTACTGTCAGCGAGACTCTTCGAGGCATCCGCCATCTTGTGCACGTCTGTCGGCCATTTTGTGACATCTTCGAGCAAAATGATTCGCGCATGCTCGTTCGAGACTCGTATGAGACACGAGCAGTTGTTTTTAACGATAAAGCGTTTTTGTAATTGGAAAAAAAAAAAGATAAAAATTCCTCAAATTTATCCGAGCTCGTGTAATTTTTTTTTTTTTTTTCTACAATTTGCATACAACGATGATTATCGCTGAACAGAATGGAGCCAGCTGATCGCCGGAGTACAACCGGAAGTGATCATCGATCAAGAGTCTCGAGCGATGATACATCGGACGAAGGAGTCGAGAAAAGGTAAAAAAAAAAAACAATAAGGGCGGGGGGTAAGAAGGAAATTCCTCGGTTAACAATATCAAACATCGGATATCCATTTTTTTCCGATGGATCGCTCTATAAGCGAGATTGTACCGAACCCCTTGATGAGTGGACTTCCGGATTAGCGGTTGACTTCCCGCAGACCCGAGCACGCTAACCTGTTGAGCCTTTATCCAAAAACTAACAGTCACAAAGCCCTGAATCACGGAAAATTTGAATTTTAAATTCCTCGAGTTACGCCCTTTTGCCTGGCATAAATCGATAATCATATACACGCGAGAGCTTGGGACAAGAAACCTGCCCGGCTTGAATCTAAATATGAGTTTCAGGGACGTTAAGGAATTTCGAAAATTTTTCAGCTCGACTGACTCGTAAAATTCGGCAAATTATTCTTCGAATCTTCGTTAAAAAAAAAAAAAAAAAAAAAAAATCCAAAACAAGCGTGTTTCATTTTCTTGCTCATGGTTGAATTTTTCTTTTTAATTTTTCAAATTTTAAAATAAAAAAAATAAAAACATTGAAATTACATTCAAGGTCAAAATAAGAAGAAAGAAAAATGTCTTTTTTCCAGTTTTCATAATGTCGAATCGTCGGAAAATCGGATTTTTTTTCGAGTTCTTGCTCAAAAAAATATCAAATTTTTTCGAAAATTTCGAAATTCTCCGAGTCTTCCAAATTTCAAGATATCTCGTTGATTGTTTTTTTTTTTTTTTTTTTTTTCTTAAACACGATACAGGGATCATTCGGGCATCGTATGTACTGAATGTGACGAGAATCAATTCAGAAATTCGTATTTTATCTGAATTTGGAATTTTTTTTTCGAAATCTTCGATTCAACCGCAAAATACCAATAAATTACGAATTAATCTGCAAATTTTTCGATTTTACGCTCTATCAAACGTCAGGAGGGTCATGGATTTTCCGTCCTCTCGCGAAAGATTCAAAAATTTCATCACAAGCCCGCCATTCCCCTGGTCCAACGTCCCGATTGGTCGCGTTTCATCCCCTGTCTGACTATACGCGCACCTCGACTACTCGTCAATTTTCGCGCATGCGAATTCTCGTAGCTAAAACTCGCTACGCTTATTCCCACGACCCGATCGAGGTAAAGAAAAAGAATCTCTGGATATATATTTGAAAGAAAAAAAAAAAAATGGAATAAAATTGTGGTCGAAGCTTGCGCCCTCGTGGCAGGAAAAGAGTGCGAGAGATTTCCGTCGGGTGGCGTTTTCGTTCGTCGTCGACGATTCCGAGGTAACCTGCCCCGTGAGTGATTTTGTGTGTGCGTGTGTGTGTGTGTGTGTGCGGGGACGGAGAAAGCGCCATTTCTCTCGCACTATCAAGCTTTCGTCGTTGTCGAGCAACCCCTCGCTTTCAACCCCCACGAACCATCGGTTTTTTTTTTTTTTTCGGCCTCGGCTCGTTTCGAGCAGCAGCAGCAGCAGCTCGTACAAAACGTTCGTCAGTCGTGAACTTCGGGCCGGCCGGAGGCGATGCTCGTCGTTCGTGAGCCCGTTCACGCCGACGTAGCGCTTGCACGGTTTGCGCGTTCGTGTCGTTGCGATTTTTCACGGGACACGAAGGAGACGAGAAAAACGAGAAGGGGCGTTTCGCGCGATTCAAGGATTCGGGATAATGCGAGACGTGAGTCGAGCACGAGTGTCATTATGCGTGTCTTGTGTGCGTGTTTTTTTTTTTTCCTCCCTAATTTTCAACTCTTGTACGAAGCTCTTAATTCCTATCCCGATTGTTCATCTTTTTTTTTTTTTTTAATTTTCCCTTCCGTACACGTCTTGAATTGAAAAATTAATGCAATTTAACCTTGAATTAACATTGAGATATGATCTAATGTGAATCCTGGAAAAAATCATCTGGGGATGATGAAAAAAACGACCCCTGGCAGTGTAGAGAAATTCGGAGAAGATTTTTCATTACTCGTGAAAATCCGAATTGAAAAAAAAAAAGAAACAAAATTTCATGAATTTTCATTCAGGCAGAGAGGAATGTACTGAGAGCTTTTTGTTTGTTTGCTTTTTTTTTTTTTTCAATTTTTTTGCGACAAAAATTTCGTCAACTTTTGAATTTTTACGGGACGAAATTTGTGAGGTAAAAAATTGCCGGCCTACTGACCCTCGGAGGGTCAGATATCGCCGATCCTGGTCACGCGTTCACCCGACGAGAGTTTGACCTCGTTTGATTCGGCAGAAAAAAGCGTGAAAAAACGACGTAAAATGTACTGCGACACGAATCGTGTGCTTTTTTCTTTGTTTTGTTTTGTTTAATTCTGACCCTATACACGCGTACGTATTCGGGTTAAACTGCAGAATTCCAAGGACCTCGAGGAATTATGCACGCGAACGATGCACACACGACAAGCCCTCTCACCGCGTTAAATGTGTTACAAACGTCCCAGTCACGAACCAGAAGAGAAAGAATAAGAGAGAGAGAGAGAGAGAGAGAGAGAGAGAGAGCCAGAGAGATCGTGAGGGTTGGATGAAAATGAGCAAGAGGGTCGAGCACAAAGGAAATTGAAAAAAAAAAACATTTTTTTAAAATAAATAAAAAAAGAAAAATATTTGTCATTGAAACTTTTGTCGAGTCGTAGGGGATGATAAGGGGAAGTTTACCGCGAGCTAAACTTACGAGAAATCGTCAAGTAAAGCGTCGAGGGTAAAAAAAATTTTCCGCGCGAGATGCTTTTGTTCCCGCGAAAGTCTCTCGCGGCGCATCCTCGAATTCTCATCTCATCCTCACTCATCTCCCCTCGTATTTCTTCTTCCTCTTTCGTCCAGCTCCGAAGGCTGCAGCCACGAATTACCCCCAAAGTCAAGTGACCGTTTTATTTTTTTTTAATTCGCCGTTTTATTTATTTTTTTTTTTTCAATTTGTAATCAGGGTGCTGGGAAACCCGAAAGTATTAATTTTCGTGAAAATCGAAGAATTTTTCGATTTTCCTGTCAGTCATGTCATTTGAACTTTGACATTTTGACATTTTGACATTTCGATTGAAATCAGCGATCCCGAAAACCCTTGGATATCAATTTTCGTGGGAATCGAAGGATTTCACGATTTTTCGATAAGGCACATTGGCGCCGCCATTTTGAATTTCGATATTTGATTCCGCCATTTCGTGCTACGAATTTTTTGCACCGTGTCTAAATTCAGGCAGCTCGAGAAACCAAAAGACGCGAATTTTCATTCTAATCCAATGTCTCGATGATTTGTTGGCAGTCGTATCGACTCCGCCATTTTGAATTTCGATTTTTTTTTTTCGGCCATATTGGTTTCGCCATTTCACGATATCAAATTTTCGACCCGGAATTCCGAATCCCCAGTCTCATGATCTTTTCATCGAAAGCAAATGACTTTTCGGATTTTGCTCAGCCATGTTGATGCCACCATTTTGAAAAAAAAATTTTACACTTTGCTCAAAATCATCAATTTGTAAAGTTTCCTGGTACCGATTTTCATAAAAATCGAACAATTTTCTGTTTCGTCTAACCCCGTCCAAGTACATTGCCATTTGCGGCTCAAGCTCTTCAAAGTCGAGCCTCATTAACTTGAATGAAAGCTCGGAAAAAATTCGAAAAAATTCTCAAGTAAATCTGCAAGGCCCTTCGTGATGTGACACAAATTTGACAATGATTCACCGAGCCGTTCAGGAGATATCGTACTTTGGGAAGGCAGCGGAGATGTCTACTGCTATAAAAGGGTTTCAGTCAATGACGATGACTCCGCAGTCTTGTCTTGTCGTTCAATCAAATTTCTATCATCATGAGTCTTTCAAGTATAAATCAAAATAAAATTCTGCAAAGCTTCATGAAAATCGGTCGAGGCGTTCGATCGTAGTAGGGTGAAGAACATCATCGATGTATCATGACGAGCCCATTGGACAAACTTTACTTTAAAGTTCCTTTGCTCACATTTTTTTCCTATCTCTCTCTCTCTCTCTCTCTCTCTCTTGTAATATTTTGCAAGGGTCATGGCAAATGATTCTATAAAAATCTAGCTTACATTTTCTCTCTATTATTGCACTATTTTAGAGTCGCAAGATAATCGATCCCCTTCGAGGGTTCGCGAAGAGAGTCCAATGTCATTTTTTTTTGTGGTATAGGCTGAAAATAAATTTTTCAATGTACGATTGTACGACCACACGTGTACTACCCTCTTTCTCGGAGCAGTTAGGAGCTCGCTCGGCTTTTTCGATCGAATTACCCAGACGCAAAGTCACGAAAGCGTCAGTCTGAATTGGCTGTACTTCATCGACCATATCAGTCAATGTGTATCGTACAAATGCCATTACCAGTCGATAATATGGGCATGAAATGAACGTCTGACCATTCGTAGGGAAAAAAAAACAGCGTATGAGAGCTCGTGAGCTTTTGTGTGTGGTGCACGGGGTGAAAGCTCCGGGGGTGAATGACGGAAAATATAATGTACATGTGACACTGGTAAAGGGCTGAATAATCTGGAAACCGAATTTCTGAAGACCCCAATCGCCAATAATGCCACTACCACACTTCTTTCCCTCACTTCGTTCATAATTTCAAGACCATCTTTTTGTTTTCTATACCCTCATTTACTTGCCGGTGGAAAAACTATTGCAAGTAATAGAAGGAAAAAAAAATTCTCAACGACCCAGCAGCTCGTCGTTAAATTTTTTTTCAAATCCAAACGTTTTCTTTTTTCCATCTTTGGCAAATTAAATAATATTTTTACGATCCCAAAAATTTTCGATTGAGAAGCTGAAGTATCGAACGTTAAATGACATTCAATTGTTCGATCGAAGAATGTGGAATTAAATTATTTTTAATAAAAGAATAATTGATGAATCAGTTTTACAAAAATTTTAAGATTTGGAAAAATTTTGAATTTTTTAAATTCATAAAATAAAATAAAAGTGTGAAAAAAAATACAATATTGTAAAAAAGAAAAATATTCATAAATCCCTGTGAATTTAATTAAGAGTGTCTCGGAAATTTCGCTTTACTTTTCGAATCCACGAAACGTGGACTTAAATTTTTTTTTTTTTTTTTAATTCAATCGAAAAGATTTCGTTAGATTCGTCATAAATTAAATTTCCATTAACGTCAATTTGTCAAATTTGCGAAATTATTGTTATTTTTTACGGGTTGTAGACGAGAGGATCTAGCCACTCTGCGAAATTTTATTATTCGCCCCGTTGGGCTCGCGAGTAATTGCTACGGAGGCACTGAAAATTCAACGCAAGAGATGTACTCGGAGAGAAATAACGGGATCCGTTGATTCGAGACTCGGGGACACGGACGACGAGAAACGTCGAGTTGGATTTTCTTCGTTTAAGCATTTCGAAACTTTGAATGACCGGTCATGTGCAAAAAAAAAAAATTCAAGATTTGTTAAAAATCTTTTTTTTTTTCATCTGAAAAAATTGAATTCAAAATTTAATTGAACTGAAAAATTAATTGAAATTCAATTTTACGTTAATTTGAAAATTCAATTTTCAATCAATCAAAATGATCCTTCGTATTTAATTACACGATTAAAAATTTTTTTGTTTAATTCCAAAAAAAAATCTATCCACTAAACTTTCCCTTCATGCACTTCTTGATTTTTGTAATTCAAAACTAAAACCACGAAGATTCGTAATATTTTGAAAATAATTTCGAAAATTAAAATGAAAATTTCAACAAAATTAAGCTGCTCCGTAATATTTTCTGCAAATAAAAAAAATTGAGCTATTGAAAATGATCAAAATCGAAAGCTTGAATTTTTCCCGATAGTCCCTTGAAATTTGAGTAACTTGGGTCATTTGCCTCAACCAGGCAAAGTTCGATAGGAAAAAAAAAAAAAAAATGAAAAAAAAAAACAAATAAAGCAAGATAAGGGTGAGCTTTTCAGTTCTCCGATTGATCGAGAACAACCCCCTTGATGGCTGGAGATCGATATTATACGAATGCGAGGATATCAATCTCTCGCTCTCTTTCACGTCGAGCTCGTTATTATATTGCTCGTGTAATCGGTAAAACTCGCGACCTCGTGCTCCGGGCTTCGCCGCATCCCCATTTTTATCGTGGAACGACCCTCGAGAGATGAGACCGTGGGATATAATTCGGAGATTGCTCCGGGGATATTATTGCTTCGCGCCCCCGGAGAATTTCAGAGACTTTTGCCAGCACTCCCGAGTAGATTTATTAGTAATTATGCTCTTTGGCTTGGGCCATTATAAATTCATCATCGCTGGCTTAACTGATGGTGGATCGGGAACGAGCTCAATCATTTATCCAGCGTTTATTATCACAATACATCCGGACTGGCGAGGCTCGTAAAATTATTCGATCGCGTTTTTTTTTTGTGCCACGATGAAAATTTTACAAACGACACAGTCTGGCGTTGAGAATTGAATCGCAAAATTGCCCAAAAGTTCAGTGCCAATTTGCTCGAGCATCAACTTTTGGAGTTTATCAAAGTATTTTTTTTTAGCTGACTAGACAGTTGTTAAAAAAAAAAAAAAAAATACATTGGACGCTTAGAATTCAGAGGATTGCAATTAAAATTTTTTCGTAGTGAATTTAATTAATTCAGGAGTCATCGTAATTAATTTTGGCTTCGGTACATCTGCGTACCAGTAATTTTAATTAATTTTCCTTTCATTGCAATTACTTTCAGCGATCGTAATTAAATTTTATTTCATAAAAATTACTCCGCGAATGATTCAAATTTTTTTTTTTTTTTGAAAAATTAAATTAAATTTGCAAAAGACACGTTGGACAAAATGAAATCAAGAATCAATTTAAAGAGTTAGGAAATTGTAAAAAAAAAAAAAGAAAAAATAATTTTTCAATTCGACACCGTTCGTCGTGTGCATTTAATTCGCAATTTCTTCCTCGACGAGATGGCAAAAATCAAAATTACCGTAAACATGACAGCCAGACTCACTGACAGATGACACCAGCCCAATTTGTTCCTCCTCGTTTCTCGCAAAGCTCTGAAATCATACGAGAAATAAAAAAAAAGATTCATCCAATCGTTATACTCGGCTGGTTTTTGTATCTTCTGCTGTTGGCGAAGGAAAAGTCACGTTTGTCAAGTTTATCGTGTTTCTGTCACACGAAAAAATAATAAAAAAAAAAAAAGAAAAAAAATCATGTAGTACGTAGAACGAATATTGGAGAGAAATATAATGAAATATCTGTAGCGAGGATTTTCGTGCAAAAACGTTTGTTTCACAATCAGTCGCAAAAATAAATGACGAATTCAGGATTAAATTTAAAGGGAAAAAATGATGAAAAAAAAATCTAATAATGCATCGCGAGATCTCAATTTCTTGTACACAAAAGAGAACTCTGAAAACCGACGATTTTGAGTCCATGCAGTATGGAAAAATTGGCAAAAAATCAGACTTTGAAAATTTATGAACAATAGAAAAATCAGCGTAGCATCAATATATTGTCAAAAAAACGATGGTCCGACTTTAAAAATCTGTGAAAAATCGAAAAAAAATCGTATCGTGATGAACCAATCTCTATTTTAAAGCTGAAATGATTGTGAAGAGAATAAGCAATGAACTGAGTCCCAACTATTTCGGAAAAAAAAATTACAGCCGTTTTAGTGAGCCCTCAAAAATTCATGAAACGAAAAAAGTGCGATTTTTCGTTTTTCTTCCTTTTCATATCGAATTTTTGGGTTTCAGGAAAAAATTCGACGTGAATCGTAATCAGCAGAAAATTTCCGATTGTCCAGAGCCTAAAAATATAGTAAAAGACGAAAAAAAAATTTTTCATGTTTTTGGCCACTCTTTCGAAAACCTGAAAATTACGAAATTTCAAATGGCCATAACTCTGCCGAAAATTATAGTATCGGGGCTCATCTGGGGTGTTTTGAATAGCCCTTGAGCAGACTTAGAGAATGGCGTTGGATTCATTTTGATATCTATAATTTTTATATGTGAAAAAGCACTTTGAAAATTGACGAATTTTAGTCCAAGGGGTATGTATGGAAAAATTGGCAAAAATCGATGGTCCAACTTTAAAAATCTGTAAAAAATCGAAAAATCAACCCAGCTCGATGAACCAAGCGGCATTTTGAAGCTTGAACGATTACGAAGAGATGCAAGTACTGAATAGAGTCATATCGCCTCCGAGAAGGAACGTTACAACGATTTTAGTGAACCCTTAAAATTTCAGAAAATAAAAAAATGCAATTTTTCGTTTTTTTGCCTCGAATTGTATCGAATTGTTCGGTTCCAGGGAAAAATTCGACGTAATTCGTAATCAGCAGAAAATTTCCGATCGCCTACAGCCTAAAAACATTGTAAAAGACGAAAAAAAAAATTCTCAATCTTTTGCCCACTTTTTCGAAAATCCAAAAATCACGAAATTTCAAATGGCCATAACTCATCTCCAGATTTACCGATTTTGGCTTATCGGGTGGTTTTTTAAAAGCCCTTGAGTAGAGTTAGAGAATGGCGTTGGATTTATTCTAATATCTATAATTTTTATATCTGAAAAAGCATTTGAAAATTGACGAATTTTAGTCCAAGGGGTATGTATGGAAAAATTGGCAAAAATCGATGGTCCAACTTTAAAAATCTGTAAAAATTCGAAAAATCAACCCAGCTCGATGAACCAAGCGGCATTTTGAAGCTTGAACGATTACGAAGAGATGCAAGTACTGAATAGAGTCATATCGCCTCCGAGAAGGAACGTTACAACGATTTTAGTGAACCCTTAAAATTTCAGAAAATAAAAAAATGCAATTTTTCGTTTTTTTGCCTCGAATTGTATCGAATTGTTCGGTTCCAGGGAAAAATTCGACGTAATTCGTAATCAGCAGAAAATTTCCGATCGCCTACAGCCTAAAAACATTGTAAAAGACGAAAAAAAAAAATTCTCAATCTTTTGCCCACTTTTTCGAAAACCCAAAAATCACGAAATTTCAAATGGCCATAACTCTGCCGAAAATTATGGTATCGGGGCTCATCTGGGGTGTTTTGAATAGCCTTTGAGTAGACTTAGAGAATGGCGTTAAATTCATTTTGATATCTATAATTTTTATATGTGAAAAAGCACTTTGAAAATTGACGAATTTTAGTCCAAGGGGTATGTATGGAAAAATTGGCAAAAATCGATGGTCCAACTTTAAAAATCTGTAAAAATTCGAAAAATCAACCCAGATCGATGAACCAAGCGGCATTTTGAAGCTTGAACGATTACGAAGAGATACAAGTACTGGTTAGAGTCATATCTCCTCCGAGAAGGAACGTTACAACGATTTTAGTGAACCCTTAAAATTTCAGAAAATAAAAAAATGCAATTTTTCGTTTTTTTGCTTTTTCATAACGTATTTTTAGATTTCAGGGAAAAACTTGATGTGATTCGTAATCAGCAGAAAATTTTCGATCGCCTAGAGCCTAAAATTATGGTGAAAAACGGAAAATTTTTTTTTTTCAATTTTCGCTGACTTTTTCGAAAATCCAAAAATCATGAAATTTCAAATGGCCATAACTCATCTCTAGATTTACCGATTTTGGCTTATTGGGTGGTTTTTTAAAAGCCCTTGAGTAGAGTTAGAGAATGGCGTTGGATTCATTTTGATATCTATAATTTTTATATCTGAAAAAGCACTTTGAAAATTGACGAATTTTAGTCCAAGGGGTATGTATGGAAAAATTGGCAAAAATCGATGGTCCAACTTTAAAAATCTGTAAAAAATCGAAAAATCAACGCAGCTCGATGAACCAAGCGGCGTTTTAAAGCTTGAACGATTACAAAGAGAATAAGCACATAGAGCAGGTCCAAACTTTATTGGGAATGGAAATTACAGCGATTTTAGTGGATCAACTTATTTTTTGCGAAAATTCGAAAAAATTTTGGTTCTTTTAAATTCGCTTTAGGATTCTATATCGATGTGTTTTTTCCCGCTGATTACGAATCCGCTCGATGTTTTCATTTAAACTCGAAAATTCTGTTTCAAATCGTCAAAAACATGTTTTTTTTTTCCAAAAATTAAAATAACAATTTACATTGGATAAAATTTAATTAAAATTCACCTGTTTCATATTAATTTCGAGATTTCAAGTTTTTGTACCGAAAATAGCACTTTTAAAATCGGCGATTATGACGCCAAAGGGGAATTGGCAAAAGTCCAACTTTAAAAATTTGTAAAAAGTCGAAAAATCAAGATGGCTCGATGAACCAAGCTGCGCTTTCAAGCCTGAGCGATTGCGAAAAGAATGAGCACTGAGTAGACCCATATCTCTTTTGGGAAGCAACGTCACAGCGATTTTAGTGAACCTTGGAAAATCCATGAAGTAAAAAAAATTGTAATTTTTCGTTCATTCCCTTTCCATATCGAATATCGGGATTTCAGGGAAAAATTCGACAAAGAACAAGAATGACGAAAAGCAAAATACACCGGACAAAAATATTGCTGACACATTTAATTCGAGGGATACGATTCCATCGTTGCTCTCCCTCTCTCTCTCTCTCTCTCTCTCTCTCACTCTCTGTCTCTTTCTCAATGTTTCGAGGATAGACCAAAAAGCTCAATTTTCGTTCCAACCGAAAAATTTCGAGAGTACACAGAGTGTCGTTGTATCTCGTTGAAGGCCAACCAAAGGGAGAAAAAAAAACTCGAACTAAAAGGCTCAATAGCACTAAAGGTTCTCGAGAGCTTGAAATCTTTCTCGGAGTGTTCTCTCAGTAAGAAACTTGGTTTGAAAATCATCAAAATTGAAATTTACTTTATTGAGTTGTTCGGGCAATCGGCTTCATCTCGTTCTATCCTCATGTACATCCTTTTCCCCTCTTTGTAACATGAAAAACTTTCCCGTCCTCGCTCTCTCGTTCTTTTTATTTCCTTCCTCGTACACACACACACACACACACTCACACACACACGCGCGCGGACATACACACACGACACTTCTCTCTGTCAGTGCCTCTTTCAATGAACCGAGGAGCATCCGGGAGTGGGATGAAAAAAAGGGACAAAGAAAAAGATAGTCGCCTCGAGGACTCGGGTCTATCGTATTTCCATCTGAGCCTCTCGTCCTCGTGTGTGTGTATGAAAATGTTGTGAATGATGAAAATAAATATCGAGAAATTGAGGCTCGTTTTACAAAGCTCTCATCGATATTTCTATCCTTGTGCTATTTAAAAAAAATAAAATAGCAAAATTTTGACAGGAGAAAATACAACGTGTGTGAAATTCTGAGGATTCAGGCATCAGGTAATTTTTTCCGGTTAACTGAAATCGCTGTAGCCCTCTCTTCTCGGGCTGACAGCGACTCCGCTCTGCTCTAATTATCTTCGTAATCGTTCAAGTTTCAAAGTAACACTTCGTTCGTCGAGCTGCGATTTTTTTTTTCTAAATTTTTTCACATAGTTTCAAAGTCGAGACATCAATTTTTGTCATTCGTTTTTTTTTTCCGAAAATCTTAAAAATATTCCCACGGACATAAAAATTGAGTCTACTCTCGTGCTTTTCGAAAATCTCCAATCGAGCCTCGAAAAAACCTCGAAAAAGCAAATTAACATTTAGATTTTCATAAATTGGGACAGTTTAAAAAAAAAAAAAAATTAAAAAAAAAATTATTAAAACTAATTCGATGTTAAAATAACAATTTACGGTATAAATTAATAAATTAGCGTCGATTAATGTCGAGGAAATTTTTGAAAAAAGATTCGCAATATTTCACCGCTCATTGAACAATCGCGTATCGCTGTAATTCTCATAAATTGCTAAAACGAGAGCCCCGCAGACGAGAATTCTGCCAGTAGAAATGGTCGGTATGCGGTCAGACACGGATCGAAGCTGCGTATATATACGATTTTATATAGGACTATCGTACTCTCGGATCAGGAACGAGAGATATCCCTCGTGTCGTACGACTCTGACCACGACTGTTACAATCCCCCCCTCCCCCTTTCCCCCAAGCCCCATTTCTGTTCTCTATGCCAATGAACATGTAACAAACCCCATGTCCCCGGGATAGTAATGACTCTGTGTACGAGAGAATGAGAAATCGATCGTTATATCCGCCAGGCCATCAGCCACACGAGACTCATATACGAGGAGTGCGTGAGGACGAGCTTTACACGAGTCACGACGAAGGAGAGAAACAATAAACAAATGAATAAATAAAAAATCTTTGCTTCAGTAAAAAAATTCGTAATTTTTTTTTTTTTCATTCTTCGTCCAAAGAGACCAGGGTGAAAAAAAAATCACTACGTGACCTTATTTTTTACAAGCAAAATGCAATTTGTTTATTGAATTCTCAATTATATTTTCAGTTGGCAATATTTTTCAAATTTTATTGAATTGCTGGGTCATTTTATTTCTCGCTTCGTAATTTTTCACTTTTTTTTTTATTGGCGTCGAGAGGCAAAAATTTAATTGTCATTTCTGAGTTTCATTGCTGGGAAAAATATTTTTCTCGACTGTTATCGATCTGTCGCGATTACTGCCCGGCTACTTTTATTGATGCTAACAAAAAAAAAACGGAAATGAATCTCACTTTCTTTGATTCCTTCATTTGCCCTGTACGACTATATTCCATCTCATGATCGCATTTTGCGCTCGTGTCATGGGGGATTTCATGTCGACTACCTCAAGAATTCTTGGACTACCTGTTTCACGTATTTTCTTTGGCTCTCCCTCTCTCTCTCTCTCTCTCTCTCTCTCTCTCTATCTCTCTCTTCCTCTTGCTCGAATAGAATTGGATCGAAGTCAAGAAACGATTTGTCCTACAACCACTAAAGATTCCTGAACTCTCTCGTTCTACCAGAAGTGAGAAAACTATGTCAGAGAGAGAGAGAGAGAGAGAGAGAGAGAGAGAGAGAGAGAGAGCGAGAGAGAAACAACAAAGTTCAGGGGAAAATGTACTAAACCTTCTTGAATAAAGTAAGATGGCTCTTTTGCTGCTCTATCCTGAAGCCGGAAGTTCCTTTTGTCACGAAAACCAAGAACCTCTCTAACCCCTCTTCAACTATTTCTCTCTCTCTCTCTTTTTGCAACCCTAGCCAGAGACTAATTTATTAATTTAAAACTGAATACATTTAATAAAATATTCGTCGTATACGTAACTCGTAAATTCACCGGTTGTATCCTACGACCTTTCCTCGTCCCGGGGAAAAAAAAATTAACATAAATACGTCTCTCGCCCTCATCCACCAGTTATTCCTGAGCCAAGAAATTCATATGAAAAGTAGGACTTTTTTTTTATAGCAATTTTCATGCTCGTAAAGAATTTACTTTTTCTTTACCGTGTCAAAAATCATTGCTGAAAGACAGCAAAAATTTATACAAATTTTTTATTCAATGACAAATTTTTAATCACGCATTACCTCGATTTTCATGACGAAATTATTATTTTTTTTTTTTTTCTCAGATTTATATTGAATTTCGAACCAATCTTGAGACATTTTTAAGAATGAGAAATTTATTTTCCTACAGAATTAAAATCTCATTTGTTGTACACGAATTTTTTTATCTCGAGGCAGTTCGGGATGGGGAGAAGATAAATTTACATTGCTTGTTTGAAAAAAAAAAAAAATAAAAGAAAATAATAATAATAAATAAGACTGAATATATTTTTTGTTCTTTTTTTTTTCGTAAAATATTCCATTAGATATCTTTTCTCGAATATACATTTTTTTTTTTTATTTCTTTTTATTATTCAGGCAGCTCTTTTCTCACGCCAAAAGCTCAACTCGGTGTATTTCCGTGGCAAGATAAAAGGGACGAGAATTTCTTTATGTCACGAAATTCTAACAGCGATACTCGGTAAATGTCCCTTGGGAGGGTCTTTCGAGGGTTTTCACATTCGTGGTTGTGATATGCGTTGTAGGGAAAAGCCGGGAAAGGGCATTTAACTGACGTATCTGTATGCGTGTGCGTGTGCGTGTGCGTGGAAAAATAGCTAGGTCAGTAATTTTCATGCTAGTTTTCTGGGATCCGAGTTAAATGTGGGCTTGGTATACCAGTAGGCCAAGCAGCTTTCTCTCTCTCTCTCTCTCTCACTCTCTATGTTCTCATACGTATCCGCTCACGCCTCGGTAATTCGCCTCGGCAATGCGGCAATAGCGGAAATATCGTCGACGAGTTTTTTTTTTATCAATCTCATCCCCCTCGCCTTTTTTTAACCATACTTCGCTTTCTCTTCGAGGATGCATTGTTTACGTGAGTAAAAAAAATCCACTGTTTCAATCCTATTGTTTTTAAAATGTGTCAAAACGTCGGAAAAAAACATTTATATAAAAAAAAAAAAATATTCGAATTCATTCATGCGTGTTTGACAAGGCTCCTGAAATTAAATAACTAAATTAAAAAAAAAAATCATTCAGAAAAATATAAATTTTTTCCAGAGATATATATTTGACATAAATGAAAGAGCATAATCAGTCGAAATTTTTGATCGTGCTGAAAATTTTCGAGAAATTCGATCGAGTCGTTTTTAAATTTGCATAATTTTTCATTTTTTTTTTCCCCCAATTGAGAATATTAAAAATTTGGAGCCATCGATGAAAAAAAAATTGTCACGCGGATACGAGTCAAGTAATCGAATTACATGAAATTTCAACTTTTTCAAATTATAAACTTTTTCGAAAAAAAAAATGTCCGTGCTTGTGTGAAATTTTTCCAAATTTCGAAAAATCATCCTGATTGTTTTTCTCTTTTTTTCGTTAATTTTTAATCCAAACGAGTATCATCGAGGAACCGTTAATACCGGTTTTTGGGATTATTGCCCAAAAGATTTGGGCATTCGTGAAAATTCTTTTTAAAAAACTTCAAAAACCAAAAATAACGTTACACCGTGAGTGTCTGCCATTTGAAATAATTTATCGTGTGGAAATGTTTAAGCCCGATATTTCAGTGTGTTGCGATTGTTCCACGGTCTTTGCTCGAGGGAAAACATGAATATTCAATGTTTTCGTCGTTGAAAAGGTGCGGTATGGTTGTCAGAAGACCACGCGATTCTCGCGTCAAAAACCATACGAGACTCCAACGTCGGTCGTGTCGGCGACCGAGCGTGTTGGATTAAAGGGGTGAAAAAAAGGAGAAGAAAAGAGGAAAAAAAAAAAACGAAAACTTTGTTGCTCAGCTAATTGCGTATTTATAATAATATTAATGAGAAACACCCTCGAGCGTGAGTGCTTTTCGTGCGAGGGTTTTTTTTTTTTTTTTTTTTATTTTTTTTTCAATTGCGTGGAACGATTGGCGAGTTCCGGGGATGGAAAAAAATAAAGGGTTGGATCAGATGTTGGCAGGGGCAGGAGGAAAATGTTGCGATCTATACGAGTGCTCTATATAGGACCAAATTATCCTCACAACATTCATAGAAGCATGCGGGAGGCTAAAGAAACAAGAAATACACGTAAAGAAGTCGATGAATTTTAAATAAGATTAATTCAAAGTTTGCTTAAGGGATAACAACACTGTAAAAATCTAAAAATGAACAATTTTTTTTGGGATGGAATAAAAGGTAATAAGATAATAATATTTGAGGAAGTTATTAGGCATATATTTAAGTATAATACAAAAAATTATTATCAAAACATATTCAAAAATGGCAACACTGGAGCCATTCTCTCGCGAGACATGCGGCACGCGGTGTAACTGTCACAAATTTGAATTTGAAAAAAAAAGCACTTGATCTATAGATATATTAATAGCTACAGAAATACGTAGGAGATTTTCGAGAAGTTAATTTAAACATTATTTATTAACAAATAAGTGCCCTCTCTTTTGTCGAAAATTCAAAATTTTCATTCAATTACTCGCCAATTACACGAAAATCAATATTTTTGAAATCCCCTACGTATTTCTCTAGCTGTAGACATGTAGATTAAGTAGTTTTTTCTTCTAGATTTAAATTTGCATATGAAATTCTGCAGCACTGCGTGCCGCAGAATTCATTCAGTTTCACGAGAATGGCTCCGGTGTCGCCATTTTAAAATATTTTTTGATAATAAATTTTTGTATTATACTTAAATATATGCCTAATAACTTCCTTAAATATTATTATCCTATTACCTTTTCTTCCATCTAAAAAAAATTGGTCAAAACAGCGCTTTTCTTTTGTTTTTACAGTGGTGTTACCCCTTAAGGGGTCAACGTACCCCATGGTCGAATGAAAGTATAACCTCGCTAAAAGTGATCCATATACATCCCCATTTATTCGTCTGTACAGGATGAGATTGGGAAAATTTAAGGAGCCTACAAGCTGAACAAACTTGAGGTGGATTGGTTTGGAACCAAACCCAGCTTTTGGTAACCGAAGCTAGATTAACCTTGCACCGATTGATCACTCAATATTTTTTATGCATCAAATACTCATCATCGTTTGAGCGAAACACAGCAAAATTGATAACCTTGAATGTTCTTTGAGGAAAATCGATGAAGCCATTTTTTCACAAAAAAAAAGGATTTAAGATTGATATAACCTGAAACAAAATGGCCCTGCTATCTCGGGATTGTTGTTCGAAAAATTTCCGTTCGATTGAAAGTCTCGAAATTTCAACCGAGCGAACTTTACGACCGCGAAAGCTTCAGCCGCGGATTACCGAGACTTTGTGCGATTCGCGCTGGCCAAAATATGATTGGAAAATTTACAAGCCCCAGCTGGCATATACGTTGAAGCTTCGAAAAATCATTTTTAAAGCTCCGCAGCGCTGTCTCGACTCGAACCCGTGACAGCTTCGAGAGCTCGGTAAGTCAGACGCCCCCCCCCCCCCCCCCCCCCCCCGGCCCAATGATCGAAATGACTGGCAACCCCCCACTGCGTACGAGCTTCCACAAGCTCTTGCGCCCAAAATCCGGGGATCGTTGATGAAATTAATAATCCAAAGGATAGGGCATGCCGGACTCAACGAGCGAGAGATAAGACCGGGATCGAAGGGAAGTCTCCTCCGATTTCTCTCAGTACTCTCAGCTCTCGGTACTCTCAGCTGTTTACGTTGACTACACGAATTACTGGCTTGTATATCGAACGTTATAAGTGCTCGAGGGATAAAGCAAAAAGATATAGAGAGGTGTATCAAGGCTTTATATATATAAAAAAAAAAAAAAAAAAAGATACAGGGGAGGAGGAAAAAGAAAAGAAAAGAAAAAAAAAAGCATTGCACAACACGGAGGATCGTGTGCTCTGCGCCTTTGGACATCGACCGATTGGGGTTCGATAAAACGTTGCCGAGTATTTATAGGACCAACGTTTTCACAACGCCAATACACGTATACATGTCCACGCGAAGAACTGTAGAGCCTGATGGAGTAGACGAGTTCGCAATGATAGGAAAGAGAGAGAGAGAGAGAGAGAGAGAGAAAGATAGATAGAGAGAGAGAGAGAGAGAGAGAGAGAGAGAGAGAGAGAGGGAGGGAGAGTGACTTGAGCTTGAGTAGGTATCACGTACACAAAGGGAAGGTTTAGAGAGGACGTATGCTAGCCCGCTGTGAGAACCACCGTCGCGTGGCTCTGCCAGAGCGATTTGGTTGAACCGTGAAAACGCCCGGTGACTCCCTCGGCTCTTTTTACACACAATCCGATAAGATTGATTTCCGAGGCCAACGGAATTCACCTCCCGATTGCCCTCTGCTGTGTGCATTGCCCAACGACCAAACGAACCGTCAATATATACATATATACAACTCGCACACCCCCCGAATCATATGCCATCAATTACGAAACTGAGCTTTCATTTTTTTTCATTCGCGATAAAACGTTCGAGCTTTTTCGTAATTTGGATTTGGCGGGAATTTCAAATTCACGTAACAAAGCTCTCCCTTGCGAGTGACGTAGCCGCCACATTTGTGTAAAATTCTTTCGATGCTGAGCCAGCTGTTGAAAATTTCAACTCGTCGAAACAAGTGAATTTACAAACAAACAAAAAATGGCCGTAACTCTATACTGCTCGATGAATTTTCTAATCAGCTTTTTGAGCTCATTCTCTTCGTGATGTTTCAAGCTTCAAATTGACACTGGATTCGATTAGCTAATTTTTCTTTTTTTCCATAGGCCTTCAAGGCACGACGATAAATTCATACAAATTACGATAATTTTCAGGGGATTTTTCGAGTGCTCGTCTCGGTACGAATAAATATATATATGCATGTAGGTTGAATCCAAAAGGAAATTCGACGAGTCCACTCGCAGGCTTTTCAAAACACTCGTCGTGACCTTGAATCGTTCGAGCGGAAGCAAAAAAAAAGTCCATGGCCACTCGATGTTTTAGGATTTCAAAAGTTTTCGTGTCAAAGTACCAAAAAAAAAAAAAAAATTCTCCCTAAAACCCAAAATTTCGACTCTTCTTCGTTACTTCTTACCACGAAAATTTCACGCAAGGTCACGACAACCTCGCATGAATAAGCCAAAATACCATCAACCACGGAGACCTGTAATCCCAGATCGAATGAATAACGTCGCACATCAGCGTTCCATTATTCCCCGTGTGGCCATGCTGTGTGACGAAATTGCCCACCTTACCTCTCTCGTGTTATGGCGTCGCATCGTGCACGAAATGAGCTCGATAATTCAAAGCCAGCGACACAGGCGCTGTGTGCCTCGAGGATGGAGGGGGATTCGGTAGTAGAATTTCAGGTCTGAGTGATTTTCAGCACGTGTGGTTATGTGCACAAAGGTCATAACGCGTTTGTGATCCAACGTGTAACTATAATTCCCTATATGACAATGAGGAAGAGCTGGATTTACCGGAGCTAACGCACTTCCAGCCAATGCGTTGGTCGAGACGTCAACAACGACAGCGAATTCCCTGCGTGTTTGAAGTGCACTAATCCAGGGCTAGCTTTGGACACTGCACGACCATCAACTTCGTGCTAACGTGTTTGTGGCACCCTGAAATATGAGCAGTGTTGGCTCAACCAGCATTGCATTGTGATTGATCGCTTCAAGGGATTCAGTTGGTTTCTCATCCCGAGGTTAGAAAGACCATGGGTCGTTCAACGACGCACGTATATCGTAGCCTGACATACCCGAAGTGCCCAAAGTATGATTCAAGAGGCTATTCAGGAATGGTACGTGAAGTTTTCTGGCCAATAAGACGAGGGCAAACGGGTAAAGAGAGATGATGCTTACGAACGAGAATCCGATGAATTAGAAGGTGAAACGGGGCTTGACCTCTCGTTATGAACCACACAGAGGGATCAGTGCTGCGTCGCTGTATCAGACGTGGAATGGTTATAGAGCAGGGCATTAATAGTATGAGCAGGGTCGATGGGAAGGGAAACCCCCGCCTGGCTTCTGAATGAAGCCGGCTTCGTTTGGCTCTTCTTGCCCTCCTCATAGCCGTGCCAGAGAAATACTCTAGCCACCTGGTGTGGCAGTATTGATCGGCCCACCCTCGCAAACGGCAAAACGCCCGCGAGTCCGTGCGTTGTACACAACCAACCACTGTACCCGCCTCTACCTCTACTGAGCTTGTACATCTGTGCTAAGCGAGGGGGAGTCAGCATTCCCATGTATATATATATATATATATCTGTTGAACCGCACCGCAACTCCGCTACCTAAGGACAGAGGCTCCTCGGTATTCCCTCAGCGGAGCTGGAGGATAAAGGGGCTCGGGGGTTGAAGACAACTTCTGCGAGCGTCCTACCTCATTCCATGAAACGCCTACAGGACTGTTGCTACGATCTCAGTCAAGCCAGCTCGATATATATATATATATATATATATGTATATATAAATATATATCCCTCTTTCGCTAGCTCTCTTTGTGGCCTCTGCCCTGAACTGATCTCCCGTCAGCCACCCTCTCGAGCCTCCCCTACGGCAAATCTTCTCCGACAATGTCAAGGTTAGCTCAGCAGCCCCGAGGAGATCCCCCTGTTCTTGCGCCCCACGGGGTAGACTAATCAAAGGCGGAGAAATCGATAGCCGCTATTCGCTGACTCACATCCGGATCTCTTAGTCAGGATTGGTTAGGATTTTGGTACCAGGCGCTTGTTGCTGGGTATGCAACCATTGTGGATTTGGGTCGGTACAAAGGGACTGAGGGAACGGGATCGGTTGGATTATTTTTGTGCGGGAAATTTGAACTGGACAAGTCAGAAAGAGTCGTCCTCTTTCGCGAACGATCGTGCTCGTAGAAAGGAACTTGTGAAATTGTGCATTACTTCGATCGATGAAGTTATCTGACTCGGCAAATCGCGCGCGCATACAAGCATCATCGCCACTCTCATTCCGTTTCTTCCTCCCTTGTTTTCCCCGAACACCCTTGTCATTATCCTGTGCGCTCTTGTTGATGACACAGAGCACGCTCTACGGCGCAATACGCTGCTCAGCATTTGTGCCCTGTACCCCCGGGCAAGCGTCTTCTCCCGAGCAAGGCCAAAAAATAAAAACGCCTCTGCGCTCATAAGCTCTCTTCTTCTACTTCTGCATCCGGCACACTACTCTACTACTCATCTTCCTCGCTGTCACGATTAATCCAGCATGCCCCGTGTCCCCGTAAATATCTCTTTCTTCGTTTCTCAGAAATTCTACGCACGATGGGAACGAATAAAGCAAAACAGCTAGCCAACTTATCTTTCAGAACTTCAGGAGAATCAACAGCTGACATTTTCCTTTCACTATAGCTAGCGATGTACCCTGTAATCAAGATTGCCTGGGTTTATATTTTCAACGAAAACGATGCATTCGGTGTTGCGACTGACAGTCCAGAATTTTTTTTTTTTTTCTTTCTTGCAGCTTGTGCACGTTTTATACCGATGCAGATAGAGGTTTTCAAGGGAATTTCACGCGCGTCAAAAAGTATAGAATTCACGACGGCCATCCGATGCAGTGTCCATTGAAGCATCCATGGACCCTGCCGCACATGGTGACCGGGCTTTTGTACCCTATGATGTTTTCATTCTGGCCCGTATCGCACTACCGATTCCTACCTCGTGAATGAAAAGTTTCCCAACGCCCATTCCCATGTGCCTGTGCGCTATCAGAGAGAACTGTAGAAACTCCCACGATTGCCAAGGACGACAGCTAGCGTAGTTTTAATTCAGAGCGATGCAGCCGCGTGGGATTTCGTTTGTGCAGCCTTGTATTCTTTTTTTTCCAAATGTCCTCCTCCATCATGGAGCTGGTTGGCTAATCGATGGATTGCCATCGGTTAATCAATATTCTGACGATGAATAATCAGTAGAATCATCCAGCTCCCCGGATACTATGGCAATTGGTATACTTGGGGATTGTTTAAACCTCATGGTAGGGATGCAAGTATACTTAGGTTTTGGGTTGTCAACGTTGTGAAGTGAGGCAGCTTGTAGTACTCGATGAAATCTCTCAATGGCGGAGATTCCATGGTCAAGTGACTGGAAGGTTTCGGGTTCGAAAAATTTTAATGGTCGGTAAATGTCACGTGATATTGTTGTGAGCTCTATTGTCCAATCTTTTCTAGCTCTATTATTTTCTAGTTTTCGTTTCACGGACACCTCAAAAGTCCTGGCTACCTCGTTCGACCGATGTTTCCTCGAGTCGAATGATCTTGCGTACGAATTTTCATGAAGCTTTCTAGCGATACCTGATATACTTCGACTTCACCACCAAAATTGTATCATTCGCTTGACAAAATTCTCACATTGAGCGAGTGCCCCTATGCCCTGTGTATTCACTGCACCGAATCAACAGTTCGCTCTTCCATCTAGCTGGGCACAACTCTCGTCAGACGCATGTCTAGAAATTTTATTGGCCATTATGAAGGGTCACTGCGACGTTGAGAATCACACACAGAGAGAGAGAGAGAGAGAGAGAGAAAACAAAATACTCCGGTAGTGAACTCAGGTGCTGTGTGTTCAGGCAATCGTAGAGCAGATAAAAGCCTGTTTGATTGATGGAGGATCGATAGTATCGATCGCAAAAGGGTGAGAAGCACACGACTCTAATGTGACTCGGGCCCTAGTGATGGTTGAGAAAAGGCTTCGCAGACACTCGGTTATTAAAGGAATTACCTCACCAGAGTCTCTCTCTCACTCTCTCTCTCTCTCTCTCTCTCTCTCTCTGTCCGAGCTTAGCTCCACCTATCCATATAATTATAAAATAGCAATATATAAGAGTGCTGAGTTGATCTAGACTTAAACTAATACCTAACACTGACATTAATTGTATCATAATCATTAATTATTCATTAATTATTAATTATCACACCAAGTATGAGTTATCACTGGCAGAGAACTGACACTAAACTGTTACTCTATACTCTATATACTCACAATCTCTAACTATATTTAAACTATATTCAAATTATTACTAAGCTTTGCAATTGCATTAATTCTTATTTTTATTATTTGATTTTAATTATTTCTTAGGTTATTTTTACAATTCTTTCTTTTGGTTATCACCTAATTACTAATTACTGTACCTGGTACAGCATTTTTTTACTTATTATTATAACTAGCATAATTATTATTACTTACTGCTTCTATTGTATTCCTATTTGCCTCATGGTCACACCACGGCATAGATAAATAAACAATCAATCAATCAATCAATCAATCAATCAATCAATCAATCAATCAATCTCTCTCTCTCTCTCTCTCTCTCTCTCTCTCTTGTGTATGTTAACCAATACCTGTATCCTCTGGGAAAATTGTCCAATTACTCGAATGCTAGCTTCCGCAAAGATTCCATCTTAGATACGAAATCGGCCACGACACACACACATACACACACACACACACACACATACACGGCAATAAAGTTAGAACAAGCATGCCCTCACTCCGCTTCATGTCTCTCTTACCACTGGCTCGCGTTGCCATTGACCTGAAGCCCGAAGTACACCGAGCTACGCGCACTTAATACCCCGAGTAATTTGCTTTAATGATAGCTCATGCTGTACACGTGACCTTTGTGGTCGAGGTATTCGAGCTGGCATAATAGAAATATTTCCAATTTTAGAAAACCAAATTGATACAATGCTCTTTCAACACTATCGATTTGGTCCTGCTGCCCTGGAGCTGTTTCACTCTTAATGGGCTAAGGGAGCTTTAACGGTGCAGTCACGCTTATTCGACCACAGCGAGGTTTGGAAAATTGGTTGAAACGATTCTTGATTGGAAATTTCGATTCGTCATTATTGACTTGTTTCAAGACAGCGTAAGACGTGTTTTTTTTTATTTGCATCATTCTTCATTCGAGAACTTGTGCGAGAAATCATAGCATATCGCTATGATTGCACTACTCATCCTTCCTTGAGGTTCCCTTACCCTTTGGAATAATGTGTGACGTCTCGAAGAAAGATTCAAGTGTCGGAGGAATCAGGCAAAAAGGATATTATTCACATAAATTTACGTATCTAATGGTTATGTCTTTCCGATTACTGGAGTTCGATGTGTCGATAAATTCGATGACTCTGAGCCAGAAAAGCAGCCAGTAGCTCGGATCAGAGACTCCTCGGTAAAACTACGACGTCGCGACGCCACAGTAGTCGCCGGAGACTCATCTTGAGTATCTTGGGAGACATTTCAACCCCTATTCTGCAAAGTTTTCTTTATCCCTCTCTCTCTCTCTCTCTCTCTCTCTCTCTCTCATCCTCTTTCTCTCTGTCTGTCGGTCTATGCACGGTTGCCATATATACACGTTAACGTTGACACGTATGAGCGTGCCAAAAGAACGTTGAGTGATACCTGAATATGAATAATTTCATGCCAAGTTGAATTTATATATGGAATTTTCGTCGAGGGGTTAGCCATTTTTAAAGCATTTCGCACAATTTAAATGCAAATTACTTAAAAAGTATTTCAAGTATTGTACTTGAATTTTCAAGTACTCGATCTGTACTTGAAGCATTTTTACTTAAATTTTCTAGTACTTTCCTGTACTTGAAGTACTTTCCCAAGTACCAGGTATAAAGTACTTTTGAATACGTCTTGCTGATGGCTGCATGTATAACGCTTTTGAACATATAATTGAGGAACTTTTTGCGCCATCTTTTGGTTAAGATTGTGAGGAATGTACGTTCAAAGGCTCAAGCTACGGTAGTTACCGGTGTCATTGTCAATGCATGGCTCCGTTTTTAACAATCCGTGTATTGTATTCTTTATTTTTTCTTTTTCAAATCAGAAGCTAAATAAATCTTAATTACAATTGTCAGTGCTATTTTTTTTTTAAATTATTTCTAATTCTTCGTTCAAATATTTATTTTCCAATCTGTCTAACCTGAGTGAATTGCACAATGTGAAAATATGTTTTGATGCAAAAAGTACTCGAATCAGTATCAAATGAGCTTAAAGAGTACGTAAGAAATCAAATATGAGTACTGAAACTTACGAGATGTATACATGAAAACTTGAAAAGTATTTGATACTTGATACTAGACGTATTTCAAGTACTTGATACCTCAAGTGCTTCAAATATTTAGTACTTCAAGTACTGACTACTTCAAATAGTGACGTACTTAAAGTATTTATGGTACCCATTACTTAAGATACACGTATACTTCAAGTACTTTGCACTTGAAGTACTTTCAGATACTTTTCCCAGCTCTGGATAAAATATTCTCAAAGCTTGTCTTTCCAAAAACCATTCAAACTTCGTTGAAGACTAAAAAAAAAGGATGGCACGCATTTCACCTCAAGTACTCGGTACCTCGAGTACTCCAAATATTTAGTATTTCAAGTACTCGGTACTTGAAGTACTTGGCACTTCAAATATTTACGGTACTCGGTACTTGAGATACACGAGTACATCAAGTACTTACAGTACTTTGTACTTGAAGTACTTTCAGGTACTTACAGTACTTTGTACTTGAAGTACTTTCAGGTACTTTGCCCAGCTCTGAATAAAATATTCTCACAGCTTGTCTTTCCAAAAATCATTCAAACTTCGTTGAAGACTACAAAAAAAAAAGGATTGAACGCGTTTCAGGCTAGCCAATGTCGATGAAAAAAAAAAAAAAAAAAAAAACAATCGTGGGCCGCAAATTTCACACACGACGCCGATGGTCGCCGATTCGTTAATTCAGCCTGGACCGTCTCGTATAATATACACATAATTCGGATCACTGACCGGCCAGAAAAGCCAAGAGTCGTGACTGCGGCAAAGACACGGGGGCGGGAGGGTTGGGGCTTGCTCGGCCCGAAGAGAAACCTCACGTTATATAGCAAACGGGAGAAGCCGTAGACAGCGTAGACCGCGTGCCAACAAGCCAATTGCTCGCAAGCTTTTCTTCCACTGTACCTTCGTCCATTTATATTATATATACCTACTCCCCGCGTTCTCTTTTGCCTATACATATATACGCGTAACTTATCCTCCTATCGTGTCAGACGGTGATCCCTATCACATGATCATTATCCGCCCAAAAGGGCGATCGAGAAAAGGCGCGATCCGACTCTCACGGGTTTGCATGAATTCTCACGGAACGAAAGTGTACACGAGTCCCTTTTTCTTTTCTTCCAACATATTCCGATCCTCCCCCTCGATCGACCTTTATTGCCCGATGCATTTTTTATCCCCCTCGAACGATTCGCTATGATAAAAACCAAAGGATCACTACCTTGTTCATCTCCAACGGAAGCAAACAAAAAATTAAACGCAGGTCCGTCTATTTCGGTGAAGAGAAAAGTCGTCGGTGATGGCGAGTAGCACGGAGGATTACGGCTCGGAGCTGCAGGAATTGCAGTGGGGCGGTAGCGTCAGCGGTGGCAACTTTTTGCGCAATACCGGGAACAATTATAATCGCACCGGAAGCGGCGGTGGATGCTACGAGGCGGAGGATCTCGAGCCGATTGGACGTAATCAGGGGATACAGCACAGGGGCTATTACAGTCCACCGGGTACGAGTTATACGATCGTCGAGAGGCCACCGAGCGCGCCGCATCATCATTCGTCGCACACGACACCGTATCGACACAGCAGGAGTCATGGCAATACCGTTAATACCGGTGGAGCTGGCGGCAGTGGGGCAATCTCGCCCGAACAAGTTATCAGGTGACGAAATTTTTCATTCATTTTTGGGCAATGGGATCCGGACAGATTTTACGGGTCGAGATTTTTCGGGATCGTGAATAGAAATTTGGATTGGTCGATGACCGGTACACTTTCTTTTGTTCATGTTCATGTTCTTGCATTTGTGGGCTTTGGAGAATTTTCGATAAATTGAAAATAATCCTGTTAAGAAAATTTCAATCGAACAACGAGCTCACTTGAATACCGAATAATTCAATGATACCCTTTTTTTATTTCACGAAATTACGCGAATAGATTGCATCTTAAAGAAAAAAAAGGCAAGGTCCGGGGATGTTTGAAAAAAAGATTTCCCAGATCCCCCCCCCGAACCGAATTATAGTCCCTTTGGTTTTTGGCTGTGTGCTTGACGCGACGGCGATCGAGCTGCCATCGATCTGTCCGGAGCGACCTTTTTTTTTTTGGCCTCTGTTTTTGTCAATTATCCTGGGATCAAGTACACAGTTGGGGCTCGGTCGACCGTGGAATCAATTTGCAAAGCGTTCAAGCAACAAGGATCTCGGCCATTAGTGTCGAGGAGTCGAACCTTCACGGCCGATCGCTTGTTACATCGAAAGACGAAAAGCTCCAACGAACCAGCGTTGTCGTTTTTTGCCAGCCGGTATAAAATCTCGAAACTAACTCTGTGTTTGTTTCTTCGACGTTAAACAGCAGGCTCTTTGGGAATGGTGGCACGAGCGAGGGCAGAAGACCGAACGATCGACGAACACCGGCCTCGAGCCCGGCAAGCGTCTCGGCGCTACGGGCCTCGAGTTCCGGCTCGTCCCAGCAAACGCAGCAACCGCAGCAGCAGCAGCAACAAAATGCCACGAGCTTGCAGACCTCGCCGGGACCGCAGCCCCTCAGTCTTCAGGAATTGACCGTCAGAACGATAACCATGACCAGAGATCCGCCGGATTCTCATCATGGTTTTGGGATATGCGTCAAGGGCGGCAAGGACGCCGGTGAGTCGACAGGATCGGAGTGAAAGTTTACTTTTTGGCAATTTTTTCACGATTCAATTGCAGAAACGATCGAATGGAAAATTGTTTTTTTAAGAATGAGTTTTTTGAAAATGAGATTTAGGCAATTTTTGCGGGACGAGACAATTCACGTTTCAGTCGTCCCGCTTGCCCTTTTGCGTAACTTTTTCATTTTTTTTTTTTCGTTTTCCTTCGTTCGTTTCTCATTGCTAAATCGTGAAGGAAATGAACGACCCCTCGATGTGATTTCTAATGTCAGAGGCGTTCACGAATTTTCTGACAATTTATTTGACACAATTTCAAGTTATTTTTGCAATTGTTATTTTTTTTTTTTTTTTTCTTTGAAAATTTCGTAATTTCCTGTCAGAGTAATTATTCACAACCGTTAAATTTTCGCTTCTTCACTCAATGATAAATTCCATGATCGTGTTCGCCTCGTTCGGTCATTCGTTCGAACTTTCGAGCGAAAATAATTGAAAAAAAAAAAAAAAAATAATTGTAGCTTGAAAATATATTTTGTTTTTTCCTCGTTAACGTTTCGCTCGATGGGGGGTCGATCAAGATCCGAAAAAAAAAAAAAAACAAAATTTTTTTTGACAAATATATTCGGAAAACGTGAGGGTGCGAAACGATTGGAGTGCAACGACACTCACGTATCTTTCTGTCCTTTTATCGCTGTACCCGCAGATGCGCAGTCAGGTAAAACACACGCCTCGTAGAACAGAAAAAAAGAGAACTCTTTTTTTTTTTATAGGAGAATTGTTTTTTTTTTTTTTTTTTTTTTTTTTTTTTTTTTTTTCTAAGAGAAAGAAAAACCAACGGAGAATGAAGTCTCTCGGCTCGTAATGGGACGAGGGCGAAAAGGAAATTCGTTCAAAGTTGAGGCGAAAGAAAAAAAAAAAAAATTAGCCAGCACCTTCAGCTGACCGTTAAAGTTTCAATCGGATTATTTTCTCTTGCTTTTCAGTCTCCGTGGTTTTCCAATTTGCCTAATGTTAATTTTGGAGAAAAAAAAAAAAAGCACATTTAGCAACCCAGAAACCGATACACGACCATCTGTATGTCGCATGGAAATGTTATCCGTCAATATTACGTTGCATGAGCCGAGATTTATGTGGCAATGGAATTTAATTCGAAGGATCAATAAATTTATTAAATTCGTTGGTACTTTTGTGAATAATTTATTAAATTTTTTTTTCGCAATTTTGTAAAAATAAATTTCTGTCCAATCTGACACGTCAAAGCACAGAATTATTCGGAGAATCCCTCAATTTGTGCATATAAATTTTGGATCGATATAGGCTTGATTAATTTTGTTTTTGTTTTTGTTTGTTTTTGTTTTTGTTTTTTTTTTTTTTTTTTTTTTCAAAAGTAATATTTCGAGTAATTATAAAACGAGCTCGTTTTGTCCCACGACATTTGCTAATCTTTGATTAATTCTCCCCCATTTTCCTCACCCTGACGTCCCTTTTGAGATTCAACGTAGTACTAATTAAAGGGGACACCACCCCCGAAGGCGTCAACGCCATTGTTCTCATTAAATCAGAGCTACCTTCTCCATTTCTTTCTCCACCCATACGAGCCGGAAAATTCACTCTTTTCAGACCTCTCCCTTCCTGTCTATGCATAGAGAGATCATATATCAATGTTCGTCGTACTAACAGCACGAAAAAATATATATATATATATATATATATCACTTCATTACGTTCACGTCACTGGGGAATAATGGAAAAAAAAAAAAAAATGTCTCCCCAAACTCGTCGACTTATCGAGATATTTGATTAAGACTCGAGCGAGAATGGTGGTTGCCTATTACGGAATGTCTGCATAGATGCATGTGAATTAAAAATACTCTCTCGTGAACTCACACCAGCGAAACATATCTGCCTGCATTTCAGTCAACGTAGATGCATCATTGTGTCATTCTCGTTCAATTGTCTCTGGGGACTGATGCCTTTTGCAATCAAATCGAGGAGTAAAAAAAAAAGAGTCCCCCTCACCGTTTATCGAGTCGTAAAAATTCGTAAATATAATTTCATAAAATTAATTATTTTTTGCCCAGGGAAATAATTAGCTACCTGTGACAATCGTCGCAGAGGATCGTCAACCTTTTTTTTCGTTCGTCGTCGTCAAATTCACAGGGGAAGCCAAAAAAAAAAATTATATCAGACCAGCCGATGTTTTGTTTATTTGCCAAAATTTGAGATTAATTTCATTTTTTTTTTGGAATTTTAAAGCAAACGACAATCTATGAGAGACTTAAAGCTTTGTGAAATTTTCAGATTTCACAAATTTCGAGATATTGGTTCAACTTTTTTTTTCTTCAAGAAATCGTATTTTCCCCGTTGAATTTTTTTTTTTTTTTTGTTTTTACACCGTCATGTTCGCCAATCTCACTTCAAACGACGCTGTTCCCTCGAGACAATGAACCAAAAATAATAACGACTAATTAAACACCAGGTCATACTGAATTACACAATTTTCATTTTAGACAATAATTTCGTTAATTTTTTGTTTTTTTTTTTATTACGTTAAATTACACAAGCCTGTGTGATGACGAGTGTGAATTCTCCAGCCACGGCATTGCTCGCACGACATTACGTCTTTCTCTCCTTCTCGAGGCACGAGACTTTGCCCTCGATTCTAAGGGCATCAAGGGCACTCTTCTGAGAGGTCGAAATATCGATTAAATTGCGAAATCACGAGACTCTGGCACGGGGCCAAATATTCGTTGTTAGCTTCGTCATTATCAAGAGTAAGAGAGAGAGAGAGAGAGAGAGAGAGAGAGAGAGAGAGAGGTAGAGAGAAGAGAGGAGTTAGTTGAGACATGCAAGCTAGCTAAGTTGCGAGAGTACACGTTTCTCAGTTTCACGAGTCATGAGCAAAGTATGCCTTGAGTGGAGAACACACACACACACACACACACACTCACACACACTAATATATATTGATTATTATTATTATTAATAATATATATTAGAGTGGTTCTTATTTGGGGTTGAAAAAAATTTCGATGGAACCAATTTCGTTGGCTCCAATTAAAAAAAAAAAAAAAAAAAAAAAAATCTGTGCAAAAGCACAACTCACTATCTCAATGGGAAGGATTCGTCCTCAGAGGTGCCCTTTTTCAATGAGATAGCAAGCTGAGCTTTTGCAAATATGTTTTAAAAATATATTTGGATTCGATCCGGGGGTTGACGCCATCGAAATTTTTTTTTACCCCAAATAAGGACCACCCTAAATATATATTTATACATATTAGGGTGGTCGTTAATTTTATATGTACTTGCCACCCCTGAAATCGATGAATGATGATCAGAAAACAATGCCTGAATTATTTCAGATTTTCAGCTCGATCGGAAAGGGTGCCGAAATCGATTCAAAAGTGAAAAACAAAAGTTGTACTGGAGAAAAAAAATTTCTCAACTTTCCAGTAAAAAAAGAAAACCATTCTTGAATCAATTTTATTTGGTGAAAAAAAAAAAAAATAGTTTTCATTTTTAAAATCGAAAATTCACAGATTTATTTTTCCAGTGAAAATATTTTTTTTCCAATTTTGAATGGATTCGGCACCATTTCCAATCGAGCTAAAAATCTGAAATAATTCAGACATTATTTTATCACCATTAACTATCGATTCAAGGGATGGCAAGTCCATATTAAAAATTAACGACCACCTTGATATATTTATATATATGTGTGCGTGTGTATGTATAGTACTAGATGTAATTAGCGTGAGCACATGACTCAGAGGTCCAGGAAGCCGAAGGACCTCTGATAAAATTTAAGTGCCCACGAATGTGAAAAGTCTGCGAATTGTTCTCAGGGGTGGGAGTTTACATTTCGAGGGTCGAGGAGGGCTCGGTCGCCGAGAGAGCTGGACTCAGGCCAGGTGACACGATCTTGGAGGTTAACGGAACGCCCTTTCGCGCTGTGACCCACGAGGAAGCCCTCAAAGTAAGTGCCCGATGCTCCTTTACTCTCGCCTTATCCACAGGGAAAATTTTGCATTTTTACGAGTGCCTCCAGATATGAGCCCTATCGTGAAACGACCGACCCCTCGTGTATCATCGACAGTGCCCTTTTCCTTCCTCATTAGTTCAACAATGCCTTGTTGTCGATTTCTTTTTTTTTTTTTTTTTCTTACTTCCTCGTGGCTTCGTTTCGACGAAGAAAAAAAAAATCTAGGATTTCTCAATGCCAATGTGCTCGATATATTCGATGGTATTGACAAAAAAAAAAATCACAATTGGCACAAGTGCAAAGCGAAGGGAGATTGCAACGAAGTCAGTTGCTAATTACTCGAAATTAATTGCAACGAAATATTAATTATTTACAATTTTTTCCCGTAATTCAATCTCATATCATTATAATTATTGCCAGTAATTGTAGTTGAATAAAATTACAATAAACTCGTGTAATTGTAAATGAATTCGTTGTCAAATTAAAATTACTGCAAAGAACTGTAATGAAAATGATAATTAATTAACCCTGAAAAAGATAATCGTGCCAGAACTTTTACCCGGCTTGGTGTACTTTTTGAATTTTCAAGAATTTGAAAAAAAAAAAAACTGAAAATGTTTTCGTCCACGAGAGTATTTCTCAGAGGATTGGACAAATACGATAAGCGGGTCGAATCGATATTTTCTCTCGTCTACCTTGCTCCTGCTCTCGGTCTGACCACACAGCATCCTTTTTCACTTAGGCAAAAGTTCAGGAAGATTAAACGAAGCGTTAGAGATCGAAGAAAAAGGGAAAAATAGAGAGAGAGAGAGAGAGAGAGAGAGAGAGAGAGAGAGAGAGAGAGAGAGAGAGAGAGAAATAGATAAACAGACAGACAGGCAGACAGACAGAAAGAAACACAGAATTTCGAGATAGACAATAGAGAGATATTCGCATTTCGTGAACATTTTCAGGGCTTTATTCGTCGTATAAATTCCATCAGTTGCACCCGCGCGATCATCCAACTCGATTGACCCTACGACATATCGAATCTACGCGAGAGAAGGCGACTGCTCCCTCCTCTCTCTCTCCCTTTTACTCTTCTACTGTAGATATTTGTGGAGTTGGGACACCTCGAAAGCGTTAGAAAACGAGGCCATATCGATCGATCGACGAGAGAGAGAGAGAGAGATAGAGAGAGAATAGCGATATAAGCTACATGGAAATTGTCGTATGACAGAGCCACCGTGGTGCGCGCCCGTCTGACCATAACTCGCTATTTCCACTAGCTCACTTCGTCATTACTGAAAACTGCCTACGTAACGACTGTGTGCGTCACTCTCGTAATTCTAAAAGCCATTACACGGAGTTTCTCACTTCTCCACGTCACACTTTCTTCAGGCAAACGACACGAGAACCCCGAAGACGTATATTTTTGTTAAATAAATAATCAAGGTATTGCTGGATGGATATTGAAAAATTACGAAAATTGAATGATAGCTCTTGATTGAATAATCGTACCCGAATTATTTCAGAATTTTTTACCAAATAATTTAGTATATAGTTATAAATTTATGAATTCAACATGGTCGCTTTTATGGGAAAAACAACTTCTGCAAACTTTAATGATTGCAAAACGAATGGAACTAAATCGCTGTAAATTCTGATAATGTTATATCATCAAAATTTGGGCTCAAGCGATTTATTGTGCCAAAAGTTTCAAGTGAATCGTCTGAGTAATTGTCGAGAAATTGATTAAAGTTAAATTAATTTAATTAATTAGAGCAAAATTTTTTTCTCAAAAATTTTAGACACGCACCGAAGGCACGCTTGCCCACGCTATTTTTAGGTTAGACTTGCTCACTGCTACCACATCGCGTTTAGTGGACAATTTATAAAATAATAAAACATTAATTTTAACGATGAATTAATCAGCAATCGTTGGAAAAAACAATATATACTGAGTTTTAAGGTAATTATTGGCAATATAGTAAGACGATCTGAACGTGATAATACATTTGAAAATTAAGAATTTTTTTTTGTTGGACAGTTGTACCAGTCACTGACAAAACCTCAGTCAAGCACACGCCAATATCGTCGAATTTGACTTCAATTAATATTATTAAAAGTGGAAAATTAACATTTCTAAGTGTCAATTTATTATTGGTTTAGCTATATTTAAGGCTAAGCATGTAGGAAATGATCGAGACTTGTAAATCCACGATTTACCGATTTTGAACTAAATTTTTTCCCAACGCTTCTACCGGTTATGCCTTAAGGGGTTATACACAGTCAGGAGGCCGAAAAAGAGCGATTTTTCAAGGATTTTTCACGAAGATACATTCCAATTAATCAATATAAAAATTTAGATACATATTTGGGTGACATTGAACTTCATTCTGATATTTTTTATTTGTAAAAATAATGATTTTTAAAGCTGCTATAGCCAATAATCTATAAAAAAAAAATAGGCGTCTCGCTGTGAGAGCAAGATATCTCTCGACTGGATCATGTGAAATGAAAAAAAAAACAAAAACATATGTATTTAATGTAAGGTATTATCTGATATTTCATCGAAGGAATAAGCAAAAAATTAATTTTTAACAAAACGGTGGCTTCTCAAAAAAAAAAAAAAAAAATTCGATTTTCCATAAAAATTTTCCCCTCAATTTGTTTGCAAAATTTATCGACAAGAAAAAATCTTCGATCAAGGACTGAAAAATATATTCATAAAGCTTGCATAAAAATTTAAGACTGATCGGTTCAAAGTTTCAAAAGAACTTTCAAACGCCTCGAGATGTTATTTGCAAATGTGCGCGCAACTTGGAGAATATTTTTCGTATCGACGTGAAATTTTCTGTGTGCATACTCGAATGTATGTACATTAAGAAAATGAAATGAAAAAAAAATCGATTTTTGAAAAATCCTGACTGCTCATAACCCCTTGAGGATAAACGAGAGCAGATCAGAGACGAGCAAAATATAATGCTTTTCATTTGCATTTGAAAAGCGTGAAAATTAAAAATTTTCACACCGCTTCCTCATTGTTTTATCTCGTTCGCAAAGCTGCCTCTATGATGAAGGTAGGGGGTTTTTAATTTTTGGGCTTCCTCATCGAGGAAAGTTTTGCGAGTGAGATAAAATAATGAGGGAAGCAATTTGCAAATTTCGGCTCTGCACGCTTTTTATTCGAAAGTATACGATGGATAATAACGAGTTTTTGACAAAATTTCACAGCACTTTGAACAATTTGCCAAAATATTTTTCGTAAAATTCGACTAATTGTTTTTTTTTTTTTTTTTTTTTTTTAAACGAACTAATTTTTTTTTCGTGCCCAGTTTACTGGATGTATGGATCAGGGCTACGTGACTCTCTCTCCCACTTTGGACTGTTCGCTCGTTCGAAACTTTTTAATATTTAATACAGGCCGTGTATTTATGTGTGCATGTGGAGCCGAGGTCACCTAGAAGAGAGTGAGGCCTCGAATTCGATACAAGCCCACTCACCTTACACTCGCCTTATATATTTTTCGCTAGGCCAACGTTGGCAGAAAGACTACCTATGCTTTTACAGCCCTCTCTCTCTCTCTCTCTCTCTATCTCACACACACACACACACACACACACACACACACACACACACACACACACACACACACACACACACTCTATCAATTATTTATCAGAGATCTGATAAATATCGGCTGTCCTACGAAAAGGCTTAACGGTCTCTGGTGAGCTTGCACGTTTGAATTTCAACTCCATACGTAACTCCCAACCATGAAAGTAAAGCTCAAGTGATATTTTTCGTTTCAAACCACCTTTGGCCTTACTTTTCGTTTACAAGACCGTACGATTTTCTTGAAGATGCAGGAATATTACTTCAGGGTTGAAAAAAAACCCCAAAATTTCCTCAATTGAAAGACAATCAAAGCTATTTTAATTACATTCCAAATGTAATAATAATAATAATAATAATAATTAATGGCGACTGCTAATTATGTGTCAGATTTTTCTGAAATTTCGGCTTTAACGTACCTTGTTCACTTTAACGTGGCCATATTCTCAATTTTAGTATGCAAGATTATAAGTTCGAAGTTTCTAAAATTTTAGCAATAATTCGATAAATTGTGGAATGATTTTTGAGCCATTGACAACAAACTCTCTTTTTCACGTTTTCGATCTAAAGATTCGTGTATACCGGATTTTTTTTTTTTTTACAACGTTGAAAAAGGAGAGAAAAAAAGTGGAAAATAATTGAGAGTCACAGGCAGGGTAGATCTGACGTGCCCTTGTCCGAATAGGCATAGGAGGAAAGACAAAAAAAAAATCTCAGAAACGGGAAGAAAAGATCTCGCGAGTATTCTCAGACTTAAACGACAATCCTTGCAAGACTCCAACGGGGAGAGTTTTCCGCATCGAGACAAAAGACCCTCCGACATGACAATGGACAATCAGCGTGAGACAAGGCGAGTTTCGAAGCAAAGACGAATCGAAAGGAAGGTAAGAAGGGCGTGAAAAAAGATTTTTTTTCTTCACTCTTTGACGACGTTGCACGATACCCAGACTTTAGGGCTCTCTCTCTCTCTCTCAATCTCCTTGGATGTTTGACCAAAAAAGAAAAAAAAAAATTCTCAAAAAATTCAAAATTTCTCTCCGGTGAGATAAATTTAAGTGCAGTTAAGTGCAGATGAGAGAATGACGCAGAGGTATTTGGAGAGGAGCTCGGGAAACGATGCATCGAAATATCGGAGATCGTTTCGACGACCCTTGCACGTAAAATTTCCTTAGCTTCACGACCCTGGCCCCAGTCTGATCTCGTCTTCTCTCTCTCTCTCTCTCTCTCTCTCTCTCTCTCTCTCTCTCTCTCTCTCTAAATTTGCTGTTCGTGTGCATAGGCAATATCTGCTCGCCGTCTCGAATCGATCGTATTTCCCTCTCTCAGCTTCTCTCCCTCGGGCATCATGAACAATGCAAGAGACACCAAACCTCTGGATTGAATACCATCTCTCTCTCTCTCTCTCTCTCTCTCTCTCTCTTGGCTCTGTCGCACTGGGGCACGAGCACCAGTGGCGAATCTTCAATTTTCCCTTACCCATTCTCGTGACAGATTGCAAGTATACATAAAACTACGAGGCAAGAAGTCTCAGACTCAAGCACACAACTGGAGCATTCCCAGGCCATATCGGCAAGTGGATTTTTGAAAATTTTTTTTCCTGAACTCGTTCCACACAGTCTTACGAGTGTCCACGAATTAATTAAGATTTTTTAAACTTCGAAAAAAAAGCAGATCGTGGAAAGAAAAACTTATCGAAATGGACGCTCGAGAATTTTACTGAAATTTTCAAAAATTTTTTTGTCGGTCAAGCACGACTTTGAAAAATTTGCAATAATTCATGGACATTCTTGATACTTTGAGGAGTTTACGAATTTTTTTTTTTCAAAATCCAAACAATGGAATTGATTTGCCAGCGGGATTTTTCGTGCATGCACGAATTGACGAGAGAAATTCTCACGACATCTCTGATGTTCCAATAAGATACATCCAACAATTTCTCTCCCTGCCTATGTACTTCCCAATTATTCACTCTCGACTAATCTATCTTTAATGACTTGCTAAAAGCAGCGCAACGTTTCTCCTCCATTGTCATCTGCGTCCCTTCCTCCAGTCTCTCTTTGGCGTTTAATTCACTCTCACAGTGTCCCACATACCAAAGTTATACCACAATCAGATGTCTGTATATATATATATATATATATATATATATATTTGACTTGAAATGGCAGATTTATCGTATTCACGCTGTCTGCTTCTCCTGAATAAATGTGTCATGATTTTTCCAATGAATTCGAAGCCCTCCCCCGCAAAGACCTTTAACGTCGCTCCTGTACTGAAATTGCCCAGCTTTATCAACCCGAGAGAGAATGGAAAAAAAAAAAAGAATGCCACTACTTTTTTATTGGATGACACTTTGTACTCTGGCAAGGTGCCACTTGGTCCGTCATCCTGAAAATTTCGGGATATCGGGACTGAATCCTTTGGGTGAAGGAATACATGAGCTTTGTAATTTTATCACTTGCATAGACTCGAGGAGCAGGAATATTACGTTGGAGTAAAAAAAAAAAAAGATCCTTGAATTCGTATGCTTCATAATTGAGTATCAACGAGTCAAAAGTTGAAGTAAAAAAAAAAAAAAAGACCACTTGTGGGAATTTATTTCACGAGAAATATTCGGCAGATCATTTTTGTATTTAGGTCAAATGTTTATTGAACTTTTCTGCCGCAGCGTGTAAATTTTCGGGCCAAAATATTGAAATTTGTAAAAACTAGAGGGCTGCATTAAAAAAGATTATCGTAGCTTCCCTCCAAGCAGTCTGACACAAAAAAAAACCTCTTTTTTTTATTCTATTCGTTGTACTCTGAAAAAACAATTACACCACCAGTTTAGCCCAAAAGTGATCGCGTAAAGCGTTTAAAAAAAAAATGTCAACTCTTCAAGTTTGTTTTGCTTAAAAAATCTCGTTGGATTTTTGTGAATTATACGTTAAATCGTCGCGGCGCTCGATTCGAGATGATTGCGTTGTTACTCGAGACTGAAATATTCCCTGAAATAACTGCTTATCCTTGGACCGATCCTATAAAGTATAGTATAAAATTCTACGGTGATGTTGTTGGGTATTTTGCTTGCTAAGAGAGCCAGTCTAGGCGCCAGTCCTCTCGGCGCCCTCCGCTGAAACTATCCCATCGAAATTTCCCTCTCTCGACGTCAATTTTTTTTTTTTTTTTTTTTTTTTTTTTCCATACACTTTTTGCTCTCCCTCTGGCTTTTCAAGCATAATAGATAGGAGGAGGACGAGAGGCTAGCACACACAGAAGCCCGAGATGAGAAACGATTCGGCGCCATGTTCGTAAAGATCGATCTAAAATTGCTTCGTCAAAGATGAAGAAGAAGAATAGAAGGAGTTAGGGCAGAGAAGCGGAAAGTGGAGGAGAAAGATGAGGAGGAGGAGGATTATTTGCCCTCGCAGAGAGGAGTTGTAAAGAAACGTCAGTATTTGCTGAAATAGGAGTTGGGAACGACGATCAATCCCTTCAACCCAACCTTAAACGTTCCTCACTCCTCCCCTCGACTCATTCATCCTCCTCCTCCTCCTCCTCCTCCTCCTCTTTTCTTTCCTTCCACATTTCATTCTTCACTCGTAGCTCTCGTAGCAAACGACAATGCCCTTAGATCTATATTTACTTGGTTACATCGTGAAAATAGAAAACCAATGGAATTCCGTTGATAGATAATAGCGAGCGAGGAAAGTGAGGAGGGAGCGGAGAGGGAGAGCTAAGTGACGTTGTTGCGGAAACAATCGTTTCCGGTATACGAGAATTTGCGTTACATCAGTCCGGGGCACGTGAATGTGCGCTAACGAAGCTCCCCGATGTTATTCGAGGTATATGAACATACGGGAGAGGAATTGATTGAGAAAGGGAGAGATGAGGCTGGTCAAACACCAGGACTATGTTAACGCGATGTATAGTTTGGCTGCAGCATATGCTCGAGCTGAATGGATCACAAAAGAATACGGATAAGAGGGTCCAAGTGAGAGAGTCAGAGGGAGTGAGAGCTTTCCTCCCGGATGCTATAGGACTAACGGGCTACCGATATAATCCGCCCGTTTGGTCAGCCGGATTCTCCTTCCCCTGTCACCCCTCCATCCCTGTCACCCTTAAACCGTAATATCCTGTTGGCGTGAGCACCAAGAGTGTCCACGGGCAAATTGCTTACCGCCTACACAAAGTGGCGCTTTCTCCTTCTCACAGTCCCACTCCCGCTTGGATGGAGAGGATGAGAGAATTTTGCCATTATATCCAGATAAATTGATGAAAGGAAGGACAGAGTGGTGCATCATAGGCTTGCGTTTCCTATCGTACGACGCGAGCAAAGCCTTTTGTCGGCTCTAACAAACTCCGAGACTCCGGTGTCCCCATAACGGGAGGTTACATCTTTCTAGCCAGCTCCTCTTCCTTGCCTTGTATTTTCTGCCAGGCTCTCGAGGACATTGACGACGCGGGTAGGGGATGGGGGATGAGAAATGTTGAAAGAATCCCGCGACCAGGCTGAACCCTGTGGGGTTCGAGTCGAAGAGAGAGAGAGAGAGAGAGAGAGAGAGAGAGAGTGGCGCGGGAGGAGCAGAGGAGGAGAATGGGAGCAGCGAGAGGGAGAGATGTATAGTTGGGTCAAGGATAGGCAAAACGTGACGTCACGGGTAGCCTCGGAGATCGATATTCCAGCGAGCATCCACTTCTTGCTATATCTATGGACATGTACGCGTTGGTATACGCTGATTTTGATAGCAATCCCTATGTGTGTATCAACGTGCTGATTTCTCAATATGTCTGCCATAATGTTGCCCTGTTAGAGGTCTCGTCGGGAATTTATGCGCAGACAATTGGACAAAATTAAGTTTTTGATGTAAGGTAAAAAGGGTGCCTGGAGAGTAGAAAATTGCCTGATGTACATGGAAGATTGTTCGAAGCTTGACGAGATTGGTGAGGGGAGTTCAAGGATCCTGTCGTCAAGACCCGGAGCATGTTAGATATTCTTACTTTTCCTTGAGGAAGCTTTCTAACTCGTTGGGTCATAACAACATCTATAGTCCCTCGGAAGTTTTTCCTTAAGAATTCTGAAGAAGAAAAAAGGAAGCCTGTATGAACCTGGAATAGCTGATTGGCCGAAGGTTCCGTTTCTTTTCCCTTTCAAAGCCTCGCCAGCTCCCTCCAGTTTTCAGAATTTTCATTGCCAGCTAAACCATCCGAAGCTACCAGGAAGCAAATTGAGTGAATATGATTCCCAACTACGACAATTATCTGCTGAATAATGCGTGTGTGTGTTTTTTTTTTTTTTTTTTACGAATTCCTAAAAATGTATAGTTTCGTGATAATATTACAGAGCGTTTGAAAATTGTTGCGCATCATTCGATGGAAACATCTGTAATCAGATTCTTTCTCAGATGCTCAAAGCCTGTCGTACACTGAGTATGACAGTGAGAGGACCAGCACTGGATCCCCGCTGTCGGGGCGGTCATCCAGTTTGGTCGGGTTCGGGACGTCAGCAATCCTGCAGTTGGATGGATCGTCAGGGAAGACCGGCCTCGCCGCCGCCTCTAAATCCCCGTGATTCGACGCGTTACGGGCCGAGAACGAGAAAGGTCGAATTGTGCATCGAGCCCGGTCAATCGTTGGGTCTGATGATAAGGGGAGGTCTGGAGTATGGTCTTGGGATCTATGTGACCGGTGTCGACAAGGACAGCGTTGCCGACAGAGCTGGACTTCTCGTAAGTTCATCAATCACTTGATCCCTCAATTTGATTCAATCTTAAGGATGGCCAAATCAAATATCGCAAAACCGATAGACGATCTGAATGGTGGACGGCACGTTTGTGTCTGGTATTGTACAGTTTAGCTCGAAAGGATGCGATGGTTTGGGCCCGAGAGAGACAGATCAGTACCACAGCTGGTCGAATAAAATTGATCGCAATCGATGAACATGATGCGAAGTATTGTTTGGGTAATTGGGAGCGGTCGGTGCTAATTTCGGACCAGCTGCCACACTTGAAACACTCGTGTGGCAGCATTACCCTGAATCCAATGATATTCTGTAACTTGTGGTCAGCTTTTTTGGAGAAGAACTGATACCAAAAACCGGAATGATGGTCTAAACGTCCACACTGTCTTTTTTTTTACATGAATAGGGGAGACCGGGGCAAAATGGTATAGCGGGGCAAAACGGTACCGGGGCAAAACGGTACTGGGGCATAATGGGATCGGGGCATAATGGGATAGCAAAAAATGAAGTTTCTTGGGTGCTTGATTTGGGGCAAAATGGGATAGGGGCAAAATGGGACAGAGAGGAGTGGAATATCAAATTGGGGCAAAATGGAATCGGGGCAAAATGGGACACACAAAAATGAAGTGTCGCAGCCCGCTGAATTTGGGGCAAAATGGGATGACAGGAAAATTCATGCTTCGGCTCTATGAAAGAGCTGTTGAAACATAATCTAATCTAAATGGTGCTTGTGGTTCGTTTCAGTCCATATATACGCAGATAATACGGACTGACCGATATATTTGTCGACACATATCCGTCGATTTCATGGGGAGCGGCGGTCCTAGTTTCATAAAACAATTTACGTAAAAATTGACAAGAGTTAGATTTTCATCAATGGCTTGAAAATCAGTATCAGTAACGTGCAGTTGGCAGAAAATAAATAAAAAAAAAAACAAAGAAAGATAAAAACAAAAAAAACCAAAAAATTGCACGCGTCAAATTACAAAAATTACTTGATTGTTTAAATAATTAATAACGACAAAGAAATTGTACCAATCGAATAAGAAGGCTCAAATAACAATTTACGTCAAGTTTGGTACAGTTCTGACCGCAGAATCAAAAGTAATTGTTTAACAAACTTTAATAACAAATGAAAAATTAGTATTTTTTTTAATGTTGAAGTACTTAAATTTATTGGATTCAAGGAATCCTGACGAGCCGAGCACGAACTGTTGTTGTAAAGTCAAAAATAATAATAATTGTTTAAGCGATTGAGTTAACAAATAAAAATTGTCGTCTTCTTTAATGTTAAATTACTACGATTAATCAAATTTCAACGAAATCGAACGAGTTGACCTTGAAACATTGCCTTACCGCATGTCCAATCATTACATTTGGTCAAACAATGAATATCAAAAAATCATTTGAAGTTTTAGACTGCATTAATAGTCATTAATGCATTAATAGACTACACCAAACTTGCGAAGATTCTGACCGAATGATAAAAAATTATTATTTAAACAATTTCATTAACAATTAACTTGTTCGAATCGAATTGTTACGCTCGATTAACAATTTTCAAGAAATTTCAGAAAATGCCGATCGTACAATGAAGAATAAATTTTGAACAATTCAATTAACAAATGTAAACCGCTGCAGTCTTTAATATTAATAAATTATTACGCGTAATCGAATCTCAACGATATAAAATCAGTCGATATCAAAATACGTCTTTAAAAATATGCTAATTAATGCAATTTAGTTAAACGATAAATATCAACAAACTTATCGTATCACCTGGATTGTTAAGCTCAATTAACATATCCATTGTTGTATTGAATGCATCGGCCCATTTTGTCCCATTTTGCCCCAATCTCGTGAAATTAGTGGTCTCCGATTCTTCCTGTCCCATTTTGCCCCGATCCCGTTTTGCCCCAACCGCCTCTTTCTGAGGAGCCTGATTTTCTCCGGCCCATTTTGCCCCAGTCCCGTTTTGCCCCAATGACGTATTTTTCAGCAGTGTTGATTTTCACTATTCCATTTTGCCCCAAACCCGTTTTGCCCCGGTCCCATTTTGCCCCGGTCCCATTATGCCCCGCTATACCATTTTGCCCCGGTCTCCCCTATCTACCTAGCAACGGATTGTTTTGATTCAACGATTGCTGCCTTGCAGCCTTGCTTGCTGGGGAGCTTGTTTGGGTTGGGCATTTTGATTCAAACGATACCTAGCCAGAATTACCGATGAGTTGTTCAGGCCAGGTTTGGGCTGGTTGTTCGGCTTGTTCGTTTCGAGTCGAATTTTTGTATTTGGATGCGAGGTCATCCATAGCACCCGAACCGTAGGGCACCCTAGGATTTTACATTTATATATTGATGCAAAGCCATGATCTCGGTCTTGCACGCGCGCCGAATTAAAAAAAAAAAAAACAACAACAACAACGGCAAATCGTGCACACAGGTAGGGGACCAGATAATCGAGGTGAACGGGCAGAGCTTCGAGGAAGCGACGCATGACGAGGCGGTGCAGATATTAAAGACGAACAAGCGGATGAGCCTGGTGATACGGGACGTTGGCAAAGTGCCTCACTCGTGCACGACGAGTCGTCCCATCGTCGTGCCTGGTTCGCGATATCAGGAGCACGATTCGCAGATTTTGCTCGAAAGTCCTCGCAGCAATCACAGGCCGCCCAGTCCTGCGTAAGATCCTCGAATGTTTCATGTTATTCGAATTCATTCATTGGGGTCCTAGACGAAATCCACGAGGATTTCATTGAATCTCGAGATTTGATTTGACTGATCCAGGCGGGTTGAGGAAGACCTTCGATAGTTCAGCCGTTGGGAAAAGGGAAGATTTCGCGGGGGGGAGCCTGCACCGATTGATCCGGAATGTAAATTACCGTTGTTAATTAGCATCGAAATTCGATAAGAGGATTTCAATGGTCAGCTCAGCAAACTTTGCAAATTTCCATTCAGACTTACTTTCCCAAAAAAAAAAAAATCTGCATTCTCATCGTGATTACCAATGTTCCCTCAACTGATTCGGGACTTTTCTGACACCAACGTCAACTCCCGGCTACCAAAAAAAACTCAATAATTCCCGGGCAAATAAGATGCGGAATCTGACGGTACTTTCGAAAAAAAAAAAAAAAAAAAAAAAAAAAACTCCAGCTCATTCTAATGAGGTTATCGTCCGCTTGATTCGGGAACAATCGATGCAGAATCTTCACGCGCAGTCATCATCAATGACTCTGGGCCACTATCGAAGGATCTTACGTAAAATTTTACTGGTCATTCGACTCGGGGGAACTAGAATCTCGGATGGGTACTGACCGGATTGCTAATGAGCGTTGATGCAATGCTTCGTGAATCTTCAGGAGTAGCACGAACGAATGGAGGCATCGGGGTGTTCATGCGATATCAGCTGCGACAGCCGCGATGGTCGAGGAAAAGGCGAGGGTCGTATTGGCGCGAAGCGAGCGCGCCGCGTTGTCGCAAATACTCGCGGACTACAGAAATCGTAGATTGAACGTCGAGGATCTCGTCGCGAGTCTCGGTGATCTTTTGAATACCCACGAGAAGCTTACATTACTGACGGAACTACGCGAACTCGTGGACGGCAAGGACAGAGCTGCCTTCGATGATCTCGTTTATCGGCCGCGCGTCAACATCGCGAGGGTAAATTTTTTCGAATTTTTTTTTTTTTTTTTTTTTTTTTTTTTTTCAATTTCACGAATAAAACTTCACATTCGCGGAGCATTCAAGGGGGGGGGACAATGTTTTTTTTTCTGCAATTTCAGCGGAAAGGTGATCGCGCACACTCGGATCTCGTCGTGACTCCCTCGCTGCACGAACTTCCGGTAAGTCTATACACGATTATTAAGTCTACGATCAAGGGGGACCGTTTGAGGGCGGGAGCGTCAAAATTTTTTGATTTTTGTTTTTTTTTTTTTTTCTTTCGAATTTGAAATTAAGATCGTTGGATCGTTCACTGCCAGGGCTGGCCCACTGGCCTACCCGCTACTCTCTCTCTCTCTCTCGCCAATACATATATTTCTTTCGTTCATCTCTCTCCCGCTGCTCCGTTATCCTTCTTCGTATACTTGTTGTATGCATCGAATCGCTTTTTTGGCATGAAATTTCTCGCACTTTCGCGTTGACATTTCTCTGCGATGCTTCTCCGTTTATTGTCAATGCACCCCGGGCATTTTGCACGAAAATCACATCGAGCTGAGCTCAGGACTATATTATGACACACGAGAGCAGGGGATAAAAATTTGGCCCGTATGACCGAGAAAAAAAAAAAAAAAAAAAAAAAAAAAACCCGGAAATTTGACGAATCGGTGATGTTTAATTTGGCAAATAAAAAAAAAAAAGAAATCTCAAATATACTTTGACGTGAGATTGCCTCTCTCGTTGCCTCGATATTATCTCGTAAGAACGATCGAACGGGATTATCGAAGCCAATAATTTTGAATTCAATGTTGAAAATTCATGATTCAAGATGGCGTCGAAAGTTTGTCCAACGAATAAAAAATAGCCGGGTCAGAATTGACGATCGAAAAAATTCATAATTTCTGCGATTTAAAAGATAAGTTTATCGTGAAATTATGAAAAAAAAAAAATCTCACTCGCGTCTCTCTCGCTTGCTTCTCACTCTACTGAACGCGAATGAGCGGCATGTATAGTCTTATACACTCGTGAATATATCGTCTCTGTATGGGGATAAGGGTTGAACGATCGGGATGCGAGGATCATGCAATTATGTGTGTTCCTTGTCAGTCTCGTAAAAATGTAAACGTATACCATATTCACGGGACTCGGAAAAAACGTAAACGTCTTCAATTGTCAGAAAGTTGTCAGAATTTTTTCCGCGATATGTGCATGAACGAATGAGAATGCTCGCACGAGTTTCGCGAAAGAAGTGTGACGATTGTCAGCGAGTTCGTATCGTATGTTAATTGATATATTGGTGCTTTAAGTTATACGCTTGGAACGCTCTCGCTTCGGTCATGCCAGCACTAGTCATACACGAAACTGATAGAGAACGAGAGAAAGAGAGAAAGAGAGAGAGAGAGAGAGAGAGAGAGAGAGAGAGAGAGAGAGGGCCAAAGGGCAAGAGCGGCTGAAAAATATCACGTTCATCTTGAACTCTGAGGAATTAAATTTGAATTTTATGAAGCGAAAAATTTGTATGTTCTTTAAGGATGTATTGGACGTACCTTCCCAATCAAAAGTGACTTTCGTCGACCATATTGCATACTTTGTGATAAGATAAAAATCGAAAAAAATTCAACCACAATAAAGACGAGAAGAAGATTAATTTTGAATAATCATAAAGCCAAAAAGTTATCAATAAATTGTTTAAACGAAACATTGTTTACCAAATTTTTAGGGAAAGGTTTTTTTTTTTGACACGTGAAATGAGTTCGTTGATTTTTCTGACTACGCATGAATTTTTTAAAAAATTTTCTTAACATTTTGTAATTTCGGTTTACGAAAATTTTTTTATTCTGAAAACCGAAGGAAAAATTCGTGAATTTTGGATATTTTTTCGTGAAAACATTGTATATTACAATTAAAAAGTTTCCAGGGCATTGAACTAATAGTTTCGTAAATACAAACTTTACGAATTGCCGAAAACCGAAATTTCAAAATGATGAGAAATTTTTTTTAAAAATTCATGTGCAGTCAGAAAAATCAACGAATTAATTTCACATGGAAAAAAAAAAAAAACATTCCCTAAAAATTTGTCAAACAATGTTTTGTTTAAACAAATTGTTGATAACTTTTGGGCATTATTATTATCGAAAAGTAATCTTCTTATCGTCTTTATTGTGGTTGAATTTTTTCCGATTTTTGTCTTATCATGAAGTACGCAATATTGTCGACGAAAGTCACTTTTGATTGGGAAGATGCGTCCGATACATCCTCAAGGCTTCTAGTCACTATAATTGTAAATTATTTGCAACTTTATTTGAATGTTTCGATGATTATTTAATTGAGATTGATTCGCGCTATGTTCATCGAAGCTTGGACGAAGTATCGTAGAATTTTTTTAAATTTTCTATCAAATTTTCGTGTTTTGGAATTTTTTTTCGCAAAAACTTGTACAAAATTAAAAAAAAAATAAACAGACAAAAAGATCTCACACTGGAGTTACGACCAGGCTAGGGCTACGCTTCGTTCATATGGGAGATATTTTTCATAACTATGGATATTTTTTTAATTTCATTGTGCATCTAAATATAAAACTATCTCTCTCTCTCTCTCTTTTGCTCTTTCACTTCGGTCCTCCATTTCTCTCTCTCTCTCTCTCTCTCTCTCTCTATGCTTTATCTCTTTTCTTCTGACCACGATCTCGTGGTCAAATAAAACGACTCTACATTCACAGTGTCTCGGAAGGCAGACTCAAAAAAAAAACACACACACACACACACACACAAAAAAAAGCGCGAAAATTGTTCTTCTTCTATGTTTTGTTTTTTTTTTTTTTTTTTTTTTTGCGTTATTTTTCATTTCGAGTTCGCCTGAGCTTTGCTGAATTTTTATATTCATTATAATATAATTGATACCACATGCGGATCTTGTACATGCGATTAATTATAATTAACAACGGAAAAATAATTTTGTGCCACAAACGCTGAAAATTTTCTTCGCTCGTAATTAGAGGAGAGTTAATTGTTTTTGTTTGTTTGTTTGTTTGTTTTTTTTTTTTTTTTTTCTTCGACGACCACGACGATAAAATGATTGCCATTGAAAAAAAAAAAAAAAAAAAAAAAAAAAAAAAAAATCGCAATGACAACGAGAATGATCCGAGGACAAAGAATTCCCGATGCCGCGAGTCCAGCAGAAAAAGCTCGGGCGAGCTCGATGATTAAGTGACGCAAAAAAGTAAAAAAAAAAAGAACCAAAAAGAACGAGAAAAAAATCTTGCTAGGCGTTTCGTAAGGGTTGGGGGGGAAAGGGTTGAAGAGAAAAATTGGAAAATAAAAAAAAAATGGCGAGAAGAGCAGCGGCCTTTGGCCTTACCATGGATATTTGTGATGATTTGCCGCAGAGGGGCGGGTTACCGGGGTCATGTTGCCGACCGGGACGACTCGTCGACGTCGAGGGAGATCCCTTGGGCGTCACGGGACCCATCGTTACCAGGGATAACCAGGAGTATAGGTCACCGAGCGAGGACAGCGGTCTCGGGGCGGACATGCCCAGGACCAGGTCAATAATAATAATCGAATAATACACGAGACAAAGCTATTTTTTTTTTTACAAAAAAAAAAAAAAAAAACATCATTCACGTATACTCAGACGGCACGAAGAATCGATACAAATTTTTACAAACGATCGAGACTGCCAGTCTCATCTCTTAGCATTTTCATACGGATTTCCGGTTACAAGAGAAAAAAAAAAGAACGGAAAAAGCAGGGACCATGGAAACCATTGGTTCGTCCAGGCTAAGATATATTTTTTTTTTTTTTTTTTCCATTAATTTTCTACGAAATTTCAAAATCGAAACATCAATTTTCGTCAGCTTTTCTCATTCGACCCTCGCGATTTGTTTTTTCGACAATTTTTTACCGAGAGCTTTTGTCGAAAAGACGAAAAATTTAGCCACGACGTTCCCGCATTGAATTTCAAAAGCTCGAAATTACTGGAGAAAGAGAGAAAGAGAGAGAGAGGGAGAGAGAGAGAGAGAGAGAGAGAGAGAGAGAGAGAGAGAGAGAGAGAGAGAGAGAGTAAAATATTCATATCAACGAACGAGACAATATTTCTTATGCTCGCTGTGATAACAGTCGATGATTTATCGAGTAGGATGCGCATAAACAATAATCGTTGTACACGCGGATGGCGACTCGATTATAAAACGGTAACATTGGGATTTTCGGGGAGGGTCCAGCCGTTATAGGCAGAGCGGTTAATAGGGGTAAATGGATTTTGCGAGAGAAAAGCCAGATGACTGACGGACGCGGAGCGACAGGTCCGGAAAGCTCATTTCGCACCTGTCGCTACAAATCATTTACGTGGCTGAAAATAAATTGTCCGATCGATCGAAAATCTTGCCACACGTGAATTTCAACGAAAGGCCCAAGTGAGGAAGAGAGATAAATTATCCGAAAAAAATTATGAAAGAAAAAAAAAAAATCGCGTCTGACCAACGCTTCCTTTTTCTACTGCGAGGAAAAAAAAATTTCCACAAACTTTCGGTTCGATTCAACGAAATGAATCTTCAATTGTATTGAAAATAAAAATGAAAATAAAAATTTCAACAAATAATACGATGGACATCGAGTCTGAAAAATAATGTCTGAAATTATTCAAAATTATTATTTATCCTTTTTTTTTTTTTTTTTTTTTTTTTTTTTTTTTTTTCAAATTACGAAATTCCATGATTCGGTTCAATTTTCAACGAAGCTAATTTACGAATGAGAAACAAAGACTGCGTATTTTTAATTAGCACTTTGCATTGAGTTTTTATTGACGCTTCAATGTGAAATGGCTTGCGTTGAATTCGATTTTAGGTTCGAGGTAAAAGGCAACACACGCAACCTCTTCAACTCGTTAGAGAAATCAGTTCGTTCATTCTATTCCAACGAATCGAAGCTTTGCTACGGACGCATTATCGAGCATTCTGTCCCCGAATAGACGGAAACTCGAAAATAAAATATTTCATACGTAAAATTTTTCATTATTTGAGAAAAAAAAAAAAAAATTTTTAATTAGCATAAATAGTAAAAAAAAATATTTTTTTACACGAATATCATTTTTTTTTTTATCAGAATATCCAAAAATAACAATCGTAATTCAAATTATTTTCCTGATATTATTCGATTGTTATAATTAATTTCAGGATAATTATTGATGAGAAATTTTGACGATTGTTATGAAATTTTTTTTTTTTTTAAATCACAACTTCGCCAGGGTACGTATGAACAATGTTAAATAAATTGAGGCCACTGTGTAACGTGGAAAAAAATTATGTAAAAGTTGTAGATCGGAAAATTATTTAAAATTCTTGGTAAGGAGGTCGTTTTTTTTTTTTTTTTTTTTTTTTAATGGAATGCCCCATTCACGTGTACGTCATGGTTTCTATTTCTTTCGATATCCATGTTATATGAATTACTCGAGAACCCACTGAGGCTTGCCAAATGGACGCAAAAGTTCTCGCCCCGGACGAGAAACCGTTACAAGTATGTGTGTGTGTGTGTGCGGGCTTCGACTGACGTGTATCCCCGGGTAACCGAACGTAACAAATGGACAGTCGAGTATTCACGCCAGTCGAACCCCGGTCGATCATGGAAATGAAACGTTTTTTTCTTTTGCTCTCCTATCGCGGCATGGGCGCTTAAAGCGAGTTCACCGATAATTATCGAAGGGCCCGGTAAGGCCAGGACAATCAGAGAAAACGGATAAACGAAAGAAAAAAAAAAAAAAAAAAAAAAGGAATGCGAGACAGAGAAAGAAGGAATGTCGAATAAAACGAGAATGAAACAAAAGGAAACGCGATAGTTCGGCTACTTTTTTTTTTTTTTTTTTATTCTCCGCTGTATCTCGCGATTACGATACAAAACAAAAACAAACAAACAAAATATCGAATTACGAAAAATCCATCGATCGACGTTTTGTCTCAGGGCAAATATTATGATGCTGTCAAGCTTCAGGGAGTACGTGCACTATCAAGATCAATTTTTTTTTTTTTTTTTCAATTAAAAAAAAGTTGTCTAGATAAGCATTTTGTTTTTTTTTTTTTGTTTCGTAATATTCGAACGAATAAATCATAATTTTCATTTCGACAAGCAGTGCCAGATTTTTTTTTCAAACTTGTACGAAAAATGGAAAAATTTTTGGAAATGTGTATTTTTTAATATAAAAAAAAAACAATGCATTTACTTCAATCTAATTGAGATTCATCTGAATATCTAAAGATTCTTCCAAGAAAAAATTTTTGAAAACTTTTCTAAAAATCTATCTACATAATTATCTAAAAAAATTATCTAGATAATCATCTAAAAATGTATCTAGATAATTATCTAGATATCTAATTATCTGAAAATTTATTTAATGATCGAAAATATCTTCACTCACATTACATTGAATATTGCAGAGTGAATTTCGAATTGAATAATTATCATTTCGTTAAAATACATCTAGATAATTTAGACAAATCTCGACACGTATCTAGATAAATCTTCATTATCTACCGTTTTATCTTCTCGTATATTTTTTTTTTTATTTTCACGAATCTGAATCATCATCTACGTCGTCGAGATAATTTTTTAAAATACGTATACGTATGAAAGATACCCTTTCGCTCATCATTCACCCAAAATGGAGAAGTAAAAAACGAAAAATAATCTCAACTGAACGATGCCGTGACTCTTGTCGTGGATAAAAAGATCCGAAGGGACTCGAACGATAATTTAAAAAAATTTATCAGAAATTACACGAATGTGAACAGCCAACAAAAAAAACACACCCACACACACACACACCACGCAAAAATTAAAAAAAATTAAATTAAAAATAAAAACACACACTCTGACGTCGGGACTTGAAAACGAGGGATTTTGGAATTCCAGAGTGGGCTGCAGACGCGGCGGTCCTCAGCATCATCAGGTCGCAACATCCGATCTGGGACTGTCCAACGATGACGAGTTTGAAAATCAGGTATCTACGCACGAAGCTACGAGAGATATGTAAAGAGATAGAGAGAGAGAGAGAGAGAGAGAGAGAGAGAGAGAGAGAGAGAGAGAGAGAGCACGAGATTAAAAAAAAAAAATTAATCCAAAGAGATGAAGAGAAGAATTTGCGAGAGGAGCAACGAAAGAGCGATGAAAAACGAACTGTATATTCGTTTTTTTTTTTTTTTATTTTCCTTTATTTTTCAATTTTATCAAATTCGCGATAGCCGGAGGATCGAGAAGGGGCTTTGCTTTTCGCGCTGGTAGACTCAATAGTAATTTTATATGCAATTTTTTTTCCATTTTTTTTTTTCATCGCCTGGATAAAAATATGTGTTGCAAAAATGAAAGCCAAAGAAAAAAAAAAAGAAAATTTATCGTCGCTAAACGACGAAGAGATTTGATCCTAAAATTTGGAAATTTCTCCATCTATTTTCAGGACTACGACGACGAAATGGAGAACGAGCGAAACGGCAGGAGGCACAGCTCACCCGGTGGCTCGAGGGGAAATCAGCGAGATTATACTCATCATCATCTTCATCCGGACAACTTGGTGAGCTTTTGATTTTTTTTTTTAATCAATTCGATACCAATTTATAAATTCATAATTACATGTCCTCGCATATGATCTCCATGTCGTTGGAGCTTTTTTTTTTTTGTATTGACAAATCAGACTCTCGTAGGTCGTACGTTCGAACCTCGAAGCACGTGGTAAGAAACGTATTGAAATAAAATTCGTGTCACACGAAGAATAATGGTTAACTCAATTCAGCATCGAGGATTTTAAGGATGTCACGTATCTTCCCAAACAAAAGTGACTTTCGTCGACAATATCGCATAATTTTTGTTAGGATAAAAATCGGAAAAAATTCAACCACAATGGAGACGATAAGAAGATCAATTTTGAATAATAATAATGCCAAAAATTTATCAATAAATTGTTTAAACGAAACGTTGTTTAACAAATTTTTAGGGAAAGTTGTTTTTTTTTCGACACGTGAAATAAATTCGTTGATTTTTCTGACTACGCATGAATTTTTTTATAATTTTCTTATCATTTTGAAATTTTGGTTTTCGAAAATTTTTTAGATTTGAAAAATGAAGGAAAAATCGCGAATTTTAGATATTTTTTCGTAAAAACGTTGTATATTAGAATTAAAAAGTTTCCAGGGCATTGAACGAACAGTTTCGTAAATACAACCTTTACAAATTTCCGAAAACCGAAATTTCAAAATGATAAGAAAATTTTGAAAAAATTCCTGTGTAGTCAGAAAAATCAACGAATTCATTTCACATGACAAAAAAAACATTCCCTAAAAATTTGTTGAACAATGTTTCGTTTAAACAATTTATTGATAACTTTTGGACATTATTATTATTAAAAATTAATCTTCTTATCGTCTTTATTGCGGTTGAATTTTTTCTGATTTTTATCTTATCATGAAGTATGCAATATTGTCAATGAAAGTCACTTTTAGTTGGGAAGGTACGTCCGATAAAAAAAAGTATCAGGGAAATTATAATTGCAACGGAGAAGAGTTATGTGTTTGCTATTCATAAAAGTAATTTTCAAGATTTTCGATCACTCGGTGGAAGAATACTTTCGCAAATTTTAAAATACATTGCAAAATACTTTTTCAATTTTATTTTTCCCCTTTTTCTTTCAATTTTCGAACAACTCTGACGATAGTAATTTTTCAATTTTCAAAGTAATCCGGCAAAATCACTTTTTCGAGTTTCAGGGCACTTTGGCAAAAGAATTTTTTCAATTATCAAAGTATCAAGGCAAACAAAAATTCAAGCTACTTTGAAAAAGTAAATATTTTTCAAGTCTTTTGAAGTAACTCGCTTAAACTCAATTTTTCAAAGTACTTTAAAAAAGATATTTTCGGATTTTTATAATAAATATAAAAGTGACAGTTCGTAAAATTAGCTAAGAAATCTACTCAAAAAGTTTTAATTTTTTTTTTTTTCTTTTTTTTTCAATTATTACCAATTGAGCTTAACTCGTTGGTCAATTCCCTTTCGTTTCTCGACAACTCTGACGATCAATCGTACCTTCCCAAATAGCACAAATATCGAGGAATGAAAAAAATATATATATATACACTACCGTTCATAAGTATGGAAACACTCGCCCCAGATCCGAGCCACACAAGAAGTTGTATCGCTCTTTGAAAAATAATGATATCTCAATTTCCCAAGCGGCGTTCTAAAGAGGACATATTTAGCTTCATTTACCTTTTTTGGAAAAATTTTTGCGATTTTTTTTGAGCCCGGCACGCACTTTGAAAGATGGTCATCTTTTGGCTTTTTTTGGAGGGTGGAAATTTTCCCGCATATCTTGTAAAAAAAAAATTTCAACTTTTTTCCATGAAAAACTTGAAGCGGGGAGTACAACCTTCAATCTCATTTTTTGGAAAAATTTTTACGATTTTTTTTCGCAAAGATATTCAACTTTTTGCAAAAAACGACCATATTTATAAGGGGTAGTCTCACTCTGAAACTACTGGGTTTTCGTAAAATTACTAAGAGGGTAAAAAGTTGCATACAATCATTTTGGATGTATCACATTTTTTTCAGAATTAAAAAAATAAATTCGAAAAAAAAAAATTTTTCAACAATTAAAAAAATTTTTTTTTCTAAATTTTTTCTTAAATCAACGAAATATTTTTTTTATCGTGAAAAATCGGGTCTCTTACCTCATCTACACGGCTTTTTCATCGAAAAAGCCACCTTTCGCTGCGATTACAGCTTTGACGAGACGTGGCATCCGCTCGACGTTCGAAACAAATGTAAACAAAACGACGATGAAAAAGCCGTGTAGATGAGGTAAGAGTCCCGATTTTTCACGATAAAAAAAATGTTTCGTTGATTCAAGAAAAAATTTTGAAAAAAAAATTGTTTTAATTGTTGAAAAAAAATTTTTTTTTAGAATTTATTTTTTTAATTCTGAAAAAAATGTGATACATCCAAACCGATTGTATGCAACTTTTTACCCTCTTAGTAATTTTACGAAAACCCAGTAGTTTCAGAGTAAGACTACCCCTTATAAATATGGTCGTTTTTTGCAAAAAGTTGAATATCTTTGCGAAAAAAAATCGTAAAAATTTTTCCAAAAAATGAGATTGAAGGTTGTACTCCCCGCTTCAAGTTTTTCATGGAAAAAAAGTTGAAAAATTTTTTTTACAAGATATGCGGGAAAATTTCCACCCTCCAAAAAAAGCCAAAAAATGACCATCTTTCAAAGTGCGTACCGGGCTCAAAAAAAATCGGAAATTTTTTTCCAAAAAAGGTAAATAAAGCTAAATATGTCCTTTTTAGAACGCCGCTTGGGAAATTGAGATATCTTCATTTTTCAAAGAGCGATACAACTTCTTGTGTGGCTCGGATCTGGGGCGAGTGTTTCCATACTTATGAACGGTAGTGTATATATATATGTATATAAACTGTCGCCAGCTTTGAACGGGAGATTAGCAGATAAAAAATTTCGTAAAAGTTGCCTCATGCTTCGAGGATTTGTCGTAGGACCGCGAGAGAGTCGAGAGATCGACGTTTTTGTGTGTGTGTATGCATTGAAATATTAATTAGAACAGAATTTTATAATAATTCGTGTTTTGTCACAATACACGGTATAATCGTAAATCAGTAATAGGAAATAGCTCGTAAAATTATCGTTCGAAACCTTACGGTTTTTTTGTGAAATCCCCCATACATAGATAGATATACATATATATGTATAGCAATTATATCTGTTACGTTATTGAAATAATATACAAGTAATTGGTTAGTTTGTGTGGTAGAGCGAGGTGAAGCAACCGGCGGGCCTTGGCGACCGGTTAAATTTAGTCACAGTCGTTAGTACAAGATTTTTCACGGTACGGTATCCTTCGAAATATTTTATAGCTGACTCGTAGATTTCGATCGTACCGCGAGCACCGATATACACGTTGGATCGTTGTAGTAAAAAAAAAAAAAAAAACAACTTTTTTTTTTTAAACGACACGTATTCTAGGAATATTTAGTTAGAACTTTTCTGACTTAAAAAAAATGACGAAATTCATCATTGCCTTATTCCTGCGACTTGCATAAATTATCTGTCTCTTCCTCGTGATGAAAAAAATCGCACATTTGACCGTTAAAAAATTGCAAATTAAACTCTTAATTTTCAATCTTCGAAGATTCATCCGTAAATGATATTTTTAATTTGTCAATTACGTGGGACAGTCCCGCGTTACAATTGTGATTTTGTTATATGCGAGAGATATTTGCATATTTGAAATGGCAAAATTGTTAACTAACGAAGAAGCAAAAGCCCAAAGGACGCGTATGAGCCATTCTACTGTTTCACGATCTTTCGTGTTTCTTGGGTTCAACCGAACAGCAAAATATAGCCTTAGGGAGGAAAAGAAAAGGGACGAGACTAATATTACTGGTGAAGTGATAGAGAAAGAGAGAGAGAGAGAGAGAGTACGAGAAGAGGTTCACGGTCGTTCGTGACGATTTTTCCTCTCTCGGTTGGTTTCCATATAATTTATATACATATAAATTTTTTTTTTTCCCTCTGCTCCTGGAGTTTTGCCCATATCTCGTTTTTCAAGTGTCCAACGAGTATGTTTTGCATCTCTCTCTCTCTCTCTCTCTCTCTCTCTCTCTCTCTCTCTCTTTCTCTGGCTAGATCTACGATCTCGTGTGTGTTACGCCAGGTTCGTTTCATTATCTCGAAACGTTTATTTTTATCTTCCTTCTTTCCTTCATACCCAGGCTCTTAATCGTTATTTTTCTTTTTTTCGATACATGTTCACGTATTCGCGTATATCACGAGATTTGAAAAAAAAAAAAATCAAAAAGAGTCGAAAAAGCGAGAACGAACGAGTTATACGAGTGAATGAAAAAAGATCTTCGTGTAGATTGAGCCGTTTATTATAGAAAATAGTTTTGGGTCCAATGGGATTTAGGCAAAATCCTCGATCCGTGGGATCGATTAACAGGCAAGGATTCGGGTATTCATAGATGGTTAAATTCCATAGGGGCGTATAAGCTATGCTTATAGATAACCGATACGTCTCTTTGGCATTAGACCATCTATATTATATTTCGTTGACTAATTGTATACTCCGATAGTGCGTAAGAAAGCCACGAGGAATGGAAATATATTCGGGGAACAAGAAGCGATTCACCGATCCTGCTGGCTGGATCATAAGACCTCTAATTTACGAGTCAAAGCTGATGCTCGTTTAATGAGTGAAAAAAAAAACGATTGATTTTCAACGAAAGAACCATGAAAAATGTGATGAAAAGATAAAACAAAGATAAGATATGAGCAAAGATGAGATAAAGATGAGATATGAGCAAATATGAGATAAAAAGATGAGATAAAGATAAATGAGAAACGAAGATGAGACAAAAAGATGAGATGACGATAAGATATGAGCAAAAATATGATAAAAAGATGAGATAAAGATAAATGAGAAACGAAGATGAGATAAAGATAAATGAGAAACGAAGATGAGACAAATAGATGAGATAAAGATAAGATATGAGCAAAGATGAGATAAAGATAAGATATGAGCAAATATGAGACAAAAAGATGAGATGAAGTTAAGATATGAGCAAAAATGAGATAATAGGATGGGATAAAGATAAATGAGAAACGAAGATGAGACAAAAAGATGAGATGAAGATAAGATATGAGCAAAAATATGATAAAAAGATGAGATAAAGATAAGGTATGAGCAAAGATGAGATAAAAAGATAAAATAAAGAAAATGAGAAACGAAGATGAGATAAAAAGATGAGATAAAGATAAATTAGGAAATATGAGATAAAAATAAATAAAAGAAAGATAAATCAATTAAAATTTCAGATAATCGGTTAAAATTGCATCAAGATATTTAAAAAAATCCGGAAATAACGATGAGACCAAAAAATTTAATGAAAAAAAAAACGAGATAAATCAGCGATCGGTTAATTTAAAAAAATTGTTGCTCAGATATAACCGGATCCTGTCCACCGTATCCGACAATTTTCTATCGCTTTTTTTTTCTCTTCCTTCTTTCCTTCTTTTTCCCTCTCGCCTCCAATGTATTAATTACGAGGGCTATGCATCTCGCATATCGTTAATTATTCTGCGATATCTTTCGTGCTCATCGAGCAGCTGCTTACGATCGATCGTGCATGAACGAGAAGAGGAAGGGGGGGGGGGGACATTTTCCTTCTCGTTTTCTCGCATCTCGTTCGCGCCGATTCAATCAAGGGAAATTCTCGTGAATCGGTTCTCTCTTTTTTTTGCTTTTTAATGTATAATTTACATTGCCTGTTCTATACGGCATAACATGGTACGCAGTATATATATATATATATATATATATATATATATATATATATATATATATATATATATATATATGTGTGTGTGTGTGTGTGTGTGTGTGTGTGTGTGTGTGTGTGTGTATATATTTATATATATATATATGCATATATATATATATATATATATATATAACTATATATATCGTTATATCGTAGGGTACAAGTATAATAATCGGTTTACTCTCGCGATGCGGAGGCAATTTAACACGAGAGCACAGCGAGAGTAAGGCATGTGTCGTTCTCGAGAGTAGAAAAAAAAAAAAGAGTTTGAAAAGAAAAAACGTCGAACGAAAAAAAAAGGCAAAAAGTACACACATCGAGTGCATTATAAATATAGAGCCACAGGAAGGTGAAATCTGCGCCTTCTCTCGTTGCTCTCCACGCTCGAATGAATCGAATAAGGAAAGCGATCTCGATTGTATATGGGCCGTTCCGGACCAAATCAAAAGAATTCTCAATATTTTCGAAAAAAAAAAATATCCTTTCAAGCATCTTTTGAGATGACTCGAGAAAAAAAAAAAAAAAACACTTTTCACCAATTTTCCCATATTTTGAGAAAATTATTTTCAAAGCTGGTGACCGTTTTTTTTTTTTTTTTTTTTTTTCATTTCTTTCTTTTTCCATTTTTGGAGTAAATCTTTCCATGAGGGAAAACTTTTTTTTTTTTTATCAAAAAGTTATTGAGGAAAATTTTGAATATAAAAATTTTTTGTTTATCGTGAAAAAATAAAACATTCAAACTGTACTTACCATCGAATCAATTCCAAGAATCTGGTAATTTTTTAAATGGTTTTTTATAGCTCTTATAATTGTTAGCGATGAAGAAAAAATTACCTGTTTATTTTTTCGTATAAAATATATTTAACAACAATAGTAAAATACAATATACAGTAAGCGATATATATATCGTATGAAATTTTCGGTAAGGAACGAAGGATTTTTTTCGTTTTCTTATTTTTTTTTTTTTTATGTACAACAGTAAATGGGACCGTCAGCAAAGACAATGAAAACTTACATTGAAAAGCTTTTTTTCGTAGCTGGAGACCGGGGAAATCGAGTACTCGATTTTGGAGATTTTTTTTTCAAGGCACATTTTCCATTTTTTTTTTAATTTCATTTTCCAAAAAAAAAAATTATGAATTTTACAGCTGCGACAGAAGAGACATATTTTCGAAAAGTTTTTTCAGTCTCAATTTTGTAATTTTCATTCGATCTCAATGATCCACCGCTCATTTTTTTCGTTCAAAAATCATCTGTTCATTCACCGAGAAAAATTTACGTTTTCATCGATCGTTCGTTAACCATAGCCATTTGTTTATGAGGCAGTGTCCAAAAAAAGTCGATATAAAATAGATTTTCTTAACGAAAAAAAGAGAAAATGAAAATTTTCACGAAGTGAATTCGTGGAGTATCTTTTGGCGAACGAAATGAGCGGTGCATCATGAAAATCGGATGATTTTTTTGGATTTGCCATTGAAAAAATTGAACGAATAATATGCCTCGTTGTTAATGGCCAAGAGTTGATCAATTTTTCGTGAAAATGTGTCATTATTATTTTTTTTTTTTTCGTATCAATTGGTCTATTCCCGATTAAAATTCATCGTTATAAATATCACTTTTGACTTTCAATCTTGTAAAAAAAAATTTTTTTAAATCCAAATCCTTGATTTATCGGATCGTATTGCTAATGAATTTTCGAAGAATCGAAACTTCACATCGCAATGACGTTTTATCTGACGAGGGCGGACGATTATGAGGATCGTGAGGTACGCGCAGGAGTAGCAGCATCGATAACGAACAATTGTTTTGTTTCTCTCTCTCTCTCTCTCTCTCTCTCTTAAGTTACGACAATCGTTTGGAACGAGACAGGATAATTATATTATAGTATAGTAAAGTATAGTGTCATAGCTTGTCCTGCAACGCCTGTCGTAGTTCCTCTGTGGCTTTTGCCACTTCTTGGGCCGCCTGACGAGCGTGCAAATGCGCATCTGGCCTTACGTGTTGTACCACAGCGGAATTCGATCGTCTGACCGAATTTCCACTGCCGAATTTCGGTCGTGGAATTCTCACGCGTTGCACGTCACTCAGCCAGGACTCCATCGTCCTTGTATCGGAATCGTGGCCGTTATCTTTAAATAATATATTATTATTTTTTTTTTTTCCCCCCTTTTTTTTTGTTCCTTTGGATTTTGAGAATTTTAGGATTGTCGACGAGTGAAAAACAATTTATCCACGATTTTATGCAGGAAAATTCCAAAAAAAATCGCAGTAATATATTTTATTTTATTTTTCACTATTTTATATGAATAATTTAATTGGAGGGGGGAAAAAAAATTATTTCATTGAGTTAGCGGATTATTTGTTAATTAACATTTTATTTTATGAGGAGAAGTTTGAGTGATTGATTAGTTTTTTTGTATCGAGAGACGACGGATCAAAGGTTACGTTTTTTTTTTTGCTTTTATACCCGGAAGGACAATAAAATATTTTCTTTCCCTCAGAAATACGAAAATAGTAATAAGCAGACTTTATTAAACCAGAGCTGGGGAGTACTTCAAGTACTCGGTACTTGAGATGTACTGGAAGTACAATACTTGAAGTACAAAGTACTTGAAAAGTATTTCAAGTACTGTACTCAAATTTCCAATAACTCCTTTTACTCGGTACTTTCCTGTACTTCAAGTACTTTTTCAAGTACCAAGTATGAAGTACTTTTGAATACATCTTGATAATGGTTGCACGTATAATGCCTTTGAATATATAATTGAGGAACGTTCTGCCCCATCTTTTGTTGACGTTGTAAGAAATTACGTTTTCAACAATCCGTGTATTGTATTCTTAATTTTTTTTTTTTTTTCAAACCTGAAGCAAAATAAATATTAATTACAATCGTCAATGCTATTTGTTTTTCAATTATTTCTAACTCTTCGTTCAGATATTTCTGTTTCAATCTGCCTAACCTGAGTGAATTGAACAATGTGAAAATATGTTTTGATGCAAAAAGTACTCGAATCAAAATAAAATTAGTTTGAAGAGTACGTAAGAGATCAAATATAAGTACTGGAGCTTACGAGATATTTATACATGAAAACTTGAAAAGTATTTGATACTTGATACTTGACGTATTTAACGGACTTGATATCTCAAGTACTTGGTACCTCAAGTATATCAAGTATTTACGATACTTGGTACTTGAAATACACGAGTACTTCAAGTACTTAAAGCACTCCGTACGTTTTACTTGAAGTACGTAAAGTACTTTGTAGTTTGTAATTGAAGTACTTTGTACTTTGCACTTGGAGTATTTGAAGTACTTTGTGCCTGTGGTGATCGAAGCACTTTTACTTGGAGCAATTTGTGCTTGATATACTTGAAGTACTTTAATACTCTGTGTTTGGGATACTTGAAGTACTTTAGTACTTTGTACTTTAAGTACTTGACGTACTTTGTGCAAGCACTTTATACTTGAAGTACTTTATACTTGAAGTACTTTATACTTGAAGTACTTTGCACTTGAAGTACTTTGTACTTGAAGTACTTTGTACTTGAAGTACTTTGTACTTGAAGTACTTTGTACTTGAAGTACTTTATACTTGAAGTCCTTTGCACTTGACGTACTTTGTACTTGAAGTACTTTGTACTTGAAGTACTTTCAGGTACTTTCCGCAGCTCTGGATTAAACTGCAATCGTATTCTCGGTATAGACTCATTCGTTTTTTAAAAAAATTTCAAATTCTAATCCCATGAGCGAATCTTGTCAAATTCAATATCAAAATTCCTTGTCCTTTGACCCATTCGCGTGAAAATTTTCGAGCCGAAAAGTGAAAATTTACGAAATTTCGAGCGATCACAGAGATTTTTTGAAAAATTCAAAAATCATGTACAATGAGAGATCCTTCAGATATTTTGGCAACAAAAATTTATGTACCAAGAGGTTCTTATGCACAAGCTGTGTCCAAAGTTTGCCCACGATTGCTTCGCACAGCCGGAACATTTTTTCTAAACATGATTTTTCATTGTTTTTGGGATATTTTGAACGCAATGGCATTAAAATCTCGATTTTTTTTTTTCAACATCACGAAGTGTTTCGTCTACGAGGAAGCGGAATGATTGAAATAAGGAAATAGAGATATGAAATAAATGAGCGTAACACTAGGCCACCTCGCTTGACAGACTGAGACGCTCTTGTTATTTCATTTATTTTTTATTTCTCTCTCTCTCTCTCTCTCTCTCTCTCTCTCTCTCTCTCTCATTCTGTCTGTCAGTCTAGGGAATATGATCGGCAGATTGACGAGAGCGTTTCGCGTACAGCGGTGAAAATTTTTACCGGTAAAAACGAAAAGACAAGAGCGGAAGAGACCGGCAAATATGGCCGAGCTTGTGCCTAAATTGAAGTCCGGAAAAATGCACGCAGATACGGGATATTCCGCCGCAAATTAATCCAAAATCATTCGATTATTTTTTTTTTTCCCCGATTTTATTTTTTACCATGTTCCTCAGGATCCGATGAGCATTTGGTAATTTTTTTTTTTTTCGAATTTTTATCTCCAATCATTTTTGAATTATGATTTTTTTCCAACGCCCCGTAACTTTTTCATGACAGGGAGAACAACATTTTGTTTTTGATTTTAGCTTTTTTCAATTATTTCCACAATTTTTATTCTCGTTTTTTTTTTTTTTGGAATAACGAAAATTGCGGGAAAAAAAAATTAATACATTCGACACTTTTGTCATTAATTAAAAAAAAAAAAAAAAACCTGAAATTACGTGTGGTGTGTCGTTTTTGGTGGCACCTTGCAATTTTTTTTTATACGTGAAAAAATAATAAAATTATTTTAATGTCATATTCTGGTGAATTTAACCTGGAATGCCTCGTATACGTAAATATATATATATATATATATATATATATCGAAAGAGAGAAGCGATGCACGGATATGGTGAGGTCCGGTCAACGGAGCAAGTCCAATTAGCGCGAGGCCAAATTGGGTCGTCGCGAGAAAGAGAAAGAAAAAGAGAAAGAGCGAGATAGATGAAGAGTCTCGCGGAAATCGGTTGGTGGATTCCCTCGGTCGTTCCACGAGAGGATTCGACCATTTATTCTCCAGGTTGGAGGAAAAACGAGTTTGCTTTTGCAGTACTATATAACACGATCGAGAATTCACAATTTCAATATATATAGGATCGAGGGAATCTCCAAACAGCTCTCTCCACTCGAAGAGATTTTTATTTCTCCCCCAGATTTATACTTCATTTTCATTTTACTTCCCTCACAGAGGAAGCTTCGTTTCGGTGAAATTTTCGTTTTTTTTTTCTCTTTTCTAATTTTCGATGCCAATGTGCTCGAAATTTGCCAAAACGTTGATAAATCAAATTTATAAAAAATCTTCAGACGCGCGTGTGCGCGCAACCACTATGCAAATATGAAACGACCCCGTAACTGGATGATCGGTTGAGCTAAAGCGCTGAAATTTCGTAGTCGAGTGAAGCCACGATAACTACTGAAATTTTTATGAAAATTCATACGGTGACTCAGATTTTGTCATTTTCAAGCTAATTTTTTTTTTTTTTTTTATACAAACGGATTATCATTAAAGGACGGTTGATATTGAATTTGGCGAAAATCGATGGAGGGGTGGCAGATTTTATGAAATTTTTAATTTTTTGAAAAAAATATTTGTAATCGCCTCAACTTTCTCAAATTTTGAGATCTCTTGCTAATTTTTTTTTACATCAATGAATTATCATTGAAGGACCGCTAGTATTAAATTTGGTGATAATCTATGAAAGTGTTCAGATTTTATGAAAATTTGAATTTTTCAAAAAAATATCTGTAATCGCCTCAACTTTCCCAAATTTTGATATCTCTTGCTAATTTTTTTCACATCAATGAATTATCTTTGAGGGACCGTTATTATTGAATTTGGTGAAAATCCATAAAAGTGTTCAGATTTTATGAAATTTTCAATTTTTTCCAAAAAAAAAGTCGTCTGCAATCGCTTCAACTTTCCCAAATTTTGAGATTTGCTAATTTTTTCCACATCAATGAATTATCATTGCAGGACCGTTAGTATTGAATTCGGCGAAAATCTATGAAAGTGTTCAGATTTTATGAAATTTTCAATTTTTCGAAAAAACATACGTAATCGTCTCAACTTCCCCAAATTTTGAGATATCGTGCTAATTTTTTTTTTTTTATCAATCACATCATCCTTCGATAACACAATAGTATCATTGAATTCCTCAATCAGACTTTATGAAATTTCAGATTTTATGAAAATTTGAATTTTTCAAAAAAATCGCGTATCAATTTGACACTGCCCAAATATTAAGATATCCAGCTAATGATTTTACCCAAGCGGAATACACGTGGATACGTTGCATACATAATTGGAAAAAAAAAGTTGCAAATTGAAACTTGAACATTACTTCCTTGAAATTTTCAAAATTTTATAAAGCTTTTTTTTTTATTCTCGCTAATGAAGATTCCTCTATGAGAAAGCCAAAATAAGGAAAAAAAATCACTTGCTCATGGAGGGAGCTTTGTGAGAGAGATGAGAAAAGCTTTATGAAATTTCGAAAATTACGACGAAGCAATACCCGAGTTTCAATTTTGTTTTCTTTTTACAAAAAATCGATTATTTATTATTGATTATTATTGTTAATAATAGTAATAATAATAATAATCATAATATCAATAATTATTGAATTCTTAAAGACAGTTATAAAAAATTCGTGTAATTAAAAATTTTCAAAAACCTACTAATGCTTGAAAAAACAAAATTCAGCTATTTTTTTTTTTTATATTTTTTTCAAGATTTTTTCCAACAAGCCCAATATGGATAAGCTCACGAAATAGCGGATGAATTTAATTCGGTATTCTTTTTCTTCGACCCGAAAAGAAAAAAACAAAGTTCCTCGCTGATTTTTGCAACAAAAAATATCGAAAAGAAATTTGCAAATAAAATCTTCCCTCGTTCTCTCTCTCTTTTGCGTTGGGATAAATTGGAGTCTTGAACGGCATGTAACCGGTTAAAAATATAAGTTCCCACAGCCCCGAAGAAGAAGAAGAAGAAGAAGAAGAGGAAGAAGAAGAAGAAGAACCATCGACGACGTAAAAGTATGAGCCCGAGAGGACGGTACCGTATAACGATATACAGTTAGTTCGCCAGTGTATTACGCACCACGAACAACCAGCAGCTCACTTTGTCATAATTTTTTCCCCCCCTCTCTCTCTCTCTCTCTCTCTCTCTCTCTCTCTCTCTCTCTCTCTCTGTCTTTTTTTCGCGATGGGCGACCACCGGAGTTTTCCCCCCATGGTCATTGCGATCAATCATTTCGCGAATTCGCGACAAGGGAGAACGTAAAAGAGAGAAAGAGAGAAAGAGAGAGAGAGAGATAGAGAGAGAAAGAGACAGATGAGACTGCAAAAATAGACATATGTGAGAAAAGGGGAACCACCTAAGGGCAACATCGAATTACTCCAATCCAAAAATATTACGATTTTTTTTGTTTTTGTTTCGACTATAAAATGTCCACATCCAATATCATGTTAAACAAATAATAATAATAATTTTATTTATCGCGAGAAAAAAAATCACTGTCAAAATTCACGTTAAACTGCTCTATAAACAAATAAAGACATTAAATATTTCTAAAAGCATCGATTTTTTATAATAATAATACCGAAAAAATTAATTTGTTCACGGAAAGTGTGTTTTACGAGTTGAAAATTTTTTCTTGTTTTTTTTAATTTTGAGAATAATTTTTTTGCCTTTCACACATATTTGGAAAATATGAAAAAAAAAAAAATATATTCATTTCTTGAAATAAAACGAGGCTTAATTTTGTTTGTTTTTTTTTTTTTTTTCTTAATTCGAGGCTATACTTTGAGCAGGAAATAATATACGTGATTCTTGAAATGGAACACTAACCCAGAAAGAGCAGAAAAAGAGAGAGGAGAGAGAGAGAGAGAGAGAGAGAGAGAGAGAGAGAGAGAGAGAGCCAGAGACAGGGAATGGATTTTATCGAATTTTTTTTTCGGATCGAGAGATTAGATCGAGCGACGAGAAAAGAACGGAAAATCATGATCCACATTGGATTTTGATTTCACGGTCACCGAGAGAGATTAATCGTTTTCCGAGACGCATGAACAACGAGATTGAATCGTTGGAAAGATTTTCAAAAAAAATAGTTGTATTTTTATTTCTTTTCTTCCTCAATATCCCTTTGTTATTGATTTTTTTTTTTTTAATTATTCATCTCAAATATCAAGTGCCCCTGGCTGATGAATTAGCTGAAAGAGTATCTCAAAATTTGAATTGAATGAAAATCGATTCACAAAATAAAATTCGTCAATTTGTTACGAAAGTTGGAAATTTAATTTGACAAATTTGCCCTTTACAGTTAAAGATGACGTTTTTTTTTTTTTTTTTTTTTTTATTAAATTAAACCAACGAATTATAATAATTATCGTTAATATGAAGAACAAAAAAAAAGTAACGCGTTTTGCACTCTTTGTCAAATTGATAAATAAATTATCGTCAACGATCTTCGAGTTGAAAAGCATTTTTGTTCGAGCAACACGGAATTGAAAAAAAAAAATATTTGCCCCAAAATGTCACAGTCGTTTAGCGAAATTTGTTTATCGCGAATTTCACTAAAAAAAAAAAAAAAAAAACGTCTGTCCCTCCCCCGCCAACGTACCCATCAACAAAACATTCAAGGTATTCTGCACGAGAAAAAGCCTCTGGACATACTTACTTCGTTATTGAAAGCCAGGCAGACTGTCAAGAGGAGTAAACAAACAAAAAATCCGATCGTTGTTTATCCGTAAAGGTGGCCAGCGATGTGGATAAATAATCGTTGCAATTTTCAAATCGTAATATCGATCGAACGACGTTGTCTATTTTTTTATTTCAATTTTTCAAAATAAATTATCGAAAAAAAAAAATGGTGCAATCAATCTGTGACAACGTTGACGTTTCGATCGTGATGGAAACGAGAAGACTATATTATAATAAAGCCCCGAATCGATATGAGGATTTTGACGAGAATAAAGATTTGTAATGTGCACCAGCCACGATGCTACTGGCTCGACTGATTCGAGAACGTATGGAGAGACTATCGTGAGTCGTCGAGGATCAGACCAGGTTTACGTTTTACCTGATGAACGGGGAAGGGAGCGAGAGGAAACGAGAGAAAGATTAAAGAGAGAAGAAAAGACAGAGAGAGAGAGAGAGAGAGAGAGAGAGAGAGAGAGAGAGAGAGAGAGAGAGAGAGAGAGAGAGAGAGAGAGAGAGAGAGAGAGAGAGGTAGGAGTATTGGAAAGGTAGGTAGAAGTGTGGAAAAGAGAGAAGGTTGAAGTATACGAGGTAGGTGGCAGTTGAGACCGAGACAACGATTGAAGTAACAGAGATAAAACGATCGAGTAGGATACCTGGTGAACGAAGGCCTGTTGTGTCAAGAGCAAGAGAGATAAAGCTATCAATGTGATAGGTCTGAGAGAGAGAGAGAGAGAGAGAGAGAGAGAGAGAGAAACTTGTGGCTGTGCGTACGACGTTGCCAGGTTGCCAACTCCTACGAATGCAGGTTAAAGAGCTACACGCCTAAGTGCGTACCAGCCTGATGTACACACAAACAAGCAATATTTCTCATCAGAACACCCAGCAGACAGCAGTGAGTCCAAGAGGCCTACTTCACTTCACCATGAATTATCATGTGAAGTGAACAAGTCCCATCGTAAGCTGTCGTTGGTCATCATTGTGTCAGAGACACAACGATCCGGGACTTTCAGTAAAAAACTCGGAGACCCAGATCGAGTTAGAGGGATACTTTGCAATGATGCATGTGTCCCAAATTGCCAGATTCGATGACTAGCTTCAGGGAGGGACCTCAATTTTCCATTGTGAACTTCAGAGGGATACATTTTTGTGAGGGAATGTCCTAAAATCCAGTAGTCCCAAGGGAAGACCCTATAGAGCTCTTTGCAGCGCCGAAGATTTAGAAATTCGGCGATTCGTTGCCAGCATCAAAGTCAGCCGATGGCATTGAAGATGACACTTGCTAGGGGATTTGATTGAGATTGCAATCGTTCGATGATGGAATTGTCTTGAGAAATGGGCAGTCACAATAAAGACAGTCGAATGATTGTCTTTGGGGATCGAGGTGATGGGCAGCATCAGAGAGAACTGATAATCCCAGGCAGAGTTTAAATAGTTCGCGTTTCACTGAAATTGCGACAACAGATAAAATTCCAGGACTGTCCTGAGAACAAACGGGGTCTCGGTAAAAGTACTGGAAGAGTGTTCGAGAACAAAAAATTTCCTTCCCAACTGATGATTCCTGATGAAAGCTCCTTGTTCGATTAAAATCTGAAACTTTGGGATTCCGTAACTGTTCTGGAACCCGGACACTTGCAACGTTTCACGACGCCCAGAGTTCCGGGCCTCTGTTGATAGATTGCTGTGTCAACAGCGTCGAGCAGCACTGATGACAGCAAATTGGAATTTTAGAAGCATCAAAGTTTGCTTTCTCGAATCTAATGCCCCAGGCAGCATCAATTAATCGTAGATGCATGGACAAAGTAACCTTGCCTAGCCTGTCTGGAGTCAATTTTACACCTCAAGCCTGACGAATCAGTCTGGAATTTGTTCGGTTGTCCTCGTACACAAAAGGACCATACCACCCTGATCCGACGAATTGGTCCAGATTACTAAACCTTACGTCGAGATTCAACGACGAGATGCAGATAGTTCTTTCATCGAATCAAACGATCGATCGAATGTCAATCGGTCACTCAATTACGACACAAAGGCTAGAAATGCGGATGCTACGAGGAGCATCCGCATTTCGAGGCTTCCCAAATGGGAAAAAAAAAAGTTTCGATGAGACGTTCCGTACTCTGCTGAGCCAAAGAAGATTTCATGATAATTGACAAGTTCTTTTTGACCACGCTGCTTAAACTCTTTCGCAGTCTGCACCGAAATCTTTTTGGAGAAACGTACTTTGGTACAGGGGGACTTGGAATCGATGACCCGATGGTCAGATCGTGGAATAGACAAAATGGCTTCCAACAAAGGCTGTCTATACTACCGCGACGATTGGAAAGACCAAATATGTAACGAGCTACCAGAGGATAACCTTAACTCTTCCCAATTCTCAATTGAATTTCAATCGATTGACGTCCGATCGACCGAAATTTTTTTATCAAAAACTCAGTTCGTATACTTTGCCGACGTGTATCCTCGTGCGAATGGACGATTGAAGAAGCGAGAAGAGAGACGAATGGAAGAAGAAGGGTGCGCTGATTCATGGAGAAACTCGGTCGTTTCTCTACTTTGACCTGGCTGTATGGTCGAGCCAGGGACAAGTATCAAAGCCGCGCAAGACTTTGCTGCGAGCCTCTCTCTCTCTCTCTCTCTCTCTCTCTACCTCACTTTTTTCTCTCGGCTACTCAAGTCACCGGGATGACTCACTGCGTCTACGCCGCTCAGTAGTCAAGTCAGTTTTTGCAGAAAAAATATACACACGCGGTTTTTTTTTTTAATTTCTCGTTCCGGGTCCCCCCCATTTACTCGGTCAACAAGCGATCCTACAGAAAAATGTTTCCAACAAAAATGGTAGACAATTTTGTGCTCTGCAAAAATGTCCGTAACCATTTTTGTCGTAGGACCAATCGTTTCGGAGATATTGCGAAGAACAAAGAAACGAGGACAACGGTTGTTCACAGGTCAGGGGTCAAAATTGGAAACCGCTAAAAGATTTAAAAAATGAATATATTTGACGAGCTCGGCGGTGTTTTTTTTTTTTTTTTTCAACAATACTTTATATTTTCCATGTGACACTGTACAGTGTCATAACATTATACAATATGTGTCCGATTATCAAAAATAAATAATATTTATTCATTTATTCCCTCGATGATGGTGACTGTGGCCTCTTATCGATTGAGCATTTAACGAGAATCCTTTCAAAGGTATTACTCATTTTGGTTAGACGAGATCACCTAATTCGAAACCTGCGTCGGCAGCCTTGATGAGCTTGAATAGTATCTTTGCGAGCTGAAGTCACGAGGCAAACGAGTAATTTAATTCCCATTAATTTTCGACATTGTCGATATCCTATTGTTTCGAAATTTTAATTTTACCTTTAATTACTGGCTAAAAAAAAAGTCGTTCGATCAGTTCAGCCCTTCGGCTTTTAGCCGATTTTCAGTTTTATTTATTTATTTTTTTTTTTTTTTCTTTAAAAAAAACGTAAAATAAAATTTAAGCTGTAGCGCTATAATATTTTACATTATAACGACTGGATTGACGGTGAATTTTTATATGGAATTTTCTTGAGAAAACTTCGCTGAGAAATCAATTAGAACGGGGAGTTTTAATTGCACATCGAGAATTCTTTACAGCCCCCTGGCCCCGCGTCCCGTAAATTTTACTCACCCTTTCGCTGCACTTGATAATCTCGCCAAGGAACGTGAAATTATGCGATACTGGAATCTCGGCAAAGCTAGCTACATGTTCTTTTTTTTTCTCAATCAAGCGGACCAATTCTGACTTGACAGCCTCTTTATTCTGTGCCCAGCGAGATCGACGTTGTTTTACCCGATAAAAGGCAAAAATTAATCAACTTCAATTAAACAAATTCAAACAATTCGAGTTTACGTTCTTTGAGCGCATTGAGGCAGTTATTTTTCTTACCCCGATCTGCTCGGCGGGCGGTAAATTGGTAAATTTTTCGTTAATGTAATCTATCACTTGATCAACGCTTTCTGCGCAGTCTTTTCCGGTGAAGATCAATTGTTCGTTCTCACTGTCAGCATTACCAGCGCTAATCCCCTGTGAATTTTTAACGAATACTTATTTCTCAACGCCCAGAGAAAATATTGACGAATAAGCTTTGTCACGAAAAAAAAAAAAAAAAAAAAAAAAAAAAAAAATCCTGGAGCCCGAAATTTTTTTCCCGTTTCATCAGCTTTCGTTTATCCCACCCGCATGAGACCATCGGCCCATGCATCCGCTGTGGCTTGAAGTCAATGAGAGGATGCAGGGGGAACAGAGTGCAAATTTCACGTAGTACGACGCAGTGAAATCAAAATGTAAAAAGAAAAATCAATCCCTCGGAAGATACTCAAAAACTTGATCGTTCGATAATCAGAATGCAGAAAAGTTATTAACAAATCGTTAAAAACAAAACGGTTGACGAACGAATCAGTAGAATTTTCTTTTTTTCCTTGAATCAAACGAATTTCGTTGATTTCTTCGAATAAGCGTGAACTTTTTTTTCTTGAATTTTCCTCCTTTTTATTCATTTACCTCGAAAAATTTTGAAAAAAAAAAAAAAAAAAAAATTCAAAAGAGAGAAAATTCGAAAGAAAATTTGGGCATTTTCGAAAAACTTGATAAATTGATGATTCGTTGGACATTTTTATTTTTAACTAGTTCTCTCATAACTCTTTGGCCTTTGTATTATTGAAAATCAATATTTCAAAGGTTTATCGATAATCGTTGATTTTTTTTTATACATTTTTTTTTTTTTTCAAGCAGCGCAGTACTGAAATTCCGATCGGAACGAACTTTTCGACTGCAGTATGTTCCGTTCGAAGCATCGTTAAGATCGTAATTGTATAGCTCAGTATTGATACCCCGTGAGAAAAAATAAAACCTTCCGCGTAAATTTTTCCCATAAATTGTAGCTTTCTTGGACTCACCGATACGACGAGAATAGCGGAAAGAACGATTGAGATTTTTGACATTGTTATCTTCGGAGATTAACGTATACTGACAAATTTTCCTTTTTTACTCAATGATGATCGAACGAGGCTTATATACGGCCGCGAACTAATACCCAACCGTGTAATTAAGTGACACGTGTCCTATTCTATGCTCAGGTGTTTTTTTTTTTTTTTTTTATGATTGGTCCGCATAGCCGCACGTGCCTCGATGAACACCAATCATAATCATTTTTTTTTTTCGTTTCAACTCGTGGGGAAACTTCATCTTTTGCTTTGTAATATACATATATATTTTTTTTACCCCAAAAAATCGAGGAAAGCGATATCTCCTTTGTATTTTTCTTCCCCACGTGCTGATGTCGAACGAGGCATGTAAAAATGGGTAAATATTTGTATAGCAGAAGTGCTTATCAGAAGCACCGGATGTCGTTTTACCATTCTTGCATATCTTGTATATCAGAAAAATATAACCTTGATAAAAGTTATAGCATATATGATAAAAGTTTCGAGTATCGTCCATGAGGTTTTTTTTTGTTCTCAATAATAAGCAATCGCATTTAAGGTAAATGTTCCAACAGCCGGACGTGTACCAGTAGCCGGACACACCTCATGTCAAACTATATCTATGTATACTACTATAATATAGATGTAGTATAACATGGGGTGTCCGGCTACTAGTGCGCGTCCGGTTATTGGGACGTTTACCTTAAGGAGTAACACTATTGTAAAAACAAAAGAAAAGCGCTCTTTTAACCATTTTTTTTTTTTAGATGGAAGAAAAGGTAATAGGATAATAATATTTAAGGAAGTTATTAGGCATATATTTAAGTATAATATAAAAATTTATTATCAAAAAATATTTAAAAATGGCGACACTGGAGCCATTCTCGTGAAACTGAATGAATTCTGCGGCACGCAGTGCTGCAGAATTTTATATGCAAATTTAAATCTAGAAAAAAAAAAATTACTTAATCTATATGTCTACAGCTAGAGAAATACGTAGGGGATTTTAAAAATATTTATTTTTGTGTAATTGGCGAGTATTTGAATGAAAATTTTGAATTTTCGATAAAAGAGAGGGCACTTATTTGTTAATAAAATAACGTTTAAATTAACTTCTCGAAAATCCCTTACGTATTTCTGTAGCTATTAATATATCTATAGATCAAGTGCTTTTTTTTTTCAAATTCAAATTTGTGACAGTTACACTGCGTGCCGCATGTCTCGCGAGAATGGCTCCAGTGTTGCCATTTTTGAATATTTTTTGATAATAATTTTTTGTATTATACTTAAATATATGCCCAAAAACTTCCTCAAATATTATTATCTTATTACCTTTTCTTCCATCCCAAAAAAAAATTGCGCATTTTTAGATTTTTACAGTGGTGTTATCCCTTAAGGTAAACGTCCCAACAGCCGGACGTTGTACCAGTAGCCGGACACCTCATGTCGAATTATATCTATATTAGGGTGATTCAAATAAAATCGATGTTTTTTTTTTTCGTATAAATTTGATAGCTGTTAATACTTGTCAAAAAAGTAACTCTCTCCAAATTTGAGCTCTTAAAAAAAATTTTTAGAGGTCGCGCAAGTGACTTTTTTATTTTTTTTTTTCGATCGGGGCTAACAATCACGATTTAAAAATTTCTATTTTTCCGTTCTGCATAGAAAAATATCAGTACCTGATGAAGCAGTGGTTGTCCCAAAATTTGGGCTCATAAAAAAAAAATTTAATGGCCGCGCAGGCGATATTGAACTTTTTCGTTTTTCAAATCAGGCTGAAAATCATGATATAGATGTTTAGATTTTCCGCCACACACCGAGTACCGCCGCGCCTAACTTTCCGCTTCTTCCCCGCTGCCGCTCGATATAGAACTACCTTAAATACTTAAATATATTGATTCGTTACTAGAATATTAAATCCTAACAACTTGGAATTCTAAAACACGTACGCAATGTATTATATCGCGTGTCAATAACGTATAAATAACGTATCAATAAAAATTTAAAAAATGTTGTTTAACGCGTTATTTTTTAAATTCTTAGCCAAATGAATACACTTACATCATTATAAATTACATGAAAAGTTAGTTGTTAGTTGTTTTTTTTAAATAAGTGCCAACATCCTTTGCTGCAGCAATGAAAAATCGAAATATCTATGCTACAAATTTCAGCGAAAAATGAACAAAATAAATTTAAGTGACATGCACGGCCATTAAATTTTTTTTTTATGAGCCCAAATTTTGGGACAACCACTGCTTCATCAGGTACTGATATTTTTCTATGCAGAACGGAAAAATAGAAATTTTTAAATCGTGATTGTTAGCCCCGATCGAAAAAAAAAATAAAAAAGTCACTTGCGCGACCTCTAAAAAATTTTTTTAAGAGCTCAAATTTGGAGAGAGTTACTTTTTTGACAAGTACTAACAGCTATCAAATTTATACGAAAAAAAAAAAACATCGATTTTATTTGAATCACCCTAATCTATATATACTACTATAATATAGATTTAGTATAACATGGGGTGTCCGGTTACTGGTGCGCGTTCGGTTATTGGGACGTTTACCTCAAGAATGTATCGGACGTACCTTCCCAATCAAAAGTGACTTTCGTCGACAATATTGCATACTTCATGATAAGATAAAAATCGGAAAATAATTCAACCACAACAAAGACGATGAGAGGATTAATTTTTAATTATAATAATAATACCCAAATGTTATCAATAAATTGTTTAAACAAAACATTGTTTAACAAATTTTTAGGGAATGTTTTTTTTTTGTCATGTGAAATGAATTCGTTGATTTTTCTGACTGCACAGGAATTTTTTTTTTAATTTTCTTATCATTTTGAAATTTCGGTTTTCGGAAATTTGTAAAGGTTTTATTTACGAAACTATTCGTTCAATGCCCCGGAAACTTTTTTACTGTAATATGCAACGTTTTTACGAAAACACACACAAAATTCACGATTTTTCCTTCATTTTTCAAAATTAAAAAAAGTTTCGAAAACCGAAATTTCAAAATGATGAGAAAATTTAAAAAAAAATTCATGCGTAGTCGGAAAAAACAACGAATTCATTTCTCGTGTCAAAAAAAAAAACTTTTCCCAAAAATTTGTTAAACAATGTTTTGTTTGAACAATTTATTGATAACTTTTTGGCGTTATTATTATTCAAAATTAATCTTCTTATCGTATTTATTGTGGTTGAATTTTTTTCGATTTTTATCTTATCATAAAGTATGCAATATTGTCGACGAAAGTCATTTTTGGTTGGGAAGGTACGTCCGATGCATCCTCAATGACAACGGTCTCATGAGAAATGGATTGAAATAGCGGTATAATCCTCTTTTATTTTTTAATAAAAGCCCTTTTCGGATGCATAGGTAAAAGTCGAATGTCCTTAATTCTCATTACCGTTATGTACACTTATCGAAATTGCGTTACGATCAATAGAACGTGGGATACGATTTTCGGTCGCGATCGTAATGAAATATATGAAGATCTTTTTGTCAAAATTTCAAGGAATCATGGAAAAATTTCGCATCGAAAAATATTCACATTTATTGCGTTCAGCTTCGTTGCGGGAATTCATTGACGGGCAGACTTTTTTTTTTTTTTTTCAGCGCTTGAGAACACAAATTTCTATCTTATGCTCGTCAAAAGCCACGCGCGTCGACACGCGTTATCGAGGTTGTTGAAGAACCTAATCGAAACGAATATATATGTATAATTTCATATTTCTCGTTTTGCTTTTGTCTTTTTCTCCCCCCAACACCTTTCAGCGTACATTTCTGTTCTCGATAAATCGTGAGAATAACGTTTTATACGAGAAACGTGTCGACATCGAGTTCAGGAAAAAGTATTTGGTCTACCACATGCATGCATTGATACAGCTGATAATTTCCAGGATAGTGGGTTGAAAAAAAAAAAAACAGAAAGAAAAAAACTATTTAGAACTTCTGGAAATTTTCCGCTCCTATGACTCATCGAGGTCAGCAGGGTCGAATGTAATTTGACACTGCCGACTGCTGACCATTTGACACTGAAAAATTTATCATTTTGATGCAATTCGAGTGATTGAGCATGGCTCGCGAAGACGAAGCATCCTGCTGGGTCAAGGGATACCCCGGAGTATCAATTCGAGAATGAAAATCACTCCGAGTATTTTCTGGGATGTAAGAAAAAAATTTGCAAAAAATACGTCAACATATCCCCGATGGATTTTGTCCACTCTCGAACGAAAACAGAAGTTATCCCGTCGTGAAATTCGTTATAATTAGGATAATTGTATAACGAATCTAATGGAAGATTGCAATTAATTGAACGAAGAAGACTAGATCGTACTGGCGTAATCGATTCTCCGGAGAATCGCTTCATCGTCACGGAAAAAAAAAGCAAATTAAAGCAAGAGAGGAGAAAATTCTTATTCGAGGTAAAGTTGTATTCGCGTCTCGGTGCCGACGTTCGGCAGCCAGAGGAGAAAGTTTTGACGCCGCGGTGTCGCGAGCTCACGCCTCTCTTGGCTCAAGATTAAAGTTTTTTTTTTTTTTTTTTTTTTTCAAAATTTCTTCTCTGTGTTATTTTTTATTTTTTTTTTCAAATTCCTTTCTCTTCTTCTGATTTTTTTTCTCCCCAAACGAGACAGTTTTATGGTCATTGAGTGAAGGTAAAGGGAGAGTGGGTCAGGCGTTATTGCCCGTATGAAGGAGACTCTTAGTGATAAGTGAATGAAATTGAAAAAAAAAAAAACAAACAAAATCGCAAAGAGATGCTTTTTCTCTCTCGGCGATATATTTGCCTCGAGATGAGATGGGAAAAATATGAAAATCGATCAATTTCACAGATAGAGAAGCGTTCGTGAATCTTCATATCCTTTTCTCTTATAAATATCGTGAACGTGTGTGTATGCGTGTGTGTGTGTGTGTGTTCATTTATATAAAAATCATGCGCTTTCGTCGGGCTCGAGCGAGTCCAGACGTCTGCCACGTCAGGGCCTATTTATATGTGCGCATACAAGTACACGGTGAAAAGAGTTTAAACGCTAATTAGCCATGTGCTTGAAAGGACAATGACCGGAATGATGAATGTGAAATTTTCTATTCCAGTCATTTTTGCTAAAAACATAATGAGAATTTTTTTCCCTTCCATCAATTACAGATAAGCCCTTTCATAGAAAAAAATGTATTTTTTTTTTTTACCAATTGTAAGTCAATATTTCCGAAATTCCTTTTAAAAAATCAAAACGTTAAGTTTACTTCGAGATATCTATTAAAATAGGTCAGAAAATCGTATTTTGGGAAAAAAAATGAGTCAATACTTCATATTTCGAAAAATAATTTTTTTAATTGTCACTGATTTTTTTTAATTGTTGGAAATTTCTTCAGTTCAAACTGAATTGTTTGTATTTCAACTGAATGCGTTGGAACTAATGAATGAATAAATCGGACCGTTCGAGCTTCGAAACGATATTTAAAATTTAAGATGTTGGTCGCGAAAAGTTACAATTTTTGAGATCTCTCCGAAAATGGGAACTGCCAAAGAGAAGGTGCCAAAGGCAAAACAAGATTTGAATTGTAATTAAAAAATAATTAATCACAATTGCTCGAATTCATTTTTATTGATTGATTTTATTGAATTGAATTGGTGAGGGTCAAAGACCGATTTCGACTGGAGTAACTCCTATACATATAATTTGAAAAAATGCAATACAAATTTTTGGCTCGTCAGAAAAATTAAAAAAAAACATTCATTGTGCTTTTTGGAGCAGGCACAGTCATATAAAAAATTATGGATAAAATCAAAAAGGGGTTCAGGGAGGAACGTTGTCCGATTTCGACTGGAATAACTCGTGTTACATGGAAGTTTTAAAATGCATAACAAAGTTTTTGCTCGTCAGAAAAATCTAAAAAAAATTTATAGTGCTTTTTAGAGCAGGTACAATGATAACAAAAATCAGGGACGAAATGAAAAGGGGTGAGGGTCAAAGGTGGACCGATTTCGACTGGAGTAACTCCTATACATATAATTTGAAAAATGCACAGCAAGCTTTTGGCTCATCAGAAAAATTGCAAAAAAATTCATCGTGCTTTTCAGAGCAGGTACAGTCATATAAAAAATTATGAATAAAATCAAAAAGGAGTCAGGGAGAAACGTTGTCCGATTTCGACTGGAGTAACTCGTGTAAATATATACGACAGGCAGATATCAGAGTTTAGAATTAGCTCGAGGCGCGGAATAGATATTAACGAGGTCTAATTTGGGGTTGTGGCGTTGTTTTTTGGTGGACGCTGTTGTTGTTGTTGTTGTTGCGCTAGGAGAGCGACGGATGTTGCGATGGTAGCGACGCCGAGATGATTGGTAATGGTCGGAGAGTCGGAGGAGGTGGAGGAGGAGGAGGAGGAGGAGGAGAGAGGGATCGTGATACTGAGGATGAGGACGAAGGCAGGGAAGAGAGGAGCTCGGAGGGTGGAGGTGGTGGAGGTTTCGGTGGTTGGAGAAATCACCTGCTAGGTGGTCTTACGCAGCGCGTCAAATCCTGGTACTGGGGCGCCAGACCCCTCGTAAGTTTTGATAAAATTCCGAAAAGACAAACAAAAAAAAAAACTCAAACGCTAAAACCGAAATAAACCTCGCACCGCATTTTTTCTTTAAACACATCATCCTGGACATTGACGGAATCTATTAATGCAAAATTAATAATAAAAAAAAAAAAAACACTAAACGAACTGACGTTCAATTTTTGGGGAAAAAAGTTCAAAACGACTGTCGATTGTGTAGCGAAAAATCGCTGTGAAGAATTGTTATATTCGTTGTGTAATTAATCGGTGACGACACTCAATTTTTTTTTATCGATCAATCTTCTTTGGCATGAAATTTCACTATTCACACCGCAAGAATTGAAAAAACAGAGAAAAAATAACAAAACGCGTACGTTCTCTTTGCTCTAGAGCTAGAAAAAATAGTCGATAGACTTGTTGTACGTATTTTACTTTTTTTTCTAACTAGATGTCTTGCACCATGCTCTCACTCTCTCTCTCTCTCTCTCTCTCTCTCCTCTCTCTCTCTCTCTCTCTTTCCTATTTTTGAATTATTTTGTACATATATAATATTTATATCCTTACTCTTCAAGCACGAAAATTAGATGTCTTGGCATGCACGAATATCACAACTCACATCGACGATAGGAGTATCAAAAATACTGTTTAAAATTTTTCAACCAGATTAACTGACTTTTCATTCGTAAATAAACAACGAGTTTGAGTGAATCGTGACTAGCAAAACGAAAAAAAAAAATTACGAGACTCTTAGCGGAAGTGAAATTTTCAAATCCGAGTAAGATCAAAGTTGAGTTATACTTTTTTTTTTGTCCATTGTGCGTGAGTGAATAACACGAAACGCGCAAGAACTTCCCCAAAGGGTACCAACAATTTGTTACTTTCTCCTCTTTCGACGCTATATATATTTGTATATATATATACATAAGTAAATCTCGCGTACGCGCATGTACAGGGCCATTCAGAATTGTGGCAAGCTCAACGATCGAAGAATGAGTAAAGATCGAGAATTTTGGCGCCTTTTCTTAGAGTTGATCAGAACTCGTCCGAATGTTTGGGACACTTTTTAAATACAAAAAAATTTAGCGTAACACGAGTAAAAGTTGCATGAAAATTTATTGCTAATCAAATGTCGTACAACTTAAAAAATTTGAGTACTAACTAACCAGAATTTATGTAAAAAAAATGGGAAAAAATTTGCTAGAAATTGAGTAAAAATTGAGTGAAAATTAAGTGAAAGTTGAGTAGCCAAGAATTGAGTGATAAATGAGTAAGAATTCTGTACCGATTGAGTTCAGAGTGGAAAATTCAGCGAAAAATTTCGTACAAGTTGAGTGAAAATTGAGTAAAAAAAATGTTTACGGATTGAGCGCAAATCAAAGGTAGTAAAAATACCGATTGAGGAAAAATCAAGTTAAAAGTCAAGTGCCCACAAATTGAGCAAAAATTGAGTACAAGTTGAGTAATAATTGAGTACAGAGCGTGGTGAAATTGAGTATAATTTTCATTCAACCAACTTGATTCAATCGATTGATAATTGCTCAAAATCGTATATATATCAACTCGAAATTTTTATGTGAGTAAATGAGTAAAAAAATTCTCGATTTTTCGCTCTCGGAGCTTTTATCGCGAGTTGAGACGATACTTTTAATCATATCGTACGATATTCTCGCGCGTATGAGTGAGTCACGCGAAGAGAAACCTCGCCGAATTCAATGAAAGAGAATTTCAAGACCGACGGAAAGCTGATCTCGTGCTTAGTGCTTCGGCAACGAAGAGAAAAATAGATTAATAATGTTAAAAAAAAAAAAAAGAAACCTCAAAACTGACAGAACGACTTGTACCTCTGCTTAATAGATGATGTCTTGGTTTTTTTTTTTTTATATATAATAACGCGACACCACCACTCTCCGAGCACCACCAACACCCCCTACCACAGGCAGCCTATCAGCAAAGCATGTCTTATTATTATATATATAATATCATATATATATATATATATATACACACATAGATATATATTTCGAATATTACGATTCATGAGACGTTATCTCGATAACGATCGTTTTGTTAATGAAAAAAAAAAAAAAAAAAAAAAAAAATTTTCTTTAATGACACCAAACGTCCGGTGCACTCTCTTGGCACGCAAAAGATCCTCCTTTTCCACCCCCAAAGCCATCGCCAACAACACCGAACCATCCCCCCCCCCAGAAAGCCCTTGCAAAAATTTATGTCGATGAGGATAAATGAAATTTTCGTTCGATCAGGAGCTCGCGCACAAGCTTTCGCGAAGCTTCGACATGCAGGAGGCTCAGTTGCTCGAGGAGAGCGGTACCGGGAGTGTAACAACGGGAAATTCGGGCACCGGTGGACCGACCAGACGTCATCATAGCGCTCAGCGTCTTGCCAGAAGTGAAATGTCCGAGAGACGAGACGAGGATGGGGCACTCGTCGTGCCCGATCATCATGGCAATCTAAGGATCACCGTGAAAAAGACAAAGGCGATTTTGGGAATTGCCATCGAGGGTGGAGCTAACACGAAACATCCCCTGCCCCGAATAATCAATATTCATGTGAGTCGAGATAGATAGATTGAGATTTACTTGACAAAATACGTTCAATTGAGTTTTATTTTTCTTCAATTGGAAGAAAAAAAACTTATTTCTCAAGAATGCTCGTGTTTAAAAAAAAAAAACTTAATTTCGTTGTACATTGATCGGAGCTGGGGAAAGTACCTGAAAGTTACTTCAAATACAAAGTACAAAGTACTGAAAGTACTTGAAGTACTCGCGTATTTCAAGTACCGAGTACCGTAACACTTGAAGTACCGAGTGCTTCAAGTACTGAGCACTTGGAGTAACAAATATTCGAAGTACCTGGGGTATCGAGTACTTCAAACACGTCAAGTATCAAGTGTTCAAGTATTTGAACGAAGAATATGAAATAATTTAGAAAATAGCATTGACGATTGTAATTATACGTGCAACCATTGGCACGACATACTCAAAAGTGCTTCATACTTGGTACTTCAAAAAGTACATAAAGTACGGGAAAGTAAATACTTTTCAAGTACTTTGTACTTCAAGTACAGTACTTCCAGTACATCGCAAGTACAGGGTACTTAAAGTACTGCCCGAATACTGAGTACTTGAAGTACTGAATATTTGAAATACTTGAGGTATCAAGTACTTGAAATATGTCAAATATGAAGTATACTTCATAAGTTTTCAAGTATACATCTCGTAAGTTCCAGTACTTGTATTTGATTTTTTTACGTACTCTTTGAGCGTATTTAATTTCAATAAAAGTACTTTGTGTATCAAAACATATTTTCACATTGTGCAATTCACTCAGGTTAGGTGGATTCGAACAGAAATATTTCAACGAAGAATTCGAAATTAAAAAAAAAAAAATAGCATTGACGATTGTAATTACGATTCATTTTGCTTCAGGTTTGAAAGACAAAAAATAAAGACAATTATATCCGGATTGTTACAAAACGGAGCCATGCATTGACAGTGACACCGTAACTACCGTAGCTCGAGCCTTTGAACGGTCAATCCTTGCAATCTTAACCAAAAGATGGCGCAGAAAATTCCTCAATCATATGTTCAAAAGCGTTATGCATGCAGCCATTAGCAAGACGTATTCAAAAGTACTTCGTACTTGATACTTGAAAAAGTACTTGAAGTGCATAAAATTACTTGAAAATTTAAGTACAATACTTGAAATACTTGTAAAGTACTTTATACTTCATAACTAATACTTGATACTTGATCTTATAATTAATACTTGATACTTGATCTCATAATTAATACCAATACTTGATCTTAATACTTGAAATACTTGTAAAGTACTTTATCCTTCAAGTACGGTACTACCAGTACATCGCAAGTACATGGTACTCGAAGTATAAAGTACTTTAAAAGTATTTCAAGTATTGCACTTAAATTTTCAAGTACTTACCTGTACTCAAGTACTTCATACTCGGTACTTGAGAAAGTACACGAGTACAGGAAAGTTTGAAAATTTTAGTACAATACTTGAAATACTTGTAAAGTACTTTATACTTCATAATTAATACTTGATACTTGATCTTATAATTAATACTTGATACTTGATCTCATAATTAATACCAATACTTGATCTTAATACTTGAAATACTTGTAAAGTACTTTATCCTTCAAGTACGGTACTACCAGTACATCGCAAGTACAGGGTACTCGAAGTATAAAGTACTTTAAAAGTATTTCAAGTATTGCACTTAAATTTTCAAGTACTTACCTGTACTCAAGTACTTCATACTCGGTACTTGAGAAAGTACACGAGTACAGGAAAGTTTGAAAATTTTAGTACAATACTTGAAATACTTGTAAAGTACTTTATACTTCATAATTAATACTTGATACTTGATCTTATAATTAATACTTGATACTTGATCTCATAATTAATACCAATACTTGATCTTAATACTTGAAATACTTGTAAAGTACTTTATCCTTCAAGTACGGTACTACCAGTACATCGCAAGTACAGGGTACTCGAAGTATAAAGTACTTTAAAAGTATTTCAAGTATTGCACTTAAATTTTCAAGTACTTACCTGTACTCAAGTACTTCATACTCGGTACTTGAGAAAGTACACGAGTACAGGAAAGTTTGAAAATTTTAGTACAATACTTGTAATACTTTATACTTCAAGTACTGTACTTCCAGTATATCGCAAGTACAGGGTACTTGAGGTACTGCCCAGATCTGTTGATAATTTTATATTTCAGTCGATTTTAATTGAATTTCACTCGAAGGAAAACGAAGCTCAATGGATTACGATTGATTTGTAATTTTTTGGATCTTTTTTTTTTTTCTTCAACGGAATAAAATATTTTCGTATTCAGCGAAAATTTATCGTGAATCTTTCGTGTTTTTTTTTTTTTTTTCCATCATGCAGGACAATGGGGCAGCATTCGAAGCCGGTGGCCTCGAGGTTGGTCAGCTCATACTCGAAGTGGACGGTCACAAGGTCGAAGGTTAATTTGTTTTTTTTTTTTTTTTTTTTTTTTTTTCTCAAATTATACAAATTTATAATTAATTCGAAAATTTCTTTCCAACAAAAAGTACAAAAGTTTCAACTTTTATGCATCTTCGTGACTCACGAGCTGAAACTTTTGACAAAAAAAAAAAAAGTAGCGATAAAGGATGCTCGGTCTCTCGTTCGACGACGAATTAATCGATTAATTAATCGATCGATGACTAATTGATTATTTTCTTTCTTTTTTTTTTTTTTTTTTTTTCGTTTTCTTTTGACAGGACTTCATCATCAGGAAGTGGCACGTCTGATTGCCGAGTCGTTCGCGCGTCGCGATCGCAGCGAGATTGAATTTCTCGTTGTCGAGGCAAAGAAGAGCAATCTCGAGCCGAAGCCAACGGCGCTGATATTTTTGGAAGCGTAGCAGGAGTCTCCCACCTCCGAGCCCGAGGCGTCTTAGCACGAGCCCGAGAGCCCGTCGTTCTCGTGATACACGGGCTGGAGATATTGGAGCTCGAGCACGAGGCGACCGCTCCAAGTGACCGAGGAGGAGAACAGCGACGTGGACGCGATACCCGAGACTCGGGACCCTCAAAATCCACGAAACTCGTGAGATACGAACTTTGCCATGAACGATGGGGACAGAAAAAAAAACCAAAAAAAAAAAAAAAAAACCCCAAAAAAAAAAAGCAAAGTCAAGCTTTTTTGCAAAATCGAAAGATGAAAAGAGACGAAAGTAGAAGAACGACGAAAATTCAAACTTCGCACATTTGAAAGAAAAAAAAAAAAAAACTAAATTAAATTACGATGAAGACTCGAAAAAAATGACGTAAAACTTGACGTTGCGGCGTTTTTTATTTTAAAAAAGTCGTCATCAAAATTGTGAATTAAAAAAATACAAAATCGGAATGGAGAAAAAAAAAAATCGATTTAAAAACGAACAGAAAAGTGGCAAAGTTTATTTTTTTTTTTGCAAAATCGAGAGAGAGAGACGTGAAAAGACAGACGAAACTCGAACTTTGCCATAAATTGAGAAAAAAATATTTATATATAATGAAAAATTAAATATTAAAACGAAAAATATATAAATTTTAACAACGACACGAAACTTGTCGTTCGGACATCTTTTTGATTAAAAAATAATTTTCAAAAAAATTCAAAACTGCGATTAAAAAAGAAAAATTACGGAAAAAAAATCGATTACGAAAAAAAAAAAAAAAAAAAAAAAAAAAAAAATGAACAAAATGGCAAAGTTACGATTTTGCAAAATCTCATGAACCATGAAATAATTCCACAAGGTCGACCCGAGTGCCAAGAGAGCGTCCATGATCCAACGAGTTTCCAATTAACCGGTGGTGGGAAAATTTATTCGTCAAAAAAAAAAAAAAATAAAAAAAAAACTAAAAAAAACCGGCTCAACGGCTGATTGAACTTTTATGAAGCTTTGAGAGCATGGATTATGAAATGAAAGCGCACTTACAACGGGGAGAGAGAGAACCCGCTCCTGCGAGACGCTGCGAGATCTCATCTCAAGTTTCAAGCTGCACTTTGTCGAGATAAACTAAATGGACTTTTCTGTCGTCTACGAACGTAGAGAGGGAAATTGAAAAAAAAAAAAAAAAAACTTGATTCTCGATCCCCCTCCCAAGCGCTTCGAAGAACCCATTGACTCTGCTTCGTAATAAAAAAAAATCGTTGATGAGTGCGCGAGTGCAAAAAAAAAATCTCAAACGTTCGTTGGGAAAAAAAAAAAAAAATTCACTCGCGAAGATGAAAAAAGCGAGGAATAAAACAAAAATTGATCAGAGATCAATAAAAATTTGGGACGAAGAACACACTTTGTGCCAAAAACAAAAACAAAAAAATTATCGATATTTTTTCCCGATCGATTCTTTAATCGAGAGCTTTTTCGTGCTTGGTGGATCGATTAAAAAAAAATATATATATATATATATATATATATATATATATATGTATATATATATGCAGAGAATTAAATATGACAATGTTGATCAATGATTTATCGTCAAAAAAGGCTTGAAGAAAAATCGATGTACATAATAAAAAGACACAAGATAGGAGGGTGGATTAAAAAAAAAAAAAAAAAATGATAAAATTATCGATAATCGACGACGAGGACGTATTGGTATGATATTTTTTCGAAAGTTACGCTTAAAGATGCTGTTTTTCATGCAATGTATGATATAAAAATTAACGAGGTATCGTTTGCGATATCGTGGAATAGTCCAGTCAAATTAGCATTTCAAATCGAAATAATTCCGGGACTCAATTTCTTTTTTCCATGTCAAAGGGATGGTGGTTCGCACATTATGCGACCTAACTCGGTAAATATCAATCCTAGGATGAAAATGACAAAGGTCTAACTTGTGGAGAATTTGATTCCCTGCAACTTTGGTGCTTACCATTTTCACCCTTAAGTTGATAATAAGCGAGATAATTGGAAAAAGCAGTTTTTCACCCTTATTCGGGCATTATGCCACTTAACTCGGTAAATATCAACCCTAGGGTGAAAATGATAAAGACCTAACTTGTGGAGAATTTGATTCCCTGCAACTATTGTTCTTACAATTTTCACCCTTAAGTTGATAATAAGCGAGATAATTGGAAAAAGCAGTTTATCACCCTTATTCGCGCATTATGCGGCTTAACTCGGTAAATATCAACCCTAGGGTGAAAATTATGGAGACCTAACTTGCGGAGAATTTGATTCCCTGCAACTTTGGTACTTACAATTTTCACCCTTAAGTTGATAATAAGCGAGATAATTGGAAATAGTACTTTTCGACACGAGTACGCAAAGGCTTTTTTGACGAAACGAGAGGATTACGGCACGAGCCGAAGGCGAGTGCTGTAACGAGTTTCGTCAAAAAGCCTTTTCGTACGAGTATCGAACGTTATTTTTCCTCATGAGAGCCGAGAAAGCGCAACGAAGTTGCGATTTCGAGGTTAGAATGAGGAAAACGCAGTTTTTCACCCTTATTCGCGCATTATGCCACCTAACTCGGTAAATATCAACCCTAGGGTGAAAATGATGAAGACCTAACTTGTGATGAATTTTATTCCCTGCAACTTTGGTACTTACCATTTTCACCCTTAAGTTGATAATAAGCGAGATAATTGGAAAAAGCAGTTTTTCACCCTTATTCGCGCATTATGCGGCCTAACTCGGTAAATATCAACCCCAGGGTGAAAATGATTAAGACTTAATAGGTGGGGAATTTAATTCCCTAAAACTTTGGTCATCACCATTTTTACTCTAAAGTTAAAAACATGCGAGTTATTTGAGAAACAAATATCCACCCTTTGAATCAAGATGGCGGCGAAAACAAGGGCGGGATTACCCCGAGAATAGAAAAAAAAAAATTGAGTCCCGGAATTATTTCGATTTCGAACCTTTTTTTCGTCTAATTTGACTGGACTAGAAAGGCTTTGGGGAAAGAACGAGCTGAACGATTGAACGGGGGGACCGTACGAGCGGACGATCGATCGAGATCGAGAGTGACGCGAAAAAAAAAAACAAAAAATTGTTCATCACTGAACAATTCGTGGGATCGGAGCTGGGAAAAATTGTTAATTGAACATTGCGAGAATCGTAATGAAATATTAATTCTTACTACAATTACTTCGAACGATTGTCATTAATATTCATTCAATTGCAATTACAACATCTTCAATTGTTAATTTAATTACAATTATTTCCAACAATTGTAATTATTGAAAAAAAAAAGTAACAAATATCTTCGAGTAATTGTAATTTACTGAAAAAAAAATTACAATTACTTCAAGTAATCGTGATTGAATTTAAAAAAAAAAATACAATTGCATCGATTTATTGTAATTGAATGAAAAAAAAAAAAAAAATCGCAATCACTTCGGGGTTATTCGAAAATTGGAGAAAAAAAACCAACGGACTCTCGACACGCTCGTGACCCCCAAAGAAAAACGCTCGTTCGTACGTTCGATGACACACGCATATATACGAGGTATTCCACGTAAAGTGAACCATCTCCGGACCTCATCACCTCCGATTTCGTTCTTCTTTTGGGATTTTGTTATCCCATACGAGAGTAACTTAACTGATTTATTTGAAATTTTTTCGGTGGCCCGTTCCGGAGTTTTCAATTTTTTGATTTTTTGACATCCGCGAATTTCCAATCGACGATATCTCGCGATTGGAATATCGTAAAAATCCAATCAAGATGGTCAATCGATTCGTCTTGAATTTAAATTTTTGAAAAAAAATTCAATTTTTTTGTTTTCGTAAAAGTTTTGATTAGCAAAATTTGACTTGAAAACGGAAAATCAAATTTCGTCAATTGGTGTCAGGTCGAAGAATTTCGAAATATTTTTTTTCGGATTCTACAAATTTTTTGACGTTCGAATACCTCTTCTGCCGGATGAAAAAATTCACTTTACATTTACTGAAAAATAAAAGAAAAAAAAATATATGGATTTGTTTTTCTTTATTAAAAAAAAATTATATTTCAATTTAAAAAAAAAAACTCCAAATCATTCGTCTTTTGCACCAAAGATTATTGGTAACAGACGTAAGAAAAATACATTTCGCAAAACCTGCAGTTGAGTGTTTTCTAAGTTTGATGAATCGAAAAAGAAAAATGAATAACGAAATTAAATTACAAAAATTTTCATTAAAAAAAAAAACTTTATTATTTTTTTATTTTTATATTTTACTAAATGTAAATGGAAAAAATGTGTGGGATCCGAAAAAAAATGTTTCCAACTTCTCTGACCTGACATAATTGACGAAAATTTGGTTTACAGTTTTCAAATCAAAATTTCGCTAACCAAAACGTTTACGAAAACGAAAAAATTGAATTTCTTTTCAATAATTCAAATTCAAGACGAATCGATTGACCATCTCTGATTATATTTGTACGATGTTCGAATCGCGAGATATCATCGATTCAAAATTCGCGAATGTAAAAAATCCAAAATTAAAAAAAATTGAAAACTCCGGAACGGTGGGCCGAAAAAATTTGAAATAAATCAGTGAAGTTACTCTCATATGGGATAACAAAATCCTAAAAGAAGAATGTAATCGGAGATGATGAGGTCCGGAGGTGGTTCACTTTACGTGGAATAACTCGTATATATGTATAAGACGTTGCGTGTGCTAACGACGTAGCAGAGAGCCGAGGCTAGAGAGTATAGGCAACGGTACCGAGCACTACTTTTTGGCCTCGGCGTGTATTTAACAGTCGCGTGTCTATAGAGTTCGCGTGAAAATCGAGCTACAGAAAATGTAAGACGAATTGAAAATTACTCACAAAAAAAATACACACACACACACACACACACACACACACACACACACACACACACACACACACACACACACACACACGAGTAAAATAAACCGTACAAAATAACAGGAAAGAGAGAGAGAGAGAGAGAGAGAGAGAGAGAGAGAAATTGAAAATTGGTGAAACGAGTACAAGCGTTAGTTTGCGTGTACGTAATAATTAGAAGAGAGAGAAGAGAATGTGCCAAATTAGCGGATAATGTGAATGAACGAAAAAAAAAAAATCCCATAATGCAATCGTAATATAATTGCATTATTACTTGTACACTATAAATGTATAAAAACTCGAAAAAATGATCCTGAACGGGGTAGCATATATATATATATATATATATATATAGGGAAAAATTTGTTTGGGTAAAAGATCGAGAAGAGTCTCGAAAGGATTTTTAAATTTTAATTTGACAGCACGACGATGCAAGGACAAACTATAATCGTGACGATTGGATCCTAGGGGGCTACAACTATAACAGGAAAAATTGAGCTTAAGAAAATTTATTTATTTTTTTTTTTTCGTCCATAAAAATTTCATTTAATTTCGTAGAAAGAAAAAAAAACATTGGGAATAATTTACCAACAAAATTTTACCCATTTTAGGAAAAATGGCATCTAAAAATGGCAAAGAATTTTTTTTTTGTAATTTCAATTTTTTTTTTTTTCAAATTTTCATATCACGAAGTTCGATGACTCTCATCGACCCTGTTTATTTTTTTTTTCGAAAAAAGGCTCGTTCACTCGAAAGGAAATTCTAAAGAGACGAAAAAAGAGAAAAAAGACAAGTATGACAAAAGAGAAGGATAGGAAAAGAGACACTCACACTTTGCCAGGACTTTTTTTTTTTTACACATAGACGTTTTTCTTTCTCCGTTGCTGATTGATTATTTTTTTTTTTTTTTTTTTTTTCAACATCCACATGGTGCAAGCACAAATAAGACATCGAGACTTTGACGCGTCGAAAAGAAAAATACAAATTCAATTAATTTAATTGATTAATTTGTTTTTTTTTTTTTAAATTCAATCTTTAAAGAAAAAGACTTATCGAAATTTTGCCCCGGAAGAATCCATAATGAGGATTGCGAGAGTGAGAAACCTTGAATGGAAGAAACGAAAAAAAAATTGAAAAAAAAATTAAAACGGAGATCAGAAAAACAATGGAGAGAAAATAAAAAGAAATATTTTTGTAAGCGGCTTTCGAAACGCGCAGTCCGAATGGCCAGATATTGCAGCTGACATATCCGACAATGCCTTACCGCTTTACGTGTTAAATTATTAATGGGGAAAAAAAAAAAAAATTAAAATAAAAAAATAAAATAAATCCTGAAATGTTTCCCAGACTTTCGAGATCGAGAAAAAAAAAAAATTCTTCGTGATTAAACAATGGACAACCACGTACACACACTTCGATCCAACCCAACCCTTTACTTGAGACTCAATTTTGAAAAATAAAATTCGAAAAAAAAAAAACAAAATTTTCGTAGTGTCCAGTGAGGTTTGCCATGTAAGAGCTTAGAAGACTCAGAGGTTAATTTGGACTTTACAGGCGAGTCGGATGCTGCGAAAAAAAAACAAAACAAAAAAAAAAAATTTCAAGTGAAAATGAGAACAAATAGCGATCGATATTACATATAGCAAAGCATTTATTTTTCCAAAAAAAAAAAAAAAAATTCCCCTTGGTCCATTCTCCCATTATCCTCGTCCCATCTATTCCCATTTTCACTATAGCACTACAGCTCCTCGTGCGCGTTAAACTTTCTCATATTGCAGCCTCGCATACGTTTCACGCTTCGTGTAAAAATTTATGGCATTGAATTACGTGAAAAAAAAAAAAAATTCGAAAAAAAAAACGTAGAGTGGATAATTAAAAAAAAAAAACAATTGTCCACTCGTAGATGAGTAATGAATTTGTTAATTAGAGAGCCTGCTGAAGTTTTAGCGAGTGTGAGTGTAAATAATGAATTATGAGGATTAACAACAATCTGCCTGGCTGCCTTCTTCCCAGTCAAATAACAAAAACAAACGAAAAAAAAAAAACAAAACGATCACGCATACCTCAATAATTGCCACAAAAAAAAAAAAAAGAAAAAAAAAAAATCACGACACATTGACACAAGAGCTACGATTCCTTTTCAGAGATTCAGACGAGGACTCTGATTTTCGAGATGCTATGCATCGAGAGCTAATTTAAAAAAAAAAAACAAAAACAAAAACAAATGGACGACTTAAATGTAGAGGTTGAGAGACGAAAAAAAAAAATAATTAATTGTAATAACGTTATTACTGTATATAATATATATAAAAATAATAGTATATATTGCGCTCGTTCGTACTCATTTTTTCATGAATTTAGAATTTGTTTTTAAGTTTTATCGTTATCATATATATATATATATATATACTTTGAGTGTTACATAATCGCGAGAATATGCGATTTTATTATTAATATTATGACACATGAATCACTGAAGCGAGTTCATACTATTAGAGTAATATGGTGCAGGCGACGATTATTATTATTATTATTATTATTATTGTAATTGAATAAAAAAAATGTTCAGCATTGAATAACGAGGCATATTTTCACTTTTCATATTCGTTTTTTTTTTTTTTTTTTTTTCAAATAAACGTGTCGTTAATTATACTGGACTTAATGTGAAGAAAGTATGAGAGAAAAAAAAATTCGACCATAATTGCATGAAATAATCATGTAATTTTTTGTCCCAAGACAATTAACTTTGTGCAGTATTTTCTATGTGAAATCCGCAAAAATTGTTCGATATCGTCGAACGACGACTCATTTTTTTTTTTTGTCAAACGATCCTCTACGAGTTTACCGTCATACATTTCTCATTCGGCTTCTCAATTATGACGAATTTCCGTTAGTCTGCAAATTTTTGATTATCGCTTTGCAAACAAACGACTGTAATTTGTGAACAACTGAGAATATGACAAAAGTTTCACCCTAAATTTGTAGAGTATCTTTGCGTGAAAAAAAAATGAGCGATCAGGCAACGTGATCGAATTTGCAAAATTAGCATTAAAAAAAAGGGCTCGTTAATATCTCTCTCGTGGATTTGTGCTACAGAATTCATGAGTTTTTTGTTTGTTTTTTTTTTTTTTTCGTAAATTCTTGGTCTTTTATTTTTTTCTGTGCAAAATACAGATATTCTTCGATCAAGCCTCGATATGATTTATCTCGATTTCACTTCGGGGATGGGAAAAAAGATTTTTTTCTCAACGATCGGATCTCGATTTATGTATACGAATTCAATCGCACGAGCTTTCTTGATTCGACGTTGAATTCGACGCATGAATGGATATCCGCTGTAAGGGGCCTGATACAGTTCGCCAACCTGACGTTTTCGTAAGGCAGAGAGCGCCAGTATACGGTGAGGTGTTCTACCAGAGATGGTAACGTACCCGATGAAAAATCCGAATCTACAAGAGCAGCGATCTCTGAGGTTTAAAAAAAAAACGATTTTTTTTTGTTCCCCTTTCGGCGAGTTTCCATTTATGTCGATCAATATTTCCCAGAGCTGGACAGTACTTCAAGTACCCGGTACTTGCGATGTACTGGAAGTACAGTACTTGAAGTACAAAGTACTTATAATAAGTATTTCAATTATTGTACTTAAATTTTCAAGTACTTTGCTGTACTTCAAGTACCAAGTATGAAGTACTTTTGAATACGTCTCGCTAATGGCTGCATGTATAACGCCTTTGAATATATACAATCGAGGATTATTCTGCGCCATATTTTAATACTTGACGTGTTTCAAGTACTCGGTACCTCGGGTACTTCAAATATTTAGTACTTCAAGTACTCAGCACTTGGGCAGTACTTCGAGTATCCGGTACTTTCGATGTACTGGACGTAAAGTACCAAAAGTGCAAAGTACTTAAAAAAAATTTCAAGTATTGTACTTAAATTTTCAAGTACTCGACCTGTACTTCGAGTACTTGTATTTAAATTTTCGAGTACTTTACCGGACTTCAAGTACTTTTGATTGGTTACTTTTGATGTATTGGACGTAATCGATGGAATTGCGCAATGTGAAAATATGTTTTGATAGAAAAATCGTGCTCGAATAAAAATCAAACGAGCTTAAAGAGTACGTAATTAATCAAATATAAGTACTGGAACTTACGAGATGTATACCTGAAAACTTGAAAGGTATCTGCGATACTTGACGTATTTCACGCACTCGATACCTCAAGTACCTCAAAAATTTTGTACTATGGGTACTCGGTATTCGAAGTACTTGGTACTCAAAGTATTTTCGGTACTTCAATAAGTACTTACAGTACTTTGAACGTTGTACTTGAGGTACTCACAGGTACTTTCCCCAGCTCTCATATTTTCATCTTTTTTTTTTACAACATTTTACCGAATCCGGTAAACCTTGTACGCGAAACTTTTTTGAGTTTTTTTTTCTCGATTTTTCGAAGTTATAACTTCTTACCTTTGCAGAGTATAGCTACTTTCTTTTATTTTTATGGTCGGGATCTTGTAACACTTAATTAATTACTCAATCTAATTTCCGATAGTTTTATCATTAGGTCGAGCAATAACGAGAAGATTTGGACATGCTTGAGCATTTTTCGAATTGTAAACTCTCGTGGAATGAGAATCCGGCTGTTATTTTTACGATAAAATAAATTTTATTCAATCACAATTTAAAAATTAATTTTTTTAAATTTATGAAAAGTTAATTTTTATTTAAAATTGAGAAATCAATGATACATTTTTCTTTCCGCAAACATGATCTATCCATAAATGTATCTTGTGTCTTTTTTATTGCGCTCAATCACGAGAGTTGATTTACAATCGAGAGCTCTTTTTCCTGACTGGAGCAAAAAAAAAACACACACACACGCACACACGGATTTTCACGCTTACGTTGAAACGTTGTTTTGGCAATTTGACAAGAATGCGAAAATATGTGAAAGTGAGTTCTTGTTCCAAGATCAATAAACATTCTTGCTTAAAAATATGGACGTATACGAGATTGATAGAATCGTGAGTAAAATCAAGAGAGAGAAGGAGAAAGCCCAGAAATGATCGCCGTGCATATTATGTGGATGGAATTTTGTGTGTCGAGTTAAGCCCGAGTATATATCACGCGAATCTGTAACGCGAGTAAAAGTATAGTTTGTACGGAGAACCACCGAAGATTTTTCGAACAGGCAAGCCCTCCGCCCCTATTGTCGAGACCTTAAGGATGTATCGGACGTACCTTCCCAACCAAAAGTGACTTTCGTCGACAATATTGCGTACTTCATGATAAGATAAAAATCTTAAAAAATTCAACCACAATGAAGACGGTAAGAAGATTACTTTTTAATAATAATAATGCCCAAAAGTTATCAATAAATTGTTGAAACAAAACATTGTTTAACAAATTTTTAGGGAATGTTTTTTTTGTCATGTGAAATGAATTCGTTTCAGATTTTAATCAAACAAGGAGCTTTCATCATGAATCATCTATTGCGGGGGGGGGGGGGAGAGGGAGGGAGGAAGGAACTCTTTTAATTCTTAAGCACGCAAATTTGAGGTAATTTAGCCAAAACTTGTTATAAATATGCAGCACACGGGACAGGGATTGATGTTTCTGAATTTGGCAAGAATCGCTTGAGGGGTTCAGATGTAATGAAATTTGGAAATTTTCTTAAAATATCTGAGATAGCTCTGACTGTCGCAAAGTTGAGATTATCATCCTAAAAAATGTATGTGCAAGTACACTAGGAGACAGGATATTGAAACAAATCGAATGTATAGAACAAGCATGCGAATTGAGAACGTGCTCATCGATTAATCATTACAAAGTCTTGTCCATGAGGAAGCCAAAATTACGAAAGCCATATTTTCATAGAGGCGACTTCTTAATGAGGAAGCAATGTGCAAGTTTCGCATTTATCAACGAGTTTTGGATTTTGAAAATTTGGATTTAAAAAATGACCCTTTTTGCTACAGGATACACGAATGAATCGGCTCGCCACAAGTTCGATTGATGAATTAACCTACTCAAGTACGGGAGAATTTGCTCGATTCGATTATCAATTTTTTCACGAAATTATGAGCTTTTAATTTCAAGTATTCATCAATATCAAACTGTTCGGCAAAATAAATTCAGAGTTATTTCATCGCGCAATATAAAATTCCAACCGTTTTGAGATTAGCCGAGGTGAAATGATTCGACGGATTAGTCGAAATGAATGACTGAAAATCGAAATTACTTGAAAAAAAAAAAAAGAAAAAAATTAATTCAACTGCCAATAGTCATTACAAATAAAGTTATAACCAATTCTGACAAATACTTATCGTGTAAAATGTTATAGCAGCAAAATTTTATTGCTAAAATATAGTCGATCACGTGACTATGGACAATCATACGGACTATCTTGATTGATTTTTGGAAATAATGATTCAGCTGTACGATGTTTAAGCATCTCAATCATCAAATCCAATGACTTCTTTTTTTTCAATTTAAATTCGGTTTACACTACTAATAATTGAATTTATTTATTAATTTTTTTTTTATTATTTAAACTAGAATTATTTCATGTTAAAAATATTTTTATTGGGACAAAGTATATACCTTTGTTTGATCCGTTGATTGCGACGAAAGTCAAGGCTATTGCGGCCAGTGGGCTCGCGATTTTCAATAAAAAACAATGTAAGTTTTCAAATTATGCAACGGCTCGAACAATCGATCGTACGAAAATACAAAAACGTGGAATTTTCATAATCATACGTTGCATGAATATTCGTACGGAACGGAGAAACAAAAAAAAATTACAGTACATAGGGTAGACGTACCAGTTGTGGCCACCACGTGTATTTTTCAGAAACTTTATCTGAGACATCAGTTTTTTTTGTAATTATAACCCGAAAAATAAGCTTGAACTGATAAAATATAAATTTTTGATGGGGCGGAATGACTTTAGATATGATAAACCGCACAAGAAAACTATACAAATCGCTCAGCCTTGACACGTTTCGTCATATTTCGTTGAAATAAACTAGTAGATATTCAATGAAGCAATCGATAATGGTACGAAAACATCTTGAATATCGAAATATTAAGCTCGATGAAGTGAACATAGCCTTGAAACTGTTTTTTTCGTTTCGAATATGTTTTCCGACAACCTTGAGAACGCGTGTCAACGCGTGGCTTTTGACGAGCATTTTATACCTGGGCTAAATTACTGTCGACTATTACTGTCATTATAAATGGGATTTCTTATTATTGAGGAAAAAATTAACGTCGCGTAGACGATGCTCGAAATTTGTCAAGGTGATATTTTCTTCATAGATACAACCAACGAGGAAAGTAAACGATACTCGGTGCTTTTGATAAGCGTCACTGCTGTACAAATATAGTTACCCATTTTTATTTTTTCTCGTGGGACATCACGTACGAGAGCCAAACGCAAACAAGATATCCCCCGCCTTAATTTTTCCGAATAAAAAATTATATTAGGAGACAAAATATGAAGTTCTTCCTCAAATTGAAACGAAAAAAAAAAAAAAAAAAAGATCATGATTGGTGCATATCGAGACACGTACGCCGGTGTCGACCAATCGTAACAGAACACTTTGAGCATAGAATAGCACGTGATCGGTTTAATTACGCAGTTAAGGTATCGGTTCGCGGGTATATATAAGCCCTGTTCGATCATCGTGGAGTCAGAAGTGAAAATTCGTCAGTACGTTACACTACGAAGTCAACAATGTCGAAAATCTTAATCCTGCTTTCCGCTGTTCTCGTCGTATCGGTGAGTCCTATAAAGTTATAACTTGTGGGAAAAATTTATTTGGAATGTTTTTTTTTTTTTTTGCTACATAATTACGATCTTAACGATGCTTCGAACATTGCCAACGAAAAGTTTTTGATCCGATCGGAGCTACGGTACTGCACTGCGTGACGAAAAATGTAAAAAAAAAAACAATCAACGTTTATCGAAAAACGTTTGAAATATCGATTTTTAATAATTTAAAGGCCAAAGAGTTGTGGAAATATTTGTTCAAACAAAAAATGTATATATATATATATATATATACAAAATGAATTTATCAAGTCGTTCGAATACGAGCAGATTTTTTTAGAAATTTCTCTCTTTTTTCTCGCTTTTTTTCGAAAAGAAAAAGCGAATTTAAAAAAAAAATAAATTTCACACGTATTGAGAGAAAATTCAACGAAATCGTTTGATCCAAAGAGAAAAAGAAAATTCTGATGATTTGTTCGACAAATGTTTTTTTTTTTGTTTTTTAACGATTCGTTAATAACTTTTCCGCATTCTGCTTATTATGAAGAACAAAGTTTTTAAGATCTCCCGAGTGTTTGATTATTATTTTTTTCACATTTTGTTTCCTTCGCGTCGTACTCGAAACTGTCATCGCGCCCCGCGCGGGATGGGGCAAACGAAGCTGCTGTTGAGACGGAAAAAATCGCGGGTAGCGGGAGAAAGTGCATGAAACTTAATTTTATTTTTTTTATTTTTCGCGACAAAGCTCTTTCGTCAAAATATTTGCTCGCGCGTTAAGAAAATAAATATTCCTTAAAAATTTGCAGGGGATTAATGCCGATGACGCGGACGATGATAACCTCAGATATGATGTAAAGTCATGCTTGAGAAGCTTTAAGAAAATGGAAGAGTACCTTAACAATACATACAGCAAAATACCGGACAACGAGCGGACCGAGGTAAGAAAAATAACTGCCCCTCAATGCGATGAAAGGGCGCAAACTCGATTCAATTGAATTCGATTAATTTGCATTCGATTGGGTAAAACAGTGTCAATCTTAATGTGCACAGGCATCAATACGCGGGGAGAAAAACATGCGAAGAGCTCTTGAAAAAATAATAAAAATTGTTTCTGAAATAACTGACTTTAAAATACCCGAACCATCGGATACTGTGAAGACGCCCTCTGGCGAGATAATCTGGTGCCCCAAAAACGTGAGTACAATTTCCAAGGAGGACTTTAAAGAGTTCTCGAGATATATGTAAATTAGGTTATCTCTAAAATGAAGCTCTTCAATTGATATCTTAGAGTACTTTTGCATTTCGACTTTGATGATTAATCACTTCTGGAATTCGTCCTTATACACTTGCAATAATGTTCAAATGCAAAAGTTGTCCTTCGGCATCACACGCCATCTATATACGTTTAAATTTTACTTCGTAATTTTTTTTTTTTTTTCAAAGTTCTCGAAGTGCATGAAACATGAATTCGAAGCGATGCGTTTTTTTCCTTTTTGAACAAGCTTAGAATCGTTTGAGCGAAAACGTGAATACAGTTCTGCAATGCAGATTGTAATTTGCTTCATCTATTTCTTCCCGTTGTCAAGCAAAAGCTTCGCGGGGTATCCGAGCTTTTCAGGCAATGAAAGTCAAATTATTGAAAATTGGTTCATTTTTGTTTTTCAAATTAATTTTCGAGGAGTGGAAATCGAATACTTTACATTGCTTCTCTCGTACAATGTTTTTTTTTAATTTTTATTTCCAAATTCATGTTCATTGATATGGCTTTTTTTTCTCTTCAATTTTGGTCGTCTCGCAGAGTGAACTTTTGGCGAATGTGCAGAATTCAAAACGACCCTGATTCGCATTAATTTTAGTTTAATTTCGAATGTTTTATAAATTTTTAAACCCCCCCCCCCTCCCCGTTTTAACTGCGCATACAACTTTTCGTGACCTCATTTCACATTCATTGCGGTCTTCCGTTACGATACCTCGAAGGTTTTTTCAAGAAAATTCGATGTCGAAATTCCCTGTCAATATCTATGTAAAATATTATAGGGCTATAGGGTAAATTTTTTTTTTTTACGTTTTTTTTTTTTAAGATAAAGTAAAACAAAATTTCCGATAAATTCTGAAGATTTTGACTGGATTGAGCAACTTTTGTGCAAATAATTAAAATTGGAATTAACATTTTGAAACAATAGGATGTTAACAAAGTCGAAAATTAATGAAAATTAAACTATACACATGTTTGCTTCGTGACACCAGTACGCATATCATGTACGCAACATGATGAAAATTGCCGACAAGCATTACAAGCAATGGTTAGAGGGAAAAAAACCTTAGAACAGCTCCACGTTGAATGCTCAATCACGAGAGACCACAGCCACTTTCGTCGAGGGAATGAATAAATAAATATACGCGCTTTTTGTTGTCGATAATCAGACACATCCTACTGTAATATGTTATGACACTATATATTGTCACATGGAAAATATAAAGAATTGAAAAAAAAAAAAAAACCCCAGCTCACCAGGTACTCTTTTTATTTTTTTATTATTTTCATTTTTAATCCTTTACACCGAAAATGTTTTTGTGGTTCTGAATTTTGGCCCCTGACCTAAACAACCGCTGTCCTCTCTTTTTTTCCAATTTCATTCGCTCATCGTCTAGAGAGTCTTTCTTATTCATACGCGCGATAACGCGTAAAGAGTCGCCGATAGCGACTCGTATGACAAGTACATTTCCTCCTATACCGACATAATGTCGAGAGGGAGCTCCAGAAGACTCTTATTCGCCACACGACTTGCTTATACACCGGTGTATGTCTATTACAACGAAACTTATTATCCTAATTATTAAATACGGGCTTCAGAAATCAACACGAATATTTTTCATTTTTTTTTTTTCCTCTTTCGATTTTGAAGAAAATCCACGACGCGGCTATAAGCGAATCGGTGATATCGCTTTTTTTTCATTTCGACTCTTCGTGGGTAGAGATCGTAATCGTCATTCGTATTTTTCGTGCACTTGATTGATTTGATAGGTGAAAAATTAAAAAAAAATAACCGCAACATCAAAAAGTTGCCGAATCGTTAAAATGCGACGGAAAACGTTGCTTTGAATATAGATTTAGCGAAACGAAAATATATTACAGTACAGTGTATTTGTTCGTGGATAAATACGGGAGAGATTTCATTCAGGATCAAGTTATTTTCACGGGCCTAACTTATTCATAAACCAGCAATGTATTTGCGCTACTGATATTGCTAATTGCAGTACTGATATACATACTTACTATCTCTGGTGGTGCAGCATTTCTCCGAAATTCGTTTCCTCCCTTTGACTATATTAGTCAAAGGTTTCACCGATATTATATACGTATGATAAAATAATATTGATGAATCAGACGGCAACGAGCATCTCATATTTACGCCAGCTTGCGTGCCTCCCGGAATTCGACCGCGGCGACGCCTAGCGGACAACGGTGACAACCGCGGGGGGAACAGCTAATCGCCATGCCCATTGGCAAAGTATTTTAATGCATTAAAAACACATGAAATTAAATTATACGCGCGGATTGCTCTAAAAAGTTAGTTTCAATGACTAATGTTTCAAGCAGTTTCGATCGATTTGTTCCGCCCAGAGTCAATATCAAAAACGGTATTTCGTATATTTGTACGTACAAATCATGTAAAAATTCAAATGCAGACGAGAACTTCGCGCGGAACAAAGCGAAACGTTAGTTGGAACGTGTTCACACTTGAAAGATGTTTACTGGGAACTGCTTTACTCGGAGCGTGATTAGTTGAAATATGTTTGCTTGAAATATGTTTAGGTGGAAAGTGTTTACTTGGAAGATATGTTAACTTGCACCTTCTTTACTGGGAACGTGATTAGTTGGAGGATGTTTAGTTTGAACGTATTTACTTGGAATGTATTTACATGGAACGTGTTTACTTAGATCGTGTTTAGTTGAACCGTGTTTACTTGGCAGATATGTTTACTTGGAACGTCTTTACTGGGAACGTGATTAGTTGGAAGATATTCACTTGGAGCGTGTTTGGTTGGAACGTGATTAGTTGAAATTCGTTCAGTTGGAAGTTTTTTTAGTTTGAACGTATCTACTTGGGGCGTATTTAGTTGGAACGTGGATGAATGAAACTTGTTAAGTTTGAACGTTTAAAGTTAGAACATGCACAGCTAACAATTGAAATGTGTAAAATTGAAGCGTGTAGAGTTGTGACGTGTGAAGTTGGAACACAAACAGTTATGAATTCTCCAGAGGAATTTAATTTCAGAAATTTTTCCATGGAATTTTCAGAAATTTCAAATGAAATACGAGACAACGCTCAATGTACGCAACGATTTTCCAATGAAATGAAATACTATGCCAAAAAAAAAATGTCAAAATACAGCCTATATATTATAATTCAATCCTTCCGAGGTTTATGTAACCTCTCAAGAAGCGTGCCAATGATTTGTGGTATTTCATTTTTTTTCACCTTTTTTTTGTAACTACCGTTGGTGTTATTATAACGAGAAATATCGGACATGCAATCCCTGACCGCATGGTCGACTGCGTTCCCACGTACTCTCGCGCACAAGTTTGCAACTTTGGTCTGCCACTTTATCGCGTAAGTAGGAAGCAAGTAAAAATTAACTCCATGTTACTATAAACAAAGTATCAAGTATATAATGACCAGCACCTGGTTGGCTTCAGGAAATAAATTCCCCTAATTTAAGCACCCTTGTAGAAGAATAAGAAAAAAACGTTTAAAGCGACCACCAACGTAAATCGTTCTAAAACACATGTGGAACTCTTGGGTATAGCCTGGGTTGGAGGAACTTTTGGATGTCGATTGGCCCGAATATTGCATCGTAAGCTCGGTTTTTTTTTCCCCCTGAATTCCATTGCTCATTTGACTAATTCGTGGCGTTTGGTAACTAGGCAAGAAAAAACGTTCAATTTTTGAACAACAGAGATAGGGAGCTCAACGAGGCATGAAGTAGTCCTTATGTCGTTTGGTCAGTCGGTTACGTGTTTTATCGATATACCTATGGAACCCTCGAGGGCTTTTTAGCGAGCTCTCCAGGTGGGTCCACCCAAGAGAGAGAGAGAGAGAGAGAGAGAGAGAGAGAGAGAGAGAGAGAGAGAGAGAGAGAGAGAGAGAGCAAGCGAGAAAGTATAAGGAGCAGGGAGGGTAAAACGCACGTGGCGTTCAATTGCTCTCCCTCGTTCTTCAAGGTGTGTCTCGTCTTATATGCATCTTCGAGAGGTTTTATCCTCTCCTACCAAATACATCCCCTCTGATTCTCAACGAAGGAGACGTGAATCGAGAAAGCCCCATGGGGACTAGACCCAAGAACGCTCTGGGCCCGAGAAATTTTATAGTATCCGGAAAAAAAAAAGACAGAGCCGAAGAAGGGAAGGAGAAGTCACCCGAGTGCGTTAGTGCACATTTCCTGTATGAGACGCAGATGCGCCTTTCCTCGCACGTGCTGCCTGAATAGAACGATGGATTGAATCTTCCTCTTTCACTCTCTTGGGAAGGGAATATATATATATATATGGCAGACCCAATGGAACAACGTCACGGACGACGAAGCATCATGTCTATAATAGTTGTGTACGAGAAAAATAAGAGTCGGGGAAAAAGTGTGTATCGTGAGCATGCCGAATCTTGGATCGAGAAAAAATAGAAAGCGACGATGGAACGAGATGGACAATGCTCCCGGACAGCCGAAATTCGCCGACAATGAACAACGTCGAAACCGGAGATGAGATCGTGACACAGAGAATGAACGGACGAGAGACCGAACGGATAATCGACACGGAGAGGAAGAATGAAACGGATGAAGAAAAGAAAAGCCTCGGAGGATGAGAAAGTCTCGTTTAAATGTTTCAACTGCGCATGGAAATGTGTAAATTTGTTGCATTAGATCGGACAATCGTCATGTAAAACATATGGCCAATCAACGATGATTCCATTACTCGTGATTGACGAATCAAAACCAGTGCCGCGACTTCATATGAATTTTTTTATCGGATCGATTGAAGACATCTAATAAAATTCCCGAGCGATGGCTTGACTCAACTGTCAAGGAAATACTCAAGAAAAGTCTATAAGCATTGATGTTCCGAGTCCTCAAAGACTATAAGTTTGCAATGCCAAAAGGGAAGAAACATTTTGTAGCTTTGGGCGGAGCGCTTCTCTTGCGAGAGAGATACTTTGCCGGGTAGCCACCTAGCGGATTATCGCACAACCAGCGAAATCTGACTCGTGCCAAAGAGGCCTATAGCCATACCAATTCGATGCACTGACCAGCGATCTTCGCCTGATCAACATCCATAGCTCCGGTATACTAACAAAAACTTTTAGGCTGCCATTGCACCGAAATTCGATGCATCTACTCGCGAAAATTTTTCCTACTTTCGCGCTCAATTTTTTCATAAAACTACAATTTTCTTTGCGTACAACGATCCATAAACGATCTATGGTAATAAAGACGAGCTTTGACCAGCCCCGAGCGCGATTGACCGAGGTGTGTGTACGATTCTCTCGGATCGTTAATCCGGAAGATTCCTCCGGGCTCTTGCCATCGTGAGGACTCTTCCGGAAGAGCGGACATGCTTATCGTGCGCAACGCGTGCCTGGGTACATCGAGACACTCGTTGATGCGGGGGTGCATCAACAGCGAAGGTAAAGAGAGAGAGAGAGAGATGAAGAGAAAGAGCTCCAGGGCAATGTCTGTACCATCGAGGGTTCGCTAATAAAGGATGTGGTGAAAAAAAGAAAAAGGAAAAAGGGGTTGTTTCGTCTGCGCAGCAACGGGAAGGGGATGAAAGATGCCGCTTTGCAGCAGCAGATCTCTCGTGTCTCTCGATGTATGGTCCCGGAATTATACGAATACAAAACTCAGGCAGAGGCGATTTCTCGCAACCAGAATATTTCTCCAAGCCCCCCCCCCCCCCCCCCCCCCGATCCATGGCGAATCCCGGTCGAGCCAACTGCATGGAACCCCCTCAACCCCCACCTATTTTTTTCCTCTGACAACCCCTAGACACGAGTCCCTTTTCCCTGCATGTTTTCAACCCCTATATCAGCCTCTCTCTCTCTTTTGATAGTCCTGCGAAAGCGTAAAACTCATCCGAGCACGTGGATAACCGGGGTAGCATAGAATCGGTAAAGCTTAGACACACAGCCGGGGAGAAGAAATGCGTGTGTGCGTACAATACCGTCCCCCCCATGCACATTGATATATACATCGTGCGCGATATGTTGGTATAGCGCGTAACCGCGTGTATATAGTTTCGTGTATAAGGCAACGTTATAGGACAGGAACGAGAGTTCGAAGTCGGCACAACGCTTCGTACGGGCGCCACGAGCGAATGTGTTTTTTTACTCCGAAACCGGTACGATCATTTCTGACAGTACGGAATTTTGAAAAAAAAATCTCGGGCTTTGTCGCATAATTTTAATATTATGTATTCAGTGATCACGAACTGATTGGACCGTAAAGCTGATCGATTAATTGCGATTTAAAAAAAAAATGATTTTGATTGTGCGGTGATCGGGAGTGGATGGTACTTTGAATTTTTGTTTTTTTTCTTTTCAATTTGTTTCGATGCAATAAAAATTGTTAATTTGCCGTTCGATTGCGTGTAAAATAAATTTGATCGGTGGGCTTGTATTTTTTTTTTTTTTTTGTTCAATTTGGCGATAAAGTTTAGGATTTTCGTGAATTTTATTATAATTTATTTGTTCGATTGCAAGGGACAAAATTATTGACATTGACTTTTAATAGTGATTAAAATTTTCACGAATTTTTGTCTTTCGTTGCCAATGAAATAACAACTTCTTCACGCTCTCTTTGTTCTCAATCATTTATCGAAACGAAAATTCGGTAAAATGTGTTGTTTTTTCAACTCGTTATGCGATCGTAATTGAATTTTTTTTTTTTTTCGCTTAATTCGAACGAAAATAAATCTCCCGCGCAGTCTTTGCGATCGTCGATAACAAAACGATGTGAGCCGAGAGGAGGCATGGAAGGATTACCTCGTGGTTTACTCGATGAGAAAAATTTCATTTGTAAAATGTATACGAGAAAAAATTCTCGCAAAATTTTGTATCTTGGCAAGACTCTCGTGAGCACGAAGAAAATTGCCGTATCCACGTGACAGGCGAGCAATGAAAAAGTGTTGAGTGAACTTTTGTACGTAGAGAAAGAAAAAAAAAAAAAGCAAAAAAAAACAAAATTTCGCTCATTGTCAATAAATGGGACTTGTAAATTTTCAAGGCAAGTTTTACCGATATAGCCGCGGGTAAAACGATGAGTGGATCGATGATCGAACGACCGTAAAATCTTCCACAAGACCCTCAACGTCAAAACCTACCCCCAGTGACTCTCTCTCTCTCTCTCTCTCTCTCTCTCTCTCTCTCTCTCGCTCTTTAGCTCTTTCCGCAGCCGCAGAAGTTCACGGAAGCTCGAGGACACGGAGACTCGTCGAAAGAAGCCCGTAATTCCGATACACACACTACCCGCAATCCGTCAGACGGAAATCCCGAGTGATCGAGGGGGATGAAAAGAAAGAAAAAAAAAAAAAAAAAGAGAAGAAGAAGGAAAAGATACAAAGAGGTAAAAGAAAGAAACATCTGTACGTTTCTATGTCGAATAAAATACGAATCTCGCGAAGTTTCTTTAGCGATAAAACGCCCCCGGTGAAAGGAAAACATTCGAAAATAGAAATTTGTCCGTTGTCCGAGACCCTGGAGTCTCGGTGAGGAGTTTACGTACCCTCATTTGTTTTTTCTTCGTTTCGTTACCAGACCGATTGTGCAATCGAAGTTTGCGAGAATTCGGGGCTATATATTTCGGTCTTGTGAAAATAAACGATTGGGTAAGAAAAATTTCGGACTATTTCATCGTAAAACGAGGATTGAACAGAAAAAAAATTTACGTTTTATTCCCGGGGAGGAGCGAGGCAAGAAATTTTTTTTTTTTTTTCATGTTTTTTTTTTATTAATTTGATTACTCGAAATTTACATAAGCCATGTGAGTTTTAATTAAATTTTATCCGATGAAAATTGTTATTTTGATTTTTGGGGAAAAAAAAAACGTGTTTTTGAGAATTTGAAATAGAATTTTTGAGTTTTAAGGAAAATATCGAGCGGATTCGTAATCAGCGGGAAAAAATACATCGATACAGAAACCTAAAGCGAATTTAAGAAATTCAAAATTTTTTCGAATTTTCGCAAAAAATTAGTTGATCCGCTAAAATCGCTGTACTTTATATTCCCGATAGATTTTGAGACTGCACTGCATGCTTATTCTCTTCGTTATCGTTCAAGCTTCAAAATGCCGCTTGGTTCATCGGGCTTGGTCGATTTTTCGATTTTTTACAGATTTTTAAAGTTGGACCATCGATTTTTGTCAATTTTTCCATGGACTAAAATTTGTCAATTTTTGAAGTGCTTTTTTGGGTATAAAAATTGTAGATATCAAGATGAATCTAACGCCATACTCTAAGTCTACTCAAGGGCTATTCAAAACACCCCAATTGAGCTCCGATCACATAACTTTCAGCAGAGTTATGGCCTTTTGAAATATCGTAATTTTTAAGTTTTCGAAAAAGTTGCCAAAAACATGAAAAATTTTTTTTTTTCGTTTTTTACTATATTTTTAGGCCTTAGACAATCGGAAATTTTCTGCTGATTACGAATCACGTCGATTTTTTTTCCTGAAACCCAAAAATTCGATATGAAAAGGCAAAAAAACGAAAAATTGCACTTTTTTCTTTTCATGAATTTTTAAGGGCTCACTAAAATGGCTGTAATTTTTTTTCCCGAAATAGTTGGGACTCGGTTCAGTGCTTATTCTCTTTGCAATCGTTGTAGCTTTAAAATGGAGCTTGGTTCATCGCGATACGATTTTTTTTCGTTTTTTCACAGATTTCAAAAGTCGGACCATCGATTTTTGCCAATTTTTCCATACATACCCCTTGGACTAAAATTTGTCAATTTTCGAAGTGCTTTTTTGGGTGTAAAAAATGGAGATATGAAAATGAATCCAACGCCATTCTCTAAGTCTACTCAAGGGCTATTCAAAACACCCCAATTGAGCTCCGATCACATAACTTTCAGCAGAGTTATGGCCTTTTGAAATATCGTAATTTTTAAGTTTTCGAAAAAGTTGCCAAAAACATGAAAAATTTTTTTTTTTCGTTTTTTACTATATTTTTAGGCCTTAGACAATCGGAAATTTTCTGCTGATTACGAATCACGTCGATTTTTTTTCCTGAAACCCAAAAATTCGATATGAAAAGGCAAAAAAACGAAAAATTGCACTTTTTTCTTTTCATGAATTTTTAAGGGCTCACTAAAATGGCTGTAATTTTTTTTCCCGAAATAGTTGGGACTCGGTTCGGTGCTTATTCTCTTCGCAATCGTTGTAGCTTTAAAATGGAGCTTGGTTCATCGCGATACGATTTTTTTTCGTTTTTTCACAGATTTTTAAAGTCGGACGATCGATTTTTGCCAATTTTTCCATACATACCCCTTGGACTAAAATTTGTCAATTTTTGAAGTGCTTTTTTGGGTATAAAAATTGTAGATATCAAGATGAATCCAACGCCATACTCTAAGTCTACTCGAGGGCTATTCAATATACCCCAATTGAGCCCCGATCCCATAATTTTCAGCAGAGTTATGGCCATTTGAAATTTCGTGATTTTTAGGTTTTCGAAAAAGTGGCCAAAAACATGAAAACTTTTTTTTTCGTCTTTCATCGTATTTTTAGGCCCTAGGCAATCGGAAATTTTCCGCTGATAACGAATCACATCGAATTTTTTCCTAAATCTGAAGAATTCGAAATAAAAGCATCGAAAAACCAAAAAATAATAATTTAACCAACATATTTCGAACCAAAAAAAAAAATCATCAACGAGCAGAGATAGATTTAAGAAAACCCGAACGATTTTTTCAGCTATTCCTTTTCATTCAGATCAATTCAATCCCGATTTAATCGTGGATAGAACGATTTTTTTTTTTTCGTTTCTCCCTTCCTCGATCGACCATCCGTTTTCCTTGAGGTCGAAAAATTAATTAAAAAAAAAAAACAAAAAAACAACGATCATAGTGCTCCGAGAGTTAAGTCTGAATCGATCTCGAGTGGTTGATTATGAAAAACGATCGCGTACGAGAGACCGCGGCCTCGACGTTCAAACAGATCAAAACTATACTGCAACCCGCACGAGAACACACTCGATAAGCTCGTGCGAGCATTTCTTTTTCTTCTATCTTTAAATTTACGCACGATACAGAGGCCTCTAGAAGTGGCCGCGTGTTTATGTCCATTGATACTGCACTCGAGAGCCAAGAAATATCCTTGAAGAATCTTCGATCGCCGCGGTATAAGATCGAGAGTTTATTTTAAAGCCCAAAAGAATATCGAGGGAGCGGTGAGAGGGCTCGACGCGTCCAGCAAAAATTTTCGAGATCAGTCCCGAGACTGGTACGAACCACGATCGGTGGTGGTTTCGTGAGATTATTTTTCGAGCTTCCGGCGATATTTTTATCATCATCATTATTATTATTATCATTATTTAATACGAAAAAAAAACTCGAGAAAAATTTTTGGGGAAATTTTTCATTTCCAATTTCAGGCTGTTCGAAATAAAAGGGTGAAGGAAAAGTCTTCGAGATCGAACGTTGCCTATCCCGAAGAAAGAACAATTGCTGAGAAGATTTGTCGAAAAAAAAAAAAAATCACAAAGCATTTTGATATAAATAAAAAAAAGAAACAGAAATTCTTGAATTAACGAAAAAAAAAAATCTGAAAAATTCTTAAATGAATGTTTAAAAGAAGAAGAAGAAGAAGAAAAACGAAAAGAACGAGAAAGAAAAGTTTAAGTAAAAAAAAAAAAATTATCGATCGAGTTTCGAGTGGATTCACTGTGATGATCAGACATGAAGCCGAGAGCTTGCCTCGCGGCAATCACCTGGCTCCTGATTATCATCACGAGACTCGCCTCGATCTCTACCCTCGGAAAAACAATAAAAACGATTCAGCTACCAGGCGGTTACATGGAGATCGTGCAGGAGGTAGCCTGCTCCGATTCCCTTCTCCGATTGACCTGTCGTTCACTCCGAGCTTTCGTATTCGTTCTCGAAGCGGAATATCACACGGAGGACACGAGAGCCTGCGGCTACGATCTCGCGAAGGTGCGCCAACGCTTCGTGGCACTTCGTCGCGGGACATCGGGGCGAAAAAAATCACGAGAGGAAACGAAAATAATTCTGCGTGGAAATTATCTCGATGACGAGGTGAAAGAGGACACAGCGAGAATCGATCTCAGAAGTTCTTTCAATCGAAGGTATCAAACACTCGTTACGTGTTTTTTTTTTTTTTTTTTTTTTTTTTTTTTATTATAGAGATTAAAAATTGCAATTTATCGATAATTCATCGATCGTAAGAATAATAAATTGTTATGAATTATTAATAAAATTACGAGAGTTGAAACAAAAAAAATTGTTTTTTTTTTTTTCAAGTAAATATCGTAAAGCTGCAATTTTAGCAATTTTTTCGATAATTTATAAAAGAAACTCTGGAGTTGGGTTGTGTGATTTACAAAAAGGCGAATAAAGATTGTAAATTTTTGTTCAAAAACGTTAAATATTCCCGTGAAAAAAAAAATAAATAAAATTCAAAGCATTTGATTTACGTTTTTCCGAGTCGTGAGTGTTGAATAATTGATATTTATTTATTTAAAGCCAGAATAAACAATGTCGAATATGAGAAATATTATATCATTGTATCTTATTAAATTAAATTACTAAATTAATTAAAGTTAATTACTAATTACTAATTAATTTACTAATTAAAATTAGTAAATCATTAAATCGGACCTGCACATAGGTCCGGCGTGGAAAGAACTTTTACAAATATAGATAGCTAAATAAAAATAATAAAAAAAAGTCATAATATTTCCTCGTATCAATGAGCCAATTTCTCAGTTTCTTTTTTATAGTATTTTTCCTAAAGTTCAATAATTTCAGATCACTATCAAATTTACTGAAGTAGAACATCGCTGTTATGAAACTACTTCTGTGATAAATTTATTTTTTGACATTGGGAAGGATTAGGCTTTTGTTTCTTGAATTGCTGCTTGAGCTATCGTATTTTGATTTCAATTTTTCATAGTAATATAGTAATTATTGTATAATAAAGGAGTTTTAAAAACTCAAAGTTCCTTTCAACTTGGAATTTTTAAGTACTATTCTCAGTAGCCTGTTTTGTAATCTTTATAGAGGTCCAATGACATTGGTACATGTTCCTCCCCAAACAACTATCCCATATAAAGCCACACTACTGTGCAACAAAGCATAATAGATGGTCAACAGAGTTTTTGGATCTAGCATCTTTACTAGCTTTTAAAAAATGAATAGGAGATATCTAGTTTTTTTTAATAATTGCTCGTAAATGACATTTCCATCTCAGATGGCAATCTATAATTATTCCTAAATATTTACAGGATACTGTTCTATTTAGAGATATAATTTTTATCCTAATTTCGATATTTTTAGGGACACTGTCCTCATTCGCGCCAAAAGTCATGAATTTATTAATATTCAATGAGAGTGCATTATTGGCTAACGAAATTGCAACTTCACCCAAATAAGAGGAAATCTCAATTTTTGACTTCTTCCCAAATGTCTCCCGAGCATGTGACAACGTTACCATCTGCATAGGCTATATCGTATCAGTGCTCGTTATAATTTGGAGCATATCATTTGTGTAAATAATGAAAAATAATGGACCAAGTATCGTGCCTCGAGCAACACCGGTAGCTGGTATGCTAACATTACCGAGTGCATCATTTATTCTAACCATTTGTTCACGATTAGTTAGATAACTATTAATAATTTTTTTAGCAGTTCCTCTGTACCCATACAATTCAATTTTTCCAAGTAGCTTTTTATGGTTAATAGTGTCGAAAGCTTTTGCTAAATCCAAAAACGCAGCGATTGTGGATTTGGAATAATTAATATTGTTATAAATTTTGTCTAATAGTTGCGCTGATGCGTCATTAGTTCCAATGTTTTTTTCTGAAGCCACATCGACTCGCGAGACAAGATGATATATTGATTTAAGAAGTTTGATAATCCAGTATATGTAATTTTTTCAAATACAAGTTGGATGTGAGGGATTATATTGGCCTATAATTTATCATTTCATGAGGAGAGCCAACTTTAACTATTGGAACAATTTTTAAGGATGCATTGGACGTACCATCCCAACCAAAAGTGACTTTTGTCGACGATATTGCATACTTTATGATAAGATAAAAATCGAAAAAAATTCAACCACAATAAAGACGATGAGAAGATTAATTTTGAATAATAATAGAGCCAAAAAGTTATCAATAAATTGTATAAATAAAACATTGTTTACAAAATTTTTAGGAAAAGTATTTTTTTGACACGTGAAATGAATTCGTTGATTTTTCTGACTACACGTGAATTTTTTAAAAATTTTCTTATCATTTTGAAATTTCGGTTTTCAAAAATTTTTTAATTTTGAAAAATGCAGGAAAAATCGTGAATTTTCGATATGTTTTCGTAAAAACGTTATATATTACAATTGAGAAGTTTCCAGGGCATTGAACGAATAGTTTCGTAAATACAACCTTTACAAATTGCCAAAAACCGAAATTTAAAAATGATAAGAAAATTTTTGAAAAATTCATGTGTTGTCAGAAAAATCAACGAATTCATTTCACATGACAACAATAAACATTCCCTAAAAATTTGTTAAACAATGTTTTGTTTAAACAATTTATTGATAACTTTTGGGCATTATTATTGTTAAAAAGTAATCTTCTTATCGTCTTTATTGTGGTTGAATTTTTTCCGATTTTTATCTTATCACGAAGTACGCAATATTGTCGACGAAAGTCACTTTTGGTTGGGAAGGTACGTCCGATACATCCTTGAATGCATCAGGCCATTTTGATTGTGAAATGCAACCGTTGAAAAATATATGCTCAAGAGGTACACCTTAACATTTATATTGTCTACATTTCCTGACTTCTTCTCCATACTAGATATCACATTTTTTATTTCATTGCTATTAATAGATTAAATAAATATGAATTTTGGATTTCGACTTGGATGTTTATGGGACTTTTAACGGTTTCTTTATTTTTTCAGCCAAAAAAATGCCAATATTAATGAACTATTTGTTAAGACAGTTTGCTATTTTCTTTCCTTCGAAAATACCTTTATTATCTGCAATCGGATAATGAATTTGATTTATTTTGAAATTTTTGGTGCTTTCTCAAACTTTACCATTTGTGTATTTTCATAACGTTTTTTGGCATTGGCAGATATCTTTTCAACAATCTTTTTCTCACATGCATCTGCTTAGCTCGAGATGAAAGATGAAAAAAAAAGTTGGGGAAAGTTCGTGTGAATATGGTTAACGATAAATACGACTCGAGAAAATGGAAAAAAAAAAAACAATGTTGGGAAAGTAACTGGAGTAACCAGGAAGCTCAAGTGTTTTATTCTCGATCTTATTGCAATGTGTGCAACGACAATATATCGCATTACAGAGACCATAACGTGAGTTTTAGAGACCGCAGAAACGTGGATAACGAAAATTATTGCATCAACGCTGATTATTATACGATTTAAATAAATATTCAGAGAAAAATGTGAATACGAAAAATCGTAAAAATGTAAATCTAGGATTTTGAGCTGTTCGGCTCTGGATCTCAAAAATTCCATAAAATTAATACAAAAGCAATTTTTTTCAATTCCGTTAGTTAAAGTTTTAATTAAAAAAAAAAAAAATAAACTTCATTTTATCGATTGAATTCTCGAATTTTTTAAAATAAATATTATATTAAATTTATTCGTCAATAATTTAGTGTATTTTTTTCCCCCTCGAGTATATATTTCTCGATGCTTTAGGTAACTTTTGGTATCCATTTAATCGATCGTAGTGGGAAAAGTTTAATTTACCACAAAAAAAAAAAAAAAACCACTCGCGAATACTTCCAAGTGGATTTATCGAAATTGTTTGAGGGATGGCTACTCGAACATGCGAAAAAAAAAATCAAACTTTTCGTATGAAAAAAAAAAATATATTTAAAAAATAAATAATCGTTTTCACTGTCGAAATGATTAAAAAAAAACATATTTCAACATATTTTTTCACGACTATTTTGCACCTTTAAGATAGAAGAGAAATCGTTTCGTAAAATTTACATAGAAAAAACAATTTAAAAGTAAAAAAAAAATGAACAAAGGATGTAAATAAAAAATAAAATGCATTCTTTCGTATGAAACTAAAATTGCACACACACAGAGAGAGAGAGAGAGAGAGAGAGAGACCGGAGAATCACGTGATAGGGAGGAATTAGAATATCAAAACCCTCGTACGATGTGGACGAAAAAAAAGGGGGTTGAATCAACCCCTCGGGACGATTGAATCGCGAACCCCTGACTATATACGATGACTATGCTTCGTATAAGCTCGCGCGAACGAGCTTTTCGAACACTCGACGGGTAGAACACTCGCGTGAATCTCGTAATTGCGTTTGATTCGAAATATATATATACAGATATTTTTTTTTTTCATTTTTTTTTTCGACACAAACCTACCCTCTTGTTCCCTGTATATGCATCGAGACGCGAAATTTATTCGCGAGGCACGTGACGAGAGAAAGATTCCTTGCCAGGTCTTAATTAAATGTCAGTCAAGTAATTAAAAGAAAATTTTTAATTGCAAGAGAAAAGGGTTGAAAACTTTTAACCCTTTGTCCCAAAAAAAAAAAAAAAAAAAAAATCAATCCTACAGCTCGTTTATCAAATTTTTTGCTGTATTTTTAATTAAAAATTTCATGAATTAATTATCGACGATATTGATTATCGTAAGCAAAATTGTATTTTTTTTTCTCAAGCGTTGAGAACAGCTCTGATAAAAATTTCAATATTTCGAGAATTTCGAAGATGCATGGGAGAAAGAAAATTCTGATTTTTTGTTTGTTTTTGTTTTTTCCCCCAATTAAAGGTGCTCGGGTCATCATCACTGTCGCGTAAGCCTTGCTGAAAATCATCCCGGTGCAGCGAGCTGGAATCCAGCTACGTTGCGTCTCAAATATGCCTGCATACCCGGTAATACGAGATTTTTCTTTTTTTTTTTTTTTTTTCTCATATTAACATAACCATTATTCACTGATTCCCATGAATTACGATCACTCGAAGTAAATTGTAATTTTTGTGGCTAATCAAAGTTGATCGAAATAAATTTTTATTATTTTTGATTTAATTAAAATCATTGGCAAAATGATTTCGATTTCTTGAAAATATAATTACAACTACTCGAGGTAAATGTAAACATTTTTTTTTTTTTTTCATTTAATTACAATTAGTCGAAATGGTGGTAACTTTTTCGAATTAATTACAATGACTCGACGTAATTGTAATTTTTGTGACTGATCAAAATTAATGACGATACATGTAATTTTTTTCGAACTTAATTAAAATTATTGGCAATTATTGCAATCTTTGAAAAACTCAATTACAATTACTCGGAGTACTTGTAATTTTCTTGGCTAATTGAAATTAATCGAAATAGACGTAATTTTTGTTTTTCTTTAATTTAATTACAATTACTCGAAATGGTTGCAACTTTTAGTTTTTTCAGCTGATCAAAATTAATGACGATTCGTGTAATTTTTTTCAAATTTAATTAAAATTATTGGTAATTACTGCAATTTTTGAAAAATTCAATTACAATTACTCGAAGTAATTTTCATTTGCGTGGCTAATTGAAATTAATCGAAATAGACGTAAATTTTTTTTTTTTTTTCTTCAATTTAATTACAATTACTCGGAATAATCATAATTTTTTTTTTTTTTTTTTTTGAACGTCAGTAACAATTAATCGAAATTGCAAATGATGGTCCAAATTTTCATCAATCCCCTCCTCAGTCATTGTACGTAATTCAGTAACCTCAAATTTTCGTGATAATTCTGTGTGTATGCACGTGCAATTTTTTTGGAACGTGAACAGTGTCGGCAAGCCACACGTGCGTGATCGTTTCTTGATCGATAGGAGAAGCACAGAAAAGAGAGAGAGTGAGAGAGAGAGAGAGAGAGAGAGAGAGAGAGAAGAGAGAGAGAGAGAGAGAGAGAGAGAGAGAGAGAGAGAGAGAGAAAGATTTCTATCTCGTTCTATCGTGTGAACAGCTGTGAATTTTTGCGATCGACGTAAATACTCGCATGCACATATGTGAACATTTATATCCCGAAATAGTGACCCCTAATGCGTTTTGTACACCCTCTCTCGTGGGATTAGACATTTGTTACGGTTGCACTTTGAAATTCACCCCGACCGACGCATGGAAACCTGACAATTTAGTGGAGAAAAATGCATTTTCGTAAACGCCCCATGGACTTTATCGACCCTTAGAATTCATAATATTAATAATAATAATAATAATAATAATTCAAGCTCGTAGAAATTCTCACAACTGGTCACGAATCATGAAACTCGTTTTTTCCCATAAATCGAGGCAACTCGTCAAAAAAAAAAAAAAAATTGAATAATGACGAGGCAAGGGCTTTTTTTTTCTCATTGACGACTCTCGTGGCGTGATAAAATTCACCTGGAAGGGATCAGGAGAGAAAAAAAGGAGAGGATTTCTTCGATCTTTCGAAAAATTTAATCTTCGTTCATCTTTTCTTCTTCTCACCTGTGAACCTCGACCGAATTATATCCTTCGGTTTCCCCTTCGATGCCCTACTATTCCCCTCTTCTTCGTCAAATCTCAGTCTTTGACCCTCCGCACCCCGTCCTATAATATTGCATGCGCATATGGGGCATCTCGTGACAAATCTTCTTCGCATCGCGCCCAGCATCTCGAATTTTTTTCAGGATCTTTTTCCAATCATTGGCAGAGAACTCTCTGGGAGACTTTTCTTTTTTTTTTTTTCATTTTTCGTCAGCGAGAATTTAATGACGATTCGATGACGAATCGGTGGTGGAAAAATGGAAAAAAAAAATTTGTACCCAAAGGAAAGAAGCTCATCCCCTCGTCCTTCGTTCTTTCTTCTGTTCTTTTTTTTTCTTTCTTCAAAACGAAATGTCATCGGAGCAAAAAAAAAACAAAAAACAGAGTCGAATTTGCGTGAAATTTTCCACTACTGTGCTTATTTCAAGCTGATTCGAGCTCGGCCACAGAGGCTCAAAACGAGACGCCTCGAGCGGGCAAGCAAACTGGAGCAAGGACACAGGGGCTCTTCCCCACCGCCAAACCCTCTGCTCGACCCGCTCGTTTCTCGTCCTATTCAACACCCTATAATGGTCGAAACTCGCTCGCGAATGAGAAGAGTCAAAGGCGAGATACTGCGGCTTCACTCGTGCCTCTGGTCACACGAGAAAATCGAGCTTTTCACTCTCACGAATGACCGCGAGAGAAACCTCAATTGTACTTATTCACGTGTGTGTGTGTGTGTGTGTGTGGGTGCCTGTGTGTGTATTTGTGTATGTGTAAAATACTCGAGGAAGCGTTGTTCCTAACTTCAAAAAGAGCATTTAACTTTTCACCCTCGTTCTTTCTATCCCTCTCTCTCTCTCTCTCTCTCTCTCTCTTTCTCTCTCTCTTTCTCTCTATCACTATCTCTCGCGATCAAAGGGGAAAAAAATTTTTATCAAAGACTGGATAAAAAAAGTTTCTCCGCTGGTCATGAAGTTATTTTTTTCCGAATTTTTCATTCGACCCATATCTAGATTCATGAACTGTACAGTTTTATTTTTTCTTTATAATTTTGACAAAAAAAAGAGCACATTTTTTTTTCCTGTAGCGATGAACATTCCTTTTATATTTTCGATGAATTGGGTAATGATAATTTTTTTTTTTTTTTTTACAATTTTACTTAATGGAATTCTCATTTTTCATTGTTCGTTTAACGTTTATTTATTTATATTTATTTGAAATTACAGAGGCCGCGGTTTGGCGATACTGCAACGCCGAGGTGAGGGTACAAAAGGGCGAGGGCGGTTATATAAAATCACCGGGATATCCCCTGTACTATCCCGGTGAATATGCCTGCGGCTGGACATTCGAGACGATTCCCGGACAGAGGGTCGCGCTTGTTTTTCACGATTTCAGCATACGCGGTGGGTAAAAAAAAAAAAATTTTTGAATAAATTTTTTTTTTTTTTCAATCCGGGAAAAATCAAAAAACGTACGAGAGTCCATGTAATTTCTGCGATGTGGAAAATTTTTATACGGTAGGTTTACCGTGATGCAACAGTTACTGTACTGCGATTGATACTTTACCGTATAACTGCGATGAAGCCGTTGCGATAAGGTAATTTTACCGTCACGGTTGCTGTAACAAGAAAGTTAATGCGCAGGCATGTTTTACAGTAACAGGGCAGTAACAGTGTAATAATACTGCAGTAACATTGCAGTAATATTACGGTAAAATTGCACTTTCATTATCTGTTTACTGTAATATTACTGCAATGTTACTGTAGTAATACTACACTGTTACTACCCTGTCACTGCAACATTCCGGCAATTTTATTTTCTCGTTACAGTAATATTACTGAAATATTACTGCAATGTTACTGTAGCAATACTACACTGTAACTACCCTGTCACTGTAACATTCCAGCACTTTTATTTTCTTGTTACTGTAATATTACTGAAATTTTACTGTAATATTACTACAATGTTACTGTAGAACTACTACACTTTCACTACCCTGTCATTGTAACATTCCTGCATTTTTATTTTCTTGTTACTTTAATATTACTGCCATTTTACTACAATATTACTGCAATGTTACTGTAGAACTACTACACTTTTATTACCCTATCACTGTAACATTCCTGCACTTTTATTTTCTTTTTACTGGAATATTAGTGCAATTTTGCTGTAATATTACTGCGAAGCTACTTTAGTATTACTACACTATTACTATCCTGTCACTGTAATATTCAGGCACTTTTATTTTCTTGTTACTGTAATATTACTGCAATGTTACTTTAGTATTATTAAACAGTTACTGCCCTATTACTGTAACAATCCTGCACTTTTATTTTATTGTTACTCTAATATTACTTCAATGTTTCTGTAGTAATACTACACTGTTACTACCCAATAACTGTAACATTCCGGCACTTTCATTTTTGCGGTACTGTAATATTACTGCAATGTTACTGTAGAACTACTACACTTTTACCACCCTGTCATTGTAAGATTCCTGCACTTTTATTTTCTTGTTACTCTAATATTACTGCAAATTTACTACAATATTACTGCAATGTTACTGTAGAACTACTACACTTTTATTACCCTATCACTGTAACATTCCTGCACTTTTATTTTCTTTTTACTGGAATATTAGTGCAATTTTGCTGTAATATTACTGCAAAGGTACTCTAGTATTGCTATACTATTACTACCCTGTCACTGTAATATTCAGGCACTTTTATTTTCTTGTTACTGTAATATTACTGCAATGTTACTTTAGTATTATTAAACTGTTACTCCCCTATTACTGTAACAATCCTGCACTTTTATTTTATTGTTACTTTAATATTACTTCAATGTTACTGTAGTAATACTACACTGTTACTACCCAATCACTGTAACATTCCGACACTTTTATTTTCACGGTACTGTAGTATTACTGCAATGTTACTGTAGAACTATTACACTTTCACTACCCTGTCATTGTAACATTCCTGCATTTTTATTTTCTTGTTACTTTAATATTACTGCAATTTTACTACAATATTACTGCAATGTTACTGCAGAACTACTACACTTTTATTACCCTATCGCTGTAACATTCCTGCACTTTTATTTTCTTTTTACTGGAATATTAGTGCAATTTTGCTGTAATATTACTGCGAAGGTACTTTAGTATTACTACACTATTACTACCCTGTCACTGTAATATTCAGGCACTTTTATTTTCTTCTTACTGTAATATTACTGCAATGTTACTTTAGTATTATTAAACTGTTACTCCCCTATTACTGTGACAATCCTGCACTTTTATTTTATTGTTACTTTAATATTACTTCAATGTTACTGCAGTAATACTACACTGTTACTACCCAATCACTGTAACATTCCGACACTTTTATTTTCTTGTTACTTCAATATTACTGCAATATTACTGCAACGTTACTGTAGAACCACTACACTTTTATTACCCTGTCACTGTAACATTTCTGCACTTTTATTTTCTTTTTACTGGAATATTACTGCAATCTTACTGTACTATTACCACATTGTTACTGTACAATTGCAGTAATGTTACTGCAATGTTACTCTACTGTTATCGCATTATTGTCATGCTGTGACTATACTATTACCGTGCTGCTACCGTAATTTTACTGCACTGTTACTGACTTTTTACTATAATATTGCTACAATGTTACTGTAATATTACCCCAATGTTACTTCACTGATAGCGTATTATTGTTATACCATGACTCTCATATTACTGCAATGTTGTCGTATTGTTACTAAACTTCCACTGTAATATTACTGCACCGTTACTGGACTATTACTATATTATTATTATTATCGCACTATCACTGTAGTATTACTGTATCGTTACTGTATTATTACTCTACTATTACTGTAGCATTTACGCTACTCTGAAGACTGTCAGTTAATTTTTGAGATATGTCCCTCATCCTCGTTTATTCTACATTTATTTGGATAATGACAGGTTTTCTGGGAGATTTTTTCGCAATTATGTTCAACCGTGGCGGAATATCCTGTCGGGAACATTCGTTCGTGCGATCAATTGCCCCCAAGGCAACTGTCCAAGGCGATATAAATCTGATTCATTTTTGCTTTTTTTTTTTTTTTTTTTTTTTTATAACAATGCAAATTCGTTGGCAGGTCGCGAACCGAACGGCAGGTGCGTCGATATCGTCAGGATACGAGAGAACGGAAGGACGCTCTTCGAATCGTGCGGGACGAGCGTGGGAATTAGCATAGTATCAAGCTCGAATCGAGTCACCCTTAATCTCATATCCGCCTCGAGATTGTATCCTGCACGAGGATTCCTTTTGCAGTACAAAGGTACGCGAGGAGGGGTAGTTTTTTTTTTTTTTTATCTACCTGGGAACAATTTTTTTCATTTCAATTCAATAACCGACCGCTGTTGTTTTCAAGTTGCTTAAATTTGCATCAAGTTTTTTCGTTTCAACAAACCTCTCAATTTTTTTTTTTTTTTTTATAAATTTGCACAGACCTTATAATTTTAATTTAATAATTGGCTGTCCCTGATTTTTTGCCTTTAGACGTTTCCATGAAAATTCATTTTCATGTTTTTTTTTTTTTTTTTTCAAAATAAACAAAAAAAAACAATAACAGCTATAGGCTGCCCGGAAGTATCAGCACCTAACGGAAGTTACGTGTCGAACGATACCCTCGAATCGAGGACATTCAGGTGCAGAGACGCGGGATCATTGTTCCCGGACAGTGGAAAAAACACGAGGACCCTCGATTGCGCGGAGGGACGTTGGAACGAGAGCATCGATAATTTGCCAAATTGCGTGGGTAAGTGACAGCAAAAAAAAAAAAAAACGAAGAAAATGCTTTTTTTTTTTAAATTTCTTTTTACCCCTCGCATTGGAATCGAGCATGAGGCAAAAGAAATGCCTTCTCATGTTCGATAATTGAATGAAAAAAAAAAAAAATAGTCTGCTTTTCTATCGTTGACAAGAGGGATAACTGGGTTATGGGCTACTTTACGATAATGTGCTATATATAAAAGAAAAAAAAGAAAAAAAAAACGTCGATTATTTTTCATAAAAATTTTTCTCTCTACCTTCGTCTACACCCGGACACGTCTGTGTACGCAAATAGCAAATATATTCACAGATGTGTAGAACAGGAGACGAGTTGAATGGGTCTTGACCCGAAATAACTTTATCGAGCGTATAAAGCTCTCACCGATGATGCTTCGTGACTCATATCGCAACGATCGTTCGTCACTCCAACGACGAACGGCGAGAGATTACTGAAAAATTTTTTTCGCATAACATACCGAAAAGATAAAATAATTATTAAAAAAAAAAAAAAGTAGGTAGAAAAATCCTCAATATATAACTCATGATCCATAATCAAAATCCCTGCATTCCCTGCAACTCTCAAATCACGAAGAAAATAATAATTGTGAATCTCTTCCTCAATCATAACCTCAAAACTTTGAGCTGCTCCGCGCCGTTTCCTCTGAGTTAAACTCAGTCCCCCGGGCAACTTTTACGACCCAAAACGGACTACAGGACGATTGTTTTGCTCTCCAGATGTCCATGCGCGCGTGCGTGTCTCTGCCTTTGCCAGTAAAATATGTAAAATTACAAGGGGAAACGAAATTTTCGTGTGTCCCTTTGTCCTCCTGACTGCTAAGGCCATGGGGCGAGAAGTAAAAGCGTGTACGGCACTGTGCGCTCAGTGCTCACCGCTAGCCTAGTCCGTGAAAACCCCTGGGGGGGAAGGAATGGTTTTTTTTTTTTTCGTGGGACGCGGTTCGTCGTCGCGGCAGAGGGGCGAGGAGGGACAGAGGAAGGAAGGGGGAATTCCTCGTCATCGTGGTCGGGAGGCAAAAGTCTCCCGTGACGCGGGGAGTAGAGAGAAACTTGATTGTGCGTTGCGTTGGGGGCTTATTCGTAACGGCGCACACTTACAGGCTGGAGAAACACACATCGTTCGGTACGCGCGCGTATTAGGTTATGTTCGCCGTGTATGGGTGCGACGGCGGTAGGGCAAAATCGAGAGCACTTTCCCCGAGCCTGTCGTCCCGACGCCACGTGTTTGTCACACGTAATTCGCGGTCGCGGGCAACGTGGTTGTGCAATTTTCAGTTTTAACGAAAAAGTGATTTTTGTTTTTTTTTTTTTTTAACCCCGGATTTGGAAAGCGCGAGGGATCGTGAATCAGGTTGGTCTTTAATCTGGTAGATGGCGATTGAACTTTGTGATTTTCTCGCTGCAGGAGTTAGGTTAGGTCTTGTCTTGTACAAACGGAATGTCCGTGCAAAATTTCCCCACAGATCGAAGATTTTGGCTTTTGCGTAACTTTGTGCCTCATTTTTCTCGAAACAGAGTGGCCTTAGACCCAAAAGTGTACAGAGCATAAAAGATAAATCTTTTTACAAGCTACAACTTTTGTGGAAAATATTTTTCTCCAAGATCAACGCTTATTGAAGTAAATAAATAAATAGAAGAACTTTTTGAAATTCAGTTTCTGTTAGTTTTGTCTATGATAATCAAATTTTCTCCTTTTAATAATTATAATCCCTATAATGATAATCTCTGATAAATCTCCTAATGATAATCGAAGTTTATCCTTTTTTGTTGGTTCGCGACTCCATTTTAGTGTAACACGAGGCTTGGGCTAAGGTCGATTCGAAGAAGAACAAAAAAAAAACAAGCCTGGGTTAAGATTTTCTTTCGAGCATTTTTTTTAGTCAGGCTAGTCTTGATTCGAAAAAAATGAGGTTAAACTTTGTTTTGATTCGTTACGAGTCCGGTTTGGGTTGATTATGAAAAAAAAAATGTCGATCAACTATTTCGTGAGCTTTGGGCTTGAGGATATTTTCGATTTGAAAAGTGTCAACTAACTTTTTCGTTCTCTTCGGAGTTTTAGTCTGAATTTACTAATAAAATAAAATAAAAAATATATTTTATTAACTTTGAACTTTTATTCAGGCACTTTTATTGTATCTTCTATCTTCGGGATTGAGTCGTTGATATACAAAAAAAAAAGTGGGTTAACTCAATTTTTTGCATTCAGAGTTCTGTTCCTGATTTTCTAAAAAAAAAAAATTAAGAAAGATTCGTTATCCGTTACGTTGGTCTTGCAACGTAATGGCCAACGAATTCATTCCAGAATTTACGATCTTTAATTACTTCTTGAAGCCGTCATTAAATTATCGTAACGATCTTTGCTTTTTTTTTTTTTTTTTTTTTAATTCCTTTGAAACCATAATTTTTTTTTTCTTCAAGCTCTTCCCAAGTAATTACGAGCAACAATAATTAATATTAATTGAATTATTTTACCGATTTATTTGAATTTTTTCACGACCTCTTTCGAATATTCCGAGTTAAAAATTACGTTTTTTTTTTACTTCGTTTTTTACTTCGTTTTTCGATGAAAAAAAAAAAATTGCGTGAATAAGAATTTTCGAAATAATTAAAGGAATTTTTTGCGTTAATTAAGAATCGTTAGCACCAATTTTTTTATTGTCAATTTTACTCTGCACATAATTCACGATTTATTGTTTAGGAATGTTTTTTTTTTTTAATTAAAAGTTCTCTTACTCATGTAAATATTTATATATGTATATATATACACAGGCGTTTGATAACCGAGAGTGCATGCATAAATATACGTCGGCACTGATAACTCGCGATAAGCCTGGGTCGATTACCCCATGGGGTCATTAATCATCTTACAGGAATACTTTAGCTGGCTTCGTCTTCCACGCTCCAAATACTCAATACATACATGAATAAAAGAATTTCAGATATTTTTCCAGCTGTGTTATTCGTATCAATATTTGAAAAAAAAAAAAAAAACTAATCAAAAAATATTTTTAATCAAAAATCGACATAGTTAAATGAAACTTTTTTTTTTTATTCAATGATAAATGCCAATTTGGTTTGAATTTACTGAAAAAAATCTGAATGATTTTGTTATACATAATCAGTTGCAAAAATAATTATGTTAATTGCGTACGAGAGTGTCACAAGAAATGGCAATTTTATTCACACAAATTCATAACCATATTCGGGGTATTAATTATCAAATTAATTGAACAAAAATTTGCAATTATCATTATTGACTGATTAGCTAAATTATTTACACGTTTCCCTACAAATTTACCCGAAATTGGCAATCATGAAATATTCAATTAAAAAAAAAAATTACCAATTTATCATTTGAGACAAAATTGTATTATTTTACGAAAGTAAAATTGCAATTATCATCAATTCAAGGGAGGAAGGACGTATATTTTGTTTTGATGAGATAAAAAATTAAAATAAAACGAGACTCGTAATGCACAAATTTTTTTTTTTATTTTTCACTCGTTCTTAACTTATCCCTCCCCCAATCTCAAGGTCTTCTACCAGCTGTCTGGCAATCTCCTTGAGAAATGGAGTGGGGGAATCCTGTCTGAGCCCTCCCAAAATACGAATTTTTCCTCGTGAAAAGAGTCGGAGAAAAAAAAAATTGAGACGAGTGATAGAGATAGAGAGAAAAATAAAGAGAGAAAACGTGACTTTGTAATTTTCAAATTTTTTGCAACATTTTTATCACTGGAAGGAATAACGAACTGGAATTGCCCCTTGAATGCTCGAATGTGAAAGAAAATTTAAAAAAAAAATTCAAGTTTATTGCATGCATACATGTATGAGGATTAGAAAGCAAGAGATCCTTGGCCCGAGTGGAGGGGACATAAATATATATATATATATATGGGTGCCTTTTATCCCCTCTGGGGATCCTTCGAGTACAAGGGTGTCGTTGGAAAACGAAAAACCCTTCGCTTATCCGAGAACCAAAAGAATTTCATAAAAAATTTTTACGTAATTAAATTTGATATAATTATAAAGTTGAAAATTTTCAAGTTATGCGAAAATTTGATATTGGCACAATTTATTCGTTAACGAACGAAATATTTGTCAGAGGATAATTGAAAAAATAATAAATTTTTCCCCATTTCTTCGAGTATGGAGTTTTCGACTCAAAATTTTCAAAAATTGGAGTTCTCAGTTTTTTTTTTTTTTTTTTTCAAAAAACATCGAAATCTCATGAAATTTGAATATTTTCAGGAATTTTCGCTAAATTATCAACCATCCCTCAATAATAATCTATTCGGATTAGAAAAAAAAAAAAAAATTCGGAACATCTCAAAATTTACGAAAATTCGAGCGGGGCCAAATTTTTTTTGAAAAATTCAAAATTTCCTGGAATTTGAATCCCTTGGTTGATCGTTCATCTCTCAATTCTCTCAATTATACTCCATTCGTGTATAAAAAAAATTAACTCGATTCCCGTTAAAGATTGTTCAATTGAGAGCCGTTTGACTTTTCCAAAAAAAAAATTTTTTTCAAAATATGATTTTTCGACTATTCGGGCCACTTTAATTACACTGTCATGAAAAGCTCGGGAAAAAAAAAAAAAAAAAAAACAACAACAGCAGAACGAATTTTCAAAAAAATATTAAACAACAGAAGAAAAAGATTGAAAATTTACCCTTTGAAAAATCAAGAATAATTGGGAAAAAAACCGGAACACGCGACAAAATATTCCAGAGTGCGTAAATATAGAATCCGCGGAGAATCCGATTTGCGAGTTTTGGTGTTTGACTGTACCGGATAGCGATAGCGTGTGTGCCTGGCACGATGATATTGCGAATTCTAATAATGGAATTGAAACGAGCATGTATTTCCAAAAAAGAAAAAAGAAAAAATCTCATCCGCTCGTCATGGCGAGTAATAGCCCGAAAATTGCAACTCTATGTGCTGGAATTACTCGAAGCAAAAAGTGACTTGCCGATTCGGCGAACGAAACACAAAAAAAAAAGTTTGACACGCAAGGTGACCATGAAAAAGCAATATTCGAAATTTCAAGACAATCTTGTGAAAAATAAAAATTTTAAACAATTCGGATAAACCCTGCGTCTCGAACGATAAATCTCTGCAATGACGACAGAGTTGCCCGAGGCAACAGAGGCCTGAAAGCACAAAGGGGTCTGAAGAATCGAGAATGATAAAAAAAAAAAAAAAATCGAATGAATCGATAGGCAAAAAGAGATAAGAGAACTGAGAGAAATTGACTCGTACGGATTTTCTCTCTTTTTTTTTCGCATCCTCGTAATTCTCTCGATTCAATATTTTTCGCCTCGTAATTTCGCAGCTGCTCGCAGAGCAGCTTGATGAAACAAAGGAAGGATAAGAGAAAGACCAGAAGCATCAGCTACGACCCAAAGAGAGAGAGAGAGAGAGGGAGAGAGAGAGAGAGAGAGAGGGAGAGAGAGAGAGATGGGACAAAAACCGGGTACAGTGAAAGCTCCGTTATTGTCCCTACTTTGTGTCCAGATTGTTCGAATAAGCCTGCTCCACCAATCGGATAGTTCGTTGCAAGGGAAAGTATTGAGGAAAATGAAGTTCATGAGGCAGATTGCACTGTAAGACGCCCAAATCCCGATCTTACACTCTTTGATGGAGCTAAAAACCATTGGAGAGTGAACAATGCAACGAGAGTGATCGAAAATCCAAAGCTAGAAAGTCCCCAACTGTACAACGAGACACTCACCTTCACCATGACAATCAATTAGATTGGAACTGATGGGCTAAGTGTTGCCAATCGGAATGGCAGCGATAGGAGAGTCAGCCAGGGTGTTTAGAGTAGTCGGGGAATAATTTTTGGGATGCTGGACCATTCGAATTCACATATGATTTGAGGAACGGTGCCGAAGAAAATTTGTCCAATTGTCTATCCAGTTGGATATCGACAATTCCGCGAGGTCTGGTGCAACCTCAATCGGGATGGAGTTGACAAGAAAGTTGGCTAGAGTTTCGTATCATAGTGGAACAAGTCATGTTTCAAAGCCACACCATTCTGGAAAAGTTTCCCGCTTCCCTGAGATCTGACCGAGTATCTAATTATTGGGGTATGGAGAATTGAGAGAGCTCTAGTCCAGCCCCAATCCGATTGAATAACAATGAAGTTGGGAAGAGTTTCGTTGGGCGATCGAGTGAGTCATGTTTGGGATGCTGGATCATTTGGATCTCGTGATTCGATCAAGTCTCTAATCAGTGGGGATCCGATCAAGATTCTAATTAGGTTGACCCGGAAGAAAGTTGGATCGTGTCCTGTAAAATAGCAAAGCGACCAAGTATCCAATTATTGGGGTATGAAGAATTGGGAGAGCTCTAGTCCAGCCCCAATCCGATTGAATAACAATGAAGTTGGGAAGAGTTTCGTTGGGCGATCGAGTGAGTCATGTTTGGGATGCTGGATCATTTGGATCTCGTGATTCGATCAAGTCTCTAATCAGTGGGGATCCGATCAAGATTCTAATTAGGTTGACCCGGAAGAAAGTTGGATCGTGTCCTGTAAAATAGCAAAGCGACCGAGTATCCAATTATTGGGGTATGAAGAATTGGGAGAGCTCTAGTCCAGCCCCAATCCGATTGAATAATAATGAAGTTGGGAAGAGTTTTGTTGGGTGGTAGAGTGAGCCATGTTTGGGATGCTGGATCATTTGGATCTCGTGATTCGATCAAGTCTCTAATCAGTGGGGATCCGATCAAGATTCTAATTAGGTTGACCCGGAAGAAAGTTGGATTGTGTCCTGTAAAATAGCAAAGCGACCGAGTATCCAATTATTGGGGTATGAAGAATTGGGAGAGCTCCAGTCCAGCCCCAATCCGATTGAATAATAATAAAGTTGGGAAGAGTTTTGTTGGGTGGTAGAGTAAGCCATGTTTGGGATGCTGGATCATTTGGATCTCGTGATTCGATCAAGTCTCTAATCAGTGGGGATCCGATCAAGATTCTAATTAGGTTGACCCGGAAGAAAGTTGGATCGTGTCCTGTAAAATAGCAAAGCGACCAAGTATCCAATTATTGGGGTATGGAGAATTGGGAGAGCTCCAGTTCAGCCCCAATCCGATTGAATAATAATAAAGTTGGGAAGAGTTTTGTTGGGTGGTAGAGTGAGCCATGTTTGGGATGCTGGATCATTTGGATCTCGTGATTCGATCAAGTCTCTAATCAGTGGGGATCCGATCAAGATTCTAATTAGGTTGACCCGGAAGAAAGTTGGATCGTGTCCTGTAAAATAGCAAAGCGACCAAGTATCCAATTATTGGGGTATGGAGAATTGGGAGAGCTCCAGTTCAGCCCCAATCCGATTGAATAATAATAAAGTTGGGAAGAGTTTCGTTGGGCAATCGAGTGAGCCATGTTTGGGATGCTGGATCATTTGGATCTCGTGCATGATTCGATCAAGTCTCTAATCAGTGGGGATCCGATCAAGATTCTAATTAGGTTGACCCGGAAGAAAGTTGGATCGTGTCCTGTAAAATAGCAAAGCGACCAAGTATCCAATTATTGGGGTATGAAGAATTGGGAGAGCTCTAGTCCAGCCCCAATCCGATTGAATAATAATGAAGTTGGGAAGAGTTTTGTTGGGTGGTAGAGTGAGCCATGTTTGGGATGCTGGATCATTTGGATCTCGTGATTCGATCAAGTCTCTAATCAGTGGTGATCCGATCAAGATTCTAATTAGGTTGACCCGGAAGAAAGTTGGATCGTGTCCTGTAAAATAGCAAAGCGACAGTGTACCAAGTTTTCCACTTGGGAAACTTGGGTGCCATCGATACCCCACCAGCTGTCCCTCAACTATCAATATCCCACTGTCAGAGATCAGCGGGGTATCGATCGTTGAACGGCCATCCATTGAAGCCCCAATCGTTTCGAGCAATGAGAAATATAGTCCGATAAGGTTTTCATCGAAGAAAGGGAGCAGGCTATATCCAATCGCAGCTGACGACTTTCGTCGCAATCGAGTCAGATATAGCCGGTGCATAAAACAAATCGTACGTGCTTCGGAATTCGTGAAACAAAAGGCCAGTCACCATGCAAAGGAGCCCGAACTGTATAGCGATCGAGTTGAACGACAAGAGCTCGAAACTCTCGCTGATCTCAGAATTTCCAACCAAGGTAGGGGTATTAAAGTTTCCTCTCCTACCTACCATTTATCTCCCACTCCCTCTGTCCCGCACATACACCGACACACCCACGCAGCTGGTTCTCTTATCCTCCCACTCTGTCTCTCGTGATATCTCTCTTACTCGGCGCGTTTTGCCTCGTGCTCCTATAGCGGCTCTTACAGAGAGCAGCCTTTTCGCCCTTTCCTGGCGCCGAATAAGAAATACGTTCACCGCAGTCTCGCGGTCGGCACTGCTGATAGCGGGAAGCCCTCTGTACCCACGCGCTACTCTTCAAGCCCCGTGCCGCACTTTTTAATTTTTTTTTTTTTTTTTTTTTCAACCCATTCCCCTGTACTCGCAACAACAAAGATTTCTGCTAATACTATTCCGTCAGCATTAAATGGCAAAGACGAGAAATGCGATAGAATTAGTTGTGGTGTGTGGGAAAAGCCACGTTGAAGTCATCCAAACGCATTGGAGGCTCATCGTCGATGATGTTGACTGGCTGAAGAAGCGAGATTTCGTGTCGGAGTGTGTCCAAGCAGCGTTTGGACGAATGGCACCCGAGGAGGAAGCCTCGCGGGGGTGGCTTCGTCGTTTCTCAAAACAAACGACGAACAAAGGATTAAAATCGAACTACCGATACATCCAGCTGTACAACCGCGATGCCCATGATCTTGCTCAAGTTTGAGGACAAACATTGAAACTTTGTGAAACGAAAATCGTGATCCGTAGATCACGGCTGACAGGGAGGAGGACAGAGACACGATTGACGCGTAAAATGCAATGATCGTTGGTCGGATCTGAATTGTCTTGAGGTATCTCGAGTAACTGCCATTGCTCGGACAAAAGTCTTTCATCCAAAAAAAAACTGTTTTTCCGAACTTCCGCGAGTCTTTTCGGGAGTAACGCGAGGAGTGCAATGAATCTGGATGTCATTTTTGGTTTGGTTTTTGACAGCCAAGACCATCGAGAGCGATCCATTCGTGAATTCAAATGAGATCTTCAAATTTTCAATGTGTCACGCGTTCAGTTTAGTTTTATTGACAAAATAACAGGTGGATTACTGAAAATTGATCGATGACTGACCTCTACAGTCAATTTTTCGATCCACGAAGTATAATCGAGCGCTGGAAAGTATCAAAATTCATTGGCCATTTGACTTTGTTTTTTTTTTTTTCTAAGAAATTGATGCAAGTCGGTCGAATACCTTTTAAATTCTAATACTGGGGTGCTTGAGCATAGGGAGAAGCAGGTTCGGACAGTCTTTAGAAGTTTCGAAAAACTTTTTTCTTTTTCTATCAAAATTCATGATTGATCTGATCAGTAGCGGATGCTCTGGCTACCTCAATTTGAATATCCAAGAGCTGGCAGCGACGAAATATCGAGAAATCCGAACAACTCGATCGTCTCTCTTCCTCTCTCTCTCTCTCTCTCTGTCTCTGGCTTCCCCAGAAGCCAGGGTCAGAGGTCATCGCGAGAGATGAGTCGCTGAAGCGTGACTATACGAGGCGCCCGTATTCTCCATCGTCCCCGCATCACGCCATCTCAATATACCCTCGAACGCGATTTCTTCACCACGGCGATCGTGCCATCCGACCGGATAAAGACGATGAAGTAGCGTCGTACGCTCTCAGTCTTGCTCTCCGTTACGAATCATACACGAGTGCTCTCTCCCGCAAGATCGAAGCTCAGCATCCAAACCGGAACGACGAAAAGAACAAAAAAAAACACAAAACCTTACAAAACGCCGAGTCTTTTGACGAGGAAAAAGAAATTGTTAATTGAAAGAAGAGCCAAGAAGGGAGAGAAGAGAGAGGAACGAAAATTCAGAGGAACATAAATTCACTCTTTTTCGTGATTCTTTGAAGATCAACGCGAAGCGGAAAAAAGTTTGAAGCGGGGAGATCGAGGAGAGTATGCGATGGAGGTGTAATGAAGAAAAAAAAAATTGACATTGCTGGGAAATCCGTAGAGATCGAAGTGAGAGGGGAGTGCAAGGGAGATCTCTGGAAAAAAATTTACGAAATAAAATCGATTCTTACGTGAATATGCCGGTGCGATCGGAGGAATAGAGTCAGAGGGAAGGACCGTAGCTGCTCCTTGAGCGTAAAAGAGAAACGAAAAAAAAAAAAAAAAAAAAAGGAAGACGAGAAAGAAACGGAAAGACGAAGAGGTGAAGGAGGAGGAGGAGGAGGAGGAGAAGGGAAGGAGAAGGAAGGAGAGTCTCGAGGAAAAAGAGACTTTGGACTTAAACTCTCGCCAACGTTGGCCTCGCCACAGCCTTAAACATTTAACGCTATACCACACATTGTCTCTATCTCTCTCTCTCTCTCTCTCTCTCTCTCTCTCACTCTATCTCTCGTACTTTTTTACGTTCCCACGAGCACACGAGGCTCGACAACGAGTCAGTGCATCTTAGACAGAGTACAGAAGCCTCCTAGTCTTTCTCTCTCTCTCTCTCTCTCTCTCTCTCTCTCTCCATTCTGACAACTCCTTCTTTGTGTGTGAAATTAAAAAAAAAAAAAAAAAGTAGTCGATCGTTCTGACATTCTCCTAAAAAAAAAAAAAAAAAGAACCCGCCCCCAAACCAAGCGCGATGATCGTGGTTCACAGCTGACGGAGGGAATCTCGATTCTTACTGTCTTTGTTTTTGGATTTTTGGATCTTTTGAGTGTTTTTTTTTTCTTCTTCTTTTTTTTTCTAATTTCTTGACCAACTTTCGGCAAGATGATACGAATATTCACGGATACCATCAGAAATCTGATAAGTGAGTGGGCAATCTTTTCGTTTATAAATTTGAAAAAAAAAAATATCTACAACACCCAACAATTCGGGAAGACAAAAAGTTTGGATCTACGTAGATCTAAGGTGGATCGAAATTATTTTTTTTTCCCCGCGCTAATCTGAATTGCAAGGATAATTGTTGAATTTTTGTTCGTCTTTGTGAGATTTGTCTCGAATTTCGAGCAATGAAATCGAGACGATATACGGGGTGAGGATATTTTTAGAGCCCGTGACCATTTTCGCAAATGTGAGTCTGACGTTTGGAGATTTTTTTGTTTTTTATTTTTTTTTTGTTTTTTTTTTTTTTTTGTTTTTTTTTTTTTTTTAACCGAGTGCACGCGTCGAGTACGTGACTGACGCAACGTGGACGGCTTCGAACCTCAGCAGACCTCGCTGTAGCGATTCCCTGCTCACTCCCTGCTCGCGATATTTCAATTACGATCGTAATTTCTTTTTATGGCAATGGTCTCGATTTTTTTTTTTCTTTTTTTTTTGTTTAAATTGGATCGGACGGATTTCACGTAAAGTATAAAGCCCGGAACAAAAAAAACCAAAGAAATTCATAATCTATATAGCATTGCCTGTATGGGATCACCGAGGAATTTTTTTTTTCAATCGAATTTTGCAATAACGGTGCACTTTTGAAAAAGTTAATCGACTTTTTGGCCAAAAAATAAGCAGTAAATTGTTTGTAAAAAAAAAAAGTTTACGTTATAAAAAAAAAGGGCTGGGTACTCCCATAGAGATGGTAATCGTGAAGCTACTGTCAAAATTTCAAATCGATCCATCGAACGGTTTTCGAGTAATCTCCGTCCTTCCAGTTTGAAAAAAAAAAAAGTGCTTTCGAGAAAAATGCGCTCAAAGTTTGAATCGTGCTCAGCGCGCCCTCCGTGGCACTGTCGAAAAATCGAGAATTTAACCTTTTGCAATTTTTCTTTCACCCTAGAACCAACTGGACATGGTTTTCATGACCCTGAAGTATTGTTTAAGCCGAAAAAAAAAAAATCGATTTTTCCGAAATCCTCGAGTGGTGCGTTGCCCCTAACTGAAATTAATTGTACGAAAAAGAAAATGAAACGGTACGAGTCGAGGGGAAAAATATTCGATCGCAAAAGTTTTCATTTGTATTTTCCATCTGATAATATTTTAGCTTTTTTTTTTTTTTTTTACTATCGGAATTCGTAATCCGAGAAAATTTTACAATGCACTCACCATCTGCTTCGAATTCTCCAGAGCTGCACTTTGTGCAACTTTCAGCACACCGAGCAAGTGTGAAAAAAAAAAAAAAGAAAGCAAGAAAATAAGATTACAGCTTGTAAGGTTCTCCCGTTGGAATTTTTCCCGTTATTCACGCTCGTAAAATCTTTATTATTTCGTTATTTTTTTGTTTTTTTTTTTTTTTTTTCAAAGGAATTTTGATCTTGGAAAAAAAAATTTGACAAATCGTTGGTAAATATTTTCCGGGAAAGTGCTAGGAATTAAGATCAAGACTGGAGCAGCTAATGGCTTTAATTATATATATGGAATTTACGAGGGAGAGTTAAGGATGAAGAAAAAAATAAACAATTGTAATTTGAAATTTTTGAAAAAAAATTGCATACCCGCTAGCGCAGCTTGTAACTTATCAACGACAATTGCGTGTGAAAATCATATTTTATAATTTGTAATGGAAAAAATTACATGCAGCAATTTCAATTAATAATTTTTTAAGGAAAAAAAAAATTACTCGCTACAATCGTAATTGGTGATTTTGAAAAAGTCACGTGTCACAGTTGTAATTTACAATTGACAATTGCATACTACAATTATATTACAAAATTTATCATGGAAGATTGCGTGAATTTCAATTGTGATTGACAAATTTTTTTTTTATCAAAAATTTGCAATCGTAGTTTGTAATTTTCACAAGGGACGATTATAATTAGAATTATATTTCGTAATACGAAATGAAAAATTGAATATTACTATTTTAATTAGTAATTTTTTTCCAAGAAAAAAAACCATAACACATATCGATTGTAAATTGTAATTTACAACGTCGAAATTTCATATTACAATCGTATAATTTTTTTTTTTGCTTTTTTTTCATGAAAATTACAAACTGCAATCGTAATTAGTGATTTTCTTTTTTTTTTTTTTTCTTATATTCACGTATAACAATTTCAACCAATCATCTTTACGTGACACATTACGATTGTGCTTCGTCACTTGTCAGTGCCATCTTATCAGTTACACATCTGTAGTATGAAAGTTGGATTTTAATTTTTTTTTTTTTTTTTCATAAATTTGGAAAAAATTATCCTCTCAGCCTGAACCCAATTTGCGATACCTCACACCTTGCGAAAAATTCAGTCGAAAAAATTTCACAAAAATCAATGCACGGATTCTGGGAAAAAAAAAAAGCTTCGTCCAAAAATTTGTCTCAAAAATAGAAAAAAAAATTCTCAATTTTGTAAAAATCATAACTCGATCGTAAGCCGATCGGATTTAAACGATTGAAAAAATAATTACTTTTATTTTTTTTTGCCCTTTAAAAAAAAAATATGCCATCATCGGAGAAAAGCTCATTGGACAGTTTACGGGCTAATTTTTCGATGTTTTTTTTTTTTTCTTACGAAAGGGCCACCCGGAATTGCACTCACGATTTTTTTTTCCTGCTAAAATGTGGCAATACGAAACTCCACAGGATTTTTTAAAAATGGAATAGGGCATCAGCGAAGAGGGGAAAAAAAATTGTTTTTTTGTCAATTCACCCCGAAAACCTTTCAATGAGCTTTTATCCGATGATGGAATAGTTTTTTTTTTTTTTTTTTTTTTTTTTTTTTCAAAAAGGGCAAAAAAAATTAAAAACTTTCTTCTTTCAATCGTTTAAATCCTATCAGCAGTTGCAAGGTTATGATTTTTACAAAATTGACAATTAATTGCTCATCATCTTGAGAATCAACAATAGCGGAGGGGGGGGATGAAATTTTGATGAAATATCATTGTCCTTCGAAATGTTCATACCGAATAATTTTTTCGAGACTAAGAAAAAAAAAAAAACGGGGCAGCTGAGTCGACACGGAGCGCGATATATTATGTGGCACGGAGCCCCAAAAATTGGCTAAATTGGACGCACGTAATTTTCGTCGTCGATTGAATGAAGCCGACTTGATTGTAACGAATGGAGAGGGTAGAGGGCTATCGCGAGATACGAGTCAAAATCAGTCGTCACTGAAACTCGTCGTGGCTCGTATCTGTGCTTATCATTTTCGTTAAAAAAATTAAAAAATTAAAAAAATTTCAATCCATCATAGTGTTGAACTCGTAACGAAAAATTCTTAAGGGTTCGTTTATTTTATTCTTTAAGAAAAAAAAAAAAAAAAGAAATAATAAAACAAAATTTAATCAAATGAATATTAATTGATGAATAAAATAAGAATTTATCATGGGAACACGTTTTGTAGTCTCAAGAGTCATGTTAAACTTGCAGCGAGAGATTTGTAACATGAGAAAATGATAAAAGCGTGCTCGTATATGTCGTGTTTTTTAATTCAAAGGGTCGTGTGTGTGTGTGCACTGATACCCTACAATGACCCATCACACTATTGGCGAGAATCATCATTATTTTATCATTATATATATATATATATATATATATATAATTATATAATGTGTGTGTGTATGTGTGTGGAATTCATCTTCACATTATTTCTTGACCCTCTTCCTCTTTTCCGTTGATATAACACTGAGAAACTCGTGCCAGCCACGTGCCCGTCGTGTGCAGTTTGAAATTCCCCCCCAATCCATTCTTTTCTCTCTCCACCAATTCCTGATTTTCTACTTCCTGTTTTTTTTTTTTCTATCCCCTCCCCGAGCTTCGTTGCGCACTCTTCGTTTTCTCGTTTGTATACTCGTCTCGGTGAGCGAGGGAAAAGAGGGGCGCAGGGGCACAAGAGGCAATTACCATGTACAGTACGAAAGACAATCGTGTTGTCATGGAATAAAAATTCATTGTATGTAATTATATGCGGACGTACCTGTTGTGCAAATGAAGAGACCAAGAGACAAATGATCCATGTTCCGTCGTCTTTGGGAGTTCGCGTGACTCGACGAGTCACACGAGTGTCATATATTGGATTTTGTAATATTTTTTTTGGGTAAAATTTGAGGGATCTCGAGGAATTTTTGAGATTTTGAAAATTTAATACCGAGGGGTGACAATTTTTTTTTTGATCGAAATCGTATTATTTTGTTTTCATGGTGAGAGTAATATTGCCTAGGGTATTTTTTAATTCCGGAATTTTGAGGTTAGAAACGAGATCAGCGATCTCGAAAAGCTCTCGAGGATATTTTTATTTTTTCTTGAAATCGAACATTTTACGGTTTCTCGTGTCGGCCATCTTGAAGTTTTTTTTGAAATTTATCTTCGAAATCAACAGCGATCTCAAGAGTCATAAAAATTCATACGCGAATCTAGTACGATCATCGATTCGATAAATTGGCAAAAAAAAAAAGGACTCGCGAAAGAATTTTATCGAAAAATACAACACTTGAGGGAGGGTGGGGGGAAGGGAGGGGGGGATACAATAATATCGGCTCCATCTTGAATTTTGAAATTTCAACATCAATTTTAATCATTATCACTTCCGGTTTTACAATCAGCCGATTTCGAAATTTCTGCTTCAAAATCAAAATCAAGCCAACCGAAAAATTGTCCCTCAACAATTTTCATCAACATTACTTCCGGTTTTACGATCAGCTGATATCGCCATCTTGAATTTCGATATTTCTGCCTCAAAATCAAAATCAAGCCAACCGAAAAATTGTCCCTCAACAATTTTCATCAATATCACTTCCGGTTTAACGATCAGCTGATATCGCCATCTTGAATTTCTAAATTTCTGCCTCAAGATCAAAATCCAGCCAACCGAAAAATTGTCCCTTATCAATTTTCATAAAAATTCTCATCACTTTTGGTGTACTGATCGTCCTACTGTAGCTCCAATTCATAAATTGCAATTTCGATCATTTAAAAAAAAAAAAAGTCAACTGCCCAGAATCTCAAATTTCAAAATTCCATTTTTTTCCAATATTATTATTATCAATAATGGAATATTTAATAATAATATTATTATTTCTTAGTAATAATAATAATTATTATTATTATTATTAATCATTAATAATTATATTAATAATCATAATAATTAATATTATTATTATTAATATAATTATGAATTATTAATAATAATAATAATTAATAATAATTCTAAATAATTAATAATAATATTAATAATAATTATTATTATTATTATTATTAATATTATTATTGACTGCCTCAAAATCAAAATCCAGCCAACCGAAAAATTGTCCCTTATCAATTTTCATAAAAATTCTCATCACTTTTGGTGTACTGATCGTCCTACTGTAGCTCCAATACATAAATTGCAATTTCGATAATTTAAAAAAAAAAAGTCAACTGCCCAGAATCTCAAATTTCAAAATTCCATTTTTTTCCAATATTATTATTATCAATAATGGAATATTTAATAATAATATTATTATTTCTTAGTAATAATAATAATATTAATAATAATAATAATTATTATTATATTAATAATAATTATTATTATTATTATTAATATTATTATTGACTACTCAATCGTTCTCGATGAAATCGTTTCATTTCAGCTCAAAAATTGATAAAATCTGAGCTTCGCTGATAAGACACTTTTTATCGTGAAATAAAGAAATCTCGCAGAATCGTTTATCAATACAATTATAGATACGTTATCGGTTGAATTATTATTTATTTATTTTTTTTTTTTAATTTTTCCCTCGTTAATATTTTTGTGCGCGTTTCGTGTGTGTTTTCAGCTTCCTCGGCTCTGATAATCAAGACCGAAACGGAAAATAATCGTCTATCGAGCTTATCCGGCGACGATATATCGGGACAAGGGGTGAGAGTTGGACGTGGCGAGGGCGCAGTCGCGGACGTTACGAATCTCGTTATGGATTCGACGCAGCCAGAAATGATCAAGCAAGCGGACTACGTCGTAGGTCAGTGCTCACTCGTAGTTTACAATTACAGTCTTTTTTTTTTTTTTCCCCCTTACTTTTTTCGTTAAAATTCGTGAAATTATGAGAAACTTTGGACAATCCGTGACAATAAGGGTGGAAATAAAATTTGTGGATTTGTGTTTTTTTCGACGAGACATCAATTCTCGTGAATCCACATCGGGGCGTCGTTGAACGAGAGAATAGAAGGGGATTTGCCTCGAGCAAAGTTCAGTGTGCCGGAGAATTTTTTTTTTTTTTTAATGAAAGAAAAAAATAATAAATAAACGAATGAGCTGTCCCAAATCGATACTTTGGTCCAAATAAATGATTAATCGCAATCCTAGTGAGAAAAATTTATCTTTGTTCGTTTTTTTTTTTTTTTTTTTTTTTTTTTTTTTTTTTTTTTTTTTCAAATTTGATGAGCCACGCTGGATCAAAAAAATTCCGACCCTCCACGCAGTCACTCGATCTAGTTCCCAATTTTTTTCTCAATTCCTCGGAGGGTTCGACGAGCGTTGGACAATTTTTTTTTTTTTTTTCAATTTTCATCCGTCTTCTCAATAAAAAATCTTTGAATATTTTGAGAAAATTCGATCATCAGTCACGCCTCGCAGAATCGTCTGTGATTTTACGAATTTTCGCGTGAATCGAAAATTTTGAGTAATTTTTTTTTTTTTTCGGTTTTCCTTTACAGATGTGATCCTCCCGACGGTTCTCATCGCGTTACTGTTCGTCGGTAACGCGGTAATCGTCTACATTATTTTTCAGTACAGAAAAAGGTGAGTTTTAGCAAAATTGAAGAAAAAAAAAAAAACGAAAAAAAAAGAAAAAAGAAAAACGAAAAAAAAAAAAAAATTACAAAAAAGACTTCTCAACGCTTCCAGAAAAGCTCCAGCGATCGCTCAGGTTGAAGAGATATCGCTGAGCTCGCCGGTCGGTCTACCGCAGGTCTGACGAGGCAATTTCCTCGGCGAGGAAAAAAAAAAAAAAAAAAAAAAAAATCTATCTCTAGTTTTAAGGAAAGTTTAAGATTAACCGGTAAGGCCTAAGAAAAATGTATCGCTCACTCGACAACCGGAAGTCCGAGAAGGAAAAACGAGTCGCGAAAGCACGAAAAAACGTTGCGCAATCTTTTTTTTTTTTTTTTTCTTTTTTTTAATTCAGATTTTAAAGAAAATATAATGTACCCTATGGTGTACCCGAGAGGAGAGATGGCTCGAGATTGCCCACCTGAACTATAATTAACGACAACAAAAACTCAAAAGACTCATCAAATTTTCACGAGACATCGGAAAAATCATGAATCGTGGAATAAAAACGAAAAAAAAAAATATATATATATATGTATGTGTGTGTGTGTGTATATCGTCACAAGAAGCTGTATTATAAAACCTAGGGAGATATTATATATTATATATCATCCTGAAAAAAAAATTTGTGTAAGTTGAAATAAAAGGATGTTTTTTTTTTTTAATAATTGTCCAAAAATGTGCGTGTTTGGGGGAAAAAAAAAAAAAGTCAAATTTCAAGGTTAAGAGTCATCGAGAGCGAGAGCATACGAAGCGCCAAGTGGCCAATGAGCCAACTAAGAATTCCCGAGATGTTTATAGTCAAAATGTCACCGAAAATACAATAATATATCACAATTAAACATGACAAACAAAGGCTATAGCCGGGTAAGTATAGGGATGATCGGCCCACGCACCAATTCGTTCCAAGCTTTGGCGAAAAGTTCGGTCTGATGGGTTACAAACTCATCCAAAATTTCAACCTTGTAACTGCACCGGGAACGGTGATAAAAGTACGACTTGTATTTTTCGAAAAGATTTTTTTTCTCAGGATCCGCTCGAACGATTTTCGTGAAAAAAATATATGTTGCGATTATATTTCGGGTCATTTTGAAGAAAAATCGAGAGATCTAACCCACGATCGGAAATAGCAGAAAAAAATTGATTCATTTTTCGTGATTTTTTTTCGGTCATTCTTTCACGAGATACGATTACCATATTTTTTTCATAACTCAATTAGACTACCTTCCGCAACATAAATTTTTTTTCAATGCGATTGAAGAGGTGGAGCATAGTTGAAAGAAATGAAATCACTTTTTTCGCATGTTTCATCCAAATTTTATTGAATCTTCTAACAAGGTAATTATACTTTCGATAAATTTTTGGTGCTGTGTCATTTACATAACTGTTCGACGAAGGTTTTCTCTGCGTTTCTTAATTATCGTCGCTATCATCATTGATGATGGTAGTTGTAATCACAGTAGTTTTCTATAGAACTGACAAGTAACATCGGCTGCACTCCGCAAAATTGGCAAAAATCGATGGTCCAACTTTGAAAATCTGTAAAAAATCGAAAAATCAACCCAGCTCGATGAACCAAGCGGCATTTTGAAGCTTGAACGATTACGAAGGGATACAAGTACTGAATATAGTCATATCTCCTTCGTTAAGGAACGTTACAACGATTTTAGTGATTCCTCAAAATTTCAGAAAATGAAAAAACGCAATTTTTCGTTTTTTTGCCTTTTCATATCGAATTTTTGAATTTCATGGAAAAACTTAATGTAATTCGTAATCAGCAGAAAATTTTCGATCGCCTAGGGTCTAAAATTATGGTGAAAGACGGAAAAAATTTTTTTTCCAATTTTTGCCCACTTTTTCGAAAATCCAAAAATCACGAAATTTCAAATGGCCATAACTTATCTCCAGATTTACCGATTTTGGCTTATCGGGGGGGGTTTTTAAAAGCCCCTGAGTAGAGTCAGAGAATGGCGTTGGATTCATCTTGATATCTATAATTTTTATACCAAAAAAAGCACTTTGAAAATTGACGAATTTTAGTCCAAGGGGTATGTATGGAAAAATTGGCAAAAATCGATGGTCCAACTTTGAAAATCTGTAAAAAATCGAAAAATCAACCCAGCCCGATGAATCAAGCGGCATTTTGAAGCTTGAACGATTACGAAGAGATACAAGTACTAAATAAAGTCATATCTCCTTCGAGAAGGGACGTTACAACGATTTTAGTGAACCCTCAAAATTTCAGAAAATGAAAAAATGCAATTTTTCGATTTTTTGCCTTTTCATATCGAATTTTTGAATTCCAGGGAAAAACTTGATGTAATTCGTAATCAGCAGAAAATTTTCGCTCGCCTAGGGTCTAAAATTATGGTGAAAAACGAAAAAATTTTTTTTTCAATTTTTGCCCACTTTTTCGAAAATCCAAAAATCACGAAATTTCAAATGGCCATAACTTATCTCCAGATTTACCGATTTTGGCTTATCGGGGGGGGTTTTTAAAAGCCCCTGAGTAGAGTCAGAGAATGGTGTTGGATTCATCTTGATATCTATAATTTTTATACCAAAAAAAGCACTTTGAAAATTGACGAATTTTAGTCCAAGGGGTATGTATGGAAAAATTGGCAAAAATCGATGGTCCAACTTTGAAAATCTGTAAAAAATCGAAAAATCAACCCAGCCCGATGAACCAAGCGGCATTTTGAAGCTTGAACGATTACGAAGAGACACAAGTACTGAATAAACTCATATCTCCTTCGAGAAGGGACGTTACAACGATTTTAGTGATTCCTCAAAATTTCAGAAAATGAAAAAACGCAATTTTTCGTTTTTTTGCCTTTTCATATCGAATTTTCGAATTTCAGGGAAAAACTTGATGTAATTCGTAATCAGCAGAAAATTTTCGATCGCCTAGGGTCTAAAACTATGGTGAAAGACGAAAAAATTTTTTTTTTCAATTTTTGCCCACTTTTTCGAAAATCCAAAAATCACGAAATTTCAAATAGGCATAACTTATCTCCAGATTTACCGATTTTGGCTTAGCGGGGGGGTTTTTAAAAGCCCCTGAGTAGAGTCAGAGAATGGCGTTGGATTTATCTTGATATCTATAATTTGTATACCAAAAAAAGCACTTTGAAAATTGACGAATTTTAGTCCAAGGAGTATGTATGGAAAAATTGGCAAAAATCGATGGTCCAACTTTGAAAATCTGTAAAAAATCGAAAAATCAACCCAGCTCGATGAACCATGCGGCATTTTGAAGCTTGAACGATTACGAAGAGATACAAGTACTGAATATAGTCATATCTCCTTCGTGAAGGAACGTTACAACGATTTTAGTGATTCCTCAAAATTTCAGAAAATGAAAAAACGCAATTTTTCGTTTTTTTGCCTTTTCATATCGAATTTTTGAATTTCATGGAAAAACTTGATGTAATTCGTAATCAGCAGAAAATTTTCGATCGCCTAGGGTCTAAAATTATGGTAAAAGACGGAAAAAATTTTTTTTCCAATTTTTGCCCACTTTTTCGAAAATCCAAAAATCACGAAATTTCAAATGGCCATAACTTATCTCCAGATTCACCGATTTTGGCTTATCGGGGGGGTTTTTAAAAGCCCCTGAGTAGAGTCAGAGAATAGCGTTGGATTCATGTTGATATCTATAATTTTTATACCAAAAAAAGCACTTTGAAAATTGACGAATTTTAGTCCAAGGAGTATGTATGGAAAAATTGGCAAAAATCGATGGTCCAACTTTGAAAATCTGTAGAAAATCGAAAAATCAACCCAGCTCGATGAACCAAGCGGCATTTTGAAGCTTGAACGATTACGAAGAGATACAAGTACTAAATATAGTCATATCTCCTTCGAGAAGGGACGTTACAACGATTTTAGTGAACCCTCAAAATTTCAGAAAATGAAAAAATGCAATTTTTCGTTTTTTTGCCTTTTCATATCGAATTTTCAAATTTCAGGGAAAAACTTGATGTAATTCGTAATCAGCAGAAAATTTTCGATCGCCTAGGGTCTAAAATTATGGTAAAAGACGGAAAAAATTTTTTTTCCAATTTTTGCCCACTTTTTCGAAAATCCAAAAATCACGAAATTTCAAATGGCCATAACTTATCTCCAGATTCACCGATTTTGGCTTATCGGGGGGGTTTTTAAAAGCCCCTGAGTAGAGTCAGAGAATGGCGTTGGATTCATCTTGATATCTATAATTTTTATACCAAAAAAAGCTCTTTGAAAATTGACGAATTTTAGTCCAAGGGGAAAAATTGGCAAATATGGCAAAATTGGCAAAATTCGATGGTCCAACTTTGAAAATCTGTAAAAAATCGAAAAATCAACCCAGCCCGATGAACCAAGCGGCATTTTGAAGCTTGAACGATTACGAAGAGATACAAGTACTGAATAAAGTCATATCTCCTTCGAGAAGGGACGTTACAACGATTTTAGTGAACCCTCAAAATTTCAGAAAATGAAAAAACGCAATTTTTCGTTTTTTTGCCTTTTCATATCGAATTTTCGAATTTCAGGGAAAAACTTGATGTAATTCGTAATCAGCAGAAAATTTTCGATCGCCTAGGGTCTAAAACTATGGTGAAAGACGAAAAAATTTTTTTTTTCAATTTTTGCCCACTTTTTCGAAAATCCAAAAATCACGGAATTTCAAATAGGCATAACTTATCTCCAGATTTACCGATTTTGGCTTAGCGGGGGGGTTTTTAAAAGCCCCTGAGTAGAGTCAGAGAATGGCGTTGGATTTATCTTGATATCTATAATTTGTATACCAAAAAAAGCACTTTGAAAATTGACGAATTTTAGTCCAAGGAGTATGTATGGAAAAATTGGCAAAAATCGATGGTCCAACTTTGAAAATCTGTAAAAAATCGAAAAATCAACCCAGCTCGATGAACCAAGCGGCATTTTGAAGCTTGAACGATTACGAAGAGATACAAGTACTGAATATAGTCATATCTCCTTCGAGAAGGGACGTTACAACGATTTTAGTGATTCCTCAAAATTTCAGAAAATGAAAAAACGCAATTTTTCGTTTTTTTGCCTTTTCATATCGAATTTTCGAATTTCAGGGAAAAACTTGATGTAATTCGTAATCAGCAGAAAATTTTCGATCGCCTAGGGCCTAAAATTATGGTGAAAGACGAAAAAATTTTTTTTTTTCAATTTTTGCCCACTTTTTCGAAAATCCAAAAATCACGAAATTTCAAATAGGCATAACTTATCTCCAGATTTACCGATTTTGGCTTATCGGGGGGGTTTTTAAAAGCCCCTGAGTAGAGTCAGAGAATGGCGTTGGATTTATCTTGATATCTATAATTTTTATACCAAAAAAAGCACTTTGAAAATTGACGAATTTTAGTCCAAGGAGTATGTATGGAAAAATTGGCAAAAATCGATGGTCCAACTTTGAAAATCTGTAAAAAATCGAAAAATCAACCCAGCTCGATGAACCAAGCGGCATTTTGAAGCTTGAACGATTACGAAGAGATACAAGTACTGAATATAGTCATATCTCCTTCGAGAAGGGACGTTACAACGGTTTTAGTGAACCCTCAAAATTTCAGAAAATGAAAAAATGCAATTTTTCGTTTTTTTGCCTTTTCATATCGAATTTTTGAATTTCATGGAAAAACTTAATGTAATTCGTAATCAGCAGAAAATTTTCGATCGCCTAGGGTCTAAAATTATGGTGAAAGACGGAAAAAATTTTTTTTCCAATTTTTGCCCACTTTTTCGAAAATCCAAAAATCACGAAATTTCAAATGGCCATAACTTATCTCCAGATTCACCGATTTTGGCTTATCGGGGGGGTTTTTAAAAGCCCCTGAGTAGAGTCAGAGAATGGCGTTGGATTCATCTTGATATCTATAATTTTTATACCAAAAAAAGCTCTTTGAAAATTGACGAATTTTAGTCCAAGGGGAAAAATTGGCAAATATGGCAAAATTGGCAAAATTCGATGGTCCAACTTTGAAAATCTGTAAAAAATCGAAAAATCAACCCAGCCCGATGAACCAAGCGGCATTTTGAAGCTTGAACGATTACGAAGAGATACAAGTACTGAATAAAGTCATATCTCCTTCGAGAAGGGACGTTACAACGATTTTAGTGAACCCTCAAAATTTCAGAAAATGAAAAAATGCAATTTTTCGATTTTTTGCCTTTTCATATCGAATTTTTGAATTTAGGGGAAAAACTTGATGTAATTCGTAATCAGCAGAAAATTTTCGATAGCCTAGGGTCTAAAATTATGGTGAAAGACGGAAAAAATTTTTTTTCCAATTTTTGCCCACTTTTTCGAAAATCCAAAAATCACGAAATTTCAAATGGCCATAACTTATCTCCAGATTTACCGATTTTGGCTTATCGGGGGGGGTTTTTAAAAGCCCCTGAGTAGAGTCAGAGAATGGCGTTGGATTCATCTTGATATCTATAATTTTTATACCAAAAAAAGCACTTTGAAAATTGACGAATTTTAGTCCAAGGGGTATGTATGGAAAAATTGGCAAAAATCGATGGTCCAACTTTGAAAATCTGTAAAAAATCGAAAAATCAACCCAGCCCGATGAATCAAGCGGCATTTTGAAGCTTGAACGATTACGAAGAGATACAAGTACTAAATAAAGTCATATCTCCTTCGAGAAGGGACGTTACAACGATTTTAGTGAACCCTCAAAATTTCAGAAAATGAAAAAATGCAATTTTTCGATTTTTTGCCTTTTCATATCGAATTTTTGAATTCCAGGGAAAAACTTGATGTAATTCGTAATCAGCAGAAAATTTTCGCTCGCCTAGGGTCTAAAATTATGGTGAAAAACGAAAAAATTTTTTTTTCAATTTTTGCCCACTTTTTCGAAAATCCAAAAATCACGAAATTTCAAATGGCCATAACTTATCTCCAGATTTACCGATTTTGGCTTATCGGGGGGGTTTTTAAAAGCCCCTGAGTAGAGTCAGAGAATGGTGTTGGATTCATCTTGATATCTATAATTTTTATACCAAAAAAAGCACTTTGAAAATTGACGAATTTTAGTCCAAGGGGTATGTATGGAAAAATTGGCAAAAATCGATGGTCCAACTTTGAAAATCTGTAAAAAATCGAAAAATCAACCCAGCCCGATGAACCAAGCGGCATTTTGAAGCTTGAACGATTACGAAGAGACACAAGTACTGAATATAGTCATATCTCCTTCGAGAAGGGACGTTACAACGATTTTAGTGAACCCTCAAAATTTCAGAAAATGAAAAAATGCAATTTTTCGATTTTTTGCCTTTTCATATCGAATTTTTGAATTCCAGGGAAAAACTTGATGTAATTCGTAATCAGCAGAAAATTTTCGCTCGCCTAGGGTCTAAAATTATGGTGAAAAACGAAAAAATTTTTTTTTCAATTTTTGCCCACTTTTTCGAAAATCCAAAAATCACGAAATTTCAAATGGCCATAACTTATCTCCAGATTTACCGATTTTGGCTTATCGGGGGGGTTTTTAAAAGCCCCTGAGTAGAGTCAGAGAATGGTGTTGGATTCATCTTGATATCTATAATTTTTATACCAAAAAAAGCACTTTGAAAATTGACGAATTTTAGTCCAAGGGGTATGTATGGAAAAATTGGCAAAAATCGATGGTCCAACTTTGAAAATCTGTAAAAAATCGAAAAATCAACCCAGCCCGATGAACCAAGCGGCATTTTGAAGCTTGAACGATTACGAAGAGACACAAGTACTGAATATAGTCATATCTCCTTCGAGAAGGGACGTTACAACGATTTTAGTGATTCCTCAAAATTTCAGAAAATGAAAAAACGCAATTTTTCGTTTTTTTGCCTTTTCATATCGAATTTTTGAATTTCATGGAAAAACTTAATGTAATTCGTAATCAGCAGAAAATTTTCGATCGCCTAGGGTCTAAAATTATGGTGAAAGACGGAAAAAATTTTTTTTCCAATTTTTGCCCACTTTTTCGAAAATCCAAAAATCACGAAATTTCAAATGGCCATAACTTATCTCCAGATTTACCGATTTTGGCTTATCGGGGGGGTTTTTAAAAGCCCCTGAGTAGAGTCAGAGAATGGTGTTGGATTCATCTTGATATCTATAATTTTTATACCAAAAAAAGCACTTTGAAAATTGACGAATTTTAGTCCAAGGGGTATGTATGGAAAAATTGGCAAAAATCGATGGTCCAACTTTGAAAATCTGTAAAAAATCGAAAAATCAACCCAGCCCGATGAACCAAGCGGCATTTTGAAGCTTGAACGATTACGAAGAGACACAAGTACTGAATAAACTCATATCTCCTTCGAGAAGGGACGTTACAACGATTTTAGTGAACCCTCAAAATTTCAGAAAATGAAAAAACGCAATTTTTCGTTTTTTTGCCTTTTCATATCGAATTTTCGAATTTCAGGGAAAAACTTGATGTAATTCGTAATCAGCAGAAAATTTTCGATCGCCTAGGGTCTAAAACTATGGTGAAAGACGAAAAAATTTTTTTTTTCAATTTTTGCCCACTTTTTCGAAAATCCAAAAATCACGAAATTTCAAATAGGCATAACTTATCTCCAGATTTACCGATTTTGGCTTAGCGGGGGGGTTTTTAAAAGCCCCTGAGTAGAGTCAGAGAATGGCGTTGGATTTATCTTGATATCTATAATTTGTATACCAAAAAAAGCACTTTGAAAATTGACGAATTTTAGTCCAAGGAGTATGTATGGAAAAATTGGCAAAAATCGATGGTCCAACTTTGAAAATCTGTAAAAAATCGAAAAATCAACCCAGCTCGATGAACCAAGCGGCATTTTGAAGCTTGAACGATTACGAAGAGATACAAGTACTGAATATAGTCATATCTCCTTCGAGAAGGGACGTTACAACGATTTTAGTGATTCCTCAAAATTTCAGAAAATGAAAAAACGCAATTTTTCGTTTTTTTGCCTTTTCATATCGAATTTTCGAATTTCAGGGAAAAACTTGATGTAATTCGTAATCAGCAGAAAATTTTCGATCGCCTAGGGCCTAAAATTATGGTGAAAGACGAAAAAATTTTTTTTTTCAATTTTTGCCCACTTTTTCGAAAATCCAAAAATCACGAAATTTCAAATAGGCATAACTTATCTCCAGATTTACCGATTTTGGCTTAGCGGGGGGGTTTTTAAAAGCCCCTGAGTAGAGTCAGAGAATGGCGTTGGATTTATCTTGATATCTATAATTTGTATACCAAAAAAAGCACTTTGAAAATTGACGAATTTTAGTCCAAGGAGTATGTATGGAAAAATTGGCAAAAATCGATGGTCCAACTTTGAAAATCTGTGAAAAATCGAAAAATCAACCCAGCTCGATGAACCAAGCGGCATTTTGAAGCTTGAACGATTACGAAGAGATACAAGTACTGAATATAGTCATATCTCCTTCGAGAAGGGACGTTATAACGATTTTAGTGAACCCTCAAAATTTCAGAAAATGAAAAAATGCAATTTTTCGATTTTTTGCCTATTATATCGAATTTTTGAATTTCAGGGAAAAACTTGATGTAATTCGTAATCAGCAGAAAATTTTCGCTCGCCTAGGGTCTAAAATTATGCTGAAAGACGAAAAAATTTTTTTTTTCAATTTTTGCCCACTTTTTCGAAAATCCAAAAATCACGAAATTTCAAATAGGCATAACTTATCTCCAGATTTACCGATTTTGGCTTAGCGGGGGGGTTTTTAAAAGCCCCTGAGTAGAGTCAGAGAATGGCGTTGGATTTATCTTGATATCTATAATTTTTATACCAAAAAAAGCACTTTGAAAATTGACGAACTTTAGTCCAAGGAGTATGTATGGAAAAATTGGCAAAAATCGATGGTCCAACTTTGAAAATCTGTAAAAAATCGAAAAATCAACCCAGCTCGATGAACCAAGCGGCATTTTGAAGCTTGAACGATTACGAAGAGATACAAGTACTGAATATAGTCATATCTTCTTCGAGAAGGGACGTTACATCGATTTTAGTGAACCCTCAAAATTTCAGAAAATGAAAAAATGCAATTTTTCGTTTTTTTGCCTTTTCATATCGAATTTTTGAATTTCATGGAAAAACTTAATGTAATTCGTAATCAGCAGAAAATTTTCGATCGCCTAGGGTCTAAAATTATGGTGAAAGACGGAAAAAATTTTTTTTCCAATTTTTGCCCACTTTTTCGAAAATCCAAAAATCACGAAATTTCAAATGGCCATAACTTATCTCCAGATTCACCGATTTTGGCTTATCGGGGGGGTTTTTAAAAGCCCCTGAGTAGAGTCAGAGAATGGCGTTGGATTCATCTTGATATCTATAATTTTTATACCAAAAAAAGCTCTTTGAAAATTGACGAATTTTAGTCCAAGGGGAAAAATTGGCAAATATGGCAAAATTGGCAAAATTCGATGGTCCAACTTTGAAAATCTGTAAAAAATCGAAAAATCAACCCAGCCCGATGAACCAAGCGGCATTTTGAAGCTTGAACGATTACGAAGAGATACAAGTACTGAATAAAGTCATATCTCCTTCGAGAAGGGACGTTACAACGATTTTAGTGAACCCTCAAAATTTCAGAAAATGAAAAAATGCAATTTTTCGATTTTTTGCCTTTTCATATCGAATTTTTGAATTTCAGGGAAAAACTTGATGTAATTCGTAATCAGCAGAAAATTTTCGATAGCCTAGGGTCTAAAATTATGGTGAAAGACGGAAAAAATTTTTTTTCCAATTTTTGCCCACTTTTTCGAAAATCCAAAAATCACGAAATTTCAAATGGCCATAACTTATCTCCAGATTTACCGATTTTGGCTTATCGGGGGGGGTTTTTAAAAGCCCCTGAGTAGAGTCAGAGAATGGCGTTGGATTCATCTTGATATCTATAATTTTTATACCAAAAAAAGCACTTTGAAAATTGACGAATTTTAGTCCAAGGGGTATGTATGGAAAAATTGGCAAAAATCGATGGTCCAACTTTGAAAATCTGTAAAAAATCGAAAAATCAACCCAGCCCGATGAATCAAGCGGCATTTTGAAGCTTGAACGATTACGAAGAGATACAAGTACTAAATAAAGTCATATCTCCTTCGAGAAGGGACGTTACAACGATTTTAGTGAACCCTCAAAATTTCAGAAAATGAAAAAATGCAATTTTTCGATTTTTTGCCTTTTCATATCGAATTTTTGAATTCCAGGGAAAAACTTGATGTAATTCGTAATCAGCAGAAAATTTTCGCTCGCCTAGGGTCTAAAATTATGGTGAAAAACGAAAAAATTTTTTTTTCAATTTTTGCCCACTTTTTCGAAAATCCAAAAATCACGAAATTTCAAATGGCCATAACTTATCTCCAGATTTACCGATTTTGGCTTATCGGGGGGGGTTTTTAAAAGCCCCTGAGTAGAGTCAGAGAATGGTGTTGGATTCATCTTGATATCTATAATTTTTATACCAAAAAAAGCACTTTGAAAATTGACGAATTTTAGTCCAAGGGGTATGTATGGAAAAATTGGCAAAAATCGATGGTCCAACTTTGAAAATCTGTAAAAAATCGAAAAATCAACCCAGCCCGATGAACCAAGCGGCATTTTGAAGCTTGAACGATTACGAAGAGACACAAGTACTGAATAAACTCATATCTCCTTCGAGAAGGGACGTTACAACGATTTTAGTGATTCCTCAAAATTTCAGAAAATGAAAAAACGCAATTTTTCGTTTTTTTGCCTTTTCATATCGAATTTTCGAATTTCAGGGAAAAACTTGATGTAATTCGTAATCAGCAGAAAATTTTCGATCGCCTAGGGTCTAAAACTATGGTGAAAGACGAAAAAATTTTTTTTTTCAATTTTTGCCCACTTTTTCGAAAATCCAAAAATCACGAAATTTCAAATAGGCATAACTTATCTCCAGATTTACCGATTTTGGCTTAGCGGGGGGGTTTTTAAAAGCCCCTGAGTAGAGTCAGAGAATGGCGTTGGATTTATCTTGATATCTATAATTTGTATACCAAAAAAAGCACTTTGAAAATTGACGAATTTTAGTCCAAGGAGTATGTATGGAAAAATTGGCAAAAATCGATGGTCCAACTTTGAAAATCTGTAAAAAATCGAAAAATCAACCCAGCTCGATGAACCATGCGGCATTTTGAAGCTTGAACGATTACGAAGAGATACAAGTACTGAATATAGTCATATCTCCTTCGTGAAGGAACGTTACAACGATTTTAGTGATTCCTCAAAATTTCAGAAAATGAAAAAACGCAATTTTTCGTTTTTTTGCCTTTTCATATCGAATTTTTGAATTTCATGGAAAAACTTGATGTAATTCGTAATCAGCAGAAAATTTTCGATCGCCTAGGGTCTAAAATTATGGTAAAAGACGGAAAAAATTTTTTTTCCAATTTTTGCCCACTTTTTCGAAAATCCAAAAATCACGAAATTTCAAATGGCCATAACTTATCTCCAGATTCACCGATTTTGGCTTATCGGGGGGGTTTTTAAAAGCCCCTGAGTAGAGTCAGAGAATAGCGTTGGATTCATGTTGATATCTATAATTTTTATACCAAAAAAAGCACTTTGAAAATTGACGAATTTTAGTCCAAGGAGTATGTATGGAAAAATTGGCAAAAATCGATGGTCCAACTTTGAAAATCTGTAGAAAATCGAAAAATCAACCCAGCTCGATGAACCAAGCGGCATTTTGAAGCTTGAACGATTACGAAGAGATACAAGTACTAAATATAGTCATATCTCCTTCGAGAAGGGACGTTACAACGATTTTAGTGAACCCTCAAAATTTCAGAAAATGAAAAAATGCAATTTTTCGTTTTTTTGCCTTTTCATATCGAATTTTCAAATTTCAGGGAAAAACTTGATGTAATTCGTAATCAGCAGAAAATTTTCGATCGCCTAGGGTCTAAAATTATGGTAAAAGACGGAAAAAATTTTTTTTCCAATTTTTGCCCACTTTTTCGAAAATCCAAAAATCACGAAATTTCAAATGGCCATAACTTATCTCCAGATTCACCGATTTTGGCTTATCGGGGGGGTTTTTAAAAGCCCCTGAGTAGAGTCAGAGAATGGCGTTGGATTCATCTTGATATCTATAATTTTTATACCAAAAAAAGCTCTTTGAAAATTGACGAATTTTAGTCCAAGGGGAAAAATTGGCAAATATGGCAAAATTGGCAAAATTCGATGGTCCAACTTTGAAAATCTGTAAAAAATCGAAAAATCAACCCAGCCCGATGAACCAAGCGGCATTTTGAAGCTTGAACGATTACGAAGAGATACAAGTACTGAATAAAGTCATATCTCCTTCGAGAAGGGACGTTACAACGATTTTAGTGAACCCTCAAAATTTCAGAAAATGAAAAAACGCAATTTTTCGTTTTTTTGCCTTTTCATATCGAATTTTCGAATTTCAGGGAAAAACTTGATGTAATTCGTAATCAGCAGAAAATTTTCGATCGCCTAGGGTCTAAAACTATGGTGAAAGACGAAAAAATTTTTTTTTTCAATTTTTGCCCACTTTTTCGAAAATCCAAAAATCACGGAATTTCAAATAGGCATAACTTATCTCCAGATTTACCGATTTTGGCTTAGCGGGGGGGTTTTTAAAAGCCCCTGAGTAGAGTCAGAGAATGGCGTTGGATTTATCTTGATATCTATAATTTGTATACCAAAAAAAGCACTTTGAAAATTGACGAATTTTAGTCCAAGGAGTATGTATGGAAAAATTGGCAAAAATCGATGGTCCAACTTTGAAAATCTGTAAAAAATCGAAAAATCAACCCAGCTCGATGAACCAAGCGGCATTTTGAAGCTTGAACGATTACGAAGAGATACAAGTACTGAATATAGTCATATCTCCTTCGAGAAGGGACGTTACAACGATTTTAGTGATTCCTCAAAATTTCAGAAAATGAAAAAACGCAATTTTTCGTTTTTTTGCCTTTTCATATCGAATTTTCGAATTTCAGGGAAAAACTTGATGTAATTCGTAATCAGCAGAAAATTTTCGATCGCCTAGGGCCTAAAATTATGGTGAAAGACGAAAAAATTTTTTTTTTTCAATTTTTGCCCACTTTTTCGAAAATCCAAAAATCACGAAATTTCAAATAGGCATAACTTATCTCCAGATTTACCGATTTTGGCTTATCGGGGGGGTTTTTAAAAGCCCCTGAGTAGAGTCAGAGAATGGCGTTGGATTTATCTTGATATCTATAATTTTTATACCAAAAAAAGCACTTTGAAAATTGACGAATTTTAGTCCAAGGAGTATGTATGGAAAAATTGGCAAAAATCGATGGTCCAACTTTGAAAATCTGTAAAAAATCGAAAAATCAACCCAGCTCGATGAACCAAGCGGCATTTTGAAGCTTGAACGATTACGAAGAGATACAAGTACTGAATATAGTCATATCTCCTTCGAGAAGGGACGTTACAACGGTTTTAGTGAACCCTCAAAATTTCAGAAAATGAAAAAATGCAATTTTTCGTTTTTTTGCCTTTTCATATCGAATTTTTGAATTTCATGGAAAAACTTAATGTAATTCGTAATCAGCAGAAAATTTTCGATCGCCTAGGGTCTAAAATTATGGTGAAAGACGGAAAAAATTTTTTTTCCAATTTTTGCCCACTTTTTCGAAAATCCAAAAATCACGAAATTTCAAATGGCCATAACTTATCTCCAGATTCACCGATTTTGGCTTATCGGGGGGGTTTTTAAAAGCCCCTGAGTAGAGTCAGAGAATGGCGTTGGATTCATCTTGATATCTATAATTTTTATACCAAAAAAAGCTCTTTGAAAATTGACGAATTTTAGTCCAAGGGGAAAAATTGGCAAATATGGCAAAATTGGCAAAATTCGATGGTCCAACTTTGAAAATCTGTAAAAAATCGAAAAATCAACCCAGCCCGATGAACCAAGCGGCATTTTGAAGCTTGAACGATTACGAAGAGATACAAGTACTGAATAAAGTCATATCTCCTTCGAGAAGGGACGTTACAACGATTTTAGTGAACCCTCAAAATTTCAGAAAATGAAAAAATGCAATTTTTCGATTTTTTGCCTTTTCATATCGAATTTTTGAATTTAGGGGAAAAACTTGATGTAATTCGTAATCAGCAGAAAATTTTCGATAGCCTAGGGTCTAAAATTATGGTGAAAGACGGAAAAAATTTTTTTTCCAATTTTTGCCCACTTTTTCGAAAATCCAAAAATCACGAAATTTCAAATGGCCATAACTTATCTCCAGATTTACCGATTTTGGCTTATCGGGGGGGGTTTTTAAAAGCCCCTGAGTAGAGTCAGAGAATGGCGTTGGATTCATCTTGATATCTATAATTTTTATACCAAAAAAAGCACTTTGAAAATTGACGAATTTTAGTCCAAGGGGTATGTATGGAAAAATTGGCAAAAATCGATGGTCCAACTTTGAAAATCTGTAAAAAATCGAAAAATCAACCCAGCCCGATGAATCAAGCGGCATTTTGAAGCTTGAACGATTACGAAGAGATACAAGTACTAAATAAAGTCATATCTCCTTCGAGAAGGGACGTTACAACGATTTTAGTGAACCCTCAAAATTTCAGAAAATGAAAAAATGCAATTTTTCGATTTTTTGCCTTTTCATATCGAATTTTTGAATTCCAGGGAAAAACTTGATGTAATTCGTAATCAGCAGAAAATTTTCGCTCGCCTAGGGTCTAAAATTATGGTGAAAAACGAAAAAATTTTTTTTTCAATTTTTGCCCACTTTTTCGAAAATCCAAAAATCACGAAATTTCAAATGGCCATAACTTATCTCCAGATTTACCGATTTTGGCTTATCGGGGGGGTTTTTAAAAGCCCCTGAGTAGAGTCAGAGAATGGTGTTGGATTCATCTTGATATCTATAATTTTTATACCAAAAAAAGCACTTTGAAAATTGACGAATTTTAGTCCAAGGGGTATGTATGGAAAAATTGGCAAAAATCGATGGTCCAACTTTGAAAATCTGTAAAAAATCGAAAAATCAACCCAGCCCGATGAACCAAGCGGCATTTTGAAGCTTGAACGATTACGAAGAGACACAAGTACTGAATATAGTCATATCTCCTTCGAGAAGGGACGTTACAACGATTTTAGTGAACCCTCAAAATTTCAGAAAATGAAAAAATGCAATTTTTCGATTTTTTGCCTTTTCATATCGAATTTTTGAATTCCAGGGAAAAACTTGATGTAATTCGTAATCAGCAGAAAATTTTCGCTCGCCTAGGGTCTAAAATTATGGTGAAAAACGAAAAAATTTTTTTTTCAATTTTTGCCCACTTTTTCGAAAATCCAAAAATCACGAAATTTCAAATGGCCATAACTTATCTCCAGATTTACCGATTTTGGCTTATCGGGGGGGTTTTTAAAAGCCCCTGAGTAGAGTCAGAGAATGGTGTTGGATTCATCTTGATATCTATAATTTTTATACCAAAAAAAGCACTTTGAAAATTGACGAATTTTAGTCCAAGGGGTATGTATGGAAAAATTGGCAAAAATCGATGGTCCAACTTTGAAAATCTGTAAAAAATCGAAAAATCAACCCAGCCCGATGAACCAAGCGGCATTTTGAAGCTTGAACGATTACGAAGAGACACAAGTACTGAATATAGTCATATCTCCTTCGAGAAGGGACGTTACAACGATTTTAGTGATTCCTCAAAATTTCAGAAAATGAAAAAACGCAATTTTTCGTTTTTTTGCCTTTTCATATCGAATTTTTGAATTTCATGGAAAAACTTAATGTAATTCGTAATCAGCAGAAAATTTTCGATCGCCTAGGGTCTAAAATTATGGTGAAAGACGGAAAAAATTTTTTTTCCAATTTTTGCCCACTTTTTCGAAAATCCAAAAATCACGAAATTTCAAATGGCCATAACTTATCTCCAGATTTACCGATTTTGGCTTATCGGGGGGGTTTTTAAAAGCCCCTGAGTAGAGTCAGAGAATGGTGTTGGATTCATCTTGATATCTATAATTTTTATACCAAAAAAAGCACTTTGAAAATTGACGAATTTTAGTCCAAGGGGTATGTATGGAAAAATTGGCAAAAATCGATGGTCCAACTTTGAAAATCTGTAAAAAATCGAAAAATCAACCCAGCCCGATGAACCAAGCGGCATTTTGAAGCTTGAACGATTACGAAGAGACACAAGTACTGAATAAACTCATATCTCCTTCGAGAAGGGACGTTACAACGATTTTAGTGAACCCTCAAAATTTCAGAAAATGAAAAAACGCAATTTTTCGTTTTTTTGCCTTTTCATATCGAATTTTCGAATTTCAGGGAAAAACTTGATGTAATTCGTAATCAGCAGAAAATTTTCGATCGCCTAGGGTCTAAAACTATGGTGAAAGACGAAAAAATTTTTTTTTTCAATTTTTGCCCACTTTTTCGAAAATCCAAAAATCACGAAATTTCAAATAGGCATAACTTATCTCCAGATTTACCGATTTTGGCTTAGCGGGGGGGTTTTTAAAAGCCCCTGAGTAGAGTCAGAGAATGGCGTTGGATTTATCTTGATATCTATAATTTGTATACCAAAAAAAGCACTTTGAAAATTGACGAATTTTAGTCCAAGGAGTATGTATGGAAAAATTGGCAAAAATCGATGGTCCAACTTTGAAAATCTGTAAAAAATCGAAAAATCAACCCAGCTCGATGAACCAAGCGGCATTTTGAAGCTTGAACGATTACGAAGAGATACAAGTACTGAATATAGTCATATCTCCTTCGAGAAGGGACGTTACAACGATTTTAGTGATTCCTCAAAATTTCAGAAAATGAAAAAACGCAATTTTTCGTTTTTTTGCCTTTTCATATCGAATTTTCGAATTTCAGGGAAAAACTTGATGTAATTCGTAATCAGCAGAAAATTTTCGATCGCCTAGGGCCTAAAATTATGGTGAAAGACGAAAAAATTTTTTTTTTCAATTTTTGCCCACTTTTTCGAAAATCCAAAAATCACGAAATTTCAAATAGGCATAACTTATCTCCAGATTTACCGATTTTGGCTTAGCGGGGGGGTTTTTAAAAGCCCCTGAGTAGAGTCAGAGAATGGCGTTGGATTTATCTTGATATCTATAATTTGTATACCAAAAAAAGCACTTTGAAAATTGACGAATTTTAGTCCAAGGAGTATGTATGGAAAAATTGGCAAAAATCGATGGTCCAACTTTGAAAATCTGTGAAAAATCGAAAAATCAACCCAGCTCGATGAACCAAGCGGCATTTTGAAGCTTGAACGATTACGAAGAGATACAAGTACTGAATATAGTCATATCTCCTTCGAGAAGGGACGTTATAACGATTTTAGTGAACCCTCAAAATTTCAGAAAATGAAAAAATGCAATTTTTCGATTTTTTGCCTATTATATCGAATTTTTGAATTTCAGGGAAAAACTTGATGTAATTCGTAATCAGCAGAAAATTTTCGCTCGCCTAGGGTCTAAAATTATGCTGAAAGACGAAAAAATTTTTTTTTTCAATTTTTGCCCACTTTTTCGAAAATCCAAAAATCACGAAATTTCAAATAGGCATAACTTATCTCCAGATTTACCGATTTTGGCTTAGCGGGGGGGTTTTTAAAAGCCCCTGAGTAGAGTCAGAGAATGGCGTTGGATTTATCTTGATATCTATAATTTTTATACCAAAAAAAGCACTTTGAAAATTGACGAACTTTAGTCCAAGGAGTATGTATGGAAAAATTGGCAAAAATCGATGGTCCAACTTTGAAAATCTGTAAAAAATCGAAAAATCAACCCAGCTCGATGAACCAAGCGGCATTTTGAAGCTTGAACGATTACGAAGAGATACAAGTACTGAATATAGTCATATCTTCTTCGAGAAGGGACGTTACATCGATTTTAGTGAACCCTCAAAATTTCAGAAAATGAAAAAATGCAATTTTTCGTTTTTTTGCCTTTTCATATCGAATTTTTGAATTTCATGGAAAAACTTAATGTAATTCGTAATCAGCAGAAAATTTTCGATCGCCTAGGGTCTAAAATTATGGTGAAAGACGGAAAAAATTTTTTTTCCAATTTTTGCCCACTTTTTCGAAAATCCAAAAATCACGAAATTTCAAATGGCCATAACTTATCTCCAGATTCACCGATTTTGGCTTATCGGGGGGGTTTTTAAAAGCCCCTGAGTAGAGTCAGAGAATGGCGTTGGATTCATCTTGATATCTATAATTTTTATACCAAAAAAAGCTCTTTGAAAATTGACGAATTTTAGTCCAAGGGGAAAAATTGGCAAATATGGCAAAATTGGCAAAATTCGATGGTCCAACTTTGAAAATCTGTAAAAAATCGAAAAATCAACCCAGCCCGATGAACCAAGCGGCATTTTGAAGCTTGAACGATTACGAAGAGATACAAGTACTGAATAAAGTCATATCTCCTTCGAGAAGGGACGTTACAACGATTTTAGTGAACCCTCAAAATTTCAGAAAATGAAAAAATGCAATTTTTCGATTTTTTGCCTTTTCATATCGAATTTTTGAATTTCAGGGAAAAACTTGATGTAATTCGTAATCAGCAGAAAATTTTCGATAGCCTAGGGTCTAAAATTATGGTGAAAGACGGAAAAAATTTTTTTTCCAATTTTTGCCCACTTTTTCGAAAATCCAAAAATCACGAAATTTCAAATGGCCATAACTTATCTCCAGATTTACCGATTTTGGCTTATCGGGGGGGGTTTTTAAAAGCCCCTGAGTAGAGTCAGAGAATGGCGTTGGATTCATCTTGATATCTATAATTTTTATACCAAAAAAAGCACTTTGAAAATTGACGAATTTTAGTCCAAGGGGTATGTATGGAAAAATTGGCAAAAATCGATGGTCCAACTTTGAAAATCTGTAAAAAATCGAAAAATCAACCCAGCCCGATGAATCAAGCGGCATTTTGAAGCTTGAACGATTACGAAGAGATACAAGTACTAAATAAAGTCATATCTCCTTCGAGAAGGGACGTTACAACGATTTTAGTGAACCCTCAAAATTTCAGAAAATGAAAAAATGCAATTTTTCGATTTTTTGCCTTTTCATATCGAATTTTTGAATTCCAGGGAAAAACTTGATGTAATTCGTAATCAGCAGAAAATTTTCGCTCGCCTAGGGTCTAAAATTATGGTGAAAAACGAAAAAATTTTTTTTTCAATTTTTGCCCACTTTTTCGAAAATCCAAAAATCACGAAATTTCAAATGGCCATAACTTATCTCCAGATTTACCGATTTTGGCTTATCGGGGGGGTTTTTAAAAGCCCCTGAGTAGAGTCAGAGAATGGTGTTGGATTCATCTTGATATCTATAATTTTTATACCAAAAAAAGCACTTTGAAAATTGACGAATTTTAGTCCAAGGGGTATGTATGGAAAAATTGGCAAAAATCGATGGTCCAACTTTGAAAATCTGTAAAAAATCGAAAAATCAACCCAGCCCGATGAACCAAGCGGCATTTTGAAGCTTGAACGATTACGAAGAGACACAAGTACTGAATAAACTCATATCTCCTTCGAGAAGGGACGTTACAACGATTTTAGTGAACCCTCAAAATTTCAGAAAATGAAAAAACGCAATTTTTCGTTTTTTTGCCTTTTCATATCGAATTTTCGAATTTCAGGGAAAAACTTGATGTAATTCGTAATCAGCAGAAAATTTTCGATCGCCTAGGGCCTAAAATTATGGTGAAAGACGAAAAAATTTTTTTTTTTCAATTTTTGCCCACTTTTTCGAAAATCCAAAAATCACGAAATTTCAAATAGGCATAACTTATCTCCAGATTTACCGATTTTGGCTTATCGGGGGGGTTTTTAAAAGCCCCTGAGTAGAGTCAGAGAATGGCGTTGGATTTATCTTGATATCTATAATTTTTATACCAAAAAAAGCACTTTGAAAATTGACGAATTTTAGTCCAAGGAGTATGTATGGAAAAATTGGCAAAAATCGATGGTCCAACTTTGAAAATCTGTAAAAAATCGAAAAATCAACCCAGCTCGATGAACCAAGCGGCATTTTGAAGCTTGAACGATTACGAAGAGATACAAGTACTGAATATAGTCATATCTCCTTCGAGAAGGGACGTTACAACGGTTTTAGTGAACCCTCAAAATTTCAGAAAATGAAAAAATGCAATTTTTCGTTTTTTTGCCTTTTCATATCGAATTTTTGAATTTCATGGAAAAACTTAATGTAATTCGTAATCAGCAGAAAATTTTCGATCGCCTAGGGTCTAAAATTATGGTGAAAGACGGAAAAAATTTTTTTTCCAATTTTTGCCCACTTTTTCGAAAATCCAAAAATCACGAAATTTCAAATGGCCATAACTTATCTCCAGATTCACCGATTTTGGCTTATCGGGGGGGTTTTTAAAAGCCCCTGAGTAGAGTCAGAGAATGGCGTTGGATTCATCTTGATATCTATAATTTTTATACCAAAAAAAGCTCTTTGAAAATTGACGAATTTTAGTCCAAGGGGAAAAATTGGCAAATATGGCAAAATTGGCAAAATTCGATGGTCCAACTTTGAAAATCTGTAAAAAATCGAAAAATCAACCCAGCCCGATGAACCAAGCGGCATTTTGAAGCTTGAACGATTACGAAGAGATACAAGTACTGAATAAAGTCATATCTCCTTCGAGAAGGGACGTTACAACGATTTTAGTGAACCCTCAAAATTTCAGAAAATGAAAAAATGCAATTTTTCGATTTTTTGCCTTTTCATATCGAATTTTTGAATTCCAGGGAAAAACTTGATGTAATTCGTAATCAGCAGAAAATTTTCGCTCGCCTAGGGTCTAAAATTATGGTGAAAAACGAAAAAATTTTTTTTTCAATTTTTGCCCACTTTTTCGAAAATCCAAAAATCACGAAATTTCAAATGGCCATAACTTATCTCCAGATTTACCGATTTTGGCTTATCGGGGGGGTTTTTAAAAGCCCCTGAGTAGAGTCAGAGAATGGTGTTGGATTCATCTTGATATCTATAATTTTTATACCAAAAAAAGCACTTTGAAAATTGACGAATTTTAGTCCAAGGGGTATGTATGGAAAAATTGGCAAAAATCGATGGTCCAACTTTGAAAATCTGTAAAAAATCGAAAAATCAACCCAGCCCGATGAACCAAGCGGCATTTTGAAGCTTGAACGATTACGAAGAGACACAAGTACTGAATATAGTCATATCTCCTTCGAGAAGGGACGTTACAACGATTTTAGTGAACCCTCAAAATTTCAGAAAATGAAAAAATGCAATTTTTCGATTTTTTGCCTTTTCATATCGAATTTTTGAATTCCAGGGAAAAACTTGATGTAATTCGTAATCAGCAGAAAATTTTCGCTCGCCTAGGGTCTAAAATTATGGTGAAAAACGAAAAAATTTTTTTTTCAATTTTTGCCCACTTTTTCGAAAATCCAAAAATCACGAAATTTCAAATGGCCATAACTTATCTCCAGATTTACCGATTTTGGCTTATCGGGGGGGTTTTTAAAAGCCCCTGAGTAGAGTCAGAGAATGGTGTTGGATTCATCTTGATATCTATAATTTTTATACCAAAAAAAGCACTTTGAAAATTGACGAATTTTAGTCCAAGGGGTATGTATGGAAAAATTGGCAAAAATCGATGGTCCAACTTTGAAAATCTGTAAAAAATCGAAAAATCAACCCAGCCCGATGAACCAAGCGGCATTTTGAAGCTTGAACGATTACGAAGAGACACAAGTACTGAATATAGTCATATCTCCTTCGAGAAGGGACGTTACAACGATTTTAGTGATTCCTCAAAATTTCAGAAAATGAAAAAACGCAATTTTTCGTTTTTTTGCCTTTTCATATCGAATTTTTGAATTTCATGGAAAAACTTAATGTAATTCGTAATCAGCAGAAAATTTTCGATCGCCTAGGGTCTAAAATTATGGTGAAAGACGGAAAAAATTTTTTTTCCAATTTTTGCCCACTTTTTCGAAAATCCAAAAATCACGAAATTTCAAATGGCCATAACTTATCTCCAGATTTACCGATTTTGGCTTATCGGGGGGGTTTTTAAAAGCCCCTGAGTAGAGTCAGAGAATGGTGTTGGATTCATCTTGATATCTATAATTTTTATACCAAAAAAAGCACTTTGAAAATTGACGAATTTTAGTCCAAGGGGTATGTATGGAAAAATTGGCAAAAATCGATGGTCCAACTTTGAAAATCTGTAAAAAATCGAAAAATCAACCCAGCCCGATGAACCAAGCGGCATTTTGAAGCTTGAACGATTACGAAGAGACACAAGTACTGAATAAACTCATATCTCCTTCGAGAAGGGACGTTACAACGATTTTAGTGAACCCTCAAAATTTCAGAAAATGAAAAAACGCAATTTTTCGTTTTTTTGCCTTTTCATATCGAATTTTCGAATTTCAGGGAAAAACTTGATGTAATTCGTAATCAGCAGAAAATTTTCGATCGCCTAGGGTCTAAAACTATGGTGAAAGACGAAAAAATTTTTTTTTTCAATTTTTGCCCACTTTTTCGAAAATCCAAAAATCACGAAATTTCAAATAGGCATAACTTATCTCCAGATTTACCGATTTTGGCTTAGCGGGGGGGTTTTTAAAAGCCCCTGAGTAGAGTCAGAGAATGGCGTTGGATTTATCTTGATATCTATAATTTGTATACCAAAAAAAGCACTTTGAAAATTGACGAATTTTAGTCCAAGGAGTATGTATGGAAAAATTGGCAAAAATCGATGGTCCAACTTTGAAAATCTGTAAAAAATCGAAAAATCAACCCAGCTCGATGAACCAAGCGGCATTTTGAAGCTTGAACGATTACGAAGAGATACAAGTACTGAATATAGTCATATCTCCTTCGAGAAGGGACGTTACAACGATTTTAGTGATTCCTCAAAATTTCAGAAAATGAAAAAACGCAATTTTTCGTTTTTTTGCCTTTTCATATCGAATTTTCGAATTTCAGGGAAAAACTTGATGTAATTCGTAATCAGCAGAAAATTTTCGATCGCCTAGGGCCTAAAATTATGGTGAAAGACGAAAAAATTTTTTTTTTCAATTTTTGCCCACTTTTTCGAAAATCCAAAAATCACGAAATTTCAAATAGGCATAACTTATCTCCAGATTTACCGATTTTGGCTTAGCGGGGGGGTTTTTAAAAGCCCCTGAGTAGAGTCAGAGAATGGCGTTGGATTTATCTTGATATCTATAATTTGTATACCAAAAAAAGCACTTTGAAAATTGACGAATTTTAGTCCAAGGAGTATGTATGGAAAAATTGGCAAAAATCGATGGTCCAACTTTGAAAATCTGTGAAAAATCGAAAAATCAACCCAGCTCGATGAACCAAGCGGCATTTTGAAGCTTGAACGATTACGAAGAGATACAAGTACTGAATATAGTCATATCTCCTTCGAGAAGGGACGTTATAACGATTTTAGTGAACCCTCAAAATTTCAGAAAATGAAAAAATGCAATTTTTCGATTTTTTGCCTATTATATCGAATTTTTGAATTTCAGGGAAAAACTTGATGTAATTCGTAATCAGCAGAAAATTTTCGCTCGCCTAGGGTCTAAAATTATGCTGAAAGACGAAAAAATTTTTTTTTTCAATTTTTGCCCACTTTTTCGAAAATCCAAAAATCACGAAATTTCAAATAGGCATAACTTATCTCCAGATTTACCGATTTTGGCTTAGCGGGGGGGTTTTTAAAAGCCCCTGAGTAGAGTCAGAGAATGGCGTTGGATTTATCTTGATATCTATAATTTTTATACCAAAAAAAGCACTTTGAAAATTGACGAACTTTAGTCCAAGGAGTATGTATGGAAAAATTGGCAAAAATCGATGGTCCAACTTTGAAAATCTGTAAAAAATCGAAAAATCAACCCAGCTCGATGAACCAAGCGGCATTTTGAAGCTTGAACGATTACGAAGAGATACAAGTACTGAATATAGTCATATCTTCTTCGAGAAGGGACGTTACATCGATTTTAGTGAACCCTCAAAATTTCAGAAAATGAAAAAATGCAATTTTTCGTTTTTTTGCCTTTTCATATCGAATTTTTGAATTTCATGGAAAAACTTAATGTAATTCGTAATCAGCAGAAAATTTTCGATCGCCTAGGGTCTAAAATTATGGTGAAAGACGGAAAAAATTTTTTTTCCAATTTTTGCCCACTTTTTCGAAAATCCAAAAATCACGAAATTTCAAATGGCCATAACTTATCTCCAGATTCACCGATTTTGGCTTATCGGGGGGGTTTTTAAAAGCCCCTGAGTAGAGTCAGAGAATGGCGTTGGATTCATCTTGATATCTATAATTTTTATACCAAAAAAAGCTCTTTGAAAATTGACGAATTTTAGTCCAAGGGGAAAAATTGGCAAATATGGCAAAATTGGCAAAATTCGATGGTCCAACTTTGAAAATCTGTAAAAAATCGAAAAATCAACCCAGCCCGATGAACCAAGCGGCATTTTGAAGCTTGAACGATTACGAAGAGATACAAGTACTGAATAAAGTCATATCTCCTTCGAGAAGGGACGTTACAACGATTTTAGTGAACCCTCAAAATTTCAGAAAATGAAAAAATGCAATTTTTCGATTTTTTGCCTTTTCATATCGAATTTTTGAATTTCAGGGAAAAACTTGATGTAATTCGTAATCAGCAGAAAATTTTCGATAGCCTAGGGTCTAAAATTATGGTGAAAGACGGAAAAAATTTTTTTTCCAATTTTTGCCCACTTTTTCGAAAATCCAAAAATCACGAAATTTCAAATGGCCATAACTTATCTCCAGATTTACCGATTTTGGCTTATCGGGGGGGGTTTTTAAAAGCCCCTGAGTAGAGTCAGAGAATGGCGTTGGATTCATCTTGATATCTATAATTTTTATACCAAAAAAAGCACTTTGAAAATTGACGAATTTTAGTCCAAGGGGTATGTATGGAAAAATTGGCAAAAATCGATGGTCCAACTTTGAAAATCTGTAAAAAATCGAAAAATCAACCCAGCCCGATGAATCAAGCGGCATTTTGAAGCTTGAACGATTACGAAGAGATACAAGTACTAAATAAAGTCATATCTCCTTCGAGAAGGGACGTTACAACGATTTTAGTGAACCCTCAAAATTTCAGAAAATGAAAAAATGCAATTTTTCGATTTTTTGCCTTTTCATATCGAATTTTTGAATTCCAGGGAAAAACTTGATGTAATTCGTAATCAGCAGAAAATTTTCGCTCGCCTAGGGTCTAAAATTATGGTGAAAAACGAAAAAATTTTTTTTTCAATTTTTGCCCACTTTTTCGAAAATCCAAAAATCACGAAATTTCAAATGGCCATAACTTATCTCCAGATTTACCGATTTTGGCTTATCGGGGGGGGTTTTTAAAAGCCCCTGAGTAGAGTCAGAGAATGGTGTTGGATTCATCTTGATATCTATAATTTTTATACCAAAAAAAGCACTTTGAAAATTGACGAATTTTAGTCCAAGGGGTATGTATGGAAAAATTGGCAAAAATCGATGGTCCAACTTTGAAAATCTGTAAAAAATCGAAAAATCAACCCAGCCCGATGAACCAAGCGGCATTTTGAAGCTTGAACGATTACGAAGAGACACAAGTACTGAATAAACTCATATCTCCTTCGAGAAGGGACGTTACAACGATTTTAGTGATTCCTCAAAATTTCAGAAAATGAAAAAACGCAATTTTTCGTTTTTTTGCCTTTTCATATCGAATTTTCGAATTTCAGGGAAAAACTTGATGTAATTCGTAATCAGCAGAAAATTTTCGATCGCCTAGGGTCTAAAACTATGGTGAAAGACGAAAAAATTTTTTTTTTCAATTTTTGCCCACTTTTTCGAAAATCCAAAAATCACGAAATTTCAAATAGGCATAACTTATCTCCAGATTTACCGATTTTGGCTTAGCGGGGGGGTTTTTAAAAGCCCCTGAGTAGAGTCAGAGAATGGCGTTGGATTTATCTTGATATCTATAATTTGTATACCAAAAAAAGCACTTTGAAAATTGACGAATTTTAGTCCAAGGAGTATGTATGGAAAAATTGGCAAAAATCGATGGTCCAACTTTGAAAATCTGTAAAAAATCGAAAAATCAACCCAGCTCGATGAACCAAGCGGCATTTTGAAGCTTGAACGATTACGAAGAGATACAAGTACTGAATATAGTCATATCTCCTTCGTGAAGGAACGTTACAACGATTTTAGTGATTCCTCAAAATTTCAGAAAATGAAAAAACGCAATTTTTCGTTTTTTTGCCTTTTCATATCGAATTTTTGAATTTCATGGAAAAACTTGATGTAATTCGTAATCAGCAGAAAATTTTCGATCGCCTAGGGTCTAAAATTATGGTAAAAGACGGAAAAAATTTTTTTTCCAATTTTTGCCCACTTTTTCGAAAATCCAAAAATCACGAAATTTCAAATGGCCATAACTTATCTCCAGATTCACCGATTTTGGCTTATCGGGGGGGTTTTTAAAAGCCCCTGAGTAGAGTCAGAGAATAGCGTTGGATTCATGTTGATATCTATAATTTTTATACCAAAAAAAGCACTTTGAAAATTGACGAATTTTAGTCCAAGGAGTATGTATGGAAAAATTGGCAAAAATCGATGGTCCAACTTTGAAAATCTGTAGAAAATCGAAAAATCAACCCAGCTCGATGAACCAAGCGGCATTTTGAAGCTTGAACGATTACGAAGAGATACAAGTACTAAATATAGTCATATCTCCTTCGAGAAGGGACGTTACAACGATTTTAGTGAACCCTCAAAATTTCAGAAAATGAAAAAATGCAATTTTTCGTTTTTTTGCCTTTTCATATCGAATTTTCAAATTTCAGGGAAAAACTTGATGTAATTCGTAATCAGCAGAAAATTTTCGATCGCCTAGGGTCTAAAATTATGGTGAAAGACGAAAAAATTTTTTTTTTCAATTTTTGCCCACTTTTTCGAAAATCCAAAAATCACGAAATTTCAAATAGGCATAACTTATCTCCAGATTTACCGATTTTGGCTTATCGGGGGGGTTTTTAAAAGCCCCTGAGTAGAGTCAGAGAATGGCGTTGGATTTATCTTGATATCAATAATTTTTATACCAAAAAAAGCACTTTGAAAATTGACGAATTTTAGTCCAAGGGGAAAAATTGGCAAATATGGCAAAATTGGCAAAATTCGATGGTCCAACTTTGAAAATCTGTAAAAAATCAAAAAATCAACCCAGCCCGATGAACCAAGCGGCATTTTGAAGCTTGAACGATTACGATGAGATACAAGTACTGAATAAACTCATATCTCCTTCGAGAAGGGACGTTACAACGATTTTAGTGAACCCTCAAAATTTCAGAAAATGAAAAAACGCAATTTTTCGTTTTTTTGCCTTTTCATATCGAATTTTCGAATTTCAGGGAAAAACTTGATGTAATTCGTAATCAGCAGAAAATTTTCGATCGCCTAGGGTCTAAAACTATGGTGAAAGACGAAAAAATTTTTTTTTTCAATTTTTGCCCACTTTTTCGAAAATCCAAAAATCACGGAATTTCAAATAGGCATAACTTATCTCCAGATTTACCGATTTTGGCTTAGCGGGGGGGTTTTTAAAAGCCCCTGAGTAGAGTCAGAGAATGGCGTTGGATTCATCTTGATATCTATAATTTTTATACCAAAAAAAGCACTTTGAAAATTGACGAATTTTAGTCCAAGGGGTATGTATGGAAAAATTGGCAAAAATCGATGGTCCAACTTTGAAAATCTGTAAAAAATCGAAAAATCAACCCAGCCCGATGAATCAAGCGGCATTTTGAAGCTTGAACGATTACGAAGAGATACAAGTACTAAATAAAGTCATATCTCCTTCGAGAAGGGACGTTACAACGATTTTAGTGAACCCTCAAAATTTCAGAAAATGAAAAAATGCAATTTTTCGATTTTTTGCCTTTTCATATCGAATTTTTGAATTCCAGGGAAAAACTTGATGTAATTCGTAATCAGCAGAAAATTTTCGCTCGCCTAGGGTCTAAAATTATGGTGAAAAACGAAAAATTTTTTTTTTCAATTTTTGCCCACTTTTTCGAAAATCCAAAAATCACGAAATTTCAAATAGGCATAACTTATCTCCAGATTTACCGATTTTGGCTTATCGGGGGGGTTTTTAAAAGCCCCTGAGTAGAGTCAGAGAATGGCGTTGGATTTATCTTGATATCAATAATTTTTATACCAAAAAAAGCACTTTGAAAATTGACGAATTTTAGTCCAAGGGGAAAAATTGGCAAATATGGCAAAATTGGCAAAATTCGATGGTCCAACTTTGAAAATCTGTAAAAAATCAAAAAATCAACCCAGCCCGATGAACCAAGCGGCATTTTGAAGCTTGAACGATTACGATGAGATACAAGTACTGAATAAACTCATATCTCCTTCGAGAAGGGACGTTACAACGATTTTAGTGAACCCTCAAAATTTCAGAAAATGAAAAAACGCAATTTTTCGTTTTTTTGCCTTTTCATATCGAATTTTCGAATTTCAGGGAAAAACTTGATGTAATTCGTAATCAGCAGAAAATTTTCGATCGCCTAGGGTCTAAAATTATGGTAAAAGACGGAAAAAATTTTTTTTCCAATTTTTGCCCACTTTTTCGAAAATCCAAAAATCACGAAATTTCAAATGGCCATAACTTATCTCCAGATTCACCGATTTTGGCTTATCGGGGGGGTTTTTAAAAGCCCCTGAGTAGAGTCAGAGAATGGCGTTGGATTCATCTTGATATCTATAATTTTTATACCAAAAAAAGCTCTTTGAAAATTGACGAATTTTAGTCCAAGGGGAAAAATTGGCAAATATGGCAAAATTGGCAAAATTCGATGGTCCAACTTTGAAAATCTGTAAAAAATCGAAAAATCAACCCAGCCCGATGAACCAAGCGGCATTTTGAAGCTTGAACGATTACGAAGAGATACAAGTACTGAATAAAGTCATATCTCCTTCGAGAAGGGACGTTACAACGATTTTAGTGAACCCTCAAAATTTCAGAAAATGAAAAAACGCAATTTTTCGTTTTTTTGCCTTTTCATATCGAATTTTCGAATTTCAGGGAAAAACTTGATGTAATTCGTAATCAGCAGAAAATTTTCGATCGCCTAGGGTCTAAAACTATGGTGAAAGACGAAAAAATTTTTTTTTTCAATTTTTGCCCACTTTTTCGAAAATCCAAAAATCACGGAATTTCAAATAGGCATAACTTATCTCCAGATTTACCGATTTTGGCTTAGCGGGGGGGTTTTTAAAAGCCCCTGAGTAGAGTCAGAGAATGGCGTTGGATTTATCTTGATATCTATAATTTGTATACCAAAAAAAGCACTTTGAAAATTGACGAATTTTAGTCCAAGGAGTATGTATGGAAAAATTGGCAAAAATCGATGGTCCAACTTTGAAAATCTGTAAAAAATCGAAAAATCAACCCAGCTCGATGAACCAAGCGGCATTTTGAAGCTTGAACGATTACGAAGAGATACAAGTACTGAATATAGTCATATCTCCTTCGAGAAGGGACGTTACAACGATTTTAGTGATTCCTCAAAATTTCAGAAAATGAAAAAACGCAATTTTTCGTTTTTTTGCCTTTTCATATCGAATTTTCGAATTTCAGGGAAAAACTTGATGTAATTCGTAATCAGCAGAAAATTTTCGATCGCCTAGGGCCTAAAATTATGGTGAAAGACGAAAAAATTTTTTTTTTTCAATTTTTGCCCACTTTTTCGAAAATCCAAAAATCACGAAATTTCAAATAGGCATAACTTATCTCCAGATTTACCGATTTTGGCTTATCGGGGGGGTTTTTAAAAGCCCCTGAGTAGAGTCAGAGAATGGCGTTGGATTTATCTTGATATCTATAATTTTTATACCAAAAAAAGCACTTTGAAAATTGACGAATTTTAGTCCAAGGAGTATGTATGGAAAAATTGGCAAAAATCGATGGTCCAACTTTGAAAATCTGTAAAAAATCGAAAAATCAACCCAGCTCGATGAACCAAGCGGCATTTTGAAGCTTGAACGATTACGAAGAGATACAAGTACTGAATATAGTCATATCTCCTTCGAGAAGGGACGTTACAACGGTTTTAGTGAACCCTCAAAATTTCAGAAAATGAAAAAATGCAATTTTTCGTTTTTTTGCCTTTTCATATCGAATTTTTGAATTTCATGGAAAAACTTAATGTAATTCGTAATCAGCAGAAAATTTTCGATCGCCTAGGGTCTAAAATTATGGTGAAAGACGGAAAAAATTTTTTTTCCAATTTTTGCCCACTTTTTCGAAAATCCAAAAATCACGAAATTTCAAATGGCCATAACTTATCTCCAGATTCACCGATTTTGGCTTATCGGGGGGGTTTTTAAAAGCCCCTGAGTAGAGTCAGAGAATGGCGTTGGATTCATCTTGATATCTATAATTTTTATACCAAAAAAAGCTCTTTGAAAATTGACGAATTTTAGTCCAAGGGGAAAAATTGGCAAATATGGCAAAATTGGCAAAATTCGATGGTCCAACTTTGAAAATCTGTAAAAAATCGAAAAATCAACCCAGCCCGATGAACCAAGCGGCATTTTGAAGCTTGAACGATTACGAAGAGATACAAGTACTGAATAAAGTCATATCTCCTTCGAGAAGGGACGTTACAACGATTTTAGTGAACCCTCAAAATTTCAGAAAATGAAAAAATGCAATTTTTCGATTTTTTGCCTTTTCATATCGAATTTTTGAATTTCAGGGAAAAACTTGATGTAATTCGTAATCAGCAGAAAATTTTCGATAGCCTAGGGTCTAAAATTATGGTGAAAGACGGAAAAAATTTTTTTTCCAATTTTTGCCCACTTTTTCGAAAATCCAAAAATCACGAAATTTCAAATGGCCATAACTTATCTCCAGATTTACCGATTTTGGCTTATCGGGGGGGGTTTTTAAAAGCCCCTGAGTAGAGTCAGAGAATGGCGTTGGATTCATCTTGATATCTATAATTTTTATACCAAAAAAAGCACTTTGAAAATTGACGAATTTTAGTCCAAGGGGTATGTATGGAAAAATTGGCAAAAATCGATGGTCCAACTTTGAAAATCTGTAAAAAATCGAAAAATCAACCCAGCCCGATGAATCAAGCGGCATTTTGAAGCTTGAACGATTACGAAGAGATACAAGTACTAAATAAAGTCATATCTCCTTCGAGAAGGGACGTTACAACGATTTTAGTGAACCCTCAAAATTTCAGAAAATGAAAAAATGCAATTTTTCGATTTTTTGCCTTTTCATATCGAATTTTTGAATTCCAGGGAAAAACTTGATGTAATTCGTAATCAGCAGAAAATTTTCGCTCGCCTAGGGTCTAAAATTATGGTGAAAAACGAAAAAATTTTTTTTTCAATTTTTGCCCACTTTTTCGAAAATCCAAAAATCACGAAATTTCAAATGGCCATAACTTATCTCCAGATTTACCGATTTTGGCTTATCGGGGGGGTTTTTAAAAGCCCCTGAGTAGAGTCAGAGAATGGTGTTGGATTCATCTTGATATCTATAATTTTTATACCAAAAAAAGCACTTTGAAAATTGACGAATTTTAGTCCAAGGGGTATGTATGGAAAAATTGGCAAAAATCGATGGTCCAACTTTGAAAATCTGTAAAAAATCGAAAAATCAACCCAGCCCGATGAACCAAGCGGCATTTTGAAGCTTGAACGATTACGAAGAGACACAAGTACTGAATATAGTCATATCTCCTTCGAGAAGGGACGTTACAACGATTTTAGTGAACCCTCAAAATTTCAGAAAATGAAAAAATGCAATTTTTCGATTTTTTGCCTTTTCATATCGAATTTTTGAATTCCAGGGAAAAACTTGATGTAATTCGTAATCAGCAGAAAATTTTCGCTCGCCTAGGGTCTAAAATTATGGTGAAAAACGAAAAAATTTTTTTTTCAATTTTTGCCCACTTTTTCGAAAATCCAAAAATCACGAAATTTCAAATGGCCATAACTTATCTCCAGATTTACCGATTTTGGCTTATCGGGGGGGTTTTTAAAAGCCCCTGAGTAGAGTCAGAGAATGGTGTTGGATTCATCTTGATATCTATAATTTTTATACCAAAAAAAGCACTTTGAAAATTGACGAATTTTAGTCCAAGGGGTATGTATGGAAAAATTGGCAAAAATCGATGGTCCAACTTTGAAAATCTGTAAAAAATCGAAAAATCAACCCAGCCCGATGAACCAAGCGGCATTTTGAAGCTTGAACGATTACGAAGAGACACAAGTACTGAATATAGTCATATCTCCTTCGAGAAGGGACGTTACAACGATTTTAGTGATTCCTCAAAATTTCAGAAAATGAAAAAACGCAATTTTTCGTTTTTTTGCCTTTTCATATCGAATTTTTGAATTTCATGGAAAAACTTAATGTAATTCGTAATCAGCAGAAAATTTTCGATCGCCTAGGGTCTAAAATTATGGTGAAAGACGGAAAAAATTTTTTTTCCAATTTTTGCCCACTTTTTCGAAAATCCAAAAATCACGAAATTTCAAATGGCCATAACTTATCTCCAGATTTACCGATTTTGGCTTATCGGGGGGGTTTTTAAAAGCCCCTGAGTAGAGTCAGAGAATGGTGTTGGATTCATCTTGATATCTATAATTTTTATACCAAAAAAAGCACTTTGAAAATTGACGAATTTTAGTCCAAGGGGTATGTATGGAAAAATTGGCAAAAATCGATGGTCCAACTTTGAAAATCTGTAAAAAATCGAAAAATCAACCCAGCCCGATGAACCAAGCGGCATTTTGAAGCTTGAACGATTACGAAGAGACACAAGTACTGAATAAACTCATATCTCCTTCGAGAAGGGACGTTACAACGATTTTAGTGAACCCTCAAAATTTCAGAAAATGAAAAAACGCAATTTTTCGTTTTTTTGCCTTTTCATATCGAATTTTCGAATTTCAGGGAAAAACTTGATGTAATTCGTAATCAGCAGAAAATTTTCGATCGCCTAGGGTCTAAAACTATGGTGAAAGACGAAAAAATTTTTTTTTTCAATTTTTGCCCACTTTTTCGAAAATCCAAAAATCACGAAATTTCAAATAGGCATAACTTATCTCCAGATTTACCGATTTTGGCTTAGCGGGGGGGTTTTTAAAAGCCCCTGAGTAGAGTCAGAGAATGGCGTTGGATTTATCTTGATATCTATAATTTGTATACCAAAAAAAGCACTTTGAAAATTGACGAATTTTAGTCCAAGGAGTATGTATGGAAAAATTGGCAAAAATCGATGGTCCAACTTTGAAAATCTGTAAAAAATCGAAAAATCAACCCAGCTCGATGAACCAAGCGGCATTTTGAAGCTTGAACGATTACGAAGAGATACAAGTACTGAATATAGTCATATCTCCTTCGAGAAGGGACGTTACAACGATTTTAGTGATTCCTCAAAATTTCAGAAAATGAAAAAACGCAATTTTTCGTTTTTTTGCCTTTTCATATCGAATTTTCGAATTTCAGGGAAAAACTTGATGTAATTCGTAATCAGCAGAAAATTTTCGATCGCCTAGGGCCTAAAATTATGGTGAAAGACGAAAAAATTTTTTTTTTCAATTTTTGCCCACTTTTTCGAAAATCCAAAAATCACGAAATTTCAAATAGGCATAACTTATCTCCAGATTTACCGATTTTGGCTTAGCGGGGGGGTTTTTAAAAGCCCCTGAGTAGAGTCAGAGAATGGCGTTGGATTTATCTTGATATCTATAATTTGTATACCAAAAAAAGCACTTTGAAAATTGACGAATTTTAGTCCAAGGAGTATGTATGGAAAAATTGGCAAAAATCGATGGTCCAACTTTGAAAATCTGTGAAAAATCGAAAAATCAACCCAGCTCGATGAACCAAGCGGCATTTTGAAGCTTGAACGATTACGAAGAGATACAAGTACTGAATATAGTCATATCTCCTTCGAGAAGGGACGTTATAACGATTTTAGTGAACCCTCAAAATTTCAGAAAATGAAAAAATGCAATTTTTCGATTTTTTGCCTATTATATCGAATTTTTGAATTTCAGGGAAAAACTTGATGTAATTCGTAATCAGCAGAAAATTTTCGCTCGCCTAGGGTCTAAAATTATGCTGAAAGACGAAAAAATTTTTTTTTTCAATTTTTGCCCACTTTTTCGAAAATCCAAAAATCACGAAATTTCAAATAGGCATAACTTATCTCCAGATTTACCGATTTTGGCTTAGCGGGGGGGTTTTTAAAAGCCCCTGAGTAGAGTCAGAGAATGGCGTTGGATTTATCTTGATATCTATAATTTTTATACCAAAAAAAGCACTTTGAAAATTGACGAACTTTAGTCCAAGGAGTATGTATGGAAAAATTGGCAAAAATCGATGGTCCAACTTTGAAAATCTGTAAAAAATCGAAAAATCAACCCAGCTCGATGAACCAAGCGGCATTTTGAAGCTTGAACGATTACGAAGAGATACAAGTACTGAATATAGTCATATCTTCTTCGAGAAGGGACGTTACATCGATTTTAGTGAACCCTCAAAATTTCAGAAAATGAAAAAATGCAATTTTTCGTTTTTTTGCCTTTTCATATCGAATTTTTGAATTTCATGGAAAAACTTAATGTAATTCGTAATCAGCAGAAAATTTTCGATCGCCTAGGGTCTAAAATTATGGTGAAAGACGGAAAAAATTTTTTTTCCAATTTTTGCCCACTTTTTCGAAAATCCAAAAATCACGAAATTTCAAATGGCCATAACTTATCTCCAGATTCACCGATTTTGGCTTATCGGGGGGGTTTTTAAAAGCCCCTGAGTAGAGTCAGAGAATGGCGTTGGATTCATCTTGATATCTATAATTTTTATACCAAAAAAAGCTCTTTGAAAATTGACGAATTTTAGTCCAAGGGGAAAAATTGGCAAATATGGCAAAATTGGCAAAATTCGATGGTCCAACTTTGAAAATCTGTAAAAAATCGAAAAATCAACCCAGCCCGATGAACCAAGCGGCATTTTGAAGCTTGAACGATTACGAAGAGATACAAGTACTGAATAAAGTCATATCTCCTTCGAGAAGGGACGTTACAACGATTTTAGTGAACCCTCAAAATTTCAGAAAATGAAAAAATGCAATTTTTCGATTTTTTGCCTTTTCATATCGAATTTTTGAATTTCAGGGAAAAACTTGATGTAATTCGTAATCAGCAGAAAATTTTCGATAGCCTAGGGTCTAAAATTATGGTGAAAGACGGAAAAAATTTTTTTTCCAATTTTTGCCCACTTTTTCGAAAATCCAAAAATCACGAAATTTCAAATGGCCATAACTTATCTCCAGATTTACCGATTTTGGCTTATCGGGGGGGGTTTTTAAAAGCCCCTGAGTAGAGTCAGAGAATGGCGTTGGATTCATCTTGATATCTATAATTTTTATACCAAAAAAAGCACTTTGAAAATTGACGAATTTTAGTCCAAGGGGTATGTATGGAAAAATTGGCAAAAATCGATGGTCCAACTTTGAAAATCTGTAAAAAATCGAAAAATCAACCCAGCCCGATGAATCAAGCGGCATTTTGAAGCTTGAACGATTACGAAGAGATACAAGTACTAAATAAAGTCATATCTCCTTCGAGAAGGGACGTTACAACGATTTTAGTGAACCCTCAAAATTTCAGAAAATGAAAAAATGCAATTTTTCGATTTTTTGCCTTTTCATATCGAATTTTTGAATTCCAGGGAAAAACTTGATGTAATTCGTAATCAGCAGAAAATTTTCGCTCGCCTAGGGTCTAAAATTATGGTGAAAAACGAAAAAATTTTTTTTTCAATTTTTGCCCACTTTTTCGAAAATCCAAAAATCACGAAATTTCAAATGGCCATAACTTATCTCCAGATTTACCGATTTTGGCTTATCGGGGGGGGTTTTTAAAAGCCCCTGAGTAGAGTCAGAGAATGGTGTTGGATTCATCTTGATATCTATAATTTTTATACCAAAAAAAGCACTTTGAAAATTGACGAATTTTAGTCCAAGGGGTATGTATGGAAAAATTGGCAAAAATCGATGGTCCAACTTTGAAAATCTGTAAAAAATCGAAAAATCAACCCAGCCCGATGAACCAAGCGGCATTTTGAAGCTTGAACGATTACGAAGAGACACAAGTACTGAATAAACTCATATCTCCTTCGAGAAGGGACGTTACAACGATTTTAGTGATTCCTCAAAATTTCAGAAAATGAAAAAACGCAATTTTTCGTTTTTTTGCCTTTTCATATCGAATTTTCGAATTTCAGGGAAAAACTTGATGTAATTCGTAATCAGCAGAAAATTTTCGATCGCCTAGGGTCTAAAACTATGGTGAAAGACGAAAAAATTTTTTTTTTCAATTTTTGCCCACTTTTTCGAAAATCCAAAAATCACGAAATTTCAAATAGGCATAACTTATCTCCAGATTTACCGATTTTGGCTTAGCGGGGGGGTTTTTAAAAGCCCCTGAGTAGAGTCAGAGAATGGCGTTGGATTTATCTTGATATCTATAATTTGTATACCAAAAAAAGCACTTTGAAAATTGACGAATTTTAGTCCAAGGAGTATGTATGGAAAAATTGGCAAAAATCGATGGTCCAACTTTGAAAATCTGTAAAAAATCGAAAAATCAACCCAGCTCGATGAACCATGCGGCATTTTGAAGCTTGAACGATTACGAAGAGATACAAGTACTGAATATAGTCATATCTCCTTCGTGAAGGAACGTTACAACGATTTTAGTGATTCCTCAAAATTTCAGAAAATGAAAAAACGCAATTTTTCGTTTTTTTGCCTTTTCATATCGAATTTTTGAATTTCATGGAAAAACTTGATGTAATTCGTAATCAGCAGAAAATTTTCGATCGCCTAGGGTCTAAAATTATGGTAAAAGACGGAAAAAATTTTTTTTCCAATTTTTGCCCACTTTTTCGAAAATCCAAAAATCACGAAATTTCAAATGGCCATAACTTATCTCCAGATTCACCGATTTTGGCTTATCGGGGGGGTTTTTAAAAGCCCCTGAGTAGAGTCAGAGAATAGCGTTGGATTCATGTTGATATCTATAATTTTTATACCAAAAAAAGCACTTTGAAAATTGACGAATTTTAGTCCAAGGAGTATGTATGGAAAAATTGGCAAAAATCGATGGTCCAACTTTGAAAATCTGTAGAAAATCGAAAAATCAACCCAGCTCGATGAACCAAGCGGCATTTTGAAGCTTGAACGATTACGAAGAGATACAAGTACTAAATATAGTCATATCTCCTTCGAGAAGGGACGTTACAACGATTTTAGTGAACCCTCAAAATTTCAGAAAATGAAAAAATGCAATTTTTCGTTTTTTTGCCTTTTCATATCGAATTTTCAAATTTCAGGGAAAAACTTGATGTAATTCGTAATCAGCAGAAAATTTTCGATCGCCTAGGGTCTAAAATTATGGTAAAAGACGGAAAAAATTTTTTTTCCAATTTTTGCCCACTTTTTCGAAAATCCAAAAATCACGAAATTTCAAATGGCCATAACTTATCTCCAGATTCACCGATTTTGGCTTATCGGGGGGGTTTTTAAAAGCCCCTGAGTAGAGTCAGAGAATGGCGTTGGATTCATCTTGATATCTATAATTTTTATACCAAAAAAAGCTCTTTGAAAATTGACGAATTTTAGTCCAAGGGGAAAAATTGGCAAATATGGCAAAATTGGCAAAATTCGATGGTCCAACTTTGAAAATCTGTAAAAAATCGAAAAATCAACCCAGCCCGATGAACCAAGCGGCATTTTGAAGCTTGAACGATTACGAAGAGATACAAGTACTGAATAAAGTCATATCTCCTTCGAGAAGGGACGTTACAACGATTTTAGTGAACCCTCAAAATTTCAGAAAATGAAAAAACGCAATTTTTCGTTTTTTTGCCTTTTCATATCGAATTTTCGAATTTCAGGGAAAAACTTGATGTAATTCGTAATCAGCAGAAAATTTTCGATCGCCTAGGGTCTAAAACTATGGTGAAAGACGAAAAAATTTTTTTTTTCAATTTTTGCCCACTTTTTCGAAAATCCAAAAATCACGGAATTTCAAATAGGCATAACTTATCTCCAGATTTACCGATTTTGGCTTAGCGGGGGGGTTTTTAAAAGCCCCTGAGTAGAGTCAGAGAATGGCGTTGGATTTATCTTGATATCTATAATTTGTATACCAAAAAAAGCACTTTGAAAATTGACGAATTTTAGTCCAAGGAGTATGTATGGAAAAATTGGCAAAAATCGATGGTCCAACTTTGAAAATCTGTAAAAAATCGAAAAATCAACCCAGCTCGATGAACCAAGCGGCATTTTGAAGCTTGAACGATTACGAAGAGATACAAGTACTGAATATAGTCATATCTCCTTCGAGAAGGGACGTTACAACGATTTTAGTGATTCCTCAAAATTTCAGAAAATGAAAAAACGCAATTTTTCGTTTTTTTGCCTTTTCATATCGAATTTTCGAATTTCAGGGAAAAACTTGATGTAATTCGTAATCAGCAGAAAATTTTCGATCGCCTAGGGCCTAAAATTATGGTGAAAGACGAAAAAATTTTTTTTTTTCAATTTTTGCCCACTTTTTCGAAAATCCAAAAATCACGAAATTTCAAATAGGCATAACTTATCTCCAGATTTACCGATTTTGGCTTATCGGGGGGGTTTTTAAAAGCCCCTGAGTAGAGTCAGAGAATGGCGTTGGATTTATCTTGATATCTATAATTTTTATACCAAAAAAAGCACTTTGAAAATTGACGAATTTTAGTCCAAGGAGTATGTATGGAAAAATTGGCAAAAATCGATGGTCCAACTTTGAAAATCTGTAAAAAATCGAAAAATCAACCCAGCTCGATGAACCAAGCGGCATTTTGAAGCTTGAACGATTACGAAGAGATACAAGTACTGAATATAGTCATATCTCCTTCGAGAAGGGACGTTACAACGGTTTTAGTGAACCCTCAAAATTTCAGAAAATGAAAAAATGCAATTTTTCGTTTTTTTGCCTTTTCATATCGAATTTTTGAATTTCATGGAAAAACTTAATGTAATTCGTAATCAGCAGAAAATTTTCGATCGCCTAGGGTCTAAAATTATGGTGAAAGACGGAAAAAATTTTTTTTCCAATTTTTGCCCACTTTTTCGAAAATCCAAAAATCACGAAATTTCAAATGGCCATAACTTATCTCCAGATTCACCGATTTTGGCTTATCGGGGGGGTTTTTAAAAGCCCCTGAGTAGAGTCAGAGAATGGCGTTGGATTCATCTTGATATCTATAATTTTTATACCAAAAAAAGCTCTTTGAAAATTGACGAATTTTAGTCCAAGGGGAAAAATTGGCAAATATGGCAAAATTGGCAAAATTCGATGGTCCAACTTTGAAAATCTGTAAAAAATCGAAAAATCAACCCAGCCCGATGAACCAAGCGGCATTTTGAAGCTTGAACGATTACGAAGAGATACAAGTACTGAATAAAGTCATATCTCCTTCGAGAAGGGACGTTACAACGATTTTAGTGAACCCTCAAAATTTCAGAAAATGAAAAAATGCAATTTTTCGATTTTTTGCCTTTTCATATCGAATTTTTGAATTTAGGGGAAAAACTTGATGTAATTCGTAATCAGCAGAAAATTTTCGATAGCCTAGGGTCTAAAATTATGGTGAAAGACGGAAAAAATTTTTTTTCCAATTTTTGCCCACTTTTTCGAAAATCCAAAAATCACGAAATTTCAAATGGCCATAACTTATCTCCAGATTTACCGATTTTGGCTTATCGGGGGGGGTTTTTAAAAGCCCCTGAGTAGAGTCAGAGAATGGCGTTGGATTCATCTTGATATCTATAATTTTTATACCAAAAAAAGCACTTTGAAAATTGACGAATTTTAGTCCAAGGGGTATGTATGGAAAAATTGGCAAAAATCGATGGTCCAACTTTGAAAATCTGTAAAAAATCGAAAAATCAACCCAGCCCGATGAATCAAGCGGCATTTTGAAGCTTGAACGATTACGAAGAGATACAAGTACTAAATAAAGTCATATCTCCTTCGAGAAGGGACGTTACAACGATTTTAGTGAACCCTCAAAATTTCAGAAAATGAAAAAATGCAATTTTTCGATTTTTTGCCTTTTCATATCGAATTTTTGAATTCCAGGGAAAAACTTGATGTAATTCGTAATCAGCAGAAAATTTTCGCTCGCCTAGGGTCTAAAATTATGGTGAAAAACGAAAAAAATTTTTTTTCAATTTTTGCCCACTTTTTCGAAAATCCAAAAATCACGAAATTTCAAATGGCCATAACTTATCTCCAGATTTACCGATTTTGGCTTATCGGGGGGGTTTTTAAAAGCCCCTGAGTAGAGTCAGAGAATGGTGTTGGATTCATCTTGATATCTATAATTTTTATACCAAAAAAAGCACTTTGAAAATTGACGAATTTTAGTCCAAGGGGTATGTATGGAAAAATTGGCAAAAATCGATGGTCCAACTTTGAAAATCTGTAAAAAATCGAAAAATCAACCCAGCCCGATGAACCAAGCGGCATTTTGAAGCTTGAACGATTACGAAGAGACACAAGTACTGAATATAGTCATATCTCCTTCGAGAAGGGACGTTACAACGATTTTAGTGAACCCTCAAAATTTCAGAAAATGAAAAAATGCAATTTTTCGATTTTTTGCCTTTTCATATCGAATTTTTGAATTCCAGGGAAAAACTTGATGTAATTCGTAATCAGCAGAAAATTTTCGCTCGCCTAGGGTCTAAAATTATGGTGAAAAACGAAAAAATTTTTTTTTCAATTTTTGCCCACTTTTTCGAAAATCCAAAAATCACGAAATTTCAAATGGCCATAACTTATCTCCAGATTTACCGATTTTGGCTTATCGGGGGGGTTTTTAAAAGCCCCTGAGTAGAGTCAGAGAATGGTGTTGGATTCATCTTGATATCTATAATTTTTATACCAAAAAAAGCACTTTGAAAATTGACGAATTTTAGTCCAAGGGGTATGTATGGAAAAATTGGCAAAAATCGATGGTCCAACTTTGAAAATCTGTAAAAAATCGAAAAATCAACCCAGCCCGATGAACCAAGCGGCATTTTGAAGCTTGAACGATTACGAAGAGACACAAGTACTGAATATAGTCATATCTCCTTCGAGAAGGGACGTTACAACGATTTTAGTGATTCCTCAAAATTTCAGAAAATGAAAAAACGCAATTTTTCGTTTTTTTGCCTTTTCATATCGAATTTTTGAATTTCATGGAAAAACTTAATGTAATTCGTAATCAGCAGAAAATTTTCGATCGCCTAGGGTCTAAAATTATGGTGAAAGACGGAAAAAATTTTTTTTCCAATTTTTGCCCACTTTTTCGAAAATCCAAAAATCACGAAATTTCAAATGGCCATAACTTATCTCCAGATTTACCGATTTTGGCTTATCGGGGGGGTTTTTAAAAGCCCCTGAGTAGAGTCAGAGAATGGTGTTGGATTCATCTTGATATCTATAATTTTTATACCAAAAAAAGCACTTTGAAAATTGACGAATTTTAGTCCAAGGGGTATGTATGGAAAAATTGGCAAAAATCGATGGTCCAACTTTGAAAATCTGTAAAAAATCGAAAAATCAACCCAGCCCGATGAACCAAGCGGCATTTTGAAGCTTGAACGATTACGAAGAGACACAAGTACTGAATAAACTCATATCTCCTTCGAGAAGGGACGTTACAACGATTTTAGTGAACCCTCAAAATTTCAGAAAATGAAAAAACGCAATTTTTCGTTTTTTTGCCTTTTCATATCGAATTTTCGAATTTCAGGGAAAAACTTGATGTAATTCGTAATCAGCAGAAAATTTTCGATCGCCTAGGGTCTAAAACTATGGTGAAAGACGAAAAAATTTTTTTTTTCAATTTTTGCCCACTTTTTCGAAAATCCAAAAATCACGAAATTTCAAATAGGCATAACTTATCTCCAGATTTACCGATTTTGGCTTAGCGGGGGGGTTTTTAAAAGCCCCTGAGTAGAGTCAGAGAATGGCGTTGGATTTATCTTGATATCTATAATTTGTATACCAAAAAAAGCACTTTGAAAATTGACGAATTTTAGTCCAAGGAGTATGTATGGAAAAATTGGCAAAAATCGATGGTCCAACTTTGAAAATCTGTAAAAAATCGAAAAATCAACCCAGCTCGATGAACCAAGCGGCATTTTGAAGCTTGAACGATTACGAAGAGATACAAGTACTGAATATAGTCATATCTCCTTCGAGAAGGGACGTTACAACGATTTTAGTGATTCCTCAAAATTTCAGAAAATGAAAAAACGCAATTTTTCGTTTTTTTGCCTTTTCATATCGAATTTTCGAATTTCAGGGAAAAACTTGATGTAATTCGTAATCAGCAGAAAATTTTCGATCGCCTAGGGCCTAAAATTATGGTGAAAGACGAAAAAATTTTTTTTTTCAATTTTTGCCCACTTTTTCGAAAATCCAAAAATCACGAAATTTCAAATAGGCATAACTTATCTCCAGATTTACCGATTTTGGCTTAGCGGGGGGGTTTTTAAAAGCCCCTGAGTAGAGTCAGAGAATGGCGTTGGATTTATCTTGATATCTATAATTTGTATACCAAAAAAAGCACTTTGAAAATTGACGAATTTTAGTCCAAGGAGTATGTATGGAAAAATTGGCAAAAATCGATGGTCCAACTTTGAAAATCTGTGAAAAATCGAAAAATCAACCCAGCTCGATGAACCAAGCGGCATTTTGAAGCTTGAACGATTACGAAGAGATACAAGTACTGAATATAGTCATATCTCCTTCGAGAAGGGACGTTATAACGATTTTAGTGAACCCTCAAAATTTCAGAAAATGAAAAAATGCAATTTTTCGATTTTTTGCCTATTATATCGAATTTTTGAATTTCAGGGAAAAACTTGATGTAATTCGTAATCAGCAGAAAATTTTCGCTCGCCTAGGGTCTAAAATTATGCTGAAAGACGAAAAAATTTTTTTTTTCAATTTTTGCCCACTTTTTCGAAAATCCAAAAATCACGAAATTTCAAATAGGCATAACTTATCTCCAGATTTACCGATTTTGGCTTAGCGGGGGGGTTTTTAAAAGCCCCTGAGTAGAGTCAGAGAATGGCGTTGGATTTATCTTGATATCTATAATTTTTATACCAAAAAAAGCACTTTGAAAATTGACGAACTTTAGTCCAAGGAGTATGTATGGAAAAATTGGCAAAAATCGATGGTCCAACTTTGAAAATCTGTAAAAAATCGAAAAATCAACCCAGCTCGATGAACCAAGCGGCATTTTGAAGCTTGAACGATTACGAAGAGATACAAGTACTGAATATAGTCATATCTTCTTCGAGAAGGGACGTTACATCGATTTTAGTGAACCCTCAAAATTTCAGAAAATGAAAAAATGCAATTTTTCGTTTTTTTGCCTTTTCATATCGAATTTTTGAATTTCATGGAAAAACTTAATGTAATTCGTAATCAGCAGAAAATTTTCGATCGCCTAGGGTCTAAAATTATGGTGAAAGACGGAAAAAATTTTTTTTCCAATTTTTGCCCACTTTTTCGAAAATCCAAAAATCACGAAATTTCAAATGGCCATAACTTATCTCCAGATTCACCGATTTTGGCTTATCGGGGGGGTTTTTAAAAGCCCCTGAGTAGAGTCAGAGAATGGCGTTGGATTCATCTTGATATCTATAATTTTTATACCAAAAAAAGCTCTTTGAAAATTGACGAATTTTAGTCCAAGGGGAAAAATTGGCAAATATGGCAAAATTGGCAAAATTCGATGGTCCAACTTTGAAAATCTGTAAAAAATCGAAAAATCAACCCAGCCCGATGAACCAAGCGGCATTTTGAAGCTTGAACGATTACGAAGAGATACAAGTACTGAATAAAGTCATATCTCCTTCGAGAAGGGACGTTACAACGATTTTAGTGAACCCTCAAAATTTCAGAAAATGAAAAAATGCAATTTTTCGATTTTTTGCCTTTTCATATCGAATTTTTGAATTTCAGGGAAAAACTTGATGTAATTCGTAATCAGCAGAAAATTTTCGATAGCCTAGGGTCTAAAATTATGGTGAAAGACGGAAAAAATTTTTTTTCCAATTTTTGCCCACTTTTTCGAAAATCCAAAAATCACGAAATTTCAAATGGCCATAACTTATCTCCAGATTTACCGATTTTGGCTTATCGGGGGGGGTTTTTAAAAGCCCCTGAGTAGAGTCAGAGAATGGCGTTGGATTCATCTTGATATCTATAATTTTTATACCAAAAAAAGCACTTTGAAAATTGACGAATTTTAGTCCAAGGGGTATGTATGGAAAAATTGGCAAAAATCGATGGTCCAACTTTGAAAATCTGTAAAAAATCGAAAAATCAACCCAGCCCGATGAATCAAGCGGCATTTTGAAGCTTGAACGATTACGAAGAGATACAAGTACTAAATAAAGTCATATCTCCTTCGAGAAGGGACGTTACAACGATTTTAGTGAACCCTCAAAATTTCAGAAAATGAAAAAATGCAATTTTTCGATTTTTTGCCTTTTCATATCGAATTTTTGAATTCCAGGGAAAAACTTGATGTAATTCGTAATCAGCAGAAAATTTTCGCTCGCCTAGGGTCTAAAATTATGGTGAAAAACGAAAAAATTTTTTTTTCAATTTTTGCCCACTTTTTCGAAAATCCAAAAATCACGAAATTTCAAATGGCCATAACTTATCTCCAGATTTACCGATTTTGGCTTATCGGGGGGGTTTTTAAAAGCCCCTGAGTAGAGTCAGAGAATGGTGTTGGATTCATCTTGATATCTATAATTTTTATACCAAAAAAAGCACTTTGAAAATTGACGAATTTTAGTCCAAGGGGTATGTATGGAAAAATTGGCAAAAATCGATGGTCCAACTTTGAAAATCTGTAAAAAATCGAAAAATCAACCCAGCCCGATGAACCAAGCGGCATTTTGAAGCTTGAACGATTACGAAGAGACACAAGTACTGAATAAACTCATATCTCCTTCGAGAAGGGACGTTACAACGATTTTAGTGAACCCTCAAAATTTCAGAAAATGAAAAAACGCAATTTTTCGTTTTTTTGCCTTTTCATATCGAATTTTCGAATTTCAGGGAAAAACTTGATGTAATTCGTAATCAGCAGAAAATTTTCGATCGCCTAGGGCCTAAAATTATGGTGAAAGACGAAAAAATTTTTTTTTTTCAATTTTTGCCCACTTTTTCGAAAATCCAAAAATCACGAAATTTCAAATAGGCATAACTTATCTCCAGATTTACCGATTTTGGCTTATCGGGGGGGTTTTTAAAAGCCCCTGAGTAGAGTCAGAGAATGGCGTTGGATTTATCTTGATATCTATAATTTTTATACCAAAAAAAGCACTTTGAAAATTGACGAATTTTAGTCCAAGGAGTATGTATGGAAAAATTGGCAAAAATCGATGGTCCAACTTTGAAAATCTGTAAAAAATCGAAAAATCAACCCAGCTCGATGAACCAAGCGGCATTTTGAAGCTTGAACGATTACGAAGAGATACAAGTACTGAATATAGTCATATCTCCTTCGAGAAGGGACGTTACAACGGTTTTAGTGAACCCTCAAAATTTCAGAAAATGAAAAAATGCAATTTTTCGTTTTTTTGCCTTTTCATATCGAATTTTTGAATTTCATGGAAAAACTTAATGTAATTCGTAATCAGCAGAAAATTTTCGATCGCCTAGGGTCTAAAATTATGGTGAAAGACGGAAAAAATTTTTTTTCCAATTTTTGCCCACTTTTTCGAAAATCCAAAAATCACGAAATTTCAAATGGCCATAACTTATCTCCAGATTCACCGATTTTGGCTTATCGGGGGGGTTTTTAAAAGCCCCTGAGTAGAGTCAGAGAATGGCGTTGGATTCATCTTGATATCTATAATTTTTATACCAAAAAAAGCTCTTTGAAAATTGACGAATTTTAGTCCAAGGGGAAAAATTGGCAAATATGGCAAAATTGGCAAAATTCGATGGTCCAACTTTGAAAATCTGTAAAAAATCGAAAAATCAACCCAGCCCGATGAACCAAGCGGCATTTTGAAGCTTGAACGATTACGAAGAGATACAAGTACTGAATAAAGTCATATCTCCTTCGAGAAGGGACGTTACAACGATTTTAGTGAACCCTCAAAATTTCAGAAAATGAAAAAATGCAATTTTTCGATTTTTTGCCTTTTCATATCGAATTTTTGAATTTCAGGGAAAAACTTGATGTAATTCGTAATCAGCAGAAAATTTTCGATAGCCTAGGGTCTAAAATTATGGTGAAAGACGGAAAAAATTTTTTTTCCAATTTTTGCCCACTTTTTCGAAAATCCAAAAATCACGAAATTTCAAATGGCCATAACTTATCTCCAGATTTACCGATTTTGGCTTATCGGGGGGGGTTTTTAAAAGCCCCTGAGTAGAGTCAGAGAATGGCGTTGGATTCATCTTGATATCTATAATTTTTATACCAAAAAAAGCACTTTGAAAATTGACGAATTTTAGTCCAAGGGGTATGTATGGAAAAATTGGCAAAAATCGATGGTCCAACTTTGAAAATCTGTAAAAAATCGAAAAATCAACCCAGCCCGATGAATCAAGCGGCATTTTGAAGCTTGAACGATTACGAAGAGATACAAGTACTAAATAAAGTCATATCTCCTTCGAGAAGGGACGTTACAACGATTTTAGTGAACCCTCAAAATTTCAGAAAATGAAAAAATGCAATTTTTCGATTTTTTGCCTTTTCATATCGAATTTTTGAATTCCAGGGAAAAACTTGATGTAATTCGTAATCAGCAGAAAATTTTCGCTCGCCTAGGGTCTAAAATTATGGTGAAAAACGAAAAAATTTTTTTTTCAATTTTTGCCCACTTTTTCGAAAATCCAAAAATCACGAAATTTCAAATGGCCATAACTTATCTCCAGATTTACCGATTTTGGCTTATCGGGGGGGTTTTTAAAAGCCCCTGAGTAGAGTCAGAGAATGGTGTTGGATTCATCTTGATATCTATAATTTTTATACCAAAAAAAGCACTTTGAAAATTGACGAATTTTAGTCCAAGGGGTATGTATGGAAAAATTGGCAAAAATCGATGGTCCAACTTTGAAAATCTGTAAAAAATCGAAAAATCAACCCAGCCCGATGAACCAAGCGGCATTTTGAAGCTTGAACGATTACGAAGAGACACAAGTACTGAATATAGTCATATCTCCTTCGAGAAGGGACGTTACAACGATTTTAGTGAACCCTCAAAATTTCAGAAAATGAAAAAATGCAATTTTTCGATTTTTTGCCTTTTCATATCGAATTTTTGAATTCCAGGGAAAAACTTGATGTAATTCGTAATCAGCAGAAAATTTTCGCTCGCCTAGGGTCTAAAATTATGGTGAAAAACGAAAAAATTTTTTTTTCAATTTTTGCCCACTTTTTCGAAAATCCAAAAATCACGAAATTTCAAATGGCCATAACTTATCTCCAGATTTACCGATTTTGGCTTATCGGGGGGGTTTTTAAAAGCCCCTGAGTAGAGTCAGAGAATGGTGTTGGATTCATCTTGATATCTATAATTTTTATACCAAAAAAAGCACTTTGAAAATTGACGAATTTTAGTCCAAGGGGTATGTATGGAAAAATTGGCAAAAATCGATGGTCCAACTTTGAAAATCTGTAAAAAATCGAAAAATCAACCCAGCCCGATGAACCAAGCGGCATTTTGAAGCTTGAACGATTACGAAGAGACACAAGTACTGAATATAGTCATATCTCCTTCGAGAAGGGACGTTACAACGATTTTAGTGAACCCTCAAAATTTCAGAAAATGAAAAAATGCAATTTTTCGATTTTTTGCCTTTTCATATCGAATTTTTGAATTCCAGGGAAAAACTTGATGTAATTCGTAATCAGCAGAAAATTTTCGCTCGCCTAGGGTCTAAAATTATGGTGAAAAACGAAAAAATTTTTTTTTCAATTTTTGCCCACTTTTTCGAAAATCCAAAAATCACGAAATTTCAAATGGCCATAACTTATCTCCAGATTTACCGATTTTGGCTTATCGGGGGGGTTTTTAAAAGCCCCTGAGTAGAGTCAGAGAATGGTGTTGGATTCATCTTGATATCTATAATTTTTATACCAAAAAAAGCACTTTGAAAATTGACGAATTTTAGTCCAAGGGGTATGTATGGAAAAATTGGCAAAAATCGATGGTCCAACTTTGAAAATCTGTAAAAAATCGAAAAATCAACCCAGCCCGATGAACCAAGCGGCATTTTGAAGCTTGAACGATTACGAAGAGACACAAGTACTGAATATAGTCATATCTCCTTCGAGAAGGGACGTTACAACGATTTTAGTGATTCCTCAAAATTTCAGAAAATGAAAAAACGCAATTTTTCGTTTTTTTGCCTTTTCATATCGAATTTTTGAATTTCATGGAAAAACTTAATGTAATTCGTAATCAGCAGAAAATTTTCGATCGCCTAGGGTCTAAAATTATGGTGAAAGACGGAAAAAATTTTTTTTCCAATTTTTGCCCACTTTTTCGAAAATCCAAAAATCACGAAATTTCAAATGGCCATAACTTATCTCCAGATTTACCGATTTTGGCTTATCGGGGGGGTTTTTAAAAGCCCCTGAGTAGAGTCAGAGAATGGTGTTGGATTCATCTTGATATCTATAATTTTTATACCAAAAAAAGCACTTTGAAAATTGACGAATTTTAGTCCAAGGGGTATGTATGGAAAAATTGGCAAAAATCGATGGTCCAACTTTGAAAATCTGTAAAAAATCGAAAAATCAACCCAGCCCGATGAACCAAGCGGCATTTTGAAGCTTGAACGATTACGAAGAGACACAAGTACTGAATAAACTCATATCTCCTTCGAGAAGGGACGTTACAACGATTTTAGTGAACCCTCAAAATTTCAGAAAATGAAAAAACGCAATTTTTCGTTTTTTTGCCTTTTCATATCGAATTTTCGAATTTCAGGGAAAAACTTGATGTAATTCGTAATCAGCAGAAAATTTTCGATCGCCTAGGGTCTAAAACTATGGTGAAAGACGAAAAAATTTTTTTTTTCAATTTTTGCCCACTTTTTCGAAAATCCAAAAATCACGAAATTTCAAATAGGCATAACTTATCTCCAGATTTACCGATTTTGGCTTAGCGGGGGGGTTTTTAAAAGCCCCTGAGTAGAGTCAGAGAATGGCGTTGGATTTATCTTGATATCTATAATTTGTATACCAAAAAAAGCACTTTGAAAATTGACGAATTTTAGTCCAAGGAGTATGTATGGAAAAATTGGCAAAAATCGATGGTCCAACTTTGAAAATCTGTAAAAAATCGAAAAATCAACCCAGCTCGATGAACCAAGCGGCATTTTGAAGCTTGAACGATTACGAAGAGATACAAGTACTGAATATAGTCATATCTCCTTCGAGAAGGGACGTTACAACGATTTTAGTGATTCCTCAAAATTTCAGAAAATGAAAAAACGCAATTTTTCGTTTTTTTGCCTTTTCATATCGAATTTTCGAATTTCAGGGAAAAACTTGATGTAATTCGTAATCAGCAGAAAATTTTCGATCGCCTAGGGCCTAAAATTATGGTGAAAGACGAAAAAATTTTTTTTTTCAATTTTTGCCCACTTTTTCGAAAATCCAAAAATCACGAAATTTCAAATAGGCATAACTTATCTCCAGATTTACCGATTTTGGCTTAGCGGGGGGGTTTTTAAAAGCCCCTGAGTAGAGTCAGAGAATGGCGTTGGATTTATCTTGATATCTATAATTTGTATACCAAAAAAAGCACTTTGAAAATTGACGAATTTTAGTCCAAGGAGTATGTATGGAAAAATTGGCAAAAATCGATGGTCCAACTTTGAAAATCTGTGAAAAATCGAAAAATCAACCCAGCTCGATGAACCAAGCGGCATTTTGAAGCTTGAACGATTACGAAGAGATACAAGTACTGAATATAGTCATATCTCCTTCGAGAAGGGACGTTATAACGATTTTAGTGAACCCTCAAAATTTCAGAAAATGAAAAAATGCAATTTTTCGATTTTTTGCCTATTATATCGAATTTTTGAATTTCAGGGAAAAACTTGATGTAATTCGTAATCAGCAGAAAATTTTCGCTCGCCTAGGGTCTAAAATTATGCTGAAAGACGAAAAAATTTTTTTTTTCAATTTTTGCCCACTTTTTCGAAAATCCAAAAATCACGAAATTTCAAATAGGCATAACTTATCTCCAGATTTACCGATTTTGGCTTAGCGGGGGGGTTTTTAAAAGCCCCTGAGTAGAGTCAGAGAATGGCGTTGGATTTATCTTGATATCTATAATTTTTATACCAAAAAAAGCACTTTGAAAATTGACGAACTTTAGTCCAAGGAGTATGTATGGAAAAATTGGCAAAAATCGATGGTCCAACTTTGAAAATCTGTAAAAAATCGAAAAATCAACCCAGCTCGATGAACCAAGCGGCATTTTGAAGCTTGAACGATTACGAAGAGATACAAGTACTGAATATAGTCATATCTTCTTCGAGAAGGGACGTTACATCGATTTTAGTGAACCCTCAAAATTTCAGAAAATGAAAAAATGCAATTTTTCGTTTTTTTGCCTTTTCATATCGAATTTTTGAATTTCATGGAAAAACTTAATGTAATTCGTAATCAGCAGAAAATTTTCGATCGCCTAGGGTCTAAAATTATGGTGAAAGACGGAAAAAATTTTTTTTCCAATTTTTGCCCACTTTTTCGAAAATCCAAAAATCACGAAATTTCAAATGGCCATAACTTATCTCCAGATTCACCGATTTTGGCTTATCGGGGGGGTTTTTAAAAGCCCCTGAGTAGAGTCAGAGAATGGCGTTGGATTCATCTTGATATCTATAATTTTTATACCAAAAAAAGCTCTTTGAAAATTGACGAATTTTAGTCCAAGGGGAAAAATTGGCAAATATGGCAAAATTGGCAAAATTCGATGGTCCAACTTTGAAAATCTGTAAAAAATCGAAAAATCAACCCAGCCCGATGAACCAAGCGGCATTTTGAAGCTTGAACGATTACGAAGAGATACAAGTACTGAATAAAGTCATATCTCCTTCGAGAAGGGACGTTACAACGATTTTAGTGAACCCTCAAAATTTCAGAAAATGAAAAAATGCAATTTTTCGATTTTTTGCCTTTTCATATCGAATTTTTGAATTTCAGGGAAAAACTTGATGTAATTCGTAATCAGCAGAAAATTTTCGATAGCCTAGGGTCTAAAATTATGGTGAAAGACGGAAAAAATTTTTTTTCCAATTTTTGCCCACTTTTTCGAAAATCCAAAAATCACGAAATTTCAAATGGCCATAACTTATCTCCAGATTTACCGATTTTGGCTTATCGGGGGGGGTTTTTAAAAGCCCCTGAGTAGAGTCAGAGAATGGCGTTGGATTCATCTTGATATCTATAATTTTTATACCAAAAAAAGCACTTTGAAAATTGACGAATTTTAGTCCAAGGGGTATGTATGGAAAAATTGGCAAAAATCGATGGTCCAACTTTGAAAATCTGTAAAAAATCGAAAAATCAACCCAGCCCGATGAATCAAGCGGCATTTTGAAGCTTGAACGATTACGAAGAGATACAAGTACTAAATAAAGTCATATCTCCTTCGAGAAGGGACGTTACAACGATTTTAGTGAACCCTCAAAATTTCAGAAAATGAAAAAATGCAATTTTTCGATTTTTTGCCTTTTCATATCGAATTTTTGAATTCCAGGGAAAAACTTGATGTAATTCGTAATCAGCAGAAAATTTTCGCTCGCCTAGGGTCTAAAATTATGGTGAAAAACGAAAAAATTTTTTTTTCAATTTTTGCCCACTTTTTCGAAAATCCAAAAATCACGAAATTTCAAATGGCCATAACTTATCTCCAGATTTACCGATTTTGGCTTATCGGGGGGGGTTTTTAAAAGCCCCTGAGTAGAGTCAGAGAATGGTGTTGGATTCATCTTGATATCTATAATTTTTATACCAAAAAAAGCACTTTGAAAATTGACGAATTTTAGTCCAAGGGGTATGTATGGAAAAATTGGCAAAAATCGATGGTCCAACTTTGAAAATCTGTAAAAAATCGAAAAATCAACCCAGCCCGATGAACCAAGCGGCATTTTGAAGCTTGAACGATTACGAAGAGACACAAGTACTGAATAAACTCATATCTCCTTCGAGAAGGGACGTTACAACGATTTTAGTGATTCCTCAAAATTTCAGAAAATGAAAAAACGCAATTTTTCGTTTTTTTGCCTTTTCATATCGAATTTTCGAATTTCAGGGAAAAACTTGATGTAATTCGTAATCAGCAGAAAATTTTCGATCGCCTAGGGTCTAAAACTATGGTGAAAGACGAAAAAATTTTTTTTTTCAATTTTTGCCCACTTTTTCGAAAATCCAAAAATCACGAAATTTCAAATAGGCATAACTTATCTCCAGATTTACCGATTTTGGCTTAGCGGGGGGGTTTTTAAAAGCCCCTGAGTAGAGTCAGAGAATGGCGTTGGATTTATCTTGATATCTATAATTTGTATACCAAAAAAAGCACTTTGAAAATTGACGAATTTTAGTCCAAGGAGTATGTATGGAAAAATTGGCAAAAATCGATGGTCCAACTTTGAAAATCTGTAAAAAATCGAAAAATCAACCCAGCTCGATGAACCATGCGGCATTTTGAAGCTTGAACGATTACGAAGAGATACAAGTACTGAATATAGTCATATCTCCTTCGTGAAGGAACGTTACAACGATTTTAGTGATTCCTCAAAATTTCAGAAAATGAAAAAACGCAATTTTTCGTTTTTTTGCCTTTTCATATCGAATTTTTGAATTTCATGGAAAAACTTGATGTAATTCGTAATCAGCAGAAAATTTTCGATCGCCTAGGGTCTAAAATTATGGTAAAAGACGGAAAAAATTTTTTTTCCAATTTTTGCCCACTTTTTCGAAAATCCAAAAATCACGAAATTTCAAATGGCCATAACTTATCTCCAGATTCACCGATTTTGGCTTATCGGGGGGGTTTTTAAAAGCCCCTGAGTAGAGTCAGAGAATAGCGTTGGATTCATGTTGATATCTATAATTTTTATACCAAAAAAAGCACTTTGAAAATTGACGAATTTTAGTCCAAGGAGTATGTATGGAAAAATTGGCAAAAATCGATGGTCCAACTTTGAAAATCTGTAGAAAATCGAAAAATCAACCCAGCTCGATGAACCAAGCGGCATTTTGAAGCTTGAACGATTACGAAGAGATACAAGTACTAAATATAGTCATATCTCCTTCGAGAAGGGACGTTACAACGATTTTAGTGAACCCTCAAAATTTCAGAAAATGAAAAAATGCAATTTTTCGTTTTTTTGCCTTTTCATATCGAATTTTCAAATTTCAGGGAAAAACTTGATGTAATTCGTAATCAGCAGAAAATTTTCGATCGCCTAGGGTCTAAAATTATGGTAAAAGACGGAAAAAATTTTTTTTCCAATTTTTGCCCACTTTTTCGAAAATCCAAAAATCACGAAATTTCAAATGGCCATAACTTATCTCCAGATTCACCGATTTTGGCTTATCGGGGGGGTTTTTAAAAGCCCCTGAGTAGAGTCAGAGAATGGCGTTGGATTCATCTTGATATCTATAATTTTTATACCAAAAAAAGCTCTTTGAAAATTGACGAATTTTAGTCCAAGGGGAAAAATTGGCAAATATGGCAAAATTGGCAAAATTCGATGGTCCAACTTTGAAAATCTGTAAAAAATCGAAAAATCAACCCAGCCCGATGAACCAAGCGGCATTTTGAAGCTTGAACGATTACGAAGAGATACAAGTACTGAATAAAGTCATATCTCCTTCGAGAAGGGACGTTACAACGATTTTAGTGAACCCTCAAAATTTCAGAAAATGAAAAAACGCAATTTTTCGTTTTTTTGCCTTTTCATATCGAATTTTCGAATTTCAGGGAAAAACTTGATGTAATTCGTAATCAGCAGAAAATTTTCGATCGCCTAGGGTCTAAAACTATGGTGAAAGACGAAAAAATTTTTTTTTTCAATTTTTGCCCACTTTTTCGAAAATCCAAAAATCACGGAATTTCAAATAGGCATAACTTATCTCCAGATTTACCGATTTTGGCTTAGCGGGGGGGTTTTTAAAAGCCCCTGAGTAGAGTCAGAGAATGGCGTTGGATTTATCTTGATATCTATAATTTGTATACCAAAAAAAGCACTTTGAAAATTGACGAATTTTAGTCCAAGGAGTATGTATGGAAAAATTGGCAAAAATCGATGGTCCAACTTTGAAAATCTGTAAAAAATCGAAAAATCAACCCAGCTCGATGAACCAAGCGGCATTTTGAAGCTTGAACGATTACGAAGAGATACAAGTACTGAATATAGTCATATCTCCTTCGAGAAGGGACGTTACAACGATTTTAGTGATTCCTCAAAATTTCAGAAAATGAAAAAACGCAATTTTTCGTTTTTTTGCCTTTTCATATCGAATTTTCGAATTTCAGGGAAAAACTTGATGTAATTCGTAATCAGCAGAAAATTTTCGATCGCCTAGGGCCTAAAATTATGGTGAAAGACGAAAAAATTTTTTTTTTTCAATTTTTGCCCACTTTTTCGAAAATCCAAAAATCACGAAATTTCAAATAGGCATAACTTATCTCCAGATTTACCGATTTTGGCTTATCGGGGGGGTTTTTAAAAGCCCCTGAGTAGAGTCAGAGAATGGCGTTGGATTTATCTTGATATCTATAATTTTTATACCAAAAAAAGCACTTTGAAAATTGACGAATTTTAGTCCAAGGAGTATGTATGGAAAAATTGGCAAAAATCGATGGTCCAACTTTGAAAATCTGTAAAAAATCGAAAAATCAACCCAGCTCGATGAACCAAGCGGCATTTTGAAGCTTGAACGATTACGAAGAGATACAAGTACTGAATATAGTCATATCTCCTTCGAGAAGGGACGTTACAACGGTTTTAGTGAACCCTCAAAATTTCAGAAAATGAAAAAATGCAATTTTTCGTTTTTTTGCCTTTTCATATCGAATTTTTGAATTTCATGGAAAAACTTAATGTAATTCGTAATCAGCAGAAAATTTTCGATCGCCTAGGGTCTAAAATTATGGTGAAAGACGGAAAAAATTTTTTTTCCAATTTTTGCCCACTTTTTCGAAAATCCAAAAATCACGAAATTTCAAATGGCCATAACTTATCTCCAGATTCACCGATTTTGGCTTATCGGGGGGGTTTTTAAAAGCCCCTGAGTAGAGTCAGAGAATGGCGTTGGATTCATCTTGATATCTATAATTTTTATACCAAAAAAAGCTCTTTGAAAATTGACGAATTTTAGTCCAAGGGGAAAAATTGGCAAATATGGCAAAATTGGCAAAATTCGATGGTCCAACTTTGAAAATCTGTAAAAAATCGAAAAATCAACCCAGCCCGATGAACCAAGCGGCATTTTGAAGCTTGAACGATTACGAAGAGATACAAGTACTGAATAAAGTCATATCTCCTTCGAGAAGGGACGTTACAACGATTTTAGTGAACCCTCAAAATTTCAGAAAATGAAAAAATGCAATTTTTCGATTTTTTGCCTTTTCATATCGAATTTTTGAATTTAGGGGAAAAACTTGATGTAATTCGTAATCAGCAGAAAATTTTCGATAGCCTAGGGTCTAAAATTATGGTGAAAGACGGAAAAAATTTTTTTTCCAATTTTTGCCCACTTTTTCGAAAATCCAAAAATCACGAAATTTCAAATGGCCATAACTTATCTCCAGATTTACCGATTTTGGCTTATCGGGGGGGGTTTTTAAAAGCCCCTGAGTAGAGTCAGAGAATGGCGTTGGATTCATCTTGATATCTATAATTTTTATACCAAAAAAAGCACTTTGAAAATTGACGAATTTTAGTCCAAGGGGTATGTATGGAAAAATTGGCAAAAATCGATGGTCCAACTTTGAAAATCTGTAAAAAATCGAAAAATCAACCCAGCCCGATGAATCAAGCGGCATTTTGAAGCTTGAACGATTACGAAGAGATACAAGTACTAAATAAAGTCATATCTCCTTCGAGAAGGGACGTTACAACGATTTTAGTGAACCCTCAAAATTTCAGAAAATGAAAAAATGCAATTTTTCGATTTTTTGCCTTTTCATATCGAATTTTTGAATTCCAGGGAAAAACTTGATGTAATTCGTAATCAGCAGAAAATTTTCGCTCGCCTAGGGTCTAAAATTATGGTGAAAAACGAAAAAATTTTTTTTTCAATTTTTGCCCACTTTTTCGAAAATCCAAAAATCACGAAATTTCAAATGGCCATAACTTATCTCCAGATTTACCGATTTTGGCTTATCGGGGGGGTTTTTAAAAGCCCCTGAGTAGAGTCAGAGAATGGTGTTGGATTCATCTTGATATCTATAATTTTTATACCAAAAAAAGCACTTTGAAAATTGACGAATTTTAGTCCAAGGGGTATGTATGGAAAAATTGGCAAAAATCGATGGTCCAACTTTGAAAATCTGTAAAAAATCGAAAAATCAACCCAGCCCGATGAACCAAGCGGCATTTTGAAGCTTGAACGATTACGAAGAGACACAAGTACTGAATATAGTCATATCTCCTTCGAGAAGGGACGTTACAACGATTTTAGTGAACCCTCAAAATTTCAGAAAATGAAAAAATGCAATTTTTCGATTTTTTGCCTTTTCATATCGAATTTTTGAATTCCAGGGAAAAACTTGATGTAATTCGTAATCAGCAGAAAATTTTCGCTCGCCTAGGGTCTAAAATTATGGTGAAAAACGAAAAAATTTTTTTTTCAATTTTTGCCCACTTTTTCGAAAATCCAAAAATCACGAAATTTCAAATGGCCATAACTTATCTCCAGATTTACCGATTTTGGCTTATCGGGGGGGTTTTTAAAAGCCCCTGAGTAGAGTCAGAGAATGGTGTTGGATTCATCTTGATATCTATAATTTTTATACCAAAAAAAGCACTTTGAAAATTGACGAATTTTAGTCCAAGGGGTATGTATGGAAAAATTGGCAAAAATCGATGGTCCAACTTTGAAAATCTGTAAAAAATCGAAAAATCAACCCAGCCCGATGAACCAAGCGGCATTTTGAAGCTTGAACGATTACGAAGAGACACAAGTACTGAATATAGTCATATCTCCTTCGAGAAGGGACGTTACAACGATTTTAGTGATTCCTCAAAATTTCAGAAAATGAAAAAACGCAATTTTTCGTTTTTTTGCCTTTTCATATCGAATTTTTGAATTTCATGGAAAAACTTAATGTAATTCGTAATCAGCAGAAAATTTTCGATCGCCTAGGGTCTAAAATTATGGTGAAAGACGGAAAAAATTTTTTTTCCAATTTTTGCCCACTTTTTCGAAAATCCAAAAATCACGAAATTTCAAATGGCCATAACTTATCTCCAGATTTACCGATTTTGGCTTATCGGGGGGGTTTTTAAAAGCCCCTGAGTAGAGTCAGAGAATGGTGTTGGATTCATCTTGATATCTATAATTTTTATACCAAAAAAAGCACTTTGAAAATTGACGAATTTTAGTCCAAGGGGTATGTATGGAAAAATTGGCAAAAATCGATGGTCCAACTTTGAAAATCTGTAAAAAATCGAAAAATCAACCCAGCCCGATGAACCAAGCGGCATTTTGAAGCTTGAACGATTACGAAGAGACACAAGTACTGAATAAACTCATATCTCCTTCGAGAAGGGACGTTACAACGATTTTAGTGAACCCTCAAAATTTCAGAAAATGAAAAAACGCAATTTTTCGTTTTTTTGCCTTTTCATATCGAATTTTCGAATTTCAGGGAAAAACTTGATGTAATTCGTAATCAGCAGAAAATTTTCGATCGCCTAGGGTCTAAAACTATGGTGAAAGACGAAAAAATTTTTTTTTTCAATTTTTGCCCACTTTTTCGAAAATCCAAAAATCACGAAATTTCAAATAGGCATAACTTATCTCCAGATTTACCGATTTTGGCTTAGCGGGGGGGTTTTTAAAAGCCCCTGAGTAGAGTCAGAGAATGGCGTTGGATTTATCTTGATATCTATAATTTGTATACCAAAAAAAGCACTTTGAAAATTGACGAATTTTAGTCCAAGGAGTATGTATGGAAAAATTGGCAAAAATCGATGGTCCAACTTTGAAAATCTGTAAAAAATCGAAAAATCAACCCAGCTCGATGAACCAAGCGGCATTTTGAAGCTTGAACGATTACGAAGAGATACAAGTACTGAATATAGTCATATCTCCTTCGAGAAGGGACGTTACAACGATTTTAGTGATTCCTCAAAATTTCAGAAAATGAAAAAACGCAATTTTTCGTTTTTTTGCCTTTTCATATCGAATTTTCGAATTTCAGGGAAAAACTTGATGTAATTCGTAATCAGCAGAAAATTTTCGATCGCCTAGGGCCTAAAATTATGGTGAAAGACGAAAAAATTTTTTTTTTCAATTTTTGCCCACTTTTTCGAAAATCCAAAAATCACGAAATTTCAAATAGGCATAACTTATCTCCAGATTTACCGATTTTGGCTTAGCGGGGGGGTTTTTAAAAGCCCCTGAGTAGAGTCAGAGAATGGCGTTGGATTTATCTTGATATCTATAATTTGTATACCAAAAAAAGCACTTTGAAAATTGACGAATTTTAGTCCAAGGAGTATGTATGGAAAAATTGGCAAAAATCGATGGTCCAACTTTGAAAATCTGTGAAAAATCGAAAAATCAACCCAGCTCGATGAACCAAGCGGCATTTTGAAGCTTGAACGATTACGAAGAGATACAAGTACTGAATATAGTCATATCTCCTTCGAGAAGGGACGTTATAACGATTTTAGTGAACCCTCAAAATTTCAGAAAATGAAAAAATGCAATTTTTCGATTTTTTGCCTATTATATCGAATTTTTGAATTTCAGGGAAAAACTTGATGTAATTCGTAATCAGCAGAAAATTTTCGCTCGCCTAGGGTCTAAAATTATGCTGAAAGACGAAAAAATTTTTTTTTTCAATTTTTGCCCACTTTTTCGAAAATCCAAAAATCACGAAATTTCAAATAGGCATAACTTATCTCCAGATTTACCGATTTTGGCTTAGCGGGGGGGTTTTTAAAAGCCCCTGAGTAGAGTCAGAGAATGGCGTTGGATTTATCTTGATATCTATAATTTTTATACCAAAAAAAGCACTTTGAAAATTGACGAACTTTAGTCCAAGGAGTATGTATGGAAAAATTGGCAAAAATCGATGGTCCAACTTTGAAAATCTGTAAAAAATCGAAAAATCAACCCAGCTCGATGAACCAAGCGGCATTTTGAAGCTTGAACGATTACGAAGAGATACAAGTACTGAATATAGTCATATCTTCTTCGAGAAGGGACGTTACATCGATTTTAGTGAACCCTCAAAATTTCAGAAAATGAAAAAATGCAATTTTTCGTTTTTTTGCCTTTTCATATCGAATTTTTGAATTTCATGGAAAAACTTAATGTAATTCGTAATCAGCAGAAAATTTTCGATCGCCTAGGGTCTAAAATTATGGTGAAAGACGGAAAAAATTTTTTTTCCAATTTTTGCCCACTTTTTCGAAAATCCAAAAATCACGAAATTTCAAATGGCCATAACTTATCTCCAGATTCACCGATTTTGGCTTATCGGGGGGGTTTTTAAAAGCCCCTGAGTAGAGTCAGAGAATGGCGTTGGATTCATCTTGATATCTATAATTTTTATACCAAAAAAAGCTCTTTGAAAATTGACGAATTTTAGTCCAAGGGGAAAAATTGGCAAATATGGCAAAATTGGCAAAATTCGATGGTCCAACTTTGAAAATCTGTAAAAAATCGAAAAATCAACCCAGCCCGATGAACCAAGCGGCATTTTGAAGCTTGAACGATTACGAAGAGATACAAGTACTGAATAAAGTCATATCTCCTTCGAGAAGGGACGTTACAACGATTTTAGTGAACCCTCAAAATTTCAGAAAATGAAAAAATGCAATTTTTCGATTTTTTGCCTTTTCATATCGAATTTTTGAATTTCAGGGAAAAACTTGATGTAATTCGTAATCAGCAGAAAATTTTCGATAGCCTAGGGTCTAAAATTATGGTGAAAGACGGAAAAAATTTTTTTTCCAATTTTTGCCCACTTTTTCGAAAATCCAAAAATCACGAAATTTCAAATGGCCATAACTTATCTCCAGATTTACCGATTTTGGCTTATCGGGGGGGGTTTTTAAAAGCCCCTGAGTAGAGTCAGAGAATGGCGTTGGATTCATCTTGATATCTATAATTTTTATACCAAAAAAAGCACTTTGAAAATTGACGAATTTTAGTCCAAGGGGTATGTATGGAAAAATTGGCAAAAATCGATGGTCCAACTTTGAAAATCTGTAAAAAATCGAAAAATCAACCCAGCCCGATGAATCAAGCGGCATTTTGAAGCTTGAACGATTACGAAGAGATACAAGTACTAAATAAAGTCATATCTCCTTCGAGAAGGGACGTTACAACGATTTTAGTGAACCCTCAAAATTTCAGAAAATGAAAAAATGCAATTTTTCGATTTTTTGCCTTTTCATATCGAATTTTTGAATTCCAGGGAAAAACTTGATGTAATTCGTAATCAGCAGAAAATTTTCGCTCGCCTAGGGTCTAAAATTATGGTGAAAAACGAAAAAATTTTTTTTTCAATTTTTGCCCACTTTTTCGAAAATCCAAAAATCACGAAATTTCAAATGGCCATAACTTATCTCCAGATTTACCGATTTTGGCTTATCGGGGGGGTTTTTAAAAGCCCCTGAGTAGAGTCAGAGAATGGTGTTGGATTCATCTTGATATCTATAATTTTTATACCAAAAAAAGCACTTTGAAAATTGACGAATTTTAGTCCAAGGGGTATGTATGGAAAAATTGGCAAAAATCGATGGTCCAACTTTGAAAATCTGTAAAAAATCGAAAAATCAACCCAGCCCGATGAACCAAGCGGCATTTTGAAGCTTGAACGATTACGAAGAGACACAAGTACTGAATAAACTCATATCTCCTTCGAGAAGGGACGTTACAACGATTTTAGTGAACCCTCAAAATTTCAGAAAATGAAAAAACGCAATTTTTCGTTTTTTTGCCTTTTCATATCGAATTTTCGAATTTCAGGGAAAAACTTGATGTAATTCGTAATCAGCAGAAAATTTTCGATCGCCTAGGGCCTAAAATTATGGTGAAAGACGAAAAAATTTTTTTTTTTCAATTTTTGCCCACTTTTTCGAAAATCCAAAAATCACGAAATTTCAAATAGGCATAACTTATCTCCAGATTTACCGATTTTGGCTTATCGGGGGGGTTTTTAAAAGCCCCTGAGTAGAGTCAGAGAATGGCGTTGGATTTATCTTGATATCTATAATTTTTATACCAAAAAAAGCACTTTGAAAATTGACGAATTTTAGTCCAAGGAGTATGTATGGAAAAATTGGCAAAAATCGATGGTCCAACTTTGAAAATCTGTAAAAAATCGAAAAATCAACCCAGCTCGATGAACCAAGCGGCATTTTGAAGCTTGAACGATTACGAAGAGATACAAGTACTGAATATAGTCATATCTCCTTCGAGAAGGGACGTTACAACGGTTTTAGTGAACCCTCAAAATTTCAGAAAATGAAAAAATGCAATTTTTCGTTTTTTTGCCTTTTCATATCGAATTTTTGAATTTCATGGAAAAACTTAATGTAATTCGTAATCAGCAGAAAATTTTCGATCGCCTAGGGTCTAAAATTATGGTGAAAGACGGAAAAAATTTTTTTTCCAATTTTTGCCCACTTTTTCGAAAATCCAAAAATCACGAAATTTCAAATGGCCATAACTTATCTCCAGATTCACCGATTTTGGCTTATCGGGGGGGTTTTTAAAAGCCCCTGAGTAGAGTCAGAGAATGGCGTTGGATTCATCTTGATATCTATAATTTTTATACCAAAAAAAGCTCTTTGAAAATTGACGAATTTTAGTCCAAGGGGAAAAATTGGCAAATATGGCAAAATTGGCAAAATTCGATGGTCCAACTTTGAAAATCTGTAAAAAATCGAAAAATCAACCCAGCCCGATGAACCAAGCGGCATTTTGAAGCTTGAACGATTACGAAGAGATACAAGTACTGAATAAAGTCATATCTCCTTCGAGAAGGGACGTTACAACGATTTTAGTGAACCCTCAAAATTTCAGAAAATGAAAAAATGCAATTTTTCGATTTTTTGCCTTTTCATATCGAATTTTTGAATTTCAGGGAAAAACTTGATGTAATTCGTAATCAGCAGAAAATTTTCGATAGCCTAGGGTCTAAAATTATGGTGAAAGACGGAAAAAATTTTTTTTCCAATTTTTGCCCACTTTTTCGAAAATCCAAAAATCACGAAATTTCAAATGGCCATAACTTATCTCCAGATTTACCGATTTTGGCTTATCGGGGGGGGTTTTTAAAAGCCCCTGAGTAGAGTCAGAGAATGGCGTTGGATTCATCTTGATATCTATAATTTTTATACCAAAAAAAGCACTTTGAAAATTGACGAATTTTAGTCCAAGGGGTATGTATGGAAAAATTGGCAAAAATCGATGGTCCAACTTTGAAAATCTGTAAAAAATCGAAAAATCAACCCAGCCCGATGAATCAAGCGGCATTTTGAAGCTTGAACGATTACGAAGAGATACAAGTACTAAATAAAGTCATATCTCCTTCGAGAAGGGACGTTACAACGATTTTAGTGAACCCTCAAAATTTCAGAAAATGAAAAAATGCAATTTTTCGATTTTTTGCCTTTTCATATCGAATTTTTGAATTCCAGGGAAAAACTTGATGTAATTCGTAATCAGCAGAAAATTTTCGCTCGCCTAGGGTCTAAAATTATGGTGAAAAACGAAAAAATTTTTTTTTCAATTTTTGCCCACTTTTTCGAAAATCCAAAAATCACGAAATTTCAAATGGCCATAACTTATCTCCAGATTTACCGATTTTGGCTTATCGGGGGGGTTTTTAAAAGCCCCTGAGTAGAGTCAGAGAATGGTGTTGGATTCATCTTGATATCTATAATTTTTATACCAAAAAAAGCACTTTGAAAATTGACGAATTTTAGTCCAAGGGGTATGTATGGAAAAATTGGCAAAAATCGATGGTCCAACTTTGAAAATCTGTAAAAAATCGAAAAATCAACCCAGCCCGATGAACCAAGCGGCATTTTGAAGCTTGAACGATTACGAAGAGACACAAGTACTGAATATAGTCATATCTCCTTCGAGAAGGGACGTTACAACGATTTTAGTGAACCCTCAAAATTTCAGAAAATGAAAAAATGCAATTTTTCGATTTTTTGCCTTTTCATATCGAATTTTTGAATTCCAGGGAAAAACTTGATGTAATTCGTAATCAGCAGAAAATTTTCGCTCGCCTAGGGTCTAAAATTATGGTGAAAAACGAAAAAATTTTTTTTTCAATTTTTGCCCACTTTTTCGAAAATCCAAAAATCACGAAATTTCAAATGGCCATAACTTATCTCCAGATTTACCGATTTTGGCTTATCGGGGGGGTTTTTAAAAGCCCCTGAGTAGAGTCAGAGAATGGTGTTGGATTCATCTTGATATCTATAATTTTTATACCAAAAAAAGCACTTTGAAAATTGACGAATTTTAGTCCAAGGGGTATGTATGGAAAAATTGGCAAAAATCGATGGTCCAACTTTGAAAATCTGTAAAAAATCGAAAAATCAACCCAGCCCGATGAACCAAGCGGCATTTTGAAGCTTGAACGATTACGAAGAGACACAAGTACTGAATATAGTCATATCTCCTTCGAGAAGGGACGTTACAACGATTTTAGTGATTCCTCAAAATTTCAGAAAATGAAAAAACGCAATTTTTCGTTTTTTTGCCTTTTCATATCGAATTTTTGAATTTCATGGAAAAACTTAATGTAATTCGTAATCAGCAGAAAATTTTCGATCGCCTAGGGTCTAAAATTATGGTGAAAGACGGAAAAAATTTTTTTTCCAATTTTTGCCCACTTTTTCGAAAATCCAAAAATCACGAAATTTCAAATGGCCATAACTTATCTCCAGATTTACCGATTTTGGCTTATCGGGGGGGTTTTTAAAAGCCCCTGAGTAGAGTCAGAGAATGGTGTTGGATTCATCTTGATATCTATAATTTTTATACCAAAAAAAGCACTTTGAAAATTGACGAATTTTAGTCCAAGGGGTATGTATGGAAAAATTGGCAAAAATCGATGGTCCAACTTTGAAAATCTGTAAAAAATCGAAAAATCAACCCAGCCCGATGAACCAAGCGGCATTTTGAAGCTTGAACGATTACGAAGAGACACAAGTACTGAATAAACTCATATCTCCTTCGAGAAGGGACGTTACAACGATTTTAGTGAACCCTCAAAATTTCAGAAAATGAAAAAACGCAATTTTTCGTTTTTTTGCCTTTTCATATCGAATTTTCGAATTTCAGGGAAAAACTTGATGTAATTCGTAATCAGCAGAAAATTTTCGATCGCCTAGGGTCTAAAACTATGGTGAAAGACGAAAAAATTTTTTTTTTCAATTTTTGCCCACTTTTTCGAAAATCCAAAAATCACGAAATTTCAAATAGGCATAACTTATCTCCAGATTTACCGATTTTGGCTTAGCGGGGGGGTTTTTAAAAGCCCCTGAGTAGAGTCAGAGAATGGCGTTGGATTTATCTTGATATCTATAATTTGTATACCAAAAAAAGCACTTTGAAAATTGACGAATTTTAGTCCAAGGAGTATGTATGGAAAAATTGGCAAAAATCGATGGTCCAACTTTGAAAATCTGTAAAAAATCGAAAAATCAACCCAGCTCGATGAACCAAGCGGCATTTTGAAGCTTGAACGATTACGAAGAGATACAAGTACTGAATATAGTCATATCTCCTTCGAGAAGGGACGTTACAACGATTTTAGTGATTCCTCAAAATTTCAGAAAATGAAAAAACGCAATTTTTCGTTTTTTTGCCTTTTCATATCGAATTTTCGAATTTCAGGGAAAAACTTGATGTAATTCGTAATCAGCAGAAAATTTTCGATCGCCTAGGGCCTAAAATTATGGTGAAAGACGAAAAAATTTTTTTTTTCAATTTTTGCCCACTTTTTCGAAAATCCAAAAATCACGAAATTTCAAATAGGCATAACTTATCTCCAGATTTACCGATTTTGGCTTAGCGGGGGGGTTTTTAAAAGCCCCTGAGTAGAGTCAGAGAATGGCGTTGGATTTATCTTGATATCTATAATTTGTATACCAAAAAAAGCACTTTGAAAATTGACGAATTTTAGTCCAAGGAGTATGTATGGAAAAATTGGCAAAAATCGATGGTCCAACTTTGAAAATCTGTGAAAAATCGAAAAATCAACCCAGCTCGATGAACCAAGCGGCATTTTGAAGCTTGAACGATTACGAAGAGATACAAGTACTGAATATAGTCATATCTCCTTCGAGAAGGGACGTTATAACGATTTTAGTGAACCCTCAAAATTTCAGAAAATGAAAAAATGCAATTTTTCGATTTTTTGCCTATTATATCGAATTTTTGAATTTCAGGGAAAAACTTGATGTAATTCGTAATCAGCAGAAAATTTTCGCTCGCCTAGGGTCTAAAATTATGCTGAAAGACGAAAAAATTTTTTTTTTCAATTTTTGCCCACTTTTTCGAAAATCCAAAAATCACGAAATTTCAAATAGGCATAACTTATCTCCAGATTTACCGATTTTGGCTTAGCGGGGGGGTTTTTAAAAGCCCCTGAGTAGAGTCAGAGAATGGCGTTGGATTTATCTTGATATCTATAATTTTTATACCAAAAAAAGCACTTTGAAAATTGACGAACTTTAGTCCAAGGAGTATGTATGGAAAAATTGGCAAAAATCGATGGTCCAACTTTGAAAATCTGTAAAAAATCGAAAAATCAACCCAGCTCGATGAACCAAGCGGCATTTTGAAGCTTGAACGATTACGAAGAGATACAAGTACTGAATATAGTCATATCTTCTTCGAGAAGGGACGTTACATCGATTTTAGTGAACCCTCAAAATTTCAGAAAATGAAAAAATGCAATTTTTCGTTTTTTTGCCTTTTCATATCGAATTTTTGAATTTCATGGAAAAACTTAATGTAATTCGTAATCAGCAGAAAATTTTCGATCGCCTAGGGTCTAAAATTATGGTGAAAGACGGAAAAAATTTTTTTTCCAATTTTTGCCCACTTTTTCGAAAATCCAAAAATCACGAAATTTCAAATGGCCATAACTTATCTCCAGATTCACCGATTTTGGCTTATCGGGGGGGTTTTTAAAAGCCCCTGAGTAGAGTCAGAGAATGGCGTTGGATTCATCTTGATATCTATAATTTTTATACCAAAAAAAGCTCTTTGAAAATTGACGAATTTTAGTCCAAGGGGAAAAATTGGCAAATATGGCAAAATTGGCAAAATTCGATGGTCCAACTTTGAAAATCTGTAAAAAATCGAAAAATCAACCCAGCCCGATGAACCAAGCGGCATTTTGAAGCTTGAACGATTACGAAGAGATACAAGTACTGAATAAAGTCATATCTCCTTCGAGAAGGGACGTTACAACGATTTTAGTGAACCCTCAAAATTTCAGAAAATGAAAAAATGCAATTTTTCGATTTTTTGCCTTTTCATATCGAATTTTTGAATTTCAGGGAAAAACTTGATGTAATTCGTAATCAGCAGAAAATTTTCGATAGCCTAGGGTCTAAAATTATGGTGAAAGACGGAAAAAATTTTTTTTCCAATTTTTGCCCACTTTTTCGAAAATCCAAAAATCACGAAATTTCAAATGGCCATAACTTATCTCCAGATTTACCGATTTTGGCTTATCGGGGGGGGTTTTTAAAAGCCCCTGAGTAGAGTCAGAGAATGGCGTTGGATTCATCTTGATATCTATAATTTTTATACCAAAAAAAGCACTTTGAAAATTGACGAATTTTAGTCCAAGGGGTATGTATGGAAAAATTGGCAAAAATCGATGGTCCAACTTTGAAAATCTGTAAAAAATCGAAAAATCAACCCAGCCCGATGAATCAAGCGGCATTTTGAAGCTTGAACGATTACGAAGAGATACAAGTACTAAATAAAGTCATATCTCCTTCGAGAAGGGACGTTACAACGATTTTAGTGAACCCTCAAAATTTCAGAAAATGAAAAAATGCAATTTTTCGATTTTTTGCCTTTTCATATCGAATTTTTGAATTCCAGGGAAAAACTTGATGTAATTCGTAATCAGCAGAAAATTTTCGCTCGCCTAGGGTCTAAAATTATGGTGAAAAACGAAAAAATTTTTTTTTCAATTTTTGCCCACTTTTTCGAAAATCCAAAAATCACGAAATTTCAAATGGCCATAACTTATCTCCAGATTTACCGATTTTGGCTTATCGGGGGGGGTTTTTAAAAGCCCCTGAGTAGAGTCAGAGAATGGTGTTGGATTCATCTTGATATCTATAATTTTTATACCAAAAAAAGCACTTTGAAAATTGACGAATTTTAGTCCAAGGGGTATGTATGGAAAAATTGGCAAAAATCGATGGTCCAACTTTGAAAATCTGTAAAAAATCGAAAAATCAACCCAGCCCGATGAACCAAGCGGCATTTTGAAGCTTGAACGATTACGAAGAGACACAAGTACTGAATAAACTCATATCTCCTTCGAGAAGGGACGTTACAACGATTTTAGTGATTCCTCAAAATTTCAGAAAATGAAAAAACGCAATTTTTCGTTTTTTTGCCTTTTCATATCGAATTTTCGAATTTCAGGGAAAAACTTGATGTAATTCGTAATCAGCAGAAAATTTTCGATCGCCTAGGGTCTAAAACTATGGTGAAAGACGAAAAAATTTTTTTTTTCAATTTTTGCCCACTTTTTCGAAAATCCAAAAATCACGAAATTTCAAATAGGCATAACTTATCTCCAGATTTACCGATTTTGGCTTAGCGGGGGGGTTTTTAAAAGCCCCTGAGTAGAGTCAGAGAATGGCGTTGGATTTATCTTGATATCTATAATTTGTATACCAAAAAAAGCACTTTGAAAATTGACGAATTTTAGTCCAAGGAGTATGTATGGAAAAATTGGCAAAAATCGATGGTCCAACTTTGAAAATCTGTAAAAAATCGAAAAATCAACCCAGCTCGATGAACCAAGCGGCATTTTGAAGCTTGAACGATTACGAAGAGATACAAGTACTGAATATAGTCATATCTCCTTCGTGAAGGAACGTTACAACGATTTTAGTGATTCCTCAAAATTTCAGAAAATGAAAAAACGCAATTTTTCGTTTTTTTGCCTTTTCATATCGAATTTTTGAATTTCATGGAAAAACTTGATGTAATTCGTAATCAGCAGAAAATTTTCGATCGCCTAGGGTCTAAAATTATGGTAAAAGACGGAAAAAATTTTTTTTCCAATTTTTGCCCACTTTTTCGAAAATCCAAAAATCACGAAATTTCAAATGGCCATAACTTATCTCCAGATTCACCGATTTTGGCTTATCGGGGGGGTTTTTAAAAGCCCCTGAGTAGAGTCAGAGAATAGCGTTGGATTCATGTTGATATCTATAATTTTTATACCAAAAAAAGCACTTTGAAAATTGACGAATTTTAGTCCAAGGAGTATGTATGGAAAAATTGGCAAAAATCGATGGTCCAACTTTGAAAATCTGTAGAAAATCGAAAAATCAACCCAGCTCGATGAACCAAGCGGCATTTTGAAGCTTGAACGATTACGAAGAGATACAAGTACTAAATATAGTCATATCTCCTTCGAGAAGGGACGTTACAACGATTTTAGTGAACCCTCAAAATTTCAGAAAATGAAAAAATGCAATTTTTCGTTTTTTTGCCTTTTCATATCGAATTTTCAAATTTCAGGGAAAAACTTGATGTAATTCGTAATCAGCAGAAAATTTTCGATCGCCTAGGGTCTAAAATTATGGTGAAAGACGAAAAAATTTTTTTTTTCAATTTTTGCCCACTTTTTCGAAAATCCAAAAATCACGAAATTTCAAATAGGCATAACTTATCTCCAGATTTACCGATTTTGGCTTATCGGGGGGGTTTTTAAAAGCCCCTGAGTAGAGTCAGAGAATGGCGTTGGATTTATCTTGATATCAATAATTTTTATACCAAAAAAAGCACTTTGAAAATTGACGAATTTTAGTCCAAGGGGAAAAATTGGCAAATATGGCAAAATTGGCAAAATTCGATGGTCCAACTTTGAAAATCTGTAAAAAATCAAAAAATCAACCCAGCCCGATGAACCAAGCGGCATTTTGAAGCTTGAACGATTACGATGAGATACAAGTACTGAATAAACTCATATCTCCTTCGAGAAGGGACGTTACAACGATTTTAGTGAACCCTCAAAATTTCAGAAAATGAAAAAACGCAATTTTTCGTTTTTTTGCCTTTTCATATCGAATTTTCGAATTTCAGGGAAAAACTTGATGTAATTCGTAATCAGCAGAAAATTTTCGATCGCCTAGGGTCTAAAACTATGGTGAAAGACGAAAAAATTTTTTTTTTCAATTTTTGCCCACTTTTTCGAAAATCCAAAAATCACGGAATTTCAAATAGGCATAACTTATCTCCAGATTTACCGATTTTGGCTTAGCGGGGGGGTTTTTAAAAGCCCCTGAGTAGAGTCAGAGAATGGCGTTGGATTCATCTTGATATCTATAATTTTTATACCAAAAAAAGCACTTTGAAAATTGACGAATTTTAGTCCAAGGGGTATGTATGGAAAAATTGGCAAAAATCGATGGTCCAACTTTGAAAATCTGTAAAAAATCGAAAAATCAACCCAGCCCGATGAATCAAGCGGCATTTTGAAGCTTGAACGATTACGAAGAGATACAAGTACTAAATAAAGTCATATCTCCTTCGAGAAGGGACGTTACAACGATTTTAGTGAACCCTCAAAATTTCAGAAAATGAAAAAATGCAATTTTTCGATTTTTTGCCTTTTCATATCGAATTTTTGAATTCCAGGGAAAAACTTGATGTAATTCGTAATCAGCAGAAAATTTTCGCTCGCCTAGGGTCTAAAATTATGGTGAAAAACGAAAAATTTTTTTTTTCAATTTTTGCCCACTTTTTCGAAAATCCAAAAATCACGAAATTTCAAATAGGCATAACTTATCTCCAGATTTACCGATTTTGGCTTATCGGGGGGGTTTTTAAAAGCCCCTGAGTAGAGTCAGAGAATGGCGTTGGATTTATCTTGATATCAATAATTTTTATACCAAAAAAAGCACTTTGAAAATTGACGAATTTTAGTCCAAGGGGAAAAATTGGCAAATATGGCAAAATTGGCAAAATTCGATGGTCCAACTTTGAAAATCTGTAAAAAATCAAAAAATCAACCCAGCCCGATGAACCAAGCGGCATTTTGAAGCTTGAACGATTACGATGAGATACAAGTACTGAATAAACTCATATCTCCTTCGAGAAGGGACGTTACAACGATTTTAGTGAACCCTCAAAATTTCAGAAAATGAAAAAACGCAATTTTTCGTTTTTTTGCCTTTTCATATCGAATTTTCGAATTTCAGGGAAAAACTTGATGTAATTCGTAATCAGCAGAAAATTTTCGATCGCCTAGGGTCTAAAATTATGGTAAAAGACGGAAAAAATTTTTTTTCCAATTTTTGCCCACTTTTTCGAAAATCCAAAAATCACGAAATTTCAAATGGCCATAACTTATCTCCAGATTCACCGATTTTGGCTTATCGGGGGGGTTTTTAAAAGCCCCTGAGTAGAGTCAGAGAATGGCGTTGGATTCATCTTGATATCTATAATTTTTATACCAAAAAAAGCTCTTTGAAAATTGACGAATTTTAGTCCAAGGGGAAAAATTGGCAAATATGGCAAAATTGGCAAAATTCGATGGTCCAACTTTGAAAATCTGTAAAAAATCGAAAAATCAACCCAGCCCGATGAACCAAGCGGCATTTTGAAGCTTGAACGATTACGAAGAGATACAAGTACTGAATAAAGTCATATCTCCTTCGAGAAGGGACGTTACAACGATTTTAGTGAACCCTCAAAATTTCAGAAAATGAAAAAACGCAATTTTTCGTTTTTTTGCCTTTTCATATCGAATTTTCGAATTTCAGGGAAAAACTTGATGTAATTCGTAATCAGCAGAAAATTTTCGATCGCCTAGGGTCTAAAACTATGGTGAAAGACGAAAAAATTTTTTTTTTCAATTTTTGCCCACTTTTTCGAAAATCCAAAAATCACGGAATTTCAAATAGGCATAACTTATCTCCAGATTTACCGATTTTGGCTTAGCGGGGGGGTTTTTAAAAGCCCCTGAGTAGAGTCAGAGAATGGCGTTGGATTTATCTTGATATCTATAATTTGTATACCAAAAAAAGCACTTTGAAAATTGACGAATTTTAGTCCAAGGAGTATGTATGGAAAAATTGGCAAAAATCGATGGTCCAACTTTGAAAATCTGTAAAAAATCGAAAAATCAACCCAGCTCGATGAACCAAGCGGCATTTTGAAGCTTGAACGATTACGAAGAGATACAAGTACTGAATATAGTCATATCTCCTTCGAGAAGGGACGTTACAACGATTTTAGTGATTCCTCAAAATTTCAGAAAATGAAAAAACGCAATTTTTCGTTTTTTTGCCTTTTCATATCGAATTTTCGAATTTCAGGGAAAAACTTGATGTAATTCGTAATCAGCAGAAAATTTTCGATCGCCTAGGGCCTAAAATTATGGTGAAAGACGAAAAAATTTTTTTTTTTCAATTTTTGCCCACTTTTTCGAAAATCCAAAAATCACGAAATTTCAAATAGGCATAACTTATCTCCAGATTTACCGATTTTGGCTTATCGGGGGGGTTTTTAAAAGCCCCTGAGTAGAGTCAGAGAATGGCGTTGGATTTATCTTGATATCTATAATTTTTATACCAAAAAAAGCACTTTGAAAATTGACGAATTTTAGTCCAAGGAGTATGTATGGAAAAATTGGCAAAAATCGATGGTCCAACTTTGAAAATCTGTAAAAAATCGAAAAATCAACCCAGCTCGATGAACCAAGCGGCATTTTGAAGCTTGAACGATTACGAAGAGATACAAGTACTGAATATAGTCATATCTCCTTCGAGAAGGGACGTTACAACGGTTTTAGTGAACCCTCAAAATTTCAGAAAATGAAAAAATGCAATTTTTCGTTTTTTTGCCTTTTCATATCGAATTTTTGAATTTCATGGAAAAACTTAATGTAATTCGTAATCAGCAGAAAATTTTCGATCGCCTAGGGTCTAAAATTATGGTGAAAGACGGAAAAAATTTTTTTTCCAATTTTTGCCCACTTTTTCGAAAATCCAAAAATCACGAAATTTCAAATGGCCATAACTTATCTCCAGATTCACCGATTTTGGCTTATCGGGGGGGTTTTTAAAAGCCCCTGAGTAGAGTCAGAGAATGGCGTTGGATTCATCTTGATATCTATAATTTTTATACCAAAAAAAGCTCTTTGAAAATTGACGAATTTTAGTCCAAGGGGAAAAATTGGCAAATATGGCAAAATTGGCAAAATTCGATGGTCCAACTTTGAAAATCTGTAAAAAATCGAAAAATCAACCCAGCCCGATGAACCAAGCGGCATTTTGAAGCTTGAACGATTACGAAGAGATACAAGTACTGAATAAAGTCATATCTCCTTCGAGAAGGGACGTTACAACGATTTTAGTGAACCCTCAAAATTTCAGAAAATGAAAAAATGCAATTTTTCGATTTTTTGCCTTTTCATATCGAATTTTTGAATTTCAGGGAAAAACTTGATGTAATTCGTAATCAGCAGAAAATTTTCGATAGCCTAGGGTCTAAAATTATGGTGAAAGACGGAAAAAATTTTTTTTCCAATTTTTGCCCACTTTTTCGAAAATCCAAAAATCACGAAATTTCAAATGGCCATAACTTATCTCCAGATTTACCGATTTTGGCTTATCGGGGGGGGTTTTTAAAAGCCCCTGAGTAGAGTCAGAGAATGGCGTTGGATTCATCTTGATATCTATAATTTTTATACCAAAAAAAGCACTTTGAAAATTGACGAATTTTAGTCCAAGGGGTATGTATGGAAAAATTGGCAAAAATCGATGGTCCAACTTTGAAAATCTGTAAAAAATCGAAAAATCAACCCAGCCCGATGAATCAAGCGGCATTTTGAAGCTTGAACGATTACGAAGAGATACAAGTACTAAATAAAGTCATATCTCCTTCGAGAAGGGACGTTACAACGATTTTAGTGAACCCTCAAAATTTCAGAAAATGAAAAAATGCAATTTTTCGATTTTTTGCCTTTTCATATCGAATTTTTGAATTCCAGGGAAAAACTTGATGTAATTCGTAATCAGCAGAAAATTTTCGCTCGCCTAGGGTCTAAAATTATGGTGAAAAACGAAAAAATTTTTTTTTCAATTTTTGCCCACTTTTTCGAAAATCCAAAAATCACGAAATTTCAAATGGCCATAACTTATCTCCAGATTTACCGATTTTGGCTTATCGGGGGGGTTTTTAAAAGCCCCTGAGTAGAGTCAGAGAATGGTGTTGGATTCATCTTGATATCTATAATTTTTATACCAAAAAAAGCACTTTGAAAATTGACGAATTTTAGTCCAAGGGGTATGTATGGAAAAATTGGCAAAAATCGATGGTCCAACTTTGAAAATCTGTAAAAAATCGAAAAATCAACCCAGCCCGATGAACCAAGCGGCATTTTGAAGCTTGAACGATTACGAAGAGACACAAGTACTGAATATAGTCATATCTCCTTCGAGAAGGGACGTTACAACGATTTTAGTGAACCCTCAAAATTTCAGAAAATGAAAAAATGCAATTTTTCGATTTTTTGCCTTTTCATATCGAATTTTTGAATTCCAGGGAAAAACTTGATGTAATTCGTAATCAGCAGAAAATTTTCGCTCGCCTAGGGTCTAAAATTATGGTGAAAAACGAAAAAATTTTTTTTTCAATTTTTGCCCACTTTTTCGAAAATCCAAAAATCACGAAATTTCAAATGGCCATAACTTATCTCCAGATTTACCGATTTTGGCTTATCGGGGGGGTTTTTAAAAGCCCCTGAGTAGAGTCAGAGAATGGTGTTGGATTCATCTTGATATCTATAATTTTTATACCAAAAAAAGCACTTTGAAAATTGACGAATTTTAGTCCAAGGGGTATGTATGGAAAAATTGGCAAAAATCGATGGTCCAACTTTGAAAATCTGTAAAAAATCGAAAAATCAACCCAGCCCGATGAACCAAGCGGCATTTTGAAGCTTGAACGATTACGAAGAGACACAAGTACTGAATATAGTCATATCTCCTTCGAGAAGGGACGTTACAACGATTTTAGTGATTCCTCAAAATTTCAGAAAATGAAAAAACGCAATTTTTCGTTTTTTTGCCTTTTCATATCGAATTTTTGAATTTCATGGAAAAACTTAATGTAATTCGTAATCAGCAGAAAATTTTCGATCGCCTAGGGTCTAAAATTATGGTGAAAGACGGAAAAAATTTTTTTTCCAATTTTTGCCCACTTTTTCGAAAATCCAAAAATCACGAAATTTCAAATGGCCATAACTTATCTCCAGATTTACCGATTTTGGCTTATCGGGGGGGTTTTTAAAAGCCCCTGAGTAGAGTCAGAGAATGGTGTTGGATTCATCTTGATATCTATAATTTTTATACCAAAAAAAGCACTTTGAAAATTGACGAATTTTAGTCCAAGGGGTATGTATGGAAAAATTGGCAAAAATCGATGGTCCAACTTTGAAAATCTGTAAAAAATCGAAAAATCAACCCAGCCCGATGAACCAAGCGGCATTTTGAAGCTTGAACGATTACGAAGAGACACAAGTACTGAATAAACTCATATCTCCTTCGAGAAGGGACGTTACAACGATTTTAGTGAACCCTCAAAATTTCAGAAAATGAAAAAACGCAATTTTTCGTTTTTTTGCCTTTTCATATCGAATTTTCGAATTTCAGGGAAAAACTTGATGTAATTCGTAATCAGCAGAAAATTTTCGATCGCCTAGGGTCTAAAACTATGGTGAAAGACGAAAAAATTTTTTTTTTCAATTTTTGCCCACTTTTTCGAAAATCCAAAAATCACGAAATTTCAAATAGGCATAACTTATCTCCAGATTTACCGATTTTGGCTTAGCGGGGGGGTTTTTAAAAGCCCCTGAGTAGAGTCAGAGAATGGCGTTGGATTTATCTTGATATCTATAATTTGTATACCAAAAAAAGCACTTTGAAAATTGACGAATTTTAGTCCAAGGAGTATGTATGGAAAAATTGGCAAAAATCGATGGTCCAACTTTGAAAATCTGTAAAAAATCGAAAAATCAACCCAGCTCGATGAACCAAGCGGCATTTTGAAGCTTGAACGATTACGAAGAGATACAAGTACTGAATATAGTCATATCTCCTTCGAGAAGGGACGTTACAACGATTTTAGTGATTCCTCAAAATTTCAGAAAATGAAAAAACGCAATTTTTCGTTTTTTTGCCTTTTCATATCGAATTTTCGAATTTCAGGGAAAAACTTGATGTAATTCGTAATCAGCAGAAAATTTTCGATCGCCTAGGGCCTAAAATTATGGTGAAAGACGAAAAAATTTTTTTTTTCAATTTTTGCCCACTTTTTCGAAAATCCAAAAATCACGAAATTTCAAATAGGCATAACTTATCTCCAGATTTACCGATTTTGGCTTAGCGGGGGGGTTTTTAAAAGCCCCTGAGTAGAGTCAGAGAATGGCGTTGGATTTATCTTGATATCTATAATTTGTATACCAAAAAAAGCACTTTGAAAATTGACGAATTTTAGTCCAAGGAGTATGTATGGAAAAATTGGCAAAAATCGATGGTCCAACTTTGAAAATCTGTGAAAAATCGAAAAATCAACCCAGCTCGATGAACCAAGCGGCATTTTGAAGCTTGAACGATTACGAAGAGATACAAGTACTGAATATAGTCATATCTCCTTCGAGAAGGGACGTTATAACGATTTTAGTGAACCCTCAAAATTTCAGAAAATGAAAAAATGCAATTTTTCGATTTTTTGCCTATTATATCGAATTTTTGAATTTCAGGGAAAAACTTGATGTAATTCGTAATCAGCAGAAAATTTTCGCTCGCCTAGGGTCTAAAATTATGCTGAAAGACGAAAAAATTTTTTTTTTCAATTTTTGCCCACTTTTTCGAAAATCCAAAAATCACGAAATTTCAAATAGGCATAACTTATCTCCAGATTTACCGATTTTGGCTTAGCGGGGGGGTTTTTAAAAGCCCCTGAGTAGAGTCAGAGAATGGCGTTGGATTTATCTTGATATCTATAATTTTTATACCAAAAAAAGCACTTTGAAAATTGACGAACTTTAGTCCAAGGAGTATGTATGGAAAAATTGGCAAAAATCGATGGTCCAACTTTGAAAATCTGTAAAAAATCGAAAAATCAACCCAGCTCGATGAACCAAGCGGCATTTTGAAGCTTGAACGATTACGAAGAGATACAAGTACTGAATATAGTCATATCTTCTTCGAGAAGGGACGTTACATCGATTTTAGTGAACCCTCAAAATTTCAGAAAATGAAAAAATGCAATTTTTCGTTTTTTTGCCTTTTCATATCGAATTTTTGAATTTCATGGAAAAACTTAATGTAATTCGTAATCAGCAGAAAATTTTCGATCGCCTAGGGTCTAAAATTATGGTGAAAGACGGAAAAAATTTTTTTTCCAATTTTTGCCCACTTTTTCGAAAATCCAAAAATCACGAAATTTCAAATGGCCATAACTTATCTCCAGATTCACCGATTTTGGCTTATCGGGGGGGTTTTTAAAAGCCCCTGAGTAGAGTCAGAGAATGGCGTTGGATTCATCTTGATATCTATAATTTTTATACCAAAAAAAGCTCTTTGAAAATTGACGAATTTTAGTCCAAGGGGAAAAATTGGCAAATATGGCAAAATTGGCAAAATTCGATGGTCCAACTTTGAAAATCTGTAAAAAATCGAAAAATCAACCCAGCCCGATGAACCAAGCGGCATTTTGAAGCTTGAACGATTACGAAGAGATACAAGTACTGAATAAAGTCATATCTCCTTCGAGAAGGGACGTTACAACGATTTTAGTGAACCCTCAAAATTTCAGAAAATGAAAAAATGCAATTTTTCGATTTTTTGCCTTTTCATATCGAATTTTTGAATTTCAGGGAAAAACTTGATGTAATTCGTAATCAGCAGAAAATTTTCGATAGCCTAGGGTCTAAAATTATGGTGAAAGACGGAAAAAATTTTTTTTCCAATTTTTGCCCACTTTTTCGAAAATCCAAAAATCACGAAATTTCAAATGGCCATAACTTATCTCCAGATTTACCGATTTTGGCTTATCGGGGGGGGTTTTTAAAAGCCCCTGAGTAGAGTCAGAGAATGGCGTTGGATTCATCTTGATATCTATAATTTTTATACCAAAAAAAGCACTTTGAAAATTGACGAATTTTAGTCCAAGGGGTATGTATGGAAAAATTGGCAAAAATCGATGGTCCAACTTTGAAAATCTGTAAAAAATCGAAAAATCAACCCAGCCCGATGAATCAAGCGGCATTTTGAAGCTTGAACGATTACGAAGAGATACAAGTACTAAATAAAGTCATATCTCCTTCGAGAAGGGACGTTACAACGATTTTAGTGAACCCTCAAAATTTCAGAAAATGAAAAAATGCAATTTTTCGATTTTTTGCCTTTTCATATCGAATTTTTGAATTCCAGGGAAAAACTTGATGTAATTCGTAATCAGCAGAAAATTTTCGCTCGCCTAGGGTCTAAAATTATGGTGAAAAACGAAAAAATTTTTTTTTCAATTTTTGCCCACTTTTTCGAAAATCCAAAAATCACGAAATTTCAAATGGCCATAACTTATCTCCAGATTTACCGATTTTGGCTTATCGGGGGGGTTTTTAAAAGCCCCTGAGTAGAGTCAGAGAATGGTGTTGGATTCATCTTGATATCTATAATTTTTATACCAAAAAAAGCACTTTGAAAATTGACGAATTTTAGTCCAAGGGGTATGTATGGAAAAATTGGCAAAAATCGATGGTCCAACTTTGAAAATCTGTAAAAAATCGAAAAATCAACCCAGCCCGATGAACCAAGCGGCATTTTGAAGCTTGAACGATTACGAAGAGACACAAGTACTGAATAAACTCATATCTCCTTCGAGAAGGGACGTTACAACGATTTTAGTGAACCCTCAAAATTTCAGAAAATGAAAAAACGCAATTTTTCGTTTTTTTGCCTTTTCATATCGAATTTTCGAATTTCAGGGAAAAACTTGATGTAATTCGTAATCAGCAGAAAATTTTCGATCGCCTAGGGCCTAAAATTATGGTGAAAGACGAAAAAATTTTTTTTTTTCAATTTTTGCCCACTTTTTCGAAAATCCAAAAATCACGAAATTTCAAATAGGCATAACTTATCTCCAGATTTACCGATTTTGGCTTATCGGGGGGGTTTTTAAAAGCCCCTGAGTAGAGTCAGAGAATGGCGTTGGATTTATCTTGATATCTATAATTTTTATACCAAAAAAAGCACTTTGAAAATTGACGAATTTTAGTCCAAGGAGTATGTATGGAAAAATTGGCAAAAATCGATGGTCCAACTTTGAAAATCTGTAAAAAATCGAAAAATCAACCCAGCTCGATGAACCAAGCGGCATTTTGAAGCTTGAACGATTACGAAGAGATACAAGTACTGAATATAGTCATATCTCCTTCGAGAAGGGACGTTACAACGGTTTTAGTGAACCCTCAAAATTTCAGAAAATGAAAAAATGCAATTTTTCGTTTTTTTGCCTTTTCATATCGAATTTTTGAATTTCATGGAAAAACTTAATGTAATTCGTAATCAGCAGAAAATTTTCGATCGCCTAGGGTCTAAAATTATGGTGAAAGACGGAAAAAATTTTTTTTCCAATTTTTGCCCACTTTTTCGAAAATCCAAAAATCACGAAATTTCAAATGGCCATAACTTATCTCCAGATTCACCGATTTTGGCTTATCGGGGGGGTTTTTAAAAGCCCCTGAGTAGAGTCAGAGAATGGCGTTGGATTCATCTTGATATCTATAATTTTTATACCAAAAAAAGCTCTTTGAAAATTGACGAATTTTAGTCCAAGGGGAAAAATTGGCAAATATGGCAAAATTGGCAAAATTCGATGGTCCAACTTTGAAAATCTGTAAAAAATCGAAAAATCAACCCAGCCCGATGAACCAAGCGGCATTTTGAAGCTTGAACGATTACGAAGAGATACAAGTACTGAATAAAGTCATATCTCCTTCGAGAAGGGACGTTACAACGATTTTAGTGAACCCTCAAAATTTCAGAAAATGAAAAAATGCAATTTTTCGATTTTTTGCCTTTTCATATCGAATTTTTGAATTTCAGGGAAAAACTTGATGTAATTCGTAATCAGCAGAAAATTTTCGATAGCCTAGGGTCTAAAATTATGGTGAAAGACGGAAAAAATTTTTTTTCCAATTTTTGCCCACTTTTTCGAAAATCCAAAAATCACGAAATTTCAAATGGCCATAACTTATCTCCAGATTTACCGATTTTGGCTTATCGGGGGGGGTTTTTAAAAGCCCCTGAGTAGAGTCAGAGAATGGCGTTGGATTCATCTTGATATCTATAATTTTTATACCAAAAAAAGCACTTTGAAAATTGACGAATTTTAGTCCAAGGGGTATGTATGGAAAAATTGGCAAAAATCGATGGTCCAACTTTGAAAATCTGTAAAAAATCGAAAAATCAACCCAGCCCGATGAATCAAGCGGCATTTTGAAGCTTGAACGATTACGAAGAGATACAAGTACTAAATAAAGTCATATCTCCTTCGAGAAGGGACGTTACAACGATTTTAGTGAACCCTCAAAATTTCAGAAAATGAAAAAATGCAATTTTTCGATTTTTTGCCTTTTCATATCGAATTTTTGAATTCCAGGGAAAAACTTGATGTAATTCGTAATCAGCAGAAAATTTTCGCTCGCCTAGGGTCTAAAATTATGGTGAAAAACGAAAAAATTTTTTTTTCAATTTTTGCCCACTTTTTCGAAAATCCAAAAATCACGAAATTTCAAATGGCCATAACTTATCTCCAGATTTACCGATTTTGGCTTATCGGGGGGGTTTTTAAAAGCCCCTGAGTAGAGTCAGAGAATGGTGTTGGATTCATCTTGATATCTATAATTTTTATACCAAAAAAAGCACTTTGAAAATTGACGAATTTTAGTCCAAGGGGTATGTATGGAAAAATTGGCAAAAATCGATGGTCCAACTTTGAAAATCTGTAAAAAATCGAAAAATCAACCCAGCCCGATGAACCAAGCGGCATTTTGAAGCTTGAACGATTACGAAGAGACACAAGTACTGAATATAGTCATATCTCCTTCGAGAAGGGACGTTACAACGATTTTAGTGAACCCTCAAAATTTCAGAAAATGAAAAAATGCAATTTTTCGATTTTTTGCCTTTTCATATCGAATTTTTGAATTCCAGGGAAAAACTTGATGTAATTCGTAATCAGCAGAAAATTTTCGCTCGCCTAGGGTCTAAAATTATGGTGAAAAACGAAAAAATTTTTTTTTCAATTTTTGCCCACTTTTTCGAAAATCCAAAAATCACGAAATTTCAAATGGCCATAACTTATCTCCAGATTTACCGATTTTGGCTTATCGGGGGGGTTTTTAAAAGCCCCTGAGTAGAGTCAGAGAATGGTGTTGGATTCATCTTGATATCTATAATTTTTATACCAAAAAAAGCACTTTGAAAATTGACGAATTTTAGTCCAAGGGGTATGTATGGAAAAATTGGCAAAAATCGATGGTCCAACTTTGAAAATCTGTAAAAAATCGAAAAATCAACCCAGCCCGATGAACCAAGCGGCATTTTGAAGCTTGAACGATTACGAAGAGACACAAGTACTGAATATAGTCATATCTCCTTCGAGAAGGGACGTTACAACGATTTTAGTGATTCCTCAAAATTTCAGAAAATGAAAAAACGCAATTTTTCGTTTTTTTGCCTTTTCATATCGAATTTTTGAATTTCATGGAAAAACTTAATGTAATTCGTAATCAGCAGAAAATTTTCGATCGCCTAGGGTCTAAAATTATGGTGAAAGACGGAAAAAATTTTTTTTCCAATTTTTGCCCACTTTTTCGAAAATCCAAAAATCACGAAATTTCAAATGGCCATAACTTATCTCCAGATTTACCGATTTTGGCTTATCGGGGGGGTTTTTAAAAGCCCCTGAGTAGAGTCAGAGAATGGTGTTGGATTCATCTTGATATCTATAATTTTTATACCAAAAAAAGCACTTTGAAAATTGACGAATTTTAGTCCAAGGGGTATGTATGGAAAAATTGGCAAAAATCGATGGTCCAACTTTGAAAATCTGTAAAAAATCGAAAAATCAACCCAGCCCGATGAACCAAGCGGCATTTTGAAGCTTGAACGATTACGAAGAGACACAAGTACTGAATAAACTCATATCTCCTTCGAGAAGGGACGTTACAACGATTTTAGTGAACCCTCAAAATTTCAGAAAATGAAAAAACGCAATTTTTCGTTTTTTTGCCTTTTCATATCGAATTTTCGAATTTCAGGGAAAAACTTGATGTAATTCGTAATCAGCAGAAAATTTTCGATCGCCTAGGGTCTAAAACTATGGTGAAAGACGAAAAAATTTTTTTTTTCAATTTTTGCCCACTTTTTCGAAAATCCAAAAATCACGAAATTTCAAATAGGCATAACTTATCTCCAGATTTACCGATTTTGGCTTAGCGGGGGGGTTTTTAAAAGCCCCTGAGTAGAGTCAGAGAATGGCGTTGGATTTATCTTGATATCTATAATTTGTATACCAAAAAAAGCACTTTGAAAATTGACGAATTTTAGTCCAAGGAGTATGTATGGAAAAATTGGCAAAAATCGATGGTCCAACTTTGAAAATCTGTAAAAAATCGAAAAATCAACCCAGCTCGATGAACCAAGCGGCATTTTGAAGCTTGAACGATTACGAAGAGATACAAGTACTGAATATAGTCATATCTCCTTCGAGAAGGGACGTTACAACGATTTTAGTGATTCCTCAAAATTTCAGAAAATGAAAAAACGCAATTTTTCGTTTTTTTGCCTTTTCATATCGAATTTTCGAATTTCAGGGAAAAACTTGATGTAATTCGTAATCAGCAGAAAATTTTCGATCGCCTAGGGCCTAAAATTATGGTGAAAGACGAAAAAATTTTTTTTTTCAATTTTTGCCCACTTTTTCGAAAATCCAAAAATCACGAAATTTCAAATAGGCATAACTTATCTCCAGATTTACCGATTTTGGCTTAGCGGGGGGGTTTTTAAAAGCCCCTGAGTAGAGTCAGAGAATGGCGTTGGATTTATCTTGATATCTATAATTTGTATACCAAAAAAAGCACTTTGAAAATTGACGAATTTTAGTCCAAGGAGTATGTATGGAAAAATTGGCAAAAATCGATGGTCCAACTTTGAAAATCTGTGAAAAATCGAAAAATCAACCCAGCTCGATGAACCAAGCGGCATTTTGAAGCTTGAACGATTACGAAGAGATACAAGTACTGAATATAGTCATATCTCCTTCGAGAAGGGACGTTATAACGATTTTAGTGAACCCTCAAAATTTCAGAAAATGAAAAAATGCAATTTTTCGATTTTTTGCCTATTATATCGAATTTTTGAATTTCAGGGAAAAACTTGATGTAATTCGTAATCAGCAGAAAATTTTCGCTCGCCTAGGGTCTAAAATTATGCTGAAAGACGAAAAAATTTTTTTTTTCAATTTTTGCCCACTTTTTCGAAAATCCAAAAATCACGAAATTTCAAATAGGCATAACTTATCTCCAGATTTACCGATTTTGGCTTAGCGGGGGGGTTTTTAAAAGCCCCTGAGTAGAGTCAGAGAATGGCGTTGGATTTATCTTGATATCTATAATTTTTATACCAAAAAAAGCACTTTGAAAATTGACGAACTTTAGTCCAAGGAGTATGTATGGAAAAATTGGCAAAAATCGATGGTCCAACTTTGAAAATCTGTAAAAAATCGAAAAATCAACCCAGCTCGATGAACCAAGCGGCATTTTGAAGCTTGAACGATTACGAAGAGATACAAGTACTGAATATAGTCATATCTTCTTCGAGAAGGGACGTTACATCGATTTTAGTGAACCCTCAAAATTTCAGAAAATGAAAAAATGCAATTTTTCGTTTTTTTGCCTTTTCATATCGAATTTTTGAATTTCATGGAAAAACTTAATGTAATTCGTAATCAGCAGAAAATTTTCGATCGCCTAGGGTCTAAAATTATGGTGAAAGACGGAAAAAATTTTTTTTCCAATTTTTGCCCACTTTTTCGAAAATCCAAAAATCACGAAATTTCAAATGGCCATAACTTATCTCCAGATTCACCGATTTTGGCTTATCGGGGGGGTTTTTAAAAGCCCCTGAGTAGAGTCAGAGAATGGCGTTGGATTCATCTTGATATCTATAATTTTTATACCAAAAAAAGCTCTTTGAAAATTGACGAATTTTAGTCCAAGGGGAAAAATTGGCAAATATGGCAAAATTGGCAAAATTCGATGGTCCAACTTTGAAAATCTGTAAAAAATCGAAAAATCAACCCAGCCCGATGAACCAAGCGGCATTTTGAAGCTTGAACGATTACGAAGAGATACAAGTACTGAATAAAGTCATATCTCCTTCGAGAAGGGACGTTACAACGATTTTAGTGAACCCTCAAAATTTCAGAAAATGAAAAAATGCAATTTTTCGATTTTTTGCCTTTTCATATCGAATTTTTGAATTTCAGGGAAAAACTTGATGTAATTCGTAATCAGCAGAAAATTTTCGATAGCCTAGGGTCTAAAATTATGGTGAAAGACGGAAAAAATTTTTTTTCCAATTTTTGCCCACTTTTTCGAAAATCCAAAAATCACGAAATTTCAAATGGCCATAACTTATCTCCAGATTTACCGATTTTGGCTTATCGGGGGGGGTTTTTAAAAGCCCCTGAGTAGAGTCAGAGAATGGCGTTGGATTCATCTTGATATCTATAATTTTTATACCAAAAAAAGCACTTTGAAAATTGACGAATTTTAGTCCAAGGGGTATGTATGGAAAAATTGGCAAAAATCGATGGTCCAACTTTGAAAATCTGTAAAAAATCGAAAAATCAACCCAGCCCGATGAATCAAGCGGCATTTTGAAGCTTGAACGATTACGAAGAGATACAAGTACTAAATAAAGTCATATCTCCTTCGAGAAGGGACGTTACAACGATTTTAGTGAACCCTCAAAATTTCAGAAAATGAAAAAATGCAATTTTTCGATTTTTTGCCTTTTCATATCGAATTTTTGAATTCCAGGGAAAAACTTGATGTAATTCGTAATCAGCAGAAAATTTTCGCTCGCCTAGGGTCTAAAATTATGGTGAAAAACGAAAAAATTTTTTTTTCAATTTTTGCCCACTTTTTCGAAAATCCAAAAATCACGAAATTTCAAATGGCCATAACTTATCTCCAGATTTACCGATTTTGGCTTATCGGGGGGGGTTTTTAAAAGCCCCTGAGTAGAGTCAGAGAATGGTGTTGGATTCATCTTGATATCTATAATTTTTATACCAAAAAAAGCACTTTGAAAATTGACGAATTTTAGTCCAAGGGGTATGTATGGAAAAATTGGCAAAAATCGATGGTCCAACTTTGAAAATCTGTAAAAAATCGAAAAATCAACCCAGCCCGATGAACCAAGCGGCATTTTGAAGCTTGAACGATTACGAAGAGACACAAGTACTGAATAAACTCATATCTCCTTCGAGAAGGGACGTTACAACGATTTTAGTGATTCCTCAAAATTTCAGAAAATGAAAAAACGCAATTTTTCGTTTTTTTGCCTTTTCATATCGAATTTTCGAATTTCAGGGAAAAACTTGATGTAATTCGTAATCAGCAGAAAATTTTCGATCGCCTAGGGTCTAAAACTATGGTGAAAGACGAAAAAATTTTTTTTTTCAATTTTTGCCCACTTTTTCGAAAATCCAAAAATCACGAAATTTCAAATAGGCATAACTTATCTCCAGATTTACCGATTTTGGCTTAGCGGGGGGGTTTTTAAAAGCCCCTGAGTAGAGTCAGAGAATGGCGTTGGATTTATCTTGATATCTATAATTTGTATACCAAAAAAAGCACTTTGAAAATTGACGAATTTTAGTCCAAGGAGTATGTATGGAAAAATTGGCAAAAATCGATGGTCCAACTTTGAAAATCTGTAAAAAATCGAAAAATCAACCCAGCTCGATGAACCAAGCGGCATTTTGAAGCTTGAACGATTACGAAGAGATACAAGTACTGAATATAGTCATATCTCCTTCGTGAAGGAACGTTACAACGATTTTAGTGATTCCTCAAAATTTCAGAAAATGAAAAAACGCAATTTTTCGTTTTTTTGCCTTTTCATATCGAATTTTTGAATTTCATGGAAAAACTTGATGTAATTCGTAATCAGCAGAAAATTTTCGATCGCCTAGGGTCTAAAATTATGGTAAAAGACGGAAAAAATTTTTTTTCCAATTTTTGCCCACTTTTTCGAAAATCCAAAAATCACGAAATTTCAAATGGCCATAACTTATCTCCAGATTCACCGATTTTGGCTTATCGGGGGGGTTTTTAAAAGCCCCTGAGTAGAGTCAGAGAATAGCGTTGGATTCATGTTGATATCTATAATTTTTATACCAAAAAAAGCACTTTGAAAATTGACGAATTTTAGTCCAAGGAGTATGTATGGAAAAATTGGCAAAAATCGATGGTCCAACTTTGAAAATCTGTAGAAAATCGAAAAATCAACCCAGCTCGATGAACCAAGCGGCATTTTGAAGCTTGAACGATTACGAAGAGATACAAGTACTAAATATAGTCATATCTCCTTCGAGAAGGGACGTTACAACGATTTTAGTGAACCCTCAAAATTTCAGAAAATGAAAAAATGCAATTTTTCGTTTTTTTGCCTTTTCATATCGAATTTTCAAATTTCAGGGAAAAACTTGATGTAATTCGTAATCAGCAGAAAATTTTCGATCGCCTAGGGTCTAAAATTATGGTGAAAGACGAAAAAATTTTTTTTTTCAATTTTTGCCCACTTTTTCGAAAATCCAAAAATCACGAAATTTCAAATAGGCATAACTTATCTCCAGATTTACCGATTTTGGCTTAGCGGGGGGGTTTTTAAAAGCCCCTGAGTAGAGTCAGAGAATGGCGTTGGATTTATCTTGATATCTATAATTTTTATACCAAAAAAAGCACTTTGAAAATTGACGAATTTTAGTCCAAGGAGTATGTATGGAAAAATTGGCAAAAATCGATGGTCCATCTTTGAAAATCTGTAAAAAATCGAAAAATCAACCCAGCTCGATGAACCACGCGGCATTTTAAAGCTTGAACGATTACGAAGAGATACAAGTACTGAATATAGTCATATCTTCTTCGAGAAGGGACGTTACATCGATTTTAGTGATTCCTCAAAATTTCAGAAAATGAAAAAACGCAATTTTTCGTTTTTTTGCCTTTTCATATCGAATTTTTGAATTTCATGGAAAAACTTAATGTAATTCGTAATCAGCAGAAAATTTTCGATCGCCTAGGGTCTAAAATTATGGTGAAAGACGGAAAAAATTTTTTTTCCAATTTTTGCCCACTTTTTCGAAAATCCAAAAATCACGAAATTTCAAATGGCCATAACTTATCTCCAGATTCACCGATTTTGGCTTATCGGGGGGGTTTTTAAAAGCCCCTGAGTAGAGTCAGAGAATAGCGTTGGATTCATCTTGATATCTATAATTTCTATACCAAAAAAAGCACTTTGAAAATTGACGAATTTTAGTCCAAGGGGTATGTATGGAAAAATTGGGAAAAATCGATGGTCCAACTTTGAAAATCTGTAAAAAATCGAAAAATCAACCCAGCTCGATGAACCAAGCGGCATTTTGAAGCTTGAACGATTACGAAGAGATACAAGTACTGAATATAGTCATATCTCCTTCGAGAAGGAACGTTACAACGATTTTAGTGAACCCTCAAAATTTCAGAAAATGAAAAAATGCAATTTTTCGATTTTTTGCCTTTTCATATCGAATTTTTGAATTTCAGGGAAAAACTTGATGTAATTCGTAATCAGCAGAAAATTTTCGCTCGCCTAGGGTCTAAAATTATGGTGAAAAACGAAAAAATTTTTTTTTCAATTTTTGCCCACTTTTTCGAAAATCCAAAAATCACGAAATTTCAAATGGCCATAACTTATCTCCAGATTTACCGATTTTGGCTTATCGGGGGGGTTTTTAAAAGCCCCTGAGTAGAGTCAGAGAATGGTGTTGGATTCATCTTGATATCTATAATTTTTATACCAAAAAAAGCACTTTGAAAATTGACGAATTTTAGTCCAAGGGGTATGTATGGAAAAATTGGCAAAAATCGATGGTCCAACTTTGAAAATCTGTAAAAAATCGAAAAATCAACCCAGCCCGATGAACCAAGCGGCATTTTGAAGCTTGAACGATTACGAAGAGACACAAGTACTGAATATAGTCATATCTCCTTCGAGAAGGGACGTTACAACGATTTTAGTGATTCCTCAAAATTTCAGAAAATGAAAAAACGCAATTTTTCGTTTTTTTGCCTTTTCATATCGAATTTTCGAATTTCAGGGAAAAACTTGATGTAATTCGTAATCAGCAGAAAATTTTCGATCGCCTAGGGTCTAAAATTATGGTGAAAGACGAAAAAAATTTTTTTTTCAATTTTTGCCCACTTTTTCGAAAATCCAAAAATCACGAAATTTCAAATAGCCATAACTTATCTCCAGATTTACCGATTTTGGCTTATCGGGGGGGTTTTTAAAAGCCCCTGAGTAGAGTCAGAGAATGGCGTTGGATTTATCTTGATATCTATAATTTTTATACCAAAAAAAGCACTTTGAAAATTGACGAATTTTAGTCCAAGGAGTATGTATGGAAAAATTGGCAAAAATCGATGGTCCAACTTTGAAAATCTGTAAAAAATCGAAAAATCAACCCAGCTCGATGAACCAAGCGGCATTTTGAAGCTTGAACGATTACGAAGAGATACAAGTACTGAATATAGTCATATCTCCTTCGAGAAGGGACGTTACAACGATTTTAGTGATTCCTCAAAATTTCAGAAAATGAAAAAACGCAATTTTTCGTTTTTTTGCCTTTTCATATCGAATTTTCGAATTTCAGGGAAAAACTTGATGTAATTCGTAATCAGCAGAAAATTTTCGATCGCCTAGGGCCTAAAATTATGGTGAAAGACGAAAAAATTTTTTTTTTTCAATTTTTGCCCACTTTTTCGAAAATCCAAAAATCACGAAATTTCAAATAGGCATAACTTATCTCCAGATTTACCGATTTTGGCTTATCGGGGGGGTTTTTAAAAGCCCCTGAGTAGAGTCAGAGAATGGCGTTGGATTTATCTTGATATCTATAATTTTTATACCAAAAAAAGCACTTTGAAAATTGACGAATTTTAGTCCAAGGAGTATGTATGGAAAAATTGGCAAAAATCGATGGTCCAACTTTGAAAATCTGTAAAAAATCGAAAAATCAACCCAGCTCGATGAACCAAGCGGCATTTTGAAGCTTGAACGATTACGAAGAGATACAAGTACTGAATATAGTCATATCTTCTTCGAGAAGGGACGTTACATCGATTTTAGTGAACCCTCAAAATTTCAGAAAATGAAAAAACGCAATTTTTCGTTGTTTTGCCTTTTCATATCGAATTTTTGAATTTCATGGAAAAACTTGATGTAATTCGTAATCAGCAGAAAATTTTCGCTCGCCTAGGGTCTAAAATTATGGTGAAAAACGAAAAAATTTTTTTTTCAATTTTTGTCCACTTTTTCGAAAATCCAAAAATCACGAAATTTCAAATAGTCATAACTTATATCCAGATTCACCGATTTTGGCTTATCTGGGGAGTTTTTAAAAGCCCCTGAGTAGAGTCAGAGAATGGCGTTGGATTCATCTTGATATCTATAATTTTTATACCAAAAAAAGCACTTTAAAAATTGACGAATTTTAGTCCAAGGAGTATGTATGGAAAAATTGGCAAAAATCGATGGTCCAACTTTGAAAATCTGTGAAAAATCGAAAAATCAACCCAGCTCGATGAACCAAGCGGCATTTTGAAGCTTGAACGATTACGAAGAGATACAAGTACTGAATATAGTCATATCTCCTTCGAGAAGGGACGTTATAACGATTTTAGTGAACCCTCAAAATTTCAGAAAATGAAAAAATGCAATTTTTCGATTTTTTGCCTATTATATCGAATTTTTGAATTTCAGGGAAAAACTTGATGTAATTCGTAATCAGCAGAAAATTTTCGCTCGCCTAGGGTCTAAAATTATGCTGAAAGACGAAAAAATTTTTTTTTTCAATTTTTGCCCACTTTTTCGAAAATCCAAAAATCACGAAATTTCAAATAGGCATAACTTATCTCCAGATTTACCGATTTTGGCTTAGCGGGGGGGTTTTTAAAAGCCCCTGAGTAGAGTCAGAGAATGGCGTTGGATTTATCTTGATATCTATAATTTTTATACCAAAAAAAGCACTTTGAAAATTGACGAACTTTAGTCCAAGGAGTATGTATGGAAAAATTGGCAAAAATCGATGGTCCAACTTTGAAAATCTGTAAAAAATCGAAAAATCAACCCAGCTCGATGAACCAAGCGGCATTTTGAAGCTTGAACGATTACGAAGAGATACAAGTACTGAATATAGTCATATCTTCTTCGAGAAGGGACGTTACATCGATTTTAGTGAACCCTCAAAATTTCAGAAAATGAAAAAATGCAATTTTTCGTTTTTTTGCCTTTTCATATCGAATTTTTGAATTTCATGGAAAAACTTAATGTAATTCGTAATCAGCAGAAAATTTTCGATCGCCTAGGGTCTAAAATTATGGTGAAAGACGGAAAAAATTTTTTTTCCAATTTTTGCCCACTTTTTCGAAAATCCAAAAATCACGAAATTTCAAATGGCCATAACTTATCTCCAGATTCACCGATTTTGGCTTATCGGGGGGGTTTTTAAAAGCCCCTGAGTAGAGTCAGAGAATGGCGTTGGATTCATCTTGATATCTATAATTTTTATACCAAAAAAAGCTCTTTGAAAATTGACGAATTTTAGTCCAAGGGGAAAAATTGGCAAATATGGCAAAATTGGCAAAATTCGATGGTCCAACTTTGAAAATCTGTAAAAAATCGAAAAATCAACCCAGCCCGATGAACCAAGCGGCATTTTGAAGCTTGAACGATTACGAAGAGATACAAGTACTGAATAAAGTCATATCTCCTTCGAGAAGGGACGTTACAACGATTTTAGTGAACCCTCAAAATTTCAGAAAATGAAAAAATGCAATTTTTCGATTTTTTGCCTTTTCATATCGAATTTTTGAATTTCAGGGAAAAACTTGATGTAATTCGTAATCAGCAGAAAATTTTCGATAGCCTAGGGTCTAAAATTATGGTGAAAGACGGAAAAAATTTTTTTTCCAATTTTTGCCCACTTTTTCGAAAATCCAAAAATCACGAAATTTCAAATGGCCATAACTTATCTCCAGATTTACCGATTTTGGCTTATCGGGGGGGGTTTTTAAAAGCCCCTGAGTAGAGTCAGAGAATGGCGTTGGATTCATCTTGATATCTATAATTTTTATACCAAAAAAAGCACTTTGAAAATTGACGAATTTTAGTCCAAGGGGTATGTATGGAAAAATTGGCAAAAATCGATGGTCCAACTTTGAAAATCTGTAAAAAATCGAAAAATCAACCCAGCCCGATGAATCAAGCGGCATTTTGAAGCTTGAACGATTACGAAGAGATACAAGTACTAAATAAAGTCATATCTCCTTCGAGAAGGGACGTTACAACGATTTTAGTGAACCCTCAAAATTTCAGAAAATGAAAAAATGCAATTTTTCGATTTTTTGCCTTTTCATATCGAATTTTTGAATTCCAGGGAAAAACTTGATGTAATTCGTAATCAGCAGAAAATTTTCGCTCGCCTAGGGTCTAAAATTATGGTGAAAAACGAAAAAATTTTTTTTTCAATTTTTGCCCACTTTTTCGAAAATCCAAAAATCACGAAATTTCAAATGGCCATAACTTATCTCCAGATTTACCGATTTTGGCTTATCGGGGGGGGTTTTTAAAAGCCCCTGAGTAGAGTCAGAGAATGGTGTTGGATTCATCTTGATATCTATAATTTTTATACCAAAAAAAGCACTTTGAAAATTGACGAATTTTAGTCCAAGGGGTATGTATGGAAAAATTGGCAAAAATCGATGGTCCAACTTTGAAAATCTGTAAAAAATCGAAAAATCAACCCAGCCCGATGAACCAAGCGGCATTTTGAAGCTTGAACGATTACGAAGAGACACAAGTACTGAATAAACTCATATCTCCTTCGAGAAGGGACGTTACAACGATTTTAGTGATTCCTCAAAATTTCAGAAAATGAAAAAACGCAATTTTTCGTTTTTTTGCCTTTTCATATCGAATTTTCGAATTTCAGGGAAAAACTTGATGTAATTCGTAATCAGCAGAAAATTTTCGATCGCCTAGGGTCTAAAACTATGGTGAAAGACGAAAAAATTTTTTTTTTCAATTTTTGCCCACTTTTTCGAAAATCCAAAAATCACGAAATTTCAAATAGGCATAACTTATCTCCAGATTTACCGATTTTGGCTTAGCGGGGGGGTTTTTAAAAGCCCCTGAGTAGAGTCAGAGAATGGCGTTGGATTTATCTTGATATCTATAATTTGTATACCAAAAAAAGCACTTTGAAAATTGACGAATTTTAGTCCAAGGAGTATGTATGGAAAAATTGGCAAAAATCGATGGTCCAACTTTGAAAATCTGTAAAAAATCGAAAAATCAACCCAGCTCGATGAACCAAGCGGCATTTTGAAGCTTGAACGATTACGAAGAGATACAAGTACTGAATATAGTCATATCTCCTTCGTGAAGGAACGTTACAACGATTTTAGTGATTCCTCAAAATTTCAGAAAATGAAAAAACGCAATTTTTCGTTTTTTTGCCTTTTCATATCGAATTTTTGAATTTCATGGAAAAACTTGATGTAATTCGTAATCAGCAGAAAATTTTCGATCGCCTAGGGTCTAAAATTATGGTAAAAGACGGAAAAAATTTTTTTTCCAATTTTTGCCCACTTTTTCGAAAATCCAAAAATCACGAAATTTCAAATGGCCATAACTTATCTCCAGATTCACCGATTTTGGCTTATCGGGGGGGTTTTTAAAAGCCCCTGAGTAGAGTCAGAGAATAGCGTTGGATTCATGTTGATATCTATAATTTTTATACCAAAAAAAGCACTTTGAAAATTGACGAATTTTAGTCCAAGGAGTATGTATGGAAAAATTGGCAAAAATCGATGGTCCAACTTTGAAAATCTGTAGAAAATCGAAAAATCAACCCAGCTCGATGAACCAAGCGGCATTTTGAAGCTTGAACGATTACGAAGAGATACAAGTACTAAATATAGTCATATCTCCTTCGAGAAGGGACGTTACAACGATTTTAGTGAACCCTCAAAATTTCAGAAAATGAAAAAATGCAATTTTTCGTTTTTTTGCCTTTTCATATCGAATTTTCAAATTTCAGGGAAAAACTTGATGTAATTCGTAATCAGCAGAAAATTTTCGATCGCCTAGGGTCTAAAATTATGGTGAAAGACGAAAAAATTTTTTTTTTCAATTTTTGCCCACTTTTTCGAAAATCCAAAAATCACGAAATTTCAAATAGGCATAACTTATCTCCAGATTTACCGATTTTGGCTTATCGGGGGGGTTTTTAAAAGCCCCTGAGTAGAGTCAGAGAATGGCGTTGGATTTATCTTGATATCAATAATTTTTATACCAAAAAAAGCACTTTGAAAATTGACGAATTTTAGTCCAAGGGGAAAAATTGGCAAATATGGCAAAATTGGCAAAATTCGATGGTCCAACTTTGAAAATCTGTAAAAAATCAAAAAATCAACCCAGCCCGATGAACCAAGCGGCATTTTGAAGCTTGAACGATTACGATGAGATACAAGTACTGAATAAACTCATATCTCCTTCGAGAAGGGACGTTACAACGATTTTAGTGAACCCTCAAAATTTCAGAAAATGAAAAAACGCAATTTTTCGTTTTTTTGCCTTTTCATATCGAATTTTCGAATTTCAGGGAAAAACTTGATGTAATTCGTAATCAGCAGAAAATTTTCGATCGCCTAGGGTCTAAAACTATGGTGAAAGACGAAAAAATTTTTTTTTTCAATTTTTGCCCACTTTTTCGAAAATCCAAAAATCACGGAATTTCAAATAGGCATAACTTATCTCCAGATTTACCGATTTTGGCTTAGCGGGGGGGTTTTTAAAAGCCCCTGAGTAGAGTCAGAGAATGGCGTTGGATTCATCTTGATATCTATAATTTTTATACCAAAAAAAGCACTTTGAAAATTGACGAATTTTAGTCCAAGGGGTATGTATGGAAAAATTGGCAAAAATCGATGGTCCAACTTTGAAAATCTGTAAAAAATCGAAAAATCAACCCAGCCCGATGAATCAAGCGGCATTTTGAAGCTTGAACGATTACGAAGAGATACAAGTACTAAATAAAGTCATATCTCCTTCGAGAAGGGACGTTACAACGATTTTAGTGAACCCTCAAAATTTCAGAAAATGAAAAAATGCAATTTTTCGATTTTTTGCCTTTTCATATCGAATTTTTGAATTCCAGGGAAAAACTTGATGTAATTCGTAATCAGCAGAAAATTTTCGCTCGCCTAGGGTCTAAAATTATGGTGAAAAACGAAAAATTTTTTTTTTCAATTTTTGCCCACTTTTTCGAAAATCCAAAAATCACGAAATTTCAAATAGGCATAACTTATCTCCAGATTTACCGATTTTGGCTTATCGGGGGGGTTTTTAAAAGCCCCTGAGTAGAGTCAGAGAATGGCGTTGGATTTATCTTGATATCAATAATTTTTATACCAAAAAAAGCACTTTGAAAATTGACGAATTTTAGTCCAAGGGGAAAAATTGGCAAATATGGCAAAATTGGCAAAATTCGATGGTCCAACTTTGAAAATCTGTAAAAAATCAAAAAATCAACCCAGCCCGATGAACCAAGCGGCATTTTGAAGCTTGAACGATTACGATGAGATACAAGTACTGAATAAACTCATATCTCCTTCGAGAAGGGACGTTACAACGATTTTAGTGAACCCTCAAAATTTCAGAAAATGAAAAAACGCAATTTTTCGTTTTTTTGCCTTTTCATATCGAATTTTCGAATTTCAGGGAAAAACTTGATGTAATTCGTAATCAGCAGAAAATTTTCGATCGCCTAGGGTCTAAAATTATGGTAAAAGACGGAAAAAATTTTTTTTCCAATTTTTGCCCACTTTTTCGAAAATCCAAAAATCACGAAATTTCAAATGGCCATAACTTATCTCCAGATTCACCGATTTTGGCTTATCGGGGGGGTTTTTAAAAGCCCCTGAGTAGAGTCAGAGAATGGCGTTGGATTCATCTTGATATCTATAATTTTTATACCAAAAAAAGCTCTTTGAAAATTGACGAATTTTAGTCCAAGGGGAAAAATTGGCAAATATGGCAAAATTGGCAAAATTCGATGGTCCAACTTTGAAAATCTGTAAAAAATCGAAAAATCAACCCAGCCCGATGAACCAAGCGGCATTTTGAAGCTTGAACGATTACGAAGAGATACAAGTACTGAATAAAGTCATATCTCCTTCGAGAAGGGACGTTACAACGATTTTAGTGAACCCTCAAAATTTCAGAAAATGAAAAAACGCAATTTTTCGTTTTTTTGCCTTTTCATATCGAATTTTCGAATTTCAGGGAAAAACTTGATGTAATTCGTAATCAGCAGAAAATTTTCGATCGCCTAGGGTCTAAAACTATGGTGAAAGACGAAAAAATTTTTTTTTTCAATTTTTGCCCACTTTTTCGAAAATCCAAAAATCACGGAATTTCAAATAGGCATAACTTATCTCCAGATTTACCGATTTTGGCTTAGCGGGGGGGTTTTTAAAAGCCCCTGAGTAGAGTCAGAGAATGGCGTTGGATTTATCTTGATATCTATAATTTGTATACCAAAAAAAGCACTTTGAAAATTGACGAATTTTAGTCCAAGGAGTATGTATGGAAAAATTGGCAAAAATCGATGGTCCAACTTTGAAAATCTGTAAAAAATCGAAAAATCAACCCAGCTCGATGAACCAAGCGGCATTTTGAAGCTTGAACGATTACGAAGAGATACAAGTACTGAATATAGTCATATCTCCTTCGAGAAGGGACGTTACAACGATTTTAGTGATTCCTCAAAATTTCAGAAAATGAAAAAACGCAATTTTTCGTTTTTTTGCCTTTTCATATCGAATTTTCGAATTTCAGGGAAAAACTTGATGTAATTCGTAATCAGCAGAAAATTTTCGATCGCCTAGGGCCTAAAATTATGGTGAAAGACGAAAAAATTTTTTTTTTTCAATTTTTGCCCACTTTTTCGAAAATCCAAAAATCACGAAATTTCAAATAGGCATAACTTATCTCCAGATTTACCGATTTTGGCTTATCGGGGGGGTTTTTAAAAGCCCCTGAGTAGAGTCAGAGAATGGCGTTGGATTTATCTTGATATCTATAATTTTTATACCAAAAAAAGCACTTTGAAAATTGACGAATTTTAGTCCAAGGAGTATGTATGGAAAAATTGGCAAAAATCGATGGTCCAACTTTGAAAATCTGTAAAAAATCGAAAAATCAACCCAGCTCGATGAACCAAGCGGCATTTTGAAGCTTGAACGATTACGAAGAGATACAAGTACTGAATATAGTCATATCTCCTTCGAGAAGGGACGTTACAACGGTTTTAGTGAACCCTCAAAATTTCAGAAAATGAAAAAATGCAATTTTTCGTTTTTTTGCCTTTTCATATCGAATTTTTGAATTTCATGGAAAAACTTAATGTAATTCGTAATCAGCAGAAAATTTTCGATCGCCTAGGGTCTAAAATTATGGTGAAAGACGGAAAAAATTTTTTTTCCAATTTTTGCCCACTTTTTCGAAAATCCAAAAATCACGAAATTTCAAATGGCCATAACTTATCTCCAGATTCACCGATTTTGGCTTATCGGGGGGGTTTTTAAAAGCCCCTGAGTAGAGTCAGAGAATGGCGTTGGATTCATCTTGATATCTATAATTTTTATACCAAAAAAAGCTCTTTGAAAATTGACGAATTTTAGTCCAAGGGGAAAAATTGGCAAATATGGCAAAATTGGCAAAATTCGATGGTCCAACTTTGAAAATCTGTAAAAAATCGAAAAATCAACCCAGCCCGATGAACCAAGCGGCATTTTGAAGCTTGAACGATTACGAAGAGATACAAGTACTGAATAAAGTCATATCTCCTTCGAGAAGGGACGTTACAACGATTTTAGTGAACCCTCAAAATTTCAGAAAATGAAAAAATGCAATTTTTCGATTTTTTGCCTTTTCATATCGAATTTTTGAATTTCAGGGAAAAACTTGATGTAATTCGTAATCAGCAGAAAATTTTCGATAGCCTAGGGTCTAAAATTATGGTGAAAGACGGAAAAAATTTTTTTTCCAATTTTTGCCCACTTTTTCGAAAATCCAAAAATCACGAAATTTCAAATGGCCATAACTTATCTCCAGATTTACCGATTTTGGCTTATCGGGGGGGGTTTTTAAAAGCCCCTGAGTAGAGTCAGAGAATGGCGTTGGATTCATCTTGATATCTATAATTTTTATACCAAAAAAAGCACTTTGAAAATTGACGAATTTTAGTCCAAGGGGTATGTATGGAAAAATTGGCAAAAATCGATGGTCCAACTTTGAAAATCTGTAAAAAATCGAAAAATCAACCCAGCCCGATGAATCAAGCGGCATTTTGAAGCTTGAACGATTACGAAGAGATACAAGTACTAAATAAAGTCATATCTCCTTCGAGAAGGGACGTTACAACGATTTTAGTGAACCCTCAAAATTTCAGAAAATGAAAAAATGCAATTTTTCGATTTTTTGCCTTTTCATATCGAATTTTTGAATTCCAGGGAAAAACTTGATGTAATTCGTAATCAGCAGAAAATTTTCGCTCGCCTAGGGTCTAAAATTATGGTGAAAAACGAAAAAATTTTTTTTTCAATTTTTGCCCACTTTTTCGAAAATCCAAAAATCACGAAATTTCAAATGGCCATAACTTATCTCCAGATTTACCGATTTTGGCTTATCGGGGGGGTTTTTAAAAGCCCCTGAGTAGAGTCAGAGAATGGTGTTGGATTCATCTTGATATCTATAATTTTTATACCAAAAAAAGCACTTTGAAAATTGACGAATTTTAGTCCAAGGGGTATGTATGGAAAAATTGGCAAAAATCGATGGTCCAACTTTGAAAATCTGTAAAAAATCGAAAAATCAACCCAGCCCGATGAACCAAGCGGCATTTTGAAGCTTGAACGATTACGAAGAGACACAAGTACTGAATATAGTCATATCTCCTTCGAGAAGGGACGTTACAACGATTTTAGTGAACCCTCAAAATTTCAGAAAATGAAAAAATGCAATTTTTCGATTTTTTGCCTTTTCATATCGAATTTTTGAATTCCAGGGAAAAACTTGATGTAATTCGTAATCAGCAGAAAATTTTCGCTCGCCTAGGGTCTAAAATTATGGTGAAAAACGAAAAAATTTTTTTTTCAATTTTTGCCCACTTTTTCGAAAATCCAAAAATCACGAAATTTCAAATGGCCATAACTTATCTCCAGATTTACCGATTTTGGCTTATCGGGGGGGTTTTTAAAAGCCCCTGAGTAGAGTCAGAGAATGGTGTTGGATTCATCTTGATATCTATAATTTTTATACCAAAAAAAGCACTTTGAAAATTGACGAATTTTAGTCCAAGGGGTATGTATGGAAAAATTGGCAAAAATCGATGGTCCAACTTTGAAAATCTGTAAAAAATCGAAAAATCAACCCAGCCCGATGAACCAAGCGGCATTTTGAAGCTTGAACGATTACGAAGAGACACAAGTACTGAATATAGTCATATCTCCTTCGAGAAGGGACGTTACAACGATTTTAGTGATTCCTCAAAATTTCAGAAAATGAAAAAATGCAATTTTTCGATTTTTTGCCTATTATATCGAATTTTTGAATTTCAGGGAAAAACTTGATGTAATTCGTAATCAGCAGAAAATTTTCGCTCGCCTAGGGTCTAAAATTATGCTGAAAGACGAAAAAATTTTTTTTTTCAATTTTTGCCCACTTTTTCGAAAATCCAAAAATCACGAAATTTCAAATAGGCATAACTTATCTCCAGATTTACCGATTTTGGCTTAGCGGGGGGGTTTTTAAAAGCCCCTGAGTAGAGTCAGAGAATGGCGTTGGATTTATCTTGATATCTATAATTTTTATACCAAAAAAAGCACTTTGAAAATTGACGAACTTTAGTCCAAGGAGTATGTATGGAAAAATTGGCAAAAATCGATGGTCCAACTTTGAAAATCTGTAAAAAATCGAAAAATCAACCCAGCTCGATGAACCAAGCGGCATTTTGAAGCTTGAACGATTACGAAGAGATACAAGTACTGAATATAGTCATATCTTCTTCGAGAAGGGACGTTACATCGATTTTAGTGAACCCTCAAAATTTCAGAAAATGAAAAAATGCAATTTTTCGTTTTTTTGCCTTTTCATATCGAATTTTTGAATTTCATGGAAAAACTTGATGTAATTCGTAATCAGCAGAAAATTTTCGATAGCCTAGGGTCTAAAATTATGGTGAAAGACGGAAAAAATTTTTTTTCCAATTTTTGCCCACTTTTTCGAAAATCCAAAAATCACGAAATTTCAAATGGCCATAACTTATCTCCAGATTTACCGATTTTGGCTTATCGGGGGGGGTTTTTAAAAGCCCCTGAGTAGAGTCAGAGAATGGCGTTGGATTCATCTTGATATCTATAATTTTTATACCAAAAAAAGCACTTTGAAAATTGACGAATTTTAGTCCAAGGGGTATGTATGGAAAAATTGGCAAAAATCGATGGTCCAACTTTGAAAATCTGTAAAAAATCGAAAAATCAACCCAGCCCGATGAATCAAGCGGCATTTTGAAGCTTGAACGATTACGAAGAGATACAAGTACTAAATAAAGTCATATCTCCTTCGAGAAGGGACGTTACAACGATTTTAGTGAACCCTCAAAATTTCAGAAAATGAAAAAATGCAATTTTTCGTTTTTTTGCCTTTTCATATCAAATTTTCGAATTTCAGGGAAAAACTTGATGTAATTCGTAATCAGCAGAAAATTTTCGATCGCCTAGGGTCTAAAATTATGGTGAAAGACGAAAAAATTTTTTTTTTCAATTTTTGCCCACTTTTTCGAAAATCCAAAAATCACGAAATTTCAAATAGGCATAACTTATCTCCAGATTTACCGATTTTGGCTTAGCGGGGGGGTTTTTAAAAGCCCCTGAGTAGAGTCAGAGAATGGCGTTGGATTTATCTTGATATCTATAATTTTTATACCAAAAAAAGCACTTTGAAAATTGACGAATTTTAGTCCAAGGAGTATGTATGGAAAAATTGGCAAAAATCGATGGTCCATCTTTGAAAATCTGTAAAAAATCGAAAAATCAACCCAGCTCGATGAACCAAGCGGCATTTTAAAGCTTGAACGATTACGAAGAGATACAAGTACTGAATATAGTCATATCTTCTTCGAGAAGGGACGTTACATCGATTTTAGTGATTCCTCAAAATTTCAGAAAATGAAAAAACGCAATTTTTCGTTTTTTTGCCTTTTCATATCGAATTTTTGAATTTCATGGAAAAACTTAATGTAATTCGTAATCAGCAGAAAATTTTCGATCGCCTAGGGTCTAAAATTATGGTGAAAGACGGAAAAAATTTTTTTTCCAATTTTTGCCCACTTTTTCGAAAATCCAAAAATCACGAAATTTCAAATGGCCATAACTTATCTCCAGATTCACCGATTTTGGCTTATCGGGGGGGTTTTTAAAAGCCCCTGAGTAGAGTCAGAGAATAGCGTTGGATTCATCTTGATATCTATAATTTCTATACCAAAAAAAGCACTTTGAAAATTGACGAATTTTAGTCCAAGGGGTATGTATGGAAAAATTGGGAAAAATCGATGGTCCAACTTTGAAAATCTGTAAAAAATCGAAAAATCAACCCAGCTCGATGAACCAAGCGGCATTTTGAAGCTTGAACGATTACGAAGAGATACAAGTACTGAATATAGTCATATCTCCTTCGAGAAGGAACGTTACAACGATTTTAGTGAACCCTCAAAATTTCAGAAAATGAAAAAATGCAATTTTTCGATTTTTTGCCTTTTCATATCGAATTTTTGAATTTCAGGGAAAAACTTGATGTAATTCGTAATCAGCAGAAAATTTTCGCTCGCCTAGGGTCTAAAATTATGGTGAAAAACGAAAAAATTTTTTTTTCAATTTTTGCCCACTTTTTCGAAAATCCAAAAATCACGAAATTTCAAATGGCCATAACTTATCTCCAGATTTACCGATTTTGGCTTATCGGGGGGGTTTTTAAAAGCCCCTGAGTAGAGTCAGAGAATGGTGTTGGATTCATCTTGATATCTATAATTTTTATACCAAAAAAAGCACTTTGAAAATTGACGAATTTTAGTCCAAGGGGTATGTATGGAAAAATTGGCAAAAATCGATGGTCCAACTTTGAAAATCTGTAAAAAATCGAAAAATCAACCCAGCCCGATGAACCAAGCGGCATTTTGAAGCTTGAACGATTACGAAGAGACACAAGTACTGAATATAGTCATATCTCCTTCGAGAAGGGACGTTACAACGATTTTAGTGATTCCTCAAAATTTCAGAAAATGAAAAAACGCAATTTTTCGTTTTTTTGCCTTTTCATATCGAATTTTCGAATTTCAGGGAAAAACTTGATGTAATTCGTAATCAGCAGAAAATTTTCGATCGCCTAGGGTCTAAAATTATGGTGAAAGACGAAAAAATTTTTTTTTTCAATTTTTGCCCACTTTTTCGAAAATCCAAAAATCACGAAATTTCAAATAGCCATAACTTATCTCCAGATTTACCGATTTTGGCTTATCGGGGGGGTTTTTAAAAGCCCCTGAGTAGAGTCAGAGAATGGCGTTGGATTTATCTTGATATCTATAATTTTTATACCAAAAAAAGCACTTTGAAAATTGACGAATTTTAGTCCAAGGAGTATGTATGGAAAAATTGGCAAAAATCGATGGTCCAACTTTGAAAATCTGTAAAAAATCGAAAAATCAACCCAGCTCGATGAACCAAGCGGCATTTTGAAGCTTGAACGATTACGAAGAGATACAAGTACTGAATATAGTCATATCTTCTTCGAGAAGGGACGTTACATCGATTTTAGTGAACCCTCAAAATTTCAGAAAATGAAAAAACGCAATTTTTCGTTGTTTTGCCTTTTCATATCGAATTTTTGAATTTCATGGAAAAACTTGATGTAATTCGTAATCAGCAGAAAATTTTCGCTCGCCTAGGGTCTAAAATTATGGTGAAAAACGAAAAAATTTTTTTTTCAATTTTTGTCCACTTTTTCGAAAATCCAAAAATCACGAAATTTCAAATAGTCATAACTTATATCCAGATTCACCGATTTTGGCTTATCTGGGGAGTTTTTAAAAGCCCCTGAGTAGAGTCAGAGAATGGCGTTGGATTCATCTTGATATCTATAATTTTTATACCAAAAAAAGCACTTTAAAAATTGACGAATTTTAGTCCAAGGAGTATGTATGGAAAAATTGGCAAAAATCGATGGTCCAACTTTGAAAATCTGTGAAAAATCGAAAAATCAACCCAGCTCGATGAACCAAGCGGCATTTTGAAGCTTGAACGATTACGAAGAGATACAAGTACTGAATATAGTCATATCTCCTTCGAGAAGGGACGTTATAACGATTTTAGTGAACCCTCAAAATTTCAGAAAATGAAAAAATGCAATTTTTCGATTTTTTGCCTATTATATCGAATTTTTGAATTTCAGGGAAAAACTTGATGTAATTCGTAATCAGCAGAAAATTTTCGCTCGCCTAGGGTCTAAAATTATGCTGAAAGACGAAAAAATTTTTTTTTTCAATTTTTGCCCACTTTTTCGAAAATCCAAAAATCACGAAATTTCAAATAGGCATAACTTATCTCCAGATTTACCGATTTTGGCTTAGCGGGGGGGTTTTTAAAAGCCCCTGAGTAGATTCAGAGAATGGCGTTGGATTTATCTTGATATCTATAATTTTTATACCAAAAAAAGCACTTTGAAAATTGACGAACTTTAGTCCAAGGGGTATGTATGGAAAAATTGGCAAAAATCGATGGTCCAACTTTGAAAATCTGTAAAAAATCGAAAAATCAACCCAGCTCGATGAACCAAGCGGCATTTTGAAGCTTGAACGATTACGAAGAGATACAAGTACTGAATATAGTCATATCTTCTTCGAGAAGGGACGTTACATCGATTTTAGTGAACCCTCAAAATTTCAGAAAATGAAAAAATGCAATTTTTCGATTTTTTGCCTATTATATCGAATTTTTGAATTTCAGGGAAAAACTTGATGTAATTCGTAATCAGCAGAAAATTTTCGCTCGCCTAGGGTCTACAATTATGCTGAAAGACGAAAAAATTTTTTTTTTCAATTTTTGCCCACTTTTTCGAAAATCCAAAAATCACGAAATTTCAAATAGGCATAACTTATCTCCAGATTCACCGATTTTGGCTTATCGGGGGGGTTTTTAAAAGCCCCTGAGTAGAGTCAGAGAATGGCGTTGGATTCATCTTGATATCTATAATTTTTATACCAAAAAAAGCTCTTTGAAAATTGACGAATTTTAGTCCAAGGGGAAAAATTGGCAAATATGGCAAAATTGGCAAAATTCGATGGTCCAACTTTGAAAATCTGTAAAAAATCGAAAAATCAACCCAGCCCGATGAACCAAGCGGCATTTTGAAGCTTGAACGATTACGAAGAGATACAAGTACTGAATAAAGTCATATCTCCTTCGAGAAGGGACGTTACAACGGTTTTAGTGAACCCTCAAAATTTCAGAAAATGAAAAAATGCAATTTTTCGTTTTTTTGCCTTTTCATATCGAATTTTTGAATTTCATGGAAAAACTTAATGTAATTCGTAATCAGCAGAAAATTTTCGATCGCCTAGGGTCTAAAATTATGGTGAAAGACGGAAAAAATTTTTTTTCCAATTTTTGCCCACTTTTTCGAAAATCCAAAAATCACGAAATTTCAAATGGCCATAACTTATCTCCAGATTCACCGATTTTGGCTTATCGGGGGGGTTTTTAAAAGCCCCTGAGTAGAGTCAGAGAATGGCGTTGGATTCATCTTGATATCTATAATTTTTATACCAAAAAAAGCTCTTTGAAAATTGACGAATTTTAGTCCAAGGGGAAAAATTGGCAAATATGGCAAAATTGGCAAAATTCGATGGTCCAACTTTGAAAATCTGTAAAAAATCGAAAAATCAACCCAGCCCGATGAACCAAGCGGCATTTTGAAGCTTGAACGATTACGAAGAGATACAAGTACTGAATAAAGTCATATCTCCTTCGAGAAGGGACGTTACAACGATTTTAGTGAACCCTCAAAATTTCAGAAAATGAAAAAATGCAATTTTTCGATTTTTTGCCTTTTCATATCGAATTTTTGAATTCCAGGGAAAAACTTGATGTAATTCGTAATCAGCAGAAAATTTTCGCTCGCCTAGGGTCTAAAATTATGGTGAAAAACGAAAAAATTTTTTTTTCAATTTTTGCCCACTTTTTCGAAAATCCAAAAATCACGAAATTTCAAATGGCCATAACTTATCTCCAGATTTACCGATTTTGGCTTATCGGGGGGGTTTTTAAAAGCCCCTGAGTAGAGTCAGAGAATGGTGTTGGATTCATCTTGATATCTATAATTTTTATACCAAAAAAAGCACTTTGAAAATTGACGAATTTTAGTCCAAGGGGTATGTATGGAAAAATTGGCAAAAATCGATGGTCCAACTTTGAAAATCTGTAAAAAATCGAAAAATCAACCCAGCCCGATGAACCAAGCGGCATTTTGAAGCTTGAACGATTACGAAGAGACACAAGTACTGAATATAGTCATATCTCCTTCGAGAAGGGACGTTACAACGATTTTAGTGATTCCTCAAAATTTCAGAAAATGAAAAAACGCAATTTTTCGTTTTTTTGCCTTTTCATATCGAATTTTTGAATTTCATGGAAAAACTTAATGTAATTCGTAATCAGCAGAAAATTTTCGATCGCCTAGGGTCTAAAATTATGGTGAAAGACGGAAAAAATTTTTTTTCCAATTTTTGCCCACTTTTTCGAAAATCCAAAAATCACGAAATTTCAAATGGCCATAACTTATCTCCAGATTTACCGATTTTGGCTTATCGGGGGGGTTTTTAAAAGCCCCTGAGTAGAGTCAGAGAATGGCGTTGGATTCATCTTGATATCTATAATTTTTATACCAAAAAAAGCACTTTGAAAATTGACGAATTTTAGTCCAAGGGGTATGTATGGAAAAATTGGCAAAAATCGATGGTCCAACTTTGAAAATCTGTAAAAAATCGAAAAATCAACCCAGCCCGATGAATCAAGCGGCATTTTGAAGCTTGAACGATTACGAAGAGATACAAGTACTAAATAAAGTCATATCTCCTTCGAGAAGGGACGTTACAACGATTTTAGTGAACCCTCAAAATTTCAGAAAATGAAAAAATGCAATTTTTCGTTTTTTTGCCTTTTCATATCAAATTTTCGAATTTCAGGGAAAAACTTGATGTAATTCGTAATCAGCAGAAAATTTTCGATCGCCTAGGGTCTAAAATTATGGTGAAAGACGAAAAAATTTTTTTTTTCAATTTTTGCCCACTTTTTCGAAAATCCAAAAATCACGAAATTTCAAATAGGCATAACTTATCTCCAGATTTACCGATTTTGGCTTAGCGGGGGGGTTTTTAAAAGCCCCTGAGTAGAGTCAGAGAATGGCGTTGGATTTATCTTGATATCTATAATTTTTATACCAAAAAAAGCACTTTGAAAATTGACGAATTTTAGTCCAAGGAGTATGTATGGAAAAATTGGCAAAAATCGATGGTCCATCTTTGAAAATCTGTAAAAAATCGAAAAATCAACCCAGCTCGATGAACCAAGCGGCATTTTAAAGCTTGAACGATTACGAAGAGATACAAGTACTGAATATAGTCATATCTTCTTCGAGAAGGGACGTTACATCGATTTTAGTGATTCCTCAAAATTTCAGAAAATGAAAAAACGCAATTTTTCGTTTTTTTGCCTTTTCATATCGAATTTTTGAATTTCATGGAAAAACTTAATGTAATTCGTAATCAGCAGAAAATTTTCGATCGCCTAGGGTCTAAAATTATGGTGAAAGACGGAAAAAATTTTTTTTCCAATTTTTGCCCACTTTTTCGAAAATCCAAAAATCACGAAATTTCAAATAGCCATAACTTATCTCCAGATTTACCGATTTCGGCTTATCGGGGGGGTTTTTAAAAGCCCCTGAGTAGAGTCAGAGAATGGCGTTGGATTTATCTTGATATCAATAATTTTTATACCAAAAAAAGCACTTTAAAAATTGACGAATTTTAGTCCAAGGAGTATGTATGGAAAAATTGGCAAAAATCGATGGTCCAACTTTGAAAATCTGTAAAAAATCGAAAAATCAACCCAGCTCGATGAACCAAGCGGCATTTTGAAGCTTGAACGATTACGAAGAGATACAAGTACTAAATAAAGTCATATCTCTTTCGAGAAGGGACGTTACAACGATTTTAGTGAACCCTCAAAACTTCAGAAAATGAAAAAATGCAATTTTTCGATTTTTTGCCTTTTCATATCGAATTTTTGAATTTCAGGGAAAAACTTGATGTAATTCGTAATCAGCAGAAAATTTTCGCTCGCCTAGGGTCTAAAATTATGGTGAAAAACGAAAAAATTTTTTTTTCAATTTTTGTCCACTTTTTCGAAAATCCAAAAATCATGAAATTTTAAATGGCCATAACTCATCTCCAGATTTACCGATTTTGGCTCATCGGGGGGGTTTCTGAAAGCCCTTGAGTAGAGTTAGAGCATGGCATTGGGTTTATCTTGATATCTATAATTTTTATACCTGAAAAAGCACTTTGAAAATTGACGAATTTTAGTCCAAGGGGTATGTATGGAATAATTGGCAAAAATCGATGATACGACTTAAAAATCTGTACAATCTGTAGTAGTCTGTACAATCGACCTATAGTTCAAAATGAGAATTTTTTTTTCGGTACTCCGGACTGCTTGAATCGTATATGTGTTGTATAAAATCGATCACCTCCGGGATTCAATTGATTCCAAGGCAAAAAATTCATATTTTCAATGAATCCGAAATTTTTGTATCGAAAAGCAGAATGTCCGAACAATTGACCTGTAGCTCGAGATGAGAATTTTTTTCGGAACTCCGGACTGCTTGCCTCGTACATGGAAACTATAAAACCGATCACCTGCGCGATCTGATTGATTTTACGGCCAAATATCCATTATTTGAATGAATCCTAAATTTTCGAAGTGAAAAGCACAAAGTCTGTACAATTGACCTATAGCCCGAAATGATAATTTTTTTTTCGGTACTCCGGACTGTTTCAATCCTACATGTTAACCATAAATCCGCCGATCATCTGCGGGATGCAATTGATTTCAAGGCAACATAATAATTATTTCAAGCAATCCGAAGAGTTCGTAGTGGTAAGCAGAAAGTCTCTCCATACATTTGACCCAGGTCGAAATGAGAATAATTTTTTTTCTGCACCGGTCAATTGTACATACTTATTCCATTACCCAACCAATATTTTTGATTTTTTGTATTTTTTATCACGTTGCCCCCCGAAACTATTGGCTCCGAGTGTCGATCCCCTTCATAGTTAATTTGTACGAAAAAAAAAACCCGGGAATACCGAAAAAAAAATTTCCCAATTTTCGCTCATTCAAATGTACAACATTTTAGTTTTTGAATATCATCGCCATCTACCCGTGCTGTGCAATACCATCTAAACATTGACTTTGACCCGTATCCACAGTCGAGTCTTATTTCTAAGACGGTCTTAAGTCGTTGTTTAGGACGACTTGATTGGTTGTTGGCCGTCTTAAGACCGTCTTAAGAAATAAGACTCGACTGTGAATACGGGCCTTTGTCTGTATCCCCTCCCATCTCTTGAGTGTTGGTAAATTATCGATCTTCGGTAAAAAAAATTTTATGCAAAAAAAAGGTATAAATATTTATGTTTTTATGGAATTATTATTTATATTATTATTTTTATTTTTGTACTTATTACGGATCATTTTATTATTATTATTAATATTATTATTATCATATTATTATAAAATAAAATTTTAAGTTGAGACAAATTCGTTCCGGAGTTTACAACGACTGTGAAAGAGAGAGAGAGAGAGAGCGAGAGTGAGAGTGAGAGAGAGAGATAGAGAGAGAGAGAGACAGAGAGAGAGAGAGAGAGAGAGAGAGAGAGAGAGAGAGTGAGAGATAGAGAGAGAGAGATAGAGACAGTGAGCGAGAAACGGAGAAAGTAAGGGATGAGAATGAGCAACAGGCCCTCCCGCAGAGATGCGATGCCCTGTGCCATATATGTATATTTATATATTTATATATATATGGCACTAAATTCGTATTTTCTTCATTTTTTAAGATGTACCGTCACGATTCGTCAATTAAGCACAAAAAAAATAGTTAAATTTGATTGCCAAATCGACCTACCATTTTTCGAAAATAATTTTAGTCATTAACATTTTCTAATAAAACAATAAGTAAATAAATAAATGTAGATGCGTTATTTTCATGGGAAATTTTAAATAACGATAAAAATTATAAATAAATAAATACATAAATGGACAATTAATTCACAAATAAATAAATATAAAAATATAAAAATATGAAAAAAGAAAATTAAGAAAAAAAAAAACAAAAATTGAAATGAACATAATTTTTTTTGAAAATTTTTTCCCTCACTCTTTTATCGACAATAAAACATGTCAAACAAAACTCAATCCTTTTACCAGGGTATCGCCGAGGCTGTATAGACTAGGAGGTCGAGTTTGCGAAATTGTCTGCGTGTGTGTGTGAATTTGCGTTGGTGTATAGCTCAGCGACCTTGACCTACGGGGTTCTTGGCGCGCCGGCGTCGCGCCCTCTACTCTTCTCTCACTTCCACATTTAACGTTACCCTTCACTATCATCCCTCTTTATTTGCCACTACTACACTGTACAATTTCCACCTCCGCTACCTACGCGATATCTGCATATATACACACATGATACTATGCACGAGTCAATTCAGGCAAACTCGAACCGAGGAATTTGAAAAAAAAAATAAAAACGAATCCACAATACCATTTTCATTCTCAAAAATTGCTTAAAATTATCATTTTTGAGTACGAACCCTTTTTTTAATCATTAAGAACAATCAATTCGGAAATTGTATGAAAAAAAGCTCAATTTACTTTTTACAGACGATATGCAAGAGTCTCGAGGGAGATTTCGACTTTCTCGGGCCCAAAAAATCGACTTTTCTTAAATTTTTCGAAAAGCTTGAAAAAAGCTTTTTAAGGTGAAGCTTTTGTGCTTGCTGTGCTCCCAAAAATACTGTGTGAGAAATTCATTCTCTCTTGTCTAATTGAGGATTTTCGATTGTCTCGAGGGAGCTTTTTTTACTTCGTTGGGCGTTGAGAAATTGATTTTTAGTCAATTTTTTCGAAAGCTCAGAAAGTATTTTTAAAAAAGTGCTCTAGAGCTTGCTGCATCACCGAAAATATTATTCCTGAAATTCAATTTTTTCGGTTGTTAATTTTCTATCGTACTGAGGGTGATAACTCCGTTGGGCCCAACAAAAATGGAATTTTTGGCAATTTTTTCAAAGCTCCGAAATTATTTTTCGGAAAAGAGCTTTTGGATTCGCTGTACTTCCGATGATACAAGGCGAGTAAATTAAATTTTTATGATCACACCTTTTCAATCGTCCTGAGAGAGCTTTTTGCTTTTTTGGGCCCGAAAGATTGGGGTTTTTCTAAATTTTTCAAAAGCTCTAAAACTATTTTTTAAAAGAGCTTTCAGACGTGCCGTACTCCTGTTTTGAAAAATAATTTTTCATGAATTTCTTGAAAGCTCATATAAAAAATTTATGAAAAAAGCTGTTGGTATTGTTGTGCTGCCGAAAAAACTATGTGATAAATTATTTTTCTTCTGTCGTGGATTTTCCATTTCCTAGAAGGAGCTTTTTATCTTTTGGGGAATAAAATTGATTCTTAACTTTTTCTTAAAAGCTCAGGAAACTTTTTTGATAACGAGCTTTTGGACGTGCTTGACTTACTGGAATACTATGTGAGAAAATCAATTTTCGTTGTGGCTTTTCAATTGTTTCGAGGGAGCTTTTTGGACCTCGTAAGGCCCAAATAGACCCTTGTCAATTTATTTAAAAACCCAGCGAAGCTTTTCAAAGAGCTTCAGTCAAATTAAGTCTAACTGTGAATTTGTATTTGTCTTGAGGGAGCTTTTGGACTTTGTGGGTCCTAAATTTATCTTTATTCAATTTCTCGAAAGCTCAGATTACGATTTTTAAAGAATAACTTCACAACTTGCTGCACTGCAGACAATACCATGCGAAAAATTCACTATTTCTTAGTTGTGTCTTTCAAATGTTTTAGAGGACCTGTTTTGTCTTCTGAGGGCCCAAAAAAAATAATTTTTCGTTACCCAAAATCTCACAATGCTCAGAACGAACTTTCTTGCGCTAAGAAATTTCCTTGCCTTGCTACTCCACCCTGGACAACAGCAAAAAAACTCTCTCAATTTCTCAATTTTCTCAATCACACCGATATCCAATGAGGTTCCGGAAATCCAGAATTTTTTTTTATAATTTTTTCCATACAATACAATTCAAAATTAATGATTTTGATTACGATAACATTTCTCATAGGGCCACAGGGAAAAAAAATTTGCAGGCACTCGAAAAAAAAAGCTCATCACCGAAATGCCTTGTAATGAAAAAAAATCATAACTAAAAAAGAATTTGAGATAAAATTTTGAAAAAAATACCCTCCACTCGTGATGTTTTTGGGAGTATTAAAAAAAATTGGCGACCCGATCGAAGGACTCTGAGAATTTTGTCGATTTTGCACGAAACGCCCCATATATTTGTCCAAGGGTTGAATATCACGAGGAGCATTCGGCGATGGAAGGGGTTGAGGGGTTTGTAGGTTGAGTGAGGTCTCCTGGATACGTTCCCGAGGCGTCTCTTCCAGAGCCACAGTTGACCGCGAGACGTCACGATCGCACCATGACGATATAAAGGTGCGATCGTCGATATTCATCAATTTAGCCCCCGATAAGACATAGTCGACCTTCTCCCCCCCCCCCCCTGGCAATTTTAATCGACAGATACCGTAGGGTAGTAAAAAAAAAAATTCGTTCGTACCATATCCATGGAATGTTGCATGTGATAATTTAATTATCACCGATATTGATAACGATAACGATCGAAATATTTTAATCAAATTTTGATATTTATTTTTTTTCGTACCAAGGAATTTTTTCTTCTTATTTTTTTTCTACGTCATATCAGTGTCGATGTCTGCCATGAATTTCCCGTCGACGAAAAAATGCAGGTGGGTCGAAATTTTAATTAAATTTTAATCCAATAAAAAATTTGACCACAATTTATTTTAAAAAAATATTTTTGTAACGTGCCAGATCTGTATTGAATTAAAAAAAAAAAATATGATCCATTGACCCTTCTATTTTTATTTGATTATTAATTTGACTTTAATTCAGTCCTGATCAATTAATCTTTTACAAATCACAATTTTTTCGAGTGCACGTAATCACGAAAAATAATTATTTATCGACTGGTTTTTTTTTTATATTTTATTTCAGCGCCAATATTTTTATTTTTTATTTTTTAGTATTTAACGAATTTATGGAGCTGCTGATTGATTTTTTTTTTTTTTTAATGTTGAGAAATATGCAGATTGAAGTACCGGAGAGAGAGAGAGAGAGAGAGAGGATAAAGAGAGGGAGGCCATGAAAATTTCAAGACCCTCGTTGAGGGGTCACCGAGATTCGTGTGCTCGCACTGTATTTAACGCTCTCATCCGATTGCACGAGATTTTTTGCCTTTCTTTTTCTTCTTATCCGCATTAAAGTGAAAGCGCGTTGTTATTTTGAGTACGCAAAAATTCTATTTTGAAATTGCAATTAAAAAAAAATATTAAATCTACTTCAATTAATTTAATTCATGCATCGCGTTTGTTAGTTAATATCTAATTGCTTAATTATTTAATTAATTTCACTTTTATAAAAATAATTCCGAAATTAATTGACCTAATTTTTTTCAGCCCACAGTACACTTGCTTTGTTTCTTAATTTCTTTCAACTTTTTCTTCGTAAAAGGTTAAAAAAAAAAAAAAAATAGAAACGAATCTCTGCCCACTTTGAGACAAAGCGTAACTTTTTTTTCATACACATGACACAGGACTTTTGGCAATTTTTATAGATTTTTTAATTGGGCCGAATGGAATTAAAAAATGGAATAAAAAAATCAGGGCATTAATGGGAAGGGGCTAGGAAATAATGTGCATACCAAGTTGGCGCGAAAGTTCTTATATTGTACAAGCACTAGTCCACGAGCTAGGTCTGTAAAAATAATGATCGTTGCTTCGTGATAACCAGCACGATACATCCATTCACCATTCTCGTCCATGCTCTCACGAACAATAACATCAACAACAATAAAAAAAAGTATAAAATATAATTGTTTAATCGATAAGACCTACGAGTCATAAAACTAAACGAAAATAAAAAAGCGATTAATTAAAAAAAATTATTATTATTATTATTATTATTATTATTATTTTTGTTGTTGTTGTTGTTGTTGTTGTTGTTGTGGTTGTTGTTGTTGTTGTTGTTGTTGTTGTTGTTGTTGTTGTTGTTGTTGTTCAGAGGAGCTTTCTCTCTATAAAATTTTATAAAATTTTGATTGAAAAAAAAAAGTTCGTAATTGCTCTAACATTTTTCAAATTTTCTAAGTACGTTTGTATGCGCTTTAACTTCTGTGAATTCAGGGCTATCAAGCCTAAATTATTTATAACATTATTCCAGGAGACGAGGATGATTGGTATTAAATTTGGCGGGAATTCCTTAAGGGGTTTAGATTTTAGAAAAATTATTAAATACTTCGAATATTTTCGTAGGCGTTCGATTTTTTTTTGTAATTCTAACAATTTGCCAAAAAAAAAGCGTTTAAATTAGAAACTTGGACATTGCTTACTCATTATTTTATCTTGCCCACAAAGATTCCTCTATGAGGAAGCAATGCGCAAGTTCCTGATTTCTTTTTTTTTTCCTCTTCGCTGTAATCAATCGTTATCGGGAGAAAATAAATCCAGGACAAGGACGCAAGTGCACTTTTTCCAAGCACGCATTTTTTTCATTTTTTTAATTTTTTGGTTGACAAATAAATAATGAATTAATTAGAGTTCGAGGGTTTTCAATTCAATGATGGCATTTTAATTTAGGATTGATTGTTATTTTAATTTTTTTTTTTTTATACTTTAATCTTGAAAATTTGGAAATTTTATGAAAAAAAATATGTGTTACGAGTCATTGGAAATTTTCCACCAGATCGGGTTATGGTCCGAATGATGGAACGACAATTTACCATTCATGCAACTTGAATTTTTTTCTATACAGGAGCATTCGATATCACGTGGGACGTTTTTTTTTTTTCATCGTTCATCTCTCCTCTCTTCGTCCTCTCTATTGCCACGACCCTGTTCTCTTTAGGACATAATTAATTATAGAATTTATCGTTTATATCGGTGCGCAGGAAACGCATTATTCGAGGGTCACTTGTTGCATCGTAACCTTTAGACGAGACGTGAGATTGACGTGCTTCGTGTGCATATTTTGAAAAAAAAAATATATATATATGTATATAAATATTTATAGCCAGCATTGTGTATCGGGGATTGTGTGTATGTGTATGTGTGTGTTTGCGTGAGTGTGTGACTGTGTGTGTATGTGTATGTGTATGTGTGTGTGTGTGTGTATGTGTGTGTGTGTGTGTGTGTGTGTATGTGTGTGTATGTGTATGTTGGTATTATTATCCTTTGATGTATTTGCGAAAATAATGTCAGTGGTTTTTTTTTTAATGGAAAGGTGTGACAGTCGTGTGAAATTTGACATATATTTTTTTTTTTTTAATTCCCAAATAATATTGTCTTACGTGATAGTCGAGTTAAAAAAATATTGTCTCTTTTTAGTAGTGTTTTTTGCATTCTTGAAAATTAATAGTCACGAAATATTGTCGATTTTTTGCATCATTATTTTTTCAATGTTTCTGTTTTTCTCGATCTTGGTATCATTGTAACGCTGCTTCCCGAGGGAGTTAGGAATCCATTCAGTAATTATTCTCTTCGCAATGCACAAAGCTTTAAAATGGAGCTTGGTTCATCGCCATACGATTTTTTTTTTCGATTTTTTGCAGATTTTTAAAGTCGGACCATCGTTTTTTGCCAATTTTTCCATACAATTTTTCCATTTACCGGAAAGTACTTGAAATTTTAATGGCAAATACTTTAAGTACATGAAATGTACTTAAAAATTTAAGTATAACAAATACTTGAATTACAAATCGAGTACTTAGAACTTTGAGTACAATACTTGAAATACTTTTCAAGTACTTTGCACTTCAAGCACTGTACTTCCAGTACATCGCAAGTACTGAATGCTTGAAGTACTGCCCAGCTCTGTTGTCAATGCATGGCTCCGTTCCAATGCATGCAACTATTAGCAAGATGTATTCGAAAGTACTTCATACTTGGTACATGAAAAAGTACTTGAAGTACAGGAAAGTACTTGAAAATTTAAGTACACGTACCTGAAGTACAGGTCGAATACTTTGGAAGCTTAAGTACAATACTTGAAATACTTTGAAAGTACTTTGTACTTCAAGTAATGTACTTCCAGTACATCGCAAGTACCGGGTGCTTGAAGTATTGCCCAGCTCTGTTGTCAATGCATGGCTCCGTCCCAATGCATGCAACCATTAGCAAAATGTATTCAAAAGTACTTCATACTTGGTACATGAATAAGTACTTGAAGTACAGGAAAGTACTTGAAAATTTAAGTGCGAGTACTTGAAGTACAGGTCGAGTACTTGGGAATTTAAGTACAATACTTGAAACACTTTGAATGTACTTTGTACTTGAAGTACTGTACTTCTAGTACATCGAAAGTACTGAGCACTTGAAGTACTGCCCAGCTCTGTTGTCAATGCACGGCTCCGTTCCAATGCATGCAACCATTAGAAAGATGTATTCAAAAGTACTTTACACTTGGTACATGAAAAAGTACTTGAAGTACAGAAAAGTACTTGAAAATTTAAGTGCGAGTACTTGAAGTACAGGTCGAGTACTTGGGAATTTAAGTACAATACTTGAAATACTTTTTAAGTACTTTGTACTTCAAGTAATGTACTTCCAGTACATCGCAAGTACCGGGTACTTCAAGTTCCGCCCAGCTCCGATATAATATTTATTTAAATTCATGTATTTCCATATACCCGAATAACCAATATCTGCTTTTATATATCGATGGACTAATGCCAAATGGGCGTACCGGTTATGTACAGGCATAGCTTATACGCCCCTATGTAATTTAACCATCGATATATACCATTAATAACTCTATAATGGAGAGAGAGATAGAGGGAACCCTGGGGATTTCTCATTTGGGATATCGAGGTCAAGGTCTTTGCATATTCCCCGCGAGATAGCTCGCATAACTATTGAAAATGCGATGTTCAATCATCGCTGTCTTCATTGTCCCATGAATATGATACACATCGAAGAAATTATTCGGCTTCGTATGTACGTAATGGAATTTATAGATTCGCCATTATATCGTCCGTAACGTCAATTATTATCAGCTGTATTGATAAACTTTTGTCTCGCGTTTGAAAAATTTTCATTCTCGAATCAATTAAAATTGCAATTTGCCTATTGATTACGTTTATTAATTAATTTAATTATATTAATATTTGTCATTAATTTATCGATATGAATTTATGCAAATTAATAAACGAAATAATAATTGCCATTTCAATATGAAATTCTCGTTTTGTCGATTGCAGAATGCAATTTTAAAATTCACCTGACTGACAAACGAATTTCCCCGATATTTCGTCGACGAGCCATAGCTGCAACATGGAGAAACGAGAAAATCGATGCGTGTGTCTCTCCGCTCGACATATCTCACGATTACGATTTTTTCTTCGATTCGTGCACACGAGACGCGAGACGAACGCATTAAAATCGCGGGTATAAAAGTTGACGAAAATTTTTTTTTTTTTAATTTTTAATTCTTTCATCCCATGTTGGATGAGGAAACGATCACACGATTGCCAGCCCTGTCACGAGGCCAGTAGGATACAATTATCAACTTGTCACTCGTTTTCTCATTTTTTTTTCGATTTATCATGAGAGTTATGAAAAAAAAAAAGTTTTTTATTCTCATTGACTTTTTCTCATTGAATTTTTAAAAATAATAAAAAAAATTTTTGCTCCAAAGATTTCGGGTCAGAGTACAATTTATGATTAGACTCGAACGTGCGAGAAGAAATGTGAATGATTTCGTGAAAGTTGTGAGTATGTATGGTGATCGATATTATTATTACGAGCAGGGGTGGTTCAATGCCGCGATATAGTCAGCCATCGAGGTCACGTTCAAGGCAACGAACGATAGTCTTTCAGGCTATGCATTACATATAACTATACAACAATGGACTTTATATCTGCCAGGACACAAACTTTGTCCTTGCCGTCATATTTTTGTCACAATTAACAGCACTTGAACAATGAATCATTCATTATTGGTTTACGAAGATTTAAAAAAAAATATATTCCCGCCAAAATTTTATGTTCCGAGGAAAATGGCGGATTTTCTGAGCAACAGCTGATTTAGCAAAGAGACGACTTAACCTCTTCAATGATGACAATAATTATAATAATGGTAGTAATAATAATAATAAAATAATCATAATTTAAAAAAATGTCGACCATTAGTCACTGGAATTTTCTTTCTTCCTCGCGTTGACCACTTTTTTTCTCTCTCTCTCTCTCTCTCTCTTTCTCTCTTGTCGCCATTTCCAAGTCATCCATTGTCAATTGTCCTCGGATTCTTGACAAATGACATTCGGTCATTTGTTTTTTTTTTGTTCCCTCAATATGCTTCGACTCTTCGATAACAAAAGCTATCGATATTTCTTCGTAATTGCCTCTAGCGATTTATTTTTCTCTATAATAATTTTACCCTGAAATTCATATTTATTTCATTTATTTATATTGAAGTAGCTTTCTCCCCAGGAAAGCAAAGTTACAGCGATTTTGAAGAAAATTTCATGAACATCGATCGGTCAAATTTCATCGAAAAAGCCTATGTCGAAGTATTTTTCTCCACTGATAACGCATCGAACGATGATTTTTTTTTTTTTGAAAATTCGATAAATTCTCATGTCAAAAACCCCAAAAACGTGTTATTTTGTTTTGTTTATTCAATTGGACGAATCAAATTTGTATTTTTTTTCAATTTCTTCCAAGACTCGAACAAGACATCAGTTCGCATTTATATTCACACAAAATTCACCTGAAATATTATTTATTTATAACGAATTTGCCTTAATTTTTTCATTTATTTATAATAAATTAATATCATTATAATTTGTTTAATTCATAAATAATTGCCCATTTCTAAAACAAAAAACATGTTTTCGATTTTTAGACATTTTTTTTACAGCAACCAAACGATATATCAAGGTTTTTTAAGACACAATCTCCCCTCGTTATCCTGTGTGAGAAGGACACCAAACGTATTGGTGTATTTTTTTTGTATCTGAAACGAGCCAATTTTTTCTCGTAGAAGCCATTGAAAGAGTTGAGCAGGCTGTGCCTCGGTACGACCATCAACAGCAACAACAACAACAATAACAACAGCCACAACAACAACAATAGCAGCATCAACGGGAATACAAGCGTCAATCCACCGAGTAACGTGATCGTTGTTTCGGTGGACGTTGTTGCCAGCGAGCCACGTAGCGGTCTTCCGTTGTTACAAGTATGGCCGAGCGACTCACCGAGAGGCGAGGCAGATGGCCAGGCATTTATATTCCCGGATACTCAAGACAGTGTAAACGACAGTGGCATCGAGTCTATTCAGGTAATAGTAATAGTAATAGTAATAGTAATAGTAATAGTAATAGTAATAGTAATAGTAATAGTAATAGTAATAGTAATAGTAATAGTAATAGTAATAGTAATAGTAATAGTAATAGTAATAGTAATAGTAATAGTAATAGTAATAGTAATAGTAATAGTAACAGTAATAGTAATAGTAATAGTAATAGTAATAGTAATAGTAATAGTAATAGTAATAGTAATAGTAATAGTAATAGTAACAGTAACAGTAATAGTAATAGTAATAGTAATAGTAATAGTAATAGTAATAGTAATAGTAATAGTAATAGTAATAGTAATAGTAATAGTAATAGTAACAAAATAATAATAACAGGCTTCCCCGTCGCCTTGTGGAGCTGGGTGCAGCATAAGCCCGGGAACGAGTCCTCAACACTCTCGACGTCCGAGTCTCTTGCATCCGGATCACGCTCGTCTTCATCTCCATCATCTTCATCACAATCATCATGGACATGGTGGCACGAGAACACCACCGTCACCCGATCGTACCTCCATTGACGAGGAAGCACCACCAGCACCGCCGAGTCCATCGAGCTCGACCACCAGCAGCCTACGCTCAATGCCGAGCTCCACAATGGCCTCGTTGCACTCGACTCAGGACAGGCGAAGAAGCAGCAGGTGATGATAATAACGAAAGTGATGTGGAGTCACTTGTGTGATTAAGGATGATAGTTAAGTGGGAACATTGAGGAGAAGGATTAGAATGGATTTTATAAAGGGGGACGTAGTGCGGAATTTATCGAGGTGCGTTGGTCCAAGAGTTGACAGAAAGAGTCAATTTTGGGGTTAAACAAAAGTGCTAGTTGGAACATGATGGAGAAGAGTTAACGCCAGGAGCGAGAAGAATCAGCAGGTAGAAATTACGGAAGCGAGGAAGAAGTTGGTTACAACGTTGAAAAAGAATTGGCGAGAATAAGGTTAATTACAAGAGTTAATTTTGGGATTAAAGATAAAAGTTAGGAGATCAAATAGAAGAATTAATGTCAGGATTCCTAAGAAGAGTTAATGAGCCAGGAAATACGGAGAAGCAGAAAGTGGTGAAAATACGATAGTGGAAGAGTCACTTTTGGGGTTAATGAGGAAAGTTAGTCAGAGGGTTAAGAAGAAGAGTTATAACCCCAAGGTTCCTGAGAAGAGTTCATGAGCCAGGAAAGAAGAAGAACCAGGAGTGGTGAACTCACTAGAGTGGAACATTCACTTTTGGGGTTAAAGAGACTACTTAGAAGGTTAAGAAGAAGATTTAACGCCAGGATTCCTAAGAAGAGTTGAATGAGCCAGGAAAGAAGAAAAACCAGAAGGTGGTAAAAATACGAGACTGGAAGAGTCACTTTTGGGGCTAAAGAGACTACGTAGTTAGAAGGTCAAGGATAAAGTTTAACGTCAGGATTCCTAAGAAGAGTTAAATGCGCCAGGAACGAAAACAAACCAGAAGGTGGTAAAAATATGAGACTGGAAGAGTCACTTTTGGGGTTAGAGAGTACTTAGAAGGTCAAGGAGAAAGTTTAACGTCAGGATTCTTAAGGAGAGTTGCATGAGCCAGGAAAGAAGAAGAACCAGAAGGTGGTCAAAATACAAGACTTGAGGAGTCACTTTTGGGGTTAAAGAGACTACTTAGTTAGAAGGCCAAGGAGAAAGTTTAACGTCAGGATTCTTAAGAAGAGTTGTATGAGCCAGGAAAGAAGAAGAACCAGAAGGTGGTAAAAATACGAGACTGGAGGAGTCACTTTTGGGGTTAAAGAGACTACTTAGTTAGAAGGTCAAGGAGAAAGTTTAACGTCAGGATTCGTAGGAAGAGTTAAATAAGCCAGGAAAGAAGAAGAACCAGAAGGTGGTAAAAATACGAGACTGGAAGAGTCACTTTTGGGGTTAAAGAGACTACTTAGTTAGAAGGCCAAGGAGAAAGTTTAACGTCAGGATTCTTAAGAAGAGTTGCATGAGCCAGGAAAGAAGAAGAACCAGAAGATGGTAAAAATACGAGACTGAAGGAGTCAGTTTTGGAGTTAAAGAGACTACTTAGTTAGAAGGTCAAGGAGAAAGTTTAACGTCAGGATTCGTAGGAAGAGTTAAATAAGCCAGGAAAGAAGAAGAACCAGAAGGTGGTAAAAATACGAGACTGGAAGAGTCACTTTTTGGGTTGAAGAGACTACTTAGTTAGCAGGTCAAGGTGAAAGTTTAACGCCAGGATTCCTGAGAAGAGTTAAATAAGCCAGGAAAGAAGAAGAACCAGAAGGTGGTAAAAATACGAGTCTGGAAGAGTCACTTTTGGGGTTAAAGAGACTACTTAGTTAGAAGGCCAAGGAGAAGAGTTAACTCATTTTCCTTCGAGTAATACTTACGCCAAGATCCAAACGAAAGACCGAATCGCAAAGTTGACAGGATCGTCAATTCCAATTACAGTTTTACAAATTTCTAACAATTCCTATCAATTTTCTTTTTTACCCGGCTTTTCGCTTGCCTCTTCTCAACTGCAAATTTGTCTCATCTCTGTTCATAGATACAGCGTTTTCGATGCTCTCGATCTCGAGTATGCTCTTCTGAGGGCAGCCGCGCGTGGCTCGGTCGGTCCATACTCCCTCTCCGAGTCACTACACAAGCTCACGTTCACCCAGAGCCTGGCATTTCCGGCATTGGCTCGTGGCCTCGCGTCGAAACAGAGTGTACCAGCTAGACGACCCCAGCAACACACCGAATCAGGTCTCAATGCATTTGCCAAAGTCGTCACGGCGCTCGTCCTCATGCTCGTCAGCGTTCTCGTTTTCGGTGTAGTTTACAAATTCGTGAGAACGTGAGGATGGCTCCTGGTGTCCGGACCCAATGAGAAATCATCGCAGATGCATCACGATGATTATCACGATGACTCGGATACCAGTGAGTTCTTCAAATCTTAGCCAGTACCGAGTTTTAGATTTTTGCGATCAATTTCGTAAAAAAAAAAAAACCTTAAAGGATTATTTTTGGAACTTTTATTTTTCGAAATACAAAATCGAAGAAAATTTTTTAAAAAATTCGATCGATGACGATAAACCCCTATCATAATTTCCCAATTCAAATGAGATTCGACAATTATTAATTTTTTTTCTATATTTTACGAATTGATCTGATTTTATTCGGAATGTAAAGTCATGAAGTATCTTTGCGTGTACAATTTTCACCGGTCGACAAGTTCGATGGATAAAAAATGAGCTGCAATCGTGACTCGCGGAGTAAATTATCGAGGAATGTAATATATGAGTGAATGAGTGAAATGAGTGAAAGTAAAGCGAATGAAATGTCTGAATTTGGTTACCGGGGACATTGGTGATCGTTAAATTAATGTTGTTTTTTTTTTACTACGAATCACGATTATTATTTATTTTATTGATGAAAAAGTGCTATTTACAGAAAAAAATGGCTATCAAAGGAACTTAAAAAAAAATATATGAATATTTTTTTTAATAATCAGTTGGCAATGTTTTTCGAAAATTAATTTTAAGTGATTTGCGATCATTGATAAAGCCCAATCCCCACTTATATATCAATGAGAATGACGATACAAGTAATAAGATAACCTGCTAACTTCGCTCCAAAAAAAAAAAAAAAAAAAAAAAAAGAGCTCCGGCTGAAAAAAAAATTCTCAAAGTGCTTTATACGTACGTGTATATTCTTCTTGATGACAATCGTCAGACGAGCGTTCTACTCGATCGCCTCTGGAATTTTTGAATATTAAAAAAATAGAAATAAAAGGAAAGAAAACGTGAGAAAGAGAGCTCAAAAAAAAAAAATTATCTAAGCGGACGAAAAAATTTTCGTCGTCTTTTTTCGTAATTTTTCTTCCCCGCTAAAACGTTATCTTCAATGGAGTCCGGGGTAACGATCGCAATTCTTCATATCTCTCGTACAGCAATTTCGGAAATTAGAAAAAAAAAATAAAAATAAAAATAAGAAAAATACGAATCAAAATTCGATAAAATTTTTCGACAAATTTTCCCTCGGCGACTCAGCGACAAAAATATCTTCCAGCTTATCTTCCTTGATGTGAGATTGACATGAAAGGAAACAAAACCGAAAAAAAAAAAAAATTAAAGCAAGTGTTCTTAATTTTTTTATAATAAAATAAATTAAAAAAAAAATATATATATATAAATATGTATGCATTGCTGATTCTTTGGGAGACACTTGGAGATACGTTCCCCGTATACATCGAGGAGACAAGAGTAATTTTTTTTTTCAGATTTTTAAGCTCGTTCATTCGGTTGTATGGGACATGAGTGATTTTTTCAAAAATTAAAAAAAAATTGGCTTTCTTTTATCGAGTAAAACTTGGAAGAAAAATTGAAAAAAAAAAATACAGCCTCGTGTAACGAGACCCTCATGGCATTCTGATGAAAAAATTCTGATGGATTTTGAGTTTGGAAAAAGAGCTCGATTTTTTTTTTCAAATCATTTTCAGGAGCAAAGGTGTGTCGATTTTCCAAAAACAATCAGCCACGTACGTTTCCGACGACGATGGCTGCGAGATCGTTACACGATCGAGAAAAAAAAAAAACCCAATCATGTACATAATCTAAGATTTAAATATTATTACTATCGAAACGTGTATTATAAATAAATAAAACACACGAAAAAATTGTTAATTATGTCGCGAAATATTTGTCCCGTTACTTCTGTCATGCTTTTTACGGAGCAACGAATTTATATTTGATGGAAGATAACAAAAAAAAAAAGAGGGACATAGATATGTCAACGCTAATGACATGTTGCATTGTAAATAATTCAATGATGATAATATACGATCAATTAAAAACAATCAAATAACTTGTCGGATTAATTAATTATCCTTCAATCATCCCAACGATTTAAAAAAAAAAAATTTCAGAGTTGGAATGTGTAGAGTTGAAAAGTGTAGAATTGGAGCGAGTAGAGACGGGACATGTAGAATTGTAACGTGGATACTTGTGGCGTGTAGAATTGGGAAGTGTAGATTTGGAACGTGCAGAGTTGGCACGTGTAGACTTGGAACGTGCAGAGTTAAAACGTACAGCGTTGAAACGTATAAGTTCGGGCGTGCACAGTTGAAACGTGTAGGTTTGGAATATTCAGAGTTGAAACGTGCAGAACTGAGACGTGTAGGGCTAGAGCGTGCAGGGTTGGGGCGTGTAGACTCAGAACATGGAGAGTTTGGACACGTAGGATTGGAACGTGTCGAGTCGGGGCATGTAGATTTGTAACGTGTATATTTGGGGCGTGTAGAATTGGGCGGTGTAGAGTTGGAAAGTCCAGAGTTGGAACGTGTAAGTTCAGGCATGCAGAGTTGGAATGTGTAGATTTGAAAAGTGTAGAATTGGAGAGCGCTGAGTCGGGACATGTAGAATTGTAACGTGGATACGTGTGGCGTGTAGAATTGGGCAGTGTAGAGTTGGAACGTGCAGGGTTGGAACGTGTAGACTTGGAACGTGCAGAGTTAAAACGCACAGCGTTGAAACGTATAAGTTCGGGCGTGCACAGTTGAAACGTGTAGATTTGGAATATTCAGAGTTGGAACGTGCGGAACTGGGACGTGTAGGGCTAGAGCGTGCAGGGTTGGGGCGTGTAGACTCAGAACATGGAGAGTTTGGACACGTAGGATTGGAACATGTCGAGTCGGGGTATGTAGATTTGTAACGTGTATATTTGGGGCGTGTAGAATTGGGCGGTGTAGAGTTGGAACGTCCAGAGTCGGAACGTGTAAGTTCAGGCATGCAGAGTTGGAATGTGTAGATTTGAAAAGTGTAGAATTGGAGAGCGCTGAGTCGGGACATGTAGAATTGTAACGTGGATACGTGTGGCGTGTAGAATTGGGCAGTGTAGAGTTGGAACGTCCAGAGTTGGAACGTGAAGTTCAGGCATGCAGAGTTGGAATGTGTAGATTTGAAAAGTGTAGAATTGGAGAGCGCTGAGTCGGGACATGTAGAATTGTAACGTGGATACGTGTGGCGTGTAGAATTGGGCAGTGTAGAGTTGGAACGTGCAGGGTTGGAACGTGTAGACTTGGAACGTGCAGAGTTAAAACGCACAGCGTTGAAACGTATAAGTTCGGGCGTGCACAGTTGAAACGTGTAGATTTGGAATATTCAGAGTTGGAACGTGCGGAACTGGGACGTGTAGGGCTAGAGCGTGCAGGGTTGGGGCGTGTAGACTCAGAACATGGAGAGTTTGGACACGTAGGATTGGAACGTGTCGAGTCGGGGCATGTAGAATTGTAACGTGTATATTTGGGGTGTGTAGAATCGGTCGGTGTAGAGTTGGAACGTCCAGAGTTGGAACGTGCAGAGTTGGAACGTGTAAGTTCAGGCATGCAGAGTTGGAACGTGTAGGATTGGAATATGCAAAGTTGGAACATGCATAATTGGGACGTGCAGGGCTGGAGCGTGTAGGGTTGGGGCGTGTAGACTTAGAACATGAAGAGTTGAGACACGTAGAATTGGAACGTGTTGAGGAAGAACGTCTAGAGTGCGTACGTCGGAACGTGTAGGTTTTGAACGTGCAGGATTGGAACGTGTTGAGCTTTAATGTGTGTAGTTGGAACGTGTAGGGCTGGAGCGTGAAGGGTTGGAACGTATAGGATTGTAACGAGTTGAATGTGTAGAGTTGGAACGTGCAGAGTTTGAGCGTGTAGGGATGGAACGTGTGAAGTTGGAATGTGTCGATTTGGAATGTGTAGCGTTGGAACGCTAAATAAGTGCTAGAACACGTTTAATTGTGCCACTGTACAGTTCAAATGTGACCAATCTCTCATGTGTGAGTTTTTCTATGCACATTTGGTGATGTGTAGAGTTTGGGAAAATAAAAAACAAAATAGACGCCAGTTTTTTCTTGTCACACATCGTTTATTCAATATATACGATCAGACAAATCCACCATTCTTTCAAATTATAATTGCTGAACCCTTTTCCATAACGTTTTTTTTTCTTCATCTCTCTCTCTCTCTCTCTCTCTCTCTCTCTCTCTCTCTCTCTCTCTCTCTCTCTCTCTCTCTCCTCAATATTACTCCGTCAAAATTAAGATACAACGTGTTCCCTCGCGAATTCAGTTTTTTAGTTTCGTAGGTTTTTTTTTTTTTACTTTTTTCAGTTTATTTTTATATTTATTTTTTATTTATTTTTTTCGTTCCACACACCTAGTGCTAATTTATCTACAGTGATATTTTCTCTCTCGTATTACATATACAGTTTCACCCCATACATAATTTTTTCTCCTCTCCTCAGGAAAGAAAGACAAATTTTGTCGCCTCGTTTTATTTTTTATTTATTTTTTATGCACGCGCATTTTTATTTTGTTTATTTTTTTTTCTTTACTTCTTACTTCATCACCTACTACATACACATTTTCATTTATAGGTTTTTTTGTTTTGTTTTTCTCCACAATTTAATACGTCGATCCTTTCTATTTATGTACACGAAAAAAAAAAAAAAAACAATCGGTTTATTGCTAATTTTACGAGTAACGAGCGCGCATACAACAGCTCGAATTTCTCGTCGAGAATTTTTCTCTCACTTTTGAAAATTTTTTTTTTTTTTCTTTTTTCATCCCCCTATCAATCTCTTCGAGCTTTCAGTTTGCTCGTGACAATTTTTTTTAGCAATAAAAATTAACAAAAATCGTAACGATAGGAATAATTTTCTTTTTTTTTTTTTTATCAATCAATTCGATAAAAATTAATAATAATTCGATCGCCACAGATACGTATCGAATCACGCGAAGCATCTCAATTATTGAATATTAAATGTATGATTGAATTATTTATCAATTATCATCAATCGAACAATCGTTCTAGCGAATAAAAATAATCAATTATTTTTATTATTCGAGTCCATCAGCTGGTCGTAAAATTCATCTCATTCGTGTCTCATGTTTTTTTTTTTCCTTCGGGGAGGGGGTAACGACGATAGGTAACATAGTTTTTTTTTTCATTGAAATTGTACGTTTTTGGTAAAGTTTGTAAATTTCGTTTCCTTTTTTTTTGCACTGTCATCCACGATGACCTTTTTTTTGTGCATTTAATTCCTTTTTTACACGTAGCTCGATGTTTCGACGAGTTATTTTTTCGTGTTTTTTTTTTTTTTTTTAATTTTTTCGTTCCTACGTGTTACTTAATTTTCATTTCGATTGCTTGGACGCGCGAATCTCATTGCTCTCAGCCGAGAGCTCGCACTTAGGCCGTGCACCTTCGTTTCTCAGGTTTTTTTTTTTCTTTTTTTTTTTTCGTCGTCAAATTTTCATCGTTTTTATTTAAATATTTGATATCGCACACGTGCACGATATATATATGTATGTGTGTGCGTGTGGGTGTGCGTGTGTGTGTGTGTGTGTGTGTGTGTGTGTGTGTGCGTGACCGGTAAAATTGACAGCTGGTCGAGGACGAGTCTGCCTGTCATGGATTTTTTATTTTTGTTTAACTTTGATTGAGAGCATCTCATTCATATAGAAAAATAAATAATATCATCGAGGTCCCTGCCTCGTGACAGCCCAAAAAAGTGTCACTTAAGGATGCTTCAGGTGCACACTACCAGCCCAAAAGTGAGATTTGGTAAGATTTTTGGGCACTTTGAAATGAAATGAAAAATCTGAAAAAATCAATCATCTGGCAGATTCTCAAAATTTTGATTTTGAATAATAGTAATGCCAAAAATTTATTGACAAGTTGATTTTAAAAAAAGTCACTCAAATAATCATCGGACATTTTTATTTTTATTTCCGGATCGAATGAATTCGTTGATTTTCTCGACTACGTGTGAATTTTTTTATAATTTTACCTTTCTATTTGTTTTTTTTTTTTTTTAATTCTTCTTTTCGAAATTTTTCAAGGCTTTATATCCGTAAGACTATTCATTCAATGACCCGTAAACTTTTTCAGTGCGATATGTAACCTTTCTACGGAAAACATATCCAAAATTTGAGACTCCTCGTCGACTTCGCAAAATTTCGAAAAAAAAAATTCAAAAATTCGGAAAATTCGGAAAAAATTCAGTCGTATTGGAAAAAAAAATCAAAAAATTCTTTATATGTCGATAAAAAGACATTTTACTCGTGATTTTGTTGAGAAATGTTTTTTTAACATTATTGTTATTGAAAAAAAATGTTTTAACTGTCTTCTATATCGTTGATTTTTTTCAGAATTAATGCGTGAAGAATCCTTAAACAATAATTTTTTTTAGAACAATTTATGATAACTTTATTGTAATATATATATATATATATATTTATGTAGTTTGTTTTTCTCTGTGATGTATGATACATTTTTTTTCTCGTGATGGAGGAAATACACGAGAAAGCCCGAATCAGATTGCACTTTCTTTTTTTTTTTTGTATTGTTTAATTTTTGACGTTTTTTTTTTATTCGTAAAATTAATTTACGAATCATCGATATCTGCACGATGAGCTAATATACGTGTGTACGAGACTTGTCACCACTTTTGAGTTGTTTTTTTTTTTTTACGATGAACCTGCCAAAATAATGACCAGTGAAAAGAACAAAATCATCGAAAAGCATACCTTTGGTAATGTCAAAAGAGTCACCATGTGTAGTTTGAATATTTTTGGAGCTTAGAATTTTTCTAAATCAATTATATCGAATTAATAACGAAATTATTAATTGATTGAATCGAATGATTAATCAATTAATTAAATCTATTAATTAATAATTAATTAATTAGAAAGATTCATTGAATTATTAATTATCGAATCAATAATTAACCCAATTTTTCTTAGGCTCGAAATATATTACAATCGCTGGCATCAACATCTCATTATTTTCTGATCCAAGGGATATTTTCCGAGGAATTTTTTATTTTCATTTTTCACATTTTTGGAAAATGCCATGTGAAATTGAAATTTTTTTCTAACTCAAAAGTGGACCACCTTAATTATGTGTATCACGAATCAGACTGCTACATACACATAAATATACTTTGCCGATCTCAGGTGTAGATTTTTCAAATCATTCCCCAAGAATCTATTCTGTTTTGTTGGTTGACGGTGCATGGTAACTCTGAGTACCGTTTGGTTCGAAAATTTTAGTTAAAAAAAAATCACAAAAAAAAATCGTAATCCAAAAGCGTTATTTCCATTCTTTCTTCTTGCTAAATCCACCGGGCACGAGCCAAAAACCAAAATCTAATTCGACAATTAATCGAATTCGATAAATTTTTGAAGCAAACTTTTTGTTATTTTTTTTTTTTTAACAATATACTTGATAAGAAAAATGTAGGTATAAAATATTAAAATTACACTCCACCTTTATGCTTCGATGTGTACATTTTAGAAGAGTGACATGAAAAAATTATCTCGATCTATTGACGTTGAGAATTAAAAAAAAAAAAAAAATGCAAAAAAATTTGGACTCACGCCATTTTTTTACGAGTGACAAAAGTCCAAGAGTCTAGCGTCGTCTCTCGATATACTTTGCGACAGTTCCATTTATTATACTCATTTCATTCAAGTGTCCAGCGTCATTTTTTTGTCTACTATATATATGCATGTATTATGTATCTATGTATGTGTGTGTGTATATACATATATATATATAGTATACGTAGTTCTACGTATCTACGATGCTATGAAACACGCATGATTATGAGAAACGCTGGACAAGTGGCGCGATGAGCGGTAGCGTCGGTGTACTATAACGACGAGTAGTCACGACCCCTTACTGGTCAGACTTACCGTTTTCTTTTTTTTTCCTCGATCAATCGCCGAGTCACTTCCAGCTACAGTAAATTCTTTCGTACACAGCAAACTTCTCTTTCCACCCTATCATTATTATTATTATTATTATTATTGTTATTATTGTTATTATTGATTTATTTAGGGGAAAATTCTTCATTCTGGGCAAAATGAATTACGAAAATTGTCCCCAATCGATAAAACTATTTCACGAGATCATTTTTTTAAAACTTTCATCGAGCACGAATGGGGTGATAATAATCTCGAAATTATCAGAGAAAAAAAAATAGTAAAAAAATTATTCTCTCTGTGTGTATCAGCTTTGAGCTTTCTGGTCGAGCCCAAGATTTGCAGACACACGATAAAGCTCGCTATATATTATCGATCACGTCCATTTACCCCCCACCCCAACATTTCACCCTTAATATCCAACCCTTGTTTCTTCATCCCTTATTTTTTTTTCTTTCCTCTGACCGTGTCTCAGCTGCTCGATGAACGAGCGATCGTTGTACAGACGACGAGGGTTGATAATTTTTTTTTTTTTTTTTCATCCCCCAATTTTCATGGATCTCGCCAAGTTTAGGAGTAATTGGAAAAATTGAAAGGAAAAAAAAAACAAACTTCCTCGCTTTACTTCATTGCAACTGTCCTCGGCACTCTTTCCGGACTTGAGGCTTATTAGTTTTTTTTTTATTTTTTTTTTCAAGACACCCTTCTATCTCAGCGACGAAGAGGGTCGTCGATAAAATTTTCCTTTTATCGTCTCGTTTCTTCATTATTTTTAGACTCGCAGGCCGGACGACTTGTCTCGGACCAAGGGGGTTGTTTTTTCTTTTCTTTTTTTTGTTTCTTTTTTTACACTCGGCAGCTTTCTCGCTCGTACTGCTTTTTTTTTTCTTTCTTTCTTACCTCTTCCTTAGCTTTCTCGCATCGTCTACGATAGCTGTGAGTTTTTCTTTTTTTTTTTCCTAGTAACGTCGTTTAATAACGTTTTTTTTTTTTTCTTTTCATTTCTCTTCAAGCTCTTTGGCTATTCGGGTAATTTAGTAACGTCAAGTTTGTGTGCTTTTTTTTTCGAAGAAAAATATCTTTGCCCCGTGAAACTTGGCTCTAAAAAAATTTCCAGAATTGAAACAATTAAGAATTTCTTTCGGAGCACAAAAGTTTGTCGAGCTTTTTTTTTGCTTATATCTTTTTGGTGTTGGGTTTTTTTTTTTCGGTTATTGTATATTTACTTTTTTTCCCTCCTTTTCGAGGGTTTTTCTTTGGTTTTTTTTTGTTTTTTTTTTTTTTTTTCGCTTACTGATAAATAATAGGATGAGTCGGTTCGACAGGAAGATCACTGTCGAGATCCAGCGAGACACCGTCCTTGGCGACCAAATAATGCGTCAACAATTGACCCTTACCTTTGACGAAGACGAGACCACGCTGCTCGAAACCAAAACCAAAGGGTTCGAGAATCTTTCGTGTTTCGTCGGTGACCTAAAGAAATTAAAGTATCGCATCAATCAGAGCTCAGCAAAGTATCTGAAAGTACTTCCAGTACAAAGTACTTGAAGTACTTGAAGTACTAGTGTATTTAAAGTATCAATTAACGTAAAGTACTTTAAGTACCAAGTACTTCAGTACTTGAAGTACCAAGTACTTCAGTACTTGAAGTACCAAGTACTTCAGTACTTGAAGTACCAAGTACTTCAGTACTTGAAGTACTTGAAGTACGTCAAGTATCAAGTATCAAATACTATTCGAGTTTTCAGGTATACATCTCGTAAGTTCCAGTACTTGTATTTGATTTCTTACGTACTCTTTGAACGCATTTGATTTTGATTCGAGTACTTTTTCTATCGAAACATATTTTCACCCTGTGCAATTCACTCAGGTTAGGCAGATTGGAGCAGAAATATTTAAACGAAGAATTAGAAATAATTTTTAAAAAATAGCATTGACGGTTGTAATTAATATTTATTTAGCTTCAGGTTTGAAAAAGAAAAAAAGGCGTTATACATACAGCCATTGGCAAGATGTATTCAAAAGTACTGCATACTTGGTACTTGAAAAAGTACTTGATGCACAGGAAAGCACTTGAAATTTTAATTGCAAATACTTTAAGTACATGACATGTGCTTGGAATTTAAGTACAAATACTTGAAGTACAGATCGAGTACTTGGAAATTTAAGTACAATACTTGAAATACTTTCAAAGTACTTTATATACTCGGTACATGAAAAAGTACTTGAAGTACAGGAAAGTGCTTGAAAATTTAAGTACTAATACTTGAAGTACAGGTCGAGAACTTGGATATTTAAGTACAATACTTGAAATACTTTGAAAGTACTTTGTACTTCAAGTACTGTACTTTTAGTACATTGCAAGTACCGGGTACTTGAAGTACTGCCCAGCTCTGATATTAATGATAAAAAATATACATATATAATTATATAATATTCAAAATCATTATCCCTGAATTATTATTATTATTATTATTGTCATTGTTATTGCTTTTAATATTGTTGTTTATATTATTATTAATATTTTTATTACTTTTACCGTTGTTATTGTTGTTCTTTTTGTTGTTGAAATCTTATGCCATGGTATCGATAAAATTATTAAAAAATAATTTAAAAAAATTTGGTAGTTTTTTTTTAACGTACCTGTATATGTGCAACTTTTCCCGTGCTCTCCATTCTCGATGCAACATTCACAGTGTTGCCCCATATATCGTAATGAGGCTTTCTCGCGCCTATGACACCCGCCGTGACGGGACCATGATTTATGCCCATTTTCAAGACAAAATGATTGAAGCTCTGCTCGTTTATGCCGGACAGGGCTTTTTTGAGCTCGAGGGCGAATTCAACGAGCACGGACAAATGTCCCCATCTCGGACCATCCTCGGGCTCGTTTGATTCCGTGATCCCCGAAGCTGCCATATAAGTCGAGCCTATCGTTTTTATTTTTATTATATCCTTGAATTTTTCCTGATCAAGAATCTGCAAAAAACAAAACGTGAAGAAAAAAAAAACACACACACACAACTATAAAACGTTTTATTTTAGCTCGTGAATTAATGTCGAGTGCACAGGCGTGTCAATTAATCGACCCAATTCATTGATTGATCAATTAAATAATTGATCAATCGATTACTGCAGTAATTAAATTTTTTGGAAAACGAAAATAATTATCGATTATTTTTCTTAATTTGTGAAAAAAAAAAAAAAATTCAACGCTGAACATTTTTTTAACTCGTTTTTTTAATTAACCAATGAATTAATCAACTGATCAATCAACCGATTGTTTGATCGATTAATTGATTCATTAAATTTTTGGAAAATAAAAATAATTATTAAAAATTTTCGTTCGAAGAAAAATTATTAATTTTTTCTATTTTTTTTTAATTTATAAAAATTGCTTTTTCTTTCGATAATTTTTCTCACCGCGTCAAAGTCCGATATGACCTCGTTGAGAAATCTCAGGCACTCGAGGCCCTGATTGTTTATACTGTCCTCGCTGTAAAAATCAGCAAAATTCGGCATACTCGCGAAGAGTACACCGACCTCGGCGTAACTCTGACTGTAAAGATCGTCGTGATGTCTCGCTGTCGAGAGAAAATATGCCGCGACGTGAGGTGGCAAAATATTATAAATAAGAGCACCGTTTCGTCTCTTCATGTCGCAGGCTCTTTCTCTCTGCTCGATCACTTCTCTGCCACGAAGATAGAGTATTCGTCGGGCTTTTTCCGCCTGTAAAAATAAAAATGGATAAAACCACCCCTGAACCCTCCCCCAACTGCAAAAGCACTGATGAAGTCGAAAGCTCCGTGACTCGAAGATCGATGCTCGAATGAAAAAAAAAAAAATTCGGGATATCGCGATGCAACGAGGGTTTCATGCTCCGAGTCTACTCGCGGCATTTCCAAAACACCCCCAATAAGACTAAATCGGACCAACGGGAGGAAAGTTATGACCGTTTGAAATTTTTCATCCTCGGAAAACCAAAAAAATTTCCAACTCGACCTTATCGTGATATCTCGATTTTCGTGGCTGTGATTTTTCGAATTTTGGGGGGGGGGGGGGGGGGGATAAAAAGCCCTGACAGTTTCATTATCAGTGGCAAATTTTCGATTGTATTTCCGTCGTAAAATTGATGAGGCAATTTTTCCAAATTGTCAATTTCCCTAAAATAATGAAATGCAATTTATGGTACGGTGATATCGATTATGTCCCGTTGAAACGACGAGTCGTATTTCCTTCGTTATTGTCCAAAGGCACGAGCAACCGATCTCGTTCAATTATCTCGGTATATAAATCCGAATCACTGCTCCCTCCCCCCCTCCCACGCTCTCATCCCCCTTCGTTGCAAGCTGATAGAAACTCAAACTCCAATAAACCGGCGAGAATCCATCCAACTATTTCGCTCCATTTCCGTTTCGTTCCGTCCAACACACAAACATATACATACAAACACGACAAACGTAATATCACGTTTTTCCATGCCAATTGTCATCGATTGTATAACAAATATTTTTTCTCAAAGTTTCCTGCGAGAGAGTTATACGAGTCAAATAACCGATGTTCAAATTATCCTGATCGGATTACTCGGATTAAATCCCAATGTTCACGATAAAGGCTCGTTTATTTTACGTCGAAAGAACGTTTGGATTATTAAAAATATTTTTTTTTTTTTTTTTTTTTTGATTTTATCATATTTGGCATTCCATTTATTTTTAGTGTCGTAATTATAACACTGGAGAAATATTTTTTTTGCGCGATTGCAAAAGAGAGAGAAATTACAACTATTGTTATCAAATAACAATAATGGGAACAACGACAATATAACAACAATAAAAATAGAGAAAAATATCCATTGTTTTTGTTATGAATATTTTCGTAGGAAAATAAAAAAAGAAGCAACATTAACAAAAATAATAATATTAATAGCAACAAATATAAATTGTTGCTGTTTTTCGTTTTCAATAATCGTGATCATTATTATTATTGCTGTTGTTTTGATTATTGTTGTTCATGTCGTTGCTGTTGTTGTTGTTCTTATTATTATTGCGATTGTTGTTGGTGTTGTGTTAAAATTTATATAAAATATTTGTAAATATTTTTCATGTACTAATAATGGTAACAGATATGAATGGTTATTGTTTTTGCTGTTATTGCTATTGCTGTTGTAAAATTTATTCAAAAAATTTGCAAAAATCCGTAGACGTACTAACGATAACGAACACGAATTGTTGTTATTTTTGTTGTCGGTGTGATTGTTATTACGAATAATATTGTCATTGTTGTTGTCTTTGTTGTTATTGTGAAATTCATTAATAGAAATAAAAATTTACACGGATACAAATAACGAGTATGATTAAAAATTACTCACGTATCTGGCGACAACAACGAGAGTCGCGGCGACCGTTAGTAAAACGGCAGATAGTGAGTATTTCAGTGGAAATGGCACGGGTCCCGGTGGATAAGAAGCCACATCCTCGCGATCGAGACTCGGAGCGAGTATCATCATATTGATGGCGCACTGTGCACCGGCTAGCATAAACATCAGCATGGATTTGCCGAGATAATTTATGTATGCCGGCATTGATATTACAACAAGAGCGAGAACACCGATGTAAGAATAATACGATGGATAAGGGCATCGCGGTGACCAACTTAGTGAAGCGTTCGTCGGTGCTTTGGCCTCATCGATAATGGCGCAATTACCCTGAAAAATAAAAAAAAATTCAAAAATTTGTCAAGTTTAAGGGAAATTATTACTACTACTATTACTATTACTATTACTATTACTATTACTATTACTATTACTATTACTATTACTATTACTATTACTATTACTATTACTATTACTATTACTATTACTATTACTATTACTATTACTATTACTATTACTATTACTATTACTATTACTATTACTATTACTATTACTATTACTATTACTATTACTATTACTATTACTATTACTATTACTATTACTATTACTATTACTATTACTATTACTATTACTATTACTATTACTATTACTATTACTATTACTATTACTATTACTATTACTATTACTATTACTATTACTATTACTATTACTATTACTATTACTATTACTATTACTATTACTATTCTGAAATTTTCATACACGTGTTTCTATATTTACGATCTTTAATCTTTTTTTCCGCCCCTCTTACCATATCGAGCAGTAGGAATACACTGAGCGACGATATCATTAGCAACGCCAGAGTCCTCCTGAGCCATCTGGCTCTCACTGCGCTGCCGAGACAGGTCGCGCCAGCTAGTACAACACCGAACAGGGTCACGACACCGGCACCGCCCCATGTAAACGGTCCCCAGGGCTGAACCCGCCAGATCGGCGCTGCCGATACCATAACGAGAGGACCACCGAGCAACGAGAGCGGCGAGAAAGCCTCGCCGGATGTGTGAAACGCCGCCTCGACATTCGGATCCATGAAGTGTAGAGTCAGCCAGGAAGCGTGACCCCGTAGTTCCGCACCGCCGTCTGTGAAATTGACTCGTTGACCGTGTTTCGTCGATGAACAAAGAAAATTTTCTATCGGCATAAGATCCATATTTCTCGATGTCATTGATTTTTTTTTTTTCTCAATTAATTGACCGCTGTACTTTTTGGAACTTTTCATATGATTTTAGAAACATTTTAGAAAAATTGTAGAATTTCTAGAAACATTTTAGAATTTCTAGAAACATTTTGGAATTTCTAGAAACTTTTCAGAAACTTTTTAGATTTTCCAAAAATAATTTAGGATATTTAAGAATTTTTTCTCCAGTACTTCTAGAAGCGTTTTATAGAAATTTAGACACTTAGAATTAGAATTTCGAGAAAACTTTTTGGAAAGTTTTGGATCTTTTTTTTTTTTTTAGAATTTCTCGAGAAAATGATACAAAGTTTTGGAATTAATTGAACCGCGTGTACCTCGATTGTCGAGTTCCTTTCTCAAACGAAGCCTAAAATCCTCGGAATCCTCCTTGTTCCTGCCGTCCATGTGTTCCATCGTCATACGATTGTTCGTGGTCTCGGCATCGGCGAGCGAAGCGAGGCTCTTTGTAATTGCCGGCTTGAACGGCTTCAGGGCCCTGACGATGAAATACGTCATCAGACCGGCTTTCTGCAAGGCCTCTTCGCGTCTCTCACCGTATGCCGGCTCAACCTCGAATTCGCCATTCAAAAAGCTCAGCGTTGCATTCGAGATGTGCACCCTCCTGTTAGATTGAAATGCATTATTTTCGAATTCAATTAAAAAAATTTTTTTTTTTTTTTTAACAATAATTTACGATGTCTTTTTTTGAGGATTTCATTTTTCTTCGACTTTAATATATATACATTTTTTTTTTACAGCCAATTTTGATCATTACAAAAAAAATATATTTTCGTGGGAAAAACAAAATACCCTGCCATTCCGCTGCTCTCCATTTTATTAGCGAGCTCCACGTCTTTGCTGTAAACGTCAAATTGCCATTGTCTCTGTCCGAGTACACCGGCAAGTACAGCACCGGTGTGTATACCGACTCTCATGTCGACCGGACTGTTCGTCGTTGCCTGAACGTATTTTATCGCGTCGACCATCGAGAGACCCATATGGACGCACAGTACAGCGTGATCGGGCCTCTCCACCGGTGCTCCACTTATGCAGTAGTAACAGTCACCCAGGATCTTTATTCGCAGCTGTTCGTATCTGGTATCAACGACGAGTGCAAATAAATTGAAATAATAGTTAATCTCGTTGATGCCCAACGATTTAAGAAAAAAGAAAAAAAAAATTCACGATTATCCAAGAACAGGAGATTCGTTGATAATTAATTTATTTGTTTGTGAGCGGATAATTATTTGTTGGTCAGATGAGCAAGGGAGATAAAAAAAATTCGATATGTTTTCGTTGAAGCTGACCCCTGATGGACTGTTCTTAAAACGGAAATGAAGAGATTGTACGATTGTGGAAAAAAAACATGACGATCGGAAGATCAAGTGGATAAATACGTTTTTGGTCAGACGAATCGAGAATGAAAAATAAAATGGACACGTTTTTAATGAAGCTGACCTTACTTTCCTGTACTGCGGAAATTTAGCTCGATCCGAATGATCTAATATGTAAATATCGAAATAATAAGTGGAAAAAGCCAGTATTTGGTCAGGCGACGAAAAATAAGGTAATGGCATACGTTTCTTTTTTTTTTATAATCTGTTCTCCCTTTTTTAAAACTAAAATTCCGATTACCGGGAACGATAAATAAGATCTGCGGAAGTCTCAGTGGATAAACCGTTGATTGATGGTATGAATAAAAAATCCGAAGGACTTTTGTCAAAGCTGAACGAATGCCTCTTCACAAGAATAAAAATTTCCAACGTCGTCGTGGAAGTATGAGTGAATGGGCCATCATTGGGTCAGACGGATCCCTCTTTAAAATGAACCAAAAAAAAATCTCTACCCAATAAGATTTGAGTTTGGATTTCGTTTCCCAATCGTCGAAATTTGTTTTTGCAGTGTAGGGACACCGATGAGTTGAAAAAAATCGAGTGTCTGGTCAGACTAAAGGATCCATTACAGTTTTTTTTTTTTCTTTTTTTTTTCACACTATGTGTTTTCGTCGTCCACGAAAACTTGGAACGTTTATAGAACGTGTCGTAAGCCAAGCTAGTAGTATAAACCGAGATTTGGTTAGAAAATTCGAAAAATAAGAAAATTCGACATTCTATCGATGAACCTGATCTCACTTTTTCGTAGCACAGAAATTTAGCTCGATCGAAATGATATAATGTGAAAAAAAGGGAAACAATAAGTGGAAAAATCAATATTTGGTCAGACGAAAAAAATAAGGGAATGGCATACGTATTTTTATAGTCTGTTCTCGTTTTTTTTTAACTCAATTCCAATATCCGGCACCAATGGATGACTGGAAGATTAAGTGGATAAACCGTTACTCGGTCAGACCAATAAAAAATCTACTGACCTCGCGATTCGCAAGAGTGGTAAACATTGGAGATATAATTTTCTTTCGAGTTGAACTGAATTTTGAAATTTATTTCAACGGCAACGACAACATCAATGCCTTAATCTAACAATAAATCTAACAACTTAACCAAAATTTAAATCATATGAATTAAATCACATCATTCAACTACGTTGGTTTACTGTCAACTGAGTTTGCTATACTTGTATAAATTCATCAATACGATGGTCCTGACAACGAAAAATATTTAATTTCTAAATTCTCGATAATTGAAACGACAATAAGACACTAAACGTTACACCTTGGGTTCTGACTGAAATTTTCGTACATGTAAAAATATACAGATCGTCACATTCGTTATCGTGACAAATGTCACAACATCTGCGATTCTCCTGCACTAAGTGATGACGTCATTCTGGCCCGTTGAAAAAATCAAAATTAAGATACCCTCGAGGTGGCACGAGTGGCGAAGTGATATCATTGGGTCAAACGAATCTTTCTCTAAAATCTTCTAAAAAGAAAAAATTCTTCCCAATGGTAATTCACATTGAAATTTTTTTTTTTTTTTTCACCCAATTTTCTAAATTCGTTTTTCCATAGCAGAGAAACATGGATAAGTGAAAAAAGCGAGTGTCTGGCCAGACCAAACGTTTTATCAGAGTTTTTTTTCTACTTTTTTCTTCCATAATACACAGCACATATATATATACAGCCCACGTAATCAGTGGACGATGAAAGGACGAGAATTCTCGTTCCCTGAGGAGCTAGTAGTACAAGCTGAGCTTTGGTCAGACAAGGAGAAAAAGCGAGATACTCTTGACAAATCGATAGAGGGAGAGAGGTGGAGCGAGCGAAATGTACGAAGTGGGTTCTGGTGAGAGAAGGCGAGGGCGGACGAACGAACGCTGAAGGGTGTACGACTGGGATGGTGATCGGGGTAAAGGGGAAGGAGGATTTACCAACGCTTCCTGGCGTATGATAAATTTTCATCGTGCACGAATAGCGTGTCATGCGAAATAACGAAAACGCTAATGAGTCCTCTCTCTCTCTCTCTCTCTCTCTCTCTCTCTCTCTCTCTCTGTCTCTCTCTCTCTCTCACTCTAAAGTAAATTATTGAAAATAAAAATTTGTTGATTGAAATTTTTTTTTTCGACATCGAAAAATGCCCATAAAAGATACTCAGTTGGGAGAAATTTCATGAAATTGTCATTGTCAATAAAAAAAAATCGTGCAATCCCTTATCTTAATAATCGACGAGACTTTTTGTTTCAAATATTCATAAATTGCTAAAAAAAAAAAAAAAGTACTCACAAAAATGGACTCAAACGCAGAGTTTTTTTTTCCAAACCCGTTTGGGGTTTTTGAAGAAATTTATTTATTTTATTCTGTCTTTCGCTTACTCATAGAGAAAGCTTTGTTTGGTGAATTTTTGTTTTTTTTTTTTTATTCTAATTTTGATTTTAAATTAAAAGTATTACCTCTCGCTGAGTTGATCGAAACGAGCGAAAAGTTCGTTGAGTATTTTGACGAGCTCGCTTGCGCTATAGGTCGACGAGATCGCTGTAAAACCGACGATATCGGCATAAAGTATCGAGACATTTTCGTGCCTCGACATGTATATCTTTTTGAATTGCGTATCGAGGGACGCGCCAAGATCCTGTCTCATCTTTACTGCCACGTGTTCCGGCAATACGCTCAGCAGCAAACGCTCCTGCTCGGCGCTCTGTTCCTCAATTATTAGCTGTACCTCGAGGCTCTGACGTGTCTCGAGGAATGCTCGACGCTGCTGAAACTCGGCGAGTGAGTAACTCGAGGTGCCCAATGCGGCGGCACATGCTGACAGTGAGACCGTTATTATCTGTCGATTGATGCCAAAAAAAAACGAGGCTCAGAGAGACGAGAAAAACAACAAAAAAAAATTGAAACTTTTCGACAAAAAAAAAGTTCATCGATGATCGGTTAAACAATTTATTTAAAAAAATTTTTTTGTAACGTGTACGTCAAAGTATCCATAAATTTTGAACAAAAAGAGTGAAACAAAAAATGACACAAGTTATGGATCATTTTTTGTTTTTTTTCTTGGTCAAACACTTTTTTTTTTCAAAATTGGATTAAAAAATACGGTGATTAATTAATAAAATAAATAAATGAAGAACATAATTTTATAATTATTTTTATTACATTTTCAAAATATTATCATTGCATCGTTTACAAATTTGAAAAATATACTAGCATAATCGATTATCCGCTTTTTTTTCTTTTTTTTTTTTTTTAATTTCCGTTTTCTTCGTGAGAATAAGTAATTCATATTCAATTACGTAAAAATATAATTAATTAGTTCGAGTTGGGTTAATTAAATTAACGCAGGCGTGTTTGGGGGAAAATTTCAAAGACACGACGCGAAGCGAGCATCCAGGAGTGTCTAATGAAATTTTCGAAAGAATTTTTCAATTGAATGAAAAATAAAATATTTATGTTTTTTTTTTTTTTCTGATTCGTCGTTGGTTCAAATTATAAATTATTTTCACGTGATAATTATGAGTAACAACGAGCTGGACTGTATCATATATACATCGTGAAGTTTATCGATGAGATAAAAGTATAAGAAGAAATATAGTTGTTGAATTTTTTCAAAAAATCCAACCGGACGTGTAATTACAAATTCATAAAATTCGACAGAGATGCTAAAGTGTCCCGTAGATATCCCAGTTTTTCTATCAAACAATAACAACAACAAAATTCAATAGGATTTTGTAGAAATTTTTTTTTCTTTTAAATTATGAATTCTATTAAAATTATGAATTTGATTAAAATTATTAAATATTAGAATATTATAATTAGAATATTAGAATTTTATTAAAATTATGAATTTTGAATTATGAAATTTTTAAATTATGAATTCTGCAAAATTCATGAAGATGTGAAAAAAAAAAACATCGTGGATGTGTGCGTTCGTCGATGAAACAATGGGAAAATAAGAGAGATGCTAAAAACAAATAGTCGATCATAACGGTGGGCGGAAAATAAATCCCCATAAAATGCCTTGTACTACATATCCATCGTCTACTATACATGTATATCATCTAGTTCTTGTGTTCCACACTATTTTCTACTCTAACCTCCTCCCTCGTTTTACCTCACCCCTCTCAGCTCTGTGACAGCTAGACTCTCTATATTAAGCTACCATTCACCGGAATCCACTCGAGTATAACTAACGAACGTGTACCACGTGTCGAGGATGAGAGTTGACTCGACGTAATTTGCTTCCATCATCCTCTAGTAAAGTTGCCCCAGGTCTCTCATACCCCTCCATCTATTTCCTTACAACGCAGACACTTTTTTTTTTTATTCTCCCCAAAAACAAATGTTTCATGATCAACGAAAATTTCATCCAGGCAATCGAATTTTCGTCGAACCTCTAGAAAAATCTGATTTTCTCAAGCCTCAAGACATCCGGAAGACTCTTTTCGTGACCTCTGAAACTTCACGCTGTTATCCAAGGCTTGACACACTAGGAGACATTTTCATTTTGGATCGAAAATGACTGATACCGAATATGGAGTGCAGCAGTCTTAAGATTAAAATGAAACCCACTTAAGCTTCCTTTGTTGCCCAGATAAACACTTCAGTGACCAACAATATACCAGAGGCTACCAAAAAAAAAAAAACTTATTCCCCAAAATCAAGATTTTTTCACTATCCCTAAATCCAAACGGTCGAGCCAAACGGTCGAGCCTCAAGTCCACGGAATACCTTTACATGGTCTCAGGAACTTTAATTCAACACTGGAGCTTGAAGCTACTACGACACCAGTCCATTGTGTCCTTGAATGAATTGCTGATAGCACAAAAAGCTGCAGCAAACTTGAAGACGGAGAGAAGACTATTTGGAACTTCTGTTGACATTTTGGTGAACATTATCAATCAACAACAGCAGATGATCCATAAAATTTCATCCCCTGAATCAAACACTACTCAAGCCTTCCTGAATCACCTGAAAAGCTATTGACGAAAGCTTGGGGAATGTCATCCTTCGATCCGACACTTGACTCGTCAAGACATCTGAAACTAATTCTGAATCTACAAAAATTTTGCTATCAAATGTATTCAGTGGTCTCAGGATCGAGCGAGAACCTACCGGAACATTCATCGGTGTCGGAGTTAACACCTCAACGAAAGATACAAAAAAAAAAAAATACCAGGAATTTCCACTTCTAAATCATACTTCACTTGAGTCTTCCTCGCACACCTAAGAACTAATTTTCGTTGGATCTAACCTGACCCAAGTTGGTTCGTAAGACCATCTAAATCCCTTTCACAGACTTTGAAAAGCCTCTTCCATGCTCGGACACTCCAATCATTGTTCCACATAATCCCCAACGTAATTCTGAATACGTTCCAACGTATGACTGTCTGAACTGACTCATCGGAACATTCATTGTTGCCTGAGTCGATGTCTTTCCAAAAGATACTAAAAAAAAGTACAACGGATTTGTACCTCTCTTGAACCATAACCCACTTGACTCTTCCTGGCACATCTTAAAAACCAAAGTTCGTTGGACCTAATAGCCTGAACTTAGCTGATCGGTGAGACCACCTAAAGCCCTTCCACAAGCTCAGAAATACCTGCTCTTCCATTCCTGAACGCTCAAATCATTCTTCCACATATTACCCCGCGTAACAAGGGCAAGACTCACCAGAACTTCGATTGGTGTCTGAGTAGGTACTTTGGCTAGTCCGACTACCGCCACGATGTAGGTCGTGGCGGTTCCAAGCGCCAAAAGGGCACAGTGGAGCAGCCTCAGCGGTAGCGTGGCGAAAAGTAAATAGAGCAACAAGAGCAACCATCCGAGTCCGTCTCTGGGCACGACCTCCGTGGATTTGAAGAATAGCTGTGCTAGAAGCTGTCCGGTTGATATGTGCCAGGCCAAGTGTGGCATTGCCGACCATAGGGCATCTCTGGCCCGCGTGCCGCTCTCTGCGAGTGCCAATAGCGCAAGATTCAAGCCGAGAAAAACCGCGGTTATGCCCCGTGTCGTTAATTCCGGTTCCGGCGAGGCCAGGGTATAAATATCGAAGAATATCGCCGAAATGAGAAAACAATGAAGACCACCGCGTCTCTGTTGGAGCGAGCTTGCTCTGTAAAGCTTCTCGAGTTTCGTACTGGAGAAGCTGGTCCTCAGTAGATTCAGGGGACGTCCGGATTTCAGATAGGACTCCTCGTTCGGTGGCACCGGACGCTGAGACATGGCTGGTTCTTTTTCAATTTTTTTTTTTTTTCACTTTCAACTTTCAATCAAGAGCCGCGGCAGGATAATCTCCGCGCGACAGAAACTCCAGCATCCTCGTCAGTGATCCTTATTGCTCCGGACTAGCCTCTCGTCGATCATCGTTTTGTCCATCATCATCGCACAGCACCCTTCCATCGCCATTACAAATGGAAACTTCATGATCCAAACACTTGACACAATGCAGGCAACACAATTCACTCGCGGCATGATAATTTCATCTCCCAGCACATTTGTCTTTCATCCACGAGGAGCGGTATTTCCAACAATCTGACATAATCCACACTTTGACGAAGCAGAAAGTCCGGAGAACGATTTTCCTAATTGGAAACTTCGATATCCGTCGTGTGATGGCTATGGGATTTGCGTGAGGGATTTAGTGACCTGTTGTGACAATTTTCACTCCGAGATGGGGGGGGGGGGGGGGACTAGGCAGGACGTTGAATCACTGCATCACTGGACATTCTCAGGCTCGTTGCTCGGAACTTTCAATTAGCAATATAAATAAAAAAAAAATCACCGATCCATCAGCATCTATAGGATCTTCCTGATCTTTCAGATTGCCGATAAAAAGCAGAAGAACCGGGTTCCCAAATGAGGAACACCAACTGGCTAATCACATCTGATGAGCCTACCTAGGATTCAAGGACCCCAAACTCATGCCCAATCATCGAGGCATCTCGCATGATGCTCGGATAAAATTTTCATCGGTCGTAAAATGGACCATCGATGTTACGTTCCTAGAGCAACTTTTTGCATGTCCCGCTAGGTTGCTCCAGGACTTGTCTGGGTGTTCACTGGAGGTTCTACCAGAAGGAATTGGTATTTCATCTAGGGTTTCTCCCAGTAGATGTTTGGATTCTCGTCGATCTTTCTCCAGGACTCGAGTCGATGTTCCGTCTTGGCTTCAATCATCGAAATAACGACCCCAGCTCCGAATATCCTTGTTGTCCATTCAATGTCTTTCGCGATCGATTGACAGTTTGAATTCGATGATGTCGATGCATTCGCCAAGTACCCCAAGACTCAATTGTTTCTACCGATGATCATTGGTCGGATGTCTTTGTCACGGCATTATGAGATTTATAACCCAGCGGTTGTTTCAATGACGGTTCGAACAGATCGCGGATATCTCGTAAACTATAAATGCAACGGGCCACCGAGGATGTTGAATGTGCACCGCCCGCGCGCGGGGGACTGGCCGGGTTACTACCAGCAGTTGTCGTCCTCCTCGTAGCTTCCTCTCCACCCGTTTCTCGAGCATCGCCGCCGTTTTTTTTTTTTTTTTCCTCCTCTAAACCTCCCCCACTACCCCAATGCCGTTACGTGTTCTCTCCTCCAGTGGCCACCCCACCAATAACCCTCTTCTTCACCCTCTCACCCTCTCTCTCTCTCTCTCTCTCGCTCTTCCTTGCTTCCTCCTTCAACGTTCATGCACTTTGTCCAGCTTCTCTCGTCCAGGCTTGCGCCATGGAAGCCAGGGTGACCCACCCCGCGCACCGGTCGATACCAAACCACCACCGATCCAACCCCCGTGTCTCCCGCTTTAACTCTCCCTTCTCTATCTCTCTCTCTCTTTCTCTCTCTCTCTCTCTCTCTCTCTCTCTCCCTCTCTCTTTCTCTAGCCTCACGGCTATTTCTCCGGCAACACCGACACGGTACAGGGTGACGAGGGTAGAAACAATGGGCTTCGCGGTTTCACCATTGAACAAGAAAAGGATAAACCTAAATCAACCAACTGCCGGGAATTCAAACTAATCTCAAGAAAGCGGAACCGGAAATCTTGCCCTACCATCTAAAATCTAAAATAATTTCACAATGGATGAGGAGTAGGGCTGAAGAGTCGAGGAATGAGTGGTGGATCATTGAATAAGCAGCGCTTGCACACTTTTATCAACGTTTTCTTAACATACGTGCAACCGAAGCTCCTAATTTGTAAATAAGTTCGCCGAGTGATGAGGATAACCTTGACTGACTTTTGAGGGCTTGTAAAAATAATTCTTTTTTTTTTCCAGTGCCCTATTCCATAGGAGGCTTCGCGACGATGAAAAAAAACCAGCTGTCTGAAATTCGAAATTGAAATTTCGATTATCGGAAATTTGTTAAGGTTGTATTTAGAAAGATATTCGTTCAATGCCCTGGAAACTTCTTAATTGTAATATACAACGTTGTTACGAAGACATATCAAAAATTCACGATTTTTCCTTCATTTTTCAAAATTAAAAAATTTTTTAATTTTGAGAAATGAAAATTTCAAAATTAAAAAATTTTTTAATTTTGAGAAATGAAGGGAAAATCGTGAAATTTGGATATGTTTTTTTAAAAACGTTGTATATTACAATTAAGAAGTTTCCGGGGCATTTAACGAATAGTTTTGTAAATACAACCTTTACAAATTTCCGAAAATCGAAATTTCCAAAATAATATGAAAATTTTTAAAAAATTCATGTGTAGTCATAAAAATCAACGAATTCATTTCACGTGTTAAAAAAAAAACTTTCCCTAAAAATTTGTTAAACAATGTTTTGCTTAAACAATTTATTGATAACTTTTTGACATTATTATTATTCAAAATTAATCTTCTTATCGTCTTTATTGTGGTTGAATTTTGTCCGATTTTTATCTTATCATAAAGTATGCAATATTGTCGACGAAAGTCACTTTTGGTTGGGAAGGTACGTCCGATACATCCTTAAAATCCTCGCATGTTCATTATGTAAAAGACTCGTGTTCATTGAGCTGAAAGAGTATTACGAATTTTTTCCATGTCTTCATTCAAACGATGGATGCCAATCTTCTATAGCTGACCTAATGACAACGCCAGTGAAGGCTTCTCCCTCCAATCTTGCTTCGGATGAACACATATGTGTATATATATATATATATATATATGTGTATAACAGTCCACTTTGTCTCACCCTTTTCATTCCGTTTAGTTGAAAACCCGGAGAGCGAGGGAGGAAAAAAAGAAGAGCCGAGACGTAGAATGAGAGATTGCTCTCTTTATCGCTGTTATTTTTTATTTTTTTATTTTTTTTCGTACCCGATGCTCAGCTTCGTCATACCCACACCTGCCACAAGGGTAGCATTTTGTTTTTCACCCCTATTCACCCTTCTGCCCTATTCTCATACCTTTTTTTTTCCCCCTGCCACCGCTGATTCTGTCCTAATGCTCTTACGTGACAAACGCCTCTTGTTTACGAGCCTGCCCAACTCGTTCAATCGGACCTTTCTTCAAGCACAATTTCCCGCTATTATTTCGAAGTTATTTCGAATGATCATCCATTGGAATCGATGAATTAAAAATGTGAATTTCATTTGGAAAAGTTGTCGAAGCAGCAGTCACGTGTCGCTTGCTGCTTCCTGTCGAAGAGCCCTATATGACCCTCCAACGAGATGGACGATCTATGGAGTTCTCGATCAGCCTTGGAACGTTCGTGAATAATCCAGACGAAAGTTGCATGGATCTCAAAGCCCTGCGATGGGATTTTCAGCTTCAAATTAACGTCAACAAAGTTTTTGTCTGCCAGAGCTGTTCCTGGCGGGTCAAGGCTGACCCGGATGTTTATCGCTTCAGAACGCATTAGCTGGACACTTTTAACGAATTGGCTTTGAACCCCGGTCATCCTTAGGATTCGGGGAATCTATCGTGGAGATGTGCAAGCTTCGCGGATTTTTTTTTTTTTTTTTAATTAAAATCTCCCGTAACATCGGTAACACATCGCGGATCGATGTCGTTGGGTAACCTCTCTGCGTCATATAGCTCCAGTCTTCCCTGTGGCATTAAACCCTTACGGAAAAATCCCTTCAAATTTGAGGGTTAACCTTCAATTTACGGGGTTTAACCATGACTTTTGGAGGGGAACCCTTAAATTTCAGGGTTAAGCCTCCAATTTTGAGGGTTGAACCTTGAAATTCTAGGATTGAACCATTAATTTGAGGGTCATCCCTGAAAAGTTGGTGGATTCTGAAAATTCAGGGATGAAAATTCTGAAAATTCAGGGATAATACTCAACAATTGATGAATATCTATCAAAAATTGAGGGACAACATCCAACAATTGAGTAATAACCCTGACGTTCAGGGACAACTTCTAAAATTGAGGAATGACCCTGAATAGTTAGGAGTGAACCCGGAAAGTTGAGGGTAACCTCCCAACAATTGAGGTACATCGCTGAAAAATTGAAAGACAACCTCCAACAATTGAAGGTTAATCCTGAGAGTTTCAGGGACAACTTCTAAAATTGAGGAATGACCCTGCATAGTTAGGAGTGAACCCGAAAAGTTGAGGGTAACCCCCAAATATCTGGACATTCAAAATATATCTTTTTAAATCTGATTTTCTCCCTGAAGTCGAGGGCAACCCTCAAGCGGAGGTTCACCCTCATTTGAGGATTAACCCTGAAGTTTGAGGGATCCCCATTTAACGGCTGCTCCTCAACTCGAAGGTAACCCTCATCTGAGGATTGACCTTCAAGTTGCGGGGAACTAAATCACCCTGAAAGATGAGGGTTCAGTTGGGGGTGATATTTGATGCGTTTTTTTTTTTTCCGTAAGGGAAGCCTCGAGGACTCACTGATTGGGGTGGAGAAGTTTATAAAATTAGCATGCAGATCCTGTTCGAATTGTTTCGAGCTCATGCGAAAAAAAAAAAAAAAAAAAAGAAAAACTGGAATGTTGCTGATCCGTCGAACGACTTTGTGTATGATGCTTCGGCGTTTAAGTACCCAGCGAGGGGTCCAAGGGGTAGCGGAGATTATAAAGATTGAAAGGGAGGAAGATTCGGGCAAGGGCGGGGGTCTGGACAAAAGACGAGGACGTGCAGCTCGGGCGAGAAACGGAAAGAGAGGGCAAAAAGCAAGAGGAGCTTTCGAGTGATTCGTGAAAATAATTGGAGTGCTGCCGGTAGAAGCGATCGTGACATCCGGACTCTGGCAGCAAAGGATTTACAAAAAAAAAAAAAAAAAAAAACTGTCTCACGGATGGGGATCAATGAAAATCCGGAAAAATCAAGTATCCCGGAAGAAAGAAGAAAAAAAAAAAAATACACACAGACGCATGATAGTTTTGCGACGATGATTTTATCGAAGTGAATTTCGATACTTTGAGTGTACAGCTACAAGTCATTACAACTATTTCGAGCAATAGTATAATTGAATTTTAAAAAATATATATTTATATATATATATGTATCTATATATATTATTTCGAGTGATTATAATTGAATGAAAAAAAAAAAAAAAAAAATTATCATTATTTCGAGTAAATGCAATTAAATTGAAAAAAAAAAAATTACAATTACTTCGATTAATTGCAATTGAATTGAAAAAAATTATAAATAGTCCGATTAATTGTAATTAATTAATTTCCTTTAATTGCAATTACTTCGAGCATGGTGAAATAAATTTTTAAAAATTACAAACTGTTCGAATAATTGTAATTAAGATTTTTTTTTTTTTTGTTTTTTCCACGAATAAAAATTATTTCCAGCGCAATTTTAATGCAAACATTGCTTGTATTGCAAAACATTCACTCCCCTGAACGCTTCATTAACATTTAATAATACGACGGTTTGTTTACCTGAACGCAGAAACGACGGAAAATTTTTCATGCTACAGTAAAAATCAGACGAGATCCTCGATCATTTTCAACATCTCGTCCGTTACGACGTAACCAAGCTGATACATCTCCTTCACGATTTTTGGCTTTTTGCTCAGCGAATCGATCCACTTGTAATACGGCAATTCGTCACGTGTGCCGCCATATTTTTTTGGCAAATTAGCGATACCAACGTGCTCGTGAAGACTCGACATGTCGTTACCGTGAAAAAATATTCTTCCCTGCATATTGCTGTCCAGCAGAGGCCTGAACATTGCGAATATCACGTCGAATATCCACGACTGATGGAGTATGTGAATCGCATGAGTTTTCATTGGAAATGCCGAGACCATCAGTGCCATTACCATACTGGCAATCTTTTAATAACAATAAAAATAAAAATAACAACAACAACAACAACAATAATAATAATAATAATAATAATAATAATAATAATAATAATAATAATAATAATAATAATAATAATAATAATAATCATAATAATAATAATAATAATAATAATAATAATCATAAATATAATAAATAATATAATATATATATATATATATATATATATATATATATTATATTATTTATTATATATTTATTATTATTATTATTATTTATAATATTTATATATATATATATAATATAAAATTTATTTATAATATATTATAAATAAATAAATAATATAATAAATAAATATAAAATAAATAAATAATAAAAATAATAATAATAATAATAATAATAATAATAATAATAATAAATAATATATATAATAAATAATATAATATATATATATATATATATATATATATTATATTATTTATTATATATTTATTATTATTATTATTATTTATAATATTTATATATATATATATAATATAAAATTTATTTATAATATATTATATTTATAATATATTATAAATAAATAAATAATATAATAAATAAATATAAAATAAATAAATAATAAAAATAAAATAATAATAATAATAATAATAATATCCTATTTCTTTTTCCATACTCCCAAAATAAATCGTCAAAGTTGGGCCTATTTTTCGGCCATTAGAATGGTGTTGGTCCTTAATTCACAATCCAAAAATCGAAATTTTTTTTCGTCTATTACAGTAGGCATTTTTTTTTTTTTTTTGCTATTTTTCAATGTCTCGATCGTCTTGAAAACAATAGATCGAAAAAAAAAAAAAACGAGACAGAGCGGTAAATTGTGAATTTTTTTTTTTCTGATGAATTATTATTAATCATCGTACCTGCGGGGTTATCGTCCAAGCGTGAGCCATTGTTATTCCCTCGAGATCGAAGATTACGACACCGCCGAGTATCTGAGCGACAGGCTCGAGTATTCCGAGCTCAAGTATAATCACGGTTGCCTTGAAAAGTTCCTCGATACCGTATTTCTTCGGATCCCAATTTCCCAATCTGTATATCATCATACGACGACCGCAGCGTGTCCTGTAACCGGGCACCGTCATCGCGTCATCGTCACCGATGTGCCTCATTTTCAATGGATCAACCCCCTGATGTATGTCAGGATTTGCCTCCTTGAAGTCATAATACCTGACTACCTGTCGACATTTTTATTCCTGTTCTTTGTTCCAACCCTTTTTTTTCCATTCTATTCCATTTTGCTGATTTTTAATGGATTTTTTTTTTTTTTTTGTACTCAATTAAATCTTAATTTAATTAAGAAGGAATCATTTGATCCCGGTGCCCATTGACTTTCGTCAAGAAAAAAAAAAAAAAAACGAGGCCCGGGAAGAACGAAAAAATATTTTTCCACTTCTGTCTGGGGCAAATCTGCATTGCTTGAATCAATTAATCAATTAGTCAGTTGAATCATATTTTCATTTTAATTTGAATAATTATTCTTGAATCAAAATTTAATTCTTCATTATGAAAAAAAAAAAAAAATTATTTATTTGCATGATTGTTAATGGACGTATTTTGTTTCGATTGGCTTTCAATTAAATTTTAAAAATCAATTTTTAATGTGATTTTTTTTTTTTTTATTAATTAAATCTTAATTCAATTAAGAAGGAACTATTCGATCCTAGTGTCGTCTATACGAAAAAAAAGAGAGAACGAAAAAATATTTTTCCACTTCTGTCTGGTGCAAATCTGCATTGCTTGAATCAATTAATTAATTAGTCAGTTGAATCATATTTTCATTTTAATTTGAATAATTATTCTTGAATCAAAATTTAATTCTTCATTATGAAAAAAAAAAAAAAAATTATTTATTTGCATGATTGTTAATGGACGTATTTTGTTTCGATTGGCTTTCAATTAAATTTTAAAAATCAATTTTTAATGTGATTTTTTTTTTTTAATTAATTAAATCTTAATTCAATTAAGAAGGAACTATTCGATCCTAGTGTCGTCTATACGAAAAAAAAGAGAGAACGAAAAAATATTTTTCCACTTCTGTCTGGTGCAAATCTGCATTGCTCGAATCAATTAATTCAAAAGTCATTCAATAAATTAGTTAATTATTCGAATCCCATTTTTTTTTTCAATTTGAATACATATTCTTGAATCAAAATTTAATTCTTGATTATGAAAAAAAATTAATTATTTATTTGCATAATTGTTAATGTGCATATTTTGTTTCGATTGGTTTTTAATGAAATTTCGAATATCAATAACGATTTAAAAAATAGATATATTCGATTGAATTTTTTTTATCAATTTCAACTTGAATAAATTTTTTTTTTATCTCGTTCGTCCTGCTGGTTTGGCAAAATTATATACGCAGGACATTGAAGGAATCTCGTAATAATCGAGTCGTAGAATTTCGTTGAGCGTTCGATTTGCCTTGGCACTGTTACGCAATCGGACACGCAGCCTCTCCGGGTATGGGAGAGAACGTACAGTACGAGAAACTAGCTCGTATAAATACTATTCGTCGCAATATATCTCTTGTATTACGTGAGCACAGACACCGTGTCAGTCGTGATAACATTGTCGCGATTGAATTTCCACTCCACGTTTCAATTTTTTATTTTTTTTTTTTTTCATATTTTTGTTGTTACGATTATTATGATTTATCCTCATGATGAAAAATTTTCATTACAAAAATGCACTCGTGCTATTCTCGTTATGATTTTATTGATTTTTTTTTTTTTTCAGAACTCAAGTATGACATAACGAAACAGTCCTGAACAGTAAAGAACTACTTTTTAAAAATGAATTACACTTTTATTGTAATTTACACGTAACAAACGTAATATGAGAAAACGTTTATTTATATACGACGAAAGAATGCACGAATAAAAAAAAAATAAATAATGATAATAAAATATTTATTCGTTTTTTTTTTCGTATGGTTTTTTGTTTTTTTTTTTTTTTTTTCATGTAGTCGTACCTTATAAATTGCATCTACGAGTGTGTAATTGTTCTTGAAAAAAAAAATAAAAAATTGCATGACGATAATATAATGACTCACCAATCTGTGAGCACGATTAACGTTGAAATTTCTCGCTCTCAGGAATCTCACGAGAAATGCATCGTCCATCCTGTGAGGGTTGCACTCGCCCCTTTCTGCATAAAATAAAAAATAATGATAATTTTTCGCCAAAACTCAAAAATTCGTCATGAAAAGGCAAAAAAAAAACGCAAAAAATTGCACTTTTTTCAATTAATGAATTTTCGTGGGTTGACTAAAATCGCTATAACGTTGCTTCACGAAGAAGTTAGGACTCCATTCAGTGCTCATTCTCTTCGTAACGGTTTTAACTTCAAAACGCCGCTTGGTTCATCGAGCTATGATTTTTTTTCGATTTTTCACAAATTTTCAAAGTTGGACCATCGATTTTTGCCAATTCTTCCATTCATCCCCCTTTGGCCTCAAATTTGACGTTTTTCAAAGTGCTCTTTTCGGTTAAAGAAAATTGAGATCTCGGGATGAACCGAACGGCATTCTATATATTATATTTATATATATATATATATGTGTCCCAGAGGGTGATTAATAATTACCGTATATCATCTCTCGTAACTCTTGGAGTGTCTGACACTTGACCTCGTCGGTTTCACCGAGTTCACGACGCGCATACTCCATCACCTCGGGCGAACTGGGTTCATCAAGATCCAAGGTAAGCTCCTCGTCATCGGCCATCTTGGTTTCGTGATTTTCCTTGTTTTTCATTATTTTCCTCTCGTCGACATTTTTATTCATAATTTTTTGACCAACAGCCCCATTGAGCTCGTCATCGTCGAGCAAAATACTGGAAAAACGTTCGCCACGATCCTTGATCCTCGGTATAGGATTCACCTCGATCTCATCGCTGTTCCAATCTTTCTTCTTGTTATTGTCGATCAGCAAATTATCGAGATTATTCGTGACCTCGTTGAGACTGAAAATACATTTTTTCAAAATAATATAAATTACGTGATGCGAATTAATCATATTTTTTTTTTCTGTTTTTTGTGTAAATTATTCGATTTTTTTTTTTTTGGAGTAATTTTTCATTTGAAAGTTCGTTCGTTATTTCTCAAGGGTTGTTCGGCATTTTGAGGGTTGTCATTTATTTTCAAGGATCATTCCTCATTTTTATGAATTATTTCTTCATTTTTAAGAATTGATTCTCGTTTTTACGAGCCGTTTGATAGTTTTGAGCTTTTCCTAAGGGTCGTTCATTATTTGCAAGGGCTATTTCGCATTTTTACGAGTTGGCTTTTATTTTTACGGGTAATTTTCCACTCGTAAGGGTTGCTTGTCATTTTTTAGGGTTGTTTCTTATTTGTGAGAGTTGTTGTCCCTTCGTAAGGCTTGGTTGTCATTTTCAAGGGTAGTTTCTTACTTTCAAGGGTTGTTTTTTATTTTTAAGGGTTATTTCCTATTTCGTAAGGGTTGGTTGTCATTTTAAAGGATCGTTCCATATTTTTCAGAGTTGCCTCTAATTTTTCAAGGATTTTTTGCTATTTTTAAGCGTTGTTTATTATTTTTAAACGTTATTTTTAATGCTTATTTCTTTTTTTTTAGAGTCATTTCTCATGTTCAAGAGTTATTCCTTATTTTCAAGGATTATTTCCCATTCGTAAGGTTCAGTCGTCATTGTTAAGGGTTGTTTCTTTTTTTTTTTGTCACTTTTTACTTTAAAAAAACGACTTCATTGACTCTCCTCTTCTTATACCTTTGAAAAGCTCTTTCCATCAAATTTCTACATTTTTTTCTTACGCTCCAACTCACTCGGGACAAAATGGGGGGTGGGTTTTTTTTTTTAAAGAATTTACGATTCGTCCAAAATCGAAGAAATTTTTTTCTATTGTTATAACCAAAGAAGGGTTAATCTGCCAATTACGAGATTTAAAAATTGCACAAATTTGTATTACAATATTGTTTTTTTTTTTTGACAAAAATTATATTTACCCATATTTCACTGTCTCTTTGTCGATTACTCTTCCATCTCCATTGAACGACCCTTTGCCATCGATTCCGGACATTTTTCAGCTTTTTTCGAATTTTTCCTGTCCCATCAACGCTGCCCTGAGACTCGCTGGAATTTCTCTCGATATCCGGTTGTTTTGGCGTTTTTTATTTTCGTTTTGTAGATTCGAGAGTTACGTGATCACTTTTTTGGAATAAAATAAAAATGAAAAAAAAAATTGATTAGAATTAATTAGAAAGATAAATAAAAAATAAAAAATTATTATCAATGTTTTTTATCTGGTTAAAAATTGTTGCTCTTTCTGTTTTTTGTTTTTGTTTTTGTTTTTTTTTTTTTTTTCAAGTTTCACGATCCTTTCTAATGGAGTTTTTTTTTTATCGAGCTGTGCAACAAACATGAAAACACTGGTAAACTATTCATGTATATATCGTCGTGAAAGATCTTTCTGCTCTCCAGTGTGTGTGTGTGTGTGTGTGTGTGTGTGTGTGTGTGTGTGTGTGTGTGTGTGTGCAAACACGCGAGACATTTCAATCGAGCTGGATCTACAATTTGTACATTTTTGTTTTTCACTTTCGTTCTCGATGCTATGTATGCATGAATGTTCGTGCAATTAGCCGCGTCGAGACGAGAAGGAATAGTGTCAAGTTTTCCGTGCATCGATCATGGAGATTAGTCTGCAGAGTAGAAAGTTTTTTTTTTCATTTTATGGAGAGAAATCACGTTTATTGATTTTTTATTCGTTATTATTTCGAATAAATTTTTTTTCCTACTCAAAGAATCGTTCAGCCAATACTGTATCTCCGTGTTTACAGAAAGTTATCCTACAATAAGCGATTCGATAGGGAAAATGTAGGACAGAGACATGAGGAGGCAGTAATAATTACTCCGAGTAATTATACTGGAATAAAATTTGATTGAAACTACCGAAAGTAATTGTAATGAAATAAAAATTAATTACTGATTACTCCGAGTAATTTTGCTGAAATAAAATTTAATTAAAATTACTCAAAGTAATGATAATGAAATAAAAATTATTTACTAATTGCTCCGAATAATTTGGCTGGAATGAAATTTAACGAAAATTATTCAAAGTAATTGTAATGAAACGAAAATTAATTGCCAATTACTTCGAGTAATTTTGCTGGAATAAAATTTACTTGAACTTACTCAGAGTAATTTTAATGAAATAAAAATTAACTACAATTACTGTAAATCATTTTAAGGAAATAAAAAATTAAATACTATTACTCCGAGCAATTTCAATTCACTTTTATTTCATTAAAATTTCTTTGAGTAATTTTGTAGTAGATTATTTCAAACGTAATGAAAAAACAATGATTTTTCTTTTTCACATTGTTTTTTTCTTTTTCAAATTACAGCGATTAAGGATTTTTTTAAATAAGAAAATTATTTTAAAAAATTAATAAACGTTGTTTTTTTAATTAAAAATTTTACAAAATTTGATATCAATTATCCTCGAATTATATTATATCTATCTAAAAAAAATCAAGCCCCCAACTCATATATTGGGCTCGTCGAAGCAATGAAAAAAAATAATTAAAAAAAATTCAAAATTTCATAAAATCGCAAATTTTCGATGGAATTTTACGAAAATTATAAGAAAGTCAGGGAGTGCAATACTTTAATAGTCTTAGAAATTTCGAGCATCTAGCTTTTTTTTCCTAAAAGTAATTTTTTTTTATTTATCGAAAAATTTTGAAAAAAATTGGAAAATCAAAAAAAAAATTCAAAAAAGAATTATAATACAACTCTATTGTTGGGGAAAAAAAAAAGAATTTTTCCAAAACCAAGATTTCATTCACATTTTAAATATACAGAATTTTTTATAAATATATAAATGTCTGTTCAGTTACTGCTGCAACTACTGTCGTGTCTCTCGTTCGATGCAGCTTGCAATAGCGAGCGATAATTGCTTTTGCACTCCGAGCCAATCTCGTCCGCGAGAACCGGAAATCATAATCTCTCTCTCTTTTTCTCTTTCTCCTTCTCTCTCTCTCTCTCTCTCTCTCTCTTTCTCCTTCTCTTTCTCTCTCTCTGCTTCGTAAATTCGCGAAAAGCTTGCCACGGAAATGTGACGGATAAGCGATTCCTCGAGAAATTGCAAATCGAGGGTGAAGAGCGTGAAATCGATAAAACGAAAAAAAATGGTGTCGTACATCGTTGAAAAGTGGAAATGGACAAAATTGCACATCCAATGCTGGGCAAAGGGTAAATGAAATGGTGCAATACACGAAGTAATCAGAGGAATGAATTTACGAGAAGTATGAGATAAAAATTGGAATAAAAAATTTTGTTAAAAAAAAAATTTAATCGACATTAATAAAAATATTAATGACTGAACTATCAATAATAACGTCAAATTGTTCGTTAATGATGAAAATTTGAAAAATTCGATTTTATCAAAATTAAGAATTACAAAATGAAAAACAAGTTTGAAAAAAACTTTTTTTTAGTATTCATTTTGTAAATTTTATACTTTTTTCAAATCATCGAACTGATTCAGTATTGCAATGGTCTGAGGAACAAAATAAATTATGTGTTGTATATGTATAATAATGCATTCAATAAATTAATAATCAAAAATTGTATTCAGCCAGGAAGTGCCAAGCTCTTTTGTTGTGAATAGACTCGATTTCACTCCTTAAATGATTAATGTTGAAATTTCCGGGTAATTAATCTGCCTCGTGTTAATTAACTGATAAATATCATAACACGTGAGTAAATAAATAATAATAAATTCTATTCGGACGTGGAAACTTCAGCCAAAGCTTGAGAAAATTTTTTTTGCAAATTTTCAAAAAAATTAATGTCAATAACGATCCATCAAGTCCGAGGAAAGTCCATGTGAGGTGAATGAAAAAAAATTAATAACGATAAATTATAAATTCGATCCAATTTTTGGCAATCGATCAAAAATCCCTTTTTTCCGTGCAGTTTTTTTTGTCAAGTCTGCAATTTTTTTTCGTCTTAGATCATTGCACTATTTTTTAATTTAACAATGAATTTCGTTTGTTTCGAGTCATTTTTTTTATTTCTTTACAAACAAAGAGCTTTAACTTCTTTCTAAATCTTTAACACAAAAAAAGTTTCGATCGATATCATTATAAATTAACAAATCATAATAACAATAATAATAATACAACTACGATTATTATTCTTATAATTATTATTATCATATTGACTTTTGTTGAACACTTTTAGCAAAAAAAAATTAATTATTAATAATTATAAAACAATGGTCGTTCCAACGATAGTTCATTTTCCTTCGTACATTTTTGTTAATCATTATTGTTGTTTCGGCTGCCCTCATTATTATCTTTCATTCATTATTGAACATATTTTATTGCATGAAATTCATTTTTGAAAAATTTTTAATTCGACCGGCTGATCGAGCTTTTCCTTAATTTATCCCGACTATATATAGGCACTCAAGATAATCATCCCCTTTCATTTCTCGTTGAGCACGAAGAAAACGTGCGTCGTAAGAAAAAAAAAAAAAAAAAAAAAAAAAAACCCCACACCAAGTGGAGACACGATTGCATATTACCGAACGCCTCGGATCATTGCGAAACTTGGTCAGGGTCATCCTGTTGCATATCCGTGGGGAACTCTACGTACGGTTGCTTTCACTTACCAGAGAGAGAGAGAGAGAGAGAAAGAGAGAGAGAGAGAGAGAGCATCGTCTCTGCTATATAAACTTATAGATAAGATTTTTTAAGAACATTTTTAAAAAATATAATGTTTAAAAAAGGATCTAATTATTTAAATATTTAAAAAATGTATTCAATACAAACGTTATGACATAATTTTTTATATCAAAAAATGGTATTATGAAAAATCATTTTTTTCATTTATTGCTTACATGATATTATTTATTATATATCTTTCGTTAAATTTATACGTTCATTGGAGTAAAGTCAAAGATTTTCCGTCTCGAGTGATATGGGCAAGTGCTCTCGTGCATAAAAAAAAATTTATCGAAAATTTTCGATGCAATTCTTGCAAAAAAATTGGCAAATTAACGAAATTAAGTTAATTGACATTAACTTTAATAGTTTCTCAAACACCACAATGACGAAATTTATTTATAAATTAACGATATATACTGTTTATCGATTAATAAACAAAATAGTTGCTTATACCGAGCTTAAACATTCGTTAAATTTATCTTTCGACGAGCGTCGATTGTTCACAACGCTCTTCGTTTGTCATTATTAAATTTAGCACGAAATTTGTCCGACTCCACCCTAATTTTATCGACCCCCCATCTCCGGTAAGCGGTAATTTATCGAAAAAAAAAAATTCACTTTTTTTTTTTCGTCGATATTACCAACGCCCGACGCGTGTTGATACCGGTGTAGTGATCGTCGCCGGTTGCACTGACGATCGTGGGATGTCTTGGCAAGCAAAGTTCCTCCCGCGAGAAATATATCCCCTCTCCCCTGCCCCTCTCTTATTTCTAACGAAAGAGTAGTGGGACACAGGCCTAGTGTAAATACCCTTCCGCGTTTGTTAATAATCCTCGCCTATGTGCCCCCCCCCTCCCTCTCCCCGAAAGTATTCGAGAAAGTTGCGACTGCAGGCACACGCGAATAGGGAACTTCCCCCCTCGCCCACTGCTGGTGTGTCTATTTACCTTTCTAGCGAGCCGAGAGTGAGAGTGAACACTAAAGTTTGTGCGGGGACCTCTTGGACGATCGTACTCTTTTATGCACTTGTGCGTATGCATAAAGCGTATGGAGTACACTTTTCTGTAAATTGTTGACCTCACTCGGTGACCCATCGTCCTATAATCCGGTTTTTTTTTCCGAGCCACTTTTTTTATTTTTAGGCAGCCATTTTTAATTCGCCATTTTGTATTTGTGTAATTTTTGACATTGGATTCGAAATCAGCAGCCTCAAAAACCATCAGGTACCAAATTTCGTTTGAATCGAAGCACTTTGTGGTTTTTGGATCATCCATATTGCTTCCGCCATTTTGTACTTATGAATCTTTAGGTCAAAGGTCAAAGTTCAAATTAGTGACCTCAAATACATTCGTATGATAATTTTCGTTCGAATCAAACGACATTTTGGTTTTCGATCGGCCATCTTGATTGACAATCTCGAAAAAATTCGAGTGCTTATTTTCATTTCAAAAAAATGTTCCACTTCCTACTGAACGTTGGACAAAAATACGAGAGTTAGTGAGTTTAACTGTGATCAGCTGATCGGGGTGGGGGGATTCTCGATCTGTCATTGTTCTCAGAAATGGCCCAAAATTACTTGTCCAAATTTGGCACATCGATTCTTCGTATCGTGACCTCGGTTCCCGGCTATATAAATCATCACGATCCGATCTAAGCTCGCGAAGATAAACGATTTTTACGACACGGCTCGTTTGAAATTATCGAAATATCGCAGTCGACTATCGATCACGATCGTTTTTCACGGTGAACCGCAGCTCACTTCACATCACGAGCTTCGGCGCCAGTGGCGCTTCGGTACTACAGTATTTACAGTCTTCTGTCATTGAGAATTTGATGGTTATGTTTATCTTGAAAGGAAATGGGAAATAAATTAACTGCAAAAGTTATATTAAAGATTAAACGGTAAAAAGCATGAAACAAGCAAAAAAAATAATTAAAAAAATATAAATTATTTCTTACAAAATTATTTTGCATTCGAGAGTTTTTATTTCCAATTTGTTTTTTTTTTTTTTTAATTAAGGCAACAAACTGTAATTTGTAAATTAAATAAATAGATTATTATTATTATTACATAATGCAGGGCATAGGATTTTGAAATAATCGTGAAGGCAGAGAGAACGTTGCGGTCAGCACGGTTAGAGGAAATTTTTTTTTCTCAATCAGCTGTTACCCAATCATGAAGAATTTACGAATTAAGTTATTCACTAGTACGAGAAATTCTTTTTTTTTTTCTTACGAAACCATTTTCCGAAGTAGCAAAGTTTATTTACCCTGGAGTACTTTTATTTGAGTTAAACTAATACATTTTTTTTTTTTCAAAAACCAAAATAAGCTTGAGGATAAAAATTAAAAATATAAAAAGAAAAACTATGCATTTGGTAAAATAAAAATAATGATTATTTAAAAAAAAATATTGAGTGCTTTTATTCATTTATTTATTTTTCGATCTTCAACAAAGTGCACTGTACATATACAGAAAATCCTCAGGGAACAAAAGAAAAAAAAAAGTATCACGTGTTACGAGTGACAAATCGTTTTCTCGACTTGATGACTGTCAGGACACGTCAACAAGTCTCCACGTATATAGAAAGTACAAGGCTTGTATTTGACTCCACGATCCATCATGCACCCAAAGGAAGACCGTTAACATTTTTTTCCCCTTTTCTTTCTTTATTTATCGTTTCACTTCGACCTCAAAGAGCTCTTCTTGCAGATTTATCAATTCGATTGACTATTTTAGCTTTAAAATCGTTTAAAGAAAGCTAGACCATAGTATAGCATGTAAAATATAGGACTCGAATTTATTTTTTTTATTTTTTTTTATAATTTTGAATTTTACTCTTACATTTGACTAATGAAGTGATTAAATTCAGGTCGACTGACCTCAAACCTGTCGAAAGTTTGACAATGCTTATAGGTATCACAGATTTTTTAAAATCATTTTTAATTTTCGATTCGTTTTTTCGATATGGAATACCAGAAATTGTCACGAATACTGCATTACCATACAATGTATAGGCATGAAGAAAAATTAAACTTTTTGAAGTAATTTTTTTAAATATTTTATCAAAATACTATGATACGACTCTGTGCCAAATTTCAGCAACTTTGACTGCATAGTTTGTCCGTAATAGAATTTTGAAGTTGACCATCCTAGACTCGATGAAGCACGTGCCTTTATGGGGGTTATCGATGCGGGCCTTAGTCATGATTTATTTTGGGGCTCATTTAATTAACCAAAAATTTAAAAAAAACTATCAATCGACTAATTGAATACAAAGGTCCATGGAAAAAATTTGAAAATCGTACTTGTCCGCGTAGATTTCAACGTTAAATCGTGATAAAGTTTATTTTTCTTACAAAAATGGTGGGTCTACATCGCAACAGCTGATTCCTCCATGAGGACGACCTAACCACGCATCTATCTGGTATTAGGCTACAGGAAAAATATGCAAAAATAGCAGGATAGAAGCAACGGAATTGTGGTTTGAGACGGTCAGAGAAGAATTTCAAATCGTGAACTTAAATTATTCTCGATATATCGAATCGTATGCAAATGTAATAAGTATGTTAGAGAGGTTAGATCTCTCAATGCACATGCGGACAGGCATACGATGACTATCGAGTCACTGAGTGTCTTATGTTTTACTTTTTATTTCTTAATATCCAAATTTAGAAACGATTACGATTACGATTAATAATAATAATAATATTCAATATAAATTGAAATATACCTATAGTAATTTTTGATTCAGGAATTTTTTTTACCCTGGATCAAAAATTATAAATTATTCAATGTGTCACGTGCTGAAGATCATCTTTTTACGTGGCTAGCTATAGTGGATGAATCGCTTGGACTCTTACATGCATAAAAAAAATTTTAACAACAAAAAAAAATGTTAAAGAACATATTCGAACCTCGGAGTCAAAAAATCTCTGAAGAGTCACTCCGTCTAATGGATCGTTCATCCCATCGAATGATTCTTAAAAAAAAAAAAAACACGAGGATCCAATGCTGCATCTATAAACAATTAGATTCAATGTACAGGGTGTCCATTTTTTCTTTAGTATTATTTTAAAGAATGATAAAAATTAGGAACGGGAATGAAAATTAGTCGGATTATGTGATGAGACAATGATGAAAATTTCTAACGAAAAAAGTAAAAAAAAATTTTGGATATTTAAAAAAAAATGAAGATTCAAGAAATTTTTTAATAACAAAAATTTCCATATGCACGTGAGTGAGTGTAATTTCAGATTTTAAACAATTTATTGTATTATTCATTGTTACCTCATTATATACCGTTTACTCTTAATTTATGTATTTGTTTATTCATTTGAACACCTTGTAGATTAATATGACGTAAAATTTTTCTTTTTTTCTCCAAGACTAAGTAGAGGTAGAAGGCTAATTTTTTTTTTTTTTTCATTATTTCCCTATTCATTTTCCGAGCTTCATGCTCTCGGGTATTTTTCCACGGACGCAGGATTTTTTATTCTGCAGCCGAAGAAGATTGCCGGAGGCTCGGAGCTAAAGATTTGAACTTCACTCGACGCAGTTCGCAGTAAATATTCATCTCTCTGACATTCCTCTGCGAACCATATAAATCATGATCTATAAAAATTATATTACACGTGCAGATGTTAATTGTCGAAAAAATTGGAGTTGCTTTTTTTTTTAATTGATTGAATTAAACATTAAAAATTTTATTTGTAATTTGCATTATCTAACAACAAATTATAACTGAATTTCGCAATTTTGATAATTCAATTAATTATAACAATTTTTAGAGATAAATATTTTTTCTACGAATCAAACATTGTACAATTTTTATGGGTAAAGATAAATAAACTAATTTTAAATATTAATAGGTTTGTTTTCAACTGATCCTTACAAATTAGCAATTAAATAATTAATTATAATTATTGATAATTTATTCATTTATAACTCAAAAAAATTTATAATTTTTTATTGACAAACGTCATTATTGTACTTTTTCCATATTTTTTAATAATTTCGTCATAAAAATTCGTGAAATTTTCTTTTTTTTTTAAATTCTCCTCTTCTCATGCGTGAGAGACTTTTCAAGGGTTTGAGATTCGGGTCTGAATCGTACAGTCGCGTTTCTTAATGTGACGCGAGAACTGCTCGCGCGTCAGAACGCGAGGGTAAAGTCAGTCAAGGGGTCTGCCGTGAGTGAGCGTGATAATTAATGTCCGTAGTGGAAGAAGGAATTAGGAGAGCACAGGGCGGTCGCGAGAGTACACTCCGCGGGGTCTTTCCGGAGGAGGAAAACGAGAGGCGGGTAGATTAAAAAACTTTTTTTTTCATTCTTTCTCTCGCGATGTGACGAGCGAGTTGAGCCACTGAGAATGAGAATGAAAATGTTAATAGCCGAATGAGAGCAAGACAGGATTAATTTTTTTTTTATTTTTAATTTTTTTAATAACTCACGCACAATCTCATTTTTTTTTGTCAATTTTTTCGAATCAAATAAATTTTTTGCACCATGTTTATTTAAAAATTGAAATCTATTATTTTGTCATTATTCAATTAGGAGCTCGACCCGATAAAATTTCGTTTTGATCAAAGAAAAATTAATCAACGTCAAATTAAAAAAAAAAGAGATATCTGATTTAAAAATGAATAAATAAATAAATAAAGTTTGTGTGGATTGAGAAGAAAAAAAAAATTTTTTTATAAAAATGTGTCTGCACCGTCGTGACTCAATGGCATTGATAATGAAGAATTCGGATCACAGCTTTCGTTTTAACCCCATGAAAAATAATTAAATTACAACAAAAATAGAAAAAAAAAATTAAAACAATAAAAAATCAGCGCCTCTAAATTACGACATGATTTATGAAGAATATTGGGATGGGAATCGTAAAAAAGAAATCTTGAGATCCACTCTCACAGCGAGACAATATGACAATTTTTTTAATTTTTTTATTCATGAATCGTCGAAGCGCGATATTGAAGTGAACAAGGAAGCATCAACGGAGATTCGTGACGCAGACGAGATTACATACATATATCGTGTCTGTTGGCGACCTGGCGGACTTTGAATCGATCGTCAGAGGTGTGGATGATGGGAAAATAAAAATTAAGCAAAAACAAACTTGTTGTCCGTGGACCTGATCCCTTTGTTGATGCGGGATTGCAGAAATAAGAGAGTAAAAAACCATAAGACTGGAAAAACATAATCGCTGGAGCAAGTGTATCTCGCGACCCGAGGCTGACCAGTTTTGTTTTTTTTTCCTCTTTCTTTTTCATAAAAATGTTCCCCACTTCGTTTTTTATTTTTTTGCAAAATCAACATTTGCATACTCCTTTATAATATTTTTTTTTTTTCGAATAAATAAGGCTTTGTCTAGGGGGAAGCCTGATCAAGTCCTGTTTGAAGAAATTCCGTTGTCAGAATAATTCTAAATTGAGGTTGAACGTGTTCAGTTGGAACGTGTAGATTTGAGATGTGTACAGTTGGAACATGTTCAAACAAAACATGTACAGTTGAAACATGTTCAGTTGGTACATGTTCAGTTGAAAATTGGAAGTTGAAACGTGTTCAGTTGGTGCATGCTCAGTTGGAATGTGTTCAGTTGGAAATTGTTCAGTTGAAACGTGTTCAACTGATACATGCTCAGTTGAAAAGTGACAGTTGGAACGTGCTCAGTTGAAACGTGTTCAGTTGGTACATGCTCAGTTGGAACGTGTTCAGTTGGAAAGCGTTCAGTTGAAACGTGTTCAATTGGTACATGCTCGGTTGAAAAGTGACAATTGGAACGTGCTCAGTTGAAACGTGTTCAGTTGGTACATGCTCAGTTGGAACCGTGTGCATATGGAACGTGTTCAGTTAGAGCGATTACAGTTGGAACGCGAACAGATGAGACGTGTTCAGTTAGAACGTTCATGGCTGAAATGTGTTGAGTTTCAATGTGCACAATTGGAGCGGATTCTGTTGGAACGTGTTTAGTTTAAACGTGAACAGTTGGAACGTGTTTAGTTGGAATGTGTACATTCCGAATGTGTACAGTTGGGAAGTGTTCGATTGGAACGTGTTAAATTCGAGGGTATTGTTCTGTTGGAAGTTGTTCAGTTGTAATGTATACAGTTTAAATCGTGTACAGTTGGAACGTGTACGAATAGAACGTGTTCAGTTAGAACGTATAGAGTTTGAATGCGTGCAGTTGTAACGTTATAGTTGAAATGTGTACAGTTGAAATGCGAAGAGTTTAAACGTATAGAGTTTGGAATGTGTACAGTTGAAACGTGTAGAATTTAAATGTGTAGATTTGGAACGTATAGAGTTGGAATGTGTACAGTTGGAGCGTCTTCAGTTGGCACGCATATAATTAAAATGTGTTAAGTTGGAAAGTGCAGAGTTATAATGTGTACAATACGGGCATGCAGGGTTACCATACGTCCAGTTAGAACGTGTTAAGTTGAAACGTGTTCTGTTGAAACGTGTTGTGTTGAAACGTGTTCTGTTGAAGCGTGTACAGTTAGAAGATTTTCAGTCAGAAGGTCTGAACTTGGAATATGCACAATCGAAACGTGTAGAGTTGGAACGTGTATAGTTGGAATGCGTACAGTTGGACCGTGCACAGGTAAAATGTGTTCAGTTGGAACGTACAAAGTTACAACGTGTACAATCGGAGAGTGTTGATGATCATCGCAATGAGGCAGTAGTAAATATTTTTCTACAGAAAACACTTTTCGCCACGGTCTTTGTGTTGTCATAAGCCACAATCCTTTCGATGAACAAAATGATCTTATAGAATAAATCTTTGATTTACCCACTCACCCGAATGATCGATGTAAAATCGTTACAACTCGTCACAGTTACCAACTCGTCCTCGTAAAATCGTTTCTCGATGTTGACAGGATCTCCTACCACGATCCTCGCGACTTTTTTATAAACATATAAATATTTTACGTGACGTCATACGCACACGCGTCTATGATAATGTTAAGTGCACAAGCAAATGAGTGCGCTCGGAAACGAATTTTTCAATACTCGATGAGAGCTCAGAGAGCCCGAAGAAGGAGAATCCGGAGGGTCAGAGCTCAAACTCGCGCCAATGTCCCCTTCTTTCTTATATTTATTCAAAAGGCAGAGCGATAGAGAGAGAGAGAGAGAGAGCCTTGGGGCGTATATGTTATATATGTTGTTCATCCAAACGACTTGTCGTTCAGTTGAGCCTCTCGTCGCGGTATTCACCAGATCGAATGAAATCGATCGGAGTAGCAAAGATCGATTTTTTGTTTATTGTCAAAACGGTCCCCAATACGTAGTGGGGGATTTTTTTTTTTTTTTTTTTTTTTTACAAATCTGTGCCAAAAATTTATCGACTATTTTGGAGGATTTTTTTTATTTTATCTGGAATACACATCCTGGGGACATTGCTGTCGAGCTTTATTATTACTTGCTGATTGGAAAAAAGAAAAACATCGAAATTGGTAAGTGCGTGAGAGAAAAATGAAAATAAAAAAATTGTTGATATTCGTGTACATAGAAATAGTTTTTTTTTTTTTTTTTTTTCGGTGCTTGTGACAAATCGACGATAGGCAAGTTTTTTCGAGAATTAAATTGTTGTCTGTTGAATTTTTAATAAAAATGAAATTTTCGTGTCGTAAAAATTGATGATTTATTTGTTCAATGATTTTTTAAAAATATAAATATAACAAATTAATAAACACACGAGTGAGTAAGTAAATAAACTTATTTATTTATTTATTTATTTATTTAAAACAATTTAACGAGTGATTCGCAAGTCATTCGATCATTTGTCACATGATCAGCTGATGGCCACCGTTGCCTCTTGATTCGAAGCTTTGGTATACTGTCCACAATTAAACTTGTCTTTGTGCGCAAGCTATAATAATAATAATGTTAGAACGTATTCACATCGTTGTGTCGATCAGACCATGAATTTTCACACGCTCACGTGTGAATTACATGAATAAACATTTGGATTAAAACGAAATATTTTAATTGTAAATTATTAATTAAAATTATTAATTATTATTGGATTGCTCGATAGGTCACAATTTTAATCACAATAATAATGATAATTTGTATAATTTTCAAATAAATGCAATTCGACAATCCCGATATACGATAATTTAAATTTTTTTTGTCATTAATTAAAATTACTTTTATCAATAATCTCAATTTTGATGATTAATAATTTATCATGCCGATATTCTTAGTTATGTTTTATTGAAAAATTATAATAATCTCAAGGAATGTCGCGACACATTGTTTTTCCGACATTAGCAATCCTCGCTTGTCGCTAATTAGCGTCGCGAGCGGATAACAGCAGTCGAGCAGTCGAGCGTGTACAATGCACGACGAGTTGACTTTTTGCCAGTAGAAAAGGACAGTCTATGAGCAGACGACTTGTCAACTCGAGTAAATCTAATTTTTTTTTTTTTTAATACTTTTTTTATTTATAAATTATCAATTCTTTTGGCTTTTTTTTCGTCTCTTGACATAATGCGTGTCTGTGGAGATGCCACGGATGACAATAAAATTGGCCTCACGTCATGACCATCCACGTCCACCTCTTCGAGAATAACATACTTTTTTTCTCTTAAGATGAACTACAAGACTCGTAAATATGTGTATGTGTGTGTGCGCGTGTGTGTGTGTGTGTTTAAAAATGTATATATGGGACGTTCCATGAAGACTTGACCTCCATTGACCCTCATCACCTGAAATTTTGTTTGAAATTGTTTACACCATTGGTCCCTGCTCGAAAAAGCACCCAAAAATTTTTTTTTGTGTTTTACATTGGTGACCAAAGATTCGCTTTGATTTTTTTGTTATCGAAAAAAAAATCAAAAATCTTTGGGATTATTATTTTTGCAATTTTTTTTTTTGGAATTAGGTTTGGGTTTGGGTTGAAAAAACTCGAAAAATAAACGTACTTGTCGACGTTAAACATTGCACATGGGGCAAAGTTGATTTTCGTGAACAAAATGGCGGACTCGTCCACGAACAGCTGGATCTTTGAAAACGACCTAACCTCTTTGGGACATTTCGCTGGGTGAAATATAAGAAGGAAGAAAAAAAAAACACCAAAAAGTAACGAAAGTTCGATTTGTGAGATCTCTTAGTTCACTTTTTATTTGTGAATAAACAAATCTAAATATTCATTACAACAGAAATCACAATTAATAACAATAATGAAAAAAAAACAAAATTACAAAATGATTGAAAATTATACTAAATTGTTTTCTAACGTTTTTGTTTTTTTTTTTTTTTTATACGGTTACTTACGGTTTGGATTTTTTTAAATTTGAAATTCGTATTATTATCAATTTGGATACTTTTTTTATTTAATTCATCTGGCAATTAAAAAAATTACGAGAATCTTAAAAAATATAGAAAACTGCTTGCCCACGTTTTTGGTTTTTATTTTTATTCAATTTCTTGAGATTTAGATTTTTTTTAAGTTGCAATTCTTATTATTATTAATTTGGGTACGTTTTTGGTAAAATTTTTAATTATCAATAAAAAAATTACAGTAAACTTGAATAGTATACAAAATTTATTTCCAACGTTTGTTATTTTATTTTTTATGCTATTTCTCGAAATTTCATTTTGAAAACAAAATTTTGTATTAATATTAATTTGGGTACGTTTTTGGAAAAGAAAAAATTTTTTATTGACAATTAAAAAATTACAAGAAGCTTGACAAATATACAAAGTTGATTTTCAATCTTTTTTTTTTTTCAATTTCTTCTATAATTCCTCGAGATTTGAGATTCTCAAAAAGTTGAAAATCGTTATAACAATGAAAAAAAAAAAAAAATTATAGAAAAATTTGGAGTTTTCAGGGTCATAAATTGGTCGATTTTTCATGGAATACCTCATACGTGTTTACATCCTGTGTATACGTAATCGTATTGTTGGTACACATTTACAGAAAGAGAGAGAAATAGAAAGAGAGAGAGAGAAAGAGAGAGAAAGAGATCGGGTAACTTGAAAAACCTCGATGTCTTGTCTTTATATGTCTGACGAATGATTCCTCTTTGGCTCAGTCTTGGCCCAAGAAGCAGAGGGGAAATACATGTATAAAGAAACGTGTACAGCTTGGGGCATCAGCATTTATATTTGGTCGCTTCCAACCATCCGTGGCTTCGACATAGTTTTTCGTTTTTTTAATTAATTAATTTATTTTTTTAACTTACAAAAAACAACGGTGGTTTACATTCATAAAGTGACCCAGTGACTCAATTATTTCGGATTATTTTTTTATTCCTACACATTTTAATAGTTCAACGAACTCCAAAGATCGATTAGGACTCGGGAATCGATTTTTTTTTTTATTAATTTTTATTCGTAAAAAAATGGCGAAGATACGAGTGGGTAAGTTGAGAGGAAAAATTGGAAAAGTATTGATAAAAATATTGATAAAAGTGGAATATTAAAAATGACAATTTTAGTATGAAGACTCTTGTAAAAATTTCAAGGCACATGATTGAAATTTTAAAAAATTTATAAATGTCTTAATTATTATAAATATCAATCAATGAATCAATTATAAATGTCATCTATAATTTTCCCTTAAAAATTATAATTTAGAATTCGAAATTTTGATGAGTAAAATGTCATTTGAAAATTGCAAGTCAAAATATGAAAATTAAAAAATTCCCAAACTAAGGTCATTCCATTTCATCCATTGCATTAAAATATATTTATATATTTAAACGTCTCTCGTGATACAGCTATAACTCTGTGGTGAGATTCTTGGTCAAACTTTGAGTCACGAATTTTTTTGCACATTCAAGATTCGTATGAGAAAGCCATGTTGTACGATATTTCGTTTTTCCCTGCCAGAAATCCAGACCTAGTTAAACCAGTTTTTCTCTTACTCGTTCTCCTACTCAAGCCGTGTCTCTCGGTGCTTTTTTTTTCATAAGCTAAGTCCTCTCTTTTCAACGTCCACCAGTTGTTGATTTAAAAAAAAATTATTCAATTCATAAATCGATCCGGTCAAACGAGCAATAATAATACATTTTATTCCAATATTTATTCATATGTTTATAATTCATTATTATTAGCTGATCTTTAAAATGAAATAACTTTTATCATAATTTATATATTTATATATTTTATATATTTATATATTTATTATATATATTATATATTTATATATTTATATATATATTTATATATTTATATATTTATATATTTTAAAAACTTAACTTAACTTGAGTTAACTTTTATTTTTGACTAATTGACGTTTAATTGACTGTTTTTGTGATTAGTGACGTCATTATTTTTTGTCTCTCCAATAATTCACTCAAATGTGTATATATACAGTAGAACCTCGATTATGAACATTTCGATCACCAAAATTTTTTGTTCGATCTCGGGCAAGACGAGAGCCGACTCGACCTTCGATTTTTCCCTCTCGGTGTCCAGACACGCGAGGACGTTTGGTTTTTTTTTTTTTTTTTTTTTTTTTTTTTGCCATTGCACCTCGTCACACGACTCGACAATATTATTCAGTCTCGCGAGAAATCATGGGATGCGTTCTTAGATATTGCGCTGGAAGGAGAAAAAAAAATTCAATCGAGAGAAAAAAAAAATACTTGGTCTCGGATAGATCAATTTTTTTTTTTTTTGTTTCCAAGTCTGAATTCTCTGCGATTGCATGAATAATAAATTGTTGCACCGGATCTTACGATCTTCAATATATTAATTGTGACAACATCTGCTTTGTTGATGAAAGTGTACTAAATTTTTTTGCAAATTTTCTGTTAAGTACGATTTTTTTTAATCATCGTAATAACGCAGGTAAATTGTTGATGGCTCCGGGGACATATTATTCCAATTTTCATTTTAAAAAATTGATAGAAAATACAAATAAAATTACGGAAAAATTGTCGTACTTGGACGAGATTTCGATACTCGACACTGGATCCTCAATTCTGCAAATATTTATTGTGGCAAAATCTGCATTGTTAATGGAAGAGTTTTTTTTTTTAATTTTTTTGAAATTTTCTATGACTTGATCATTTCTAAATTCATTATTTTTATCATCGTAATATCCTAACTGAAATGCGTCGAATTGTTCATGGCCCCGGAGACATATTTTTCCATTTTTTTTTTAAACTGATAAAAAATTCAAATAAAATTGCATAAATTCTTCGTACTTGGATAAAAATGTATTGTACTTGGAGAAAAAATTGTCGTACTTAGACCGGGTATTATCGTACTTGGGTACTTTTCATCATACTTGAATAAACTTTTTTGGTACTCAGGCACTTTTCGTCGTACTTAGACGAAATTTTTTTCGTATTTGGACGATTTTTTTTTTTCATACTTGGGCAAAATTTTGTCGTACTTATTAGAAAAATCCCATTGTACTCGAACGAAAAATTATTGTATCCTCAAGTAAATATGAATTTCTAAAACTTACACGCGTATTTGGAAATCCGGAATACAAAATTTGCATTTTTTTTTTTCTTCATTTTATATTCACGAAGTAAGCCCAGAGATCCGATCGTTTTAAAATGTAATTTTTTCTTTGCTTCAGCCCGTACTTTATTCAGTCACGTACGAGCAATTTCAAAATCACGTTGAATTATTCGAATTTGAAGTACCGAGCAATACGTGATTACGAAAATTTTCCGTGATTGTCATTCGAAATTAGCATCATTGAGCAACATTTACTTTGTTCACAGAAGAAATAAGTCCAATGAAAAATGTCTCATTGGGTTCGAAATTTTTTAGGAAAAAAAAAGTACGAACCTTTTTATGTCTTTGACGATAATGATTTGACGTTTGTTCGATTTTATTTCAAATTTCTGCTCTATTGTTCATTAAATTAGAACGAAGAAGTTAAAAAAAAGTCTCTTTACGTACATATTAATAAACAAAATAATGAATAACTAAGTAAGATAACTAATCGATGAATAAATTAATAAATAGATCAATAACATTATAAATTAAACTGAGCGAGTTAATAATTATTTTGAAAAAAAAATTAAACACTGTCATAAAAAAAAAAAATGTAGTTTGTACATTACATGGAAAAAGTGAAGGTATCCAAGTCCCCATTAATAATTCATGTGGCACGAGCGCGAGGTGACTCCGAAGAAGAAAAAATTACATTATATTACACATTACACACGTGTGTATGACCGATTTAAAATGCACAAGACGAAGCGGCTTTCGACATCAAAAACTTTTCCCTTCTTCTCGAGCATATTTCTCCTCAAAGCACCATGTATAATTATATCCAACTATTCTTTATTGCATCTACATGCATCTTTAAAATAAACATTAAATTAAATTTTATATAAATACCCCCAAAAGTCAAGCAAAAAAAGAGAAATAAAAAGTTCATCTCCGACATGTTGAACAATTTTTTTTTTTGTCAATTAATTATCAACTTTTTCGTACTATTATTACTAAAAAAAAAAAAATAAAAAATAAAATAAAAATGTTCTCAGCATCGTCGATATCGTTGATGATTTTTTTCCAGTTTTTTTTCTCGCACCACCGAGTACTCAAGCTTTTGTTTAGGAGTGTACGAGACACACGCACACATATTTTTTTTTTTATAATCAGACATATCACCTTGATAATATTCATAAAGTCAAGCTCCTATACGCTTGAAGTATAATTGTGAATCTTGACAAGCATTCGGCGGAAAAGAGCATCCATGAAAATTGAGTCTAAGAGGTGCCTCATCGCAGCTACAAGTATGAACATCGAATGAGGCACGTACTCGGAGACTCAACGGTCGGACTTTGCGTTTCCCGAGTAGTTTCACCAGATTGGAAATTCATACTTTCAAGGGTGAAAATTGATTTAAAAAAAAAAAAAAATATCAAAGTTAAAAATTAGACGCCCTGACATGTGTAATTGTATTTTATTCTGTGATATTGCTCGAGGCTCGTGTTAAGTAGATAATTTTTTATGCACATCTAGCTTGCATTGCGCAGGTAAATGACTTGATTTTTGAAGCATGACTTGATTTTTAATATTATATATATATTCAAGATTTAATTCAAAGTCTTACGAAGATGGCGAGATATTACGTTATATACAATACCATACAATAATAACAACAACAACAACAACAATAATAATAATAATCATAATAATAATAAATAATGATATAATGTACGTAATACTCGAGTTGAATTATACAACGATAAACACTTGACCATACGAGAAGGCATGCACGAAATCAAAAGTCGCGGTAGCAACTCGAGACAAGTGCATTGCATTTATCATAATCCGAGATTGATAAGTCGAGAGAGAGAGAGAGAGAGAGAGAGAGAAAGAGAGGTACACAGAGTGGAGCAATAATTATTTTTTCTCTAACCTCCACTTTTATTCCAACTGGATTTTTTTTCCGACTTCCCGGAGTAAAAATCGTTGGTATTTTTTTTTTTTCTTAGCGGTATCGATTATTTCTGCGGGTATTATCGCATAATTACACGAGTCACAGAGAGCAATCGGGATAGCAGCACGTGTGCGTGTGTCTCAAACGTGCTGTTGCAGCCTTGATCCCCGGTCACCAATAAAAAAAAAAAAAATTCATTTTTTTCGCATCATCGTCACAATGTGGAAATACCTGCGAGCGGATATCTATGCCATCTTAAGAAAGCAATTTTTTTTTTTTTTTTAAAGCGCGAATGTTAATTTTTTTACGAGGAAAAAGTTACAGCACTTCCGGGATCTTCAATAATAACTCAACGACGGTTTTTCCACGTTTTTATCGCTAATTCGACACTCTCGATATAATTTACATATATATATATATATATATATATATATATATATATGTATATATAATTTTTTTTTATCTTCCTGAGTACTAAAATAAAGTACGTGAAAAAAAAAATTTTGATTATTGAAAATTAACAGAGCCGGGCAGTAGTTCGAGTACCCGGTATACTTGCGATGCACCGGAAGTACAGCGCTCGAAGTACATAGTACTTAAAAATTATTTCAAGTATTGTACTTAAATTTTCAAGTACATGCCATGTACCTAAAGTATTTTCCATTAAAATTTCAAGTACTTTCCTGTACTTCAAGTACTTTTTCAAGTACCAAGTACGAAGTACTTTTAAATACACGTCTTGCCGATGACTGCAGCATTGTCAATGCTATTTTTTTAATTATTTATAATTCTTCGTTTAAATATTTCTGTACCAATCTGCCTAGCCTGAGTGAATCCCTTACGAAAAAAAAACCCATCAAATATCACCCCCAACTGAACCCTCATCTTTCAGGATGATTTCGTACCCGCAACTTGAGGGTCAATCCTCGAATGAGGGTTACCTTCGAGTTGAGGAGCAGCCGTTAAACGGGGGTCCCTCAAACTTCAGGGTTAACCCTCAAATGAGGGTGAACCTCCGCTTGAGGGTTGCCCTCGACTTCAGAGAGAAAATCAGACTTAAAAGGATATATTTTTGAATCTCCAGATGTTTGGGGGTTATCCTCAACTTTGCGGGTTCATCCCTAACTATTCAGGGTAATCCCTCAATTTTCAGAGTTGTCCCTGAACGTCAGGGTTATTACTCAATTGTTGGAGGTTGTCCCTCAATTTTTTATGGATATTCCTCAATGGTTTAGTGTTATCCCAGAATTTTCAGTGTTGAACCAACAACTTTTCAGGGATAACCCTCAAATTTATGGTTCGACCCTGGAAATTGAAGGTTAACCCTCAAGTTTGAAGGGATTTTTCTGTAAGGGATTGCACAATGTGAATATATGTTTTGATACAAAAAGTACTCGAATCAAAATCAAATGAATTTAAAGAGTGCGTGATAAATTAAATATAAGGTACTCAGAACTTACGAGATGTATAACTGAAAACTTGAAAAGTATTTGATACTTGATACTTGACGTATTTCAAGTACTTCATACCTCAAGTACTTGCTACCGCAAATACTTCAAATATTTAGTACTTCAAGTACCGAGTACTTGGAGTACTTGGTTCTTCAAGTATTTACGGTACGTAGTACCTGAAATACACGATTATTTCAAGTACTTACAGTACTTTGTGATTTTTACTTGAATTACTTACGGTACATTGTACTTGAAGTACTTAAAGCACTTTGTACTTGAAGTACTTGACTTACTTTGTACTTGAAGTACTTGACTTACTTTGTACTTGAAGTACTTGACTTACTTTGTACTTGAAGTACTTGAAGTGCTCTGTACTTGAAGTACTTACGGTACTTTGTAATTTGTACTTGAAGTACTTTCTGATACTTTGCCCACCTCTGAAAATTAATGCATTTTTGTATTTCCAAAATCTGTATTTGGGGTTATCCAAATTTTGTATTGTTCATGTTTAATGTTTTTTTTTTTTCTAACCATTACCCTTACATGTATCCTTGAAGATTTGGTATAACAACGATTTAAAAAAAAAATGAGAAATATTTGTTCTCCGAGGCAAGAACGAAAGTATCGGATCTAAGTAGAAACAATTATTTGTTGATGAGCTTAATGAAGAAATTTTACGCCATGTAGAGAATTAATCAACAATACCGAGTAAACTTTTACTCGTCAAAATCGAACAAACTTTACGTATTCGACGTAAAAAAAGAAAGAATTCCAGTTAACAAAAAAATTAACGAAAAATTCATTGTTTATTTCGTATTAAGAAAAAAAAAAATTAACTCGCTGGATTTACAAAGTAGGGAAAACGTTTCTCAATAGCAAAAAAAAAAAATTCTACAAATTAATCGTTAAATTAATAAATTCCTCAATTCTAAATTCTTTGTAAAGATTTAAGTCCTCAGATAAAAATCAACAAATTTTAGTAACTGATGCATCGATAATTCGTCAATTTAAAAAAAAAATAATGATAATAAATACCAATTGATTATTTTTTTTTCCACTCGCGGATGCCTCGCTCATGACCTGATCAGAAGCGACACGATGACGTTTGGCGTTATCGCGTATCCTCGTGAGCTCGCAGCATCCGCGATAAGCTCGATATCGGCCATTTTTATAGCGTAAATGAGACGTTCCAGAACGCGTGTTTCGATTATACTCGTGCAATTGCAGTCGATCAGATCTCATCCGTTGAGACGGTACTCATCGTCTGTGCATGCGAGAGCTCCTGACTGCGATTGCACGGTATGTGCCATTCGTCGCTGGAATAGTGATTGTTTAAATTTTCTTCGCATCATCAATTATTTTGCAACGTTTTTCTCCATAAATCGTATAAATTTCGATGCAAAAAAAATGCGTTAATTATTTCAAAAAACAAAGATTATTTTCGAGTTTTTCGAAAATTGCCAAAAATCGATGGTTCAACTTTGAAAATCTGTAAAAAATAAAAAAAAATCAACGTAGATCGACGAGTCAAGCGCTATTTTGAAGCTAAAACGATTGAAAAGAGAATGGAGCACCGAATTGACCTTCAAAGTCTCCGGGAAGAAGAGATACAGCTATTTTAGTGAACCCATACATTTTCGGAAAATGAAAAAAGATCAATTTTTCATTTTTATTTTTTTTTTTTTTTTTGCTTTTTCCTATCGAATTTTCGAAATTCAGGGAAAAATTCGACGTGTTTCATGATCAGCTCATGATAATGAATTCCAAAAAAAATTATTCGGATAATTTTTTTTTAAATGACCAAATTAGAAAAAAATCACAAAAAAAAAAAAAAGTAACGAAATTGATTTCTTCGCCGCGTTTCAGAAACCATGTTGACCGACATGGAACAGTTGCCGTCCATAAAGCTGGGTGATTTTACCCTCGAGCTCGAGCTCGGTCCACCGAGCGCGGAGCTTCAGGAAGTCGCGAAGAGGGAGCTTCGCGAGAGCCCGGAACTTCAGAAGGAAGCCGTACAACAGCTGAGAGAATTGCTCAAAGGTAAACCAAACTTTTTATTATTGAAAAAAAAAAAAAAAAAAAAAACAGCAACATCCATTCAGTCACACTTTTTAATGAATCGTAATTCATTTAAAAAAAAAAGTGTCTTAACCCTTTCAGGGGTGCAATTAAACTGAAAATTTTATCAAACTGTTCTTATCGTATTCTTTAGTTTTGGAGTCGCTGATTACAAATCTGAAGTCAAAATTGAAAAATTCAATATGGCGGTGGGAATACGGCGGACCTCAAGCAAAAAAATTGAAATTAAAAAAAAAAAATTTTTTTTTTTATTGTATTCTGCATGAAATTTTGAATAATAAAGCTCTCTTGTCATGTTTTTCAAAAATGCATACTTTTTGAGAAAAAAAAATATTGAAATATTGAAAATATTGAAGCACAGGAAAACCGGTGGGCACTCTAGGAGTGCCCACTGCCCTTGAAAGGGCAAGCTGCTGTGGACGAAAAATTATCGTAAATTTTTTCCTCAACAGCCGAGAAAGATCTGATCTGTCCGTTGGACAATGACGCATGGCTCATAAGATATCTGAGGCCAACGAAGTACTATCCGGAATCGGCGCTTAAGCTCACCAAGGAGTATTACAATTTCAAGGTCAAGCATGCCAATGTTTACAATGGTCTGAAGCCAAGCACCGAGAAAAATATATTCGAGCAAAATATATTGACGGTATTGCCGAATCGCGATCAGCACGGTCGTCGTGTATTGATAATCGAGCTTGGAAAAAAATGGAAGCACAACAAGTGTAGCCTCGACGAGGTATTCAAGGGTTGCGTGCTGTTCCTCGAGGCGGCCATGCTCGAGCCAGCAACGCAGATCGCCGGTGCTGTCGTTATATTCGACATGGACGGTCTCAGTATACAACAGACATGGCAATTTACGCCACCGTTCGCAAAGAGAATCGTCGATTGGCTGCAGGATGCCGTGCCATTGAGAATCAAGAATATACACATAATCAATCAGCCATACGTGTTCAACGTTGTTTTCTCGCTCTTCAAACCGTTTCTCAGGACGAAGCTCAAGGAACGAGTGAGTTTCGTTCGATTTATGTTTTTTTTTTTTGCGCGATTAATTCGACGCAATTTTCGATTTACCATAAATTTAATTAAAATTTTTTTTAATCACAATTTAACTCCATTTTCGGGCAATTTGTTCAAAAAAAAAAAAAATACTTTCAAAATTCGAGTTATTATGATTCGTTTTTTTTTTTTGCTGTTTGCTTCAAGTCCAGACGTTACGGTTTTTATGTGCTTTGAGTACATGCATATCGATCTTTACACGTTTCAAATCTACACGTTCAAACTCCGCACGTTTTCAGTCTGTACTTTTAAATTCCACACGTTTTGACTCTACATGCACGTTTTAACTCTACACGTTTTTTACTCTACACGTTTTTTTTACTCTACACGTTTTTTTTACTCTACACGTTTTTTTTACTCTACACGTTTTTAACTCTACACGTTTTTTACTCTACACGTTTTTACTATGCATACTTTTACTTAAAACTTTTTTACTCCACACGTTTTGACTATACACGTTTTGACCGTACACATTTTGACTCTACACGTTTCTACTCTACTCGTTTTTACTCTACACGTTCTGACTCTAAACTTGTTGACTCTGCACGTTTTTTATTCACACGTTTTACTCGACACATTTTGGCTCGTTTGCATCCTACAAAGTTTGGCTCTATTACTTTTAACTACACGCTTTGATTCCACATGTTTTGCCAGTTCACGTTTTGACTCCACACGTTTCTCACTCTCTATATATCACTCCTACATGTTTTACTCAACACATTTTTACCCTACACGTTTTCCATTCTACGCGGTTTGTAGTCCACACGTTTTGAACTATAGACGTTTTTTTACTCTACACGTTTTACTCTACACTTTTCACTCCAGACTTGTTGACTCTACACGTTTTTATTCTGCATGCTTTTACTTAAAACTTTTTTATACATGTTTTGACTATACACGTATTGACTTAACACGATTTTACTCTACACGTTTTTATTCTACACGTTCTGACTCTAAACTTGCTGACTCTACACGTTTTTAGTCCACACGTTTTACTCGACACATTTTGGCTCGTATGCATCCTACAAAGTTTGGCTCTATTACTTTCAACTGCACGCTTTGACTCTACATGTTAGGTCAGTGCACCATTTTTTTACTGCACGTTTTGACTTTACACGGTTTGACTTCACACGTTTCTCACTCTCTACATTTAGTTCCTACACGTTTTTACTCGTCACATTTTTACCCTACACGTTTTCCATTTACACGTTTTGTACTCTACACGTTTTTCTACTCTACACGTTTTTCACTCTCCACATTTCGACTCTACGTGTTTTTACTATAGACGTTTTTCACTCTACACGCTTTGTACTCTGCACGCTTTTTACCGTACACATTTTAACTCTGCACTTTTGTACTCTACACGTTTGTACTTTACACGTTTTTATACCACAAGTTTTTTCTCTAAAAGCTTTGCCTCTATATGCTTTAACTACACGTTTAACTATACACGTTTTAACTGCATTTTTTACTCCACGCGCTTGTACACGACACGTTTTGGCTCAACCCATTTTTACTATACACGTTACGAGGCTACGATATTACTAAATATATTCATTCTTATTATTCCATGAAAAACAAAAAAACTCAAACATATTTTTGGGTGCCCGAATTGCGTGAAAATTGTTTTCAGATGTTATTTCAAATGTTTTTTTTTTAATAATTGACATATGTTTGATTTGATTATCTCAAACAGATTATCTTTCATGGCACCGATCGAAAGTCTCTGCATCAGTACATGTCGCCGAAATGTCTGCCCGCGTGTTACGGCGGTACAGTGCAAGTTCCGCGTGTCACCGGACCCCAGTGGCTCGAACTTTTGATCCTCTGTGATCCGGAATTCGAAGGTGAGAATAACCAAAATGAAATTATCGAAAATGCAGAACAAAATATAGAATTTTTTTTTTTTGTTTTTTCATAAATTTCCAATAAGATAAGCCAGATATACTTAATTTGCCAAATTTTCATTTCATTGTTGTTTTTTTATTTTTCGTTCCACAGCACTCAACTCCTACGGCTACAAGAAGAAGTGAGATAGTTCAATTTGGAAAAAAAAATATATTAATAATTGAACCCCAGTGAGTGTTCATATTCCAGTATAGTCAGGGACGATATTAATTATTATAATTGTTATTATTATTATTATTATTATTATTTTTATTATTGTGATTACATTGTGATGGTATTTACTTTTATTTTTTAATTTTTTAGCATTTATTTCTTTTTTCTCCCATCTATTTTCATTTTTTGTAGCCGTCTCCAATTAATGTTTTCGTTCAATGTCAAATTGTCATCAACGAGAGAAAAAAAAAACACATTATCGAATCGTTTTAGATTTTTTCACATAGCTCTGGATTTTTTATTATCAATGGTGATTTAGTTATTATTATTTTTTTTTTTTAATACGACTGATCAATGTTGCCAAACGACACGTCGTCCAGATCGCTTGGCAAGTGCATCCAGCTGACTTGATATATTTTAATCGTTTTGTGTTTCGTATCAATTATTTTTGTTTCATTGTTTTTTTTTTTTTTAACCCTCACGAGTTTCAGCGAATGAAAGGTGCACGATGGGAAATTAAAATTAAAAAAAAAAATCAAATGAATGATTGCGAGAATGACAGCCAAAGTATGTGTGCGTTCAAAGTGCAATAATAATTATTATTATGGAACGAAATAAAAATGAAAAAAAAAAAAAAACTTTTTTTTCGCTCGATTATTTTTTAAAAATTGCAAATTTCGTAAAATTCGAAATTTTCAATTTTTTGCCAAATTCAATGAGAATGACTTTTTTTTTTCCTATTAACGAACACAGTCAAATAATCAAATAGCTATTTTCACTTGAGCAACATTTTTTTCCACTATTTATAGTCACACTACTTTCCTCAAAGATTGTTTTTTACATTTATTTTTCAATAATCATTTGCACTTGTGTATTAGAAAAAAAAAAAGGAACGGAAAAAAAAAACTTACCAGTGGAAATCTTGCAGATTCAAGAAAAAAATTTTGTTCGACTGTCAGTCCTGAATTCGAGTGACTCGAATTTTGTTTTTTTTTTTTTTTTATTTTTTTTATAATTAATCATATGATTTCTTCAAAATTATAGACATTGAAATTTTTTTTTTTTATTTCATCGAAACTCACGGTTCGAATATTTTCTGATTCGTAAACAAATTTACCGCAAACAATTATCCTTGAATTAAAAAATAAAACAAAAAGATTAAATCATGAAAAATTCTCGTTCGTTCGTATTTTTTTATTCATCTTTTTTTTTTTTGCTCCCTTGCTTTCTCGTAAGAAAATAGGTAACATTATTTTTTTTTTTTTCTCTCTTATCACTAATACAAATAATAGTAATTAATTATCGTGTCACTGTCGATCCATCGAGCAGGTTTTTTTTCTTCCAAGAAAAAAAAAAAAGAAAAAACGAGAATGAAAAAAAAAAAAAACTTGCTTCTTCCTATAACTTTTTTAACGTTGTATTTTTCTACGTTTTCGTCACGTAGCCATAAGTACTGGCAACTGAAAATCCATAAATTTCATGATGGTATGAAAGTTCACTGTATCAGCTGATCGATCATTAATTTCATCAAAACGAAAATTAAACAAAATAATGAAAATTTTTAATTATCAAAAAAAAATATATATATATATATATCTCATTGAGACACAATAATTACTGTAATTATTATTAATTACCAAGTATCTCCTTTTTATTCCGATAATTATTCATTATTTTGCTTGAAATTTTTTTATAATTTTTTTTTTTTTTCCTTTCGAAACAAGTACAAGAAATAATTATAATTACCCACGAATTCGGCCTCAAAATTGCAGAAATATTGCCAGAGTGGCTCGCCAATTGGCTCGCTGGGCATGTCGATCTCGCCACCGTAACGTTTTGGCAATGCAATTGCATCGATGTGCGAGAGCAACGAGTTCCTATCGGTGCCATGAAAGTGAATGCGTTTGCGAAGTTTTTCCTGCAGATTTTTTTTTTTTTTTTTAACAAATTATATAATGATAATAATAAAAAATTTATTGAATTTTTTATAATTACAATTTGATTTAAAAAAAAAAAAAAAATAATAGTAATTGAATAATAATTACAAAAAATTTTAAAGCAGAATGAATTCAATATTAAAAATGAAAAACATTAATTCATTTTCTTTCGTTTCGTTCAAGAAAACGAAGAAAAAAAAATGAATATTTTCATTGAACTTATTGTACATTGATAAACGTACCTGAAGGAAGGGCTTGAATATGGCGAATACCATGTTAAAGATGAAGGGCTGATTGATAATGTGAACACCCTTGAGACGAGTCGGAAGACATTTTTGTACCCACTCGAGTACCGCATTCGCGAAACTCGGTGTAAAGTACGTTACGTGGCTCAACGAGAGACCGTCCATATCCAAAATTACCCGAGCTCCGGCAACCTGATAGAATTTTTTTTTTTTTTTCATTTTTTATTTATATAAAAATCGAATAAAGAATTTCACTGTTTTTTTTTTTTGGTAACTACAGCACTACTTGTGTCTCAAGGCAATGATGATAATTAGGGCCAAAGCACTTTCTTGGAAGTACGTTATTTAAAAATACTACTTCGAACATAAAAAAAAATACTTCGTTAAGAATAATTTGGAAAATAAAAAAAGTACTTCGAAGTATTTTTGTAATTAGAAAATTACTGTGCTCAAAGTGCTTGAAAAAGGGAACGAGTGTAGGTACTGTTTTGAGAGATTGTTTGAAAATATCAAAGTACTTGGCTAACGCACTTGGAAAATTGCAAGGTATTTTTCGTTAATCTTGCACTTGCAAAATTTAACAGTACTTGCTCAAATTGTTTGAACAACTCATAAGCACTTGCAAAATACTTGAACATCTAAAAAGATTTCGGTTAAAGTGCTTGAAAAACTGCAAAGTGCTTGGTTAAAGTACTCGATTGAAATAATTGGGAAATCAGCGAAATACTTGGTTAAAATACTTGGGAAATTGAAAAGAAATACTTGGTTAAAGTACTTGGCTAACTCACGTCGAAAATTTCAAAAAAAAATGTATTTATATATAAAAATCGAATAAACAATTCAATTGTATTTTTTTGGTAGCTCCAGCACTATTCATTTCTCAAGGCAATGATGATAATTAGGGCCAAAGCACTTTCTTGGAAGTACGTTATTTAAAAATACTACTTCGAACATAAAAAAAATACTTCGTTAAGAATAATTTGGAAAATAAAAAAAGTACTTCGAAGTATTTTTGTAATTAGAAAATTACTGTGCTCAAAGTGCTTGAAAAAGGGAACGAGTGTAGGTACTGTTTTGAGAGATTGTTTGAAAATATCAAAGTACTTGGCTAACGCACTTGGAAAATTGCAAGGTATTTTTCGTTAATCTTGCACTTGCAAAATTTAACAGTACTTGCTCAAATTGTTTGGACAACTCACAAGCACTTGCAAAATACTTGAACACCTAAAAAGTTTTCGGTTAAAGTGCTTGGAAAACTGCAAAGTGCTCGGTTAAAGTACTCGATTGAAATAATTGGGAAATCAGCGAAATACTTGGTTAAAATACTTGGGAAATTAAAAAGAAATACTTGGTTAAAGTACTTGGCTAACTCACGTCGAAAATTTCAAAAAAAAATGTATTTATATATAAAAATCGAATAAACAATTCAATTGTATTTTTTTGGTAGCTCCAGCACTATTCATTTCTCAAGGCAATGATGATAATTAGGGCCAAAGCACTTTCTTGGAAGTACGTTATTTAAAAATACTACTTCGAACATAAAAAAAATACTTCGTTAAGAATAATTTGGAAAATAAAAAAAGTACTTCGAAGTATTTTTATAATTAGAAAATTACTGTGCTTAAAGGGCTTGAAAAAGGGAACGAGTGTAGGTACTGTTTTGAGAGATTGTTTGAAAATATCAAAGTACTTGGCTAACGTACTTGGAAAATTGCAAGGTATTTTTCGTTAATCTTGCACTTGCAAAATTGAACAGTACTTGCTTAAATTGTTTGGACAACTCACAAGCACTTGCAAAATACTTGAACATCTAAAAAGTTTTCGGTTAAAGTGCTTGGAAAACTGCAAAGTGCTCGGTTAAAGTACTCGATTGAAATAATTGGGAAACCAGCGAAATACTTGGTTAAAATACTTGGGAAATGGAAAAGAAATACTTGGTTAAAGTACTTGGCTAACTCACGTCGAAAATTTCAAAAAAAAATGTATTTATATATAAAAATCGAATAAACAATTTAATTGTATTTTTTTGGTAGCTCCAGCACTACTTATTTCTCAAGGCAATGATGATAATTAGGGCCAAAGCACTTTCTTGGAAGTACGTTATTTAAAAATACTACTTCGAACATAAAAAAAATACTTCGTTAAGAATAATTTGGAAAATAAAAAAAGTACTTCGAAGTATTTTTGTAATTAGAAAATTACTGTGCTCAAAGTGCTTGAAAAAGGGAACGAGTGTTGGTACTGTTTTGAGAGATTGTTTGAAAATATCAAAGTACTTGGCTAACGCACTTGGAAAATTGCAAGGTATTTTTCGTTAATCTTGCACTTGCAAAATTTAACAGTACTTGCTCAAATTGTTTGGACAACTCACAAGCACTTGCAAAATACTTGAACACCTAAAAAGTTTTCGGTTAAAGTGCTTGGAAAACTGCAAAGTGCTCGGTTAAAGTACTCGATTGAAATAATTGGGAAATCAGCGAAATACTTGGTTAAAATACTTGGGAAATTAAAAAGAAATACTTGGTTAAAGTACTTGGCTAACTCACGTCGAAAATTTCAAAAAAAAATGTATTTATATATAAAAATCGAATAAACAATTTAATTGTATTTTTTTGGTAGCTCCAGCACTACTTATTTCTCAAGGCAATGATGATAATTAGGGCCAAAGCACTTTCTTGGAAGTACGTTATTAAAAATACTACTTCGAACATAAAAAAAATACTTCGTTAAGAATAATTTGGAAAATAAAAAAAGTACTTCGAAGTATTTTTATAATTAGAAAATTACTGTGCTCAAAGTGCTTGAAAAAGGGAACGAGTGTAGGTACTGTTTTGAGAGATTGTTTGAAAATATCAAAGTACTTGGCTAACGCACTTGGAAAATTGCAAGGTATTTTTCGTTAATCTTGCACTTGCAAAATTTAACAGTACTTGCTCAAATTGTTTGGACAACTCATAAGCACTTGCAAAATACTTGAAAAACTAAAAAGTTTTCGGTTAGAGTGCTTGGAAAACTGCAAAGTGCTTGGTTAAAGTACTCGATTGAAATAATTGGGAAATCAGCGAAATACTTGGTTAAAATACTTGGGAAATTGAAAAGAAATACTTAGTTAAAGTACTTGGCTAACTCACGTCGAAAATTTCAAAAAAAAATGTATTTATATATAAAAATCGAATAAACAATTCAATTGTATTTTTTTGGTAGCTCCAGCACTATTCATTTCTCAAGGCAATGATGATAATTAGGGCCAAAGCACTTTCTTGGAAGTACGTTATTTAAAAATACTACTTCGAATATAAAAAAAATACTTCGTTAAGAATAATTTGGAAAATAAAAAAAGTACTTCGAAGTATTTTTATAATTAGAAAATTACTGTGCTCAAAGGGCTTGAAAAAGGGAACGAGTGTAGGTACTGTTTTGAGAGATTGTTTGAAAATATCAAAGTACTTGGCTAACGTACTTGGAAAATTGCAAGGTATTTTTCGTTAATCTTGCACTTGCAAAATTTAACAGTACTTGCTCAAATTGTTTGGACAACTCATAAGCACTTGCAAAATACTTGAACATCTAAAAATTTTTCGGTTAAAGTGCTTGGAAAACTACAAAGTGCTTGCTTAAAGTAATCGATTGAAATACTTGGGAAATTGAAAAAAAAAATACTTGGTTAAAGTACTTGGCTAACCCACGTCGAAAATTTGAAAAAATACTTCATTAAAGTACATGCAAAACAAAAATTACATGGAAAACAAGAAAGGTACTTCGTCAAAGCACTTTGCTCACGTGCATCGAAGATTTAAAAAAGTACTTGACTAAAGTACTTGGAAACTTAAAAAAAACTTCATTAAACTAATTGGGAAGCTTAAAAGTACTTGGTTAAAGTGCTTGGAAAACTAGAAAGTACTTGATTGAGGTACTAGGATTAAAGTGCCGGGACAGCAGTAAAAAAAATCCTCCATCAAAGTACTTGGATTAAAAAAAACCAGTGCACGTACTTAGAAAACGAAAAGAAAGCTCATGTTTTTTTCAAAATCAATCGAATCCTCGAAAAGTATTTTTTTAACTAAAAAAAATACTTCTTTCCAAGTACTTTAGGATGGGGAGTGTTAGTTTGCCTAAAGTACTTTGAGGGTGAACAAGTACTCAGGGTATTTGAAAAATAATGAAAAATGACACTTTTTTTTTCAATACGCGAAAAAAAAGGACAAAGTACTGTAGCAAAGTACGCCGGTAACGTACTTTTTCCTTTTTTCTTCAAATTTAAACCATATCGATACTGAAAATCAAGGGTCAACATCGAAAAATTTGATTTCTTTTTTTTTCACTGACCTGTGTTTTCGGCTCGTTCAACGCAGCCTCGAGAGCGAGCATAACACCCCGGAATATCTGATCGAGTGTTATCTCCTTTGGCTTCCATTTTTTGCCACCCTCAACGAGCAACAATCTCACACCGTCCTTGCAACGAATCGGCAATGGTGTTATTACACCGGAAGTCAATATAGCTCGCTCGTTGCTCGGCAAAAGACCTTTGCACATCCGCGGACGATCCACGCGATATTTGTAAAAACGTTTCATCTGAAATTTGAAATTTAAAAAAAAAACGCAAGGCATAAGAGGCACAATGGCGAGCGAAAAAAAAAAAAAATTTCCGCAAAATTCCATTTGCACATTGCCTCGTCATACATTTGCCATTTCGTCATTAGCAAAGTCTTCCGATGTGAGCAAATACAAACTGTGATATTTACGCTTCAACGAGACGTGAAAATGTTATTTGCAGAAATTTGCATTTAACTGAATTTAAAAAAAAAAAATACGTTTAATAATATATTTCAAAAATAAATTTCCAAGAAAAATTTTATAAAAAATTCAATTAATTTTCATCGATCTTAATTAATAACATTTAAAAAAAAATTTCATCGTTTATGAACAAAAATTTGTTCAATCATTGATTAGTAATAAAATTTTGTGCCTCACGAGATTGAATGCCGGAGTTGCATACCACTTGCAGGGTCTCAGAAATTTTTTGTAAAAATCATCGTCGTCGGGAACCTTGAAATTCGCTTCACCTGCAAATTTTATATTTACGAATTAACAGGAAGAAGAAAAAAAAAAAGAAGAAGAACTTCGATGTAAGATACTCGTGTTTTCGGGAAGCTATTTTTTTTTTTTTCGTAATAACGCAGAGGTCGCGGTATATAATTATTGCTTGCAAATGGATCTAATCAACATATCCGTTGGTGTTGTAGCCTGAGACATTAAATTGAAAGGCGCACTGACGCTTCGACGTCGCGTATAAGTAGTTGTCATCACGATGACATCGACGAATTTTATGCCACAAATGAAAACATGGTACGAAAATAATAATAATAATAATAATAGCGTAAAGTATGTTTTTAGAGCAATAATGTCTGAAAAAGTAAAAAACTACAATATTGACAGGTAGCGATCAAAAATACTGTGATGATTAAGCGTCGAAAATAATTTGACGTTCAATATCGTTAAAGATACTTCGATGTCTAAACGTCAAAACTAATTTGCCATGTAACTGTCAAAAATATTTTGACGTGCAGCTGTAAAAAAATGTTTGTTTCAAAGCATAAAATACTGTCAAAAAAAATCCCCCAAAAATACCTTTTTGTAACTGCTGTCACAGTGCCCTCCCTCCCCCCCTCTTACTTAACTGCCTTCTATAAATTACAAATTACAAAAGTATTTTATACATTTTGTGACACTTGCGTATTTTGTCATCCAGCGGATTATCATGATTGTCATTATTATTATCGTTAGGTTGTGATCTATATACTACCCAACGCATACCTCGTCCACTTTTTATTCAACAAGAACAATTGCAAAACAAATTATCTGCCATTTTTTTTTTTCGAAAAGTAAAATAAAAAATTTTAAATCCTATACGGCGCACAGGGAAAAAACGATAGTTATGAGTTTGATCAGCTGTTCGGGGCAATTTTCAAGGTCAAAATTACTTGACCAAACTCGGAACATCGTATCGTGATCTTGGTTTATAGCCATGAATATTTGTGATCTGACGTAAACTCGCTGAGATAAAGCATTTTTACGAGAAACCTCGTTTGAAAATATCGAAACGTTGCTGTATTGCGCGGGTGTTGATCCGCGACTCACTTCACACCGGAGAGCTCGGCCACACCCGGACTCTGCACTACTTGGGGTCTTTTACTTGTCCACGTGAAGTTTGTGTTTTCTATTAATGGGAATTTTGACGGTTGTGTTGTCTTTTTTTTTATGCACAACGGTGCTTCAACCAAAATTAACAATAGGACTAATTGCAACTGTTATTAATAACTAATGAGTTTAAAAACTAAAAAAATTAAAATTGAAAAATGTTCTTTGGGCTGCAAAATAAATTTTATAAGGGTGAAATAATTCAAGATAAAGTACTTGTGTAATATTTTTTACAACAATTTTGTCAATAAAATATTAATGTTTTTTTTTAACTTTTCACTTTAGCCTTATCCAAACGTTCTAATTGGTTGGCAAATCCATTTATTTCATGTCAGCCTGTACATGTTACGAGTAAACACAACGAATCGTCAAAATGTGATTATACCACTCAATGACTCGTGTGAGTTGTTGCGCAATCGGTTGACTTATAACCGCGTCAGGTAAAATCTTTAACCCGTTGGTAGCCCATTGTCGCATCAATAGAAAAATAGGAAATAAAAGAAACTCTCCGATTGTTAAATCGGAAATTCGTTTTTAAATGACAAAATTCGAAAAATATTTGTTTCGTCACTAAAATTCGATTTCATCGTCGTTAATTAAATTTAAGAAAAAAAAACTTATCGAATTAAACGTAATATTTTTTTCAAAAAATACTAAAAAATGTTTTAAAAGAGCTTTGCATTGTAAAATTCCATTTTTATTTCTCCCCTAAATATGTATCAATATTAAATTAAGAATTAAATAATGATGAATAAAAAGAATCGAGAAAAAATAAGAACTTTTATGGTAAAATTGCAATAAACAATTTTTTGTTGAGTTGACCTCGAAGATATATTTTTTTTTTTTAATTATTATTTCTATTTCCACACAATCTTACGACTTACGGCTCCAAGAAAATAATTGATTCGTTGAATGAAGAATTAACAAAAAAAAAAATGCAATATCTACAACTGCAAAGAATTCTTCGAGAAGTGCACGAATTTTTTTGTCGAAAGGGTTCCTGGAACTCTCGTCTCGTTCTGTTCACCGAGTGTCAGTACAATCATCTCGTAATGAAAGAAAGTGAGCTCGTCGAGTGCCAAGGCCAAAAGGGAAAGAAGACTGGCCACTGTGAGTTTTTTTTTTTTTCTTTTTTTTTACCATTATAACCTTCAGATATATGGGGCTTTTCGATCAAAATTGGACCAAAACCCCTCACCATTAAGAAAACATTTTACATGTTATTGAGCTGTTTCAATTGATAACTAATTAATCAAATTAATTGTCAGCTAATTGAATTATTTAAATATTAACTAAATCGGTGGTTAATTTCATCGTTGAATAATTAAATTACTGACCAAATGTGTAATTAATACAACAATTGTGGCAATTCACGATTAATTAATTAACTATTGACTCGAGTAATTAAACAAAAATGATTAAAAACGTAATATTTCGAAAATTTAGAATTTGGACCATGCCCATATTCGAAAATATCTCCTGAGTATGCGTTTTACTTTCATTTTCGAATTTTAGGTTAAACTTTTTTTTCACAATTCGAATAAAATAACATTTTTTGGCGAATAAAAAATTGAAAATAAAATGAACTAAAATTCCAGTGAAATTTTAATCAACTCCAGTACGTTGTATCGATACTTTTTTATTATTTACACTTAATTTTGTTAGAAATGAGATTCGAGATGTAAAAAAAAAAATCTCGAGTATTGGGCTGAAGACGAAAGGACCTATAGGGCCTTTCAAATCTGTACGAGGAACAGCCTCAATTTGGACTCGGTTGATGATATTAAAAACATCTTCATGGTTATGTATTATATGCGGTAGTCTACGCTACTTTGACGGATGATTCAACTTCAGTTATTTTTTTTTTTTTTTATTTCGTCGCTAAATTTTCTCTCATTTCCTCACGATATAATAATCATTTGAGCATTTTTTCAAACATTTCTCTCGCATAAATTTCGATAAATGAATTTTTTTATTGCTAGGCATTTCATGCTACCAGAATTCATGGGCTATAACTTTTTATTGCCAAAAGATATCGTCACGAATGACTATGAAAAAAAAAAAAAAAATCTCAACCAGAAACAATGAAAAATATTCCGAGCACCTTGAGACCTCGACGAAGTCAACATTAAAAATTTTATTTTTCAAAAAGTAAGCCTCAATATCTTGTTTTTTTTAATAGTTACACAAAAATTCTCGACTCAAAAACCAAATTTTTCAAAAACACAGCCCAGAGTTAGTATTTTTTTCTGTTTTTTTTTTAATTATATTTTATAAAAAATTTTCAAATTTCCAAAATTCGTTTCAAAATATTTCAAAAAAAAAAAGTAACAAAATTCTCAAATACTCGTTTGCTCACGAGGAAACGAATTGAAAAAAAAAAAAATTAGGAAATAAATGATCAAAAGTGAAAATTTGATGAACAGTGGCATACATTGCCAAGCATCTTCGTGTAATGATGTAAGAATTTTAATCGAGCGTGACAAGGCCAATCAGAATCTCACGTCAATTCACTTTCGGTATTTTTATTTTGTCTCATATCGAGATTTTTTTTTTTTCAAATATCAATGAATTTTTGTTTTACTAAAAGAATTAAAAAATGAGATTTTTTTTTAAATTACATAACCCAATACGATTTTATGGCGAAAGAAATAAAGTTAATTTTTTGCTCTCCATAATCGTAATTCAATTATAACGTTAAATCAGATTAATTCGTGTTGATTAAAATTTTTTAAATTAAATTACCTTTGACCAATTCGCGAATTTCCGCGAGTGCCTGTGCGACGACCTCGTCCGTCTCGCGAAGCTCTTTTCTCGCTCTCATTGTCCATTCATCGTCGAGATCTTCGGGCTCGAATTTAATCTCGACACTGCCAACTTTGAGGGAAGGTGATTTTTTCGCACGCTCGATAAGAGCTCCCCTCTCGTCCATGGCAGTCGATTTGACATTTGACATCTTCGGAGTCCTATTTTATTATTATTATTATTATTATTATTATTATTATTATTAAATCGATCCTTTCTTTTATTCATTAATTTTTTCATGACAATTAAATTGATGCTACAGGCCCAAATTGATAATTAATCGTCTGATTATCGAGCAATTGTTTCATCACTGATTAATATATTAATTGGCACGATTTAAAATTGAAAAAAAATTATCAATTGATCACGTAATTGTTGATGAGAAATTTAATTACCAATTACCGATTATTAATTAATGAGTAATCAATTATTTCATCGATATATCTAACTGTCAAATCGAATTGACGATTAATCGTGCAATCGTCAGACGTTGACTGATCTGCTAATTAATCATTGAATTCTCTTAATACACCTAATCGAGGTGAGAAAGATGCTAATTATCACTAAAATCTGTCCTCAAAATTCCATACAATCTTTATTATGATATCGTCAACGAGATTAAAAAAAAAACAAAACAAAACAAAACAAATTGCGATATAAAAAAACCGATGTAAAATCACGATTTCCTTATCTATCCGAAGCACATGGAGAAATAAAAAGTTAAATATGTACTCTGGCTCTATTGAAACTCGACAATTGACAATTGACAGTGAAATGAAAAAAAAAAATTTAATAACTCGAGTCTCTCGTTGAACGAGTGAAAGTTTACGACGATTACTTGTGCACAGAATATTCAGGTTGAGCCAATAAAGATTTTTTTTTTCACAATGATACTCGCTGACGTTGGTAACGAATCGTTAAAAAAAAAAAAACGAAAAGCAACTTGTTTTTTCACCTCGAATTAAAATCCTCGCGAACTTCACTTTACTTTTTGTCTTTTGACATTAATATAACATGTATCCACAAAACAGCTTTCTCATCCACGTGGAACTTTCACTTTCCCATGTTCTAATAAAAATTAAAAAAAAAAAAAAAATAATACAATCTCCCTTTTTATCAATTTTCGGAAAAAAATTTCAAATTATCATTCTTCCAAATTAATAAATATCTTGATAAATCACTTACGAGAGATTTCCTCGTTGAGGAATCTGCTAGAAATAATTTTTTTTCTATTGTTTTTATAAAAAAAAAATTTTAATTTTTTTATAAGAAATATTTTTTATAAAAATACTTTTAATATTTTTTTTCTTCAAATTATCAACTTTTCCCAAGAATATTTTTTTTGGTTTTCAATTCCTCGATTTACGCGCGATTTTACGATTAACCGCGATGCATGAACGACAGTGGTGGACTGATGCTCAGGATTTTGCGCCGGTTCGCGGTGTTGTTGCGGCGAGAACCTTATAATTCCGGCTGTTATTCTCTCGGGTATATAACGAGAAAGCGGAAATCTCATTTCCCCCACTCTTTTTTTTTCCATTTCGTTCAATTTAATGTTTTTACTTTTTTTTCTTTCACTCACACGCATGATTTTTATTCGTGAATAAAATCACTGAATCACTTTTCTCGTTAATACGTAATATTAATGTAAAGTACATTTCCGTTTCGTGTATACTTTCACGTTGTACTCGGTCTCGTAGAGGAGGCTCAGATACTCTCACAAATATTCGTGTATATGTACACGTGTGTATGCTGAACGTTCGAGAGGCTTAAATTCATTCACAAATACTTTCACCGAATTACGAACGGATTTCCGACTCATAATGACAGTTTTATACGCTGAGACGAAATATTCGTACTTTTGAGAACACTTTTGGACACTCAAATACATTTTTATACGCTTGCATACATTCGTACACTCAAAAATACTTTTATAGAGTCGAATACACTTTCATACGTTTAAAGAAACTTTTATACGCTCAAATACACTTTTATACACCCAGATATACACTCAAATACACTTTTCGCACTCAAATACACTTTCACGCGCACAATTATACTTTTATACACCCAAATATACTTTTAAACACTCAAATATACTTTTAAATACTCAAATATACTTTTATGGGCCGAAATATACTATTAAACACTCAAATGTATTTTTACACACTCAAATACACTTTTATACAAGCAAATACACTTGTATACACACAATGACACTTTTATAAACACTTGAATACGCTTTTGTCCACCTAAATATACTTTCAAACACTCAAATATACTCTTACACACTTAAATATACTTTCAAATACACTTTCGCTTACCTAAATTTCTTTTTAAACGCTCAAATATACTTTTACTTACCAAAATTTACTTTTAAACACTCAAATATACTTGTATACACTTCAATACTCACTCACCAATGTTCCCTTGCCCTTTTAAACACCCAAATATACTTTTATACGCCTTAATATATTATTAAACACTCAAATATACTTTTTTACGAACTAATACACTTATATCCACTCAAATGCTCTTTTGTAAGCACTTAAATACACTTTTATAAACTCACATATACCTTCATACCCACAATTACACTTTTGAACACCTAATATACTTTCAAGCACTCAAATATACTTTCACTTACCTAAATTTCTTTTTAAACGCTCAAATATACTTTTAATTACCTAAATATACTTTTAAACACTCAAATGTACTTCAATACACGAAAAAATAGTTTCAAACATTCACGAATACTTCCTGACAGTCACGATCACCCACCAATATTCCCATACACTCAAAAATCCCTCAAACACACTGCGATGTATCGTAAAATACCTCTAGACACTCACGAATATTTAAATACATTCTCAATCACTCAGGTAAATTCGTGGTCACTCGCCAAGACTGACGTACCCACGAAAAAGCTTCCAGACGCTCAAAAACATTGCCCAACACTTTCAATCGTCCAATGAGAATCCTCAGATCACTCAAATACACGCGAAAAATACTTTCAGACATTCATGAAAACGTCACATGTACTCTCAATCACTCAAGGACATTAACGGTCATTCTCCAGCACTTTCGTGCACCCCAAAAAATTTCTTGAAATTCGCAAATTCTTCCATACATTCTTGATCGCTCAATGAAACTCAGGATCACTCAAATACACTCGAAAATACTTTGAGGCGTCATGATACTCGTTTTAAAGACATTTTCATCGTCATGTTGAAAAAAATCATTTACTTCAATTCTTTATTATTCTTTTTCAACGCACAACTCGTACATATGGAAGTTTCCAGTACTCTCTGCGACTCCGTATGCATGTTTGCCGGATACTTGAATATCAGAGCAACGAAAAGAGCTATATATATTATAATTAACGATGAAATATTTAAAGAGGTCTAGTGTCAATGCGCGTGTTGAACGTTATAACTCGACCAGTGGAATTAATAATAGTGATCACGTTACTGCGGTAACACACGCTCACACCTAATACCAACACAATGTACTTTCGACTAAGAATTTTTTTTTTACTTAAAATAGTTTTCAAAAAAGCGTAACGGAGGTTGGTGAAATATTTTTTTTTTAAATCAGTCACTGTACCTGAAAGTGTTAACAATGATATAAAAAAAAATGTGGAATCGAATCCTAGTCAGCGGATGTCAAAAGTAGATCAAGTTTGAAATGATCCATGCATATGTATGGTACATTTCGATTTTACGTTCAATTTATACAAGCCTCGTTTTGAGAGCAGTTAAAACATTTATGCACCTAGGATGCGTGACATTATAAAGTAAAACGAATTCCGGCTTCAATGAAATTTCGCACTTCCGTTTTATGGAAATGATTTGCTTGAGCTTTTTTTTGTTTCCTTACCTCGTCCAGACGTACGATGACGATTGAGCCGCAGTCGATGATTTTTAATCGAATGACTAACATCGGGACGTCAAAGGAATATTTCAGAAAACGGTATTTTTTTTTTTTTGCAAATATATATATATATTTTTTAATTTCATTACAATTCTATTGTATACGTTTATTTGCGAGAAACAAAAATGTTTTTTCTTCCATTAAAAAATAAATCGAAACTTTTCACGTACATTTTTGCATTGTTTTATCCACACGTATTAGATGGATTAATTTTATTCTCGGGTAATTAATTTTTTTTTTTTTTTTTTTTTGCACGAGAACGATCTTTTATCTTTTTGACGGTTTTGCTGATGGATTTTTTTTTTCACTGTATTTTCATTTTATGCTGCACACATTTTCAGTAATCGTCCATTAATCGTGACAATTTGGCTTCTTTTTTTAATTCGCACACTTAACTAAGTGCCCAGTCGACCAATCATTGCGTGCATTTTAATTAATATTGTATATTTTTTCGAGTCCATCAGTCTCTGTCAATTATTGTGGTTTGACGTATCCATAAGTGTTCCATTCTGAAAGGCCAACGTTTTTTTTTTTTTTTTTTTTTTTTTTTTCTTTCATTGTCACGATATCGTGTGTTTGATATTGGGTACAAAGGTCAACGAACAGAGCGGTCAGATAATGCGTGATAAAAAAAAAATGCTCTTGTGGGTGGAACGCGCGAGCTTGTGAATGGAGAAATTATGCCACGAAATAAATCGAAATTCACTATTGCAGTATTAGAAAAGAATTCATATTGTGTTTTTCTTTTTACGATTGGTAATGAGAATTTTTTTTTTTTGTAACGACTCATCAACAACAATTGATTGATAAATTTATAATTAAACTTAGTGGTTTTATTCACAGATTGGTTGTTAATTGTAACGAATATGTCAATTAATTGAAACCTGTAGAGGTGATACCATTGGAATTGAACGAAACGTAAGATTGAAGCGTGTAGAGTTGAAACGCGCGGAGATCAAACGTGCAGAGTTCAAGCGTGCAAATTTCAAGCGTGCATCGATAAAATGTGCAGGATTCAAACGTGCAGAGTTAACACGTAAAGTGTTTAAACGTGCAAGGTCCCAACGTGCAGATTTAGAACGTGCAGAGTTCAAACGTGCAGAGTTCAGGGGTGTAGATTTCAAGCGTGCGGAGTTAAAACGTGCATAGTATAAACGTGCAGAGTACAAACGTGTAAAATTCAAACGCATAGAGCTCGAAGGAATAGAGTTTAAGCTCGTAGTATTGAAACGTCGGAAGATAAAACGAGTACAGTTGAAATGAGTGGATTTGAAGCGAGTAGAATTGAAAGATGCAGGTTGAAACGCGTAGGTGCAAGCGTGCGGGTCGAAGCTTCCAAGCTGAGACGCATGGAGTTTAAAAGTGTAGGGTTGAACCGCGTGTGCGGTTAGGCTGTGTAGGATGGAAACGCGTGTAATTCTAACGTACGGGATTTCAATGTGTAAGATCGGAGTGTGCGGAATTTAAATGCGCAGGATTAAAATGCGTAAGTTTTAAATATGCGGAATTTCAATGTGTAAGATTGAGCCGTGGAGGGTGGGGATGTGCGGGATTGAAACGGGTAGAATTGAAATATTTAAGGTGTAGACGCGCGGGATCGGGGCGTGTGGGATTGATGAATTTTGAATGGGAAACTGTAGGATTGAAACGTGCGCGATTTAGCCACGTGAGATTGAGCTGTGTACGGTTGAAGGGTGCAGGGTTGAAGCGCGCATGGCTGAAACGTGTACGGTTTGAGGATGTAGCATTGGGAAGTGTGGGATTGGGGCATATGAAGGATTGAAAAGCGCAGGAATGGAACGTGTTAGGTGGCTGTGTGCGGCATTGAAAAGCGCAAGGCCAGATCGTGTAGAATAGAAACGTGTAGGATTGAATCGTGCATGATCGGGGTGTGTAGGACTGGAGAACGCGCGATTCGCGAGCGAATCATTGGCCCATGTAGGAATGAAGAATGCAGACTTGGCGAGCGTGTGGTTAAGCCGTGTAGGATTGAAGTATGTAGGATTGGATCACGCGCGGTTGGGTTGTGCACGATTTCGCAGTGTAGGATTGAATCGTACAATATCGCGCCATGTAGGATTGCTGTGTGTGTGATTGGAGCGTGTAGGATTGAGGTATGTAGGATTGGACCATGCGCGGTTGGGCTGTGCATGATTTCGCAGTGTAGGATTGAATCGCACAATACCGCGCCATATATGATTGCTGTGCGTGTGTGATTGGATCGTGTAGGATTGAATCGCCTATGATTGGGGCATGTAGGACTGGAGAGCGCGTGATTTACGAGCGAATGATTGGACCATGTAGGAATGAAGAATGCAGGTTTGGCGAGCGCATGGTTAAACCGTGTAGGATTGACGTGAGCAGGATTGGATCATGCGCGGTTGAGGTGTGTACGACTTCACGGTGTAGGATTGGATCGTGCAATAGCGCGCCGTGTAGGATTGTTGCGTGTGTGCGATTGGCGCGTGTAGGGTTGGAGTTTGTAGGGTTCATGCGTGTAGAATTGAACCGTGTGAGATTCAAGGGCGCAGGATTGGAGCCTGCGTGGTTGGAGCGTGGAGGGTTGGAGCGTGAGGGGTTGAAGAATGAAGGGCTGGAACGTGTAGGATTAGAGCGTGCTGGATCGAAGGGTGCAGGATCGAAAACCCGTACAGGGTTGAGGCTGTAATTTAATTCAAAAAACAAAAAAAAAAAGAAAAGGAAATCAGATATTTGTTTACTTTCAATCGCACTCACGTTTTATGCTATCCTCGCAATTGTCGATCGTCGGATACCAGTCGGCGGCTGTATAATCAATTTCAGGCAACTGTCCACCATAATTTTTTGGCAAATGACTCGGCGCCATGTGTGCATGAAGCGAATTCATCTTCGTGCCGTGAAAGTACATCCGCTTCCTGAGCTTCTCGCGGATAAACGGCTTGAACATCCGCCAAACGATGTCAAAGAGAAACGGCTGTTTGACAAAATGAACCTCCTTGAGTCGCAGTGGCATTGCGTCCTGAATAAATGACAGTAGCCTCATGCTAAACGACGGCGTTAGACCCATCACTTGCTTCATCGACAAACCATCGAAATCCATTATTACGACCACACCGTGTACCTGAAATTAATCGTTGGAAAAAAAAAATAAAAATAAAAAAATAAACAAAAAACAAAACAATCGATTTATCATTGAACAATTATAACAACTAATTAATCGTTAATTTGGAAATTATGACAATTCGTTGTGATCTTTTTTTTTACGTCAAATTATTTTTTTTTTTTTAATGAATTTATTATTAATTCTGTAATGATGAATCCATAAACGTATCATTCCATCGAATTATGAATTAATTTACACGAATATAATTATCATCGATGATGATAATCAATTGATCAGTATATAATGTGACAGAGATGAACGATTTACGTTTCTCATCGAAAATAATTTTCGTGGATTGCCCGATACAATAGTAAGTACGATAAAATATTACGAAATTTATAATTCAATGATCGAGCTTAATCTTATCAAGTAAAATGAAGAAAAGATTGTCCGGTACCCTTTACAATACATTGTAATGTCGTTAATCAGCATTGTATTAATATTGAATCGATTTATATCGCACAATGCAATAATATCATCCGAGATCGTATTAATAAAAATTATATTTGACCGCATCGATCTTATCGATTGAAAAAAAAAAAACTTTATTTTTTAATTCAACTTTTCTTTTTGAAGAAGCAAAGATCACTTATGACTCTCGCTACCTTATCAATTTTCTTAACTCTCTCTCTCTCTCTCTTCACAAAATTCCGATAGTCCTCGACCCTTGAACCGATTTCACATATCTTAATCACGCACACACACATTTCTTTTTTTGTATCTTCCAGCTAAGCCTTGTTACATGGATACTTATCGTGGAGCAAAGTACGATTTGATATTTTCGATTCTGTCTCTCTCTCTCTCTCCTCTCTATGAGACTCTATCTTTGTACATATTTCTATTTTTAATTCAATTTTAAGACGTGAAAATTTCATACAACCGACGAGTCTTGATTTCCTCGTGAAGAAAAGCTTAAAATAATTCAGCTAATCATAATTTTTTGTTAATTTCATTTCTATCCAATTGTCAAATGTAATATATATCGAGGTGTGCCAAAAAAAAAAAAATTTTTTTAACGAAATATTAAAAAAAAAAAAAATATTCCACTTCCTTGAACATTTGTTTTAATTTAAGATTATACGTAAATGAAGATGAGCTATGAGCAATTGAGTGCAAGAGGTGCCTTATTTTTATGTTACTGTTGACGAATGAGGCACCACTTGGAATTTATTGACAGAGTTCCCTCCTCGCAAAGTGTACTTCCGAGTCAAAGTCTACACCTTTATAGTGCGAGGAACAAACAAAAAATTTTAGGGTACTCTAATATATATGTATTAAAGTGTCCTAAAAAAATTCATGTATACACAATTTATAAATATATATACATACATACATAATTAAAAATGGTACGGATGATTTGTTTGAGGTTCGTTCGACACGTGTATATGCTCTCATTGATCTTGGCAATGACCATTTTTTCCTTATTACCAATGTCGTTAAGAGTCTTGTTTTTCTGGTCGTTGTGTCAAGAGTCAAGTCATCAAGTCATCACGGTCACCTCCATTTGGGATATTGGTAAATTATTAAGAATTGCTAATTAAAAATTACTACGGAAATGATTTTGGAATAAATAATGTACAATTGTAAAATGTGTAACTTGTCCCATGTCAATTGGAAACAAAATTGGATTGTCCAGCTGTCCCTTATGAATTAAAATATACAGCTTTAACATGCACGACTGTCCCGCGTAAATTGTAAATAAACATTTTGATATCCAACGATCCCTAATCGATTTAAATTTACATTGATAAGTTGTGCAGCTGTCCCATCTAAAAGTTGCAAATAAAAATTGCATAGTCGAGCTGTCCCTTATAAATTGAAAATTATAATTGTACATTACGCAACTGTCCCCTGTAAATTACAAATTATAATCCTAACAGGTTTAACTGTCCCATGGCAGTTGCAAATAAAAATTCAATTGGCCAGTTGTCCCTTGTGAATTAAAGTATACAATGATGTACAACTGTCCAATGTAAATTGCAAGTAAAAATTGTTAAATTCAACCGTCTCTTAGCAATTAAAATTTTCAATTTTAAGTTGTACAGCTGTCCCGTCTTAATTGCAAATAAAAATCGAATTATCCAGCTGTCCCTTGTCAATTACGTATTACAATTGTAAGATGCACTACTGTCCCATGTCGATTGGAAATAATAATTGTATTATACAAATATTCATCATCAACGAAAACTCTACGATTATAAGTTGTGTAACTGTCCCATCTAAATTGCAAATAACAATTGGATCGACCAGCGGTTCCTTGTAAATTATAAATTACAATTTCAAGTTGCGTAAGTATCCTTTATAAATTAAAAATTACAATCCGTGACGTGTCCAACTGTCCCGTGTTAATTGCCAATAAAAATTGTATTATCCAATTGTCCCGCATCAATGAGAACTTACAATTGGGATTTGTGTAACTGTCCCGCGTAAATCGAAAATAAAAATTTTCAAATACAACAGTCCCTTATCAAAGACAATGTACAACTAAAATTGTGATTCAAATTGAAATGTCCTGCTGTCCCGTATAAATTAAAATTTACAACCTCAAGAAGTTTACCTTGGACATGAGAAATAATTTTTTTCAACAATTAACCATCCCTTGTGAAAATAATCCCAATTTTTTTTTTTGTTTTTCTACAAATGTATAAAACCCAATCGATCATAATTTCTTTACATACACGATTTTAATGAATAAATAAATGAATAAATAAATTTTACCTGAGTCTCGGGCTCCAGAAGTGCAGCCTCGTGAATGAGATAAAAAATTCTGAACATCTGATCGGCATTGACCTTCGATGGATCCCACGATTTTCCGGCATTAACCACGAGCACTCGTCTTCTCTTGTGATCACGATTTTTCAAAACGTTAACAACGTTGTTCTCCATTATAGCGGTTCTCTCGTCGCATGGCAAGAGATTGTCGATCAGTGCCGCGTGTTTTACTTTAAAATCGGCAATTCTCTGCATAAGGGCGTACGAACTTTCGGGATAAAATTTGCATGGACGAAGGAATATTATGAGAAAATCATCGTCCGTTCTGTAATGAAGAGTCTTGTCCTCTGAAAGTTAAGTAAAGAAAACTTGAATAATAATGATAATAATAATAATAATGATAATAATAATAATATAATACTTAATATAATAATTAATATAATAATAATTAATATAATAATAATTAATATAATAATAATGAATATAATATTAATTAATATAATAATAATACAATATTTAATATAATATTATTATTATTATTATTGTGAATTTTTAAATTGTTCGTTATTCAAGAAATTGATATTGCGTGACGATCGGTAATTTGTCAAAAAAGAAGAAAAAAAAATTAGACACTGATTGAAAAATTGATGGTCGGATTATTCTCGTTGAAAAAAAAAAAAAAATCTGAAGTGATCCTCGTTATTTCGTATTTTTCCGACAAGCTTCACTCTCGTTTTAAAGAACACATCCATGATTGCAATGAAAATTAATGAAACAAGACATGCATATATAATTCTATGTACATCGAAGGTGAAATTTTATTATTTTTATTTTTATTTTTTTATGAAAGTCTTGAACCAGCAGTTTCATAAATCTTTTTATGAAAAAAAAAATATATATATCTTTCTGTATTTTATCGTAAAATACGAGCGATCTCTGAACTCTCTTGATTTTTCGCTCAAATTGTGGATATGAATTATTAAAATTTACAAAAGATAAGGGGAAAGATGACCGTGCTTGACCCTTTTGATTTTTACGTGCAAGATACTCGTTGTAATAATAATGATAACAATAATGATTATTATTATTGGTATTATTATTATTATTGAGAATTAATTAATCTGTAATTTTTTTTATACACCTCAGGGCAATAAACCACGGTTTATTTCCCTGAGGTGTATAAAAACTTTTTGCCCTGTAGAGAATAATATACTATTTCAATAAAAATTTTCTCTTTAGGGTCAATCAGTCCGTAATTATGCTTAAAATTATTATTATTATTTTTTTTTTTCATTTATTCTCAATTATTCGATAAAACGATATTTAAACGATGAGCAGTAAGTGAACAAATAAATAAATAAATAAATAAAATAAGTGTCATGAGAGACAAAAAATCTTTGAAATTTGCACAAATGCACGAGTTAAAAGATTCTAATTAATGATATCTGTTTCGATGATTCTGGTAATTAAAAAAAAAAAAAAAAAAATTTATCGAAGATAAGAAAATCATCGATATCGAATTGATCTCGTTGATCTCACGATAATGTGGCCCGGAAAAAAAATTTTGAAATCGCTATTATAATTATAAATTTCAGAAAATCAACGAAAAAAAAAAAAACAACTTACCCTCCAGGAGTTTACGCAACGCGATAATTCCTTCTTTGACATTTTCCTCGGTCTCTCGTAATTCCTCCTCGGCGAGTCGTCTCGTCTCCTCGTCAAACGGTCCAGTCACAAGCTCGAAGGACATGGTACCGGAAATTTTTTTTTCTACGTTTCTCTCGTAATCCGAAAGAACAATATTTTTTTTTTTATATAAAAAATGGGGAGATTTAAAAAAAACGTGTCTGAGTGAAAATCACTGTAACCCCTTGTGATCCTGCCGGCCCAACGTCCGGAATATATCTGTGATCGAGTACCACGGGGAAGCTCTTGTTCTTCGTGTCTTCAGTACACACAATCTTTGACCATATTCAAAGTCCAATCGGATTCGAGGGAATCATTGAACATGTGCGTGCAATATATATATATAAATATATATATGATACTTTTGTCCATATCAAGAAAGAGAGCAATGACGATATGATCTAACATCGTCATTACTCTTCTTTTTTGTATTGCACGAGGCATTCAACGCCGATAAATAACTATAATTAACAATATCAATATTTAACAGTCGATCGTAATTAAAAATTATCATAGTTATATTTAACGTTCGCTTTGGTAAATTCAAGATTAATAATTTAAATGAGTAACTCTTGGATATAAATTATTAACTATATTCGAATATCGTGTGAATTATTATTGTAAAATTAAAATTCAAATTTCAGTACGTGGCTGTCACTTGGAAAATTCATAATTACCGTTGTAACGTGCGACTTGCCCTTGTAAGCTACGAATAACAGTTTATAAATTAAAACAAAACAAAAATCACGGTGCATCAAAAATTACGATTGTAATGTTCAACTTACCGTTGTAAATTAAAAATAACGGTTATAATATGTAATCTGCCCTTGTAAAATATTAATTATTATTTTAATATACAATTTGACCTTTTAAATTACATATAAAAGTTTTAACATGTAATCATCCCTTATGAATTACAAATCACAGTTGTAATATGTAAGCTGCCGCTATGAATTAAAAATTATACGATAGTATGATGCAACTTGCCCTTATAAATTTCAAACTAGAGTCGTAATATTTGAGTCTCCCTTTTTTAAATTAGAAATTACAATTAAAACATGTAACTATTTCTAATAAGTCGAAAATTACCATTGTAATATACAACTTGCCCTTATGAATTACAAATTACATAAATAATATGTAATTTTCACTTATGAATTACAAATTACAGCTGTAATATGTAAACTGCCCCTATAAATTATACATTACAATAGCAATTTGTAACTGTCCCTTACAAATAACAAATTACAGCTGTAACTCGTCCTTGCAAATTACAAATTAAAGTTGTAAAATGTAACTAGCCCTGATAAATTACAAATTACAATGTCAATATGTGATTGCCCCTTAAAAATTGCAAAATTGCAGTTGCAATGTGTAACTTACCGTTGTAAATTTAAAAAAAAAAATTTCATATGTAACACGTTTTTATAAATTACATATTACAGTTGTAAAATGTAACTAACCCTATATAAATTACAAATTACAGTTATGTAACTGTCCCTTGACAATTCAAAGGTACGCTTTTTAACAAGTAACTTGTTCTTGTAAATTATAAATTACATATATTAAACTTGTAATTGACAATTCCTTACAGCAGTAGGCCCTAAGATATTTGTTGATAATTTTTTTTAGCGTGGAATACCTCATATATATATTCATATATTTGTATATATAAATCTACATACATGGTATATAAAGCAACATACACGATGTAGTCACGAACATATACCGCTAATCATCCCCGTGATTCAACGTTATCCCCCCCCCCCCCCCCAGTACCCCTGAGACTTACCGTAAAATGGCTTCGACAACTTCCCTGACTTATTCGCATCTTAGATAACGAGAACGCCGATAGCAACCACTGCCTTATTATCATTCGCATTTTGTATCATATTAGTACGCTTATAAATATTCGTCGTGGATGCACATAAAGATTTTTAAAAAAAAAAATTTCCTTCAACTATTATTCTCGTACATTTATGATTGGTGTATTGCTCGTACATGTATGATGTTCGGTGTATATTACGATTATTAATCCAAATAAAACTTTTTTTTTCGTGAAAAATTGTGCAATGACAAAAAAAAAGAGAAAAACATTCTAAAGTTGCCTCAATTGACTGTATGAATTATCTACGTGGTTGAGGGCACTTTGAACAAAAAAAATTTTGTTCATCCCTCTCGTGAAATTCATCGGTGACACCGGTCGAAGCAATTGATATCTCAAAAGGTACATCACAAATGAATTAACAACAAACGTTATTAATTAAAAATTTATTTTTTATGATTTAAAAGAAAATTTATTCATCAGTTGAAACAATTGATTTGAATGAATAACTAATTAATGACTTGATGCAAAATAAAATTATAAAAACAAAAAATATATATATAATAATTAATTAATAATTAATTGTTTGCTTGATGCAAATTTAATTTGCATCTCCACAATATCTGTATGCTGATTTATCAAAGTGGGTCCTAAGGAGAATGTATTTTTTTTTTCGTTTTCTTAAACTCTAATATATGTATGTTAAGAAAGCTGCTTTTGTTTTTCAAACTTACCGCCATTTTCTTCGAACTCAACGCCATTTTGTTTGTCACGGCGCCATCTTGTGAAAAACCGCCATCTTCTCAACTCTCTCAAACGTGTCTCGCTTTTCTAGCCTCAAAGCATCCATGCTGTTCACAACAGATGGAAAACAACATCTAACAAAATGTATAGCTCTGAGAGGATGAAGAGAATGAAATTTGCCAGTATTGAAAATTGCAAGTGACTTTTATCGAGTCATTTTCCCACCATCGCAAAGATTATACGTCAGGTGTGTATGAAAAAAAAAGAAAAGAAAGTATCTTGCTTCTTTATTGACATATATATATATATACATATACTTGCTTCCTTTGTCCTATATATATATAATATGCAAATAAAAACGACTGTGTGACTTTGAGTGAGAAATATGTGATAAGAACTGCCAATTTCACACATGCCAATATATGCTTGTTGCTAATAATGACACGAACTGTTGATGTACAGTTTTCATGGAAGAGGGACTTTGTAAAAGTGAAGTCATCGCGAAATATCAACGTCCCCAGTCATTGTTGGAAGACGCCTTTGTATGTTGACGCCCATGTATCTTCATAAATATACACACGAGGTCATGAAACTGCACGACCGGCAGCTGATTCACAAAACACGTCATACCTTGACATTCCAAAGAGAACAAAGACAAACACAATATTTTTCTCCTTCTATATTTATGAATTTACATATTGCTTTCGATCATATAAACGTGAATTTCCAACGATATTGCCGACCGAGCAGCGTTTCCGTTGATTTGATAAATTGAATTGCGAAGAAACTTGACGCCTCTTCGAATATTACAATTTTATTAGAAATTACAGTTTTAAAAACTAAATTATAAACTCCCATGACACATCAACGATGATGGCGGTGCGATCGCAGTCGTTTTATCATGGAATTTTCAAATTTTAAAATTATGGAGAATGATATTTTGATGCAACGGTCGCGAAGAAATTTTCTTTGAATGAAAATCACAGATCAATTGTGAGATTTTGGCGTAGGAAATCGCCGATGTGAGTGTCTTAGAGTTGATTTTTCATGCAGATCGCGGGGGGGGGGGGGGGGGGGGGGGGGGGATACAGGAAAAGCCTCGAATAGACAAAATTTCTAACGGACAAAATCACGAAAATCCGAGTGACGGCAATGTCAATGTTTGGTTGGTTTTGCACGCCGCCGGGTGATGGCGATGTTGTTCAAAGACTAAAGGGCTAGGCGCCAAAAAATATATTTTATCGTGGACAGACGAGAACTTACTGATACTTGATACAGTATCCACCGTGTATTCAGGAGCCAAAAAAGTCAAAAGAAAAAAATTCTAAAAATTCTGGCCAGTATGAAATAAGGGTTTTGGCTGGTCAGAAATTTTTGAACAATTCGAAAATTCGTTATCCCAAGGGCTTTTTTTCGTAGAGATCCATTGTGCAGCATATCGACTGCTGGATGCAACAGAAATCAACCGATATAATGCACAGAAAAAAAAAAATCGGTTTGGAACTAAAAGCCAAGGACGAAATTTATATAAATATAATAAAATTATATTTATATAAAATAATTATATTTATTTATATAATATATAATTATATTTATATATTTATATAAAAAAATTATATAAATATAAATTTATATAAATAAGACCGCAACGAAATTTTTGAAAATCCGCTCTACAGGGTTCTATTTAGCAAATAATAGTTTTTGCTATCAATCAGTAAAAAGTATCCATGTATTCAGGAGCCAATAAAGTTGAAAGGAAAAAATGAATAAATAACATATTTTAATTGTCCAGATGCTTCATTGACCTTCCAACGCACAAATTATCGTTACGTTATCAAAACTACAAAAATCACCACTAAACGATTTTCCTCTTCAATTAAAAATGATATAATATAAGGAAATTGGACACGTAATAAAATATAATTTATCCGGCCAACTTTATAACGATCGACTAACCTCCAACGCATTTTTTAATCGCGTGTTATTCGAATGAATGAGTACTCTAAAATTCTTTGTCAGTTGGAAAATTCAAATGCATTTCTGGATTTTTTCTGCCACATATATACATGTTCGCGATTTACACGTACTACACATCTATAAATACCCGCACACTCATAACCTATAAATTATATATATATTTATAAGTATACATATATATTTATATAACTATATATTCATGTGGATACCCGAATGATATAAATGTATAGATTGGTATAGATACGAAACCGTATGTGTACACGCACGAAAGTGGTTTCTCATGTGCAGTATGTGCACCCTTCGCTCCTTTACAGCGAACAAGTGAAAAAATAAAAAATAAATACAAATATATATATATATATATCTATATATAAATTCCTAAATACACGCCATAATATTTTAAAAAACCGTAACAAAACAGTGGAAATGTCAAGACCGGATCTCATCGCTACGGACTTGATCAATGGCATTTGGCCTTTTTTGCAAAGCGTAAGTTTTTCCCAAAAAGTCACACGAATTTCGTCGATTCGTCCGCGGTTACGCACCTCTTTTTCGCGTTATCCCAGAAAATTCGCGAGAGATTATGCAAGTTTTTTTTTTTAGGTTATATTCGCGAATTTATTTTTCGTTCGCCTTTTACGATGGAAAAAAAAAAGCTTGAAAATTCTCGTGACTACGCATTATTACGCGTTATTTTCGTTACACCGAAAAACTGTCATTTATTCGAACAGCACGATAATTTATGTTCATAACCTCGTACGTTCATTACGATGAATATGCTAAATTTTTCTTTTTTTTTTTTTTTTATCGAGACCGTCGATATATTCTCATTGATGACGCTTTATCAAAAATGCTTTAACGATCAATGGCGAGAGCTTGAAAAATCGGCAAAGAGAATCGTCAATTTTGTTTCGAGTATCGCTCATTTATTTGTTTCGAATATTTCGAGTCGAAATCGCCGCAGAATCGCTTTGAGAAATTTTCGAATATCGTTATTTTTTTTTTTTTTTCGTTTTTTTTTTCAATCAATGCACGTACTCGGGCCATGAATTTGATTTTAGGATTTTTTTTTTTTTTCTTCCTCGACGATCGATAATTTTGCATTTCGGCAGTTTCATTCATTTTTTCGCCAAACTCGAGGATTTTGAGCTTCGAGTCGCAAATGTTTCATTGGGGCGAATAAAATTTCAACAGAAAAAAAAAAATAATAAAATAGAAAAATAAGAAAGTATAAAATTTCGCGCCTCGAAATTCGAGCCAAAGACCGTTTTTTTTTTTTTCTTCTCTTCTTCGCACGCCGTCAAAATTTCTTTGCGAAGAAAAATCATGACGATGACCCGAATTAATGAGAATTAACCGAATTACCGGTGAATTAATGGTAAATTAATTGAACTGATGAGGATTAACGAAATAATTAATGAGGATTAACGGAAAATTAATTTTAAATGATCTTAATTCGTGCCGGAATCATCTTTTCGGCGCGCAATAATTGTGCCCCTCTCGTTCGCGCGCTCCAATAACTTCGAAACGTCCAAAAATATCAAACCGGAATATCGAGACGCGTCTCCGAGATCTCGGTCGATTTTTTGCATTTCGTACGCCTGTCGCGTATCGCCTTTTTGCGAATCTCAAAATAAAATTCGAACAAGCGTGAGGGATAAGGAAAAAATTAGGTCGAAGAGATAAAAAATAATTCATTTAATTCAACATAATTTCATTTAATTCGGATCCATTCTTTAAATTCAATTAATTCAATAATTTTTCCATCGATTCTCAATAATTCACTTTCATTCAATCAAATACCTGAAATATTTTAATTTCTTTTTGTTGTTGTTTTTTTTTTTTCTGTTAATTCAAATTATTTCATTCGATTCAGCGTATTTTGAAAAAGCTCAGTTCAATTATTTTTCTCCCAGCAATTCTCGACAAATTAGCCCCAGTTCACGCTGAAATATCCGAAAATTCAGAAAAAAATCGATGGAATTTTCGGGTATTAGCGCGAATTGGCGGTAATTTATCGAGAATTGTTGTAAAAAAAAAATAATTGAATTTAATTTTTGAAAATACGCTGAATCAAATGAATTAATTTGAATTAACAGAAGTGAAAACAAAACAAAAAAAAATTAATCAATATATTCGGATATATTTACTTGAATCAAAGTGAATTATCGAGAATCGATGGCGAAGCTATTGAATTAATTGAATATAAATAATCGATCTGAATCAAAAGAATTATTTTGAATCGGATGAATTATTTTGAATTATTTCAAACTTCGGAATTGATGCGTCGCTCGAATATTGAGTTATTTTCCCCTCGGCTTTTTTTTTTTTTTTTTTTTTTCAAAACTTTCTTACAGATCGAATGGCGAGATCCGTGGCTGGCTCTTCTCCTCGCATTTCACGTAGCCGTCACAGTCACCGCCCTCATGACTCGCAATCACGCCAACTTCCAAATTCTACTTTTTCTAGCCCTGCGTGAGTCCCGAATTTTTCCACAAAATCGTCTCCGGCGTAGAACGAAAGGGATCTTAATGGGTTGTTTTTTTTTTTTTTTTTTTCTCTGATTATTTCAGTACTACTCGTATATTTCTCGGAGAGCATCAACGAAGTAGCCGCCACCAATTGGATGTGAGAAATTTGGCATTGCGTTGATTTGTTGTTTTTTTTTGTTTTTATTTTCCATTTTTTTTTCTAGAGATCGACGAGTAGAATTTTTTTTTTTCTGTATTTTATCGATAATCCGAAATTATTATTGGTCGAGAATTTTTTTTGGGACCTTCGTCGAAGATCTCGGGTGTTGAAAAATTGGAAAATTCAATCGCTTCGTATCGGCACTTTTTTTTTTTTTTATTTTTTTTCTAGAGATCGACCAAAGTTCCAGTTTTTTTTTTTTTAGTATTTTATCGATAATCCGCAATTATTATTGGTCGAGAATTTTTTTTGGGACCTTCGTCGAAGATCTCGGTTGTTGAAAAATTGGAAAATTCAATCGCTTCGTATCGGCGCTTTGCTTTCGATGAATTTTCGGGTGCCTCGATGAATTTAAGACGGGGATTATTTTCAGGGTATTCTCTAGACAACAGTATTTCGACTCGAAAGGACTGTTCATATCGATCGTCTTCTCCGTACCGATATTAATGAATTGTATGATAATGGTGGTGAGTACATCTCAATCGATTTCTTCAGTTTTTTTTTTTTCACGGTAAAGCATCGTTTTTTTTTTTCCTCTCGCAGAGCGTTTTTACAATTTTTTTTTTGTCGCTTTTGTTTGTTTTTTTTTTTTCATCGAGAAAAATCTTGTATTCATTGCCGATGGAACAAATTGTCCGCTCAAGTTCTTCGATGAAACTTAAAATTATCATATCGAACAAAAATGGAAGAAATATGCATTTTTCCTTCGCTCGAATCGGTCTTGCGGTAACTTTTTTTTTTTTTTTTCGTGTTTTTCCACAAAAATTCTTTGAAACGAAGAAACATTTCTTCTTTTTTTTCGTGTTTTTCCACAAAAATTCTTTGAAACGAAGAAACATTTCTTCGTTTTTTTTTCGTGTTTTTCCACAAAAATTCTTTGAAACGAAGAAACATTTCTTCGTTTTTTTTTCGTGTTTTTCCACAAAAATTCTTTGAAACGAAGAAACATTTCTTCTTTTTTTTTCGTGTTTTTCCACAAAAATTCTTTGAAACGAAGAAACATTTCTTCTTTTTTTTTTCGTGTTTTTCCACAAAAATTCTTTGAAACGAAGAAACATTTCTTCTTTTTTTTTTCGTGTTTTTCCACAAAAATTCTTTGAAACGAAGAAACATTTCTTCTTTTTTTTTTCGTGTTTTTCCACAAAAATTCTTTGAAACGAAGAAACATTTCTTCTTTTTTTTTTCCCCCACCCGCTCCTCGAATCCCATGTTCAGGCAAGCTGGCTGTATCAGTCGAGTCAACTCATGACCAGTCTGAAGAGAGCGCAGCTACGTCAGCAGGCGAAAAATCGTCAGAGCGCGAATAATGAGAGCACGAACGGGAAATTGAAGCGAAAAAATGAGTGAATTTTCGCGTTTTAATCTAGTCAGATCGCTGTGAAAGTGATTTTTTATATATATATATATATATATATATATTTCTTTTTTCACGATTGCATGTCCGTGGTAAATAAAAAAAAAAATTTACCATCGTCCCCGATCCAAAAAGAACCGCAAGAAAGGGGAATTTCTTTTTTAGCCACAATTTTTTTTTTTAACGCAAAAAAAAATTGCCCAGCTATTATTCTCCCCGCTCGGGACAAAAGAAAGAAAAATATACGCAAATTTATTATTATTATTTTTTTTTTTTTTTTATATTCGCACGTTCCAGGGACAAAGAATTTGATAATTAATTTTTTTTTCTTCCAAATTATGTTCAATCGCAATTAAATCACATTCCTTCGATTGTCGAATTATTCACGCTTTATTAATTGTATAAAGGAAAGGAAAATGAAGGAAAGAAACAAAAGCAAAGAACGAAGAAGAAAAAAAAGGAGCGAAGATCGAAGTACTTACTAACGCAGAGTACATGCGCGTAGACTAACTTTATCGTTTACGATATTATTAACCGATGCACTTATCGAGGAATACATTTTTTTTTTTTTTTTTTTTTTTTTTCCCCTCGAATTTTACAACGAAAGAACGGTTATAAAAAAATTTTAAAAAATGCATCTCGTTCGAGCATAGGTGTATAATTGTGAAAAAAAAAAAAAAAAAAAAAAAAAAAAAAAAAAAAAAAAAAAAACTAATCGTGTGAAGCTTCCGCAAATTGTATAATTGAATATACGATACCGTGATGGTGAACCAGAAGCGTTATCTTGCCATCATTAACGATAATTGATATTTAATAATAAAAAATTAAAAAATTAAAAATTAAAAATTAAAAAAAAAACATAGACACGAATTTCTTTCCTGCGTGAATATTATGGAATTTACCGGAAAAAAAAATTGGGATTAAAAAAAAAGCGGCAACAGCAGAGAATTAAAAGGTAAGTGAAAAATAAAATGAAAATAATTGTGACGATTCGTTTTTTTTTTACAAATTAATTAGAAATTTTTAGATTGAAAGTATTCTTTTTTTTTTTTTTTTTTTTAATTATATCGCATGAAATAATCTCTGTCTTAATTGTATTACAGCCTGAGACAAGAATGTTCAGTTTTTGTTTTTTTTTTTTTCTACCGTAAGTTTTTTTTTTAAACGAACTTTTGAATTTTTGGCGGGAATTTTCACGAAATAACGGTCATTTCGATGGATTTGAAATTCAAACCTAAGTATACTTGACTATTCGATATAATTTACTTTATCTTCGGCCATTTAATTTATAAGTCTTATTTTCTAAACAACAAATTAATAACAATTTTAAGGAGCTCGCAATTAAAACAATCTACTTATTAAGATTTTTGGAGCAATTATTACTTATTAAGAAATTAGAGCGAGTGTGCCCATTTTTTTAAATTTAAAATTTCATAAAATCCGAACCCTTTTATCAATTTTCAGCAAATTCAATGCCATTATTTAATGACAATCTATTGATATAATTTTTTCGAAAAATTGAAAATGATATGAAATCCGAGTCGCTGTATGAATTTTTATAAAAATTACAGCAAATATAAGGGGATTATCATGCTTTGCATGCCTGCAAAATTTCAGCGCTGTAGCTCAACCGGTTATCGAGTTAAGGACGATTCAATTATGCATAGTGGGTTACGTCCAGACATATTTTTTTCTTCTAGATATGAATTCTCGACGTTTTGGCAAATTTTGAACGCTTTGGCATCGAAAACTAAAAAAAAAATAAAAAAAAAACAATTCATCCAAACGAAGCTTCCTCTGTGAGGAAGCAAAATATAATTGCAAAGGCAGGATACCACCTTTGGCTGCAATTTTTTTGAGAGTTTTTAATGAATTTTTTTTTCACAAAAAAAATGAGCAGAAACAAAATCGGTTCAAGGCATTTATAACTATATCATTCAAGTTGAAAAAAAAAATTTTTAATCTTGAAAAACTTAAAAATAGCCTCTTGCAGGTGGCGCCAAAGTGTGAGGCTTTTGAGAAGCACTCTCGGTCTGCGTGTCAAAAATCTCCTTGCAGGTGGCTCATAGTAGAACAAAAATGAAAATTTCTTCTTATTAAGGAGGTATGACTAGTATGAAGAATCCAACTGACGGACTTGAAATTTTTATATGTTTTTGCCGAATACTTTATGCGCCTATTGCCAAAATTTGAGCTATATTGACCGTTTAGTTTATTCGTAATAAAATTGCAAAGTCGAGCAGTTTGAGTTACTAAAGCACGTCGTCTTATGGAGACGGTTAACCGGAAGTGCTGTGATCACGGTTTTGCTGCTCACGTATCCAACTACACCCGTTGAAAAACTGAAACTTGATAGATTAGATATAATAGATATTGTAAAAAATTGAAAAATTACTCTTCACCGTGTAGTTCTGGCACTACATCATAAAAAAGTTTCAATTTCCGGTTGTAAATGGTCAGAACGATCAAATAGCACCCACAGACTTAGCAACGTCGCGAGTAACAGCTGATGGGTTTCGGCAAACATAACCTAGCTTTGTTTTGATGTTAGCAACGAGGATAGAGTCATCTTCGTTGGTCACGTATACCAACTTATAGCATCGCCAATGCGACGTTGCCAAGTGTTTACTTCAAATTCCATCATGTGTTATTTATGGAGTTTTATTATTTATCACGTATCAATTATATGTATAATTATCATTCTGCCGATCGTATTAATTCCACTGAGGTAATTCAAGTCTATTTTAATAGGTTTTCGGCTGATTTTTTAAAATGTTTTTTAGTCCGTTTTTGTGGTAGACATGTCGTTATTATTATGATGGAGACTACTATCGAGTCGTTGACAATCTAATTTTTCAGTTTTTATTAGTTCATGCGCAATAAATTAATCATTTACCACAAAATTTTTCACATTATAATCGATAATATGAATAATCAATGCAAATAAACATAAATCAGAACAGCTGTGGGTAAAATGAATTTAGACTTTTTTTTTACTCCAAAGAACTAGTCGTACCTCCTTAAGAGCAATATATTTTGTCTGTACGTAGGGCTTTTTCGAAATTTCGATTTTTTTTTTTAATGGCGGTCATTAAAAAAAAAAGTGAATTTTTTCACGGTAAAAAAAGTTGCTTAAACTGTGCACCAAAAATAAAATAACTCTACCGAAAAAAAATCCTACGTATACATCCTTGGATTATACTGTGCAAAAGAATTGTGCAAATTTTCACGTCAACCCGATGAAAATTTGATGAGTAACTTGACACGCAGATTTGAAAAACATCGTTTCGAGAAAATCGCGTTTAAAGTTTTACGTATGCGTGAAGTTTTTTTTTTTCAAATTTTCAAGGATGGCATCCTGCCATAAATAAATAAATAACCACACGTAACGGCAAACTTCAGGGCTTACGATTATTTATTTTTCTCACAAATTTTTGGTGCTGCAGATGGCAGCACCGTGTCATTCGAATTTCGAATCGATACGATCAACGGCAATCTTCACGAGCTTCGCGCTCACCGTGAACCAGCCAGTTGTAAAAAAAAAAAAAAAAAGCCATATACCGCAAAACGGGCAACGGGGCCGATAGATTGAAAAATTGATCAAAAAATGCCGAGTCAAGAAGTGCTAACGACGAAAGTAGTGGTCCATCCGCTGGTGCTTCTCAGCGTCGTCGATCATTTCAATCGTATGGGAAAGATCGGCAATCAGAAACGCGTCGTCGGTGTATTATTGGGCTCGTGGCGAGGCAAGGGTGTCCTCGATGTGTCAAACAGTTTTGCAGGTTAGAAAAATCGTTCGAAAAATTCCAAGTCACTTCTCAATCGTACTAATTGTTTTTCATCCTTCAATACCAATCAATTTTTTTTTAATAATCTCGTGAAATATAAAACAAAAAGAAATCTTTGATTCTCCGATCATTATGAAAAAAAAAAAAAAAAATTCATCCCCAAGATTCGTTCGATCGTTAATTCTTGATCGAAAATTTCGTAATTTTAAGTTCCCTTCGACGAGGATGACAAGGATAAATCCGTGTGGTTTCTCGACCATGATTATCTCGAAAATATGTATGGAATGTTCAAAAAAGTCAACGGTAAGTCATTATTATTATTATTGTTATTCCTTAAATCGTAAAATTCAATTGTAAATTTTTAAAATACTTCATTATCGATAATTTGCCCTGATTAACGAAAATTCATCGAACGATCGTTGAAATACGAAAAAAAAAAAAAAAAAAAAAAGCCGTACTAAATATTTCATTAATATTTGTTGCTCGACGCAAAAGTCCAGAAAAAAAATTGAAAAAAAAAAAAAAAATCGATATAAATATTTTATTGTTATTTGTTGCTCGACGCGAAAGTCCAAAAAAAAAAAGAAAAAAAAAAAAAATTGGCAAATGTTTTTTTTGGTCAAAGCTCGCGAAAAAGTCGTTGGCTGGTATCACACGGGGCCGAAGCTCCATCAGAACGATGTAGCAATCAACGAATTGATCAGACGATATTGTCCGAACTCGGTTCTCGTTATCATCGACGCGAAGCCCAAAGATCTGGGTCTTCCGACCGAAGCGTATCAGGCCGTCGAGGAAGTACACGACGTAAGTTACAATAATCATGATAAAAAAATATTTCTAGCATTTTACGATTTTCAATTAAATTGTTGGGGGGAAAAAAAAAAAAACAACAATTTCTCGATATCGGATGACTAATATTTTTTTGCTGCGTTATTTTGGTAATCGACAATGAAATTCGAGAAATTGTTCGTTACTTTAGAAATTTGAACCCTCCGTTGTCAATTATATCGCTCATGGATAATGAAATTCAGTTCGATCGTTAGTTACTTTGCTCATGGATAGTGAAAATGAATATGCCGATCGTTATTTTGCCCATAAAAAAAAAAAAAAAAAATCCGTTTTTTATTGTTTTGCCCATAAAAAATGAAAATGGATACGCTGTTCATTATTTTACCAAAGGGCAATGAAATTTGATCCATTATACGATTATTTTGGGCATAGGTAATTAGAATGGATCCATTGTTCATAATTTTTTCAATTGGTAATGAAATTTCATCGATCTTCCATTATTTTGCCCATAAGAAATAAAAATTAATCCGCTGTTCATTGTTTTGCCCATAAAAAATGAAAATGGATCCGCTGTTCATTATTTTACTAAAAGGCATTGAAATTTGATCCATTAACCAATTTTTTCTCCGCACGGGTAATTAAATCGAACCAATCACTCGTTATTTTGCTCGTGGGTGGTAAAAATGAATCCATTATTCATTATTTTGTTAATCCGTAATGGAATTTTATCCATCATTCATTATTTTGCCCATGAGTAATGAAAATGGATCCGCTGTTCATTTTTTTACTAAAAGGCAATGAAATTTGACCCATTATACTATTATTTTGGGCATTGGTAATGAAATCGAGCCCATCATTCGTTATTTTGCTCATGGTTAATTAAAATGGATCCATTGTTCATAATTTTATCAATTGGTAATGAAATTTCATCGATTTTCCATTATTTTGCCCATGGATAACAAAAATAGATCAATCATTCATTTTTTGCCCATGAAAAATGAAAATGAATCCGCTGTTCATTTTTTTACTAAAAGGCAATGAAATTTGACCCATTATACTATTATTTTGGGCATTGGTAATGAAATCGAGCCCATCATTCGTTATTTTGCTCATGGTTAATTAAAATGGATCCAATGTTCATAATTTTATCAATTGGTAATGAAATTTCATCGATTTTCCATTATTTTGCCCATGGATAACAAAAATAGATCAATCATTCATTTTTTGCCCATGAAAAATGAAAATGAATCCGCTGTTCATTTTTTTACTAAAAGGCAATGAAATTTGACCCATTATACTATTATTTTGGGCATTGGTAATGAAATCGAGCCCATCATTCGTTATTTTGCTCATGGTTAATTAAAATGGATCCAATGTTCATAATTTTATCAATTGGTAATGAAATTTCATCGATTTTCCATTATTTTGCCCATGGATAACAAAAATAGATCAATCATTCATTTTTTGCCCATGAAAAATGAAAATGAATCCGCTGTTCATTATTTTACTAAAGGGCAATGAAATTTGATCCATTTTACTATTATTTTGGGCATGGGTAATGAAATCGAGCCCATCATTCGTTATTTTGCTCATGGGTAATTAAAATGGATCCATCGTTCATAATTTTCTCAATTGGTAATGAAATTTCATCGATTTTCCATTATTTTGCCCATGGATAACAAAAATAGATCAATCATTTATTTTTTGCCCATGAAAAATGAAAATGAATCCGCTGTTCATTATTTTACTAAAGGGCAATGAAATTTGATCCATTTTACTATTATTTTGGGCATGGGTAATGAAATCGAGCCCATCATTCGTTATTTTGCTCATGGTTAATTAAAATGGATCCATTGTTCATAATTTTATCAATTGGTAATGAAATTTCATCGATTTTCCATTATTTTGCCCATGGATAACAAAAATAGATCAATCATTCATTTTTTGCCCATGAAAAATGAAAATGAATCCGCTGTTCATTATTTTACTAAAGGGCAATGAAATTTGATCCATTTTACTATTATTTTGGGCATGGGTAATGAAATCGAGCCCATCATTCGTTATTTTGCTCATGGGTAATTAAAATGGACCCATTGTTCATAATTTTATCAATTGGTAATGAAATTTCATCGATTTTCCATTATTTTGCCCATGGATAACAAAAATAGATCAATCATTCATTTTTTGCCCATGAAAAATGAAAATGAATCCGCTGTTCATTATTTTACTAAAGGGCAATGAAATTTGATCCATTTTACTATTATTTTGGGCATGGGTAATGAAATCGAGCCCATCATTCGTTATTTTGCTCATGGGTAATTAAAATGGATCCATCGTTCATAATTTTCTCAATTGGTAATGAAATTTCATCGATTTTCCATTATTTTGCCCATGGATAACAAAAATAGATCAATCATTCATTTTTTTGCCCATGAAGAATGAAAATGAATCCGCTGTTCATTATTTTACTAAAGGGCAATGAAATTTGATCCATTTTACTATTATTTTGGGCATGGGTAATGAAATCGAGCCCATCGTGCGTTATTTTGCTCATGGGTAATTAAAACGGATCCATTGTTCATAATTTTCTCAATGGGTAATGAAATTTCATTGATCATCCATTTTTTTGCCCATGAGAAATAAAAATTAATCCGCTATTCATTGTTTTGCCCATAAAAAATGAAAATGGATCCGCTGTTCATTATTTTACCAAAGGGCAATGAAATTTGATCCGGTATCCAATTTTTTTTCCGCACGGGTAATTAAATCGAATCAATCACTCGTTATTTTGCTCATGGGTAGTAAAAGTGGATCCATTATTCATTATTTGGTTAATCTGTAATGGAATTTTATCCATCATTCATTATTTTGCCTATGGATACTAAAAATAGATCCATCATTCATTATTTTGCCCATAAGAAATAAAAATGAATCCCTTATTCATCGTTTTGCCCATGAATAATGAAAATGGATCCTCCGTGCATTATTTCGCCAATGGGACAATGAAATTTCATCGATAAGCGTTTATTTTGCCGACGGTCAATGAAAATAAATCCGCCACATCAATAATTGCCCATGAACAATCCATAAAGCATCTGCCCATCAGTTTCTTTTTTTTTTGTTTGCTCATTCGAAATGAAAATGGAACTCTTGCGTTATTTCAATTCGAAAAAAAAAAAAAGAAAAAAAATATATACCCCTCCGCCAGGATGGTTCGCCAACGTCGAAAACGTTCGAGCACATTCCCAGCGAAATCGGAGCCGAGGAAGCCGAGGAAGTCGGCGTGGAGCATTTGCTCCGCGACATTAAAGACACGACCGTAGGCACCCTCAGCCAACGTATCACGAATCAATTGCTCGGTCTCAAGGGCCTTCATGCCCAAATTCGCGAAATCAGGGACTACCTGCTGCAGGTAAAAAAAAAAAAAAAAAAACCACCACGATCGCCACAAAAAAACAAACAAATTCAAAATTCATTTCACTTTCGTTTATCGGTGGGGGGGAAAAAAAAAAATGAATTTACAATTTTTGTCAGGTCGGCAGCGGCAAATTGCCGATAAATCATCAGATCGTATATCAGCTCCAGGATATATTCAATCTTTTGCCCGACATGGGACAAAACACATTCGTCGATTCTTTGTACGTTAAAACGAACGATCAGATGCTCGTTGTTTATCTCGCAGCGCTCGTTAGATCGATAATCGCGTTGCACAATTTGATAAACAATAAATTGACGAATCGCGACGCCGAGAAAAAAGAGACGGACAAGAAGACGGAGACGAAGAAGGACGAGAAGAAGGATGACGAGAAGAAGGACGAGAAGGAAAAGTCAAAGTTGAAGTGAATCCCGATGAGAAAAGTAAGAAATTCAACAACAAAAAACCGAGAGAATTAAACGAAAAGAAAAAAAAAAAAAAACGAGAACAAACAAAAAACCCACACGATTTTCGAAAAATATCTCCGGGGGGGGGGGGCCTCGTTCGTCGTTCGATTATCAACGGATTCGTCGATTTTTGTGTAAATCCATCGGTTGGGGAGGAAAAAAAAGGAGAAAAAAAAACCACCTCGAGACTTGTACAGAAGGTAAAATGCATTTTTTTCTCATTTTTTTTTTTTTTCTTTTTCCCCAATTTAGAATTTCCGCGCATTACTTATTCATTTTCTCGCTTCATTTTTCAAGCAAATCGTAGACATTTTTGTTTTTTTTTTTTTTTTCTATTTTCTCCGAGCGACAGTACACAGGATTTCAAGTTAACAGGGAAAAAAAAAACTTATGCATTGTATTTTTTAAGAAAAAAAAAAAAAAAACAATTTACGCTAGGTCGAGTTGCATTTGTAAGTAAAAAATAATAAAATAACAACTATTTGTACTAATATGATTATCTGGATTTTTTTTTCCCCCGGTGAATTCTTACAAAATTTACAATGATTCACCGTTAAGGATTGTGGAACGTGAAAAAATTGGGAAGAAAGATGTGTTTTTTTTTTTTTTTTTTTTTTTTTTCCGTAATTTTCAGAAAATTTCGAATTCGCTGTATGCGCAGAATCAAGTGGCGCCGCGTGCCGGTGTATATGAAAATTATCTACGAACGAAATATTGCACACGCAAACGTACGAGCATTAAAATTATTTATTTACGTTCAATAATTTGAATATTTTTAATAAAATAGTTTTTTTTAAGGCAAGTACCACAGGTAAGGTAAGGTTTTTTTTTAAGGTAAGTTGAACCACAGCAGCGCATTATAAAAAATTTGTGTTACCGTACGAAACATTTAAAATACGTTTTTCGCTACTTTTCATTCTGTTTTGGGGTTGGGCGACAACTGTCAAACTTTAACAATAGCGCAACTGTTCCATGTTTTCTCACTAGTAAAAGATACATCAATGCAGGTAATTATATCAATTAATTTATAATAAAACGTAATTTTGATTTATTTTTCCTTTCAATTTCGAGTTTGATGTTTATCGTATCTTTTGTGCTATGAGATTTGTCAATGAATCAACGTTGCACTGGTTATTTCGTCATTATCAAGGGACATCATGACAGCGAACGAAACGTCAAAAGGATTAAACATGATAATACGGACTGGCTTTCTAAAAATTACTCACGCGATTAAATTAAACCCAGAAGGAGAACGCAAAGGAAAAGAATTGGCTAAATTTAATGTTTATTTATTTGTATGAAACGTGAGAGTAAACTATCCGCACCTTTCTGTCGCAGCAGCTGAAAAATTTGTTGACTTTTTGTAAATTGTAGGTAAAATAGTAGGGTCATAGCTGGGACTCAGGGGGGTTTTCCGATTTTTTGTTCCCGATAAAGTGACAATTACGAATACGGTTTTCTCTACTTGGATTCCAAGGTGAGCCATCTGGTCTGAAACCAACATTCTATATTTAAGGAAGTTCATCTGGTACCGAGTTAGTCAAAAGAAAAATTGTTACGACTAGCGTAGTCCGTTCAATAAGTTTAGCATGCAATATGGAGACTAACCTCCAAAAGTTTGGCAGTAATATGGAGGCTAACCTCCAAAAAATCAGTATTTTTCGAGACAAACCAATTAATTCTAAAGTTCACAAGAATCCTATTGGGAATCAACACGGAGGCGGGGCCTATCCAATATGGCCTCTTCTCTCCAGTTCGTTGCCAGTATCCAGCTCTAGTTAGCATGGGGCAGCATAGGGAACAGTTGTAAACATTGGATTACCGCATATTTTTCGGCAAAATACGATTTTTGTAGTAAGATTTGACAATGGGGTTTATTACCGTTGAGGATTATGCGTGGATAGAATCCACTGCGCAAATTGGATACGGATCCAGTGATTATCGTCATAAGGATTACAATGAACCTACATGACATCACATGTTTAACCTCAAAATCTTTTAAAAAATTTCCGTCACTTTTCCGCTAAATAAATGCGTTCGAACAATAAATTATTAGTTAAAATATCAAACTATCGCATGAAAAATGTTTTATTTATAAATTATTGTCCATATTTCATAAGTTATGAAATTGAAAGTCACGTCGCTTGTGTTTACACGACATAACTAAAACGATTATTTATATTCTGCGTGTGATGAAAATCTCATGCCCTCGCATCAAATATCGACTATGTCTTCTCGATCTTTATTTATGATTTATTTCTTGTAATAAAGCAGCAGATTTTAAATTATAGTTAAAAAGTGACAAATTCGCATGGTAATCAATGGTAATCATCAGGCAGCAACTGGAGAGAATTACTTTGAAATTTGGCCGCTAGAGGTCAGGGTGACATTTGTGAGTTCCCAATAGATTTAAGAAAGCTATCCAAACGTTCTTCACATCTTTTTGTATCCATTATAAAAGTTTCATTCGAAACTATTTGTCAATGGTTGCAAATTTCAGGTTTATAAATGGAAAAAACACGACAATCCATAAGAGACCATGTTAATTAAGAAAAATTTTATTTGTTAATTGCGCACAAACAAGAAATCCGGAAAGTTTTAAATTTGAACAGGTGACTTTTTAGATACTCATAAGTGTACTCGAATTTTTTAATCAATATCTGTTTGTTGATTCGATCATCAGATGAACTCCCTTAACACTTCGTCATATAGTGACTACTTTTTGCTGGAATATTATTTGTAAATAAATGATTTATAAAATTGATAAATATGTACTTACTCTTGACGTCGTACTGCAGTTAACCATTTCTGACGTCTCAATGCTTTATGTGGAAAAAGAATATTCGATGTCGGAAAAGAATAAAACTCGAATGCAGAATTCGAGGTCGTATTATTTTTACAATCTACGACAGAACAACTATGGAATGACTTTCTCTTTTTGGGAGGCATGTTTTTCACAAATTTTTATTTTCATACGAACTCGACCAGAGTACAAATGCTACTGTACAGTTGCATTTCTTGCCACCCCGATCGCTGGCGTCGCCACACGGCTCATGCAGACTGTCCGTTAGAATGTGCGAATTCCGGCCACCATGAGCGCCCTAAGTCCTAGCCAGACGCTATAGTACGGCATCGCGCACAGCGAATACCGACAGTCTCGATAAGGAAAATTAACTTTTCCCTCAATTGCAGACCTCGTGTGAAATTTTAATTTATAAAGAATATTTGTGAACCTTCGCCCTCGAAACTTATGGGCCGCTAGCCGACAATTCCAGGCTTGTTCAAAGATCTCCGGCGCCCCGTGGAGCTAACGATCGCTTCGTGGGTACTTTCATAAAATTAACAACGCCATATTGAATCTCGATAGAGCTTCGATGAATTTTTACGCGTACAAGATAATCGCTTTTAAAAGAAAAAAACCAAATAAAGTGAGATAAAAAATGCACAATACACTTGGACCTCGATTTAACGGCCAGTGGCGGGACCGGCTCCGCATATCGCACCTTGTTAAATCGAGGTTGCGTATGCCCGCCCATGCTGTATCTGCGCATCGGCACTCCGTGCTACGGGCCTGATCGGGGAGACTTTAAGCGTCCCCCACCACGCGAAAAAAGGATCGATAAATGCGACACGGTGGGGACTGTCTATTAAATCGAGGTCCCAGTGTAGTTGGGTGTGAAAATACGGGAAAAAATAGTAATTAGAAATTTTATTGATTCCCAACAGCAGCTCATCCTTTGAAAGGAAAAGAAAAAATGGATGACCGCTGTTCAATGACAAAAGTAAACAGTCTTAACCTCACTTTTTTTAGATTTCTATTATCAGGTGAAATTATATATGAATATATGTTGATTATTTTGTTAGTGTTGATGAAACTTTATGTACACCAAATCCCTCAGAAAGAATTTGCAGCCAGCGGCTTCGCGAATGATGCAAAATCATATACAAATATGTGATTGTTTCATTTGATATAGACACACTCGATTAATAAATCAGTGGCAAGGAAAAAAAACTGTTGGCCGATAAGGCGAAATTGTTATATGAAATGAAATTGTTCCAAGGATGTCCATCGTTTTCATCCCATATTTTGGATACATCACAGTGTAAAAATGTCTTGCGATACTTGTTAAACGTACTAATGACTTTATTGAACTGTAAAAAAAAAACTATGAGGTGAATGTTTCTTTTTTGTTTAATTCGAACAGATATTTGAAATATTTAAGACTTTATTCCGTCTTCACAATTAGTTTTTAATAGTTGAGAATGCTGTGTATGCTCATTACTAAACTTTAGCTAAGAAAAAATGCATAAGTATCTCACACTTACGTACGCGTCTATGAATAACCTAAAGCTGGTTAATGTTTTGTCAAAAAGATACGCATAAGAATTACCTACCTTTTTTTTGGTTGCAAATGTATCAATCGTTGTACAACTTGTTATACTCAATGAATATTGAAAACAAAATGTTTTTACTTTTTTTTATTATGCATGTAATTATATTCGTAAGCATACAACATTCTTACTCTTCGCCGCTAGATGTCGCCATGTGTAAAGCTTGGAGCGATTAAGAGCTAGCAGTCCATAAGTATATAACAGGAAGTAAGGGGTCAAAGTTCGAAAAATGATGGGAAAAAAAGCCTCACTCTGCTGTTTTACCGACAAGCGCTAATGATGGCCCCCAATTTATCGACCGTCGATAACGAGATCTACTAAATTCTTGCTGACGTTTGGTGCGGCAAAGCAGGTAACTGTTTATTTCGGCAGTAAAACTGCACGATTTGGTTACCGATCGTCGGTAACTGGGCTACCGTCCATACCCACCGTCGGTAAATTAACTACAATATTTTCTTACCGACCACCTTCAATTGCCCCGTTTCTCTGTAAAATCTCGAAAAACGTTCGATCACATTGCAACGACGATCCATAATTATCGGTTTGCTCATACGATCAGAAAAAATTGAACGAAAAAAATGATTAAACTCGAGGCCAAAGTTCTCGCGACCCCACTACCGTCGCTGTTGTAAATAACGGCCACGTAAGGCTCGATGTCGCTCTCGTTGTAATTACGAAAGTACCAATTGAACGGATTATCGTCGACGATTGCGTCGCTCTTGTTCGACGAAATCTCGGATTTTTGTTCCCCCGTCAAATTCACGACCGTCGTATTCGACGCATCGCCATTGCCGACGAAATCGCGATCGTCGGCCATTAGGCTCAAATGCGGCGAGGCCACTTTTACAATTGTCGAACGTCCGACTGGCGATGATCTCGGTGTGCTGCTACCGGTGGCTGAAATTTGACCACCGGGAATCAGAAGTGCCGACAGGGCCGAAGCTTCCGATATTTCGATGTCGCGCATCGTTGCCGACGATTCCTCGTTCGTCGATGAGGACTGACTCGTTGCCGATCGTTGATAATAATCGTCGGAATCCTCGTTATCGACACCCTCGGCCGATATACTTTTATCCAATGGTAAGCGCGATTCGATTTCCCAAATGCCAATTTTCCGAGTTCTCGTCGTATCCACGAGACTCGTTGATTCGTCAACGTTGTGATTTTTCCTCTCGATAATGCCAAGGGAGCTCGGACTCGTCCGATCGTCGGTGATTATTTTACCGTCGACGATCGTGTCCCCGTGCTGGATATCTCGACTGTCGTAGAACTCGTCCGTCAAGGAAGGGGACCCTGCCGGCAAATTACTGATTTTTGTCGCGTTATCTATCGCTGGTAACTTACCGACTGACGGTATATTACCGGCGGCCGGTAAATTATCGTTCGCCGGCAACCGACCTGCAATCGGTAAGGTGGGAATCGCCTTAGTTGGCGGGATTTTTTCTTCCTTCGTATGGATTTTCATCGTTAATCCACTTTTCACGGATATTCCTGGCTTTATCTCGAGATTAGATGAATTTCTTTCGTTAATTCGTCTCAATGGAATTCTATGGACTCTCGTTATCGTTGCGGTCACATTGGACAATATTCCCATGGTATCGTTGTTGTTATTTCGCGAAATCAGTCTCTCCTGGGCGAATCTTGGATCGGGTATCGGTAAAAAGCCACCCTGACCACGTGGCAATGGATAAAAACCTCCGCGATGAATTTCCGGCTCGGTCGGTGGAAAAACGCGATAACGACTGCGACCAGGACGTGAACTCGCTTTCACCAATTCGTCGTTCTTTCTCTCGGCATTTTTTCTCGCGCCCGTATTGCCCCAGAGATTGAAATTTATGCTCGGCAATGGTACACCGAAGAATGTGAAACCCGAACTGCTGGGCGAGGGTGGAAATGACGAATTTTTATTGCGAGACGGAAGTTTTCCCGTCAGCGCGTCGCTATCATTATCGTCCGTGCTCGTTTGGCTCGACGACAGCGTCAATTCCTGGCTGGCGGATCGCGGTGGGGGAGTCACGTGACCGCCGGAGCGCGTCGGGGGTATCACGTGACTCGTTGCCAGGGGCACGGAACTCGTGGACGATTGAATGCTCGTTTGAGACGGGCTGGCGTATGAACCGGCCGGATTATCCTCGTACATGAGATAATCGAGATTCTGCGCGTTCACGCGATCATTGTCAGGCTCGCGAAGATTAAGCAAGCCTGGCGATGCGTCGACGGGACCGGAATTATCGTGTACCGCTGCATGAAATTTACGATTATAATTGACAATTTGAAGCCAAGCGAAATCATTGTTTCGAATTTAGAACAGAACGAAAAATGGTTTTAGTTTTGAAAGCTTTCAAAAAGAATGTTTTTTTTTTTTTTTTTTTTTTTTTTTTTTTTTTTTTTTTTTTTTCAAAAATTCACTGCTCGAAAATTACGCGCGATAAAATTTTTTTCAAAATTACCCAACGTTCTTTTCATCATGAGGAGTCCAAAAAAAAAAATATGTACAGTATACTTTTTTTTCAATAGGGACGAGAAAAAAAAATTGTAAACTAAAAAATTTACTAAAAAATATTTAGAAATTGCAAGAAAAAAAAAGTTTGATTTTGTAAAATATGATAAAACTCACGCGTCGTCGACGAGGACAAAGACGATGACGACTGGTCGATGATCTCGGCCTGGCAGCCCGGATAAATCGGCTCGGTGTGCCTCGCCCGCTGGCAATCCTGGCGCGAAAGTCTTATTTCCTTGAAGAGGGAGCCATCGGCGCATCTCGGTCCGTCCGTCGATGCCTGCTTGAGCCAACCTCTCAGCCAAAGCATACCGCACGAGCACGACAGTGGATTGCCGTCGATGTCGAGTATCGCGATATTCGAGCGTAGCCTCTTGAAGGCTTTTTCCGTTACCGTTGTCAGGCGATTGTCACGCATGCTCAAGACTCGAAGCCTCGGCATATCGTCGAACGGCGAGCCTTGTACGCTGCAGATTCTATTGTTGTCCATCTGTGTAGATTTTTTTTGTTTTTTGTTTTTGTTTTCAATTAAAATAAATTACGACAAACAAAATGAAAAATTTATTCATAAATAAAATTTACATAAACAAATAAAATTCAATGACTAAAAAAATATTTTAGCGGGTAAAAATTTTTTTTAAATTTGTTTTCAATTGGTAAAATATTTTTTGTTGAATTTTTTTTTTTTTTTTCAATTTGTACGAAAAATTTAAATAAAAATAATACGAAAAAAAAAAAAACAAAACGACGAAAACTTTAGGCAGGGTTAGAGCTGGGAGTTTAATTTGTAAAGAAAATTTTTTTTTTATTCCATTGTGGTATTTTATTGATTGAAGAAAATAAAATAATGAAAAGCCCCTGAATTTGATTGACGGAAATTTTGAGTAAGTTTGGTGCCAGAGGTTTTATTTTGAAATAAATTATTTTCATCTCATTGCGGGGGTTTTTTTTTTTTTAATTACAAGATGAAAAAAATCGCACGAAAGGCTGAGTGTGTTGCACGGGAAGAGAGACAGAAAAAGAGACTCTCAGTCGAGTCATTTTCATAATTAACAATGCGCGTCCGAATAATTGTTCCCCCCAGCATAACGAGGAGATTAGGAGTTTAAAAAAAAAAAATGGGAAAGGAAGTTTCACTCTCTTTGGCGAGAAAGTGTCTCGGAAGTAGCGAGGGGGGGGGGGGGGGGGCTTTAAATATTTTCCCAGCCTCGCTGGTATACCTTACATGACACTATGAAGTCGAAAAATAAATCGAAATAGTTTTTTTTTTCGTTAAAAAAAAAATCAAAATAGACTTTTCCAAGAAAAAAAAATAAAGATATTTTTATTTTAATTAAAAAATAAAAATACTCGTTTAGTTAAAAAAATAATATTTTTTAATTGAAAAAAAAAAAAAATAAAAATGACTTTTTTCTTAATTAAAAAATGTAATTTTTTTTTATTGGGAAAAAAAAAAAAAAAATTAAACACACCTTTAGCTCAACGAGCCACTCCATCGAGGCCAGACTGTCGCTCGAGACTCTCGAAAGACGATTGTTACTCAGATCCAATACCTCGAGCGATCGGAGACTCTCGAGGCCGACATGACGAATTTCCGGCAATTGATTGTTGCTCAGATTGAGAAACAACAAATGCGGAACGTTCACGAATGCATTCACGGCTATCTCGTGAATACGATTTTCCTGAAGCTCGGCACTCTGGAGCAATGGCAATTCGGAAAAAGCTCCGCTGGGTATGCTCTGATAATTGAAAAAAAAAAAAAAATCATCAATCGTCGGATCAATTATTTTTCAATTGTTTCGTAAATTGATTTTATTCCCGATTGATTAAATCGAAGAGTTAATTGCTACCTGGCGTCAAAATTATTGCAATTATATATCAATAATCAATCGAGCCAATTAATTATTTAATTATAGTTGCTCAATTAATTTATTGGTCAATTAATTAATGAAATAAATTGATTGGCCGATTAATTAATCAATCAATCAATTAATTATTTTTAAAAATTTCGATTCAACTTCCGGTGTTTTTTAAAGAGTTCTCCAACTGCCAGGAAAATTAAGTTATCGAAATTTCCATTCTTTTATAATTCGATTTTTTTTCGTCCGGTCTTCGTTCTTTTTATTTTTTTTTTTTTTTTTTCGTCAAAAGTTATAATTCCGTTCATAGGTAGGAATGAAATCGACGTGTCTTTTTTTTTTTTTTTTTACCCTCAAACGATTTTTTCCAAGACGCAGAGACTGCAGTTCCGGCAGCGATCTTATCGCGTTTCTCTCGATTACGCGTAAATCATTGTTCTCGAGATCGATAAACGTTAGACGTGGCAGTCTGTCGAATGCGCCCTCGCGGAGCTCTTTTATCCGATTTCTCACGAGTCTTAGCTCGAGCAGCGATGTCAGACTGCTGAGTGTCTCGGGTGAGAGTATATTGAGCTTATTGAAGCTCAGATCGAGCACCTCAAGGGCATCAAGCCCGTGAAGCGAGACTGGCAATTCCGTCAGGGTATTGTGAGATGCATAAAGCTCTCTGAGATCCCTGGAATTATTAATATTTTTTTTTTTTTTTTTTTTTTTTTCTTTCAATGAAGCAATTTATTTGAAAAACAAATACGCGACACAACGTTAATATACGTTTGATAAAATAATCATACATTGATAAGATATAGATAAGATGAAGATGAGATGAATATGAAATAAGTACGAGACAATTATGAGTTAAAGATGAGATAAAAATAAAATAAAGATAAGGTAGAGATAAGATAGATATAAGATGAGAATGATGAGATAAAGATAAGATGATTTTTTTAATGCATTCACCTTGTGCTGGAGAACGTGGCGTGAGGTAAGATAAAGATAAGATAAAGATAAGATAAAGATAAGATAAAGATAAGATAAAGATAAGATAAAGATAAGATAAAGATAAGATAAAGATAAGATAAAGATAAGATAAGATAAAGATAAGATAAAGATAAGATAAAGATAAGATAAAGATAAGATAAAGATAAGATAAAGATAAGATAAAGATAAGATAAGATAAAGATAAGATAAAGATAAGATAAAGATAAGATAAAGATAAGATAAAGATAAGATAAAATAAAGATAAGATAAAGATAAGATAAGATGAAGATAAGATAGGCATGAAATAAATATGGGATAAAGATGAGATAGAGATAAGATAATTCTTTTTAATCATCTTGTACTGGAGAACGTGGCGTGAGGTAAGAAAGACATAATATAAAGATAAGATAAGATAAAGCTAAGATTAAGATAAAGATAAGATAGGCATAAAATAAAGATGAGATAAAGATAAGATAATTTTTTTTTTTTTTTCAATGCATTCACCTTGTGCTGGAGAACGTAGCGTGAGGTATCTGCGCGAGATTGTTTCGGCTAATATCGAGTCTCTGTAGTCGCAAATTTTCCTGAAACAAATCGGGTCTAATGACCTCCAAACGATTGCCACGAACATTCAAATCCATGAGATTTCTCAGTGGCATGAGACTTCTACCGTGCAACGAAACCAGCCGATTGTAACGCGCATCGAGTTTCTCCAATCGCGTCAAACCATCGAAGGTACCATCGTCGAAAAGTCTCAGGGCATTGTAGGCGAAGTTTAATTTTCTCAGGCTCGACAATTCGCGCAGTGTCCCGGGGACAATTGTCTCGATACCATTGGCGCTCATGTCGAGGGATCTCAGGCTCGGCAATGACAAATCGCGCGATTCGATGCTCGGCAATGTGACAATACGATTCATGGATAAATGAAGATGCTCGAGATTTCTCGGTAAGCCGGGAATTAGCTCGATCAAACGATTCCAGCCAACGTCGAGCTCGTAAAGTTTCGTCAGATGTCGAAGGGTCAACGGATGAATCGTCGATAATGCATTGCCGGATATATTAAGATGCTCAAGTGCCTCGACGGACACGAATGATTCGGGCTCGATCATTGCTATGCCATTGCCACTGAGATCGAGGCGTCGTAGATTCGGCAAATTGGCCAATAATCTTGGCCCAAGATGACGAAAATAATTTTCGGAAAGATCCAAACCCTGAAATCGGAGGGAAGGCGAGGTTTGTTTGTTTTTTTTTTTCTTTTCGTTTCACTAAGTTTCCCGTTTTCACTTTGAGCTTTTTGGAAATTTTCGGAAAACAGCTTTTTTGTGTCTCTGAAAATTTTTGTGTGGAGAAAGAGGCAAGGATTTTTTTTTTTTTTTTCATTCCACAAACTCCGAAAACATTATTTCGTAGTAAAAAAGAAAAGTTCTGGAAACAATTTGTTTCTAAAAATTGAATATATACTTGAGGAACGTTCTGCCCCATCTTTTGGTTAAGATTGTAAGGAATGACCGTTCAAAAAGGCTCAAGCTATACGGTAGTTACGGTGTCATTGTCAATGCATATGGCTCCGTTTTTAAAAATCCGTGTATTATATTTTTTATTTTTTGCTTTTTCAAACCTGAAGCCAAATAAATCTTAACTACAATCGTCAATGCTGTTTTTCATATTATTTATAATTCTTCGTTTAAATATTTCTGTTCCAATCTGCCTAACCTGAGTGAATTGGACAATGTGAAAATATCATTTGATACAAAAAGTACTCGAACAAAAATCGAATGAGTATTTAACGTGCAAGTAAGAAATCAATACAAGTACTAGAATTTACGAGATGAATATCTGAAAACGTGAAAAGTATTTGATACTTGATACTTGATACTTCAAGTACTTGGTACCTCAAGTACTTAAAATATTTAGTGCTTCAAGTACTGATGACTTGAGTTACCGAGTACTTCGGTACCAAGTACTTGAAGTACCGAGTACTTGAAGTACTGAGTGTTTAAAATACTGATTGCTTGAATTACTGAGTACTTGACGTACTGGAGTTTTTGAAGTACTGATTGCTTGAAGTACTGAGCACTTGAGGTACTCAAAATAAGTGCTTGAAGTACCAAGTACTTGAAGTACTGAGTACTTGAATTACTTGCGGTACTTGGTACTTGAAATACACTAGTACTCTATCTGAATTACTTTCTGGTACTTTGCCCTGGGATGTACCGAGTACTTGAAGTACTGAGTACTCGAAGTACCGAGTACTTGAAGTACCGAGTACTTGAAGTACCGAGTACTTGAAGTACCGAGTACTTGAAGTACCGAGTACTTGAAGTACCGAGTACTTGAAGTACCGAGTACTTGAAGTACCGAGTACTTGAAGTACCGAGTACTTGAAGTACCGAGTACTTGAAGTACCGAGTACTTGAAGTACCGAGTACTTGAAGTACTGAGTACTCGAAGTACTGAGTACTCGAAGTACTGAGTACTCGAAGTACCGAGTGCTTGGAGTACTGAGTACTTGAAGTACTGAGTACTTGAAGTACTGAGTGCTTGGAGTACTGAGTGCTTGGAGTACTGAGTGCTTGGAGTACTGAGTACTTGAAGTACTTGAAGTGTTGAGTACTCGAATTACTTGCGGTACTTGGTACTTGAAATACACTAGTACTCTGTACCTGAATTACTTTCTGGTACTTTGCCCTTGGATGTACCGAGTACTTGAAGTACTGAGTACTTGAAGTACCGAGTACTTGAAGTACCGAGTACTTGAAGTACCGAGTACTTGAAGTACCGAGTACTTGAAGTACTGAGTACTTGAAGTGTTGAGTACTTGAAGTGCTGAGTACCTGAAGTACTGAGTACTTGATGCACTTAGTACTTGAATTACACGAGTACTTCGAGCACTTACTGTACTTCGTACGTTATACTTGAAGTACTTTCTGATACTTTTCCCAGCTCTGATAAAATCCAACCCACAAAATCATAAAAGTTTTCATTTTTTTTTTTTTACCTTCAAACCCGGCAAATTCCAAAATGGCATCGCCAAAAGATCGTTCAACGAATTATTACGCAAGCGTAATTCCCGCAATGCCGGCATAGCCACGAATGTATCAGCCTGAAGGTAGCTCAGTCTATTGTGATCGAGATGCAAGCGTTCCAGGTTCGGATGTCCCGGCAGTGCGCCACGTGGTATTTCCTCGATGTAATTGTAGCTCGCATCGAGAATCTTCAGTCCCGGCAGCGCAACGAGAACAGCGCGTAATTCACGAAAATCACGTATCTCATTGTCAATGAGGAAAATTTCCTCGAAACGTTTGACAGCTTTGTCGCCGCGTTGTAAAAAAAATTCCGCGCTAATGCGTCTAATGCGATTGTGACTGAGATCGAGAATCCGCAAATTTTCGAGTCGTTGAAACGCCCCTGAGGCTACAACGGTTATTTTGTTTCGCGCCAGTGACAAGCGCCTCAGCGACGTCGCATCGGCGAAGCTCCCGATGGACAAACGATCGATACGATTGCCATCGAGATTCGCATACGTGAGATTTGGCAAATCAACGATAGCTCGTCCTAGCATCGTTGAATCGACGATATCATTGTCCATCAATGTAATTTCACTGAGATTCGGTAGATTAACGAACGCGCGCGGATGTATCCATGAAACTGCCGTACTGCTTATATTGACGATCGATAAATTCGTCAAATTACGAAAGAGACCGGCCTCGAGTCGAGTCAAGCGTGGACTACCGAAGACATGAAGCTGCCGTAGATTTGGCAAATCGCGAAAATTCAATGGGGTCAGCTCGTGCAACGAGGGTGAATTAATTTGCGCATAGCGTAATTTCGCTAGACCGGTAAAACGCGGAAGTCTCTTTAACGTTTTGCTCTGTATCGTGAGTGCCTCGAGAGCTTGCAAATTTTCGAGACAATCGAGCGGCAATGAGCGCAAATCTGGCTCAACGACGAACAACTCGAGTAACGTGTCGTCGAGTCCGGTGAGCCAGCTCGATGCCACACGCTCCAGACGATTGTTACGCAGCATTAAACGCAATACCGGTAAAATCGTGAATACGTTGCCCGGTAAACTTGGCAAATTGTTGTTCTCGAGTATGAGCTCGTCGATGGGACGCGTCACGTAATGACTCACGGCTTTTAGGCCCTGTAGTACACTCGGTAGTTCGCTGTGACTGCACCTTTATGATCGTGTGCGGTGGCCGGATAAAGAGTATGGAGAGGGGGAAAAATAAAAATAAAACGTGTTATAAGAATGAACGCGAAGAAAGTACGCGTTTGGGGGTGAGACAATAGGCGATTGAGTGAAAAACGTGTTTTGTTATTTTTATTCGAGTGTTGAAGGGATTTGGGGGTTTTTTTTTTTTACAATTGTGCACTGCAACACGTTTTTGTGGATGAGAAACACGTTTTTCGATGTTTCAAGATTGAAACACGTCGTTTTTTAACTGGAATGATAAACGTGTTTTCGAAATTTTCGTAGAGAAAACACGTTTCAGTGAATTTTAGAAATTTTTAATGAGGAAAAAAGTGTTGTTTGAGATTTTTGAGATCGTACACGAATACTGGAAGTTTGAGGCGATTTTTTTTCGAAATGTTAAATGAACACAACACGTTTTTGTGCGAGAAATACACGTTTTTACAACGAAAAACGCGCTTATCAATGTTTTCAGTGGACTTTACGAATTGTAAATGATAAAAAACGTGCTGTTTAATATTTTTGAGACGATACACGAATAATGCACAGTTATGGGGATTTTTTGGAGTCATGCACGGAGGGTTTTGGGGTTTTTTTCGAATAGTGCATTGATAAAACACGTTTTTGTCACTGAAAAACACGTTTTTCGATGTTTTTATATTACAACACGTTTGTTTATAATGAAAACACGTTTTAGTGACACACATTTGAACAATTTGGTTCTTTTTAAAACGCAAAAACCACGTTGCAACATAGAGTGTTGTTATATCGAAAACACGTTTTTTTATCTCACTGAAAAACGTGTTTTAGAATGTTTCGAAAAAAGTGTTGTCACAATAGAAAGTGATGGGGATTTTTATTTTAATTGTCCATCAACACAACACGTTTTTGTGCGAGAAAAACACGTTTTTAAAACGAAAAACCTGTTTCTTCTATGTTTTTGATGTAAACCTGTTTTAGTAGACTTTTCGAATTATACATAAGAAAAAAAACGTGTTGTTTGAGTTTTTCAGTGGACTTTTCGACGTGTAATAGGGGAAAAACGTGTTTTTTCGTGATTGTTCAAACCATACACAAATTACGCACGATTTTATATTAATTTAGAATCTTGCGCGGATACAAGACTTTTTTTCCGGGACAAACACTTTTTTTGCAGCAGCCAACACGTTTTTTAACGTTCCAGAATGGAAACACGTTTCGAGGACTTTTAGAATTTCAAATAGTAAAGTTTTTAGTATTTTGAGATCATACACGAATAACGAACGTTTGTGGGGATTTTTTCGAAATGTCGCAACCACAATACACGTTTGTGTGCGAGAACGAAACGTTATGACGGCGAAAAAAAAGTGTTTTCCACCGTTGCGGAGTAAAACACAGGTTTGAAAACTTTAAATTCTAAACCAGCAAACAATAAACGTGTTGTATTTTATTTTTGAGATGATACACGAATAGTGCAAGGTTTTGAGAATTTTTTTAAATCATGCATGAGGCCAACACGTTTTTATGCGGTCAGAATATGTTCATGTGCGGTAAGAAGACGCTTTTATAGCGAAAAAAAAACACATTTTTATATATTATCATAAGCGTTTTCGTGGTTGAACAATGAATATTTCGTTTTCAAATATAATTGGGGTCATGAATAAATAACGTTTGCATCAATATCGCATTCTTTATTCCTCACCATATTTGAAATTCCATTCCCCGGGTCGAGCACCGACACGGCAGTATCTTTTCCTGCGACGGACATCCGTATTCCTGGCTCATCTGAGCTCCAGCCCCGATTGCACACAGAGCGAGGATACATGACGTTAACGTCAGTAACGAACCTCCACCTTCCGGTGGCTTACCCATTATGCATTTGTAACAAGCCTATATTCTCTCTTTCTCTCTATCCCACTCTTACTCTCTGTATCTCGTCTCGTTTTATCGTAATTCTTCAATCTCCGATGATGACATATCCTGACCGTGAAGAGAGAGAGAGAGAGAAAAAAAAAACCAACACAAAATGAGAAAAAGCTTTTGTACGGATAAACACGTTTAGTGCTGGTGTCTCGAAACATCGCGCAGAGATTACGATCATCGTATTTGAAGAGGAAAGAAAAACAATCCATGGCTTTCTTGAAAAGATCATTCATCTTCTCACCGTAACGATCTTGGGGGGGAGGGGACAAACATTTTTCGGTTATTAAACGTTCCGTAAGGAATAATAACACCCTGAGTATATGACGATATTTTGAAATCCCTTTGTTCTCCAAACTGACTTTGGAAATTATTTTTATTATTTTTATTGTTGAAACTATTATTATTATTATTATTATTATTAATTTTTCAAGTTCTACATATCTCTGTCTTGTGTCATCCATCGTACAAAATTATTTTTCCATGTAACTGATTTACTAAGCTTTTAAAATATTGAAATTCGAATGTTTTTATCTAAGTATGGGTCATACCTTAGAGCAGCGAGTAATCGGCCCAGCGTGGCAGCTAAAGAGCGGTCACACGTGTGACTCTTGAGTATTGGTATAAGGAATTTACAAAATCTAAAAACCTTCGTCAGGCTATAGTGCGGGCTATTCCCTTGGCAAGTAAAGGATTCTGTCGTCACGCTATATCCCTGTTTCTACCATGTCGTATGTGTTAACGCACGTGTATAAAGTCAACCCGTCACGGTTGCGAACGAGAAAAATTGTTGGGAACGCGCGTACCGTAATAAGCGGAGCCAAACACCGCTAGGACAATCAGCGACAGCCGTAATAATTATAACAGAAGTGTGCATATATATATATATATATGCACACTTCTGTTATATATATATATATATATGTCGTAGTTTTGAAATATTTTTTTTTTATTTTTAAACGTTTTCATATCGAATTTTATGGGCTTGCGGAAAAATACAACATGAGTTGTAATCGGGAGACAATTTACGATCGCTTAGAGCCTGAAAATGGCGAGAAAAACGAAAAAAGAACACTTTTCAATTTTTGCCCACTTTTTCGAAAATCCAAAAATCACGAAATTTCAAATGGCCATAACTCATCTCCAGATTTACCGATTTTGGCTTATCGGGGGGGTTTTTAAAAGCCCTTGAGTGGAGTTAGAGAATGGCGTTGGATTCAACTTGATATCTATAGTTTTTATATCTAAAAAAGCACTTTAAAATTGACGAATTTTCGTCCAAGGGGAATGTATGGAAAAATTGGCAAAAATCGATGGTCCACCTTTAAAAATCTGTAAAAAATCGAAAAATCAACCCAGCTCGATGAACCAAGCGGCATTTTGAAGCTTGAACGATTACAAAGAGATACAAGTACTAAATAAAGTCATATCTCTTTCGGGAAGGAACGTTACAACGATTTTAGTGAACCATCAAAATTTTAGAATATGAAAAAATGCAATTTTTCGTTTTTTTGCCTTTTCATATCGTATTTTTAGATTTCAGGGAAAAACTTGATGTGATTCGTAATCAGCAGAAAATTTCCGATCGCCTAGAGCCTAAATTTATGGTGAAAGACGAAAATTTTTTTTTTTTTAATTTTTGCCCACTTTTTCGAAAATCCACAAATCACGAAATTTCAAATGGCCATAATTCATCTCCAGATTTACCGATTTTGGCTTATCGGGGGGTTTTTTAAAAGCCCTTGAGTAGAGTTAGAGAATAACGTTGGATTCATCTTGATATCTATAATTTTTACATCTGAAAAAGCACTTTGAAAATTGACGAATTTTCGTCCCAGGGGAATGTATGGAAAAATTGGCAAAAATCGATGGTCCACCTTTAAAAATCTGTAAAAAATCGAAAAATCAACCCAGCTCGATGAACCAAGCGGCATTTTGAAGCTCGAACGATTATAAAGAGATACAAGTACTAAATAAAGTCATATCTCTTTCGGGAAGGAACGTTACAACGATTTTAGTGAACCATCAAAATTTTAGAAAACGAAAAAATGCAATTTTTCGTTTTTTTGCCTTTTCATATCGTATTTTTAGATTTCAGGGAAAAACTTGATGTGATTCGTAATCAGCAGAAAATTTCCGATCGCCTAGAGCCTAAAATTATGGTGAAAGACGAAAATTTTTTTTTTTTTTAATTTTTGCCCACTTTTTCGAAAATCCACAAATCACGAAATTTCAAATGGCCATAATTCATCTCCAGATTTACCGATTTTGGCTTATCGGGGGGTTTTTTAAAAGCCCTTGAGTAGAGTTAGAGAATAACGTTGGATTCATCTTGATATCTATAATTTTTACATCTGAAAAAGCACTTTGAAAATTGACGAATTTTCGTCCCAGGGGAATGTATGGAAAAATTGGCAAAAATCGATGGTCCACCTTTAAAAATCTGTAAAAAATCGAAAAATCAACCCAGCTCGATGAACCAAGCGGCATTTTGAAGCTTGAACGATTACAAAGAGATACAAGTACTAAATAAAGTCATATCTCTTTCGGGAAGGAACGTTACAACGATTTTAGTGAACCATCAAAATTTTAGAATATGAAAAAATGCAATTTTTCGTTTTTTTGCCTTTTCATATCGTATTTTTAGATTTCAGGGAAAAACTTGATGTGATTCGTAATCAGCAGAAAATTTCCGATCGCCTAGAGCCTAAAATTATGGTGAAAGACGAAAATTTTTTTTTTTAATTTTTGCCCACTCTTTCGAAAATCCAAAAATCACGAAATTTCAAATGGCCATAACTCATCTCCAGATTTACCGATTTTGGCTTATCGGGGGGGTTTTTAACAGCCCTTGAGTAGAGTTAGAGAATGGCGTTGGAATTATCTTAATATCTATAATTTTTACATCTGAAAAAGCACTTTGAAAATTGACGAATTTTCGTCCAAGGGGAATGTATGGAAAAATTGGCAAAAATCGATGGTCCACCTTTAAAAATCTGTAAAAAATCGAAAAATCAACCCAGCTCGATGAACCAAGCGGCATTTTGAAGCTTGAACGATTACGAAGAGATACAAGTACTAAATAAAGTCATATCTCTTTCGGGAAGGAACGTTACAACGATTTTAGTGAACCATCAAAATTTTAGAATATGAAAAAATGCAATTTTTCGTTTTTTTGCCTTTTCATATCGTATTTTTAGATTTCAGGGAAAAACTTGATGTGATTCGTAATCAGCAGAAAATTTCCGATCGCCTAGAGCCTAAAATTATGGTGAAAGACGAAAATTTTTTTTTTTAATTTTTGCCCACTCTTTCGAAAATCCAAAAATCACGAAATTTCAAATGGCCATAACTCATCTCCAGATTTACCGATTTTGGCTTATCGGGGGGGTTTTTAACAGCCCTTGAGTAGAGTTAGAGAATGGCGTTGGAATTATCTTAATATCTATAATTTTTACATCTGAAAAAGCACTTTGAAAATTGACGAATTTTCGTCCAAGGGGAATGTATGGAAAAATTGGCAAAAATCGATGGTCCACCTTTAAAAATCTGTAAAAAATCGAAAAATCAACCCAGCTCGATGAACCAAGCGGCATTTTGAAGCTTGAACGATTACGAAGAGATACAAGTACTAAATAAAGTCATATCTCTTTCGGGAAGGAACGTTACAACGATTTTAGTGAACCATCAAAATTTTAGAATATGAAAAAATGCAATTTTTCGTTTTTTTGCCTTTTCATATCGTATTTTTAGATTTCAGGGAAAAACTTGATGTGATTCGTAATCAGCAGAAAATTTCCGATCGCCTAGAGCCTAAAATTATGGTGAAAGACGAAAATTTTTTTTTTTTTAATTTTTGCCCACTTTTTCGAAAATCCACAAATCACGAAATTTCAAATGGCCATAATTCATCTCCAGATTTACCGATTTTGGCTTATCGGGGGGTTTTTTAAAAGCCCTTGAGTAGAGTTAGAGAATAACGTTGGATTCATCTTGATATCTATAATTTTTACATCTGAAAAAGCACTTTGAAAATTGACGAATTTTCGTCCCAGGGGAATGTATGGAAAAATTGGCAAAAATCGATGGTCCACCTTTAAAAATCTGTAAAAAATCGAAAAATCAACCCAGCTCGATGAACCAAGCGGCATTTTGAAGCTTGAACGATTACAAAGAGATACAAGTACTAAATAAAGTCATATCTCTTTCGGGAAGGAACGTTACAACGATTTTAGTGAACCATCAAAATTTTAGAATATGAAAAAATGCAATTTTTCATTTTTTTGCCTTTTCATATCGTATTTTTAGATTTCAGGGAAAAACTTGATGTGATTCGTAATCAGCAGAAAATTTCCGATCGCCTAGAGCCTAAAATTATGGTGAAAGACGAAAATTTTTTTTTTAATTTTTGCCCACTCTTTCGAAAATCCAAAAATCACGAAATTTCAAATGGCCATAACTCATCTCCAGATTTACCGATTTTGGCTTATCGGGGGGGTTTTTAACAGCCCTTGAGTAGAGTTAGAGAATGGCGTTGGAATTATCTTAATATCTATAATTTTTACATCTGAAAAAGCACTTTGAAAATTGACGAATTTTCGTCCCAGGGGAATGTATGGAAAAATTGGCAAAAATCGATGGTCCACCTTTAAAAATCTGTAAAAAATCGAAAAATCAACCCAGCTCGATGAACCAAGCGGCATTTTGAAGCTTGAACGATTACAAAGAGATACAAGTACTAAATAAAGTCATATCTCTTTCGGGAAGGAACGTTACAACGATTTTAGTGAACCATCAAAATTTTAGAATATGAAAAAATGCAATTTTTCGTTTTTTTGCCTTTTCATATCGTATTTTTAGATTTCAGGGAAAAACTTGATGTGATTCGTAATCAGCAGAAAATTTCCGATCGCCTAGAGCCTAAAATTATGGTGAAAGACGAAAATTTTTTTTTTTAATTTTTGCCCACTCTTTCGAAAATCCAAAAATCACGAAATTTCAAATGGCCATAACTCATCTCCAGATTTCCCGATTTTGGCTTATCGGGGGGGTTTTTAAAAGCCCTTGAGTATAGTTAGAGAATGGCGTTGGAATTATCTTAATATCTATAATTTTTACATCTGAAAAAGCACTTTGAAAATTGACGAATTTTCGTCCAAGGGGTATGTATGGAAAAATTGGCAAAAATCGATGGTCCACCTTTAAAAATCTGTAAAAAATCGAAAAATCAACCCAGCTCGATGAACCAAGCGGCATTTTGAAGCTTGAACGATTACAAAGAGATACAAGTACTAAATAAAGTCATATCTCTTTCGGGAAGGAACGTTACAACGATTTTAGTGAACCATCAAAATTTTAGAATATGAAAAAATGCAATTTTTCGTTTTTTTGCCTTTTCATATCGTATTTTTAGATTTCAGGGAAAAACTTGATGTGATTCGTAATCAGCAGAAAATTTCCGATCGCCTAGAGCCTAAAATTATGGTGAAAGACGAAAATTTTTTTTTTTAATTTTTGCCCACTCTTTCGAAAATCCAAAAATCACGAAATTTCAAATGGCCATAACTCATCTCCAGATTTACCGATTTTGGCTTATCGGGGGGGTTTTTAACAGCCCTTGAGTAGAGTTAGAGAATGGCGTTGGAATTATCTTAATATCTATAATTTTTACATCTGAAAAAGCACTTTGAAAATTGACGAATTTTAGTATAAGGGGTATGTATGGAAAAATTGCCAAAAATCGATGGTCCAACTTCAAAAATCTGTAAAAAATCGAAAAATCAACCCAGCTCGACGAACCAAGCGGCATTTTGAAGCTTGAACGATTACGAAGAGATGTCAGTACTGAATAGAGTCATATCGCCTCCGAGAAGGAACGTTACAACGATTTTAGTGAACCCTCAAAATTTTATAAAATGAAAAAATGCAATTTTTCGTTTTTTTGCCTTTTCATATCGTATTTTTAGATTTCAAGGAAAAACTTGATGTGATTCGTAATCAGCAGAAAATTTCCGATCGCCTAGAGCCTAAAATTATGGTGAAAGACGAAAATTTTTTTTTTTTTAATTTTTGCCCACTTTTTCGAAAATCCACAAATCACGAAATTTCAAATGGCCATAATTCATCTCCAGATTTACCGATTTTGGCTTATCGGGGGGTTTTTTAAAAGCCCTTGGGTAGAGTTAGAGAATAACGTTGGATTCATCTTGATATCTATAATTTTTATATTTGAAAAAGCAGTTTGAAAATTGACGAATTTCAGTCCAAGGGGTATGTATGGAAAAATTGGCAAAAATCGATGGTCCAACTTTGAAAATCTGTAAAAAACCGAAAAATCAACCCAGCTCGATGAACCAAGCGGCATTTTGAAGCTTGAACTATTACGAAGAGATACAAGTACTGAATAAAGTCATATCTCCTTCGGGTAGGAACGTTACAACGATTTTAGTGAACCCTCAAAATTTCAGAAAATGAAAAAATGAAATTTTTCTTTTTTTCGCCTTTTCATATCGTCTTTTTAGATTTTAGGGAAAAACCTGATGTGATTCGTAATCAGCAGAAAATTTCCGATTGCCTAGAGCCTAAAATTATGGTGAAAGACGAACATTTTTTTTTTAATTTTTGCCCACTCTTTCGAAAATCCAAAAATCACGAAATTTCAAATGGCCATAACTCATCTCCAGATTTACCGATTTTGGCTTATCGGGGGTGTTTTTAAAAGCCCTTGAGTAGAGTTAGAGAATGGCGTTGGATTTATTTCGAGATCGGAATTTTTCGTACCCAAAAGAGCGCTTCGAAAATCGGTGAATTTTACTCCAAGGGGTATGGAAGGAAAAATTAGCAAAAATCGATGGTTCAACTTTCAAAATTTGTAAAAAATCGAAAAAAAACGTGGCTCAACGAACCAAGCGCCATTTTGAAGCTAAAGCGGTTGCAAAGAAAATGAGCACTGAATAAAGTTTAAACTTCGCCGGGAAGACGAGATACAGCTAGTTTAGTGAACCCATAAAATTTCAGGAAATGAAAAAATGTTCAATTTTCCATTTGATTTACGTTTAAAAAATTTCCACTATCACTAGCATCGTGAATCATGAGGTAATGGTGAAAAAAAATGTTATCATGCAATTTATAAACGATATTAATGATGTGTTAGATCCTATTGAATTTTTTTTCTTTAATTACACCGAATCGTGATTGCATGTATAGTAAAGTCTGTCAGGACAACGAAAGTGAGTTTCACGAAATAATAGGAAGATCCAGCGGGTCTTCTCGACTGTACATCCTTACCCCCACTCTCTCTCTCTCTCTCTCTCTCTTGTATACCAACGTCGACTCGCGAATGAGAGTGAAAGTGATTCGTACTTCCTGCATATTTTTCCTCGGACCTCCCATTTAATTTTAACGATTTCGATCGCCCGCCACTCTCGTTATGCAACGTTGCATTAAGGTCGTCGCACCTCATATATTTTTTTTTTCTTATAGACGAACAGAAACAGATGTAACGACGTAAGGTGGGAGCTCGATTCATAGTGCGATTTCAACACCAGGGTCATATATCAATGCGATCATTATGATAACTTCATAATTATCACAAATATCACACTGTGATAACTTCATAATTATCACGAACATCATATTGTGATAATTTAGTTAATATCACAAATATCACATTGTGATAATTTCGTTAATATCACAAATATCACATTGTGATAATTTAGTCAATATCACAAATATCACATTGTGATAGCTTCATAATTATCACAAAACATCATATTGTGATAACTTCATAATTATCACAAACATCGTATTGTGATAATTTAGTCAATATCACAAACATCACATTGTGATAACTTCATAATTATCACAAAACATCATATTGTGATAATTTGGTCAATATCACAGATTTCGTATTTTGATATTTTAGACATTTTCACAATTACCCCACGTTCTGACATTTTTCAGCAAAAATCCCAAATATTATCATATTGTGACAATTTATTCAATATCACAAATATCACATTGTGATAACATGACATCAGTAGCAAAAGAACAACATCGACAGAAAAAAAAGATAATTACAGCAACTGATTTACCTGCAGTTATGCACTCAATTATTTCCAAAATAGAATCGTCAAAGCACCAGGGAGTGAGAAAAAATTGAGTTTGGAAAGAATGGGGAAAAAAAACGAAAAAAAAAAAAAAAAAAGATTTTAGTGCAAAAACATCACGCACTTCACATGTTCGTTTTGAAATAATTCAGTCGCGCGATACGCTTTATCCAAACGACGATTTCGCACTGTTGAAGATTCTTCGAGTACTTTAGTCGCGAGTCCACTCGTTACGGAGATTTTACCGGGTGCATGAAACAAAATACAACAAAAAAAAAAAAAAAAAACAAGGCTAAAGAAAGAAAAGAAAAATTCTCCAAACGCGTATATAGTGGTTGTATATATGGGACCGGTGGGCGTGGGTGACTTCGTCAACGAGCGTGAGGAACGAACCTGGTGGGGAACAGTAGTACCACGAGACGTTCAGGGCCCCGTGAAGACAAACCATGCGCACTCGTCATGGGTTACAAAAACGGGGATGAGAATAAGACCCACGTTCGTTACAGTATATATATATATATATATATATATATATATATATATATATATATATATATATATATATATATATATATATATATAGATATATATATACTTATTGTAAATGAAAATAGCATAAGCATATATGTATGTATGTGTGTGTGTGTGTGTGTGTGTGTGAGTATGTAATATAGCGTGTAAGAAAGAAAGAATTGTAAAGTGCTTATCCAGACACCGTGAAGACACGCTTCCAGGAAATCTTCCCTTTCCCATCATCCACGAGTATAAGCAGTTTAGAAAAAAAAAAAAGAGTTGAGCTGTCCCAGTTAGTGACCGTGTCCTGGTCAGGTATAAAAAAAAGCCAGTTAATCCGGTATTTTTCACCCTCAAGAAAATTTCGTACAAACGTGATCGGTGGAGTGACTAAAACACTGATAAACACTGATGGGCGTATCGTGCCAAATTTTCATCCGAGTTTTTATTTGCTGTTCCATCGTAATAGAGTACATATTATCCAAACAAGGTAATTTGACAACAACAACAAAAACACTAATGTACAACGACAGATTTTAATCGATAATTTGGTTTTTCCATCGTAGTAGAACGCAGCTATAGTGACATCGGGGTTTGATAACGAAAAAGAAAAAAAGCACTATCGAAATAACTGAAGCACTAATTCTACACTAATGTGTTGCGCAAGATTTAAAGATTCTTTTCGTCGCTGCTCTATTGTAACCGAACACATTTGAATCTTGATTTTTGTTTTTTAATAAGAACAATCACTATTGCAAACGTCAAAAGACTAATAAACACTAATGTGCATCAGAGCTGGGCATTACTTCAAGTACACGGGTACTTGAGATGGACTGGAAGTACTACAGTACTTGAAGTGCAAAGTACTTGAGATGTACTGGGAGTACAGTACTTGAAGTGCAAAGTACTCAAAAAGTATTTCGAGTATTGTACTTAAATTTTCAAGTACTTTTCTGTACTTCAAGTACTCTTCCAAGTACCAAGTATGAAGTACATTTGAATACGTCTTGCCAATGGTTGCGTGTATATAACGTTCTTTGAATTGAGAAACATTCTGCGCCATCTTTGGTTAAGATTGTAAGGAATGACCGTTCCAAGGCTCAAGCTACGGTATAGTTACGGTGTGTCGCATCGTCAATGCATAGCTCCGTTTTCAACAATCCGTGTATTATATTCGTTATTTTTTCTTCTTCAAACCTGAAGGTAAATAAATCTTAATCACACTCGTCAATGCTATTTTTTTAAATTATTTCTAATTCTTCGTTTAAATATTTCTGGTCCGATCTGCCTAGCCTGAGTGAATTGCACAATGTGAAAATGTGTTTTGATAAAAAAAAGTACTCGAATCTAAAATCAAATATAAGTACTGGAACTTACGAGATGTATACCGGAAAACTTGAAAAGTATTTGATACTTTGAGTACTTCCTACCTCAAGTACTTCAAATATTTAGTACTTCAAGTACCGAGTACTTAAAGTACTGCGTACGTAAAGTACTTGGCAGTTCAATAATTTACGGTACTTGGTACTTGAAGTTCACGAGTATTCCAAGCCCTTATAGTACTTTGTACTTTGTACTTGAAGTACTTTTTACTTTGTACTTGAAGTACTTTATGGTACTTTGCCCAGCTCTGATAAAATCGAACCCACACAAAATCATAAAAGTGTTCTCTATTTTTACCTTTAAACCCGGCAAATGCCAAAACGGCATTTCCAAACGATCGTTCAACGAATTATTAGGCAGTCGTAATTCCCGCAATACCGGTAAAGCCACGAATGTATTTCAAGTACTCGGTACCCAAAGTACTTCAAATATTTAGCAATTTATGTAATCAGTACTCGAATTACTTGGCACTTCAAGTATTTACGGTACTTGGTACTTGAAGTACTATTCAGATATTTTTCCCAGCTCTGATAAAATGCAACCCACAAAATCATGAAAGTGTCCTATCTTTTTACCTTCAAACCCGGAAAATTCCAAAACGGCATTGCCAAAAGATAGTTCAACGAATTATTACGCAATTGTAATTACCGCAATTCTGGCATAGCCACGAATGTATTTCAAGTACTCGGTACCTAAAGTACTTAAAATATTTAGCACTTCATGTACTCGGTACTCGAAGTACTTGGCACTTTACGTATTTACCGTACTTGGTATTTCAAATAGACGAGTACTTCAAGTACTTACGGTACTCTGTACTTGAAGTACTTTCAGGTATTTTGTCCAGCTCTGATGTGCATCGATAGATTTTCATAACTATATTTTTTTCTATTCCATTACGGTGAAACGCATTTTTTTTCTAATAAATTTGGGTTTTCTTGAATAAAAATAAAATTTTAAAAAAAAGCATCAGTAGAGTCATGAAAACACTAATGAACACACTAGCGCTCTGCAAACGATTTTCATTATTATTTTCGTTGTTCTATTTCGAGCCTAATGCACTACCGAATATTTGAATTTTCTAGGAAAAAAATCATGAATAAAAATCACAAAAACACGTATATGTTTGATTGTAAGAAGAGACATTGATCAATATTTCGATTTGTTTGAAAAATTATTCATTGAATGACCAAAAAAACTAATAACGTAGAACGTAAGTACAGCAAAAAATTTCATCACTATTCTACGCTGTTCTATTGTACTGCGATTATTGTGAAAGCTTTTGGTGTTGCTTGGGCGACAAAATTATTAATTAAACTACCCAAAACACTGATGAACACCAATTTATTACAACGTTCCATCATCACGCTTATTAGCTCTCATTGGCAAAAAACTTAGGGAAAAAAAAACCATAATTATGTGTAAAAATAATTCACGTTATAATATATATATATATATATATATATATATATATTTTTTTTTTTCAAATTGTTATTTTTCGAGTGATTTTGTAAATTTTGAGAGATAACAGAATTTGAAGTTGGGGACTTGGAGCAGAGGAGCACAGATCCCTGACATTTCGCATCGGCAACGAAAAACGAAAAGATAAAATCTTCAACGTTCGTCCAGGAAATGATTTCGATGTCCAAAAACCGGAATTTAAGTGTCGTAGATTTGGGGAAAAACAAAAAAAAAAGCGTAGAAAGATAAAAAGACATCGAGCCCTTCCATCGTACGATCAAAGAGTCGACCAATGGAATTGCTGGATCGAGAGTCAAGCCTTCATTTGTACACGCATCTTTATCCCCGTGTATATACAACGATGGCATTTCTACTGTACATATATACACATGTATAATGACATGCAAGGATCTTGGGCTCGCCGGAAAACCGGTATTGTCTATCCTTCTCGAAACCCCAATAGTACAGTCGCTATGAGCATTCGAGATTGCATTAATTGAACACGGCAATTTTTTTTTTTTTTTCTAATCGTTTGAGACTCCAGCCCAGTTGCGTTTTTATTTTCATTCAATAACTCGCTTATTTTCAGCATTAGACTGAAAATAGTAATAACCAAACTTGAAGGAATTTCAATTCTCTACAAGTTTGTTCATTATCATTTTTTCCCTAGAATCGATATTTTTCGACTTAGAGCTGAAAAAAGAAAGAAGAGCGGGGGGGAGTTTAATTATTGCATTATCTCGTTTGTTTTCAACTTTAGCGTATAAATGATGGTAAACAAATTTGTAGGCAATAAAATTTTCTGCAACTTTGATGCCCACTTTATTTTCCATAGGATCTATACTTTAGGACTTACATCCATGGTAAAGTGAAAGAGGGATATTTATAAATTTTTTCTCGAAACAATTAGAGCATGACTTTTCGCGAGGTAAATCTTTTTAAGCGTTTATTATAAGTGTGATTTTTCCAAACTCCAAAAAACGACGTACACACTTTTGTGCAATAACTTTTTTTTTTTTATATTATAGAAAAAAAAAGAAAATTGCCGTCAAACTCATCGGGATTCGTACATTTTTGTAAAATATATTTCCGAGTCAATGGAAAAAAAAAAATTATCTTTGAACTGAAACTATTGGCATCACATTTCTCGTAGCATACATTCTACAATTGTTGTACCTGGCTTGCAGTTATATCCTCACGGGTACACAAATACGCACACACAGGCATTAATAGAAAAATGGCCTCTCTCGACCACGAGAGAGACGGAGAGAGCCCTAACAGGTTTTCAAAATCATACCAGCCCTGCATTATGCGTGAATAATCACTCGTTTCTTGGCCATCAGGTAGTCAGTAGTTTATGAACCGTGGGACGTCGAGCTACCTACCGATCGTTCGAACCTTGGATCGACGAGAACGAAAAAAAAAAAAAAAATTTCTTCGATTTTGAATTTTCGGCAGTGATTGTTTTTTTTTTTTTTTTTGTTTTCCAAAAAGGATTTTACTCTGATAATCGAAAAACTTGACGCATTTTTTTTTTTTTTCTTTTAATTCATAAATTTACTATCGTGTGGTTCGTAGAATTGAGATAATTGTATATAGATTTTTTAAAATATTTTTCAAATTATCATTAGTATCGGGTAAAATCATGCTGTGCCAAAGAATTTTACGTTCAAGGCCACAAAGGCTCGTTTACACGTTTCCCAGAGATTTGAATACCGGCGTTTTGTCAAATTTCGGACCGAATCGTGAAGTCGGCAAGCTCGAAAAAACCAGCAAACCACCAAGAATTCTCATCACTGGCAAGTGAAATATTTTTACTGGATTTTTTTTTGTTCAATTTTTAAAAATTATTCTCCTCAGAGCTGGGAATCTTCGAGTAATTTTATCGCCCATAATAATAATAATAATAATTCAATATTAATTTTGTTTTGAGGACTCGTAGTTTATTCGATTTCAAAAATGCTCAAAGTCGTACACAGGGAAAATTAAAAATTTACCAAAAATTAAAAAATGGGATTTTCGAAAAAAAAAAAAAAAATGTCTATGGCCGAAAATCGTTCGTGGCTACTGGTAATTTTATCAATTGCGTGTGAAGAATTCCAAAATGGCTCTCTGAAAAATAAAAAAACTGTTCCTTTTTGTTTTCGTTTTTAATCGCGAAAAAACTTTTTCGTTCGATGTCGTCCAGGTGGCCTGGGACAGTTGGGCACGGAGTGCGCAAAATTATTTCGCAAGAATTATGGCAAGGACAATGTGATACTGTCAGACATAATAAAGCCGAGCGACGAGGGTCTGGCAAATGGGCCATTTATTTTCGCCGATATACTCGATTTTAAGGGATTGCAAAAAATCGTCGTCAATTATCAGATCGACTGGCTCATACACTTCAGTGCCCTCCTGAGCGCGGTTGGCGAACAAAATGTACCGCTCGCCGTGCGCGTCAATATAGAAGGTAAGTTTTGTATTTTTTTTTTTAATTTTTATTTTTACCTCGTTTCAATTTGAAAGAAAAAAAAAAAATGAAAAAATCCATTACTCGTTATTGCTTCTCGTATATTATATATATGATTTCTTTTTGCAACTTTTTTTTTTTTTATCTTATACATATGTCGTGGCAATTACTGTCGGGTGTCGAGAAAGCATATATACCGTTTTATTACACGCAGAGAAAGTATATTGTACGTTAGGCGACGGGGCATGAGTGGAAAAAAAGGATATGTATATAACCTAAGGAATGTATACAATCTCGAATGCTCGAGAGAAGCGCTCGAGTGTGGAAGCGACGGAGAATTGCGACAATTTATTTTTAATTTTTTTTTTCACGCCATCGCGAGAAAATAATTATGAAGAGAAAGAAAAAGCGCTATCTAATGATAATTATGCAGCAGCGAAAAGAGACTTTCACCCTTTTACTATTTTATCATTATGATCGACGTCGTTATCGTTACAAAACCGTTTCTCATTTTCATTAACATATAGTTCTCGTTATCGGTATTATCGTCGATTTATTATCATTAGCGATATGACGGTAATCATCCTATCATCATCATCATCATCATCATCATCATCATCATTATATTATCGCAAACATTAATGTTGTTGTTGTTATTACTTTTGATCCTATTATTTTTTCTGTTGTTACCGTTGCAGTTGTTATTATTGTTGTTATTGCTGTTTTTATTGCTGATCCGGTTGTTGCTGTTTTTGTTGTTGTTGTATTTGCTGTTGTTTTTGTTTTTGTTGTATTTGCTGTTGTTTTTGTTGTTGTTGTTGGTGTTGGTGTTGTTTCTCTTGCTCCTATTATTGTTTCTGTTGTTACCATTTCCGTTGTTATTATTGTTGTTATTGCTGTTTTTATTGCTGATCCGGTTGTTGCTGTTTTTGTTGTTGTTGTATTTGCTGTTGTTTTTGTTGTTGTTGTATTTGCTGTTGTTTTTGTTGTTGTTGTATTTGCTGTTGTTTTTGTTGTTGTTGTTGGTGTTGGTGTTGTTACTCTTGCTCCTATTATTGTTTCTGTTGTTACCATTGCCGTTGTTATTATTGTTGTTATTGCTGTTTTTATTGCTGATCCGGTTGTTGCTGTTTTTGTTGTATGTGTTGCTGTTGTTGTTGTACCGTTTTAGTGTTGTTTTTGCTGTTGTTTTCGTTGCAGTTTTGTTGTTGCCATCGCTGCCCCTGTTGTTGGTGATGTTGTCATTGTTGACGTTATTGTTTATGCCATTTTTTTCTTTGTTCTTTTTATTTCCGTAGCTGTTGCTGCTGCCGTTGTTGTTGTCACTGCTGCTGCTTTTGTATTTGTTGGCATTGTTGTTCCTGTTGTTATTGCTGTTGTTTAGTTGTTGTTGTTGCTGCTGCTAGCATTGTTGTTGTTGTTCCAGTTGGTGTTCCTACTGTTGTTGTTGGTATTGTTGCTGCCGCTGCTACGGCTGATGCTGTTTCTGTTATTAGTGTTGATGTTGATGCTGTTGTTGTTTCTGTTTTTGTTGTTTTTCTTATTATTGCTGTTGTTGTCGTTGGTTTTTTTAGTATTGTCGTTTTTGTTGTTAATGCGATGATGACGATGTTTATATGATTGTTGTTGTTGTTGTTTTTGTTGTTTTTGTTGTTGTTGTTGTTGTTGTTATTTTAATAAATCGATGCCCTTAAACTTTGACCAGGTATGCACAACGTTATGGAACTCGCGAAACAATACAATCTTCGTATATTCGTGCCTTCGACGATCGGGGCGTTTGGTCCCGATTCACCGAGGAATCCAACGCCAAACGTGACGATACAGCGTCCTCGTACGATATACGGTGTCAGTAAGGTTCACGCCGAGCTAATGGGAGAATATTATCATCATCGCTTCGGACTGGATTTCCGTTGTTTACGATTTCCCGGTGTCATAAGCAGCGATCCACCGGGCGGTGGTACAACAGGTTAGATTTTTTGTTCTCATTGTTGAATATCGATGGTTAAATTCCAAGGGGCCGTATGAGCTATGCTTACACACAAGTCATGCGCCCCTTCGGCATTAGTCCATCGATTTAATTTTTTTTTTTTTTCATTTCTTACTTTTTCGAAATGAAAAAAAAAAAAAAACCAAATTGAATCCAGTCACGTATTTTGAAATTTTTGTGATACCGGTAAAATTGATGTCTCGTCAATTTTTCATGATTTTATTTCACTTCTGATCGTGCGAGTGTGTAGAAAAAAAAAAACCTTCGATATCCCAATGGTCAGTACGGGTGAGAGAGATTCATCATTTTTCTCGACAACTGGAGCACGATGGAAAACTGCTATTCCTCGGTGTTTAGAGACCCCCCGCCCCGCACTTACGTTATTATTCGTAATCGATCATGACATCCCAGAGAACCGACTGAGTCTTGACGATAAAAATTGACGATGCAAGCATTTTTTTTTTTTTTTTTTATGACCTTTTTATGGCCAACGGGCCGTGAGATTGCCCAGATGTTTACCTTACTTTTTTTAGTTATTTATTTATTTATTCATTAAAATATAAAATTTGTTCATCTTCTGTCGAATCTTTTTTTTTTAATTCTTATTTTTAATATCAAACTTTTTAATTCGATTTTTCGTGTGTACGTGTGGGTGTAATTTTGTTTACATAAAAAGAGCATTTTAAAGGATAATTTTGGCGATAAATTTTTGGAAAAATTGGTAAAAAATTTCGGGCTTCATTAAATTTTCAGTCGATCAATCAAATCAAATATAATATAAAATATAATTATAATATAATATAAAATAATCAATTATAATATAAAATAGCGCATCTTTTTGAGTTTAATGTTTCAGAAATTGCAACGTGAACTGTAAAAAATAAAAGTTTAGAAGATTTTGAAAAGCGCGGGTCGAATTAGCATGATAAATGTAGTTTATTATCTATAAATTAGCAATTAAATCGATGAACGAATTTAAAACTGCTGTTCCATTATCTTTGAAAACACTGTGAATTTTGCAAAAAAAAAAAAAAAAATCGTCATTGACCGGGATTTGAACCCGCGATCCTCCTCAGTAAACGAATTCAACACTTTCGATCCTTAAATAATCATTAAAAAAAAAAAAATTTTAAGATTTGGAGATTTTTTTTTTCACGAGTGTTTCCGGCTTGGTGGTCCGGACGTTTTTCCGTCGAAATTAATTTTGAGCCTACCTGAGCTTTTACCTGAGACCTACCTAACGACCTACCTAACGACCGACACTCTATACCACTACGCTATTGATTTTATGAACGCTTAATGATCCTTGTGAATTTCTTGTTTGCGTCGTATTTTCCATACACATTTTAAAACCGTAATTTTTCCATCATTTTCACAGTTGAATTCGACGAAAGAGTGCTAAAATTTTTCTTTATTTCAATTTCTGTTTTACATAGAAAATTTAGTATTTCTTGTTATGTCTTACATTCGTAAAAATACTCTCTCTATGCAGTTCATTTTGATGGGTCAGTTTAAAAATTTTTCTCGTACAAATCCATTGGTTTTTCATTTTATCTATACAGCAAAATTCATTGCGAGCATTTTCAATTTTTACAGTGTCACTTTTTTTAAAGTGGAAATAGTTGATTTTTACAGTTTAAACCAACAAATATGGTTATAGAGATAGTACAGAAGTATATTCCGCACATTACTTTTTGATCAAAACACTGCAAAGAGATTAATTTACCGTGTTAAACTGCATTTTTTCTCTTCGCCGTTGTATTTTTTAAATTTCAGTTATTATTTTTTGAGATGTATTTTTTTCCGTGTGGAAAACGATGAAGGAAGGGATCAAAAGCTGGGCCAAGGTCGGAAACCGGGCCGTTTGCCTTATTTATTTTGAGTCTTATTGTTAATTGGGATTCGGGATGGCTTTTGTACGTAAGTAGCGGGATTACATCAGAGCTGGGCAAAGTCCGGAAAGTACTTCAAGTACAAAGTACAAAGTACTCTAAGTATTTGAAATACTCGTGTATTACAAGTACCAAGTACCGTAAATATTTGAAGTACCAAGTACTTCAAGTACTTGGTAATTCAAGTACTCAAGGTTTCCAAGTACTTGAAGTACCAAGTACTTGAATTACCGAGTACTTGAAGTAAAAGTACTTGAAGTACTTAAGGTGCCAGGTACTTGAAGTACCAATTACTTGAAGTACCAATTACTTGAAGTAAAAGCACTTGAAGTACTTAATACGACATTACTTGGAGTACTGAGTACTTGAAGTACCGAGTACTTGAAGTACGTCAAAACTCAAGTATCAAATACTTTTCAAGATTTCACGTACATCTCGTAAGTTCTAGTACTTATTTTTGATTTGTTACGTACTCTTTAAGCTCATTTGATTTTGATTCGAGTACTTTTTGTATCAACACATATTTTCACATTGCGCGATTCACTCAGGCTAGGCAGATTTGAACCGAAATATTTTAACGAAGAATTATAAATCAAAGTCAATGCTCAATCTCTCATGGCACTATTTGTCGAATTCTCTCTCTATGTCAAATGGAATATAAGTACATATAAACATGTAACATAAATATAAAATATATTTTATATATCTTTTATAATTACCTTTCCTCTTAAAAATAGAGTTGGTTTCATTCGATTTCCACATAATTTGGCGTTGTTACACCAATTTTGGCGGTAAAAGTCAATATTTCGACTTTTTTTTTAATTCCCAGACTTCGATTCCCGGAATAAATAGACTTTTTCGAAAATCGAGTAAAACTAAGCTACCTGCCTCAAAACTTTATATTTTCACTTTATAATGCCGTTGTTTTTGTTCAATTTCGATAAAAATCAACGGAGATATTGCAAATTCAATAAAAAAAAAGTCATTTTTACGATTTTTTCATGTTTTTTACCCTTTTACCTCATTATTGACTTACTTTTCCGACTTCAAGCAAAATTTCCGTAAGCTCGCGTGATTCTGCATTAAAAAACGCAAAGAATGAGCCCAAATTGAACCCTTTTTGTGAAATTTTACCGGAGATATGAATTTTTCAAAATTGGGGTGTTCGGTCACCCCGGGTTACCATAATAGGTAAAAAAAAATAAGGTTACCATTCTAGGATTAACTCGATTCGTCTCGCGGCATCGCTACGCGGAACGTTCCTTAATTATATATTAAAAGGCATATTATACATGCGACCATTAGCAAAACGTATTCAAAAGTACTTGATACTTGGTACTTGAAAAAGTACTTGAGGTACAGAAAAGTACTTGAAATTTTAAGTACAAGTACTTGAAGTACTAGTACTTAAAGTACAAGTACTTTAAGTAGATGGCATGTGCTTGAAATTTTAAGTACAATACTTGAAATACTTTTGAAGTACTTTGTACTTCAAGTACATCGCAAGTACTGGGTACTTGAAGTACTGCCCAGCTCTGGATTACATTGCTGAAAAACTTGAGGAATCATCGAGCGGTGGTTGTGAAAGGTACATTATGGGCGGTATTCATAGTCGGGTCTTATTTCTAAGACGGTCTTAAGTCGTCGTTTAGGACGACTTGATTGGTCGTTGGCCGTGCTTAAGACCGTCTTAGAAATAAGACCCGACTATGAATACCGCCCTATGAGGGTGGATAGATAGAGAAATCAATCAATCGCATCGCAAATTTCATCGACCAGTTCATGTTTATACTTGATCATCAGTAGCAAACAATTATTTTATTGCGAATTTGAAATTTTACATGTTGGTTCAGCCCTCAATAGTGGCTCTTTTTTCGGGGTTAAAGACGGCCACCGTGTGTGAATATTACCATCGGTGCCTTATCGGGCCGCCGGAAGCCTTATTCTCCGGTCTAATCATATAAACGCGTTTGTCAAGATTCTCGTACTCGCGCTTAGCATTTTCAATCGCCACAACCGCCGCCAGACGCTGTTCCGGGTCCTTCGCTTCCTTCAGATTATCAATGTATCCTCGCATCGATGCCAAATATATCAACTGCCTATTGGATATCTCTTTAGCGTCGTCAAGCTTCCCCAACACCGTGTTCCGAATCTGAGATATGTTTGTCGTTTTGTTCACTTCTTCAATCAAAATTATCCACCAATCGTTCTCAAAGCTCGCCTTTCTCAACTGATTCATCACTGTGAACGCGAAATCAACCGCATCGGACTCCCTCCTATCGTTCGAACTTCTGATGCACATATCTGCCCATTCATTCACTTCATCGATTAGCTCGTACACCATCTTCGTATTCCACTCATATGTTGGTGAATTATTGGCAAGACGCGCCTCGCAGCTTCTTGTCTTGCTACTGGCTATGCTCACGTTTTTGTACCTTCGATTTTCGTAATATTTCAAGGACCGTTCAAACTTCTTGAACGCCTTTTGACTCTCATTCGTCGTTGTCGCATTCAGCAGTATATCGCTCGAGTCTCGTGTCCACTCAAGTATATCCCAAATTTTATCCAAATTCGCGTGGAGATCCGTCACAATATCCGTCAGCGTATCGAGGTCCTCCTTTTTCAACGACTCTGTTATCTCGTCCCGCAAACGTGCTTTCGTGTCGGACAACTCTCTGTTCCACTCTCGTTCCTTCCTCACGTGTGTCCTCAGCGCGAACACGCGATCCAGCAGATCGATCTCTTCCGAAGTGTTCCAGAGTTCGCACAATGTCCTCCAGTCGTTCAGATCATCACCCGTCTCCCCGTACTCTGGATCCGGATTCCTCGAATCTCCGTCCACCGAAACTACGTTTAAAAACGCCCGGCAGGTCCTGACACTGTTCCCTTGCTCATTGACAGGATCGAGGATCTCGTAAGGAGCAATGTAACTCATGAAATAGTCCGGCTGCAACGATTTTCATAATTTTTCATTTACCTACCTCCTAACCGTGAAATTCCAATTTAAATGGTCATTCGGGATTTAGATCCGTGGATGCGTTTTTCCTTACCGTGTGCCATAGAACCTCCGCCGCACTGACCAATCCGAAGATCCCAAAAGCGAGAATGAGGAAAACGGAATTGCAACGTTTTTGATGCTTCATCGTTGGCATCCTAATATTTGTTGCCCGCGCTCGATCGTATGTCGGTCGAATGATACAGTGAAATTTCGACAATTCTAATTGTCCGAAAAATGAATTGTCCGAGAAATAAAGTTTGACGATTCGTACGCAGTTTAGAGACTGCGGGACACCTTTTTTTTAATGACAAGTACGAACGAATAACTATGCCTGTCCAACGAGCGTTTGACGCGGAGTTTTTTTATACCGAACGAAGCTGAAAAGTTAAGTCCGCAGGGGAGAGGGTGAGCTTGGGATCCATTGGTTCGTTTGAATGTGCCAGAGAGGTCATGACATTGGAGCTGTTGCTTTTTCATTGGGCTCTGGCTCTCCGCGTGTCATGACTAGGCAAATACACCTCGGGCAGAGAGTACGTTGGATCTTCGATCACATCCAAGGTTGCGCAGGTGGGAAAAAAAAGTTGAGAGGGGCGGGGGAGGGGGGGGGGGCATAGAATTAACGAAATGAACGAGGTTATTATTATTTAATATGGAGAAACGTCGAATGATTTTTATCGCTTGCCTTTATCTGTACAAGTGCTATTAGATCGAGACATTCCGGACTATATTCTCGTTTATCATAACCGCGTCCGCGTGGCTTCATTGCCACCTACGTCTCGCGATGGTGGAATACTTTTTTTTTTCAAAAAAAGAAAAAAAAAAAAAACAGAAGAAAAACCAGAAAAAGAATACGAGAAAATAATACAATGCATGCAAATACAAAGAATGCACCATTAGTCATCTCCATTATTTTATCTAACTCGGGGAAGCTCCGATCACTCATCGAGTTCGTGCATTTTTTTTCAACTAATATTGTAGGAAAAGAAATATTCAAATTTTATAAAAATTTATTGTCTCGCAACGATTATTTTGCAAGCTGCATTTACGAGCATGATCTTGGCCTGTTTGGCGTGGCAATCATATTTGCAAAAGAAATTTAATGATTGAAGATTTTTTTTTTTTTTTTTCAAACAATAAAGTTTAAAATTTCTCAATCGTTTTTTTTTTTTCGCAAATTTTAATGACGATCAACCCTCGACAATATTCCTCCATAACTTGTATCGAAAATGTAAGTGTGAAGTGAAATTTCCCCAAATTCGAGCGAATACAGATTTTTTTTTGGTTTAATTCAAAATTTTTTGAAATTTCAAGGGATCCTTGCCGAATTCATTGCTTGAATTCATTCTCTTGGCCGATATAAATGTAGCCAAATGTTTTCGAAAGTTGGAGCTATCGAATTTTTTTTTTTTTTTTTTTTTTTTAAATTCAAAATCACATATAGCGAGACACTGTTCGTAGACAGTGGGGAAAATTTTTTACAAACAAATATATGCTCAAACTACGTACAAAGTTTGGATCGCTTCGGGGATGCAAAAGTTTCAATTATTGGCATTAAAATGGCGATTATTTTTTTTTCTTTTTTTTTTTACCATCAAAATACCTCCTGCCGTGAGAAGACAAAATGAAAAATCTATATTTTTAAAAGACTACGGAGGTAGCGTTCTTTCGAGTAATTTTTTTCCACCTCGTTTTTTTACAGCGATAAAAAATTTCCCATCCGAATATAGCTCGACCATCTGTCGATTCCTAAGCAAATATAATACTTCTGTCCGAGTGTTTTCAATTTCGTCGATCTCATTATTCTCACGAATATACGATAGAGCGACGCAATTGTAAATAATAATTTTAATAAAATTTAATAATGTGGAAAAGGGGGCAGACACGTGGGCTATCAGCGATGATTGCTATCCATTTCTCAAGAATTTATCCTCATGCTGTGTCTCTTCTACCCATTTTCTTTGAGAGAAGGAATAAAAATGATGAAAATTATTTTAAAAAATAATTCAATAGTAATATTTAATATTATTATATTATATACATGCATGTATAACAATAAGCATACATACATACACATACATACATATATATAAGCAGGTATTGTTTATTTACGTACATGGAAATACGCGAATATAAATAAATATAACAAATAATATAATTTTGTTCGAATTTTTAAAAGTCCAGAAAAAATTCGATAGGATTTGTAATCAGCGGAAAATTTCCGATCGCAAGTGCCTGAAAATAGGGAAAAGGACGGGGAAAAAAAAAAATTTCAAACCATTGCCCACTTTTTCAAAATCCTCAAAAATCACGAAATTTCAAATGACCATAATTCTACTCCAGATTGACGGAAATTGGCTAGCCAGGGGTATTTTGTAAAGCCCTCGAGTGGACTTGGACAATGCTGTTTGATTAATTCCGGGATCTCAATTTTTGGCACTCAAAAGAGCACTTTGAAAATCGTCGATTTTGTAACAATGACTCTGAAAATTTGTAAAGAAAAATTGAAAAACAATCGTAGCTCGATGAACCGAGCGGCGTGATGAAGCCCAAACGATTACGAAGAAAATGAGCACAAAGCGAAGACCTAACTCCGTCTGGATGCAAAGTTACGGTGATTTTTGGTACCTCGCTATTTTTTTACTTCAACGAATATCTAAACACAATGTCACGATTCCAGACGAATCTTTGATGCCTTCCTGAAGTCTAAATACACAGGTTTAGTCGTATCTCATATTTACGGAGTAAAAATTATAGACGACTTTTGCTTCTGACGTTATTATACTCTTCCCATTTCGCTAACGACACGTCCGAGTATAAAAGCAGACGAAGTAGGAGCACACGCCGTGCTCGGCCCTTTTGGCGGATATTTTTATTGATGAAAAAATGCGTTTAAGCTTCTAGTGTTGGTTTACAAAGTGGGATAAAGGGCTTAAGGAGGTTCTTAGCCAAGAGAAAAACGGTAAGAATGATTCTTAAATTTGAGGGGAGGTTCGTGCTGGTACCAGGAATACACCGTAATTATTTCAGATTTTTTAACCGCGCAGTTGAGGAGAAAAAAAAAACAATGAATACACTAGGACCTCTATTTAATGGTCCTCGATTCAATAGACAGTCCCCCACCATGTCGCATTTATCGATCGGTTTTTCGCGTGGTGGGAGATGGTGGGGGACGCTTAAAGTCTCCCAGATCGGGCCCTCAGCGCGGAGTGCCGATGCGCGGATACAGCATGGGCGGGCATACGCAACCTCGATTTAACAAGGTGCGATGCGGAGCCGGTCCCGCCGCTGGCCGTTAAATCGAGGTCCCAGTGTATGCCGCTTATGCGTGGGCTCTTATGGGTGAAGTATTCGAATTCATGATTGGAGATTACTTTAGGAGTAAAAAAAAAAACGGTAACATTTCCCCCGAAGAACCGCTCAAACGACAGATTTTAGACCTTCATAGACATAATTTGCCCGTAAAGAAAGTTTTTCGACGTTCCGATTGTGAAATATATAGCTTGTAAACAGAATTGAGCGTGATTAATGGCTTGGTGAAACAAATGCCGAACGCAACCTGCCCCCCGGCACGTCGTCCGCGCCGCGCCATCACGTTCCCCTTGCCGCACCAAATTGATGTTAAGAATCTCCTTAACTTTCTTCGATGGTAACTTTTTTTTTTATCGGTAGGACAAAATATTGCAGAAGTAAAGTAGAAAACGATGAGGAAATGGTTCAAAAACTCTGGGCCAAGGTCGGAAACCGGGCCGTTTACCTTATTTATTTTGAGTCTCAATTGGGATGGCTTTTTCCGCACTTGCGGGATTACATTGCTGGAAAACTTGAGGAATCGTCGAGCGGTGGCTGTGGAAGGTACACATGGGGATGGATATAGGTTAGAGAAATCAATCAATCGCATCGCAAATTTCATCGACCAGTTCATGTTTATACTCGATCATCCAGTAGCACACGATTATTTTATTGCGAATTTGAAATTTTACATGTTGGTTCAGCCCTCAATGGTGGCTCTTTTTTTCGGGGTTAAACGGCCACACTCTGTGTGAATAAGACCATCGGTGCCTTATCGGGCCGCCGGAAGCCTGATTCTCCGGTCTAATCATTAAAACGCGTTTGTCAAGATTCTCGTACTCGCGCTTAGCATTTTCAATCGCCACAACCGCCGACAGACGCTGTTCCGGGTCCTTCGCTTCCTTCAGATTATCAATGTATTCTTGCATCGATGCCAAATATATCAACTGATTATTTGATGTCTCATTAGCATAATTAAGCTTCTCCAGCACCGTGTCCTGAATCTGAGAAATGTTTGTCGTTTTGTTCACTTCGTTCATCAAAATCATCCATAAATCGTTCTCAAAGATCGCCTTTCTCAACTGATTCATCACTGTGAAAGCGAATTCCACCGCATCGGACTCCCTCGTGCCGTTCGAACTTCTGCACATAGCCGCCCATTCATTCACTTCGTCGATTGGCTCGTACACCAGCGTCGTATTCCACTCCTCCGTTCGTGAATTATTGGAAAGAAGCACCTCGCAGCTTCTTGTCTTGCTACTGGATATGCTCACTGTTTTATTCCTTCGATCTTCGTAATGTTGCAAGGACCATTCAAAATTCTTAAACGCCTTCGAACTCTCATTCATCGTTGTCGCATTCAGCAGTATATCGCTCGAGTCTCTTGTCCACGCAAGTATATCCCTTATTTTATCCAAATTTGCCTGGATATCTCTCGCAATATCCACCAACGTATCCCTTTCCTCGCCCATCAACGTCGCATCATTCTCGTTCCACAATCGTTTTATCGTTTCGAACACCTCTTCGTCCCACTCTTGCTCCTTTCTCAAGTGTGTCCTCAGCGTAAACACGCGATCCAGCAGATCTATCGCTTCCGAAGTGTTCCAGAGTGCGCACAAAGTCTTCCAGTCGTTCAGATCATAAATGTTCTCCCCGTACTCTGGATTCGGATTCCACGAATCTCCATCCAGCAGCTCTTCTCTTGAAAACACCCGGCAGGTCCTGATATCGTCCTCGTCTTCATCGGTGGGATCGAGGATCTCGTAAGGAGTAATGTCAAAATCATCCTCGTTCGTTTTCACGGCTACTTCATTACTGTCCAAATCAGCCGACTGCTGCAAACATTTTTCATAGATTTTCATTTGCCCAATATCTACCCTCAATGAAATATCAATTTAAGGTTGTCGCGCTGGATTGCTCGGCCAGGTGGTCGGGCGGAGTCCGCGCGCGGTCACCGCCGGGGGATGCATCGATTTTTCTGTTTCATTATTCATATTATTAAAACGGTACTGTCAAAAATTCTAAAGATTTACAGAATATCCGGATACCGTCTCTTTTGAAACGTATTGCATTTTTCAGCTCATCGGCACCATTTTCTTGTCAGATATTACGTAAATACTGCAAAAATTGTCATAATTTATGTATCACAGGTGCAGTTTGACCTACGAAACACATTAACTTTCCGAATTTTTTTTTTTTTTTTTTTCTCAACAACGGTACTGTGAATCGTAGCCAAGTTCAACAGGAACGTATAGGCAAAATAATTGTATAAATTGTGAAAAAATTTGGTCCGCATGGCATCATTTTGGAAGTATATCGTCACAACAAACCTTAAACAGTAATTCGGGATTTAGATCCACGGATATGTTTTCCCTTACCTCGAGCTGTCGACTCTCCTCGGCACTGACCGATCCGATGAACCCAAACGCGAGAATTAGCAAAGCGACACCGGAACGTTTTTGATTCTTCATCGTTGACAATCGATATGATTCAATCGAGAAACGAAAAAAATTTGTTGCAAACTCGGAACAATTGAATTATAATGAAAATTCCGACAATTCCAATTGTCCGAAAATGAAATAAAGTTTTTGGCGATTCGTACGAAAGTTTTTCGATATTGTGGAAAACTCTTTTGGTGATATAAGTGTACGAATGAAATATAACTGCCTGTCCGACGAGTGCTGTGCTTGACGCGAGTTTTTATATCGAACGAGGCTGGAACGTAAAGTGCTCAGGGAAGGGTAAGTTTGGGATTCATTGGTCGCTTCGGATATGTCGCATTGGAGCTGTCGTTTGTTCATTGGGCTCTGGCTCTTTTTCCGCGTTGCGACAAGGAAAATTCAGTTCAGAGGCACAGCGGTTCGGATCTTTGATCGCATACAAAGTTTCACAGGTGGAAAAAAAAAAGGTTGAGAGGGGCGGGGGGGGGGGGGCATAGAATTAACGAAATTAACGAGGTTATTATTATGTAATATAGAGAAACGTCGAATGATTGTTATCGCATGCTTTTATCTGTACAAGTGCTATTCGATCGAGACATTCCGGACTATATTCTCGTTTATCATAACCGCGTCCACGTGGCTTCATTGCCACCTACGTCTCGCGATGGTTCACTACTTTTTTTTTCGCAAAAGAAAAAAACAGAAGAAAAACCAGAAAAAGAATACGTGAAAATAATACAAAGCATGCAAATTAGGCATTCGCACCATTGCTCATCTCCATTATTTTATGCAGCTCGGGGAAGCTCCGGTCACCCATCGAGTTCATGCTTTTTCGTTTAACTAATATTGTAGGAAAAGAAATATTCAAATTTTATAAAAATTTATCGTCTCGCAACGATTATTTTGCAAGCTGCATTTACGAGCATGATCTTGGCCTGTTTGGCGTGGCAATCATATTTGCAAAAGAAAATTTAAGGATTGAGGATTTTTTTTTTTTTTTTAACAATAAAATATAAAATTTGTCAATCATTTTTTTTCGCAAATTTTAATGACGATCACCCCTCGACAATATTTCTCCTTACCTTGTATCGAAAATGTGAGTGTGAAGTGAAATTTCCGAAAATTCGAGTGATTACAGATTTTTTTGTCTCAATTCAAAATTTTTTGAAATTTCAAACCTTCTCGAGCGATCCTTGCCGAAATCATTTCTTGATTCGCTCTCTTGACCGCGATATAACCCATCGACGTGCAGAATTTTTAGTCCAGTAGCCAAATGTTTTCGAAAGTTGGAGCTATGGGATTTTTTTTTTTTTTTTTTCTTTTAATTCTAAATCACATATAAGCGAGACAGTGTTAGTAGATAGTGGGGAAAATTTTTTACAAACAAATATATGCTCAAAAGCTGCGTACAAAGTTCGGATCGCTTCGGAGATTCGGAAGTTTGAATTATTGGCATTAAAATGGCGATTATTTATTTTTATTTTTTTTTTTTCACCATCAAAATACCTCCTGCTGTGAGAGACAAAATGAAAAATCTATATTTTTGAAAGACTACGAGGCAGCGTTCTTTCGAGTTATTTTTTTCCACCTCGTTTTTTACTGCGATAAAAAATTTTCCATCCGAATATATAGCTCGACCATCTGTCGATTTCTAAGCAAATATAATACTTCTGCCCGAGTGATTTCAATTTTGTCGACCTCATTATTCTCACGAATATACGATAGAGCGACGCAATTGTAAAAAATAATTTTGAGAAAATTTTGTTGGAATATACCGTTCAAGTTCACGCGCCTAACACTACTAGTCGCCACACAACGGCACTCTGCAATACCAACATCGTACTCACTCGCTCCTATATATAACAATCGGAGCACATGTCAATTACAACTCCGTTATACAATAAATACAATTAATTGAACCTCGTGTTACACTTTTACTCTCCTCAATCTCGTGCGCCGTAAAATACAACAGGTTATGGGCCCAGACACGAAGAGTTAACGTGCAGTTTCGACAACGCAAATTACGCGAGAAGCGAGAGCTAACCTCAAAACCAAGAAAAATCTTCAGAGTGTACGCGGCCAGCAAGGGAATTCCGCGATGACTTCAGGAACAATCAATTCTACGAGGATAGAGCTCCTGTCACGAGAAAATTACGACACATGGAGCATGCAAGTGGAAGCACTCCTTATAAAAAATGATACTTGGAGCTACGTCAGCGGGGAGATAGCCAAGCCAACAGTCGCTGCGAGCGATCCGTCAACCGAGGCCGCTTACAAGGTATGGAAACAGGCAGACAGAAAGGCCAAGGCCGATTTAATATTATCGATCAGCCCAGGAGAATTAGCAAATGTAAGACATTGCGAAACATCTAGAGAGATATGGGACAAGCTGCGTTCCATCTACGCCTCGAAGGGCCCTGCGCGCAAGGCAACTTTATTAAAACAACTTACGTTGCAGCGCATGCAAGAAGGCGAAGATGTGAGAGAACACGTAGGAAAGTTCTTTGACGCAGTCGACAAATTACAGGCCATGGAAGTTGAGATAAACAAGGACTTATTAAGCATTATGCTACTTTACAGTCTTCCGGACAGCTTCGAGAACTTCAGATGTGCCATTGAGTCTCGAGACGAGCTGCCGTCAGCGGAGACTCTCAAAATAAAAATTTTGGAAGAAAGCGATGCCAGAAAGCAAAAGACGAAGGATGGAGAGGCGGGAGCCTTACTCGCGAGACAACGAAGATTTCGAGACCAAAAGGATCAGGGACGAGGATCAAAATCTTCGAAGGCCACCGGGCGTTACCGAACTACTGGAAACGCGGACGCCAGAATCCGTTGCTTCAAATGCAATAGATTCGGTCATAAATCGACGGAATGCTCGTATCAGGCCGAACATACGAGCGAAGAAGATGAAGAAGCAGACGAAGAAGAGGTAGACATCTATTACATCAGCGAGGGAGTCGAAGAAGAAGCTCGAAAACTCGAAGATAAACGCTCGGCCGACAAATGGTGCCTCGACAGCGGATGCACTTCTCACATTTGTCGAGATAAAGCGAAATTCGTGCACCTCGAGCCTGATGACCACACCAAGCTGAATCTCGCCAACACGGCGTCGACAAAAATAGAAGGGAGAGGTAACGTAAGAATTAATACAACAGACGGTAACGAAAGTAGACCCGTACAACTAAACAACGCCCTATTCGTGCACGATTTAAGGTCCAATCTAATGTCCGTGGCGAAGATCACCGACCAAGGCAACGAAGTTGTCTTCTATAAATACGGAGCGGAAATCAACGACAAGAACGGAAACATGAAGATGCAAGCGGAAAGGATCGGAAACCTCTATTACGTCATCGAAACCGAAGAAGAAACACGAAAGACTACCGAAAAAACGGACACGACCGAGCTTTGGCATCAACGATTCGGCCATTTAAACGTCAAGGCACTTCAACAGATGGCACGAGAGGGAAAAGTGAAAGGAATGACACTTTCCCCCCACGGCCAGCCAGACTCCTGCGACATCTGCGCGCTCGGAAAACTCACGGCCAAGCCCTTCAAAACTAGAGAAACCAAGTGCCGAGTGCCCTTGGAAATCGTTCACTCCGATCTCTGTGGCCCGATGAGAACGTTGTCGAAAGGCGGAGCAAAATACTTCGCCACCTTCATCGACGACTTTAGCGGATGGTGCGAAGTATACTTTTTGAAGCAGAAGGACGAAATCTTTCAAGCCTTCAAAACGTACAAAAACATGGTCGAAACGGAAACCGGACATAAACTGAAGGCCTTGCAGACAGACAACGGCCGAGAATATTGCAGTAAGCAATTCGAGGACTTTCTCAAGGACCACGGCATTCAACGTCGACTCTCAGTGCCGTATACACCTCAACAAAACGGAGTCGCCGAACGCCGAAACCGAACTCTGCTCGACATGGCGCGTTGCCAATTAATTCAATCCAACCTGCCATCGTCGTTTTGGGCAGAAGCAGTCGGAACGGCAAACTACATAAGAAACCGATGCTCAAGCCGAGCACTGTCGAACAAAACCTCGTTTGAACTGTGGAAAGGATGGATACCCATCGTCGGTCACATGAGGACTTTCGGCACGAAAGTATACATTCTCGACAAAACACCGACGAAAGGAAAGTTCGAACCACGAGCCAAGGAAGGAATCTTCATGGGTTATCCTCAGTCAGCGAAGGGATATCGCGTGTGGATACCTGACGACAAGAAAATGGTCGTCTCCAGAGACATCAATTTCGTCGGTGAATCAGCGCTCGACCATAACCAACCAAAAATCCAAAAAATCATCATCGACGACGTAAGACCCGAACCGAGCATCGCAGAAACCGAAATCGGTCCGAACCAACCGCTCCAAAACACACTTACGACCGCCGGAAGAGGCCGAGGGAGACCCAGAATCATACGATTGGGAAGCAGAGGTCGACCTCGGAAAGAATATCAACCACATCGAGATGAGGGAAAAGAGAAACCTTCGAACGACGACGGTACCGAGCGCGGGACGAAACGCCTTCCAGAATCACCGCACCAAGAGGCAAGAAAACGAACCAGAAGTGCAGCCCAACTGGAAAACTCTGAAGACGATGACGACGATTACGACCTCGAAGACGAGAACACCGACGATGAAGACGAACAAGAGACCAGTCTCGTCGAGTTCGCGATGAACGCCATGGAAATCACCGTAACCGATGCTCTCCAGGGCCCCGATTCTCGATCGTGGAAGCAGGCCATCGCATCCGAGGTAAAATCCCATCTTAGCTACGACACATGGGAAATAGTCGATCGACCTCGGAGCAGGAACGTCATCGGTAGTAAAACAGTGCTAAAAACGAAGTACAAATCGGACGGCAGCCTTGAGCGAAGAAAAGCGAGAATCGTAGCTCGCGGATTCGCCCAACGACCAGGATACGATTACTTCGAAACCTTCGCCCCAGTGGCGCGACTCGAGTCGGTTCGGCTGCTCACAGCACTCGCCGTGGAACAACAACTTTCACTTCACCAACTGGACATTACGACGGCGTATCTTAACGGGTCCATAAACGAAGAAATCTTCATGGAAACACCAGCAGCCTTGGAACAATCGCTAAAAGATATTTCACAGGAAGCCGATGAAAGCGAAGAAACAAGACAAAAAGCAAAACAAATGTTACGAAAAATCCGAGAAGGCAACAAAGTTTGCCGACTCAAGAAGGCAATTTACGGCCTGAAACAATCCGGTAGACAATGGCACAACCGATTACACGAAGTTTTGACTCAGGAGAAACTCATGGCAACCGGATACGACCCATGCGTCTACCACAGCGACCACCACGACGAAACACTTATAGTGCTAGTCTACGTAGATGACATCCTGATCGCCTCAAACAAAGCGGGTCGAATCAAGGCACTGAAAAAGGCCTTGGCAAAGAATCTCGAGGTGAAAGATCTCGGCCGAGCCAACTACTGCCTCGGAATTGAAATTCGCCAGTATCAGGACACCATCACTCTCAGCCAAGAAAGGTACACCCTACAGCTACTCGATAAATACGGCATGAAGCAATGCAATGCCGTACTCACTCCAGCCGAGCCAGGAAGCTCGCTCAACATCACAGGACAGCCCGTCGACAAGCTACCGACTCCGAGACAATATAAGGAACTGATTGGAGGATTAATGTATCTGGCGGTCGCTACAAGACCAGACATCGCACACACGATCAGCATGTTATCGCAATTTAACGAAAAACCCGAGAAACAACATTGGAAAGCCGCCAAACGAGTCCTCCGCTACCTGCAAGGAACCGCGGAGCATCAGCTGATCTTCAAACGAACGGGACAGCCACTTATCGGATACGTGGATGCAGACTGGGGGAACTGCAAAATCGACAGACGATCTTTCACCGGATACGCGTTCATACTCGGATCGGCGGCCATCAGCTGGAAAGCTCAGAAGCAGAGAACCGTATCACTATCCTCAACGGAAGCTGAATACATAGCCTTGTCCGAAGCCTCGAAAGAGGCCGTTTATCTGAAAGGTTTCATAGAAGCGCTACACTTCAGACACCTTTCCAAGGTCTCGATTAACTGCGACAACCAAGGAGCCATCCAGCTAGCCAACAACAGCATGTACCATCCAAGGACGAAACACATCGACATCCGGCATCATTATGTACGCAAACTCATTGAGAGAGGGGAAGTCAACCTGCGACACATCCCAACACAAGAAATGACTGCGGACGTCTTAACCAAGTCATTAACCAGCCCGAAGCATCGTTTGTGCTCGAAGCTACTCGGCCTCGCGCAACCTCAGAAGAACGGCACCGGCGCTTAACTTGAGAGAGGGTGTTGGAATATACCGTTCAAGTTCACGCGCCTAACACTACTAGTCGCCACACAACGGCACTCTGCAATACCAACATCGTACTCACTCGCTCCTATATATAACAATCGGAGCACATGTCAATTACAACTCCGTTATACAATAAATACAATTAATTGAACCTCGTGTTACACTTTTACTCTCCTCAATCTCGTGCGCCGTAAAATACAACAAATTTAATGATGTGGAAAAGGGGGCGTGGGCTATTAGCTATGTTTGCTATCCATTTCTCAAGAATTTATCCTCGAGCTGTCGCTCTTCTACCCATTTGTTATGAGAGAAAGAATAAAAATGATGAAAATTATTTTAAAAAATAATTCAATAGCAATATTTAATATTATTATATTATATACATGCATGTATAACAATAAGTATACATACATATATATATATATATATATATATATATATATAAGCAGGTATTGTTTATTTACGTAAATGGAAATACGCGAATATAAATAAATATGATAAATAATATAATTTTGTTCGAATTTTTAAAAGTCCAGAAAAAATTCGCTAGGATTCTCAATCAGCGGAAAATTTCCGATCGCAAGTGCCTGAAAATCGGGAGAAGGACGGGGGAAAAAAAGAATTTCAATCCATTGCCTACTTTTTCAAAATCCTAAAAAATCACGAAATTTCAAATAACCATAATTCTACTCCAGATTGACGGAAATTGGCTAGCCAGGGGTATTTTGGAAAGCCCTCGAGTGGACTTGGACAATGCTGTTTCGTTAATTCCGGGATCTCAATTTTTGGCACTCAAAAGAGCACTTTGAAAATCGCCGATTTTGCAACAATCGATGGTCCAACTTTGAAAATTTGTAAAAAATCGAAAAAAAAAAAAAATCGTATCTTGATGAACCGAGCGGCGTTATGAAGCTCGAACGATTACGCCGAAAATGAGCACAAATCGAAGACCTAACTCCATCTGGATCGAAAAAATTTTAGATTTTTCAAATCTCATTCAGGATCCTGGATCAATGTATTTTTTTTCCCCGATCGCGAATCAGCTGTGCATTCTTCTCAAAACTCAAAAAATCCATTTAACAATGTCAAAAAACTTGTTTTTTTTTCCCAAAAATTAAAATAGCAATAGGCATCGTAGAAAATTAAATTAAAATTCATACGGTTTTCATAGGATTCGAAAAAGTCACGATTTTTTACCGATATTATCGATAAATTATAAAAAATCAAATTAGGGGAGCAGTAGCGCAGTGGGTAGCGTGCTGGGCTCGCACGCAGTGGCGCGCGATGTGGCCGGGTTCGATTCCCACTGTCGGCAACAATGGAAAAAATTTTCTAAGTGCTTTTTCTGTGACCCCGGTGGTTCGGAACCCACCTAAAAAAGTAGGTCCAAAGAAAACCAGCGCCTCGGTGTGGTGACCGAAAGGCTTGGGAAGATGTCTCGGGTTCGATTTCCGATGCCGTAGCACGGCTGATAAAAGCACAACGGGCTCGGACGTAGCTCTTGAAACAGGACGTACGAACTACGACTGCCTCATGTAGGTTACGAATCGACGGTCCTCTCACGAAACCGGGTGTCAAGTTCGGGAATTGATAAAACTCGCGTTCTACAAATATTAATTGATTTATTAAATATATAAAGGATGAACAAAAATACTGCGTAGATAGTAAGCGACAATAGACTAAAGGCTGAACTCCCGACGACGCTACCCGTCCCGTAGGGGGGGGGGAGGTATTTTTCCCTCCGTCTCGCTAGATCCTTTTCTTGGCGGCGATTTTGAATTGACGTGCGTGCCTTGAGTCGGGAGAGCATGTTTGCTGGACTGCTGCTACACTCCCAAAGTGCTGACATCTAGCGTGTGCGAGACGAGCTCCGGCAGCGAGAAGCGTTGCCGTAGCACAGCAAATGGTAAAAAGCACAAACGGGCTCGGACGTAGCTCCAGAGGCAGAGCGTACGAACTACGACTGTTTCTTGTAACGCTTTCCGTGCGTTAAAAGCGCGGAATTCAAATTCTATGGACCAGCACAAACGTGTGGTTACCACCGAAGTCCGTGGGAGCTCGTTTCCGCGTCAAAGAGTTTAACTCACCTCGCGCGAGCGAAATTATTACCTGAAAATCGCGAAAAGTAAACGAAAGTCGAATCTACAAGGGTTTAAAGTCAGTTAATCAATATAGGACAGTTTTATTGTAAAAATTCTATCGTTCTAAATCCAAGTGATGGTGAGACGCGTTATGTTAGATAAGGGATGTTGTTCGCTTCGCGGTTCGACAGAATCTCCTTGGCTACCCTGCTAGCTGCCACGAAAAAGTCAAAGTTCCCGATACTCCCCCTACTATATGCTGGGCCTTCCCGTTGGCCAATTACAAATTTTAACTCCACCACCGAAGTCCGCGCGGACTCTCCCCCACGCAAGGGTGGGTCCGTGCGTGTGTCTCTTTCTCTCTTTCTCTGTCTCACCCTCCCTCTTAAGTCCCAACTCGAAAAGTTATTTACCTCGGGAAATTTTCCCCTCTCCTCCGCTCTCGAGTTTTCCGTCGCGCCGAGCGACGACTTGTGAAAGCCTCGCTTTGTACTTTCGGGTAGAGCAATAAAAGACAAAAAGGTCGATAGAAAAACTGAAAAAAAGCAGACCCGTCTCTGTTGAGAGTGCGTGTTTTTATGCATTTACTTTTAACCCGTGTGCGACGAGTTGTTTCGCGTTCGCGCGTCACGTGTTGAACACTCGTCCTTTTATTTAATATTTTCAAGAAAGTATTTTGTTTTTGCAGCCAGCAGCGTACCCATAAGTCTCCGTCTCTCGCGTTTCCTTTTACAATTTATGGTTAAACATATACGTATTTCCTAGAATATATAAGAACGTCGGCAGCGCAATAAAGTTGCTTAAATGCTACAAAAGTATTCATATTATCATTTTCATGGTATCGTAATTACACCTAAAGTTATTGTATTCATGCATATATCGAGACATATCGTAAGTAATATGCTGGTATTTAAATCGTTCGTGTAACACAATATATATATAATTCAATTTAATTATACTATTTTTGGCAAAGTCAGCACGTTCTCCTCTCAATCAAAATCTCTGCTCTTATTTCGTTTCGAATCTACGCGCGATAGTACGCCCCCGGTTGATAGCGCCCTTCGCGGCTAATCCGCGAAGTGCGTATCGCGGAGCGTTACATTCTGTCCCAGGTGCTGACATCTAGCAGGGTGCGCGACAAGCTCCGGCAGCGGGGATCGAACCGGGGACAAACGGATACGAGAGGAGACCGAGGTTAGATGGTGTTGGGAGCCCGCAACCTTCAGGGGAGTCGGTGTAAGAAACTCATACCATATAAAAATTAAATTCATGAGAGAAATAACGTGATGAAAAAAAAAAAAAAAAAATTCGTCGTTTCAATATTGTCAATATTCAAACGATACTTGGATGTTCCACGGTCATTTTTCACCCGCACCTGTATACACAATGAAAATAGTAGATACGATAAGAAAGGGGAGATCCCAGCTATCCTTTGTTCAAGTGGGAAAAGAAAAATTTAAAAAAAAAAAAAAAACTTTTCCGTAAAAAAGTTTTTAGTGACTTTCGGGACTCTCTAGAGAAGCTTTATGGGTACAAAATTTAGACTCGCGAAAAATAAATGTTCGGAAGAATCCTACACAGGCTTTTTTTTTGCCCCCTCCAATTTGACGATAGGCAGAAGGAAAAATAATTGTTTTTTTTTTCTTTAATAATCAATTTTTATTTATTTATTTTTTTACACACTACGAAGTAGCAGTTTTTCACGCGGATCACGTAAAAATTTTATACGGATTTTCCTTGACAACCTTCAGCCGCGAGTTTTTCTTTTATTTTTCTCAAATTTAAGGATGTATTGGACGTACCTTCCCAACCAAAAGTGACTTACGTCGACAATATTGCACACTTTATGTTAAGATAAAAATCGGAACAAATTCGACCACAACAAAGACGATAAAGAGATTAATTTTTAATAATAATAATGCCAATTATTTATCAATGCATTGTTTAAACGAAACATTGTTTAACAAATTTTTAGGGAATGTTTTTTTTTTTTTTTTTTTTTTTTATTTCGACACGTGAAATGAATTCGGTGATTTTTCTGACTGAGCATGAATTTTCTTAAAACCTTCTCACCATTTTGAAATTACGGTTTTCGAAATTTTTTTCAATTTTGCAAAAATGAAGGGAAAATCGTGAATTTTTCTATATGTTTTCGTAAAAACGTTATATATTACAATTAAGAAGTTTCCGGGGCATCGAAAGAATAGTTTCGTAAATATACAACCTTTAAAAATTTCCGAGAACCGAAATTTCAAAATGATAAGAAAATTTTCAAAAGATTCATGCGCAGTCAGAAAAATCAACTAATTAATTTCACACGACAAAAAAAAAAAAAAAAAAAAAAAAAAACATTCCCCAAAAATTTGCTGAACAATGTTTTGTTTAAACGATTTATTGATATCTTTTGGGCATTATTATAATTAAAAATTAATCTTCTTAGCGTCTTTATTGTGGTTGAATTTTTTTCCGATTTTTATCTTATCACGAAGTATGAAATATTATCGACGAAAGTCAGTTGCATCCTTGACTCGTACTTTTCAAAGGCTCTTTTGTTGTTTTCGCTGTTTTCGCTCTTGCTCGCGCTTAAATTTTTCAATGGCCTCAATCGCTGTCAGACGTTCTTCCGGATTCTTCGCTTCCTTCAGTTCAACAATCAATTCCCGGTATCAATTCCACCTGTTTTAGCTGCTTCACGGACACCTCATGAATCCGACGACTCAGCTTAGATGCCGTAAGATAAATATAACTAAAATAGCTCGTATTCTCCACGTCAGTTATCAACTCCGCCCATAAATTGTTCTCAATGTTCGCCTTTCTCAACTGATTCACCACCGTGTGCGCGAAATCCACCGCATCGGTCTTCCTCGGACTCTCCGAACTTCTGCACATAACCGCCCATTCTTTCAGTTCATCGCTATCCTCCACGTACACTGGCTCCGCGTCCCATTCGTACGCCTGTGGATTATCAGAAAGAAGCGCCTTGCAGCTTCTGCTTCTGCTAATGGACAGGCTCACGTTTTCATCAGTTTGCGTTTCGCGATCTTTCGCGAACTGTTCAATCGCCACACAGTCGCCTCAAAATTCGTTCCCTCGTCTGACAGATATTCATCAATCAAGCGTCTTGTCAAATTAAATTCAGTGTCCAGCCTCGCCGAACCGTCAACAAGAATTCCCTGAATCACTTCCAACGTCACGTTCCGACGTTCATTGGTCTGTTTAGATGTGCCAGAGATCGTATAACATTGGAGCTGTTCGGAATAGTACAAGTTTTTTTTTTTATTTAAAACGGCGGGCGAATTTGATCGGTAGAAGCTGGCAGCCAATAGGAGGTAAGGTGGATAAAGGGAAAGGCAGTCGCTCGTTCTCAAACGGGATGAGTCTGGACGCGGTGTGACGTAAAAGAGAGAGAGAGATTTTTGTATGTGAACCAAATAAACAGATTTTCTATTATTATAAGGCTGAAGGATTATTGCAAAAGAACCTACTTTTCGAACAGGAGCTATCGTTTTTCATTGGGCTCTGGCTTTCTGCGCGTCGTAAAACAAGGTAAGTGTACGGTACAAGGAAAGTGCGTCGGATCTTTGATCACGTCCAAGGTTTAGCAGGTGGAAAAAAAAAAAACACGTGGCTGGAGGGAGGAGTGGAATTGAGGAAAATAACGATGGTATTATGGATGTATCATACAGAAACTTCGAATAGTTGTTATCGCTTGCTTCTATTTGTACAAGCGTTGTTAATGATTGACATAAGACGTTCAGGGCCATCCTCGCTCATCATAGCCGCGTCTATGCGGCTTTATTACCACCTACGTGCTGCGTAGGTGGCTATCTTTTTTTTTGAAGAAATAAAAAAAACAGAAGATAAGCCAAATACGAGAAAACCCAGAACACGCGGATACGTCGTACATAAATACAAAATATATTTTTTTTTTTTCATTACACGAAATCATTCTTTAAAACCTATTACAATTTTTTTCATTAAAACAGAAATGATAATTATTATGTGTAAAATATATGTTTTTTGTTCAACTTAAAAACAACGAATTTGTGTCTCGCGCGTAAACGGCTAGTTTGCTGATTGGCTAGTGCTGCGGAACCAACTGTCATGGCGGTTCGATTCGGTGACTATAACTGAATGCGAACTACTGTCCGAATGCGAGAGGTGGCGTTGCGTGTATATTCAGGCTACCAGGCTAGGAGAACCACTGCCCGAGGCCTCGTCTGATTGGCCAGTGCTGTCGACTGCTAGCCATAAGACCACTAATCAGGCGTTTCAAACGTATCGGAGCTTTGAACCCTTTTTTTTCATATAGTCCAGTCAATAGAGGTCTAAAATTCGGTTCACCTGGAATTAATTCCGGGACGCGATTTTCTTTTTTTATACTTAGGGGGGGGGGGTAGTTGGTAGTGTAAATCTCGATTTTCGGGAAAATCCCCCCTGTGCATTTGCCGCCATCTTGATTTAAAGAGAGATTTTTTGTTTTTCGAATAACTCGCTTATTTTCAACCTTAGAGTGAAAATGATAATATCCAAAGTTGTGGGAAATGTAATTTCCCACAAGTTTGGTAATTATACTTTTTCCCCTAGGATCGTTATTTATAGAGTTAGACTAATAATAATAATTATTAAAATTATAAAATTAAAATAATTATAAAAGTTAGACTAATGCTAATAAGGGTAAAAAACGTTTTTTGTTAATTATCTCGTTTATTATCAAGTTTATTGTAAAAATGGTAGGAAATAATCACGTAGGAAATTTTATTTCCTTCAACTTTAGTTATTACCATTTTTACCCTAGGATCAATATTTTCAGACTTATAATTAATTTAAGGGTGAACTTTTTTTTATGTTCAGTTATTTCGTTTATCAAGTTTATCGTAAAAATGGTAATAAATAATCGCGTAGGAAATTTTATTTCCTTCAACTTTGGTTATTACCATTTTTACCCTAGAATCAATATTTTTGGACTTATACTTAATTTAGGGGTGAACTTTTTTTTATGTTCAGTTATTTCGTTTATTATCAAGTTTATCGTAAAAATGGTAATAAATAATCGCGTAGGAAATTTTATTTCCTTCAACTTTGGTTATTACCATTTTTACCCTAGGAACAACATTTTCGGACTTATACTTGATTTAGGGGTGAACTTTTTTTTTATGTTCAGTTATTTCGTTTATTATCAAGTTTATCGTAAAAATGGTAATAAATAATCAGATAAGAATATCGCAGGGCCCTCGGTAAAACGAGCAAAATTGGCATAGGACAACCTACGTGGGGGCCTACGTGGGATTAAAATTGGAGGTACGTATCTTGTGGGAGCAAACAAAATTAGTACGAATTTGACGTAACTTTCAAGTTAAAAGAAGTAATCAGGTGTTAAAATCCACAGGTTTCTACTTGCTGACATGGCTCTTTACGACGAGAGAACACAGCTTAAGTCGAACAAATTTGAATTACGTATCTGGTTTTCCATTACTATTTTTATAACAAATTGAATAATAAATGAAATTTAAAAATTTTAAAAATCACACACCTATTTTAATTATAACTCCTACAATATTGATCCTAAGGTAAAATTGGTACTAACCAAAGTTGAAGGAAATAAAATATCCTACGCGATTATTTATTACCATTTTTACGATAAACTTGATGATAAACGAAATAACTGAGCATAAAAAAAAAGTTCACCCCTAAATTAAGTATAAGTCCGAAAATATTGATTCTAGGGTAAAAATGGTAATAACCAAAGTTGAAGGAAATAAAATTTCCTACGCGATTATTTATTACCATTTTTACGATAAACTTGATAATAAACGAAATAACTGAACATAAAAAAAAGTTCACCCTTAAATTAAGTATAAGTCTGAAAATATTGATCCTAGGGTAAAAATGGTAATAACCAAAGTTGAAGGAAATAAAATTTCCTACGTGATTATCTGTTACCATTTTTACAATAAACTTGATAATAAACGAGATAATTAACAAAAAACGTTTTTTACCCTTATTAGCAGTCTAACTCTATAAATAACGATCCTAGGGGAAAAAGTATAATCACCAAACTTGTGGGAAATTACATTTCCCACAACTTTGGATATTATCATTTTCACTCTAAGGTTGAAAATAAGCGAGTTATTCGAAAAACAAAAAATCTCTCTTTAAATCAAGATGGCGGCAAACGCACAGGGGGGATTTTCCCGAAAATCGAGATTTACACTACCAACCACCCCCCCCCCCCCCCCTAAGTATAAAAAAAGAAAATCGCGTCCCGGAATTAATTCCAGGTGAAATCCTCTATTGACTGGACTAATACAAAATGAAATGTTTAGGAAAATTTTTTAAACTGTCGCGTTATCTTAAGTTTTGTGACGCATTATTTAAGAATAATTTTTCGAAAAATCATGTTACAAGCCAAGTGGAAAAAGAAAAAGTTGCAAATCGAAACTTGCGCATTGTTTCATGCGTAATCTTCGAAATTTTATAAACGCCTCGAAGCATCTTTTTTTTTTTATTTCCCTCGCAAAGCTCCCCCTATGAATGAGCAGGCCAGTTTTATCATTTTGGCTTCCTCATAGAAGAATCTACATGAGCGAGATAATACGAACAAAAAATTTTTATGAAATATTTAAAATTTCGATGACGTAATGAGAATTTTTTTTCCTCTTCTTTTTTTTTAATTCTTTTTTATTTTTATTACGACAGATTACGCAGTTGCGGTTTTTCACGAGGGCCTCGTTAACAAGAGATACGAGTGTTATCTCGAGCCCCAAACGAGATTGCCGATGATGTACATCGAGGATTGCCTGAACGCTCTTTTTCAATTTTTAAACACACCGAGCGAGAGACTCAAACGACGAGTTTACAATGTTACCGCAATGAGCTTCACGCCCGAGGAACTTTTTTCCGAAATTCACAAACACTATCCGGACATCAAGATATCATACAATCCCGATGCTCGTCAATTGATCGGTAATTTGTTTATTTATTTATTTCTTTTTCTTCCCCCCCCCCCCTTTCCGTAAGCAACGAAAATCTCGAAAATTATTTAATTGTTTGGGGGAAAAAAAAAACAAACTTTTGTCATCACCTGAAATTCTGCAAATTTAATTAATTAATTTATTTTATTTAATTATTAATTAATTTAATTTGTTTTTTTTTTCTTTTTCTTTCTCCCATCTCGTAAGCGACACAAAAATCTCGAAAATTATTTAATTTTTTTTGGGGGGGAAAATAAAACAAACTTTTGCCATCACCTGAAATTCGACAAATTTAATTAATCTATTTATTTTGTGGATTTTATTCGTTTTATTCATTTCATTTTTTTCATTGATTTTATATTATTTATTTTATTTAATCATTAATTAATTTAATTTGTTTAATTTATTTTATCTTATTCGCGTTATTTATTTAAATTGTTCATTCAATGCGTCGAACATCGATTTTATGAAATTGTGGTTTTTTTTTTCTTATTTTTTTTTTTTTTTTTTTAAATATGCAGCCGAATCGTGGCCCCAAGTTTTCGACGACAACGAGGCACGTCGTGACTGGGGCTGGCAGCACAAGTACGATCTCGAGAGACTCGTCGAGACGATGATACGAGACGTCAGCGAGAGCTACATACCCAAACTCAAACGACTCAACGAGGTCAACAGTTACGTATAAAGGGGGAACAAAAAAAATTTTAATTTTTTTTTTTTTTGTAATGAAAAAAAAAATATTTTTGTAAATAAAAATTATTTACACGTTCAATTTTTATACATCATTTTCCCCCTCTTCACCTCTTTTTTTATTTCGTCTTATCCTGTCCAAATATTATGTTTTTTTTTTTTTTTTTTTTTTTTTACAATGTAGCGAAGTCGAAAGAATGAATAATAAAAAAAAATTAAAAAATTCTTTATAAAACAATGACAAATTACATTGCTATTTCGAGACTGCGAACTACGAGAAAAGAAAAAAAAAAAAAAAACAAAGTAAAGACGCACAATTTTATTTCATATTTTTTGGATGTTTTACTTTTTCGAATATTCAAAATTTCATTAAATCAGATTCAACGACTTTTTTTTTTTCTTCTTTATAAATAAGAACTCGCGATTTCAAATTTTTTTCCACGCGCCCTCTGTTGATCTCTGTCGGTAGAGAACCGTGTGACGACAGAACACCATCCCGTGTGACCGACGGTCGATATAGAATGCGCAAAAAAAAAAAAATTTTCAATTTAAAAAATTTTATCCGTCAAGAAAACTGTGATATGTAATTTATAAGATACACGATTGGACGAAGAGAATATCGCAAATTGTAATTTACAGGGAAAATTTACGAAAAAAAAAAAAAAAAAAACATTCGGTATCAAAAAAAACAAATTTCAAACGACAACTTTTTGCTCATCGCGATAATTGAATTTAAAATTTCTACACTATTTTTGTATCCCCTCGTGTACGCCTTTCGATCCTACTTTTTCCAATATAGCTTCCCAAAAAAAAAAAAAAAAAAACCAAAATTAGAATGCAAAAAATATGATACCGCACGTCTCAATGTCGCGGTTAACATTTGAAAATTCAGCGCGCGGCGAAGAAAAAATAATTTCAACATTCGCTACAGCTTGCAGCGTTGCGCAATGAAGAAAAAAATTCTGGATCTCAACGGTCAATGCAGTTTGTTCGTTGCGTGGCAGAGAAAAAAAAAGTTGAATCTCAACATTCGATGGACTCTTTTTTGGGTTCATTGCGCAGTGAAGAAAAAAATTCTGAATCTGCGAATGGTCAATACGGTTTGTTCGGTGCGCGGGAGAGAAAACAAAAGTTTCAATCTCAATATTCAATGGACTTTCTTGTTTGCGCAGTGAAGAAATCCTGGATCTCAATGGTAAATGCATTTTGTTCGGTGCGCAGCGCAAAAAAAAATATGCCGAGTCTCAAGATTCGATGCGCTTAGTTCGCTGCGCAGCGAAGAAACAAAAAAGCTGAACCTTGACATTAGAGATGCGCGCTTTGTTCGGTGCGCAGCGATGAAAAAATTCTGATTCTCAAAATTCGATGCGCTTAGTTCGGCGCGCAGTTGAGAAAACAAAAAAAAAACTCGATCTCAACATCGACTTCAGTTTGTTCGGTACGCAGCAAGAAAAAAAATTGAATTTCAACATTCGCTCGAGTTTATGCGGCATGGAATGAAGAAAAAAATTCTGAATCCGAACGGTCGATGCAGTTTGTTCGGTGCACACGGCAGAGAAAAAGAAAGTTGATCCGAATCTCAACATTCAATAAACTTTTTTGGTTGCGCAATGAAGAAATGCTGAATCTCAATGGTAAATGCAGTTTGTTAGGTGCGCAGCGATGAAAAAATTCTGAATCTCAAACGTCGATGCGCTTAGTTCGTTGCGCTGCGAAGACAACAAAAACGCTGAACCTCGACATTAGATGCGCTTTGTTTGGTGCGCGGCGATGGAAAAAATACTGAATCTCAAAATTCGATGCGCTCAGTTCGGCGCGCAGTTAGGAAAACAACAAAAAAAACTGAATCTCAACACTGAATTCAGTCTATCTATTCGTCTACCGGCAAAGAAAAATACTGAAATCTTCCAATCTCTTGGAAGAAAAAAATTGTTGAACATCAATATTAAAAACACACTTGGTTCAATGCGTTGCAAATAAGAAATATAATTAAAGATCGCATGCACTCATTTATCTTAAAACGGGTTGAGCTATTCGGAAGCCTTACGAAAATTATGAAATAAAAAAGACAATTAAAAAAAAATAAATAAAAGAAAACTCTCGACTGAAAGTTGGCAAGAAAAATTCGTGCAAAAGTGCTTTATTCCAAAAGAGCGAAATGATTCAGAATATTTACCGGACAAACACGATTCTTACTAACTTCATGATTTTTTAAACATTTTTTTCATCATAAGTTTTCAAGTTTTTTGTTAATTGCAGTTTTCATTTTTCAGTCGGGAGATTTGAAAAAAATTTTTTTAATTCATTCTTAACAATACAGAATCTTGTGGATGTGTAATTTTTTGTTTGCTTTTTTTTTTTGTCAGGCGTAGTCTATTGCACTGCTAATTTATCATAAAAGAATAATTATAAGGGTATACTTGGATAAAAATTAATTGTACAAAGAAAAAAAGAACATTTACTGTTTCACGAACGTCCGTTTATTTCTATTTACGTATTTACATTACTTTTTTTTCTTTCTTTCTTTTCATTCGTTCGACATAATTGTAGTTTGACATAAGAGTTGGATAGATCAGAACGCCTTATTTACATCTCACAATCTTATACGAAAAAAAAAAACGCGTTTTCATTCGCTCGAGTCAAACTTTGAAAGACAAAAATGAAAGCTAGTGTTTTTTTTTTCAATTTTTTATTTTTCTTTGACTGCGTCGAAGGAAGTACCGAGTTTAACAATGACTTTCACCGTGCTCTTCGTTCACTTTTTTTTTTTCTTTTTATTTTATTTCCCGCGCTTCTTTTTGGACTGGAAATTGAGAAAAAAAAAAGAAAACCCAGGATTGTTTTTTTTCTATGGGAGCCACTCGCAAGTTGAGTGTCTCCGTGAACGAAACAATCGATTTCTCCTTTTTTTTTCGTATTTTTATTATTAAATTATGTATAATATATTTACTTCGTTAACCCGATACGGAACACACGCCCGTTATTATTTTTTTTTTCACGCGGGAAGGATGCTTGCGTTATCGCAATATTGGGAAGATTCGTTTGACCCTGGTGGCGATGATTTGAACTAAACAAGATGGCCGCCGTCTCGCGGACTCGGCGCGGCAAAATATCGACTAATATTTTGAATAAATATACGAATAAATGATCATTCCGTATGATAATGACATTATTTATACATATATTTGTAGGAAATTTTTCGATTTTTTTTTTCCTTCAGCCGTCTTTGTCGCATAAAATATGTGGCTTTCCGAAAATACAGATCGAAACGAATTGACGCTCGAAAGTTTCAAATTCGAGACAATGGACATTGTTTGTATTTTTGTTATTTTATCGTGAATAATTTTGATGAAAAATTAATTAATCATCAATGTAATAACGATTAATCGATAGTTCGATCAATGCCGAAATAATGATTCGATGTAAACGCGTTTGAAGAAAACAAAAAAATGTCCCTAACCTCAAAATTTTGAATCTCCAAACGACCGTTTGAACTCGCGACTGCAGCGCCACGAACTTTTAAGTCCCCCCCCCCCCTTTTCTCAATAATCGCGAAAACAAAAATAAAAACCCCCATCATCGCCATATATCTTTCAACCCCGAGTCCAGTTTCTTTCTTTTCTTTTGTCATCAGCCCCGAGACGCGGAATTATTAATGCGATTATTCGGAATGGAATTCCCGAAACGTTAGCGAAATTTCATTTGACACTTCTTTTTACTATCACTTGGATGACGCGCAGGTTTTTTTGTTTATTTTTTATTCATTTATTTATTTATTTTTTTTTTTTTAATAATCTTCTTTCTCTCTCGTAATCAGTCTTGAGTGCGATTGGTCAATTCGGGAACGATCTGATCGTGACACAGCGATCTTACGATTGTCTGTGACGTGCCACGGAATGGTTTTACGAGCCATGGATGACGTGGCACGTCCTCGGACTGCGGTCTCTCGGTGGGCTCTCGCCTCAGCAATGACCTTATCAGGCATTTTGCCCGACCGCTGAGTATCTCGGGAACGGCAAACTGTCCTCTGGTTATTTTAGCAAACAGCGACGCGTGCTCGGCGTCGTTGAACGGATAACGCCCGACGAGCATTGTATAGAGCAAAACACCGAGCGACCATACGTCGGCGGCTTTGCCGGAATATGCGCGTCCGGAGCGCAGGACTTCCGGCGCCACATAAGCCGGACAGCCTCGTCGATCGGTCAGCTTGTCGTCGTCGTCGTCGACTATCACAGCGTCCTCGAGGCTCTCGAGACGCAAACGCGTTCTGCAAGAAGGGGGGAGGGGGAGGGTAGGGGCAATGGCGGAAGAGATTAATAAAAATTCCTGAGAATTTCAAGTAAAAAATTCGGCAGAAAGATATGGAAAAACGAAGGAGCATTGGGGAATAGCGACGTGAGAATCGAATGAACAAAATGGGGGCGAAGGCTTCACAAAATGGCGGCGAAGGGACTTGAGAAAATGGCGGACTGGGTAAAATTTTAAGGGTTTTCGATGAAAATTGGTATCCAGGGGTTTTGGACATCGCTGATTATGATTTTGATGAAAAATATTGGAAATTCAAGATGGCGGACTCGTCGTGAAAGATGAAGGAATATAGGAAATCGTACGATTTGCTGGAAAATTGGTACCAGGGGGTTTTGGAGATCGCTGATTATGATTTTGGTGGAAAATATTGGAAATTCAAAATGGCGGACTCATCGTGAAAGATGAAAGTATACGAAATCGTACGATTTCGAGGAAAATTCGTACCTGGGGGTTTTGGACGTCGCTGATTATGATTTTGATGGAAAATATTGGAAATTCAAAATGGCGGATTCATCGTGAAAGGTGAAAGTATAGGAAATTGTACGATTTCGAGGAAAATTCGTACCTGGGGGTTTTGGACGTCGCTGATTATGATTTTGATGGAAAATATTGGAAATTCAAGATGGCGGACTCATCGTGAAATATGAAAGTATGTGAAATAGTACGATTTCGAGGAAAATTCGTACCTGGGGGTTTTGGACGTCGCTGATTATGATTTTGATGGAAAATATTGGAAATTCAAAATGGTGGACTCATCGTGAAAGATGAAAGTATAGGAAATTGTACGATTTCGAGGAAAATTCGTACCTGGAGATTTATAGTAGGTAGCTTATCATGATTTTGATGAAAAAAATTTTGAAATTCAAGATGGCGGATACAAAATCAACAATAAACAAAGATACGTCCCAATTTCGCGTAGACACAGATTCCTCGGATATTTTCGAGATAATCGATTACGAATGCGAATGTTTAAAAAAAAAAAAAATTATTTGCATTTCAAAATGAACAGAGAACAAACGATAATTCGTCTACAATATGAAAAATCGACTTGTTTTTCAATCAATTTGTAAAATTTCGATACCGCATTCTCTCGTTCATAGCTTTTCTGCGCGTAATTCTTCACGCCCCCATCCCATATTTTCGCTTAGTCCATAACGGACGAAATGACGATAGGAAAAACGCGTTTTCATTCGGGGTCTCATCGAGACTGATTCATCAAGCGTCACGAAAATGTGCAATTTACTCAACTCGAGCATTAAAACGTTCTCTCACACTATAGGTGCGCACGCTTCACTCGCAATTTATAATATAAAATAGACTCGAGAAACTTTAACGTGTGTGTGTGTGTGTGTTGGAGAGAGAGAGAGAGAGAGAGAGAGAGAGAGAGAGAGAGAGAGAGAGAGAGAGAGAGAGAGAGAAAGAGCGTGAGGCATTCAATTTAGCAAGAGCAGGGGCTTTTAGAGACCCCGTCGCGCTCATCAGAAGCGATTGAGACATCGGGCATAACCGTAAAAACCATTGGCAAATCCGTGTTGCCAATTGCTACTCGGATAAGACCACCGCGGTCTTTCTATATAGTGGCGAAAGCATGAAAAGGTGTTCCGTGGGGTATCTCGTCGAGAAAACACACACACACACACACACGCACACACACACACGTGCGGCCATCACGTCTCTCGTGTTTTTTCTCTCTTTTTTTCTCGCAGCCTCACATGAGCGGTGGGGGGAAGTTTGCAATAAGTCGTAACGAAATCTGCCCGAGGGCAGCACCTTCGAGCTCAACGGAATCCTCGAGCATGTGTGTGTGTGTGTGTGTGTGTGTATGTGTGCGCGCGCGCAACTACTCTCGGCGTGCGAAACGGTGGTTGTCGCAACGACGACTGCACAACGCGGAAGTATACAAGGAAAAAAACGACAAATCACGCGAGTGTCTAAATATATATATACATGTATATAGAACGTATATTGAAGTTTAGATCCGATAAAAAATCGCGAGAACACGCCAAAAGCGAAGGGAAAATATTTGTAACGCACACACACACACACACACACATGCCTTGGAAATATTTCAGGCGTGGTTGGGAATCTGGAAAGGCGTTTTAGCGTCCAGTCGAATAAATAGGATTTCACCTGGGGGAAGCGATTTTCTTTTTTTTTTTTTAACTTGGTTGGTAGTGTAAATCTCGATTTTCGGGAAAATTCCCTCAACGCGTTCACCGCCATCTTGATTTCAAGAGTGATTTTTTTTTGTTTTCTAAATAACTCGCTTATTATCAACTTTAGAGTGAAAATGATAGAAACCAAAGTTGCGTAAAATTTAATTCCCCACAAGTTCGATTGTTATTATTTTTATTCTAGGATCGATATTTGCAGTGTTAGACTGCAAATAGGGGTGAAGAACGGTTTTTTTTTCAATTATCTCGTTTATTATAAAGTTTATAGTAAAAATGCTAATAGATAATCAGTTGGGGAATTTTATTTCCTGCAACTTTGGTTATTACCATTTTTACCCTACGATCGATATTTTCAGACTTGTACTGAATTTAGGGGTGGAAATTTTTTTATTTTTAATTATCTCGTTTATTGTCAAGTTTATCTTAAAAATGGTAATAGACAATCAGGTAGGGAATTTTATTTCTTGCAACTTTGGTTATTACCATTTTTACCCTACGATCGATATTTTCAGACTTGTACTGAATTTAGGGGTGAAAATTTTTTTATTTTCAATTATCTCGTTTATTGTCAAGTTTATCTTAAAAATGGTAATAGACAATCAGGTAGGGAATTTTATTTCCTGCAACTTTGGTTATTACCATTTTTACCCTACGATCGATATTTTCAAACTTGTACTGAATTTAGGGGTGGACATTTCTTTATTTTCAATTATCTCGTTTGTTATCAAGTTTATCTTAAAAATGGTAACAGACAATCAGGTAGGGAATTTTATTTCCTGCAACTTTGATTATTACCATTTTTACCCTACGATCGATATTTTCAGACTTGTACTGAATTTAGGGGTGGAAATTTTTATATTTTCAATTATCTCGTTTACTATCAAGTTTATCTTAAAAATGGTCATATGAAATCAGGTAGGGAATTTTATTTCCTGTAACTTTGGTTATTACTATTTTTACCCTACGATCGATATTTTCAGACTTGTACTGAATTTAGGGGTGGACTTTTCTTTATTTTCAATTATCTCGTTTGTTATCAAGTTTATCTTAAAAATGGTAACAGACAATCAGGTAGGGAATTTTATTTCCTGCAACTTTGATTATTACCATTTTTACCCTACGATCGATATTTTCAGACTTGTACTGAATTTAGGGGTGGAAATTTTTATATTTTCAATTATCTCGTTTACTATCAAGTTTATCTTAAAAATGGTCATATGAAATCAGGTAGGGAATTTTATTTCCTGTAACTTTGGTTATTACTATTTTTACCCTACGATCGATATTTTCAGACTTGTACTGAATTTAGGGGTGGACCTTTCTTTATTTTCAATTATCTCGTTTATTATCAAGTTTATCGTAAAAATGTTACTGGATAATCAGTTAGGAATGCGGTTGAAAATTGGCACATAACTGCCGATAGAGTTTCATTGTGCAGGAATAGCTAAAGTGCCACGTGAATTTGCCAACGAGTGAGCTTCGCGTCGAATTCTCTCTCTCTCTCGCTCTCTCTCTCTCTCTCTCTCTCTCTCTCTCTCTCTCTCTCTCTCTCTCTCTCTCTCTCTCTCTCTCTCTCTCTCTCTCTCTCTCTCTCTCTCTCTCTCTTTCTTACCTTGTTCCGTTCGCTCACCATCCACACACACACACACACGATGCAAGAGGAGTGGGGGGAACGATACCAGGAAACGCTCTATGGCCTGGGTCAACGGCGTTTACGTTTCAAAGAATTCACCACGAATTCGCGAACTAACGATCATCTCCGAGAAGCATATTGAATTTTCACGAAATTTAATCGACGCTTTAATTTTATTTTCATTTGTTCCGTTGTTTTTTTTGCATCATTCGCATTGGGATATGGAAAAAAACAAGGAAATTTGTGAGAAAAAAAAATGGAGAAATGATTCATGGAATTGGATATTAGGGAAAAAAAAAATGGGGGACGATTTGCCGAGAAAAATTTGTGCCGTCTTATTGCCAATCCTTACCTCGACTCGTCCGTAAAAACGAATTTTCGAAGCTTGAGATCCCTGAGAACAACGCCATTCTCGTGGCATATCGAGACGGCTCTGGCCGCCTGACGAAACAGGCGTCTCGCCTCGGGCTCGCGCAATCTTCTACGTGCACGTACGTACGCGTGAAGATCACCGTGATGGCCCTCGAGCAAAAGATAACGACGACCACCAGGAGCATCGACGACTCCGGCAACGGCGCTAGCAGCGCCGGTACCCTCGAGACGTAGATGGGCCCTCAGTAGGGCCTCACCACCTCGATCACTGGCTGCTGTCAATGCCTATTTCACACATTATTATTATTATCATTGGCTGCACACATAGAGGAAGATTTGTGGCGATGAAAAAAAAAAAAAATTTCGAGACTTTAGAGTCTCGAAATTTTTTTTTTTTTTCATCAGTGTGTTCAAAATTTTCTATAAATAGAAAAATCTTCTTAGCACACCGTTTCCTGCTTTGAAAATCGGATAAATTATCGCGATTTCCCATCCTTTCGGCACTTCCCCGCTTTTCCATGTAAATGGTCGAGCACAAAATCCTGAGCTATTTCAGTTTTTCCTCTGCCATTCACTCTGTGAATTCTATGACAGTCCCGTCCTTGCCGGGAGCTTTTTTTTTTTAATTTATAATTCCTTTTATTGACCTGCTTACTTTCTCCATCCCCGTTTCCCCATCCATCTTTGTGTTAGCCGATGGTGTCACTTTTATTTCTGTAATTTTCCTAAACTTTGCTCCCCTGTTCTCTCCCCGTTGCATCGAGCAAATCGTTTTTCCCACCTATAGTGATAGTTTTGCAAAGTCTTCGACCCACTTCGTGCTGCATATATGTGTATATATATATATATATATATATATATATATATATCCATAGTTTTGCTCTCCCTGACCTTCCTCTCCATATGTCCCCTCAAACCGTTCCTTTCTGATTCCCCCATCGAGTTTCCTCGGAGTTTCTCTCTCCCTCGTTAATACATTTCCCTCCGTTTCTCCTCTTTATTCTTGGAAACTTTTTCCGGCTTTGTCATTGTCCTCTAGTCCTTGCATTTCACATATCAAGCCACCCTCTTCTTCTTTTACCTTCGTATTCTTCCACAAGCCCCAAATTTTCCAACTTTTTCCCCTCCATGTTTAACTTTTTATCGGAAGAAATCCTACCCCATCTTCTTCCTCTCTTTTCGCATGCCACTTTCCTAGTCCGGTCATTCCAGCCATTTTTTCTGCCATCATCGACAGAATTGATTTTACTTTTGGAAAAGGTTCAGGGGTATCCCCTGAGAATAAATGCAAGTTTGCAGGACGCGCGAGGGGGTCGTGCTTCAAACCGCCATCTTGGATAACATGCTTTATCAAATATCTCGTGAACCGTGCATCGTACGATAAAAATAGTCGAGATCTTTTTTGTAGATAATAACATTCTTTAAAACTTTTATTCGAAACTTTTTCCTGTATGGAGCATGGCTTTCGATTTATAGCGCGGCAAACTTTTCCAAACATGGTTATTGCTGTTTAATGGTTGGTGTAACAGTAAAAATGGTGATGTTTGGAAATGTTTGCCGCTCTATAAATCAAAAACCATGGACTGTACAGGAAAAAGTTTCCAATGAAAGTTGTAGAGAATTTCATTGTCTAAAAAAAGATCTGTACTATTTTTGTCGCACGATGCACGGTTAACGGAATATTTGATAAAACGCGTTTGCCGAGATGGCGGCTGAAGCTTGACCCCCACAGCGTTCGGCCAACTTCAATTTACACTCGGAAGACACGCCTGAACCTTTTACAAAATCAATTCTGTAGAAGATTGCATTATGAACCTACTATATTTTGGCTAGAATGACTGGACTATTCCCTGCTCTTCCCCGATCATTCCGTCCTGTACACGTTCCCGCAGGCTTTCCAAAATTTTTCGTAATCCTACATTGTCGCAGGCTGCCATTATCCAGCTCTGTTTGTTCTCTCTCAACGGTCCTCTTCTTCCGCCATTCCCATTTTTCAGCATCATATTCCAAACTCCCATGTGTCTCCACATATGCCAACTTTCCTTCCAACTATTTCTCATTCATACTAAATCTTCACCTCTTGATCCCCATTCCTTTTGTTCTTACGGCCTCTTTTGTCAACCACCCGAAATCCCTGCTCTAACTATTCGATACACCTGTCTCCCTGTATCTTTTTCCAACCGGATTTCCTGTAGAATTAGCAACCTTTTCGCCCTTTTTCGGATTATCACCGTCAACTATTTCCTCGCTCTAGCCTTCTTAAAAATTCAAAATGGCGGAATAATCGCGTGTAACGAAAATAACAAAAATTGAAACAAAAGTCCATCGATTTTTTTATGAAAATTCATATCCGGCGATTATCGAGTTCGAGCACTTTGAATTCAACGTAAAATTTTAAAAAATTCAAAATGGCGAACGAATAAAAATTACGAGGGGGGGGGGGGGGGGGGCCATCCTATTTTCCAGAAATTTAATATCCATGACATTTCGATCCAGCTGATTACAAAAATTGAGTGTCGAGCAAAATTTCGAAAGTATGAAGAAAAAAAATGAAATTATTGATCGCTACACTGACCTTGGCGACCAAGTGTTGGCCGGTTTGTACATCGACGCAACGATAGAGGGCGCTACCCTCGGCCGGACCGATCAGGAGAAATCGATCGCCGAGTATCGTGGGTCCCTGCTGGGGCGTTGAGACCGGCTCGCAGCTTGGAAATACGACGTTCGACGATACGACGCTGCTCGCCTCGTCGCAGCTAGATGGCGGCGCCTGCTGTCGTTGATTCTCGCTGTTGTCTCGCTGTTGACCGTTAGGACTGACCAGGAACTTTCCATTGTTCGTTCGTGTCACTTGCAGACGAAGAGGATGATGCTGACGATTTGCCAATCTCATATTGCGAGAGAGCGTTCTTTTCACTCCTCACAAGTTATTATTATTATAATTATTATTATTTAAAACTTTTTTTTTTATCGAAATTTTTTGTTTCTCTTGAAACCCACGAGCTTTGGGTCGCGAAATATCTTCTCGTAATCTCATGAAAATCGGAACACTCTGCTGGTTGACCTTTTTTGTTTATCCTCCAATTTGAGAGAATTTAGAAATCTAAATCTCGCAATTTCGGCACATGATGAATTTTTTTTTTGTTTTTTGTTTTTTTTTTTTTTTGTACACTTTGATCCCGTCGTTATTTTTTCTTTACCACAGACGTACAGGTAACTCGAGTAATTACGCGGTATAAATGTATGTTTTTTTTGTTCTTTGTTTCACGTCTAATTATTATGGGTATATTATTATTATTATTATTATTATTATTATTATATCACTTTTTGGGAACTTTCACGGTTGCCGAGGACGTTGAACCGTGTGAGAGTATCCTTGGACGGACTTGAGAGTCGAGGTTATATCCTCGCGTTTAATGATATAAGCGTAGTCGAGTTCAGTGCGTTCGATGTAACTCTAAATTAACAAATTAAAAGGGGGGGGGGGGGGGAGATAATTAGCGTCTTCGATTTGAGAGTTTGAGGTTGAATGGAGGCTGAATATTATAATTTTGAAATTTACACCGAAAGGAGGGTAAAAATTGGTAATTTAGATCGAAAGGAGGTTGAAATTCAGGTTCAGAGTGCGAAATTTAGGCTGATAGAAGGATGAAAATTTAGGTTGAAAGGAGGCTGAAATTTAGGTTGAAAGTAGGGTGAATTTTAGGTTGATCGCAGGATGAAATATTAGGTTGAAAGAAGGATGAAATTTCGGATATAATAAGAGTTAAATTTAGATCAACATTCCCAATAATAATTAATACAGGAAAATATGTAAATACAAACTCGTTACAAAATTACCCAAAATTACATTTTTTTTCGTAACACGTCAATGAAAACTTTATCGACGAAAGAGCGGAAAAGAGATTAAAAAATCTGATTAAAAATTTAAAAAGAGAAAAGAAAAGACAAAGAATAGAATAATATGAATGACTGCGAAATTTTTCGTTTTTTGTTTTGTTCTGTTTTGTATTTATTTCAACTATAGTTCGATTGACAAATATTACGTGAAATAAAGATGTCAGAACGATGAATGGACAAATCGATGATTCATCGCTAAATCGATTGAACGAAAAATATAAAAAGGTGAGGCAATTTGACAGGGACGACGAGAAAACATGACACACAGACAACGGGTGATTTCAGCACATCGAGACTGCTTTTATAGTCTATATATATATATATATATATATATATATATATATATATATATATATATATATATATTTATCGTGTATAATGAAATATATATCGTGCAACATTTCGAAACGTTGTCCGGGGACGCTGTTGTGCAATTAACCGACAGCGAATGAAGCGAGCTCAATGGTGGGGTCCTTTAAGGTCAGGGATACCACTGGAAGGTGATATTTTTTTATTCTCTCTCTCTCTCTCGTTCGCATGAACGTGCAAATCCGAGAATACGTTTTGAGAGGGCACCAATCCTACACATTATTTCCTAACAGAAAATGGTCCTACACATGATTCGAGCTACACAATTACGAGCTACACAAAATTTGGAGAGGGCACCGATCCTACACATTCTTTCCTACACAAAGTGGACCTACACATAACTCGAGCCACACATTCGCGAGCTACACATAATCAGAACCACACATATTCGAACTACACATAATACGAGCTACACATCTACGAGCTACACATAATCAAAGACAGGTATATTCAAGCTACACATAATACGAGCCACACATACAGGAGCTACACATAATCGGAGCTACACATATTCGAGCTACATAAAATTCGAGCTACACAATTACGAGCTACACAAAATTTGAGCCACACAACACCGAGCTACACATAATCAGAGGCGAAGATCTCCGACCTACACGTACACATCACCGAGCTACACATATCGACCTACACAAATTTGACCTACACAAATCGACCTACACAAATTCCAGCTACACATATGCGTTCTAGCTCGAATTTGTGTCTGTCGCATATGTGTAGCTGGAATTTGTGTAGCTCAAATTTGTGTAGGTCGATTTGTGTAGGTCAAATTTGTGTAGGTCGATTTGTGTAGCTCGGTGATGTGTAAGTGTAGGTCGGAGATCTTCGCCTCTGATTATGTGTAGCTCGGTGTTGTGTGGCTCAAATTTTGTGTAGCTCGTAATTGTGTAGCTCGAATTTTGTGTAGCTCCGATTATGTGTAGCTCCTGTATGTGTGGCTCGTATTATGTGTAGCTTGAATATACCTGTCTTTGATTATGTGTAGCTCGTAGATGTGTAGCTCGTATTATGTGTAGTTCGAATATGTGTAGCTCGTGAATGTGTGGCTCAAATTATGTGTAGGTCCATTTTGTGTAGGAAAGAATGTGTAGGATTGAGGCATTCCCAGAGGCGGAGTTCTCCGACCTACACGTATACGCATCATCGAGCTACACAAATCAACCTACACAAATGTGATCTACACAAATGTAACCTACATAAATTCGAGAGCTACGCATATGCGACCGACACGAATTCAAAAAATTTGAGCTACACAATTACGAGCTACACAAACTTTGAGCCACACAACTACGAGAGCTACACATTATCAATGACGAAGATCTCCGACCTACACGTACGCACAACCGAGCTACACAAATGTGACCTACACAAATGTGACCTGCACAAATTCTAGCTACACATAATATGCGACCGACACAGATTCGATCTAAAATGATTTCGTTGTTCCACCATTTAAGCCGAGAGGCAACTCTCATACCCCCGAGGCTTGAAATTCATGTCGCTATTGAATAATTTTATAGAGAAAAAAAATTGGAAATACAACTGAATTCTTTACTCTGTAAAATTATTCAATGGCAATATAAATTTAAAATCTCGCGGGTATATGAGTGGCCTCGGTTAAATGATGGAACAACGGAATCATTCTAACTCGAATTTGTGTCGGTCGCGTTTTGTGTAGCTTGAATTTGCGTAGGTCATATCCGTGTACGTTGATTTTGTGTAGGTTAAATTTCTGTAGGTCGATTTGTGTAGCTTGGTGATGCGTACGTGTAGGTCAGAGATCTCCGGCTCTGATTATGCGTAGCTCGGAGTTGTGCGGCTCAAATTTTGTGTAGCTCGAATCGTGTGTAGGATCATTTTGTGTAGAAAATAATGTGTAGGATTGAGGCATTCCCATCGAAAGATCGTGTCCCATCAAAAATTTTCTGCTCATTACAAATCCCATGGAGCTTACGTTGTTGGGGCAAAAAAATTTCTTGTATAAATTCAAGAAAACTCCGACGTTAACTGTTGCATTATTTCTCATCGAGTATAAAATGTCAAAAAATTTCAAATATCCATAGCTGGGCTTTCGTTCGAGCGATTGAGGTTCAATTGGAGGATTTTGAAAACGTCGCATTATGACTCGGGGAATGCCGCATGGCTCGTTCCCGATTGCTTAATTTTTTTTAACTACCCTTTGATAAAAAAATTGAGAGAATTGTAATGTTTTTGTTTTTTAATTTTTCTTAATTGTCTGATTTAAAAAATTTGTAAAAAATTGAAAAAAAAAAAAAATCGTAGCTCAATGATTGTTTCAAAGCTTGAAAAATCACGAAGAGAATGAGCACAGAGTGGGCTGGCAAATTCGAGAAAAAAAAGTCAAAAAAACAAAAATGTTGAAAAAAAAACCGGTCTTTCGAGTTATTTATTAATTTTTTTTGTTTCTTTTAAACTACGATTCGTTGAGATTTTCGTAAAAATTTAGCACAATTCATAATCCCTGGAAAATTTTCGAATTCCACGGCTCTCGGAAATATTTCAAAGAGCATTCGAGTGGAGGAAAAAAAAAAAGTTTGAAACAAATGGCGTAAGTAATAACGAGCGGAAGTGGGCAATTTGCTCGAGTATAAAAAAAAAAACGAAAAAAGAAAAAAAAAAGAAACTTTGTCTCAACATCCGTTTGTTCTTTCGTGAATTTTTTTCCGAGCAAAAGAAAAGAATGAAATTTTGCCCCTACGAGCAATTTTCTGAAATTTATAAATTGCATTGATTTCCGTATAAAATTAATTGATAAAGAAAATTAAGTTAAAATTTATATAAAAATACCTCATCACTGATAATGATATTTATGTCATCATTAATTTTGGTAATTTGGCAAAAAATTTCGCTCGAGTGGTTCGTATTTCATAAATTTTTTTTTTTATTTTCAAATAAAATGTCCGTGATCGCCGTTCAACGTTCGGAAAATTGAGATTATTCAAGCCAGAACAAATACACGATGGGACCGAGAATGTTTGATTTTGAATTTTGCAATAATAGCCTGAGGCGTTCGGATTTCATAAAATTTTGAAATTTCGGAAAAAAATATCTGTGACCGCTGTGGCGTTCGTAAATTTGAGATTATTTGAGCCAAAACTTTTAATACAAATGCACTATATATAAGAAAAGAATGTTTGATTTTAAATTTCGCAAGAATAGCTTGAGGGGTTTTGGATTTCATAAAATTTTGAAATATCGAAAAAAAAAAATGATCGCTATGACTGTCACAAATTTGAGATTATAAATCCGCAAAACAAAATTTACGTTTGAGCTAAGAGACGGGGGATATTAAATTTCGCAAGAATAATTAGAATATTGAAAGCAAGCGTGCAAATTGCATACTTGCACATTGCTTCATCATTTAAAAGCTTTTTTTTTATGAGGAAGCAATATGGGCTTTTATTTATTTCCGAATAAATTTTTCGTCGACGCCATGCTGCGCGTCGGTCTACGGTGCTGCCACGCGTTTACATCCGGCACGGATGTAAACACACGTTCTCACGTATCGCTTATACATACATACACATATATATATATATTTGCCTCTGAGTGGACGCTGTTAGTCTCGTAAAAGTACGAGATAAGGTCAACGAGGATCAGTGCACTTTGCACTTTCCCAACAGCAAGATAGAGAGAGAGAGAGAGAGAGAGAGAGAATTTATAAATCGTACGAGATATAACGAAGCAACATTGTCAGTCTTCAAGCATACCAATATATTTCCCGAAAGCCATCGAAAAATATGGAAAAGCGACGTTTTTTTTTCTGCGTAACATATCGTACGTTTCGCCGAAGCATCGATTTTTTTACACTCTCAAGGTCAAACGTTTAATCGTTTTTTTTTTTCGCAGGACCAGCCTCTCGATTTCCACAGAATTTTCAAAAAAATGCACCAATAATAGGATGAAAAGAATATCGATCTGTTTTTTTTTTTTCGAACTAAAATAAAATGGCGGATTCACGATTATGAATAAAATCGTTCGACTCGTAAGCGCACACACACACGTACTTTGATTATAAGAAATTTCGTCGATTACTCACCTGGAATCTATATATATATATATGTATATTTTTTTTATTATTCCTCAAATCTCTTGGCGATGAGTGCCATTTTGAATTGCACTTTCTTCGAATTAACGAATTCACTGGCTCGACATTATTCTCCGTAACGGATAAATTTTTCAAACGGACACGTCACGCGGTTCGAATTACCCGCTCGATCGTGTCGCACCAGTAAGGTCAAGGCCCGTTTTCACTGGCGATGTTTTTTTTCTTATTTTTTTCCCCCCAGATCAATATATTATTTCCTGCCTTGATTTTTCGATCGATACTTTTGATTTATTTTCGGCCGCAAACTCATTGCGTATCGTTGATTTTGTTTTATTACGCTGCACGAGCAAAATTATGATTTTTCACGAAAGAAAAAAAATTCACAGAGAGGCACTGAGTCGCGAGGGGGAGGGGGGGGGAATGGAAAAAAAAATAATAAAAGCGGCTCGGCAAGCCCGGGCCACGTCGCTCAGAAACGACAGTGACAACGGCAATGAAGAACCGTGATACGAAATGCGTCTATCGTAAGCGCCATTGTGCAACTGACTGGCAACTCGACGGACGAACGAACGAGAATATACAATCGTTGAATCGTTGAGGCTGAGAAAGAGAGAGGGAGGAGAGAAAGAGAGAGACACTCGTGTGGCGCTGCGAACGTTCTGAATTTAACAGCCGGCAAAATACGTTGAGGGGGAAAACATGCGCGCATGCGTCGAGGACTCAAACTAAATTAGAGTTTGATATACGAGTCATTCCATGTAAAATCAGCCATATAAATTTTTTACGTTTCTCTACAAATTCCTCGTAATTTTGATTCCTCGCTGGGAAAACTTTGTAACGATTTAAAAAAAAAGTCGATTTTCCATTGTCAGTGTGTTCAAAATATGGCAAAACGTCGTGTAATCGCGAAATTTAAAATTGCCATAATTTTTCTCCGGATTAAGGGATTTGGGCTCATCGGGGGTGCTTTGAAAAGCCCTTATTGAGTATAGACGTAGAGAATGGCGTTAGATTTATCTCGAGATCGTAATTTTTCGTACCCATAAAAGCACTTTAATAATCGGTGAATTTTACTCCAAAGGGGTATGGAAAAATTTGCAAAAATCGATGGCCTAACTTTAAAAATCTGTAAAAAATCGAAAAGTCAATGCAGCTCGATGTACCAAGCGGCGTTTTAAAGCCTGAACGATTGCAAAGAGAATAAGAACAAAGGGCAGGTTCAACTCCATCGGGAATAAAAAAAGTACAGCGATTTTAGTGGTACAACTCATTTTTTGCAAAAATTCAAAAAATTCTTGAATTTTTTTAATTCGCTTTAGGACGTTATATCGATGTATTTTTTTTCTCGCTGATCACGATTCCGCTCGATATTTTCCTTCAGACACAAAAATTTTATCTCAAATTGCCAAAAACATGTTTTTTTTTTCACGAAAATTAAATAACAATTTACATTTGATAAAATTTAATTAAAATTCACATGGCTTATATTGGGTAAAACTGGTCGTTATAAATTACAAATTAAAGTGGTGACATGTGAATTTTACTTGCAAAAAAAAATTACCATTAAAAATTTCACTATACGTTTATTATTATTATTAATAATATTTAGGAATATTTAATTTATTAATAATATTTGAGAAAATTTTATTTTATTATTTAAAATTTCATAATAATAAAAAATTATTTCCCACCGCACGAAGATTTAAAAAAAAATTAATTGTTTACCAAAAATTGTTGAAAAAAAAATTATTCGAACGTTTTTCGTTAAAAAAAACTTGGTCGATTAACGAAATTTGATAAGTTTGCGCATTGAAAAATTCATCAAGATGTTTTTCTCGACACGGAATGCCCCATGGACGTGTGTTCTAAAGTACATGGGTAAGGTCGATATGCATGTATGTATATAGACGTGTGTATCCAGTGACGGCTCGAGGAAAACTGACACGACAGTGTAATAAATACGTGGGCCCGAGCAGCCGGCACCACGTTGACGAAACCTCGTCTCACTTGTCAACGTTGACACGAGCGAGAATTAACGAAGAATCATTATTCTCAATGCCTTTTCAATTGAAAAAAAAAAAAAAAATGCATTCACATTTTTTTCCACCCCGGAACATTTTGCCCTCGCCAAAAGCTTTAAATTTTTCAAAATTTCGATAACATTTTTTTTATCCCACTATGGCGATAAAAAAAAATTCCAAAAAATGCACACTTCCTCCTGAAACGTTGGATAATATCGTGAAATTTTTTTAGAGCTCTGGGAATCTTGAAACGACCAGGAGAAAATATAAAAGACCCGTAAAGTGTAAAGTTCGCTATCGTTACAGTGTACATTTTCCCGAAGATTCGATTACACTTTTTTTTTTACCTCGATAGTGATGGGAAAATTCCGAAAATTTTGTCACTCTTGTGGGAAATATCGGAGAGCATATTCAAATTTTTTCGGGACTTTCGGAATTTCAGTTCAACCGAGAAAAAAAGGTTAAATATAACACGTGGAGAGAGACATCGATATTTGTGTACAGTCGAAATTTTTCAAAGTTTCGATTAGATTTTTTTTTTTTACCACAGTCTCGAAGGAAAAATTCTGAAATAATTCATGCTATCTAGGGCAACGTCGATGAGTAGATGTGTTTTTTTTTTCAGAACTCACGGACTTCCGGTTCGAACGAGAAAAAATTTCAAAGACGCGTGTGTAGGAAAAAAAGAAACGTTTCACGAAAATATGTGTTTGCCTCAATTTATGTTTATGCCATGATTGTAACTCAGTGCTTTTACAGCGAGCTTTATCTTCGTCGTCGAGGATGACGTTGACTCTCGATGTTTCTATACGTATCGTTATATAAATATAGATATGTATGTAAAAAATGCGAACGAGCTTAGCAAAAGCAAACCGGACGCGCGTGGTCGATGACGTGGCTCCCGATGAGACGATGCCGAGACTCTTCGTACGCGATAAAGAAAAACCAACCAAAAACATATATTGCATCATGGTCTTTTTTTTCAAAATATCTTTGACTTTTTTTTCGAATTCGTTAATAAATTGATTCGTTTGACAATATAATAGGAAAAAAACAACGAAAATCTTGAACAAGTATAATAAAATTTTTCCAAAATTTCATACAAGGCATTCTATTTAAAATTTCAAAAAAAAAAAACAAAAAAAATCGTTTAAAATCGTCACTCAACGTTAAAAGTGAAAAAATAATTGAAAATTTTGCTCTTACGATAAATTTTTTTCATTTCTTCGTCTTTTCTAGTCGCGATTATCACAAAAGACGTTACCATCATATGAATCTCTCATCAATGAAGCCCCCCTTTTACTATTAATTGAAGCAAAAAAACTTGGCGAAATCTCACCGAACTAATTATAAAGTGTAACGCAGAGTCTCGACATTTGAATAAATCGATATATCGAATTAGGGAAGAGTGGGGATTGCGTTTAGTTCGAGCGCGCTGATGGCGCTAGCGGTGAGTTCCCGTAACGGTTCTGCACTTACGATTAGAGCTCAACGGACAATAATGAAAAAATTCCTAGCGCCCAAACTTCTCGTCCGAGCTATTATTGACATTAGACTTTTTCACGTGGAATTCACTGAGTCATTCGAAAAAAAATACCGCGAATAAAAAAAAAATTCCCAATACGAAAAATCATGGTATTTTCGAATCCTGTCTGTGTAAAAGCGTATAAAAAAAGACATTCCAGTCGAAAAAAAATGAATTTAACGATACGATCCAACGAACCGCGGATTATCGCTCGTCGACGTATCATTGCCGAGGATACGTAGTCCAGTCTCGTGAAAATTTTACGGCAGATAAGAGCCTGTAATCTCCGAAAAATGTGCTTCGGAGTCTTTGAGAGTCGAGGGCACACGGAATACGTGACGAGTGACATGGATTGCTATTGACTTTTTCGGATCGTTCTTGTAGAAATTATAATACGCACGGATCTTTGGAGTGCAATTTTCGTGAGAGACGTGACAATTGACACGCCGTTTCGCATGACCGAACGAAATACATCGTGCGCCAGCTGATTTCGGGAATTTTTTCGAATAATACTTTTTGGAATTTGTCAATGCTCGATGCTGGGGAAATTAGAATTTTTATTTTATCATTATTAACATTGTTAATTTGTGAATTATTTTTTTTCTTTTGTTTACTTCCTTTTTTTTACTTTAAAAAAAAACCGTTTGCGATATAAAGCACGACATTTCATCGTGTATATTTATATGCGTGGGAGAGAGAGAGAGAGAGAGTTTCACGCGATAACGCTCGACCGCATTCCACAACAATGTTGTAACGGTTCGAACGAATATTGCAATTTGCAGGATACAAACGATGATGTATACACAAACACGTCGAACAATTACCTCTTATACATGTATATATTCATAACGATTGCGACGTCGTACGCTCATGTCAATTGAAATCGAAAAAAAAAAAAAAATCGCGTCCGCCATTTTGAATTTTTAAAATTCGTCACGAAATTCGTGATCACCGAGATCTCGTATCACGTGACACCACAATTTTCATTGTATCGAATGATTTTTCAAGTTTTTTTTTTTTTTTTTCGAAACGCCTCCATTTTGAATATCAAAATTTTGACACTGAATTCAAAATCAGCGAGTCCAAGAACCCTCGGTTATCAATTTTCATTGAAATCGCATAATTTTTTTCTTGTTCTTATGACCGCCATTTTGAATTTCGAAATTTAGAGGTTACATTCGAAGTCAGTGACCCGAAATCCCTCCCCCCTCCCCCGGTACCGAGTTTTTCAATTAAAATCGAAATTTTTTTTCTCCTTGTTCTGTGATCCGCCATTTTGAATTTTCAAAAATTTTTTTTTTAATTTGACATGCCACACTAATACGCTTTGACGCTGACGACGCTCCGCGGACGGGGACATGTGTGGTGGTGACGCGCGACCTCTAGCGAGGTTGCGCCAACCCTCCATTCACCGTGACATCCGTCCGCACGGAGCAGTCTTTGCCACGCGACTATTTTCATGGACGAACGCGCCCGCTGTGCCCCCTCCGTTTTGCTATAAAACGCGCTGTCATACTCTATGCATCATCGCTTTTGTTCCTGATGGTTTCGTTTGAACACTTTGAAGCCCATTAACGAGATAAGTGTATAAGCGTGTGTCACACTCATGAAGACTCCGTCGAAACGGAGAAATAATTACGAAATTCACAAAGAGATATATGGAAAATTCGGTAAAATAGATTTTACAATTTTTTTTTTTCGTTCATATCGAACGGTGGCAACTTTTTGAACGCAATGTTCAATCCGCCATTTTGAATTTTGAAAATTTTGGCCTTATAAATGCGAAGTCGGTGACCCGTAAAACCCCCGCAGGTATCGATTTTCGTTCGAATCGAATGATGTTTCGATTTTTTGCAGTCCGCCATTTTGAATTTTCCAAAATAATATATGACATTGAATACCTATAGTCAGTGACCTGTAAAGTCTTCATGTATCGATTTTCGTTAAGATCGAATGATTTTGGTTTTTACGTTCACCAATTCAAATTTGTAAAATAAAACTCAAAATCAACACGACCTAAAAAAAACCGTTAACGTACCAATTTTTTAAAAATTCCAACCGCGTCTCCAGCTTCGAATAAGCCCAGCGATAAAACACTCATGCGCGCTGTGGCAAAATTCCAATATGGCGTCACTTCGGATGGCACAATGGGCATCTGTGCTAAAATGTCACATCGCAATATTTGTACCGATCCGTTTCGCGAGCTCTCACCGCGCACGCACACACACACACACACACACACGCTAAGGGCTAAATATGCATGATCGACTCGCTCGTTGCTCGGAGCATTTTACCCACGAAGAGCAGGCAATATACTGGCTCACTCTTTTTTTTTTTTATCATCCATGGGCTCGGCCATATACGCAACATTTTTATAATACTCACACACACGAACAAAACTCGAATGCAGCAAGATATATCGTATTCAGTATTTATAACGTATTAGTCTTCAACAGACGCTGGATTGTGCATACCACACGAAACGAGAGAGAGAGAGAGAGGAGAGAAAGAAGTCGAGACAAAACGAAACGATATGATGAAAACTCTCGAGCCGGTTTCGAGTCCAATAAAAAATTGCAAAATACCGGTCTTTGTATATACTGGCTGTTGCGTACAGGCATCTCTCGAATCTATAACTATTTTAAGCTTCCCTATTATACACTTGATGAGATAATATTCAATCTCTGCCGTGTGGCATCAAATAAATCCAGAAGAGTTTTCTTAAACAGACACGCGTCCCGAGACGAAATTTTGTCCCTACATTAAACCTTTAGATACTAATAAACAAGCGCTTTTTGATCCGCAAGCCCTATTTAGAACCTGATAGAGCTATCTTTTTCATATTTGTACCACTTTTGATCCCTGACGTTCCTTACTATAACGTATTCTGGTGCTGCTCTCTCACGTTAGAGCCTATTTAAAGTCTTTTAGGTCCTCGAAAAGTACGATAGTATATAATAAGGATGTATGAGATAAATATATTGTTTTACGAAGCTACATAAATCCCGAAAATCCCAAGATTTCGTTGCTATCATGAAACAGCCGTTGGCACTTATATACGTGCATGTGTTCGCCACTACGGTCGCTAGAATTCCTCACGACCGACACACACTCATATCTATATATATAATATATATATCCGTATAGGAGGCAGTGTTGAACGCAGTTGCACGGTTTGGTCGCCTGCTGTGTACCCCGTGTCACAAACACAAACCTAAAACCATTTTGAGGTTAGGTAGCCCTGCGTACGAGAAAGTAAAGGAAAAGAAGAAGCAAACGTGAACGGATAGGTAAGAAGGAAGCAAAAGGGTCTCAAGCGAATACAGGTTTCATCATGCATAAACACGAGTTCCCTGCTATAAGCCCTCTTTCATCTTTGTCTCACTCACACGCGTTAGGACGCCCACGCACATTTCCCGGCTTCGCATCCTTTTATCCTTCATTATCTCCCCGATGCATCCGCGAGCAAATAAAAATCCGTTCTCTCGGCAAACCGGATGTGACTAATGAAATACAATACGCATATATGTGTGTTTTATATATATATATATATCGATCGATCGATAAATGACGAATTTTTTCAGTTTGGTAAAATTCTTCATCAAGTCGTGGAAAAAGTTTTATAGTGCCTGGGAAGAAAGATACATGGTGGAAGATCTCGTGAAATTTGAGGATTTATCGTGTCGAAATTGAGCTTATAAATTCCTTGTTCGATCTGAAAAAATGTGTGCTCATTGAATCGCGTCATTTTTTCGTATATTCGTGACTATATAACCCTCCGAAAAAAAAAAATAAAAACGTTCGTTTAATTTTTTTTCTCCCGTTCTTGCTGCTGTTCGGGGATCTCCGTAGAAAATGTGTTTTTGTGTGTATGTGCATGAGCTACCTGAATCGCGTGTATAGTTTACCTGGCAAAAAAAAAAAGTAAGAAAACCGCATCACCTGCCTCTGTGTATAACGTGGAATATTTTAACGTGATTTTCATACAAAGAGGGCACCACGTTTTGAAGATCCCGTGAGTAATGCAAAGTGGATAGCAAATTTGCCGATGATTTATTGACAGAGCAAAGTACATACCGTCTCCATTTTTCGATGTGGGGGCGAAAAGGTATAGTTAAAGCCGATATGTCCATGAAAATTTGCCTCATTGCACTTTGATCATGTTCAATCATATAGAAGGGGTTTTTATCGAGAAAATGAAAATTGGACAATAGAAAAATAATTAAAAAATGTGGAAATTATTGCTGCGGTTGGATTTTAATGAAAATTCGTACTTTTCGAGTTTTTATTAAGTTCGAGAATACGAAATTCGTTGTAGTTATTACAATTTAAGATGACGAAGGCAATAATTGTCGGACTCGGAGTCGAATTAGTACTCATCAGAGGTTTCTGAGATAGAATGGATTTCGAATTTAGAGCAATTAAACTTTTTCCAAATTCAAGATGGCTGATCGTGAAACGAAAAAAAATTATTCGATTTGAATGAAAAATTAATGTCAAGGGGGCTCGTGAGATCGAGAATATCGAATTTCGGGTCGAATTTGCAAAATTCAAGATGGCGGATTCCACATGGTTGGCAAAAAAAACCAAGGAATTGTACGATTTTGATAAAATTTCGTACCCAGGGGCTTTTGACGTTGCTGATTTCGAATTTAACGTTAAAATTTCAAAATTTCAAAATGGCGACGTCAATATAGTGGCATGAAAAGTTACGAATGATCCGATTTCGATGAAAATTGTTCCACGAATGTTTTCGAGGTCGCCAATTTCGAATTTTAGGTCAAATTTTCGAAATTCAAAATGGCTGATCTAATAACTGAATAATTTTTCGATTTTATTTTATAAAATTGCTCGTATTTTTTTTTTCATAAAGTTGATTTTAGGTCTCAGGATTAATTAATTCATACATATATTAAAACATGTGTGACCATTTTGGTAACTTTATTTTAAAATTCTTTACTAATTAAATGTTTTTTTTTGTTTTGTTTTACGTGGACGTGCTCCACCGTATACGCGCAGTATTACGTTTCGTCTTACTTTTTATACACGTACAGCTGGATAAGGCTAAAGCGTTGTAGGCTCGATTGCCAGTTCGGAGCGTGCGCGAGATCCAGTCAAGTGTTGCGTCATGTAATAATACAACAAAAAAAAAAAAAACTGAAGCAAGATCTCGATGTCTCGTTGACCTTGATTTTTTTTTTTCCACGCAATTCTCCATTTGGCCAGCCTTATTCGATTCCGTCAATCTCACTAACAATCGTAACCTCGATTCAACCAACTTTCGTCTCACATTTTCGTTTGAAAATTTGCAAAAAATTTCTTCCGAAAATTTTCGATTTTTCGAGCTACTTCTCAATGAAAATTTCGAAATTTCGAAATTTTTTTTTTTCATATTCATAATGTCCGGTAAATTTCCGAACCAAAAGGTTGGAAAACATGCTGGCGTATGAAATTGGAAGAAAAAAATTTCACGAATGCACGAACGATGTGAAATTTTCAAACGTTCATAACTCTGCTCACGCTCGAGGGATTTAGGTTTAATGGGAGGGTTTTGAAAACGCCGAGAGTAGACTCAGGGCATAAGGGTAGTGTCGTCGCGCCATTCTTAATTCCGTAGCCAGGAGGATACTTTGAAAGAAAATTAAAAAAAAAATCCAATCAACGATGGTACATGGCTATGAAATTCTAGGAAAAAAAAAAATATTCGATGCAGGGTCGACGATTTCCGGGCTGATTAAAATAGCTTCGAATCAACGAGCGCCTCCGGAATTACGTCAGAAAAAAAAAAATTAGTCAGAACGTGATATGAATATTAATTAACGATAATAAAAGAGCTGAACGACGATTAAAAAAAAAAGTAAAAGCCTGATGCACCTTAACCACTCGTGATCGAGAAGTCTTATCTTTCTCCCTCTTTCTATGCTGTCGTTTCTTTCGTCGAACGAAGCCCCGGTCTGTTGTCATTATTATTATTATTATTATTATTATTGCTAGCACGAACAGAAGGCTCTCGCTGTCGCAGTTGAGCGATAAGATTCGTTATTTCGTTTTTTCAAGCCAATAAATAATAATTCCTCTATTCACGTAAGGCTTCGCATCCTGTTTGTATTATTATTATTATTGTTAATGTTATTACGAATTGTATTAAGTTAAATTTGAACTCAAATTCTTTTACTATAATTTTCTTATTCTCGTAAAAAAAGATATTATTATCTATTTTTATTATCAATTCTTATCAGAACAAATCGTTTCGCTTTTTTCGTGCAATTTTGTTCGATGAAATTTTACTTCGTAATACGAAAAAAAAAAGGCTTTGATGATTCTTTGGTTCATTGAGGATCACGTTCTTGGCGAAATTCCAGGAAAATTCTTTGTGCAAACGCACCAGAGGGGTAGTCGAGATGGTCACGTTTGGCAAATAATTTTAGTTCAGTGAATATTTATCTGGTTAAGCAAGAACTGGGATTATAATTCATACACTCGATATATATATATATGCCACCGCGAGGACAAGGGGATCAATGGATTTGTACACCATAACCTATTATAACATAGTATAGTATTGTACTTGTGTACACACAAGCAAAGTAGGCATATAATGTTTAAAATAGGTATTATACACGTATGGGGCATTCCAGAACTCATCGTCAGGTTCGAGAGTCTAAAAATGTTTTTTTTTTTAACTTTTTTTAATTTTTTTTTTTCTCCAATTGATACCGCTATAGGACTGTGCATAAAAATACTCCAACATATATTTTCCATGAAAAATTCCCATATTAAAATATTTTTATTTTTATTTTCCATATTTTTATTATAATTAAAATTTTTTTTTTTTTACACTATTCTCATACAAGTATTTTGAATAATTTACAAAAAATAATTAATTTAGTTTCTCCGTTTAATTAATTAATGAATTATTAAATAATCTAATTATCCTTATTGAAATTGTCCCTGAAAATTTTTAACCACAATAATTTTGAATATTTGACCTCATTTACATTCTTGCTCGATCAATGAATCAATGTTTTTTTTTTTAAGTTATTAACTTTTTTTTTATTATTCTCATATCACAATTTTGAGACATTGGGCCATTTTTTTTTCTGGCTCGATAGGCTTTTTAAATTTTCGATATTACGAAATAACTTGAGGACGGAAAAAAGGATAGAGAAATCGAAAAAAAAAATCCTCAAAGTATACGAATGGGTCGAATTTTCAAATTCCTTTTCTTTGCAACGAAAAAAAAAAATTCCTTTTTTTCGTTTTCTTTCATTTAAAATTTTTTTCAGAGTGTTTTTGTTTTTGTTTTTGTTTTGTCGATGCATTCTATAATGTTGGAGGGGAAAAAAAAAAAAATTGAAGAGTCAGATTTAGGAAATCGTCGAACTTGCCTGATATGCCCTATACATGTATTATAGGGCTGTGTATAAGTACACAACTGTTGGCTGTATAAGGCGATATATATATATATATATACGAAATCCGGAAAAGAGGGATTTTCCGGACATGAAACGAGACGTTTTCAATGAGCCGGATGTTGGTTTATATTTATGTACAGCCGGACGAATCGGTTTAGGGTCGGCTTCCGGTACCGTAAATCTTCGTCTCGTAAATAAGACTGCAGTCTGCTGTCTCGGGATACCCTTTTTTTTTTCGTTATATAAAATTACAACTCCCTTTTGATCCCTTTTACAACAATTGGCTAAAAAATATAACGAAATTTTCGTTTAATCATTCTTAAACGGAAAAAAATATCAATTATATATATATATATTGTGAGGAAAAATAACGAGATGCGAAAGAAGTGGGGAAAAAAAAAAATAATAAGGAAAGTCGTGTGGGCGCACGTGACTCTCTTGTGGCGTAAATAAAAATGCACAAACCATTGGACCGTGCGTGTTTAACCGGTGCACATACCCAACACCTGTCCACCGTTGCTGCTGGTCCGCCCTTATACAACCGCTAAAAAATGCCGAATACCAAAAATAGCACAGTGATTGGCATACGCAGATGCTAAATTATTCGAGATTGCCAATTTTTTTTTTTTCTAGTTTCGTCAGAATTGATCGGTAAAAAGCTTTACGACAACGAATGACAATTTTAGTATCATTTGAAATTGTAATTTTTTAATGTAAAATTACAATTGTAAAATGTTAGCTGCTCAATGCAATTGCAGATTGCAATCGTAAAATTTGACTCGGGATTGCAAAATGTAAATTAAAAAGTGTTTTATTTATTTTTATTTTCTAAACATTCATTAAAAAAAAATGACCGTTGTAACGTGCAGCTGTTATTTATAAATTAACAAATTATACATTCAACGTTTTTGACTGACCCTTTTGCAATTTACAATGGCACAAACTTTAATGTGCAATTTGTTTATTGATAAATTTACATATCACAACGGTAATATGCAATTTTTTCTTGTAAATAATAACGCATTACAACTTTAAAATATAAAACTTTAATGCGCAAATTTAACTTGTAAAATTTCGCAGCTATAACGTGCAATTGTTACTCGTAATAAATTGCATATTACAATTATAATATGTAATTGTTACTTGTAAATTACATGTTACAAGTTTAATACGTAACCGTGCAATATATGGGGCCTGAAATTGAGAAAATTATCCCATAAAGGATCATTTCCAATGCATACGAGTAATTTCGTTCGAGCTTAAATGGGCCAATCACTGTATCAGTTCTCACGAAACGGTTCGAGGAAACATATGACTCTGGCGAGGCGCCCTCTTGGCCACAAAAGGCAGGTGCTGGAACATCGCTGCGAACGTATGCCCAGCAGCGCCACCTGGCGTCTAGAAAATCCCTGTGCATTGGGGAATATCGAGAATACTCGCGGGCGACGCGTGCTCGCGATTCTTCAATGGTCAGCTGTTACACAGTCCATAGTGGGCCTTTGAAAAACTCATTCATTTCGATTCACCTGGTCACTTTACCCGGAATCCTATCCTATTTCATATGTATCTTTTTTTTTTTTCATCTCATTTCTTTGATTTGAAATTTTTGAAGGTAAAAAAAAATCTCCAACAATATTTATTTTGAATACGAGAAAATGTTTCTTCTTCCAATTATATTCTTTAATTGAAAGTCGTCAAGAAAGTTTGAAGATTTTTTTTTTCCTTTTAAATTAGAAAAATCAACTTTAGCAGGGTGAATTTTTTTTTTCCTGTTTGCCCCGGCGAGGATTCGTAGACCTTGACAGGGGACACTCCGCAGATTATAGTTGCACACACGCGAACGAAGATTATAACGCTTGACTGTGCGTGAGCAGACCTCGAAGGCCCCATACTCTCTGGACGCGAGATGATTGTGCCATATAGTAAGAGAAAAAATTACGGACTACAACGTCTCTGTATCTTGGTGACTTACGAAATTCATGTTTCGAATTATATACCCGCGTATTATTTCGTATCTTACACACACACACCATGCATGCACGTATACATATGCATGTATATGTCACAAAGGATCTAACGTAATACTTGCGAGGTGTATGTCCTTGAAATAATGGAAAATTTACATTCGTTACTTGATATTATATCGTATTCGTAATTTTGAAGAATTGAGAAATGCAAATTTTCGTAATTAATTTTGGAGAGATTAGCAATTCTCGATTTATTTTTATCCGGCAATTTTCGAACTGTCAATAAAAGCCGATATTGGCAGTTTTTTCATACTGTCAATCTCGCTTTTGGCAACTTTCGTACTTTCTATCATGTCAGTTTTTTTGTACTGTCAATCTCGCTTTTGGCAACTTTCGTACTTTCTATCATGTCATTTTCAACTCTTGCGCTGTCAATAACGTTCTCGTGACAGGTTCACCCCTGTCTACTTCATTTTTGACAACTGTCATACCGTCAACAACGTTTTTGGCAGCCTCTCTGATGTCAACATCGTTATTGACAGATTTTTTTATAATGCCAATCTGGATTTTCAGCAATTTTCGTACTGTCAAAATCCGATCTTGGCAGTTTTCGTACTGTCAACTTCGATGTTGACAAAATCCGTACGGTCAAGCACGTTTTCAGCTATTTTTGTACTGTCAATCTCGTTTTTGGCAACTCATAATTTCAATCTCGTCATTTCCAACTATTGCGCTGTCAATAACGTTCTCGCGACAGGTTCACCCCTGTCTACTTCATTTTTGACGACTGTCATACCGTCAATAACATTTTTGGCAGCCTCTCTGTGCTGTCAACATAGTTATTGACAGCTTTTTTTATAATTCCAATCTGGATTTTCAGCAATTTTCGCACTGTCAAAATCCGATATTGACAGTTTTCGTACTGTCAACTTCGATTTTGACCAAATCCGTACGGTCAAGCACGTTTTTAACGATTTTTGTACTGTGTACATACTGCCAGTATTCGTTTCTGTCAACTTTTATTCTGTAAATCTCATTTTTTAATGAAATTTCCTACTGTCAATTGAAAGTTTGACAGTTTTCGTACTGTCAAAATCTGATATTGGCAGATTTCGTGCAGTCAAATTCGATTTTAACCAAATCCGTCGATCAAGCACGTTTTTAACGATTTTTGTACTGTCAATCGCGTTTTTGGCATTTATTGTACTGTCGCAAATTCGTTTTCACTACTTTCGTACTGTCTATTTTCGTTTTTGGCAACTTTCATTCGGTCAATCTCGTTTTCTTTTAATTTAATTTTCGGCAATTTTCATGCTGTCAACTTTGTTTTCAACAAATTTTCTAGTGTCAAGCACTTTTTGATGACAATAACTCTCATACACACTCGACTTTGATTCCATTAACGTGAATCATAACTTAATTCAATTTTGACAATCTTAATTTACGAGCATTTCAATTTCGCTCAAAAAGACCGATAAATAAATTCCGAAAAAATAATATTATTTTTGTATCCTACTTGAAGAGATGAAATATAATTCGAAAACTCTCGTTATATCGAAATCTCGTGTATATATACTTCTTGGGAGATCGGAGCATATTTGCCATAAACAGTGCTATGAACAGAATTGCGTTAAAAACTGACGAAAGTCGCGTCGATGTCAAAACGACCCAAAGAAGAGAGAGAGAGAGAGAGAGAGAAATAGATTTGCCAAGAGCGGAAGAATCGAGATAATTCGCAAGTGTCCACGACCCAGATAGCCCGAGTTTAGCCTTCGTCGTCTCTCGCGGTCCTTGGGGTCGAGAACGAGCGCTCGCCGCCTACGTGAGCTTGAGAAATCGATGTATCGAGAGAAATATATATAGATATATGTATATATATTATATATATATAATAAATACATTGAAAATCATTGTATCGGTATCTTTTCTTGCGAGACATGCTCCAGTCAGAGGGATAAATAATGACCCATAAGGATATGCCCACTTTGATAAGCCACCGGATGTCGAATAATCATTTTATCGCTTTACTCTTATCAGTGTTGACAGTGGTACGAACTGTATTCGATGATAAATCAACCTGAATGCCTCACATATCACATTATTTACCTATTGTCGGTAAGGGGTTGTGTAGATTTCTGACCCTTGCACACCTGTTGCACGTTTTTGGCCCCAAAGTTCGAGAATTTGAGCTCCACAGACATTTACTTTTTAAAAATTCAAAATTTCTGCCAAAATGTGAATTTTTTGCTCCGTTACATAAATTATGAGAAAACAAAATTGCAGCTCTGTTGTTTGATCGAGGTTTCTCGTACTCTCTCATAGGTTGCAGCACCTGCGCGGTGTCTACACAGCTGATGTGCATAAAAATGCCTCGATCTTTCATCGACAGGGAACGCCACGAGTCGGTGCGTGTAGGTGTACTTTAGGCTGCATAGAATGACCCTTCCCTATGCTTCTCGAAGCATTCACTTTTATATTCGATAAGGTAATTCGAGTATCTTTTGAAATACTATAATTTGTAAAGATACGTTACCCATGATTTCTTGCGTCGATCCCCCATCAGTTTTTCGTGCACCGGAGGCATGCTGGGTAGTCCGAGACGGACTTTGGTGGCATTAAGTATACTTTTTCCTTGCTTATTATGCTACACACTTATTTACTCGAGTATATATTTTCTCTGTTAGCGCATCGATAATCGACGGTTAATACGAACGATTGAATGGAATCGTGAAAAAAAAATGTCGGAGAAGGAGAAAAACGATGAAAAAACAAACAGCTCGGTCGTAATAAAGAAGGATCCGGGTGCTAGTAGACACGGTAATTTCATGAATTATTACAAATTTCATTCGGCCGAGGAGAGAGCAAGACAACTTCCGCGTGGCGTGTGGCGACGACCCACGTCGCATTCCGACCGGAAGTACATCGGTCTAGACGTTGGCTGTAACGCCGGTGTGAGTATATATATATTTATGTGTATATATACACGCGGGGCTCATATGTGCTCGCATGTTGACCTCTCGCGCGTATAAGTTAGGTTATGTTAGATTATTCTTGGGACGGAAACAGCTGCGCTGGTTTGTTCTCTCTTTTCCTCCCGTGTGATAGTGAATGCGCTGGGCGAGGAAAAGACGAATATATATCGCGTTGGCGATTGAGAGACGAGAATACATTCACCTAAACTTAGAGAGAGTCATCGACTTCCTTTTGCCGCAGGATTTTTTTCGTCTGTTCTCGCGCACATCCGTGTAGATATATATATATATAAAATGCTGAGAATCTTGGTTCTCTTTGTTCGGAGGTTTCAGTGCCGGAAATAGATAGACGCGTTCTTAATCTGAAACGCTTTTTTTTACGTCAAAGGATTTTGAATAAATTCAAGATGGCGGAGATTGTATTGTTGACCAAGAGAGAGCTAAAACAATCCAATTTTTACGAAAAATGATACCTCAAAGTTGTTGAGGTCACTGACTTTGAATTTATAAGATATAAATTTCAAAATTCAAGATGGCGGAGTCAATATTACTGCCGAAAAAATGAAAAATTATCCGATTTTCATGAAAACTCGGTACTCGGGAGTTTTTGAGGTCGCTGAGTTCGAATTGAAAGTCAAAAGTTTAAAATTCAAGATGGTGGAGTCAATATGGCGGCCAAAAAAATGAAAAACGATCCGATTCTCATTAAACTCGGTACCCGGGAGTTTTTAAGGTCGCTGAATTCAAATTGATAGTCAAAATTTTAAAATTCAAGATGGCGGAGTCAATATGGTTGCCAAAAAAATGAAAAATGATCCGATTTTCATGAAACTTGGTACCTGAGAGTTTTTGAGATCCCTGAATTCGAATTGATAGTCAAAATTTTAAAATTCAAGATGGCGGAGTCAATATGGTTGCCAAAAAAATGAAAAATGATCCGATTTTTATGAAACTTGGTACCCGAGGGTTTTTGAGGTCCCTAAATTCAAATTGAGTCAAAATTTAAAAATTCAAGATGGCGGAGTCAATATGGTTGCCAAAAAAATGAAAAATGATCCGATTTTCATGAAACTTGGTACCTGAGAGTTTTTGAGGTCCCTGAATTCGAATTGATAGTCAAAATTTTAAAATTCAAGATGGCGGAGTCAATATGGTTGCCAAAAAAATGAAAAATGATCCGATTTTCATGAAACTTGGTACCCGGGAGTTTTCGAGGTCGCTAAATTCAAATTGAAAGTTAAAATTTAAAAATTAAAGATGGCGGAGTCAATGTGGTTGCCAAAAAAAATGAAAAATGATCCGATTTTTATGAAACTTGGTACCCGAGGGTTTTTGAGGTCCCTAAATTCGAATTGATAGTCAAAATTTTAAAATTCAAGATGGCGGAGTCAATATGGTTGCCAAAAAAATGAAAAAATGATCCGATTTTCATGAAACTTGGTACCTGAGAGTTTTTGAGGTCGCTAAATTCAAAGTGAAAGTCAAAATTAAGAAATTCAAGATGGCGGAGTCAATATGGTTGCCAAAAAAATGAAAAATGATTCGATTTTCATGAAACTTGGTACCCGGGAGTTTTTGAGGTCGCTAAATTCAAATTGAAAGTTAAAATTTAAAAATTCAAGATGGCGGAGTCAATATGGTTGCCAAAAAAAATAAAAAAATGATCCGATTTTCATGAAACTTGGTACCTGAGAGTTTTTGAGGTCGCTAAATTCAAAGTGAAAGTCAAAATTAAGAAATTCAAGATGGCGGAGTCAATATGGTTGCCAAAAGAAATGAAAAATGATCCGATTCCCATGAAATTCGGTACCCGGGAGTTTTCGAGGTCGCTAAATTCAAATTGAAAGTCAAAATTAAGAAATTCAAGATGGCGGAGTCAATATGGTTGCCAAAAAAATGAAAAATGATTCGATTTTCATGAAACTTGGTACCCGGGAGTTTTTGAGGTCGCTAACTTCAAATTGAAAGTCAAACTTAAGAAATTCAAGATGGTGGAGTCAATATGGCTCCCAAAAGAATGAAAAATGAGCCGATTTCGACCAAAAAAATTTCGTGATTCAAGCTACTTTCATTCCACAAAATTTCCTCTCGCATCAATTCTCGAAGCAGCTTTCGTCTTTTTTTTTTTTTTCTCTCAATTCTTAAATTTCGCGATCGTAGCAAAAATTTTACCTTTTCGCTCTCGTTTCTCGTAATTTTTCATTCAAAACTCGTACGAATCGTGCAAAAAGAGGGGGAAAAAAAAAAAAAAAAAATCCATCCCTACCGGCGTTTTCAGGATCTGACGATGTTGCTGGAAAAATTTATCCGTCGGGAGATTAACGACGAGTCGACGAGTGTACATTTGCTCGGTATCGATATCGATTCGCGATTGATCGAACGAGCTCGCGACATCGGCAAAGACGACGCGACGCGCGGCGTTACCTTCGAGTGTCTCGATTTTATGAATAAGGAAAATACGAAAAAATTCATAGCGAGATATCTCGATGAATTTTCGCGCCAGCGATTCGACGTGATTTTTTCATTTTCAATAACAATGTGGATTCACGTGAATCACGGTGACGATGGCCTCGTCGATTATCTCGTTTCGATATGCGAACTCGCCGATATTATCGTTATCGAGCCCCAATCGTGGAAATGTTATAAAAATGCCTCGAGACGGCTCAGGCGCGCCGGTGACGATGATTTTTCACACATAAAGTCATTGAAATTAACGGGCGATATTGCGAGTCATATCGATCGTATAATCGTCGAAAGTTGCTCGTTTGAGCGTCTCGCGATCACCGACGCCAATGAATGGGGCAGAAAATTGCTCATTTATGAGAGAACGAGAGACAAAAAAAGCTTTCAATCGTGAATAATATTGTTTTTTTTTTCTCTCATCGATTAATAATTTTCACAAATTATTATTATTATTATTATTATTATTATTATTATTAATTTTTTGTAATTTTTTCGGCAAAAATTAAGGTTTTTTTTAAGGTTTTCGATGACTTTTTTTTTTTTTTTTTAAATTTTTTTTTTTTTAATTTTTAATCGAGATTTACGATTTTTCAATGGGAATGCTTTGATGAGCTTGGGAAAGAAAAAAAAAAAAAACGTCTTTTTTTGTCAAAATGTCTAAAAAGGCGCCACGATGGATCGAAATGAAAATTTCGGGAAAATTTTAAGAATTAAAAGAAAAAAAATATATATATATATATATAAACATATAATATGTGATAATGTATTTTCAAAAATTTCGTGAAATTACAATGGCCAAATTGGATAATTGATTGAAAATGAATAATTAATTAGGGCAAAACGGGGATTAATTAGCAGACGGGGGGGGGGAATTGGGCGGAGGGGAAATTCCAGTAATCCAATAAATGGAAGAATTTTTTTTTTCATACGCACGATAAACAATATATATGTAAATAAATAAATAAATAATGCATACGTGTACGCAAATTTATTTATTTATTTTTATTTATATATTTTATTCACTTAAAATATACATTTAAATGTATATATATATATATATATATATATATATATATATATATATGCGTATATATCGATTGCTAAACATCGCCACTAAACAGATCCATGTGTGGGTGAGGAATTTTTTTTTCTTTCCTTTTTCTTTTTTTTTTTTTTTTTTTGGTCCTCGCTCGATCGAGTGGATCCAAGGCACAGAAAAAAAACGCGCTCTCCCTTGCAACGTTCCGGAGCGACCAACTACGAAGCGAAAATTTCCCATCCAAACTGACCGTTGTAAAAAAGATAGTAACTATTTGTCTTTTTTTTTTTTTTTTTTTTTTTTTTCTCCATTTTCTAACATTTTCGTCTCTCCCCACCGGATATTACGCGATAAAATTTGGCGCTGGGAAGGGGGAACAAGAAAAAAAAATAGCTCATCGCTATTCTCGTTTCCCCTCTCTCTCTCTCTCTCTCTCTCTCTCTCTCTCTCTCTCTCTATCTCTCTATCTCTCTCTTTTGTTTCTTTTCGTTAAATATGTATTTTTCTTTTAGATTAAACTCTGATAAGAGTTCAAAGAGAGCAGGAGGGGGGGGGGGGAGAGGGGGGGAGGATACTCGTGGGAATATATACCATAAATTGTGTGTGTGTTTTTTTTTTCTTCTTTCTTTTCAATCAACTTAATATTATCGGGTGCGCTGAATTGCGTTTGTACGAATCATTAATATCTCAGCCGCACATAACTTGGCGCACGAACTCCTCGTAATTTATGTTTCCCTGTGAATCCTCGTGACCCGCGAGCAGCGTCTCGACCTCCTCGTCGCTCAATTTTTCGCCTTGGGGTATTGCGGACAACAAGAAAGTACTTTTGGTTAACGGTAATTTCGTTGGCGGGAGAAAAAAAAAAAAAAAAAAAAAAAAAGGTAACTTGACGAAGAGTAGCTTCGTTGAGGGAGTAATTTGGCAAAAAGTAATTTGTCTAAAGGTAATTTTGCTAATTTTGCTAACGGAGTAATTTAGCAAAAGTAATTTTGCTAATGGAGTAATTTTGCAAAAGTAATTTCGATGATGGAGCAATTTAGCAAAGGGTAATCTGGTAGAAGTAAATTGGTGAAAGGTATTTCAGTAAAAAAAAAAAAAAAAAATACGGCAAAAAGTAATTTGGCTAGAGGAGTAATCATTCTGAAGGAGTAATTTTGCTAACGGAGCACTTTAGCAAGAGGTAATTTGGTTGAAATGATTTGGTGAAAGGTATTTCAGTAAAAAAAAAAAAACCGGCAAAAAGTAATTTGACAAAAAGTGATTTGCTAAAGGAGTAATTTTTCTAACGGAGTAATTTAGCAAAAGGTAATTTGGCAAAAGTAATTCGGTGAAAGGTATATCAGTAAAAAAAAATCGGCAAAAAGTAATTTTGCTAATGGAGTAATTTAGCAAACGGTAATTTCGTAAAAGTAAATTGGTGAAAGGTATTTCAGTAAAAACAATCGGCAAAAAGTAATTTGGCTAGAGGAGTAATCATGCTAAAGAAGTAATTTTGCTAACGGAGTAATTTAGCAAAGGGTAATTTGGTAGAAGTAATTTGGTGAAAGGTATATCAGTAAAAAAAAATCGGCAAAAAGTTATACGGCTAAGAGTAATTTTTCTAAAGGAGTAATTTAGCAAAAGTAACTTTGCTAACGGAGTAATTTAGCAAAAGGTAATTTGGTAGAAGTAATTTGGTGAAAGGTATTTCAGTAAAAACAATCGGCAAAAGGTAATTTTGCCAGAGGAGTAATCATTCCAAAGGAGTAATTTTGCTAACGGAGTAATGTAGCAAAAGGTAATTTGGTAGAAATGATTTGGTGAAAGGTATTTCAGTAACAAAAAACCGGCAAAAAGTAATTTGCCAAAAAATAATTTGCTAAGGGAGTATTTTTTTTAAGGGAGTAATTTAGCAAAAGGTAATTTGACAGAAGTAATTCGGTGAAAGGTATATCAGTTTAAAAAATCGGCAAAAAGTAATTTTGCTAATGGAGTAATTTAGCAAACGGTAATTTCGTAAAAGTAAATTGGTGAAAGGTATTTCAGTAAAAACAATCGGCAAAAAGTAATTTGGCTAGAGGAGCAATCATGCTGAAGAAGTAATTTTGCTAACGGAGTAATTTAGCAAAAGCTTATTTGGTAGAAGTAATATGGTGAAAGGTATTTCAGTAAAAAAAATCGGCAAAAAGTAATTTTGCTAAAGGAGTAATTTTTTTAACCGAGAAATTTGGCAAAAGGTAATTTGGTAGAAGTAATTTGGTAAAAGGTATATCAGTAAAAAAAATCGAAAAAAAAAGTAATCCGTTAAAAGAGTAATTTAGCAAAAGGTAATTTGGCAGGCGTAATTTAGCAAAAGGTAATTCGGCAGAAGTAATTTAACAAAAGGTATATGCGTAAAAATAAATAATTTGATGAAAAGTAATTTAGTTGTTGAAAAAACCGTAATTTGACGAAAATTCATTTTGCACGAAGAGAAATTTCGTAAAAAGTAATTTAGGAAAATAAATTTGATAAACAGCTGTTTGGTGACGCGTAGTTTATAAAAAAAAAAAAAAGAGAAAGTAATTTGGTGAAGAGTACTTTAGTAAAAGAAAACGTGATTCGATTAAAAAAAAAGTAATCTGGGATAAAAGTAATTTCGTAAAAGGAATAATTTTGTGCAAGTACTTTGAATGAAAATTCACGTGAAATAACAGGGTTATTCGAATCTGGCAAAGTGTGAGATAAATTTCGTTCGATGCGATGAATCTTTTTGATTGAAAAACAGTGAAGAATATGAAAAAAAAAAAAAAAAAGCAAAAAAAATTACCCAAAGTGGTCAAAAGATGTCTGAGCTCGGCCGAGGATATGAAACCATTGCCATCCTTGTCAAAGTGACGAAGTCCCTCGATGAAATCATCGGCAGTGTCCGACGTACGTGCTTTGCTTATGGCCTGATAAATCGGCAAAAATACCTCGAAGCTTATTCTCTCGTCGGGTTTGTGCTGATGCGTGAATTTCTTCACGTCCGATTCCGTGGGATTTTGTCCAAGTGCACGCAGCGCATCGCCTATCTGGGCAACGTGAATTTTCCCATCGCCACGACTGTCGAACAGCTGAAAGGCCTCCTGGAATTCTGCTCGGAATTGCGAATAACAAAAAAGAATGATTTTTTTTTTTTTTCTTCAAATTTCGTTTGAATTTTATAAAGTCTTTTTTTTTCAAATTTTCTCGAATTTTTGGGGCCAATAATTATCCTACAAATGAATGGCGCAATGAAATTTTGTTTTTTTTTCAAATTTCACGAATTACGTTTTCTTTTTAAATGAATATCTGTAAATTTTATATTTGTAAATTTCAGAGTGAAGATTTTGGCAATTTTGACAAATTTTACAAAATTATATTTTTCCCCCTCACATATCTATAGCTGTCGAGAAATTTATTCAGCCGCGAGTCTTTTTTTCTCTCAAGAAAAAGACGTACGAGTCCAGTCATGGCGAACGATGACTCACACGATAAACCTCTCAGCGATACGATAATACATCACAGCCATTTTTAGTTCTAGTTTACCCAAGCAAATTCCCCGCGGTTTGGCCAATTTACGCGTGAAATTCAGCAAAAAAATTTTTTTTTTTTTTCTCCGATTGGCTGCAATTTCTGAGGATTTTTTTTTGCCCACTCCGTCCCAGAGAAAAGTTCAATTTCAATGAATAAATTACGTAATTATATCACAAATGAAATATACGATTGAGAAATTTAATTTCTATTGTATCGTTGGAAAAAAAATTACAAATTACAAATTGCAAATTTAAAAAAAAATTACAAATTGCAATAGGATCCAAGCTACAACGATCCGTTACACGCGTAATTTTAATATGCGACCATCTCATAAATTTTAAAATATCAAATTCCTTGGCCCATCGTTAAAGATTACCCGTAACAATAGCCATTCAAGTTTTTATTCGAATTTTCAAGTTTTTTATTCGAATTTTCAGAATTTTTATTCGAATTTTAAAGTTATTAGTCGAATTTTCAAATTTTTATTCAAATTTTGAAAAGTTTTATTCGAATTTTCAAGTTTTTATTTGAATTTTCAAGTTTTCATTCGAATTTTCAAATTTTTATTCGGATTTTCAAATTTTTATTCGAATTTTCAAATTTTTGTTCGAATTTTCAAATTTTTCATTAGAATTTTCAAATTTTTATTCGAATTTTCATATTTTTATTCGAATTTTCATGTTTTTCGCATTTTTAGAATTGACTCGCCGTTCGCTAAGCTCCGAAGCTTAAGCGTTGGGTCTGCGACAAAGCTCGACCGCCGTTGACACAAAAATATTACACGGCGGATCAAAATAAAGAATTCTATCGCCAGCCTTGATTTCTCAAAAAAAAATCATTCAATTTCTTTCAAAAAATAAAAATATAAAACAAAAAAAATCACAAGAGCTTGAGAAATTTCGAATTCTCAATGAAACATGCTTAATAAACATTACTATTATCGGCGGGTATTATTTTCAATCGAATTCATTTATTCCACTATAAATGGTAACAACAATAATAATAATAATTAATGACTCGACCGATTAGAATTTACCGTCCATCGATGACATCATTCTGTTAGTCAGCTCCCGATAGCCCAAGCTTCGCATCGTGGAAAGATATTTGAAAAAAAAAAAAAAAAAAAAAAAAAACGAACCGAATTCCGAAAAAATTTTATTCCCTGCCGCCAAAACTCTGCGTCTTTCTCAAAAACTTCGAAATAATCAACAAACGAACAAACAAAACACGCAAAAGAAACGATTTTTCGGCTCGAATGAAAAATTTAAGCTCGAATATTGGGGGAAAATTGAAGAAAAGACAAAAAATTCGTTTCGCAGACAACTCCGGCTTGGTAAATTTTGCCTCTGCGCAGAGTCAGCAAAACGTTCGTACTAAAGTCCCAGGGAGTTGCGGGTTTCGCAGACTTACTTTCAAATGTAATACCTTAAAAGGCAATTCCCCCCGATAATTCTACGTGAATATAAGAAGAAGCAAAGATAAAGAGATATATATATATATACACATTTAAAGATGGTAAAAAAAACGTCTGATGGGGTGTGTCGAAAAAGGCAAGGATATTCTTGACCTGAATTAAAGATCGAGGAGAGAGGAAAGCGAAAAAAAAAAAAAAAAAAACAAGCCTACTGCAACTCTGTCCCCCATTGATCGGTCTCGAGAGTCGTTCTTGGAGGTCCCCCAACGAAACATATAACAGTCATAACAATTTATATTTCGTTTTACTTACCGGCCAGCTGATCCTCCGAGTACGATGCCTGCGAAAAAACCATTTTACGTATTTCTCCGTTTTTTCGTTTGCTTCGGGTTTTTCTTTTTTTTTTGAGTCTCGAGTTTACGAATAATTCACGGGAGAGAGAGATACATATATATATATATATGGATGTTGGTCCGGGGGCATGAGACCCTAAACTGTCAAATTCTTTTTTACTCACCATTGTCTCTGTGTCAGTCGGAAATGCGCGCACGTTCTCGCGTACACTGGTAACAACACACACACTATAACGAAACACTTGTATCCGGTTTGTACGCTTATACGAAGTATTTATGTCCACTGTATAGATATAATGAGACTTATATTTGCAAATAAAATTACATTTGTGTCCGTCGCTCTTATGTGTGGGGAAAAAAAAAGTTACGTCCTGTGCTCATCGGAAAGTTCAAATTGACGCCACCGTAGCGCTAGTTATCAATTCTTCCGTCAGATAAGCATAATTTTCGTGTCGAGGTCAAATAACGGAAAAAAAATTACCGTTATTTCGTTTATTCAAAATTGAATTACGGGGAAATGAAAATGTCACTACGTTTCCCATCTATCCAGGTGTCGTTTATTTGACACAATAAAGTCAAATTCAAAAATCATTTGACAAATATGAGTCGTTTATTTGACACAATAAAGTGCGTGGAAAAATAGCGAGTTTCGAGGCGAAAATCTGGACAATTTTAGTATTAGCGGTTGCGCCAACGCTCTCGACGTAGATGGCGCTGCTGCTATAGAGCGCTTTTTTGCGGTATTTGAATTTGTACGACAGCGCCAACGATTTTTTGTTTTTTTAACGAAATTATCGTTTTCTTACCTTTTTTTTTATTCTTCGTTCAATTTCAGTGTAACGAAATATCGATTGTCCTTCGATGCATCCATTGATCGGTACATTATTCGTTGAATTATTCTCAACTTGAGGATTTTTGTTTATACAGTCGAGATTGGATTTACGATAATTTTTATTAAATTTCAGTTTATTCCCAATCATCGATGTTACATATTTTTCAAAATATATTATATACTCTGAAAAGTAGATGCATACGTATTTTATACATCTTTATAGAAATTTCTAAATTTACGTATACGTTATACACTGCAGAATTGGATTTATCACAGTATAATACAGGAAACCCGAACGAAACAGGCTATAATGTTTATCGTCGTTTCAACGAACGATTTAACCTATCAGCAGACACGTGAAAAAATCTTATCATTTAATTAAATATTTTGAAAAAAAAAAAACGATTACCAAATTGTTGCCAAAAATAAAATAAAATGAATAAAAAACCAATTATGTATATGATATACTTGTAGTAGCACAATGCAGGCACTCGTAGTAAACAAATAGTGCATAAATAAACGAACATTGTGACGTTTATTTTTTTATTTTTCAAATTTCAGTGAAATAATTCGATTTTGCTCGTCTTTAATTATTGGTAAGATATTTTATACTTCAGAATTGAGCAGTAACGAAAAATTAAATTTTTATCACAAAGAAATGTGACAATTTTCAATTTAAATGATGAAAATACACAGAAAAGTTGGAATTTTTTTTAAATTCAAATAATTCCAAATTAGCGAATTATGATTGTTGCTGTGTTTCATTCTAAATTAGAAATTATAATTTTTAACATGCAACTTTTGTTTAGAAAAAAATAATTACAAGTATATTGCCATTTTCGATATCGACATTATTATCAAATTTGTTAATTAAAAATTCTTCTCAAGTAAATCGAGATTCACGATTTTTTTTTTTTTTTAACTGATAAATCGAATATCCGTGTAGAGAAACGAGGAAAAAAGTGCAGCGGTTCGTTGTTCGGACGATTCACTAACATAAAAGTATATATTTATTAACTAGATATGTAGTAATATTTTGTGACATTGAGATTTTTTACTTTCATTGTACTGTGCCTTTGCATCAGGTGGCTGGTCGAGTACATTTTATTTTTTCCCTTCTATTTGAGTACATGCGGATCAATCCAGTAATAAATTCGTTTTCAACGATATATCCTCCTGCTCAATAATTTTTTTTCTTGTATTTTATCCAAGAATTTTTTTTTTTTTCAAATCTACACGTATAAAATTGTTTCTCTCAAAGACACATGCATCGTTCCGACGATTAAATAAATAATGAAAAAACAATAATTTTCCGGGGAAAAAAAAAAATAATTGCTTCGCTTTACTTTTAATTCTTTGAAAAAAAAGAGCCAAAATTTTTTCCTGCCTAAATTAAATATCATTTTTGATTCGTACGATCCTGGAATATTAAAAATTTAATTGCGATTAAAATTATAAATGTAAATTAAAAAAAAAAATTTATAATCGTTGCGATTGTTCGTAGATAATTGTTGACCCTTTTGGGTCTCTATTGGTCGATAACAGACTGTATCGAGGCTTTCTTTACTTTTTTTTTTTCAATGTTTTTTTCTTTATTGCTAATTTTTCTTTTTTTTTTTGTTCTCACTCGTTTAACGATTTTTTCTCCTCTAATTTCTACTTTTGCATGTTTGTATTTAAATTTTTTCAAAATTTGATGTCAATTTTTCATTTCAATATTCTTATTAATATTATTATTGTTATTTTTTAATATTTTTATTTCGACTCGTCTCGATTAAAGATCGGGCCTCTCGCCGTGTATAAGGGCACATATGGCATTTCTTAGAGCTACAGCCGGACTGAATGTCGTGTCGTGAAGTGGCTCGTTCGTCATTGGACTTGTATACTTGCCGCACAGAAACCATTCGTTTATCGCTGCTTTTTCGTATATAAAACCGTCTGCAATTTTTTTTTTTTTTCACAACAATTACAGCGTCGATAAAACAAAAAAAAATTGTTCCATCATTTGGTAATTAAAAATTGCGTTTTTTTTTAATCCAACCATAGCGAAAAAAATCTTTTATCAATATATATATATAGTTGGATATTAAATTTTAGTCATTTAATTTGTGAAAATTATATGAGTTAGGCTTGAAATTAATTTTTTTTTTTATAACGAATACGTACCTGAACACTTGACGGGTTCTCTCATTATTTCGTGAGTTATCGGACACAAAAATTCGTGAGGTACGTCGACGTCGTCGATGCTCTCTGTGCGATTCGTGTTTTCGCGTTTCAACCAATAAAGTTGCCTCTTAAAAATTTCTGTCATCTATCAAAAAAAATTTAATAGTGATAAAAAAAATGATAATGATAATAATAATATATTATTACTATTACTATTACTATTACTATTACTATTACTATTACTATTACTATTACTATTACTATTACTATTACTATTACTATTACTATTACTATTACTATTACTATTACTATTACTATTACTATTACTATTACTATTACTATTACTATTACTATTACTATTACTATTACTATTACTGTTACTGTTACTGTTACTGTTACTGTTACTGTTACTGTTACTGTTACTGTTACTGTTACTGTTACTGTTACTGTTACTGTTACTGTTACTGTTACTGTTACTGTTACTGTTACTGTTACTGTTACTGTTACTGTTACTGTTACTGTTACTGTTACTGTTACTGTTACTGTTACTGTTACTGTTACTATTACTATTACTATTACTATTACTATTACTATTACTATTGTTATTACTATTACTATTACTATTACTATTACTATTACTATTACTATTACTATTACTATTACTATTACTATTACTATTACTATTACTATTGCTATTGCTATTACTCACATTTTCGTCCTCTTCGATGCCCAATCGTGATACTAACTCGTCTTCTGCCAACGACAGCAAGTGCCGTCCATTAATGTAAGAGCCCTGTACGAACTTGGCGAGTGTCGCTAAGCCAATTTCGTTCATCCACTTAGCGATATCGTCGGCTTTCCAATCGGAAACTTTTTTCCGATTGTGTCGCAGACGATCGATCAGAGTACTCTGCGAGACCAATTGTTGCGGTACTCGCCATACAAGCACCGTCTTGTCGAGTGCACCTTTTGGACGCGCAAGCAAGACAAAAAAAAAACTATGACGATCACTCGAGAATGAATTATGTATACGATTTTTTTTTTTTTTCGTGCGAAGCTCGTTTATAATCTGTGTATTGATTTGTTTTGGCGGAGAGAGACCGATTTTGACTAGGGGAGATTGGAAATAAAATTTGGCAATTTTCGTTTTTTTCTTTAAACTTTTCAACAGACGATTCATAAGAACCTGTTACGAAGAGTGACGTGTCTCTGGAGAAGGCGCAAGCAGTCACGAGACTCTCGTGATTTTCCAACACGTGAAGGCACACACCCGAATGCTGCAAAGTGTTAATAAATGGCTGAGTTTTAGTTCAAACTTTTTTTTTTTTTTTCAAATAACGATTTATCGATCGGTTTATCAATTTTTCAAATCTAAACGTGCATGCACGCGTACACGTTTTTTTAACGTACACATTACATCTGTAAACGGTACAAGCTTCAGACACTTAAGCTCTACACGTTTTCAACCTTATGTACGTGCATATAGGTGAAAAACGTGTAGAGTTGCGAAACGTGTAAATTTGGGAAACGTGTAGGGTTGGTAAACGTGTCGAGCTGGGAAACGTGTATAGTTGGGAAACGTGCAGAGTTGGGAAACGTGTAGAGTTGGGAACCATGAATAGTTGGAAAACGTGTAGTGTTGCGAAACGTGCGGATTTGGAAACCGTGTAGAGTTGGTAACCTTGTAAATTTGGGAAACGTGTAGAGTTGCTAAATGTGTAGGGTTGAGAAACGTGTAGAGTTGGATAACGCGTAGATTTGGGAAACGTGTAGATTTGGAAAACGTGTAGATTTGAAAACGTGTAGCTTTGAAAAAAACGTGTCGATTTGGAAAATGTGTAGATTTGGAAAGCGATCAGATTTGGAAAACGTGTAGATTTGGAAAGAGTCTAGATTTGGAAAACGTGTAGATTTGGAAACGTGTAGATTTGGAAACGTGTAGATTTGGAAAACGTGAAGATTTGGAAACGCGTAGATTTTAAAAACGTGTAGATTTGGAAAACGTGTAGATTTGGGAAACGTGTAAAGTTGGTAGATGTGTAGAGTTAGGAAACGTGTAGAATTAGGAAACGTGTAGAGTTGGGAAACGTGTGAAGTTTGGAAACGTCTAGAGTTGAGTAACGTGTAGAGTTGCGAAACGTGTTGATTTTGGAAACGTGTAGATTCGGAAAACTTGTAGAATTGGGAAAAGTGTAAAGTTGGGAAACGCGTAGAGTTGGGAAACGTGTACATTTGGAAAGCGTCTAGATTTGGAAAACGTGTAGATTTGGAAAACGTGTAGATTTGGAAAACGTGTAGATTTGGAAAACGTGTAGATTTGGAAAACGTGAAGATTTGGAAACGCGTAGATTTTAAAAAGTGTAGATTTGGAAAACGTGTAGATTTGGGAAACGTGTAAAGTTGGTAGATGTGTAGAGTTAGGAAACGTGTAGAATTAGGAAACGTGCAGAGTTGGGAAACGTGTGAAGTTTGGAAACGTCTAGAGTTGAGTAACGTGTAGAGTTGCGAAACGTGTTGATTTTGGAAACGTGTAGATTCGGAAAACTTGTAGAATTGGAAAAAGTGTAAAGTTGGGAAACGTGTAGAGTTGGGAAACGTGTAGATTTGGAAAGCGTCTAGATTTGGAAAACGTGTAGATTTGGAAAACGTGTAGATTTGGAAAACGTGTAGATTTGGGAAACGTGTAAAGTTGGTAGGTGTGTAGAGTTAGGAAACGTGTAGAATTAGGAAACGTGCAGAGTTGGGAAACGTGTGAAGTTTGGAAACGTCTAGAGTTGAGTAACGTGTAGAGTTGCGAAACGTGTTGATTTTGGAAACGTGTAGATTCGGAAAACTTGTAGAATTGGGAAAAGTGTAAAGTTGGGAAACGTGTAGAGTTGGGAAACGTGTAGATTTGGGAAACGTGTAGATTTGGGAAACGTGCAGAGTTGCGAAACGTGTAGATTTGGGAAACGTGCAGATTCGGGAAACGTGTAAAGTTGGGAAACGTGTAGTCAGAAACGTGTGGTGTTCGGTAAATTGTTCAAAACTTACGACGCTCCATATTCTCGCTGTACGATCGGTCGCCACGCTGCCCAATATCTCACCGTGTACAGGCGAAAATCTCACGTTCATGACATTTCCACCGTGTCCAGTGAGCGATCTCTTCGCTTTGTAAAGTGCACCGCTACCGGCTGCCGAAATTCCCGACCAACTCGCGTTTCCCGATGATTTTTCCCCAGTCTCACACTCTTCCACCCTCTCCGAGTTGTCATCGCACTCACTCGTCTCAATATCGTCGCCCTTCGAGACGCTCAGTTGCCAAAGTTTTACCAGTGAATCGTTGCCACACGTTGCCAATAAATAATACAGTGTATTCTCGTCAAAGGACGACTGTCTTATACCTTCAAAGATCCAGTGAAATGTAAAAAAGAAAAAAAAATCCAAAAAATCATCATCGATTCGACCAGATCGTTGCATTAAAAAATTTAAAAAATTTAAAAAAAAATCGAAATAAGATTTTTCGTGTGACAAAAAGTCCCTGCTGTGACAATTTATATATATATATATTTTTTTTTTAATTTTTTAAACGTACCTGGCATCGCGTAAGGGCCCGAAGACGCCGAGCTAAAATCGCATCCTTGAACCCCCAAATCGTGGCCATCGTCGCAAATAACGAGAGCACTCGAATCGTTATCGTTATCAGTGGCGGTATCGAACATACGCCAGGCCCCCTCGCTGCACGCTGTCACGATGTAACGAGAATCCGGGGTAAAGGCTATCGCGGTTATCGCGTCCGCGTGACCCTCGAATACACTGTACAGTCAAATTTTTTTATCCCTCCAACCCTGATGAGTTGTCGATCATCTTGACTGCCGAGTTAATGAATTTATTTGAAGGACACACTCACCGCAATTCGTGCATCGATTCCACGTCCCAGATGGTAGTTTTCTCATCGTCACCGGCCGTGGCGATTTTCGTACCGTCCGGCGACCATCGGCAGACCCTAATCGCCGAGCCCGAATTCACGAATGAAGCCTTCGCCTGAGTTCCCGTCTCGAGAAAGAAAAAAAAAAAAAAATCGCATCAGCCACTTTTTATGTCGTTTTTTTTTTAAATTTTTTATTATTTGAATCGTAATCAGCGATCCCGATAACCTTTTGATTCGTAATCAGTGACCTCGAAAACCCTCGGGTATCAATTTTCATTGAAATCGGAATTTTTTTTGTTTTTTTAGATCGCCATTTTGAATTTTGAATTTTTTTTGATATTTGAATCGTAATCAGCGATCTCGGAAACCCTCGGGTAACAATTTTCATTAAAATCGGAAGATTTTTCGATTTTTCAGTCGACCATTTTGAATTTAGAAAATTTTTAATATTTAATTCGTAATCAGTGACCTCGAAAACCCTCGGGTATTAATTTTCATTGAAATCGGAAGATTTTTCGGTTTTTCAGTCGGCCATTTTTATTTTTGAAATTTTTTAGGATAATTGAATCGTAATCAGCGATCTCGAAAACCTTCGAGTATGAATTTACATTGAAAACCAAAAATTTTTTGGTTTTTTAATTGATTATTTTGAATTTGGAAAATTTTTGGTATTTGATTCGTAATCAGTGACCTCGAAAACCCTCGGGTATCAATTTTCATTGAAATCGGAAGATTTTTCGGTTTTTCAGTCGGCCATTTTTAATTTTGAAATTTTTTTGAATATTTGAATCAGTGACCTCGAAAACCCTCGGGTATCAATTTTCATTAAAATTGGATCATTTTTCGTTTTTTTTTTTTTTGGTCAGCCGTATTGGATTTTGAAAATTTTTACACAATAACAAAAGTTTGATATGAAAAATTTGAAATACCTCGGTATTCCATATTATCGTGCTACCGTCCAGGGAGCACGAGGCGAGCATTGTACCGCATGGACTGAACTCCACGTGATTGACGCTGTATTTGTGAGCATCGAGAGGACTGAAACTCTTTTCGTAAAATTTCGTTTCCTCCGTCGTATCGTCCTCATCCTCGTTATTCTCATTCTCGTTGGTGTACCAGATTCTCACAAATTTATCACTGCCATTAACACACGGTAAAAAAACTTGATGATGTAGAATTCGAAGCGAAGCTTTATAAGTTAGACTCGAAGATGTAAAATTTGAAGTAGAGCTTGCATTGAAACTTGATTTGAAACTTGAGAAAGTGAAATTTTAAGTAAAGCTTCTAGTAAAACTTGAATGAGTAAAATTTTGAGCAATACTTGGATGCAAACTTGGAGTCGAACTTGAGGAAGGAAGTTCAAAGCAAAAAGCTTCGAGTAAAGATTGAAGTGTAAGATTTGAAGTGTAACTTGCATCAAAACTTGAAGCAAAACTTTGAGAAGTGAAATTCAAAGTAAAGCTTCGAGTAAAACTTGAAGAAAAACTTGATAAAGTAAAATTTGAAGTGAGCATTGAGGATGTAAAATTGAGATCGAGGCTCAAGAAAAACTTGAGTATAAGTAAAATCTTAAGTGCAACTTTCATGAAAACTCGAAGCAAGCCCTGATGAAGTAAGTTTCAAGTACAGCTCTAAATAAAACTTTAAATAAAAATTGAATTTGAGCAAAGCTCAAAGTCAATGCTGAGAAAGTGAAGTTTGAAGCACAACGTTAAGTAAAACTTTACTTGAGGCTCTGAGCAGAACATTGAGTGGAAAATTTCATCGAAGCTTCAAGTAAAGCGTTATAAGTACAACTTTGCTTGAAGCGTCGAGTAAAACTTTGTTCGATGCTCTCTGAGTCGTTGAGTAAAAATTTAATTGGAGCATTGAGTGAAACTTTAATTGAAGCTTCAAGTACAACTTTGAGAAAAAGGATTCAAGTAAATTGATGATAAAGTTCAAGCAAAGTTGTACTTATAACGCTTTACTTGAAGCGTCGGGTACAACTTTGTTCGATGCTCTCTGAGTCGTTGAGTAAAAATTTAATTGGAGCCTTGAGTGGAAATTTAATTGAAGCTTTAAGTAAAGCGTTATAAGTACAACTTTGCTTGAAGCGTCGAGTAAAACTTTGTTCGATGCTCACTGAGTCGCTGAGTAAAAATTTAATTGGAGCATTGAGTGAAACTTTAATTGAAGCTTAAAGTACAACTTTAAGCAGAAATATTCAAGTAAATTGATGATAAAGTTGATAAATGTTTTTTTTTTTTCACACACCTGGAGGCCGAGGCTATCATTCGATTTCCATAAACTGCCACGCAGTTCACAGCACCCGCGTGTTCGTCGAGGGTTTGCAACAACGTTACCTCGTTACCCGCGCAAGTTTCCGTCTGCTGCACAAAGTCTTGCTCCTGAAGAGTATTCTTACATGGGAATTATAACCGTCTCGCACATACATCTTCATTATATATAGATATCTAAATATTTATTTATTTATTTATTTATTCATTACAAAAATAACAAAAAAATTGTTTTTATTTATTTATTTATTTATTTATTTATTTATACCTCTTTACGTTGCTCGGTCCAGTGTAACTTTGGACTGCAGTGCCTCGCGAGCTCCGAATCGACGTCAAAATTTCCGGTAAGATCCCAAACAATCACGGATTTGTCGTTCGAGCCAGTCGCCAAGAGATTTCCATCTCTCGAAAAAGCACAACAAGCCACATATCTCTTGTGACCAACAAGTACCGCGGACATTCTTCCGGTATTCTGTAAAAAAATTATTATTGTTATCATTATTATTATTGTTATCATTATTATTATATAACAATAAATAATAATAATAATAATAATAATAATAATAATAATAATAATAATAATAATAATAATAATAATAATAATAATAATAATAATAATAATAATAATAATAATAATAATAATAATAATAATAATAATAATAATAATAATAATAATAATAATAATAATAATAATAATAATAATAATAATAATAATAATAATAATAATAATAATAATAATAATAATAATAATAATAATAATAATAATAATAATAATAATAATAATAATAATAATAATAATAATAATAATAATAATAATAATAATAATAATAATAATAATAATAATAATAATAATAATAATAATAATAATAATAATAATAATAATAATAATAATAATAATAATAATAATAATAATAATAATAATAATAATAATAATAATAATAATAATAATAATAATAATAATAATAATAATAATAATAATAATAATAATAGTTATTTTTATTGTTATTATTATTAACTATGATAAACATACGCTTTCCCATATGACCGTAGTTTTGTCAAGACCGCTGCTAGCAATATAAAGTCCGCTCGAACTAAATCTCACGCATGTGACTGCACTACTGTGTCTCTCCATTATTCTCGCGAGTGTTATACTCGCTGTTGTTTGCTGACTCTCGCACTTATTGCCCTGGACAACGCTAACGTCCCACAATTTGACATCGTGATCGTTGCCACAGGTGACGAGTTGATAAAGTTTCGAGAAAGGCCGATCGCTGCCTGTAACAAATATATAATCGTAAATATAATATGCGTAAAATTTTTTTTTTTTTAAATTGAAGAAATTTTATGGGTTCACTAAAATCACTGTGACGTTGCTTCCCGGAAGAGTTGGGACTCCATTCAGTGCTTATTCTCTTCGCAATCGTTTTAGCTTTAAAATGGAGCTTTGTTCATCGAGATTCGATTTTTTTTCGATTTTTTACAAATTTTTAAAGACGTATATCATCGATTTTCGCCAATTTTTCCATGCCTCAAATTCGCTGATTATCAAAGTGCTCTTTTGGGTACAAAAAAACCAAGATCTCGGGATCAACCAAACGTCATTCTCTAAGTCTGCTTTCGGGCTTTTCAAAACACCCCCTATAAGGCCAAATCCGTTGAACCGGAGCATGGTAACGAGCGTTTGAAATTTCGGTATTTTCAGGTTTGCGAAAAAATGGGCAAAAAGTTGAGAAATTTTTTTTTTTTTTTCGTCTCCAACCATATTTTCATGCTGTGTGGGCGATACTTTTGTTGACTTGACAAATATTTCAAGTCAACAAAAGTATATTATTTATCATATTTATTGATATTAATATATTTCCATCCACGTGAATAAACAATAACTGTTTGTACACATATATATTGTTAATATGGTTCTCGTATACACACAGACAAATATATATAGTATAATTTACTATAGTCCGTAATGTATACGTACTCGTAAATTGTTGCTGATAAATGGAAAAATCGCATCCCACGACACCGAGATCGTGAGCATCGTCGACAGTTGCAAAAGCAGTAACGAGGTGATTATCGGTAAGGCACGAGTCTGTCAATTCACTGGACGAGAAGAGATTCAAAACGCCAAATGTACAGGTCGTTATTAACCACGAGGAATCGGGTGAGAAGCACACGCTCTGTACTGCGCCCTCGTGCTTCTGAAAAGATCTGACGAGAGCAGGCGGGAAGTTGATTCAGTCAATTAATCACTGATAAACGTTTGTGTCATGAAAATTTTTTTTTTTTAGAGAAGACCAAGAAGTATAACCGTTTACTGTACCGTTATTGTACCGTTAATTAATCATTGATAAACAATTGTGCTCTTCAGATCTATATCGTCAAAATTTAAGAAATTTATGATGTCTTATTTAAGACTTGCCTTATGAGAGTTCGACGTACCAAGTCCCAGAGGCAAACCTGCCCGTTGTCACCTGCTGTGACGAGAAAAGTCGAATCCGGTGAGAATCTGCAGACTCTCACGGACTCACCGCCTACTTGCACCATTGTGTGAATTTTCGAGCCAGTCTTAAGTATACAAAAGACAATTCAATTGACAATTCTATCGTATTATTGGCCAATTTTTTTTTTTTTTTTTCTTATCTTACTAATTCCACTAATACTAATTTTTAGTAAATTTTTTTGGGATATTATAATTTTTTTTTTTTACTTTTTTTTTATTCAACTCACCCTAAGATTCCACAGTTGAGTAGTGCCATCTATGCTCGAGCTGGCGAGCATCGTCGATTGTGGACTGACTTTGACGCAGGTAACGCCATACTTGTGACCCATCAGGGGTGAATACGAGATCTCGACGTAACCGTGGCCACTTTGCCATTCCCAGACCCTCACGCGTTTGTCACTTCGTGAATAGATTATCGAGTCAACCGGGGTTGAATTTATTTTCGGAATTTCATGAATTTGGGTTAAAACGCTTAAACGAAAAAAGCCATTGGATTCACAAGGCTTTGAGGTCAAAATTTTGAAATTCCGATGTCGAAGACGACACGGCTGTTGAGGAAACCGAAAATTAACCGATTTTCGTGAAAATCGATGTTTGAGGGTTTTTTCGTGGTCGCTCTGATTTCGGATCAAGCGTCAAAATTTCAAAATTCAAAATGGCGGACTCAATATATGAACAACGAAAAATCCTATAAAATCATCCGATTTTCATGAAAATCGATACGTGATTCATCGAGGTTACAATCGTTTGAAATTCATTGTCAAAATTTGTCCAAAGTCCAAAATGGCCGATCCAAAAATGAAAAATTTCAATGGATTTCGAGAAAATCCGGTATCCAGGGATTTTCGAGGTCTCTGATTACAAATTCAACGTTAAAATTATTGTTATTGCTTTTGTTATAATTTAAAAATTCAATAAATTCGTTTATCAAATATTTTTTTACGGTTTTTTTTTTTCTTTTTAAACTTATTTTACGAATATCCTTATGCTTGGTCATTGTGACAATGAAAATTTCATCGATTTTCATGTGAATTCCGAGTAACTTTGAGCCAACTTACCCGGAAGCAGTGACGAGTACACAATCGCCGGCAAAATCTACGCTGTTCACGTCGCTCGTGTGGATCGAAAGTGTTTGCAACAGTTGGACGTTCTCCATCATTGTCAAGTCAATTATTATAATTTTTTTTTTTTTTTTCAATGGAGTATATCCTTTACCTATAATCACACGATCGAAGGCAGAGCGAAGATGGGGAGAGGGCAAAAAATAAAAATACCGTGTTGACGATAAATATCGATAGTACAGGAGGCATCATTATTTAAAAAAAAAAAACCCGTCATTTTATTAATTAATAATTTTCGATTTCTTAATTATTAATTAATAGCAATTATTAAATTTAATTATTTTGAATATTTAATAATTAACTCAAGTATTTATAGTTAATTTTTTAAATTAAAAAATCATATTTTCAATTTTTTTTTTCAATTTTTCAAATCTTTAAATAATATATTTATATATTTTTTATTGAAAAATAAAAACAATTCGTCAGATCTGGGAAGTCTTCGAGTACTCGGTACTTGCGATATACTGGAAGTACAGTGCTCGAAGCGCAAAGTACTTTGAAAGTATTTCAAGTATTGTACTTAAATTTCCAAGCACTTCTACCTGTACTTCAAGTATTTTTACTTAAATTTTCAGGTACAATCGTCAATGCTTTTGTTTATCCTGCTTCTAATTCTCTGTTTAAATATTTCTGTTACAATCTGCCTAATCTGAGTAAATTGCACAATGTGAAAAAATGTTTTGATACAAAAAAGTACTCGAATCTAAAATCAAATGATTTTATGGAGTACGTAAAAGATCAAATAGAAGCACTAGAACTTACGGGATGTATACCTGACAAAATTGAAAAGTATATGATACTTTATACTTGACGTATTTAAAGTACTTGGTACCTCAAGTACTTCAAATATTTAGTACTTGAAGTGCTGAGTACCTGAAGTACCCGATACTTCAATTATTTACGGTACTTGGTACTTGTAATACACGAGTACTTCAAGTATACTTACGGTACTTTGTACTTAAAGTATTTTCTGGTACTTTTCCCAGTCCTGCAATTCGTAATCGATCTCTTGTTTTCACTCGTCGTGCACACGATATATATATATATATATATATGATGTTGGAGACGATTTATAATGTTTGTACACGTCGGAGATGAGCGATGGGAGAAAATGTCAGTCGAGTAAACATTTGCAATTTATGTTTTTTTTTTTTGCTCATACTTCTGTGTACATTTTTCACTCCGATAATCGTGCAGAAAACTCTACGTACATTTATACATCCTCGTGCAAATTGATCGCAATATTTTTTTTTTACCCCCGGCTCGTTGAACTTTGAATTATTATTTATTTCGAGAGAAAAAAAAACAACAACAACGATGACATAGTGAAAAAAATCAATGAGCGAGAGAGACGATCTTGGCAAAATTAATTCGAATTTCAAAAAAAAAAAAAATGTAATTGGCAATTAAAAAATTTTTTTTTTTCGTTTTTGAATAAAAACATTAATTAAAAATATATTTTGGATATAAAACATTATTTAAAAAATATATGAGGCCCGTAAATTTTTCTTTTTTGCTTCAATAATTTTTTTAAATTTAAACAAATTGTTTTTGTCGTTTTATTATTATTGTTATTGTTGTTGTTGTTGCTGTTGTTGTTGCTTTTATTATTGTTATATTTTTAAAATCGTTGATCGAGAATTTTTATTTTGAGACTGTTGAACGAATTTTTAATTATATCCGTAATATTTCGAGATTATTTTTCTCGTTAATTTCAATAATCGTTAAAAAAAAAAAAAGAAAAAATTGATACGAAAATTGGGCACAAAGTTTATTGTCAAGTTTCTTGTCATGTCGGTAAACGAATAACAGTCAAATATAATATTTAAAAATATTTCGAGTTGTGAGTGACTTTTTTTTTATTTTTCAAATGCTTTGGGGGTTTTTTTTAAATTTTGTTTTAGTAAATTCAGCTGAAAATTGTGATTCAATTTACCTGCTAAATTCGACAGAAATACAAATACACGACAGTTTAAAAATTACAAAAGAAAAACTTTTATTCCAATTTATATTTTTGAAGGAAAAAAAAAACGTGCCACATTTTTTTTTTAATAAATAAATAAATCAAAATAAAAAAATTAGGATTAAAATTTTTTTTAAATAATAATTAGAAAAGATGAAGAATAAAATTTAAAAAAATATATATTTAGGTACGAAAATAGCCGAGGAGGACAGTACAGAGAGACATTAGCGATGACACGTACACACACGCATACATATATCCCGAGAATGGACTGTGCATAAATAATTTAAGGGCAGAGTAAATGCTTGAAACTGACGTGTAACTCGCAAATGTACGTTGGTATCGATCATGTTGCGAGAGTGGAAAGCCACCTTCTTTTAATATTGTCCTCGTGTTTTACAAACGTGTCATGTGACTTGTATCGTTATATATATGCTCTTATAATCAGCGAACTCCCACGATTATTTCAGTAGATATAATAAAACACTGACGATGAGTCCCCACTGATGTAAAAATAAAACGTAAAATGTTCTTGCTCTATGAAAAAAAAATAATAAAAAATTGTATAAAAAAAATTAAATATTTTTTTCGATAAAAGAAATACTTTATTTTTTATTTTTGTAACAATACTGTGACCCAATTAATGTGTATTGTAATAAAAAAAATTATTATTCGCTCGAATAAAAAATGTTTTTTTTTTGTTTCAACATTGAAATAAAAAGTAGTTCGTATACAAAATTATTGAGAATAAATTATTGTGAAATGAAAAAATTTCTTCTGTTTTCTTAAGAAATTTTAAATGAAAACAAAACCAATTTTTAAAGAATATTTCTTTTTTTTTTTAAATAATAATTGCGTTGTTATTATTCCATGAGCCCAAAATTTTTTTTAATCCGAACCCCTCGATGAATTTTTTCCAAATTTAATACCAATCATCCTTGTCACACAGACTGTTTATAAAAGAAGTTTGGGCTTGGTAGCTTCAAACTTGCGAGAGTTAGAGCGCATACACACATTTTTAGAAAATTTGAAAATTTTCTAAAATCCGAACGCCTTGAGGAATTTTTTCCAAATTTCATACCAATCACCCTTGTCCAACAGACTATTTATTAAAAAAGTTTGGACTTGATAGCTTCAAATTTCCAAGAGTTAGAGCGCATACACAAATTTTTAGAAAATTTAAAAATTTTCTAAAATCCGAACCCCTTGAGGATTTTTTTTTCCAAATTTAATACCAATCATCCTTGTCCCCCAGAATATTTGTATAAAAAGTTTAGTCTTGATAGCTTCAAGTTTGCGAAAGTTAGAGCGGAAACACACATTTTTAGAAAATTTAAAATGTTTCTAAAATCCGAACCCCTTGAGGAATTCTTGCTAAATTCAATACCGATCATCCTTGTCCCGCAGACGATTTATGTAAAAATTTTGGGCTCGGTAGCTTCAAATTTGCGAAAGTTAAGAGCGCATATACACAATTTTGAAAATTTCAAAATTTTCTAAAACCTGAACCCCTTAAATAATTATTTCCAAATGTAATACTAACCTCCCTTGTCCTCCAGACTATTTTTATAAAAAGTTTCGGCTTGATAGCTTCAATTTTGCGAACGTCAGAGCGCGTAAACACATTTTTTGAAAATTTCCAAATTTTTTAAGATCTAAACCCCTTGAGGAATTCTTTCCAAATTCAGTACCAAACTTCTTTGTCTTCCAGAATATTTTTGTAAAAATTTTGGGCTTGATAGCTTCAATTTTGCGAAAGTTAGAGCGCATACACACATTTTTTCAAAAATTGCAAAATTTTCTAAAATCCGAACCCCTTGAGGAATCCATGCCAAATTTAACACCAATCATCCTTGCCCTACGGACTATTTGTGTAAAAAGTTTTGGCTCGATAGCTTCAAATTTATGAAAGTTGTAGCCAAAAGACAAAAATAGACCAATGACAAAAATAAAATTACCCATTCAATTTCAAAATTAAAAAAAAAAAATCACAACGATGAAATGAAAATTTAAAAAAGGCAAAAATAAGAATTATCCTCGAAAATAAAAACACATTTTCGAACGTAAGTACAACGATTTATTTCACAAATACAGGAAAATGGTGCAAGAAGAACAAAAATTTTTAACATATTTCACAAAAAATGACAATTATGAAAATGTTATCATTTGTACTCACTGCTAGGAAAGGCACATGTTATATCACTCGATGGTCGTCAGAGTAACGAGTAATTTTATAATTTTTCAAAAATGCGTCGAGAAAAAAAAAAAATAAACTTTTAACAATATTTTACGAAAAAAGTTCTATCGTCGTATGTCTCCATTCATGCTATTTATATTATTGTCATTTTTCACCTTTTTTCGCGCTACGTTCTAAAAAATAAAATGATTTTCAATATTAACGAACGGAAAAAAAAAAAAAAACAATGTTTCAAGAAAAAATCACTCCACAGAGAGCCGAAAATCGTGACCAACCGGCTCAATGAAGTTGAAATTCACGACTCATGAATTGGTCGTAGCTGCTTTTGACGCATGTCTACTCTTTAGTCCCGATCGATAATACAGGCACGTATACACCACCGCACGCTCCACTGGAAAAAGGGTCCTTCGATACTGTTTTTTTTTTTTTTTTTCTTTTCTGACAATTGTCTTTTGCCATGTCAGCTTATAACCCCTTTCTATTTCATACAACGACCACCCAAGTACAGTAAGCGAAAATTGCGAGTAGGATTCGTATTATATTCGTTTTTCACGTAAACACGTGAAGGACGTTCAATAATGGATGAATTGCTGAAACTTGCGTCAAACACGACCTATTATTATAGCCAGCTGTATACTTGACGCAGAGAGTTCGTCACCAAGTTTTTCATAATTGTCCAACTTCTCGACCACGTGTACGCATAAAAAGCTCTACCATATGAAATGTAAAAAAAATGCCTGTCACACGGTCCTCCCAATTAACAATCATCCTGCTCGCGGGGATCACCTAAGTACATTTTTTATTTGAAATTTTTATCTGCATCGTCCAAGTACTGGTTTGTCCATGTTATTTCATCCCCAAGTCCATTTTTACTGGACGTTTTATATAACAAAGGATCGATGAAGTATATTTTATGCTGTGAGAACAATTGACAGTTCTCTGGTAAAAAAAAAAAAGTTTAAACTTTTATCATCTAAGCAGTACTGTTTTTATTGCCATATTTCACACGTTACAATGATTTTTCTACGAGATGTTCCGTCTAATAAGAAGCTTCTTTACATACAATTTGAGGTTTGATTGGTATAGTCTCATTTCTAAGTATTTTCGAAAATAAATTTTGAATATGCTCTACATTTCATATCACCAGCGATTTTTTCTATAAGATGTTTTATTTAACAAGAAGTTTCTTTACACAATTCTAGGTTTGATTGGTATAGTCTTATTCCCAAGTAGTTTCGAAAACAAAATATAATAAGTCCTCCAAGTACTGATTATTCATTGACCTTTCATGCCACAAGACGTTTATTTGCAGTATTCCATATTTGATGGACAAAGTTATATTTCCTGAGAACATTTCAGGCTGACATTTATCTATATACGTCTAAGTACTCTGTTTTTTTCAGTAATTTTCACGCTACGGTGTAATTTTACTTCAAATTTAATTCAATCGCAAAATTTGATGCTCAATGGGCAGCATCCACTTTTTCTAAATACATTTTTTATTAAAATTTTTATTTCGATACTCCAAAGTACTATTTTTTATTGTCATTTATAATGGTATAGTGTACTTTGAATAGACAATTTATCCAGCAAATAATTCATTGACAAAATTACATCGTTAATATTTATACACGGAATTTTATATTCCAAGTACATTTTAAACTGCAATATATTCATTCAAATACTCCAAGTACGATTTTAATTATCATATTTCATCCTGTATCGTATATTGTTACTCCGAAATTTTGTATAACGAAAAGTTTATGCGCATAAAACTGTATATTATACTCACGAAGCACGATATAAATTTTTCAAGCACATTTATAAAAACTAAATCACGACTTTTATCATCGTTTATATACTTTTTTATGTACGCAATTAGCAAAATCCTATGTTCCAACATTTAAATAATTGAAATACTCTGATTCAAATTTTCGCCTTCGAACAGTTTGGCCAACAAAACGAAAAGAAAACAAAGCTCTTGGCACCAACCAAACGCGCAAACGGTCTTTTAAATTTGAGGTTATGTGAGTTTGCTCGTCGACCCGTGTAATCACAAAACCAATATGACGTTCGAGCTGTCAACGAGTTTATTTTCCTGACAAAACTGTCATCTATCCCGAGTGTGCCAAGCTCTGTGAATATCGATGAATTCTAAGATAATCCCTGACTGAACGCATCGTTCGAGTGATCATTGAATTTTGAAAAATTGAAGAAACAAAAAATGCCCCTCGGTGAAAAACCCGAGTGCGTACGTTGCGGTACTCGCGAAACGCCACTTTGGCACGCAACCGATGCCGGCAGCTTGTGCAATTCGTGCCTCGACAATGAGAGAAACATAAATCATGACATGAATAATGCGATTGTGAAAAACGAGGATGATGATAAAAATGGCTGCCTGAACGGGAAACCGTCGCGGAAGAGTACGAGAATAACGCGTTACTGCAAACCGAGAGCCAATAATGCTTCGATTAAAAGTGCGCCCAAGGGCAAGGGTCGTCGTCATATATTCAAAAAACAGGTAAAATAAAATTTCCAATAATCGTAATAATTATAATTACACGATCAATCGGAGATATCGTAAATTTATAAATTTTTTTTTTTTTTAAACGATAACACCCCCGAATGCCTAATTAGGAAATTTCATTCGTTATTTCAATTAACAATTTAATCACGAAATTTCGTTCTTAAGTTACGAGGAATTTTTTTTTTTTTTTCTACATTTTTAAGTTACGCATGAAAATTGTAAATTATAACTCACGTGAGTCAAGACTGGGGAAAGAGCGATCGGAGAATTTTTTTCTTAGCTATCGACGCGCATGAACGGCTTAGGTTAAGTGCGGATATTACTGCGGTTTGAAATGCGGGACCGGCTTGACGAGCATTTTTTTTAAAAAATCATTCAAAATTACGGACGTTTCGATGTTTTCAAATCAATATTTTACTTATTTTGGAACTTGGGAAAAAAAATTAACAATCTTATCGAATGAATTTTTCATCAAATAAAAAGAATTCGCAAAAATAATGCGGACGCTGGAAAATCGGCGAGTCGAATGTTCGGTTCAGCCACATTTGTGACGAGCATTTATTATATCTCTGCAAAGATTGCGCCGGTCTTGACGCTACAGTCGAATGTTTTTACCCATTTTGTCATAAAAATTTTGGGTAATTTCCGCTTAAAAAATAAAAATCGCAGCAAACATTGACTTTTGCACGATATTTATTTTTTCTAAATTTTTCCTTCCTTCATTTACCAGAATAGATACGTTTTTTTTTTTTTTTCAAGGGCCAATAAACTACAATTTTTTTTTTTTTTTTTATCATAGCGCTACATCTCAATCGTACTCGGCTCAATTTTTAGATCTCTCAGAGTTAAAGTTAAAAAAAGTTACGATAGTTTTCGTAAAAATGGCTATTTCTTCCCTTTTTTTTTTCATTAAATTAATTCAAATGTTTGGTTGCGCAACTGCGTATTAAAACTTCGAAGATATTCAGAAAAAATTTGAAGCGAATATATTCAATGAATATTGTTTGCGGCAACTTTTTCCTCCGAGAGAACCCGCTGCGGCAGCTATCTTATATACCAGGATAGATCTTGCTAAGGATTAATCCGAAAAAAATTGGGTTGAAAAAAAATGTGTTTTTTTTTTTTTTTTCTTTTAACTTTCATTGCGCCGAATCGTTTGAAAAAAAAAAAAAAAAAAAAAAAAGCTTTCGTAGCGATTAATCCAAAAAAAAAAATCCAATGATCGCAATTGATCGTGTTGAAAAAAAGTGTTTTTTTTTTTTGTTTTTTTAACTTTCATTGCGCCGAATCGTTTGAAAAAAAAAAAAAAAAAAAGCTTTCGTAGCGATTAATCCAAAAAAAAAATCCAATGATCGCAATTGATCGTGTTGAAAAAAAGTGTTTTTTTTTTTTTTTTTTCCCCATTAACAGCCGATAAAAGCTCCGTCGGCGGTGGCTACGCCGGTTACGAGCAACTTTGTATTCTACAAAGGCTCGTACCTTCAGATCGGCGATATTGTCTCGATGGTGGACATCGAGGGGGGAATTTATTACGCTCAGATACGAGGATTACTGACCGATCAGTATTGCGAGAAAAGCGCAGCCGTAACTTGGCTATTGCCAACTACATCAAGGTGGAAAAGCGTTTTTCCCCCATTTTCCCCCTCCCCCCCTCTCTCTTTCTCTTTTTCTCTCAAGCTTTCACGATTAACGTAGAAAAATTCACGTAATTCATTCTTTCTTCGATTCGCGAAAAATTGAAAATTTTCCCACCGCCATTAGCGAGAAAAGAAGAAAAGAAGAAAAAAAAAAAAAACGAAAGATCCGAATCCTTCCCCTCCGACGTTCGCTTGGGGATGAATTTTGTTTCGAAAATGTTTTTTTTTTATTTTTGTCTCTCTCAGTCCGCCGCCCGACCGAGGCTTCAGTCCCGAGACTTATGTCATCGGCCCGGACGAAGATCTGCCGCGCAAGCTCGAGTGCATGGAATTCGTAATGCATGCGCCTTCCGATTATTACAGGCTAAAGAACACGCCGTATCCGCCGCCGCTGACGGAAACCGGCAACGGTTACATATGGACATCGCTGAGAAACGAGATTGCGACGATGAAGAAATAATTTCGAGAAAAAAAAAAAAAAAAACCTATCGACGAGTCCGCTGCGAAATTTGTAATGCAAAAAATAAGAAAAAAAAAAAGTAATAAAAATTAGGAAAAAAAATTTTTGATAAATCACTCGGAAGATTCAAATTTTATTTCAGCTTACATTCGAGGGAGCGCGCAGAACATCGGAATGACTTTCCTAATACTATATTTTTTTTTTTTTTTTTTCTGCTTCGCCGACGGGGGAAGAAATTTTCGTTTCGCTCCGACCGACTCTTTTGTCGAGAAGTGTAAAGTTGAAGAAAAAAAAAAAAGAAAATTTCCATTTATCCATATAATAATAATAATAATAATAATAATAATAATAATAATAATATGTAAAATTTATGGTGAAGCTCGAATTAATGAGCATACATGTAAATTAGGATTGTCCTTGTTTAGGGCTCGGACGAATTTTGTATAAAACGCCCCCAAAATCGGCGCCAAATAATTCAAAAAAAAAAAATACCCTAATTTTTTCAGATTTTTATCCAGACAGAGATTGAATTTTCCCGATTTTAAATATCACGTTTTTCGGCCAAAATTTCGGGATATATTTTATTCCAAGAGTAATTAATTTTTTTTTTAAATCCGTAACCGCGAGATTTTAGTGTTCATTGGTGCTGGCTGTATGAAAAAAAAAAATCACATTATCATACGGATCGATTTGGACAAATTGCGCATCCTTTAACTTTGAAACATTTGGGTTACCGGCTCGATTTTCTTGAATTTATTTACTTCTTAACGTATTCAGATTCGGGTTTTTTTTTGCACTTTTCGGTTACCTCAGCGACGAAAGAACACAAATATACAGTCTAATCGGTATAATTGTTTATAATAGCAGATTTATAAATAAAGAAGCTAAAAAAAATGACGTTTTTTTTTTTTTTTTTCGAAAAAATTCATTCTTGAAGAATCTATCCGAGGTAAGAACTTGAAATTCAGCGAGAGTGGATTTTTGGGTTCACTGATTACGAATCCGATGTCAGATTTGTCCGAAATTCAATATTTAAATTTCGGTGTCCGCCATCTTGAATTTTCGCAGATCCGACAGCGGATTCGTAATCGGTGACCCCGAAAACCCCCAATTTCAAGTTGTTACCTTGGATAGATTCTTCAAGAATCAATTTTTCCGAAAAAAAAAACGTCATTTTTTTAGCTCGTTTATTTATAAATCTGCTATTATAAACAATTATACCAATTAGACTGTGTATTTATGTTATTTCATCGCTGAAGTAACCCAAAAGTGCAAAAAACCGGATCTGAATACGTTAAAAAGTAAATAAATTAGAAAAATTCAAGAAAATCGAACTGGCAACGCGGATTACCAACCATGTTTCAAAGTTAAAGGGTATGCAATTTGTCCAAATTGATCCGTATGATAATGTGATTTTTTTTTTTTCACATAGTTAGCACCGATGAACGCTAAAATCTCGCAGTTGCAGATTAAAAAAAAAAATTATTACTCTCGGAATAAAATATATCCTGATAATTTGGCCGAAACACGTGGTATTTCAAATCGGGGAAATTCACCCTCGGGTGCGAGGGGTTGGAGTCTGGATAAAAATCGGAAAAAGTTAGGTTATTTTTTTTGGAATTATTTGGAGCCGATTTGGGGGGGCGTTTGATTAAAAATTCGTCCGAGCCCTGAACAAAGACCGCCCTAATGTACGTATATATATATATATATTTCTTCCTATATCGATCGTAAGTATCGCGATCGAGCACAATAATTTGGCATCTCGTTGGATTGGTCCTGGCTATTTTTTTTTTTTTTTTTTTTTTTTTTCCCGAACACGCAACATGTTCGAAGAGTAGCCAGCCTTTACGCACGTTGCGTAATAAATTTTCTTCTTCTTTTTTTTCTCTTCCTTTTGTGGTATCGGAGAGGGAAGAATAGTCTTCCTTGATCTCAACTCCTCGCATCGTCTCATTATCGCCGCAAAGTCTTAATATTTTTGTGTATAAATGGAGAAATTATCTCGCGGGCCCCGATATCTCAGCTCTTGACAATTAGTTTTGGATTTTTTTTGTTCGATCCGAGAATCGTCGGGGAAACGTTCAGCATTGGTAAATTTTCACTTTCACGAATTATATCGCGATATACGTTGGAAGTGATCGCGAACGATTGCGAAAAATTGAATCGAGACGCGCTTTCGTTAATGCCCAACGACGACGACGACGACGACGACGACGTCTCGCACGACCGGCCAATCGGTCAGCTCGGATCCAACGAAGTAACGGCCGGTCAGAATTTCAGATCTTTGATGGCCTGCGGCAGATCCGGAAGCTTCATGTCCTTGATCTGCTGCGGTATGTTCATGTTCTTCACTGCGGATACGGCGCGAGCTGTCGCAGCAGTTATTCCCGCCTGCGCGCACCGCACCAATGACAAGAAGAAACAAGAACAAGTTTTTTTTCTTTTTCTTTCTTTCTTTCTTTCTTTTTATTTTTTGGGTTACTACGAAATTCTTTCTTTATTGCTTTTTTTTTTTCCCCCCCCTCTTCGAACGAAAGAAAACAAGGAGAAAAAAAAGAAGCAATGATATTATAGTTGAGAAATAATTATTCGGAATTGATGATTTTTTGTTTATTTGTAATTGCGATGAGCAATTTTTAATTTATAATTGCGAAAAGTTAGTCGGCGATGGATAATCTTTAATTGAGAGCCGGCGCTGCGAACCGCGAAGTGGCGCAAAGCTGCCTCGAACGGAAATTTGGAAAAATAATAAATATCTCGAATGATCTTTCGACGAATTTCGGTAGGACGTCCGAAAGTTCTCTAAATTCGTCGAATTTTATCTGTCCGTTAAGAAAAAAAAATCCCAAAAATCACCTAATTTACGGTATCCCAAAATAGTTGCTCCGCTTGAATGAATATTATCGAAAAATGTTGTACGAACTATCGCTGCGTATGAAAAAGCGGTCGAGGCCCGAACCGGAATGTAAAAAAAAAAAAAAAGACTATTCTACATCGCCGAATACCACGGATCGATCAATCCATTGCGATCAATGCACGATTGTGCGTCCATTTTTTTTTTAATTTTTATTTTTTTTTATTATTATCAATCAAAAGATTCTTGAGGTATACAGATATGAGTTAAGGCACTAGGTGTCATGATTGAAAGTTAACAAAGGAAAATAGTGCGAGAGAGCGATAGAGAAGAATATTAAAAAAAGCTTCTAGGAAATATATTTATGTATATATATATATATATTGTATATGTATATGTTCTTTTTTTTGTCAGTCGTTGGACTTTGATTGCGTTTTTTTTTTTTCATTTTTTTTTTTTCAATAATCACAGAGAAAATGCGCGCATAGAGATTCGAGATTGTTATTTGTTTAAGCTTAAATTTGGCCGATTAGCTTAGAGAGGGGGCCCCAGGAGGACGTACGAGCAGGTTCTCGGCGAACAAGATCGTCTCGTTTTGCAAATCCCCTAAAATACAGCACGTTAGCACAGATCAGCGCCGTCACCAATTTTTTTTATTTTTTATTTTTTTAAATGTTTTCTCTCAACCATCGAACTACGGTTAGTTAATTAGTCGTTAGTCGGCCGGGAAATTTGACAAAAGAAATTTTTACGTTATATCCTTGGAAAATTTTTGAACAGAAAACAGAAAACAAAAATTCCTGTCGGTGGATATTTGAAAAAAAAAAAAAAAAAGAAAAAAAAAGAACAATTGCCTATTCTTGATTTTCATGAATGAATAAACATAATATTTTACATTAAATTTCGTATTATTATATTTAAGGATATTCCTCTGTTTGTCCGAGGGCGATGCGAGGGGATTTTCGAAATCAGAATTAGAACTGCGATATTTATTACTCAAAGTACGCCGTACTTCAAATATTCAGTACTTAAAGTACGCCGAACTTCAAATATTTATTGCGTAAAGTACGCCGTACTTCAAATATTCAATACTCAAAGTATTCCGTACTTCAAATGTCCAGTGCTCCGAGTACACCGTACTTGAAATATTCAGTACTTGTAGTACGCCGTACTTCAAATATTTAGCGCCTAAAGTGTTCCGTACTTCAATTATTTAGTACTTAAGTTACCACTCCATATATTCAGTACTTAAAGTACTAAGTCATTGAAGTACTTGGTACTTAAAGTACTGAGTCATTGAAGTACTTGGTACTCAAAGTACTGAGTCATTGAAGTACTTGGTACTTAAAGTACCGAGTCATTGAAGTACTTGGTACTCAAAGTACTGAGCCATTTAAGTACTTTGTACTCAAAGCACTGAGTCATTGGAGTACTTGGTACTTGAAGTACTGAGTCATTGAAGTACTTGGTACTCAAAGTACTGAGTCATTGAAGTACTTGGTACTTAGAGTACTGAGTCATTGAAGTACTTGGTACTTAGAGTACTGAGTCATTGAAGTACTTGGTACTCAAAGTACTGAGTCATTGAAGTACTTGGTACTTAGAGTACTGAGTCATTGAAGTACTTGGTACTTAGAGTACTGAGTCATTGAAGTACTTGGTACTCAAAGTACTGAGCCATTTAAGTACTTTGTACTCAAAGCACTGAGTCATTGGAGTACTTGGTACTTGAAGTACTGAGTCATTGAAGTACTTGGTACTCAAAGTACTGAGTCATTGAAGTACTTGGTACTTAGAGTACTGAGTCATTGAAGTACTTGGTACTTAGAGTACTGAGTCATTGAAGTACTTGGTACTCAAAGTACTGAGTCATTGAAGTACTTGGTACTTAAAGTACTGAGTCATTGAAGTACTTGGTACTTAAAGTACCAAGTCATTGAAGTACTTGGTACTTAAAGTACCAAGTCATTGAAGTACTTGGTACTTAAAGTACTAAGTAATTGAAGTACTTGGTACTCAAAGTACTAAGTCATTGAAGTACTTGGTACTTAAAGTACTGAGTAATTGAAGTACTTGGTACTCAAAGTACTGAGTCATTGAAGTACTTGGTACTCAAAGTACCGAGTCATTGAAGTACTTGGTACTCAAAGTACTAAGTCATTGAAGTACTTGGTACTCAAAGTACTGAGTCATTGAAGTACTTGGTACTTAAAGTACTGAGTCATTGAAGTACTTGCTACTTAGAGTACTGAGTCATTTAAGTACTTGGTACTTAAAGTACTGAGTCATTGAAGTACTTGGTACTTAAAGTACTAAGTCATTGAAGTACTTGGTACTCAAAGTACTGAGTCATTGAAGTACTTGGTACTTAAAGTACTGAGTCATTGAAGTACTTGGTACTTAAAGTACCAAGTCATTGAAGTACTTGGTACTTAAAGTACCAAGTCATTGAAGTAATTGGTACTCAAAGTACTGAGTCATTGAAGTACTTGGTACTCAAAGTACTAAGTCATTGAAGTACTTGGTACTTAAAGTACTAAGTCATTGAAGTACTTGGTACTCAAAGTACTAAGTCATTGAAGTACTTGGTACTCAAAGTATTTACGGTGCTTGGTACTTGCAATACACGCGTACTTTAAATACTTACAGTACTTTGTACTTGAATGTGCATTCAGGTACTTTGCCCAGCTCTGAAATTATGTTTTTTTTTTATAAATTTAATATTTCGACAACGAGCCACTCCTAATCTCATTGAATCTTTGCACACACGTTTCGGAGATAAAAAACTGATAGGCCGTAAAAGTTTCAAGTAAATAACGCGATATCGATACAACAGAGGAACATTCTTAATAAATATAACAATTGACGAGCTATCAATTGTGTGTGCGCGCGCGCGTGTGTGTTTTTTTTTTTTTCTCCACCGATTACCCTTTTTCTTTTCTCTACTTTAAGCTCGCGCGCGAGCACATTCGGAATAATCTCTCCGAGAGTCAGCGAAAAATAAGGACGACGATAATAATGGGAGAAAAAGAAAAAAAAAAAAATCATATTTCGTTTTCGGAGCGAAACCGTTCGGTATCGAGAAGCGCACTTACCTCCTGTTTTTCCAATTTATTCTGTTCCTCGATCCTCGTTAAAATTTCCGTCATATTCGTCTCGAGGACCATACCGCCCATCACGAGCTCGTTAAGTATATAATGTACTCTGTCGACGTGAAATATGAGATCCAATTCGCAAACATTCTCAAAGCATTTGTCCAGCGTCTCGACGAATACTTGTATCAGATCGAGTATACCCAGCTCGGATTCCGAGCTATCGACGCAAAATACAAAGTACAGCGTCGCGTAATGACGATATATCAATTTGTAATCCGAGCCGCCGATGAGACTACCGCCCTCCAAAAAATTGCACACATTGTCGTCGCGCTTCGAGACCAATTGAAACGTCTCTTTGATTATTTGTTGCTGCATATCCTCGTTCTTGGGAAAACAAAAGTTATTTTTTTCTTCTCAATTTTTTTTTTTTTATTCGAAAAAAAAAATATTTATTATACTGGTTCATTTTTTTTTTTTTTTTTTTTTTTTACAAATTTATAAAATTCGATTTGTCATGACGCTCAACGGGAGCGGTGAGAATTTTCAACGAGACTCGAGTTATGCGTGATTCGAATAATCGGATTACTAATTTTATTGACAGAGAGCCGGTATGAGGAGAGGGAAGAAGAAAAAAAACGATTACCCAGTTCGGCAATAATTTTTTCATGAAATGTCAATGAAGCAACTTTAAATCGGGATATTCGAAAAAAAAAAAATGTTGAAAACAAAAACGCGCGATTTCTCCAACCGCGAAAATACAATTTTTGACTCTCTCTATTGACACATTATTTTTATCACGCAAAATCGATTAAAAAAAAAAAAACCCCCGTGACACCTGTCAATGAGCATAAGCACGAAACACAGCTGTGTTAAATGAGGACAGGAGAAAAAAAAAGGAAAAATTACTTACGAAGTATTCGTAAAACTTGGACAAACGAGGCTTTCCATGATTGTTGAACACTAAAATTGCTTTGATCATTTTGAATTTTCACATTTATATTTATAAATCTTGGTCGTAATTGATCTCGTTGCTTTACTTCGGACTCTGGGGATTCTCCATACGTGTTCTTTTCTTTTTTTTTTCACTCGAGAGGTTATGTCCTAAGAGTTATGTCTTGTTAGGTTATGTTCGTTGCTACTATAGTCCTCGATCGACTGACATCGTATATGTTTATGTGGATATATATATATATATATGACATTCTATTCGCATGATGGTAAAAGATTATGTGCATATATATTGGGAATCAACACGGAGGCGGGGCCTATCCAATATGGCCTCTTCTCTCCAGTTCGTTGCCAGTATCCAGCTCTAGTTAGCATGGGGCAGCATAGGGAACAGTTGTAAACATTGGATTACCGCATATTTTTCGGCAAAATACGATTTTTGTTGTAAGATTTGACAGTGGGGCTTATTACCGTTGAGGATTATGCGTGGATAGAATCCACTGCGCAAATTGGATACGGATCAAGTGATTATCGCCATAAGGATTACAATGAACCTACATGACATCCCATGTTTAACCTCAAAATCTTTTAAAAAATCCCCGTCACTTTTCGGCTAAATAAATGCGTTCGAACAATAAATTATTAGTTAAAATATCAAACTATCGCATGAAAAATGTTTTATTTATAAATTATTGTGCATACTTCATAAGTTATGAAATTGAAAGTCACGTCGCTTGTGTTTACACGACATAACTAAAACGATTATTTATATTCTGCATGTGATGAAAATCTCATGCCCTCGCATCAAATATCGACTATATCTTCTCGATCTTTATTTATGATTTATTTCTTGTAATAAAGCAGCAGATTTTAATTTATAGTTAAAAAGTGACAAATTCGCATGGTAATCAATGGTAATCATCAGGCAGCAACTGGAGAGAATTACTTTGAAATTTGGCCGCTAGAGGTCAGGGTGACATTTGTGAGTTCCCAATATTATATGCAATAGAGAAAGAAATCCCATATGACCTTATGCATCCGTATTGGGCGATATATAATAGTAAAAGTTAAAATTATCGTTAATATAAGGCTGAAAATCATCAAAAATTACAAAAAGTTTATTTTGTATACGTATTTATAACCGTCCTCATAAAAATTTAAAATTTAAATATGCATAAAGTATCCGTTATGGATTTTTAAATTCAAATTTTGTTAGCTTTTATATCAACGAACATAGAGTATAAATTACGCCCATTTACAGTAAACATTTTTGCGACGATCCTTCATTATTATTCTTAGAGCGTTCGACTATTGTATACCATATCGCTTATTATACTTCGATTATCGGTCATTTGTGCCCTATATTTCTCTTTTTGTGCCTACAATACCGATAATCGAGATATTCTATCGAAATGCATTAAATTTAATAGCGGGAAAATAAATGCAAAAGAAAAATATATATGAATATATTGTACAACGGTATTTTAACAATTTACTCTTTACCCTGATTACCCATAAATTCATATGCACAAAGTATTATTATTATTTATTGATATAAGCTTGATAAAATTATTATTAGAATTAATGATAATTTTATTAAAAATTTGTACTATATTTTCTACTTTTATAATACAGATGTCGCTTCGCGAAAATGCGCAGACGCGAGAAAAAAAAAGAGCCAAAAAGAGCAAAGCTTACTTGGCACTCTAACTGTCAGATGGCGTTCAGTGCCCCAACTCCACTGCTTTACAGTATACATATGTTTCACTTTGTGTGGAAAAAAAAATTTCGTATCGCGACCAAGTGAAACTGACACCTCTTGAATTTTCGTCGTTCTCGTTTGTCTCGAATCTCAAGAGATTAGCAGTGAAATAAAGAAAAGAAAGAAAAAAATTAACCATGAGCCTGTATCATTGTTCCTTTCATCACGAATCAAGAGCTCGTAAGTTTCATTAAAATTGTATAATTCGCACTCACGGTAAATGGAGAGACGTCGAATATCGCGTGACTCGCTCTTCACGCTCGAAGGGTAAGTAACAATCGTAAAATTCTTCGTATTTATTTATTTTTTTCCCTCAATAATGTTTGCACTTTGAGTGCAATTTAAAAAATAAAAAATTAAATTTATATATACATAAATTATTTTTTATTACGAAAAAATATGCTGTTTTTTTTTTTCGTGTATTTTTACTTCATTACGCTCAATGTGAGTTATCGAAACTTTGATTTCTTTAATCATAAGGAAAAAAAAAAGATTCAAAATTTATCAAATTTGATTTCTTCATTTTTTTTTTCCCCGATTGACTCGCGCAAATAACGACGGCAGATTATTTGTTTTTCTTTCAAATCCCTAAAAAGAAACGTTGGTCGATTGAAATGTTTTTTTGACAAGCGAGAGCTGAAGTTATAATTATCATATCGGGGTCTTTTATTGTTCAGCACGGCGCGCACGGTTCGACCAGCGTGTCGGTTGCATATCGAGATTAATCAAGGTTTATAACCGTCGTAAAAGTCTATTGTGATAAGAATTCATTGTTCTGGAAAAAAAAGAAAGGAAAAAAAACAAACAAACAAACAATTGACGGAATCTTTGCCTCCGAGCTGATCAAGACTCAACGACGGATACTGGAATTGTTTGATATTTGTTAGAAATTGTAATGTTTGAAAGTTTTATTTTTTTTTATTTTTTCAACAATCGGAAAATTATCAAATAGAAATTGGCCAGTCACCTTCTCAATCAGTTCATGGCCCGTGATGCCAATTTTTCCTGTACGCGTACCACACCAGCGGTAGAAAATGCAGTAACATTTGGAGTCAAATCAAATTTTATGCGCATGTATCATCCAAAAATCGATTTTTTATATTTATAACGATATTTTTTTGGTTTAAACTTTTTTTTTAACCTTTTAACCGTTTTTTTTTTTAACATTTCGAGTCAAATCAAATTTTATGCACATGTACCATCCGAAGAACGATTTTTTAAATTTATAACGATATTTTTTTGGTTTAAACTTTTTTTTTAACCGTTTAACCGTTTTTTTTTCAAACATTTCGAGTCAAATCAAATTTTATGCACATGTACCATCCGAAGAACGATTTTTTAAATTTATAACGATATTTCTTTGGTTTAAACTTTTTTTTTTAACCGTTTAACCGTTTTTTTTTTTCAAACATTTCGAGTCAAATCAAATTTTATGCACATGAACCATCCAAAGAACGATTTTTTAAATTTATAACGATATTTCTTTGGTTTAAACTTTTTTTTTAACCGTTTAACCGTTTTTTTTTTAAACATTTCGAGTCAAATCAAATTTTATGCACATGTACCATCCGGAAAACGATTTTTTAAATTTATAACGATATTTCTTTGGTTTAAACTTTTTTTTTAACCGTTTAACCGTTTTTTTTTCAAACATTTCGAGTCAAATCAAATTTTATGCACATGTACCATCCGAAAAACGATTTTTTAAATTTATAATGATATTTTTTTGAGTTAAACTTTTTTTTTGAACCGTTTAACCGTTTTTTTGAAACGGTTTTTTTAAAACATTTGGATTCATATCAAATGTTATCTATAAATACCTTACGAAAAATGATTTTTTAAATATTTTTTCGGTTAAATTTATTTTAAACGTTCGTATTCGGAAGTATATTTAAAATCTCGAGTTTCACCTTTGGAACATTTTTTTTTTTAACCGGCCCACAGTTATTGGGATATTTTAAGTTGAAAAATAATGATCAGATCGTAAAAATTTTAAAATCTGGAGCAGTAAAATATTTGAAAAAAAATTACAGAGAAAATGTATGAAACAATACAATATATCCTCGATGGGATGACGCAGCCCAATGTTATAATAAAATTTTCTACAAATGTGTATGAATATCGCGTATCTCGAGGCAATAGCGTTTATACCCTGTCCTTGTGTACCCAGCATACGAGCAGTTTCTTTCTTTAGTTATCCGATATTGTTGACACACGTGTCGTTGGGATTTGCGCAACAAAAAACATGGCTACAGTCATTAAAACGTGCTTTTGCCTGTGTTTTTTGCTTCCAATAAGAACAGTCACTGCTGATAGAAAGAGCGTTCCAATTTTTCTTACTTATATATGCCACGATCGTATTTAATTTTTTTTTTCATTATTCATACGTGAATGTCGAATGTAAGCTGTGTTCCGTTACAAAGGATTTTCGTTAATGTCGTTGCGGTGGCTCACCCTCAGGATCGTTGAATTAATAAAGTGTTAAAATTTGGTTATACGCGTTATTCAATACGTTTTCCAAACGTCTGTGCAATTTCAAACAAGTTTTACCATCCCGAAGCCAAGATATTTACGCTCAAAGTTGGCTCGATTTACACGTAACACATATGGACCATTAGGATGCTCCTTATTTGAACTTTTTTCGAATTTCAATTCTTACCGCCCCCTCAATCCATTCCAAATAATTCAAAAAAAATTATCCGCATTGAAAGAAAATTTTTTTTTTTATTTCAAATATTCGCCATTACCAGCGGGGTCAAAGTTTCTTATGTAAAAACAATTATTTTCCTTGATATCTTAAAAACGTGTGTAATTTAGATAAGAAACTTTGACCCCGCTGGTACAATGGCGAATATTTGAAGAAAAAAAAATTTCTAGCGCGTGGATTTTTTTTTATTTTTTATTATTTGGCATGGATTGAGGGAGCTTAAGAATTGAAATTCGAAAAAAATTCAAATAAGGAGCACCCTAATGCACAGTTTATTAATTCTACCATCAAAACTAAAATTAAGAAGTTAATGAAAAACGTGGAGAAGCTAGAGAGGGATGCCACGAATAATGTGAAAAAAATTTCAGGAAGATTTGCCGTTTAGTTTTTGAGATATTGTAAGTGCGAGCTCGTGAGCGCCTACATTTCCTCTTGTTCCCCGCCTCTACTCGTGGGGGAACTACCTTAAGGCAGTCGTCCGGTGTAGAGGCCCAAAAAAAGGTGGTTTTGGGTGATTTGTTTTTTTTTATGAGGAAAGAAACAACGGACCTTCTTGAAAATTGTTATTGTACTTTAAAACACATTTGAAGAGTATGAAAAAAAATTTATTATCAACTAATTGTCGCAAAATGGCGGAGTATTGAATTGACCATGAAAGCGCCTCGCCTCTGGAGTCTCGAACCGGCGGGAAAGATGGTGCGCTTAATTCTTGTCTGGAACGCGAAAACCACGATTATTTTTAATTGGCATGTATTTTTTTTTTGTCGATGAACTAAAAAAATCCAGAAAAACCATTTTTTTTTCTTCGTGCAATAAAAATAGTATAAAATGACTTTTCTATTAATGTTTTTAGTTCATTTAAGATGGTTTTTAATAATCCTTTGGTTCGGGTCGATAGGTCAAATAGTTTTTTTGCTATCACGTCCGCCAGTTCGAGACTCCAGCGGCGAGGCGCTTCTATGGTCAATTTAATACTCCGCCATTTTGCGACAATTAGTTAATAAAAAAAATTTTTTTATACTCTTCAAATGTGTGTTGAAGTACGATAAAATTTTCAAGAAGGTCCGTTGTTTCTTTCCTTACAGAAAAAAATCATCAAAAGTCACCTTTTTTTAGGCCTCTACACCAGACGATTGCCTTAAAGTGTTTAATACAAGTGCAAAACATTAATCGGTGTCTGGTGATGGCGAAAGAAAAGTTTCCAATGAATAAACGTAAAAAATTGTTCCCCGCCGAAATAAAATTTTTTGAAAACTCTGCGCAACGGAGTACACTGTAGGATAAGTGCCGCAGATTGTAATAAAAGCCTATATGTCAAGGGGCTATGTGGCTCCAAACGTCAAATTATGGAATAAAATTTTATATTTCGTAAAATTGATCGGTATCTCTGGTATGGGTGCAAACAAATATGATAATCCGCTGCACTCGTCCCGCGGAGTACTCCGTTAAAAAAATTTTGAGACTTTTTAGATCATGTTCGGTCTACCGATTTTTTTCCAACGACACGCGAACAAACAATAGTTTATTTGTCATTTCTTACAATTTAAGGGCAAAAAAAGATTGAAGCGCTTTCCAATTTGATCGTATTTTGGTGACTCGATATCCCTCGAGAAGAAGCTATAAGCGCGCAATTGAATCACACCCTCTCTTTCAACCTAAATTTAAATTTCCCCCTTGCCCTGAAATTTATCTCCCTTTCAACCTAAATTTACCCCTAATTGGGTAATCTTGTTAGATGGACAGATTACATTTGTTGCCGATGGAATTGCCATCTGCCACTAGTATAAATGGCAATGCTAAAGGACGCGTGTCGTTCGTAAGACGTTTGGCACTTGGCTGCGTCGTATTAGCAGCCCTGGGTCTACTTTATGTGCCGGCTTATCATTCGGCTCAGGGCCCTCTACTTGGCATAGGTGAGACATCATCACCCGCAAGAGCTTCCGTGGGGTCACACTTCCTAGCATCCGTAGGTACGCAACAACAATCACCGCTTGTTTAGTGCTTTTTTTTTTTTTTTTTTTTTTCATCATGCGCACTAACATTGAATTAGAAAATTGATTTAAAAAAAAAAAAATAACAGCAACGTTCAGTCGAATATTTGTGTTCGTAAGATTTAACAATTCGTGCGGAAAAATTGGCAATTAAATGGAAAGTTGATCTGAAAAGATTATTTCAATTTTATTGAATTAAATTTTGTAAAATTTCATTCTGGAAACGTTTTTTAATATCGATTTTTGATGAATGATTGTTAAATTTACGAATGCAACAGAGCGGAGAATGAATCTTTTAAATAGCGAATGTACACCATGCGGGCTTTGTACGCTACCATATCACCAAAAATCATGCGTAACATCTCTCATCGGCCAGAAAATAACAGCTTCTCGCTTCGGATCATGTATCAGGACTTGTTCGAGAGAACAAAATAGATTTACAATATTTTCACATTTTAATCAATTTTTTTTCGTTTTTTAAATTTTTTATCAAATTTTGTGAAGATTTCGAATCAAATTTTCGCAAGTTTCGCCGGACTGGACGATGGAACGGTGAATTTTGTCGAATTTTCATAAAATTCACCGTTCCATCGTCCTGTCCGATCAATCAGAGTTACGATGATAAATTTAATTGAATTTTGATAAATTTTCACAAAATTCCAATTTCGCGTCCAAATTTTTCTGACATTTCACCAGAAAATTCGTCAGGATAAAAGAAAAAAAGAAGAAAAAAAAAAAAGAATGATCTTAAACGACGGGGGAAAAAAACAAAAAAAATCATCGATCGAGCGACGCATTATCGAAAAATTTTTGCAGCACAATTGCCGGGTTGGGCTTTCAATAAATCGAGAAATTTGAATTCGTACATTCATCCGGAGAGCAACACGACGATACTGGGCCCCGTCGATGCTTGCTCACCGAGCCCATTTCTCCTGATTATAATATGCTCGGCGGTGGCGAATATCGATGCACGAATGGCCATAAGAAATACATGGGCCAATACTAGCGGTCCAGATTTCACGTACGAGAATACAGTCAGAGTTGCATTTCTACTTGGGCAAAGTGACAACGAAACGCTCAACGTACGTTAAATTAAAAAAAGAAACAAAAAAAAAACATTTTTTAAACAAACTTGATGAATTTTTAAAGCTTGCGTACAGTCACCGAAGAGAGAGAGAGAGAGAGAAAAAGAGAGAAATTTTTGTCGACTGATTTCTTCTGAATGAATATTTTTTCAATGATATCGAGAGATTTTGCAAACAAAAATTTCAAAAATAATATCGATATATTTATGGCAATTTCGGAGTAGAAAACAAAAAAAATTGCTACATCGGTCGAGGCAGCGATAAAAATATTGTCCCGCAGGCCTCGGATTTTGCACATTTTTTATTTTTCCATTGCTGCAGCATCGGAGAAACTCTCAGAGGGCCGCTTTGAGTCGATCTAAAAGCCAGAAATTCGTAGATTTTTTTCTTTCTTCCTTTCTCGTCGAAAAAAAAAAAAAAAAGAAGAAATAACATTGCAATTTACTTTTTATTCGATTATCCCCCCCCCGCTTTGAGTCGATCTAAAAGCCAGAAATTCGCAGATTTTTTTCTTTCTTCCTTTCTCGTCGAAAAAAAAAAAAAGAAGAAATAACATTGCAATTTACTTTTTATTCGATATCCCCCCCGCTTTGAGTCGATCTAAAAGCCAGAAATTCGTAGATTTTTTTCTTTCTTCCTTTCTCGTCGAAAAAAAAAAAAGAAGAAATAACATTGCAATTTACTTTTTATTCGATTATCCCCCCCATCCCCTTAGAATTCCATTTTCGACGAGAATCTCCGATACAACGATGTAATACAGGAAACGTTTCACGATACATACAACAATCTGACCCTGAAATCCGTAATGATGCTCAAATGGGTAACGACGAATTGTCAAATGGCGAAATATCTCATGAAAACCGACGACGATATGTTCGTCAATGTGCCAGCGCTTTTGAGGACCTTGCGGGCTAGGCAACAGCTTGCCGAAACTCTTATCGGCTTTCTCATTTGCAACGCACGACCTATATCCGATCCCAAAAACAAGTGGTAAGTTTATCGTGAATAAAAAATGTTTCGCGATTTTTTTTTTTTGCTTCCTCACAAAGCAAGTTTTGTTTTCATGAGAAAAAAAAATCGAATTTTTCATGTCAGAGTGCTCATAATTTTCCAAATAGTCGGGAAATCATATTTTTAGAAAAAAAAAAAAATGTTCGTGCTGGCTGTGCAAAATTCAAACGGTTACAATTCGAAGGGGTCAGATTTAATGAAATTTTTAATTTTTTTTTCTTCAAATTTTCATGAGAAACGATATGTTGAACCGTAAATTCGGATTCGGATTTTCAAAAACTCGGAATTAGGTGAAATTTTGATTTTTTTTTTTATGAAAAAGTATTTATATTCGCCTGAAACTTTTCGTTTCTAATTTGGACGCTTTCTTTTGTTTCGTTGTTTCGATTGTGAAATAATTCAAACCGATAATTCGTATATTGTGAAAAACAGAAAATTTAGTAAATTTTGATAAATAAACAAAAAATGGATTGCATGAAAAAAAAATATTATATTTATATTCAATAATATTGAAATAAAATTAATATTATAAAATTTACTATCAGTATCATTTTATTATTATTATTGTTATTAATATTAATATTATTCGTTGTTCATTGTTATTATAAAATTTTCTCGAAATACTGCTTAAAAAAATTGAATTGGTTTGTTTTTTTTTTTTTCAACGAAACGAGATAAAACGAAACAAAAAGACAAAAGATAAAAAAAAACGAGAAAAACAACTTTTTTTTTTTATCAACATTTATCCAGGTATACACCGAAATATATGTTTTCCGAGCGAGTATATCCGAATTATTTGTCGGGCACGGGATACGTGATGAGTCTCAACGTTGCAAATAAGCTTTACGCTGCGGCGCTCTCAACGCCGCTGTTCCATCTCGAGGATGTCTATATAACTGGTTTGTGCGCTAGAAAAGCAAAATTACGTCCTACGAATCATCCGGGCTTCAGTTATGTTCCACGAAAACTCGATATATGCGTTTTGCGTAGCGCGATAACGTCCCACAAAGTTGATACGTCGACGATGCATGCTATATGGAAAAAAATGAGTGACGCTAACGCGACAACGTGCAATTCCAGCATTGATAATAAAAGATCCACGACATTGTCGAGAAATGGTCGTAACGTTGGTAATTATATCGTTAAGAGACGAAGCATCGGTAGGTGTGCCTGAATTTACCTTTCTTTCGTTTGTTCGTTGTTTTTTTCAACCTTTTTGTTCTTCGTTTTTGTTTTCCTTTCGATCTTATTTCGCTATCGACTCGAGGGCATCGAGTCACCGGAGAGGGAAAAGAAAATTCATGAACAGCGAAGAATCCACTTGTGAATACTTCGCCTGTCTCCGAGTACTTTTTTTCTTCTTTTTTTTTTAACAAAGTTCAAATATCTCAGAGCGCAGTCGCAGCGCGGTATTGATTTTATGATTTTTCTTCTTCTTCGGTGACTCGGACGCCCTCTGGGAATTTTTTCTTCTTTTTTTTTTACAAAGTTCAAATATCTCAGAGCGCAGTCGCAGCGCGGTATCGATTTTATGATTTTTCTTCTTCTTCGGTGACTCGGACACCCTCTGGGAATTTTTTATTCTTTTTTTTACAAAGTTCAAATATCTCAGAGCGCAGTTCCAGCGCAGTATTGATTTATTTTATTTCTTCTTCTTCGTGGACTCGGACGCCATCTGGGAATTTTTTCTTCTTTTTTTTTACAAAGTTCAAATATCTCAGAGCGCAGTCGCAGCACGGTATTGATTTTATGATTTTCTTCTTTTTCGATGACTCAGACGCCCTCGGGATATTTTTCTTCTTTTTTCTTTTACAAATTTCAAATATCTCAGAGCGTAGTCGCAGCACGGCATTGATTTTACGATTTTTCTTCTTTTTCGATGACTAAGACGCCCTCGGGATATTTTTCTTCTTTTCTTTTTTACAAAGTTCAAATATCTCAGAGCGCAGTCGCAGCACGGTATTGATTTTATGATTTTTCTTCTTTTTTGATGACTCAGACGCCCTCGGGATATTTTTCTTCTTTTTTCTTTTACAAAGTTCAAATATCTCAGAGTTCAAATATCTGCAGTTCCAGCGCAGTATTGATTTATTTTATTTCTTCTTCATCGTGGACTCGGACGCCCTCTGGGCATTATTTCTTCTTTTTTTTTTTTAACAAAGTTCAAATATCTCAGAGCACAGTCGCAGCGCTGTATTAATTTTACGATTTTTCTTCTTCCGTGACTCGGACACCCTCGAGACATTTCTTCTTTACAAAGTTAAAATATCTCAAAGCGCAGTCGCAGCGCTGTATTGATTTTGTGATTTTTCTTCTTCTGTGACTCCGATGCTCTTGGGGCATTTTTTTCTTTTTTTTTTTTTTTTGATCGCCGAAACAATAATTTCGTATTTCCTCATCGAAGAGAGAATCCGTAGGATCCAATTATGCAAGAGAAATATCGAGAACTCCAAAGAATTATTGAAATTATTGGAAACGAACTCTTTTCCCCATGACTGTTTTTTTTTGTCAAGTCGCTCTGTGCGTTCGATTCGCTGATTGTGAAATGTATTTTTGTTTGTTTTTGTTTGTTTGTTCGTCGGAAAATTGAAGATTTCTCGAAGAGCGAGAGAATGTTTTTTTTTTTTCTTGATCTAAAATTTTCCAAGATACTCCTCGCGGCGGACTGTAGTCAATGCGATTGACTGCGTTAGCAATAAAATCGTTGGAGAAAGCTATGAAATCTCATGCCACGTGAAAATAATTATCAGAATTTATAATAACCGCGGAGATATCCTTTGGCGCTTGATTTAATTAAATTTTTTTCGTTTTTTCGTTTTTTCGAAGTAATTTCGACTTTTCGTCCGTTGAATCGTTTCACCCCGGCTAAGCTCAAAATTATTGCAAGTTTTTTTTAAATTAATATTATTACACAGCTCTCAATTGATTTTTATGATTAACGTAATTTCATTTAAATTTTCCATGATCTGAAACTTTTTGCAGTCTTAGAAAACAAAACGAAAAAAAAGAAAAGTATTTCAGGATTTGAAATATTTCCAATTCACAAAATTCTCCAAGGCGCAAGGACTATCGGGTACATGAATTATTCAGAAAAGGGGAATTATCGGGGAAACTCCTCAAAATTAATACATTTTTGTTCGTTTTTCGTTTTCTTTTTTAATATTACTTTTTGTATATATATATATATATATATATATATATATATATATATAATTTTTTTTTATAATTTCCGAAAAGGTGGCTTCGAGAGGAAAAAGAATCTCTATCACGATTCTGGTCGAATTTAGCATTATTTTTAGACGCTTTTTTGTGTGTGTGTGTGTGTGTGTGTGTGTGTGTGTGTGTGTGAGTGAGTGGCCAAGCCACACTTCCGAATTTTAATGAGAAATGAAAAAAAAAAGAGTACGAAATGAGGAAAAAAAAAAATTAGTCCTAAGGGAGTGTTTTGAATATATTTTTCCAGTTTGACTGTCGTAGTAAGTAAGAAAAAAAAGAAAAAAAAACGTCAATTAGGTACTCATCTCTATCCTATAAATATTTCATAAGCGTTATGAAGATCGAGGGAAAAAAAAAACGCTTTTTCTCCATTTTGGCACCTTATGGGGATTTTTTTTCCCCCCAAAAAAGCCAAAAAATCCGAAGAAAAAGCGTTTTTGTGTTTTTTTTTTTTTTTAAACACTCATAAAAATTTTTTTACTTAATTTGTCCTCCAAAAACTTCAAGGGATGCACTTTGGGTATGAGAATTCGGCTAATTATTCGAGACTCATGCTCGTTCAGACAAATCAGTGTCGAAATGAAAGAAAAAAAAAAAAACCCTTTTTTTCGATGCTCTTTATGCACAAATATCGAATTATAAACAAATATCGAATTTTTTCGAACGATCGCCATTAAAGTTTAGATGAAATTATCGAACGAAAAATTCGGATTAATTCCAGAGAGCTAGACTTTTTTTTTTTTTATGAGACACCGATTTGCCTGGAAAATAATGAAAACGCAATTCCATCATCGTAATTTTCTCTTTTTTTTTTTACGAAAATAGAAAATGCGATAATTTAATCTCTTTATTTTTGCTCCAATAGTCCTGGCTGTGTGTAAATACATTTATAAATATATGAATATATTTTTCTTCTCATCGTAGAAAAAAAAGAAAAAAGAAAAAAAAGTCGACTAGATAGGAATGAATTTTATTCACGACAAAATTTTTTGTTTTGTTTTGTTTTGTTTTTTTTTTTTTTTTTTTCAAATTTCTCTCCGAAGAATCGAATATCCAAATAATTTATTAACTTATATGCTCATTGTCGACTGTGAAAATTTTTAAATAATCATTTTCATTTAAACTTTTTATCCAAGAGTTAAAAATTGCGATTCCAATTTACAATCGAATTTTATAAATCAACAACACCCAATTTTTTTTTTCACAATTAATGTAAAATAATTGGAGATGAATTTCGACGAAAATGAAAATTTTGAGGGTACAAATTTTTGTTTTTCTCGAAATTTTCAAGTCTCGTGATCGTGTGATTCATTGAAAAAGAAAGAAAAAAAAAATATAATGAAACAAAATAAAGCTCAGCGAAACTAAAATGGGATCCTGCGCGTGTGACTCGACACGGAACAACTCGAGGAAGAAATTTTTATCAGAATTTCAATTTTTCAATAGTCCAAATTTGTGAAGATCAACGAGTTTTTACCAAGTTTAAAAAAATTTCACAAATAATGTTCGAGCCGGCATGAAATTCAAGCGAAAGAGAAAATCGCGCGTTGTCGGGTCGATGAAAAATTTGTTAACACATGAATTTTCAAAGTTAGCGAGAGGTGAAGTTTTCGTTATTGTCTTTCTTACTCGTGTGTGAGAAGAGAGAGAGAGAGAGAGAGAGAGAGTAACTCTAGTGGCCTTAGAAAATGTTTTTATCGCATACAGCGAGAGAGTCTTCGCCGAAGAATTTTCAACGGCTCGTGAACATAAGGCAAAAGCCCAATTTGGGTTACCGCAATGTATATTTGAAGTAACATGGTGCTATCGAACGAAGCGAGCAAGAAAAGAAGAAATGAAACAAGAAAAAAAAAGGTTGCTCGTAAAATAAAAGAAGTTTGTTCGAAAAATTGTCGTCTTTTCTTTCTTTCAATACAAATTGTTTTAACAAAAATTGTTTTAATACAAATTTGAGGTTCAGGATGTCGAAGAAATAACCCGATCCATCAGTGTACGCGATATTTATTAAGAAATACAATAGTTATCCCCTTTGTACATGTAAAGAAGAAAGAAAAAAATTGAAGAAAACTCGTTTTCTTCAATTTTCGTCGGATTAAATGCAAATTCTCGATATTCGACAAGCTCCATTGTTATTTATTCTTTCCCCGAGTAAATTTTTCAAGGTTCGCCGTTGAAGCTTTCCTCGATTCTCTTGTCTCTCCTTTCCCTCCTGCATTTCTTCCATTTCTTCAATTTCCTCGTTACCTCGCAGCTGAAGCCAATATGCTATCGTGCCATCGAACGAAGCGAGCAAGAAAAGAAGAAATGAAACAAGAAAAAAAAAGGTTGCTCGTAAAATAAAAGAAGTTTGTTCGAAAAATTGTCGTCTTTTCTTTCTTTCAATACAAATTGTTTTAACAAAAATTGTTTTAATACAAATTTGAGGTTCAGGATGTCGAAGAAATAACCCGATCCATCAGTGTACGCGATATTTATTAAGAAATACAATATTTATCCCCTTTGTACATGTAAAGAAAGAAAAAAAAATGAAGAAAGCTCGTTTTCTTCAATTTTCGTCGGATTAAATGCAAATTCTTCAATATTCGACAAGCTCCATTGTTATTTATACTTTCCCCAAGTAAATTTTCAAGGATCGCCGTTGAAGCTTTCCTCGATTCTCTTGTCTCTCTTTTCCCTCCTGCATTTCTTCCATTTCTTCAATTTCCTCGTTACCTCGCAGCTGAAGCCAATATGCTATCGTGCCATCGAACGAAGCGAGCAAGAAAAGAAGAAATGAAACAAGAAAAAAAAAGGTTGCTCGGAAAATAAAAGAAGTTTGTTCGAAAAATTGTCGTCTTTTCTTTCTTTCGATACAAATTGTTTCAACAAAAATTGTTTTAATACAAATTTGAGGTTCAGGATGTCGAAGAAATAACCTGATCCATCAGTGTACGCGATATTTATTAAGAAATACAATATTTACCCCCTTTGTACACGTAAAGAAAGAAAAAAAAAAAATTGAAGAAAACTCGTTGTCTTCAATTTTCGTTGGACTAAATGCAAATTCTTCAATATTCGACAAGTTCCGTTTTTATCATTCATACTTTCCCCGAGTAAATTTTTCAAGGTTCGCCGTTGAAGCTTTCCTCGATTCTCTTGTCTCTCTTTTCCCTCCTGCATTTCTTCCATTTCTTCAATTTCCTCGTTACCTCGCAGCTGAAGATGATATCCTCGCCTCTGCCGGAGTCAACGGAATCCTCGCTGAGATTTACCGCCATCAGACAATCCGAGAGACGCTCCACCCGTTTCTTCTCGCACTTAGCGAAAGCCTTTTTCTTCCTTTTTTCGATGCGAAAATTCGCTCTCTCCGCATCGCAGGTGAAATCTTTCTTCCTTTTCTTGGACGAATCCTGCGAATTAGCATCGGCATCGTCATCGCGATCATCATCATCATCATCATCATCATCATCATCATCGTCGTCCAGAGTAATTATCGAACCATCGTGAAATTCCATTGTTTTTTCGTTCTTAAGTACTTCGGTCTTGTTATTATCGCAGATAAAAATTTCTTCCTTGCGCTTGGCTCGCTTGCTCGAATTATCCTCCACTTTTGACTCTTCGACGTTCTTGGATTTTTTCCTCTTTCGTTTTTTCGGCGATATCGTTGATTTATCATTGTCGATTATCGAAAATGCATTCAATTTATTGGTCAGCGCACGAAAGCAACGCTTCAATCGGCGTTTCTCCGTTTTCGTTTGTTCGCATGGCACGGCGGACGAAGAAACGAAAATTGGCGCTTCGAGATCATTCGCATTGTCATCGATGGGCTTGGGCTCTTCGACGATCGACGAATCCATTTCAGCCACGCTGCGTCTTCTCTTGCGCTTCGATTTCTTCCTTTTACCCTTGACCTCCGTCCACTCGTCGCTCTTCGCCTCGATTGTCTCCAAATTTCCCAACAATCGTGCCTCCTGCTGCGCTATACGCGACAATTTTCCGCTCAATTTCAAGCCGTGACGAGCACCCTTGTGGGCCGTACGACCGCCGCAGGCACGGAACAGCTGTTCGTCCGTGAGCTCGCTGAACGGTGGATCAACGACGCCCTCGTCGACAAAGAATTTCGACGATTTCTCGTCAGCCACGACTTTGCCAGCTTCGAGGGTGGATGTTTTCAAAAAATTTTCATACGGCGAATTCGAATTTTTCGATAATTTCTTAATATTCGTGCGACTCGTGGAAATTTCTATGGGTTCGGCGTGTTTCATGGACATGGAAATTGCATGCGTATCTTTGCTCTTGTCGATCATTACGTTGCTCGACGCTTTGTCGTACACCGCCTCCCACCATTTGTACTCTTTTGTGTCGTGACCGACGCCGCAATTGTCAAACTTTAATTTGGGCTTGAGCGCCTCGACTATGCCGTTCTCGTTCTTGCCCAATCCTTTGCCTGTTTGCGGAGAAGAAATGTTTTCATCATCGCATCTCGGGTACACCGATGACCGAAGAATTTCGGCGTAGTGCGTATAATTTGTTTTTTTTTTTTGTGCGATCGGGTGTCTTTATGAGGATCGTTACAATTTTAATTTGTAATTTATTATTACGATTGTAATTTTTAATTAACGATTACAATCGAAATTTGTAATTAACTTTTTACAATTGGAATTTGTAATCAGAGCTGGGCAAAGTACCAGAAAGTACTTCAAGCACAGAGTACCGTAAGTACTTGAAGTACTAGTTTATTTCAGGTACTAAGTACCGTAAATACTTGAAGTACCGAGTACTTTAAGTTCTCAGTACTTGACTAACCGAGTACTTTAAGTTCTCAGTACTTGACGAACCGAGTACTTCGAGTTCTCCGTACTTGAAGCACCTAGTACGTCAAGTTCCCAGTACTTGAAGCACCGAGTACTTCAAGTCATCGGTACTTGAAGTACCGAATACTTCAAGTTCTCCGTACTTGACATAACGAGTACTTCAAGTTCTCATTACTTGAATTACCGAGTATTTCAAGTTCTCAGTGCTTGAAACACCGAGTATTTCAAATTCTCGGTACTCGAAGTACCGAGTACTTCAAGTTCGAAGTACTCGAAGTGCAGAGTACTTCAAGTTTCCAGTACCTGAAGCACCTAGTACTTCAAGTTCTCAGTACATGAAGCACCGAGTACTTCAAGTCATCAGTACTTGAAGTACCGAATACTTCAAGTTCTCCGTACTTGAAGTAACGAGTACTTAAAGTTCTCATTACTTGAACTACCGAGTACTTCAAGTTCCCAGTGCTTGAAACACCGAGTATTTCAAATTCTCGGTACTCGAAGCACCGAGTACTTCAAGTTCGCAGTACTTTAAGTGCAGAGTACTTCAAGTTTTCAGTACTTGAAGTGCAGAGTACTTCAAGTTTCCAGTACTTGAAGCACCTAGTACTTCAAGTTCTCAGTACATGAAGCACCGAGTACTTCAAGTCATCAGTACTTGAAGTACCGAATACTTCAAGTTCTCTGTGCTTGAAGTAACGAGTACTTAAAGTTCTCATTACTTGAATTACCGAGCACTTCAAGTCCCCAGTGCTTGAAACACCGAGTATTTCAAATTCTCGGTACTCGAAGCACCGAGTACTTCAAGTTCGCAGTACTTTAAGCGCAGAGTACTTCAAGTTTTCAGTACTTGAAGCACCTAGTACTTCAAGTTCTCAGTACTTGAAGCATCGAGTACTTCAAGTTTTCAGTACTTGAAGCACCTAGTACTTCAAGTTCTCAGTATTTGAAGCACCGAGTACTTCAAGTTCTCATTACTTGAATTACCGAGTACTTCAAGTTCTCAGTGCTTGAAACACCGAGTATTTCAAATTCTCGGTACTCGAAGCACCGAGTACTTCAAGTTCGCAGTACTTTAAGTTCAGAGTACTTCAAGTTTTCAGTGCTTGAAGCACCTAGTACTTCAAGTTCTCAGTACTTGAAGCACCGAGTACTTCAAGTTTTCAGTACTTGAAGTACGTTAAGTATCAGGTATCGAATACTTTTAAAGTTTTCAGGCACACATCTCGCAAGTTTTGGTACTTATATTTGATTTCTTACGTACTCTTAAAACTCATTAGATTTTTATTCGAGTACTTTTTGTATATCAAAACATATCTTCGAACTGTTCAATTCACTCAGGTTAGGCAGATTGGAACATAAATATTTAGAGAAATAGAATTAGAAATAATTAAAAAAAAATAGCATTGATGATTGTAATTAAGATTTATTTAGCTTCAGGTTTGAAAAAGCAAAAAATAAAGAATATAATACGCGGATTGTTAAAAACGGAGCCATGCATTGACAATGACACCGTAACTGCTGTAGCTTGAGCCTTTGAACGGTCATTCCTTACAACCTTGACCAAAATATAGGGCAGAACGTTCCTCAATTATATATTCAAAGGCGTTATTACATGCAACCATTAGCAAGACGTATTCAAAAGTACTTGATACTATATACTTGAAAAAGTGCTTGAAGTACAGGAAAGTACTTGGAATTTTAATCGCAAATACTTTAAGTACATGAAATGTACTTGAAAATTTAAGTACAAATACATGAAATACTTTCAAAGTACTTTGTCCCTCAAGTACTGCACTTCCAGTACATCGCAAGTACCGGATAATTGAAGTACCGCCCAGCTCTGTTTCTAATTAACAATTATGATTGTAATTTCGGAGGGACTTTGATAAAGTCTCGATTTGCAAGCGAAGACAAAGGTATTGGGATTGAAAGTTTTCATTCCGTTGCAAATTACGCAATCGCGGAGTGACTTTTTTTTTTTTTTACTCCCTCACGGAGGAACCTCCGTTTTGTGAAAAAGAAATGATAACAAATACTCGAATTTGTCAATGACTACGCGTTAAGAATTTGTCAAAACGTTGAAAGATCACATTTAGGAGAAAAAAATGTGCGCGAGCAAAGAGCTCGCAAAATTTCGAACGGTCGTGCGGCGAGAACGACCGTTTATCCGATTTCTCAGAAATTTTTTTCAGATTTTTGGCCCAAAACACTCATCGTCCGTTGCAATTTTCGTTGAAACTCCTCGAGACTTTGCGATTATCAAAAAATGTTTGCGCGCTCTTCAACTTTCATGTACGCGAAGGTATTTTATCATTTTTACCGATTGCAGTGGAATAAATAAATTCAAATGACCATAACAATAATAATGATCACAATGCTTCTCAAGCCTTGAGTATATCGATTAAAAAGTTTTGAAAAAAAAAAAATACCAGCAATCCGATACGTGAAAAAAAAAAAGAAATTAAGAGCGAAAAGATTCCGAAAATTTTTCATATTTTTCAAGGTTAGAAAACCCTGAAGTTCGAAGGATTCATCGAAAAAATTAGCGACTCGCCAATTTCACGAGTGCACAATCAAACGAATAATAATAATAATAATGCAATGAAAAATTTTTAAGGTACAAAAAATTCGAGTGAATTTTATAAAAATCGTTTCGCCGAGATCTATTTTAATGCTTTTTCTGTCGAAACCGCAAGAGGAAAAAAAAAAAAAAAAAAAAACAATCCTACCTTCCGTCCAGCCGTACTTCAACAATTGGGCTTTAGCAAAGCTGGTCATTGTCGGACAATACGCGAAAAAAAATTTCCCGACAATCCTTCGTATCAATTATAAACTCCACCAACGCAATTTATTTCGTTTTGCTACCCTTTCTTTTTTTTTTCTTTTTCTTTCTCAAAATGACGACATTCCATGTACAACTGTACTACATGGCTGCTCTGTGCTCTTCTGAACAGCTGAGACTAGTAGTAGTAATTTTGTTTGTACGGCCATGTGCACACCACCATGACACCAATGGATGAGGTGCAGTGTCGCCAGGGCAACAAAAAGAGGTACTAAAAATAGGGAGTGATAAAACGCGGGGTATTTAAGAATTATTTACGAAGTCTTGAAAACGATCAAAAGGATAAGTCATTAAACGCACTAATGTCTAATGGGCAACTAAATGTTATCGTTTCTATGTTATCATTCGGATATGACTAAAATATAACTATGAAACACCTTTAAAATGACATCAATTTCAAATTATCTCAAGGATGACTTTTTAAGGCTAGCAAAACGACAAGTCAAAAATTTTCGAAATGTAAGCATTTTATTTGACCCAATAGATGACTCTTTTAAGGCATCGGAAAGTTATCAGTCAACGGTGATACTATTTGTGATACAAAAAGGCATCTTTTGGACAGCTAAAAAGTTATCCGAAACTTTTGTTGGTTGTCTTTCTGATAACATATTGATAACATATTGCTACCTGGGTTATTGCCACTGATCTCTACTATACATCCTGTATAGTAGTAGTCTCATCTATACATATCTGTATAGTAGAGATCAGTGGTTATTGCTTGCAACGAAGCCAAATTTCGATGGTGGGGGTAGTCCCTCTTATAAGCTTTTCATTCGAATTTACACCGCCACGTTCGCGCTAGGTTCGGTGGTTCCGGTAGATCAGCTGTGCTATGGTTTCGCTGTCGTGAATCGCGTGAATCCAATCCGTTCGGGATTTTATCCATTCGGGACTTTGTCTGTATCCCCGTTCTCTCTCTCTCTCTCTCTCTCTCAGCAGCACAAAATATCTGTGTGGCTTTTAAATGCGCGTGTGAGTATCGGTGAAAGAGACGAAAAAAAAAAAAAATCATCCCGACACTCTTGACAGTCAAGTAAAGTCGCGGTTGGCCAGTGACGAAGTGTGTGTTGAGATAGAAAAAAAAAAAAACATCGCAAACCATATCCGATATTCTTATTAACGATGGTTCATCAACTTCTTCGACAGTCGCGACGTTTCTGTCATTAAAAAAACCTCGACAGACCATCTCGTTGTTTTTTTTTTTTTCTTAAAATTTCTTTTTTTTTCTTACTTTAAATTTCCCCCTTTCGCTATTTCGTGTTTTTCCTCGGCGCACTTCGTAATTCCCCATTTATAATTATATTCATAGGCGAGAGTCCTCGGTGCAACGTTGACAGCATATAGTGCGTGTGTGCGCGCGTGTCGATTCCGAGTTTTGGATTATTAAAAAAATTAAAAGAAAGAAAAAAGAAAAAATACATAAATAAAAAGTAACGATAATGGGCGATGGGAAAGAGGGCGAGCGTCAGCCGCTGTTGAAAAATGACAATGTCACTTATAGCACGCAGGCGAGCGATGTTATTGGTAAGTATAATGGAGCATTATAAGCGGTCAAAAGCGGTTACTAAACAATTTATCGCAGCGTAAAATCCCAATATTTCGGATATCCCGTGGTCAGCTGTTTCGTAGCCGGTTGCCTTGTCCGACGATGAGTAATTGACATTTTTTTTTTTTTTTTTTTCCTCAAAAATTGGTTTTTTTTTCGAAATTACATTCAAGCAATTCAATTTATTCGTTGTGAGTGAAGGAGAAAAAAATTTTTTTTTTTTTAAAAAGCAATAATGAATTTTATAGACGGCAATCAGTCCAACGTAAACACAGTCTCGCCGATCGGCCCCGATGAATTGCCACCGCCTTTTCAGTCCGCCAATCAGAGCGGCATGCCGATGGTAACGTGCAGAGTTTGCCAGGCTATGATCGATATATCGGGCAAGAAGGATCAGCACGTCGTCAAGTGCGGACAGTGCAACGAAGCTACGGTAAGGTTCAAAGTTCGTTTCCTAGGCCATACTATGCGAGAGGGTTTTTAAAAAAAAAAATAGTTCGGGCGGTAAGAGCGACCGGCGGCGGGGAGGGAACGAGAATGGATAAAATACGATTTTTCACGGTTGTTTGGTAAAAAAAAATAGTTTATTATTATTAATATTACTAATAAATAATAATAATAATAATAATAATAATAATAATAATAATAATAATAGTAATAATAATAATAAGGATAATAATAAAATCGTGAAAATTAGAAACTTGCGCATTGCGTCCTCATTGTTCTATCTCGCTCACCCAAAGCTTTATGAGCGAGCGACCCGAATCCCGCTAAATCCCAATGTATCGTTGAATCTTCACGAAAATGATTTCAAAAGGAAGTTACGCGTGCAAAACTTGAGCCTGATCGGTCAAAGTTATAGTTATAGAAGTTTCAAAGTTATAGAAGTTTCATTTTTACAACATTTTTGCACATCCGCACACACAAGCACACATTTTTTTTATCTAAATATGATCAATATGCATAATAATTATAATTATAATAATTATAATTATAATTATAATAATTATAATTATAATTATAATTATAAGGATAATAATAAAATCATGCAAATTAGAAACTTGCGCATTGCGTCCTCATTGTTCTATCTCGTTCACCCAAAGCTTTATGAGCGAGCGACCCGAATCCCACTAAATCCCAATGTATCGTTGAATCTTCACGAAAATGATTTCAAAGGGAAGTTACGCGTGCAAAACTTGAGCCTGATCGGTCGAGCCATTTCAAAGTTATAGAAGTTTCATTTTTACAACGTTTTTGCACATCCGCACACACAAGCACACATTTTTTTAATCTAAATATGATCAATATGCATAATAATTATAATTATAATTATAATTATAATTATAATAATAAGGATAATAATAAAATCATGCAAATTAGAAACTTGAACATTGCGTACTCATTGTACACATTTACATAAGCACATATTTTTTTTATTTAAATATGATCAATATGAATAATAATAATTATTATTATTATAATTATAATTATAATAATAAGGATAATAATAAAAACATGCAAATTAGAAACTTGAACATTGCGTACTCATTGTTCTATCTCGCTCACCAAAGCTCTATGAGCGAGCGACCCGAATCCCATTAAATCTTAATTTATCGTTGAATCTTCACGAAAATGATGTCAAAGGGGGAACGGTAGCTGTACTACGCGTGCAAAACTTGAGCCCTTCAAGCCATTTCAAAGTTATAAAAGTTCAATCTTTACATCGTCGCACATCCACTCATTTCAGTTTTTTTTTTATTTATTTAAATATGATTCCTCGACCAACACGTTGGCATTGAAAAAAAAAAGAACGAACCAAAAAATTTCACGAAAACAAAGCTTTTTCAACGAGGAAACAATAATATTAATTATGATCGTCATTCTCATTACGATTATTTTTACAATAGTTTTAGTATTCAGAAAAAAAATATATTGTATTTACCGCTTTTAAAGTTCTTTGCTCCGTTTGTTTTTTTTTTTTTTTTATTTATTCGCAGCCAATACGCAATGCGCCGCCTGGCAAAAAGTATGTCAGGTGCCCTTGCAATTGCCTGCTGATATGCAAGAGCTCGTCGCAGCGCATAGCATGCCCGAGACCGAATTGCAAGAGAATAATAAATCTTGCGCCGAGTCCGGTGACGCCGCCCGTACTCTCCATGCCCGGAATGTGCAGAGTATGCTGCGCTCATTGTCACGACACATTTTTAGTGAGTTGATATTTTTACTTGTCTCGAATCTCGATGAGAGGCCTCATTTTCTTGTTTATTTGAACCATACAATTCTCTTGTGGCTCATCGTTGCGCAAAAGTGTGAAAAAAAAAAACAAGTCACCGCTCAAAGCGGAGCTTTTGGCGACGATTTTTCGAAATGAGTCCGCGCTCGTTTGCGTACTATTTTTTTTTTTTTTTTTTCAAATGTTAATATGTTGCGATATAGCCCAAAGCTGATGAATTAAAAAAAAAACTATCTGATATTTGAAATTCATCGGGGTAAAAAAATAATCACGTGATTGACAATGCGAAGCACGACTTCGATACGAAAAGTATCGAAAAGTATCGAAACTTTGAAAAATCGTAACTTCCAGAAAAATGAACATATCAGCATCGTTAAGGTTGCATTTTGAGGGTGAAAGATGCATCTAATTATGAAAAATTCGGCGAACGCAAGGGTTGCACCTCTTCAGTTTTACACTCTGTCGAAGAGTGCGAAAATCGCGAAAAAAATGAGAAATAAGCATAAAATTCGGGCAAAATTTTTTTTCGAGTCGCGATCTCAAGTATGCGCTTTGAAATAACATCGAAAATTTGTAGCGAAAATGTCCGGACCAAAAACCACCCCTAACGGTAATAAAATATCAATAACCACCTCTGGCAGTGGTGATACGCCCAATAAAGCACTTTCATTGATCCTCAGTTCATAAATATATTTGAAAACACATGAAAAATTTGTAGCAAGAATATCCGAATGGAAAACTACCCCTCACGGTAACGAAAAATCGAAAACCACCCCTAGAAATGGTGATACGCCCAAAAATGCACTTCCATTGATTTTCAGTTCATATATATTTTCAAAAAAGAATGAAAAATGTGTATTGAGAACATCCGAATCAAAAGCTACCCCAAACAGTAACGAAACATCCAAAAACCGCCCCCTAGCAGTGATGATGCGCCTGAAAATGCACTTTTATTGATGTTCAGTTCGTATGAATTTTTGAAAATACATGAAAAATTTGTAACAATAAAATCTGAATCGAAAACTACCCTTAACAGTAACAAAACATCCAAAAACCGCCCCTAGCAGTGATTATGCGCCTGGAAATCCACTTTTATTGATGTTCAGTTAATATAAATTTTTGAAAATGCATGAAAAATTTGTAACAACAAAATCTGAATCGAAAACTACCCCTACCAGTAACAAAACATCCAAAAACCACCCCTAGCAGTTGCGATGCGCCTAAAAATGCACTTTTATTGATTTTCAGTTCTTATAAATTTTTGAAAACACATGAAAAATTTGTAACAATAAAATCTGAATCGAAAACTACCCTTAACAGTAACAAAACATCAAAAAACCGCCCCTAGCAGTGATTATGCGCCTGAAAATGCACTTTTATTGATGTTCAGTTCGTATGAATTTTTGAAACTACATGAAAAATTTGTAGCAAGAATATCTGAATCGAAAACTACCCTTAACAGTAAGAAAACATCCAAAAACCACCCCTAGCAGTTGCGATGCGCCTGAAAATGCACTTTTATTGATTTTCAGTTCGTATAAATTTTTGAAAACACATGAAAAATTTGTAACAATAAAATCTGAATCGAAAACTACCCTTAACAGTAACAAAACATCCAAAAACCGCCCCTAGCAGTGATTATGCGCCTGGAAATCCACTTTTATTGATGTTCAGTTAATATAAATTTTTGAAAATGCATGAAAAATTTGTAACAACAAAATCTGAATCGAAAACTACCCCTACCAGTAACAAAACATCCAAAAACCACCCCTAGCAGTTGCGATGCGCCTAAAAATGCACTTTTATTGATTTTCAGTTCTTATAAATTTTTGAAAACACATGAAAAATTTGTAACAATAAAATCTGAATCGAAAACTACCCTTAACAGTAACAAAACATCAAAAAACCGCCCCTAGCAGTGATTATGCGCCTGAAAATTCACTTTTATTGATGTTCAGTTCGTATGAATTTTTGAAACTACATGAAAAATTTATAGCAAGAATATCTGAATCGAAAACTACCCTTAACAGTAACAAAACATCCAAAAACCACCCCTAGCAGTTGCGATGCGCCTGAAAATGCACTTTCATTGATGTTCAGTTCGTATAAATTTTTGAAAACGCATGAAAAATTTGTAGCAAGAATATCTGAATCGAAAACTACCCCCAACAGTAACAAAACATCGAAAACTACTCCTAGAAGTTCCGATGCGCCTGAAAATGCACTTTTATTGATTTTCAGTTCGTATAAATTTTTGAAAACACATGAAAAATTTGTAACAATAAAATCTGAATCGAAAACTACCCCTAACATTAACAAAACATCAAAAAAACCACCCCTAGCAGTTGCGATGCGCCTGAAAATCCACTTTTATTGATGTTCAGTTAATATAAATTTTTGAAAATACATGAAAAATTTGTAGCAAGAATATCTGAATCGAAAACTACCCCCAACAGTAACAAAACATCGAAAACTACTCCTAAAAGTTGTGAAGCACTTAAAAATCAACTGTTATCGGTGAGGTCGGGGTGCTTTTCGAACGCGAGACCCCTTGCCTCTCACGAATCGGGGTGCTTTTTCAATTCAGAATCCCGCTACGCGTTCCGGACTGACTTTTCCTCAATTTCCGGTAAAAGTTAACAATGGGAAATGAAATTATGAGATGTTTTCAAGCGATTGGGGTGGTTTTTTTTTCATTTGGGGGTAGTTTCTGCGGCTAGGAAAATTCTGGAATAATTTTTTTTTCTCACATTGGCTACTCGCGAATTCAGATTCATCATTTAACTTTCCCAAACGCTCCAAAAAAAATTCAGGCTGTTAAAGGGTTAATTACAGATTACCGTTGAACTGAAAATCCAAAAATAATTGACTATCATCGAGATTCGCGATAATAATAATAATAATAATAATAACAGTAATAGTTACAGTAATAAATATAATTTTTCTCAAAAATTTCAGTTCAACACTCTTAACAATGCTCTAGCTAGATGTCCGCATTGTCGCAAGGTCTCTTCCGTAGGACCGGACTTTGCTAAAGGACGGGGTATCGCGTTCATAATATCCGGTATCATAGCCCTGCTCGTTGGTATCGCCGTCACGGTAAAATAATCAGCCAGATCGTTATTTTTATTTTTTAATTCCTCGCCTTATCCCCGGCATTATTCTTTATCTCAAAGAAAAAAGAAGAAATAAAAAAACCTTGAGATTCCTTGCGCCACGCAATCTATGAATGAATTTTCTGTTCGGCAGGTCGGCACGTATAAGCTCGTCGGAGCAAACGGCGGAATTTACGTTGCGTATATCGGTGAGTAATGAAAAAAAAGAAAAAAAAAAACAAACAAAAAAATTACTCTCAAAATTTATTTATTTTATCTTTTTTGAGAAAATACGATTTTTTTTTTCGCGAGACATGATTTTTTTTTCCTTTTTCACGAAAACAAAGCAAAAAAGTCGATAATTTTTGTTTTTCCTTCGACGCGCACAGGTGCGTTTCTCCTGGCTCTTCTATGTCTCGGACGGAGCATCTATTATTGTACAATGAAGATCAGTCTCATAGAGGGCCCGATGTAGTGAGGCACGAATTTTTTCACGCTACTCCGTGAGAAAATTAAAGAAATAAAAAGCAAAAAAAAGCAAAATGCGAAAAGAAAAAAAAAGAAAGTCGAGACGCGATGAGAGAAAGCAACCGAAATATTAATTTTAATGCCAATGTCATATATAATCGTGATACATATAAAGAAGAAGAAGAAGAAGAAAAATTTGTAGATTTAAAACTTTTACCATATTCGCGCGGTATTTTTTGAGTTTTTTTAAAATTTTTTTTTTGTATTTTGCAAATGAGTAAATAAGTCGCGCGCTATATTAGACTGTGGATTAAAGAAGAAAAAAAAAAACGTATTATAAATATACCGTACGAAACGACGATTTTTTTTTTTTTTTTTACGATGCACTTGAGTCATTTCCGTTACAGATCGAGGAAATGCAATTTGAACACAATGATCGGATATTCATTCCATTTATCCATGTAATATTATTATTGTGATTATTATTATTATTATTATTATTATTATTATTATTATTATTGTCAGTGAAATGATAAAAACGATTAATGAATTTGTCGTTTTTTTTTTCTTCGTTATTCGTAAATATCTCCGGGTAATAAACCACAAAGTGCATATACATGCTATATATATATTATATATATACATCATACATATATATTATAAATCTGTGTAACTCTGAAAATATTATGACGATACAATAAAAAAAAAATCTTATTACATGGAATAAAAAAAATTCGACGTCAATTTGCGTTATTTATTTTTTCATATCTTCATTCGTTGTGTTTTTCAATTATTTGCCGTTCGATACGATTTTTCCTGATCCAGGCAACTTCAGACCGATAATCCGCTGTCCCGATTGGTTCGTACGAATGGCATTGACCAATGAGATCGAATTCGATACTCCTTTCGCCTCCGGGAAATTCTTTAGAATTTTTCATAAAACTCGTTTAACTTTGAAATTGGAAAATTATACTTTTTTATATCGTACTTCAACAAACAAACAAAAATGACGTATCGATATTCAATATCGTGAAATTCGACGTCACGTCTTTTTTCATATGTAGGTTTGCTCATTGAGTTTTCAACTGCAATTCTAATATCAAAATCTTTATTATATATTATATATTAGTATAATCTCTCATGGAATGTCGTAAATTTAAAATTACAAGCGTAATTTATAATTTACGACTTGGGAAAAACTCTGCCTTGCCGGTTGCAGATCAGTGTTGCAGGTTCTCTCTCTCTCTCTCTCTCTCTCTCTCTCTCTCTCTCTCTCTCTCTCTCTCTCCAAAATTGGCGCGAATGGCGCGCCAAATTCCGCATTATTGTTGTGCCGAGGGGACCAGTTTTACAAGGCCCGTGTGTGATTGTTATTGACATTTTTTTCTTCGTCATTACACAAAGAAAACAATTGCATCTTATTTTCCAATCGGTTATCAGCGTTCTCATTGTGTAAAAAATAAAAACTTAAAAATTTTCTCGTGCGGGATATATAATTTTTTAGTATCTTTTTCCGGCGTACAAAAGTGCTCGGTTTATAGGTTATGTTCGTTCGTAAAACTCAAAAGAAAACGATATTTTGAAAAATGATAATAAAATTGGAAAGAGTAATAAGCTGCACCTCGGAGCATCCGTCTTATCCGGCGACGAATTTACTTCAGCAACGAGCCAATTCATCGTGGAGATGCGCCAAGCCTGGCGAGCTTTTGGCTTCGGTGATTTTTCAACTCGCCGAAGCTTCGACGATAACCGGCTTGGATATCGGTAATTACATTGAAATTTAAAATTTACGAGAGATCAGCTTTTTTTTTTCTACAAAATTTTTTTTTCCCGAAAAATTGAAAAAAAAAATCCATTTTTCAATGTATCTTCAAAATTTTCCAAAATATCGAGAATTTCGTCATAATATTGTGTGTTTATTGACATGAAAAAATCGTTACAACTCAAATAAGATCGCGCAGTTGTAGGACTGACATTGTTTGCAAGTACGGCAGTCTACTCCCAAAGTTCAGAGCAATTTTTGTGAAAATCGGTGCGGAGTACGGCTTTGTAACAAAAAAAAAGTGTAAAAAATTCGATAATAAAGACTTTTGTTATTTAGTGAACAAAAATATTCAAAAAAAGATTTATTTTCATCATTCGTTTGTAATTTATCTGATCGTAACATCGAAATTAATTATTAATTATTTATTCGTTCATCGAGAGGCTTTACAAGTATTTATTTATTTCATTAACAATTACACCGGCACACAAAAAAAAAGTGGCCTGTACTTTTGACCGGACCCATCTAGGGTTATGTATTTCGATGCGCTGAGTCCGAATTTGAGGTCGGTTTAACCCGTACACCCTCAAAATTTTGAGTTAATTGCAGAAAACCGCTGAAAATCGTTAAAAATAGCAAAAAAATGCAGTTACGCAAGCGAGAAATTTTTTTACGAACTAGATCAATGTTTATGATGTATGTCGATGCCCTGAATCCAAATCTGAAGTTGCTTTAGCTCGTCAACCCTCAAAATTTTGAGTAAATAGCAAAAAACCGCTAAAAATCGCTAAAAATAGCAAAAAAATGCCGTAATGCAAGCGAGAAATTTTTTTACGAACTTGATCAATGTTTGTTATGTATTTCGATGCGCTGAATCTGAATCTGAAGTTGATTCAGCTCGTTAACCCTCCAAATTTTGAGTAAATAGCAAAAAACCGTTAAAAATCGCTAAAAATAGCAAAAAAATGCCGTAATGCAAGCGAGAAATTTTTTTACGAACTTGATCAATGTTTGTTATGTATTTCGATGCGCTGAATCCGAATCTGAAGTTGATTTAGCTCGTCAACCCTCAAAATTTTGAGTAAATTGCAAAAAACCGCTGAAAATCGCTAAAAATAGCAAAAAAATGCAGTAATGCAAGCGATAAATTTTTTTACGAACTAGATCAATGTTTTTTTATGTATTTCGATGCGCATCTGAATCAATCCGAATCTGAAGTTGATGTAGCTCGTCAAAACCGCTGAAAATCGCTAAAAATCGTAAAAATTGAAGTTACGCAAACGAAATAATTTTCTCGACCTAGATCAAGTATGTTTTTTGTGTATTTCGATGCGCTGAATTCAAATCACAAGTTGATTTAGCCGGTAGACCCTTCAATGTTAGAGTAAATTGCGAATAACCGCTGAAAATTGCTAAAAAAATCGTGAAAAATTGCAATTATGCAAACAAAAAAAAATTTGTTAAACTAAATCAAGTATTTTTCTTTTGTATTTTGATGCGCTGAATTCAAATCCGAAGTCAGTTTGGTATTTAAAGTTGGAGGGTGTACAAGCCAAAACGACTTCGGATTTGAATTCAGCGCATCAAAATACATAAGAAAAATACTTGATTTAGTTTAACAAATTTTTTTTCGTTCGCATAATTGCAATTTTTCACGATTTTTTAGTAATTTTCGCGGTTATTCGCAATTTACTCCAACATTGGAGGGTCTACCGGCTAAATCAACTTGTGATTTGGATTCAGCGCATCGAAATACACAAAAAACATACTTGATCCGGTTCGAGAAAATTTTTTTCGTTTGCATAACTTCAATTTTTACGATTTTTAGCGATTTTCAGCGGTTTTTTGCAATTTACTCAAAATCTGGAGAGTTAACGAGCTAAATCAACTTCAGATTCGGATTCAGCGCATTGAAACACATAATGGACATTGATCTAGTTCGTAAAAAAATTTCTCGCTTGCATTACGGCATTTTTTTGCTATTTTTAGCGATTTTTAACGGTTTTTTGCAATTTACTCAAAATTTGGAGGGTGTGCGGGTTAAACCGACCTCAAATTCGGATTCAGCGCATCGAAATACATAACCCTAGATGGGTCCGGTCAAAAGTACAGGCCGCTTTTTTTTTTGTGTGCCGGTGTTATTATACAATTCCCCAAAAAATATTTCATTACTAAAATTACTCCGATTCATTAAAAAAATCTTTCGAAATACAAAAAAAAAACGAAAAAAATAACGCATGAAAATGATTTTACGGCTCTCCGTCCGGTAATCGATTTACCATTGTCCGTTGTTTCAATGAATTCGCGATCACGAAGGTGAGTAAACGTAGCCGATAAAATTTCTCAGGCAATTATCGTTCTTGCATCGTCATCGTGACGGCGTCGACCTCGGACGAGCCCGACAACTGGATTCCCATAATAAATCATCAATTCATGTCTCACGACGACGCGGCGAACAATAAATTCAAAGATCAGGTTCAATTATTCTCCAAGAAGGAGCTCAACGCCGATACACTAAAGATAAAATTCAATCGCGTTAAAGTCACGTGCATGCAATCAGCGAATCTTCGCGAACTCTTCGGTCTGGCCTTTATCGTACTCAGAACCGAAGTTACCCTTCAGCTGGGCAACGATGTATTCGGTAGATTTAAATTAAAAGATCCGACGCCGTCGAGCTTCGACGCGTTCAAGGCAAAGTGCCTGAAACAGATACCCGACAAGCCGCAGACCTACAAAGAGAGTCTTGCGCGGCAAATAAGGGAGGAAGGAGCTACGAATTTTGCAAAACGCCAGGAAAATCCCGGTGAGCCCATGAAACGACCGATTTTAGAGAAATTAGCGGAGAGCGCCAAGAAATTAGAGTCAAAGGATGAAAGTATGAAATTTTTGAGCTCGGAGGAACGAAAAAAGGATGAAACGTCGATAGATTCGAGCCAAGTTGCGAGAACTCCGTTCGGCGATGTAATTAATTCGGATACGGCGAATAGCGCGAATAAAAATAATGCCAAAAGGCGATCCGTCGTTCGCGAAGATTCCTCCGACGAGGACAACCAGACGACGATGACGAAAAAGCAAAGCGAATGTTCCCTGTGCATTAGGGGCGCGTCGCGAGACAGCGTTTGCAAAAATTGCAACAGATTGCAGCCCCAGAAGCCCGAGAACTCGAGGCCGCCTGCGAAAAAGCCCAAAATCGCTCCGAAGGGAAAAAAAGAATTTGGCAAATTGTTCGATGATGTTAGTTTTGCCCTTAGCGGCTATGTGAATCCTCAGAGAGCTGAGATACGGAGGAAGGCATTGAAAATGGGGGGTAAATATGTCGCCGATCCGAATACAACGAACAACAAATGTACCCATCTCGTTTGCGCATTCAAAAATACACCAAAGTCCCAACAGCTGAACGGTCATACCAAGCTCGTTTCGCACAAATTCATCGAAGAATGTTTCGACAAGAAAACGAGGTAAGATCGATTTTAATATTGAATATTCGGGGGGGGGGACATTATTTGAAGATGCATACATTCTCGCCTTTTGACTCTTAAGGATGCAAAATCGTTGATTCTTTTTTCCGATTTTTTTCGCACAGCGAAGTACTAAATCTCTCATCGTATCAAACTTATCGCTGCGATTTGTTGATTTTTGAATCAATGCCATTTCTAAACTATGAAAACCGCGAGGGTTTCAAAATTTGAACAGGCAATGCCGGAGACCTCTGTCCATTCATAGCAGGAAAATATTTAAAAAAAAAAAATCATTACGCAAATGTACATTCTCAGCTAAAACCGAAGAGGTCTAGACCAGAAATTGATGTAAATTATTATTATACAGCTTAATTTTGAAAAATCTGTCGCTGATTTTTTTTTTCTGATTTTTTTCGCACAGCGAAGTACTAAATTTCTCATCGTATCAAACTTATCGCTGCGATTTGTTGATTTTTGAATCAATGCCATTTCTAAACTATGAAAACCGCGAGGGTTTTGAAATTTGAACAGGCAATGCCGGAGACCTCTGTCCATTCATAGACGGAAAATATTTAAAAAAAAAAAAATCATTACGCAAATGTACATTCTCAGCTAAAACCAAAGAGGTCTAGACCAGAAATTGATGTAAATTATTATTATACGGCTTAATTTTGAAAAATCTGGCCCGTAGTCTTCGGAGGGATAAAAATTCTATTCAAAGAGCATTTTATTTTCGTTCCTGTAACGTGGAAAATCGGAGAAATGGCATTTGTTCCAGAAAATTTACACATAATTCGCAAAAATATTCCACCGGCGCCGGCGACGTCTCTTCGCGCAGGAGCAACGTCGATAACTTGCCTGAAAAGACTCCGCCACGTAATATTATTCGCGGTTACGAATACCAAACGAAAATATGACCGGTAGACAATTTTCACAGGACAAAAAGATGATTTTATAAATAAATTCGTCGTTTTCATATCTCACGAAATTTTCAATTATCTGTATTCTTAGTTGCGTACACGTTGCTCCCCGCATTAAATTCATATCCCACCGATGCCGCCGGTGTTTGCCTGTACTTTTATTGCCGTACCATGCAAAGTGTTTATCGGCTTTATCAGATTTCCATGGAGACGCTTCGCTCTTGACGGCAAAGATAAATCAGAACCGGAGAGCGAGGAAGAGATAGAAAGCGCATCGAATGTCGAACCTCCGGATCCTTATCAACAGGATACAGATCCTGATTCCGATTATTGATGCGCAATCATTGTTTGTACGTAAAACAATTTCCAATATATGTATATATGAATACATGTACATTTTTTTTCTTTAAATATACAAGATTCAATTGTTCGATTGATTTGAATGATGTATATACTTGATTTTTTTTTTTTTTTTTTTTCGTTTTACGAGAAAAATTGTTATTTCGAGCCTTCTCACGTGATCGGAGTACTACGCTAGGAATCCTTGAGTATGTTCCTCTGTTATATCGATATAGTGTCATCGATTTGAAATTTTTACAGCCTATTCAGTTTTTATTCCCAAAATTTGTGCGCATTAAGGGATCATTCCGGTTTATGACTTTCGAAAAATCGATTTTTTTTTTTGTGAATTATTCGAAAGTATATATATCTAAAAGTATTGTGTAGGCATCGCTGATCGAGTTAAGGTAAGACTTTTTCATAATTTTTCATTAAAAAAAAAAACTTCAAACGCGTTTTTCTCGAAACAACGTGTTTTTTCGGTCGTCGGCGGTGATTTCTCCGGAACCATTGAACCCAATCTTATGAAATTTTAATCACATATTCTACACATAAATAGCTTCTGTGCATTCTATAAACGTGTTAAAATTTTTACTTTTTACTTTTTACTTTTTTTTTTGCCAAAAACAGTGAAAAAAACCTCGTTTTTTTGTTTTCTTTTTCAAAATCTCCGCCATTTTTTAATTTATGAATAAATATTTTTAGCTGTAGAATGCAAGAGAGCCACAGTCATATCGAATCTAAATATTTTTTATTCGTTCGTTTCGGATGAGCCTTCATCGAGATATCAACGCCGCCTGTGACATACTTACTTTTCGAGGAGTTACGTTTGCTTGTCATTGTTGCATATAAAAAGTGTTTAAAATGAATAAATAATTTTTTTTTTTAATGTATTTCGAGAGTATATATTTATTAAGCCCAACAAATTTTATTTCATTATCTATAATAATAAAGTGTTGAAAAAATTTACAAAAATAGCCTTTTTTGAGCTTCTTAATCAGAATGATCCCTTTAAATGAATGAAAAATAGGTTCCAATCGTTCTGTAATTCGCGAACTTGAAATTCCAGCACCTTAAAACAAATTTTATGACCTAGTTCTGTGTATGATAGAATCGTGTGCAAAAGCTCACCTTAATTAGGAGAATTTTCGTTTTAGGAGAATTAAATGTAACATATTTAAAAGTGCCGAAGAAAAAGAAGCATACGCTGTCGAATCAGGCTTCTTTTTCAGCATAAAATCCTGGAGTTTTTTTTTTAAACGTCTCTACATAGTAAATGACAAAAATAAAAACGTATAAATTGTGCATTATCATCTTTCTCTACATTTTGGCAAGGGAAAAATAGAAACAATGAAAATTTGGCTTTAACTCGAAACGCTGCTCAAACTATACGCGATAGAGTAAAATTGCTCGGAGATAATTTTTTAGGTAATTAAATTCTCTACAAAAAAGTCCCCGATGGCATACATCGACAATTAATAATTGAGGCGTGGGAGCAGGCGTCCAAAGTTGTGAATATAATTCAAAAAAAGAACCATTTCAAGTAGGTGGCTTTGTTTGAATTTAGTTATAAATAAAGTTTTTCAGCCGGTAATAGCACTCTCGTTGTGTCCAGTTGACGTATGAATTTTTATGCATTTTTAATTCAACGCTAACGCGGTGATATGTAATTTAACAACCAATGAGTCTACTATTCTGCGATTTCACAAAAATCACACTTCCTCGTCACGACACTTTGGACACCTCTCGCTCATCCGCTATTGACTTCTCACGTATCCTGTCGCGGACTTTTTTACAGAAAATTTAATTCTCTACAAAATTGTTCGCATGCAATTTTCTCTGTCTTGAATAGTTCGTACAGCGTTTGGAGTTGAAGCTCGTAAAACGTGAATTTTGAATTTTCTTTTTTTCAACATAAACGTTAATATTTCAAAAACTTACAGGAGTATATTGCGATAATTTTTATACGTTGCTATTGACTTTTCATACATGCTGTCGTGGACTTTTTTTTTTTTTTTTATAGAAAATTTAATTCTCTACAAAATTGTTTGTGTGTAATTTTCTCTATCCTGAATATTTCGGAAAGCGTTTGGAGTTGAAGCTCGTAAAACGTGAATTTTGAATTTTCTTTTTGCAACACAAACGTTAATATTTCTAATTCTGATTTTGAGAACATAAATTGACTGGCCAGGATGAGTGAGGATTTGACGTTGGCACCGCCGAGGCCTGCCTGTGTATAAGCATAGGGAACCCCCTCGGACGACTCGTCCCGCAAACAAACAGTGAAACATCCTTAAATACAAACCCTTGGCTAAACTACCTAGTGGGTAATGAAATTTTTGATGACTGGACGCTTTGAAAATTCCGAAAAGCTATTTATGTGCTATAATGTACATTTGTGTATATAAATTTTTCATTGCCCACGGATTCTTATCTATAGACGAAAGATGATTGACGATAACGTCAATGGTATAATGCTTTTCGATTCATGCGTGTACTCTTCTTGTCCAAACATATTATTTTATTCCGGGAAATTAATTACTTCGATAATTTATTAAAAATTCGGACAATCTAGCGAAATAAATCAGGCAGAGAATGACGCGCTTTATTCGGCAACGAAAAAGAAGCTTCGCCGATTTGCACGATTTATGTGCACACAAAGTTCCCATGATTTACGTGATATGGCAGTATTTCTAGCATTTGCAGTTTTTTTTTTTTTTTTTTTTTTTTTTAATTCATTCGATATGACCGCCGATTCGGACTTGAACGATATTCCATAAAGCCTGCGATGTGTGATTAGGCTTTAATGATCACTTACACATTACGTAGAAGTTTACGCAGCCCTGTTTTTTTTTTTTTTTTTTTTTCACACTGTTATGAACTAAAGGGAATTACAATCACATGAAGCAATTATAATTAAGTACAAAATTATAATTACTTAATGATTACTTCAATGAATTAAAAAAAAAATACAATTATTTGGAGTAATTGTAATGATCCGAGTTATCGTTATAGCGGGGGTGTCATAGAGTGATTTGTGAAATATGATGAAACGTGTGAAATATGCAAAAAGTGTGACGGTAATTATAATTTATGTATGCAAAAAGTGTGACCGTAATTATAATTTATATGTGCAAAAAGTGTGACGGTAATTATAATTTATATATGACAATAATTTAATGCCTGTCGCGTAAATAAAAAAAAATAAATAATAACTCGATGTGTCCCCGGGATATAAATACAGTGGAAAATATAAAAAAATTACCACATCGTGACGAATCTTCGAGTTTTGTGTGCCACGAAAAAAAAAAAAAAAAAAAGGAAAAAAAAAATAGTAATCTCACCAATCATGGGCTGTTTAACGATCGGATTGTTTCTCGCAATTTTCGGTAAGCCCAAAAAAAAAAACAAAAAATTGTTTCTCATCGCGAATATATTGATTCATAAATTAATTAAAAAAAAAAAAGGTGCAATTACAAACTTTCCCAACAGCTTCCCTGCATGTAATTAGTTTCTTTTTTTGCCAGTCTTCGTTATACATTAAATTGGGAATATTATTAGTTTTTTTTTTCTTCTTTTAATATCATTTACAAGAAACCTGCGAAATAAATAATCGTATTCTTGGTTTTCAGCAACAACATCCGTCCTGGTAAGTAAACACAAATACATTGGTTTTGTTTTTTTTTTTTTTTAATAATTTAACTCGTGGTTTTTTGTTATATATACGATTTTTTTTCAAATTAATTACAATAAATTACACAAGGAATAAAAATTAATAATGATGACAGAGAGCAAAAGTGACTCGGATGGATTGAATCCCTCTTGGTGTTCGTGCTTGAGTTAGTCACATTTATTAAAAGGTGAAACCATATGGGATTGGGGGACATGGTCCAGTCATTCTAGCCAAAAAAAGTAGATTCATAATGCAATCTTCTATGGAATTTATTTTGCTTTTGGAAAAGGTTCTGGGGTTTCCCCTGTGTAAATTAAAATTGGCGTGATTCAAGTTGGCTGCCATCTTGGAGAACACGTTTTATCAAATATCTCGTGTACCGTGCATCGCAAGATAAAAATAATACAATTCTTTTTTATCCACGATTAAATTCTCTACAACTTTTATTCGAAACTTTTTTCTGTACGGCGCATGATTTTTTATTTATAGCGCAGTAAACTTTTCCAAACGTCATCATTTTTACTTTTCCAAACATCATCGTTTTTTACTCTACAACTTTTATTGAAAACTTTTTTTCTGTAAATAAAAGACTATTCGTTATACAGGAAAAAGTTTCCAATGAAAGTTGTAGAGAATTTCGTTATCTGCGAAAGAAAAATAAATTCTGTAGAAGATTGCAGAAAAAATGGCTAGAATGACTGGAGACTATAATACATAGTCGTAAAAATCTCAAGAGAGTATACGACAGAGGGGGACACCTAAAAATAATGATATATATATATATATATATATATATATATATATATATATATATATATGAGTGCGGTCCATTTGGCGCTTCGAAACGCTCCAAACGCCAACGCTCTCGCAGCCTCACCTTCCGAGGTGAGGCGTTTGGAGCGTTTTGAAGCGCCAACTGGACCGTACCCTATAACGTTGAATTTTATCATTTTTTTTTTCTGTGTTAATTGAAATTAATTTTTTTTTTATTTTTTTTTTATTATTACCATCAATGATGAAGTGCACTCCTACCGTTTTTCCGGCAAAAAACTTTAATGCCGCCGTGGACGCAAAGTTCTTGCATGACATACTCGAGGAGCCTTCGAGGGCTTGGACTGATATACCTAGATGTCTCGTGCGTCGTTCATTGAAACAGCGTCTGTTGATAAACGACGAATTCTTGAACATGTTCAACGAAAGTTTGGTGTCCGCAATCGAATTTAATTACGGAAATGGTTGGTATGGAAAAACGCTTATTGCAATGCTGAAGCCACTGGCGAAGTTGTACCTGGATCAAATGGAGAGTGTACTGCCCTCAGACGTGTGGGGCTATCTCGACATTATCGTGCCCATAGCCGACGAACTCCTCGAGCTTGAGGGTGTCAAAAACGTAACTCATGAGATGAAGAACTGTGAGTTTCTTTTTGTTTTGGTTTTTTTTTTTTTTTTTTTTTTTTGTGTTTGCCATTGCTGAAAATTTTCAACTTCATACACGCTATGATCGTTGGCTATATAGAACATTCACATTGATTCATTGTGACAAGCAGGAAGCATTTTCGTTTGAATTTTAAAGAAGGGAATGTGGGATGGGAAGGATCCTTGATTGTGTAATCGATATCCGCGTTCATGGCTCACAGAGAAACTGGGGAAAACCTGGCCCGTGTACAGTGTGATTAGATTTTTTTTTTTTTACTGGTTTTCGTGTATTATCGTCAGAAATCTGGCAAAACTTTCTTCTAAATCAGTATCGGGCGTAAAAGCCCCGGTACACCGCTAATAATAAGCTGTCATCCCTCCAAAACGGACTACTGACCGTGGCTGATATTGCTATAAGCCTGAGAGATCGCTGCGGTCGTGCATCAACCTCGTGTCTACTGCACCGTCCTTATTTCACCCAATACCCAAGCCAAACCCAAACCGAAGAGATTTATGATTTTTATTATTATTTTTTTTTAGTCAAGTTTTCAGACACATTTCTCGCTTATCAAATATGACTGAATACCACACAGTATAGTTATATCATCCACATAGCTGGGATGTTGCAAAGAATGTATAGTGACCATCGTCGTGATCCCACGTTAACCAGAAGTTCAATATTTATAGGAGCAGAATACTAAAATTTTTCTTTTAACTGATATCCGAACTGATCTATCCGTATATACATTCGCAGTTATTGGATCAGAGCTGAACGATGAGCGTCAGTTTATCCTCGATCTAATCAACGTGAGTGTCGGCGATGTTTTTTTTTTCTGTTTTTTTTCCATTGAAAGAGTATACTGAAACGCGCTCAAAATTCAAACTTTTGTTTTTTTTCTTTTTCTTTAATTCAATATTCAGTCGAACGGAGCAGGCAAGAGTATTCTGTCAAGCACAGGAGAACTCGTCTCGCATACCGTCGAAAATGCCAAAAAGCTTCTCGTTGAGACAAACTGGGCCGATACTTTTGTAGGAATTTTGAAGTCCGAGGGTTACGCTGAGCTCAAACTGCTTTATGACGAATACAAGAAATATAGCAAAGTCGGTCTGTACGCCCTGATGGAGTCACATCTGTCATCGGAATACTACAAGAAATATAAAGACATACGTAAGTTAATGGAAAGAAACACTGGAGATCGTGCTTGCTTGATGAAAATAACGAATTTCGCCTGATTTGTTTGGTCCTTGAGAGACCGTGTAGCAGCGAAAGGTGGAATTAGTGATTAATCGTGGGGCGACATCCATGCAATATAGGATCTATAAAGCAGTGAGGTCAACAAGGTTACAGAAGACCGTAAAACGTGACAAGTGTTCAGGTTTTTTTTTTTATCATCCCAAAGCTTTGTTTAACATCCCAAAGCCTCTTATGAGGAAGTAAATAACCGCTGGCTGAGAGAATATACCAATGGAATATTATCAGGGAATACAGGGCACACTGTAACAAGGGTAATCGGTAGGTTATTTATGTAGAAGGGATTGAAACGAGGGGGGGAAATTGGGGCACTCGTGAACTGGCTGAAAAGCGTGGAAGAGAAAAGGGTCATCCAACAAATTGCATAAGGAAAATGGGGTTGAGGGAACACTGGGACTTCCACTGTCTGTGTAAAGGAGAACAATTTGGGACATGGATGCTGATATAACCATGGAATGGCTACTGAAGGGTATGTCAAGTGAGCACACCTCTGAGACACTTTCTCTAGAACTCTCTGTTGCAATGTCATAGTATTAGGATTGGAATTGAAGTGATACTCCCAGTCGAATAAAGCTTGGATTATTCAGGTTTTTTTTTATCATCCCCAAGCTGTGCCTCTTATGGGGAAGTAAATAACCGCTGGCTGAGAGAATATACCAAGAATGGAATATTATCAGGGAATACAGGGCACACTGTGTCAAGGGTAATTGGTAGGTTATATGGAATGGAAAGGATTGAAACGAGGGGAATATTGGGACACTCATGAACTGGCTGGGAAGCGTGGAAGATAAAAGGGCCAGCTAAAAAATTTCAAAAAGAAAATGGGGTTAAGGGAACTGGGCCTACCACTGTATATTGTATAGGAGAAGAATTTGGGAAATTAGTGCGGTTATATTCGTAGAATGGCTACTGAAGGGTATGTTAAGCAAGCACACCTCTAAGGCACTTTCTCTAGAACTCTATTGCAATGTCATAGTATTGGCATTGGAGTTGAAGTGTTAATCCCAGTCGAATATAGCTTGGATTGTTGCCTACAAAAATCCGTACTGGCGGTCTTTGAATTATGCCTTAGTTTAGCTGTAATTAGAAAGTTAGTGGGTCACTGCGAAAGAGCTTGCACACAGAATTCCTCGAGACAGTCTCAATCGTATTGAGCTGAAATTTAAACCACGCGTGTTGGGTAAAAAGCGGTCTACATCAAAATGACGAAACGGTATTAGATTTAACTAAGAATTTACCAAGTCCCTCGCCGCTTGAACACTTCTCAGTCAAACCTAAAACTGATTCGTCATTTTGATTAATCACATTTTACTAATATGCGATTCAAATTTTGAATCGCATGTTGGCAAAATGGCAATAGTAGCGCTTGAGTTTCATCGCAACTCAAGCGCTACTATTGCAATGGAGATCAAGAGCCCGAGAAGAGGTTCCGCCCTAAAAAAAAAAAATGAGGACCAGGCCTTTGTACCTGCGGGCACTGCCCTTGAAATAAATCGGTGCAACAGTATGGAAAGTAGAGAGGAATGGCAAGGATAGGGTGTAGGACTTGATTCGAATCTAAAACGAATCTTGTCAAAATACGTCGAGATGTTTCGAAAAAGCCAAAAGCTAAGATAACCAAAATGGGGTCATAACGTAAGTACAAAATATATTTCTTTTTCATTACACGAAATCATTCTTTGAAACCTATTAGAATTTTCCATTAAGACACAAATCATAATCATTATGCGGTAAATATATTTTTTTTCTCAACTTAAAAACAACGAATTTGTGTCTCGCGCGTAAACGGCTAGTCAGAATCTAATGAATCATACACAGCTAGTATGAATCGAATGAATCGAATGAATCATCGGGATACGAGTTTTTTTTTTCGATTTTTTACAGATTATTAAAGTCGGATCATCGATTGTTGCCTATTTTTCCATACATGCCCCTTGGACTAAAATTTTTCAAATTTCAATCAACTTTTTTCGGGACTAAGACTCGAAATATTAGGATAAAACCCACGCCATTCTCCAAGTCTACGCAAGGGCTTTTCAAAACACCACCCCTCATGAGCCCTTATCGCATAATTTTTGGCAGAGTTATGGCCATTTGAAATTTCGTGATATTTTGATTTTCATAAATAAGCGTTGAAATATTGAAAAAAAAATTTCCACTGTTTTCACCATGATTTTAGCCTTCAGGTGATCGGAAGTTTTCTCCTGATTACAAATTACTATGAGATTTTCCCTGTAATCCAAAATTTCGATGCGAAATGGTGAAAAAACGAAAAATTGCACTTTTTCTTATCGATAATTTTTTTTGGGTTCACTATAATTGCTGTCATTTTTTTCCCGCAAGGATTGGGACTCGAGTCAGTGCTCGTTCTTTTCCCAATCGTTCAAGCTTTCAAATGAAGCTTGGTTCATCGGGATACGAGTTTTTTTTTTCGATTTTTTTACAGATTTTTAAATATTTTAAACATTCACGATCATTCGATTCATTCGAAGCTGATTGGCCAGTGCTGCGGAACCAACTGTCATAGCGGTTCGATTCAGTGACTTTCTGAATGCGAACCACTGCCTGAATGCGACAGGTGGCGTTGTGTGTATCTCCAGGCTACCGGGCTCTGAGAACCACTGCCTGAGGCCTTATCTGATTGGCTAGTGCTGTCGCCCGCTATCCCAGAGGCCACTCAGGCGTTTCAAACGTATTAAACTCTGGTTTTTTTTTTTAACACAATTAAATTAATTTTTTTTCAACTTAGCTTAGTTTTAGCTTAGTTTTGTAACATATTTAAAAATAATTTTTCCAAAAATCATGTTACTGCCCCATTAGTTACAAGCGCTTATCGATGAACACAAATGAAAAAATGTACCATTCTAACTTGTCAATTCCTATACCCAATGCACATTGACTTTTTAATTCATATGTATATATATATATATATATGTTTCCCAAAAGTGATACGAGCAACGAACAAGCCACTGTACTTTGCCATAAAACTTCACGATGCCATGAACGGATTGGGAACCAATGAGTCGGCCCTCCTTAGAATCATCGTCGGAAGATCCGAGATCGATCTCGTTGAAATCATAGATGCATACAAAGTTCATTACGAAACCTCTCTCGCCGGTGATATAAAGGTGAGTACAAAGATATTTTATTTTTTGTGACATCGCAGGCGCTGTTTTGGAGGATCGTTCTGTTGAAGAAAAAAAATTAAAAATTTGAAAAAAAAAAAAAAAAAAAAACGATCGTCAGGTGCGACCACTATGCGTCCAAAAATAATTAAATTTAAGGTTGATTAAGGTTAAATCAGGATTTATTAGTCGCATCCGTGTACATTTGCATCACGGTCGTATTGTGCGGTCGATTTTTGTATAAAACTACAACGCATGGTCGCTTCGTATGATCGGTAGTGATTGCCAGCGTAAATTTGATCCATTCGGATAAATACTACTTTTTCCCCGAATTCGTAAAATCTCTAATCAAAACGAATATTATTTTCTCACATAGAAGCCTTTTGGTTACCTTGAAATTTTTTCATGTCACGTAGTTCAATAAGCATACCCGACTCCAAAATCGTTTGACCCAAGTCACTTGCATATGGGGTCTCAATGACTCCGACATCAACCTCAGTTCAAAATTTCAAAAGGCTCGAATCTGAATCTGTGGCGCCGTCCGTTCCCGGGTAGTTTCAAGTATTATAACTTTACGTTGGTTGCTTTGGAGTTGCGATCAGAGCTTCGGTTTGGGTTCGGGCAGCCAATTATAATTTTTTTGGAACGCCGTGAACGGAAGTTTATTTTTTTTTTTTTTTTTGTTTTCTTAAATTACAGTATCTCAAGACAGTCCAAAAAAATTTTTCTCACAGTCACCTCAAGAATATCCGAATAAAATTATCGTAAAAAATATCAAAAATTACAAAAGTTATCGTGTGTGCTTTCGGTGAAACGACGAGCTTTTTCTTAGTTCTTCGCTTCGGAAATTTTTTTTTTTTACAAGGCTTAAATTGAATTAGCCTCGAATAAACGATGCTAATCTACTCTTACGATATTAAAGTTGATCCCAAAAAATTTTTCATGCCATATAAATCGAACAGAATTTTTGTGACAACGGTCCAAAGTTGGCTCTGTAAATTTCAATATTGCTTCGTCAGGGTGACACATCCGACTCCTTCAGGGACCTACTGCTTGTTCTCATAGGAGCAACCCAAAAGTCTCTTCATGGTTTTCCGCACGGTAGCTGAATGAAATTTCCCACCAATTAAGCAATGTGCCTAAAAAATAATGCGCATCAAGAATCGCCTCGCCGTATTTCGTTTTAGCATTATTGGGCTACCGTTGACATTGACAATAATTTGGAACTCCGTATCGCGAGGTCGTAGTCGTCGATTTTTTTGTTGATAAAAACGGAATGAACATATTTAGACCCAAATGAGAGAAATATTATGTGCGCACAAATTGTTTTGTAAAACTTATTTCTACAATAAAAAAAAATTGCAATTAATTGATCTCATGAATTTTATTAACGCATTATTCTCATGAAAAGTCTGACGCACCTGTAGAAATACAATAAAAAAAAAATTATTCAAAAATTCTCCGTAACGAAACAATCCTGTATCCTGAAACAAAATAATTTAAGAAAATTAAACGAGAACGAGAAAAATTTACGTCTCAATGTGTCCATTTTAAAGTATTTAATACATTTTTAGGCTTCTGTCGTGATACACAAAATTTTCGTATGACTTCGCGCTCTTTGAAAATTCTCGAAAAGCCATTTATACATGCTACAATGTGGATGAATCATTTTTTTTTTCTCGTCCATGGCTATGGATGAAAAAAATGATTGGCGATATCGCATCAATAGGACATTTTTTCCTGTTTTTACACGTTGTGCCTTTTGCTCCTCCGAATCCCCCTTTTTTTTTTTTTAATTTTTATGCTCTGATAACTCCTGTAAGTTCAAAAATTAAGGCAGCTGAGGGAAATAAATATGCTGAATGCAATATGCATCATAGGCGATAAACAATCCAGCTGCGTGAAAAAAAAAAAAAAAAAAAAAACTGGCCCCGATGGAGGACACACGATGACTTATAACCACGCTTTATTTGGCAACAAAGGAAGAAGCTTCTTTGATATGCTTGATTTATGTGCATGTGTGATCCTCATAATTCTCGTTATATCGCAGCAATTCTAACATTTTCACAAGTTGTTTTTTTTTTCAATTTTAATTTAATTATTTTGAATGTGACCGTTGATCTTAATGTGAACGATATTAAAGAGAGTATAATACACATTAAGCTCTTGGTAGACGAAATTAATTACAATTACTCGAACTTTTTGTAATTGCCCACGAAAAATTACGGATATCCTCGGATAAGTGTAATTTTTCACAAAAATAAACATTACAGCTGTATGTTGAAGTAACTGTAATTGGCCACGAAAATCACAATTGTCTCGAGTAATTAACTAACGAGTGAGATAGTTATTTGGTTTCTACACAACTAACTTAATTGGTTAATTATCCGGCTTCACTGCAGAATAAAAAATATTTTAGGTGTAGCGAAGCAGTGTACCATCAAGATTTATTTGTGACCCTTTTGGAGCACTTTACAAATTTTACTCAATTAATCGCAGTGCTGTGATTGGTAAACCAAAGGGAATTAAAATTTCTCGAAGTAATTATAATTAATTACGAAATTATAATTGGAGCTAATTTAATGGATTGGAAAAAAAAAATTACAATTACTCCGAGCATTTGTGATTAACTTGAAAAAAAAAAAAAAATAATTATAATCACTTCGAGTGGTCGTAAAATGAGCTGAAAAAAAACACACACACATTACAATTATTTGGAGCAACTGTTATGGTCCGAATTACTGTAATGGTTATAGTTGGGGAGACGGTGTGTCACAGTATGATTTGTGAAGTATGGTGAAACGTGTGTGAAATATGCAAAAAGTGTGATGGTAAGTATAATTTATATATGAAAATAATTCAATGTCTATCGCGTTGATAAAAAATAAAAATAAAATAACTCGATGTGTCCCCGGGATATAAATACAGTGGAAAATTGAAAAAATTTCCTATATCGTGACGATTCTTCGAGTTTGTGTGCCACGAATAAAAAAAAAAAAAAGAAAATAAAAAGTGCTCTCACCAATCATGGGCTGTTTAACGATCGGACTGTTGCTCGCAATTTTTGGTAAATTGATTCATAAATTAATAATAAAAAAGGTGCATTTTGAAGGTTTTCTTTTTTTTTTTTTTGCTAGCCTTCGTTGTACATTAAATTGAGAATATTATAATTTTTTTTTTCCTTCTTTTCATATAATTTACAAGAAACCTCCGAAATAAATCGTATTATCTTTTTTTCAGCAACAACATCCGTCCTGGTACGTACATAAGCGAATACATTGTTTTGTTTTTATTTCTTAAGCAATTTAACTTGTCGTTTTTTTGTTTCATACGATTTTTTTTTTTTTTTTTTTGGACATGAATTATAATAAATTAGCTAAGGGATAAAAATAATAATGATGACAGACAACAAGTGACACGGTGGATTGAATCCCTGATGTTCGTGGTTGAGTTTACTCGCATTTATGTACAGTCATCGAGAAAGTTCGGTCCCCGTGCCGGGGACGGTTGACAGAGAGGGATTTGGAAAGGAATTTGAAAAGTTGATATTTGCAACTGGGGAAAGGACAGTCCAAAAAAATTATTAAGGACACCTAAAAATAATAACAATACAATAGTGATAATGCTAACAGGAATAATTCAAGTATATTGTAATTATGCTATGTTGTTAATTTTATGATTTTTCGTTTTTTTTTTTTTTTTTTCGTTTGCGTCGATTGAAAGCTAATAATATGATTAAGATGATTATTTTTTATTTATTTTTTTTATTAAGTGCACGCCTACTGTCGTTCGGCAAAAAAATTTCAACGCCGTAGCTGACGCTCGGCGCTTGCATCATGTCCTCCAAGTGCCTGGGTTGACTTACGAATTTGTCACCGGGGTTCTCGCGTTTCGGTCATGGAAGCAGCGTCAGTTGATAAGAGAAGCATTTCAGCACGAGTATGGCGAGGATTTGATCACTCGGCTCGAATATTACAAGAATTTATGGTACGGAACAGCTATTCTCGATATGATGAAGCCAGTGGCGAAGTTATATTTGGACCGTATGGAGAATATACTGCCAGGGGACGAGTGGGGCTATCTCGACATTATTATACCCATCGCCGATGAAATCACCGATGAAATCCTCCAGATCGAGGGTGTCAAAGACTTGACTCATGAGATGAAGAAATGTAAGTTTTTTTTTTTCACCCTTGCTATTACCGAAATTTTTTAACTTTATACGCTATAATGATCGTTGTCTAAGAACGGTCATATTGATTCATTATGACGAGCAGGATGCTTTGTTTAAATTTCAATGCGAAGGAAGAAATGTGTATATATATATATATATCGTTCTATATTATAAAGATATATCGCCATCGCCGTTTCAGAGATCAACGATTACCCAAAATCCCCTAGAAATTCCTAGAAACCCACAAAGATTACCCAGAATTTCCCCAGGAATTCCTGAAAACCCCCATAGATTACCAAGAATCCCTTGAGAGTTCTTGGAAACCCCCATAGATTACCGAGAATCCCCCACATATTCTTGGAAACCACGAAATATTACCCGGAATCCCGAAAATTTTTCAACTTTCTACGCTATAATGATCGTTGTCTAAGAACGGTCACATCGATTCATTATGACGAGCAGGATGCTTTGTTTAAATTTCAGTGCGAAGAAGAAATGTATATATATATATATATATCGTTCTATATTATAAAAATATATCGCCGCTGCCGCCGCCACCGCTGTTTCAGAAACCAACGATTACCCAGAATCCCCCAGGAATTCCTAGAAACTCCCATAGATTACCCAGAATCCCCCAGGAATTCCTGGGAACCCCCACAGATGACTAAGAATCCCATAGAAGTTCCTGGAAACCCTCAAAGATTGCGCAAAATTTCCCAGGAATTCCTGAAAACCCCCATAGATTACCAAGAATCCCTTAGAAGTTCCTGAAAATCCCCATAGGTTACCCAGAATCTTCCGAGTTCTTCAGAGATCTTCAGAGTTCCTGGAAACTCCGATAGCTTATCAAAAATCTCTTAAGAGCTCTTGGAAACCCCCATAGATTACCCAGAATCCCGTAGGGGGTTCCTGGAAACCCCCCATAGATTACTAAGAATCCCTTAAGAGTTCCTGGAAAACCTTACAGGTTACCTGAAATCTCTTGAGAGTTCCTAAAAACCCCCATAGGTTACCAAGAATCCCAAGAAGCGTTTCTGGGCACCCCCGTAGAATTACTCGTAACTACGAGTAATTCTGGGTAACTACCCAGAATCTTTAGGAGTTCCTGGACACTCCGATAGGTTACCAAGAATCCCTTTAGAGTTCCTGGAAACCCACATACAGTCCGACCTCCCAATAAGAAACCAAAAGCCCCCAAGGGGAAGAGTTTTTCCTAGAATTCGGATACCCCCACCAGGCGCGCGCTCCGCACTCACTACCTCTGTCTGTCTCTCTCACTCTTTTCCCCATGCGATCCTCTCGATAAGAAACTCTCGAAAGAGTTCCAGTTTGTTTACATCGCCCATTCAAAAACGCACACACACACACACACTCACGCACGCACGCACACATTAAATTACACTACAATGTTAACTCTATTTTGCCCGAATAATCTCTCCCAGGCTGGTTTCTTCACCAGAGGTTCGCGCACAAAATTCTCGAGCTCGGAGCTCGAGTCGTAGTGGGGGAAGTGCTTGAGCGCGAAACTGGGGAAGGTTTCTTATTCGGAGGTCGGACTGTAGATTACCCAGAATTCCCCACGTACTCTTAGAAACCGCCATGGATTACCCAGAATCCCGTAGGAATTCCTAGACACTTGAATAGATTACCAAGAATCTCTCAGAAGTTCCTGGAGCGACCCTTCAGATTACCCAGAATCTCTTAAGAGTTCCTAGAAACCCCCATAGGTTACCGAGAATCCCTTGAGTGTTTCTGGGAACCCCCGTAGATTATCCAGAATTCCTCAGGCATTTTCCAGAGTTATTGCCACGGAAACCTCCAACAACGATAATTGCGATTATGGTTCAGTTCTGCCTCGGGAGTTTATTCCAATATACCGCGTCATTAGCAAAACTTGACGATAACATTGAAATTTTTAATTTTTCAAACAACGTCATGTACATTCAACAAAATATCCATTCATCTTACCGTTCATATGGCTGGATAATTTCGTAGATATTATCATATCCATAATAGCTGGGGTATTTACAAGCAGGACCAGAAGTTCAATATTTTATAGGAGCAGAATACCGAAATTTCTTGTATTGCAGTTATTGGATCGGAGCTGAGAGATGGTGGTCGCTTTATCGTCAATCTAATCGACGTGAGTGTCGAAGATGTTTTTTTTTTTTTTTTCTTTTCTTTTTCCATTGAAAGTACCGATGCGTTATTTTCACCGCGCTCACAATTCGAACGTTTTTTTTTTATTATTATTTTTCGCCATCCAGGCTAACAGTGTCAAAAAAATTGTGTCAAGCGCAACAGAGCTCGTCTCGCATACCGTCGATAATGCCAAGAGGCTTCTCGTTGAGACAGACTGGGCCAGTACTTTTCTAGGAATTCTCGAGTCCGAGGGTTACGCTGAGATTAAACTGCTTTATGACGAATACAAGAAATATAGTAAAGTCGGACTGTTCGCCATGATGGAGGCTCATTTGTCGTCGGAATACTACAAGAAATACAAAGACATAAGTAAGTTGTATCGAAACACGATTTATTTACGCGAAACAAAAAAAAAAAAAAAAAAAATACTATTGCAACATAGAGATCAAGGATCTATAAAAGGCATCCCCTGAAATAAAGTCAGAGGGCCTTTTGGAAGTGTATACATATGTGCCTCGCGCTGTCCCCAAAATGAATTCAGAGCAGGTTATATGGAAAAGGGGGGAGGATAGCAGAGATTAGAATCGAAAACGAATATCTCATCAAAACGTGAGATCTTTCGAAAAAGCCAACAGTGAAAAAAAAAAAAAAAAAGAAAAAACCAAAATCACTCACAGGGCGAGAGCCTATCGATTGACATTAAAAAACAAAAAAAAAACATATCATTCCAACTATCGATGCGCATATACCCAAAATATACATTGGTCTTTCAATTTATATTTCCAAAAGTGATACGTGCGACGAACAAGCCACTCTATTTTGCCATAAAACTTTACGATGCCATGAACGGATGGGGAACCGATGAGGATACCCTCATTAGAATTATCGTCGGGAGATCCGAGATCGATCTCGTTGAAATCAAAGATGCATATAAAACTCATTACGGACACTCTCTCGCCGAGGACATAAGAGTGAGTAGCGTAAAAACAGTTTTTCCTTTTTGCGGATCATTCGTAATCGGGAATTTGTATTATACGAAATAAAAGTTAAAAAAAAAAAAAAACATTCGAAATGTTTTCTTAAAAAAATGGCTGTAAAAAAAAATGGCATGAAAAAATGCTTTTTTTTTTTTCTTCAATTCCCATGCAACTTTTCATTTGACGAAATGAATTAACAATCGGATTTCCTCAAATTTGTTGTTAATGCTCCTCAAAATTGCGTTATCGTTTCGCAGGGCGACACATCCGAGGACTTCATGGTCCTACTGCTTGCTCTCTTGAGGGCTTCGTAATAATTTGCCGAACGAAAAATCCCAATGACAAACTTGTTATGACAAAATTAATCGTTCCGAAAATAAATAAACGCAAAAATGCTGAAAAATCAGGATAAATGTATTATTATTTTTCCCCCCGCACAATCTTAGATTTGGAATGATCGATTTTTGATGCGATAATCATTTATTTATTCGCATAAAGCATATATCCGAATTACTCGTACTTTTCGTCGTGAATAAAATGTTTGGTATGGATTCCATTGCGCATTGCCAAAATAATGGACAGTGGATTGTTAAATTTCATTAGTCGTGAGAAAAAAAATTGATAATTGCTCAAACTCCATTTACCCAATTACCGAAAAAAATGTGGAAATTGATCAAATTCAATTATCCGTTACGAAAATAATGGACAATGGATAGAATTTCATGGTTAATTCTCAAAATAATGGATAATGAATTTCGGTAATGCACTATCCGGATAATGCATTATTTACAACTCTGATTTGAACATCGCCTTGAACTCTCATGGCTGAATAATTTTTTTTTTTTCAACCCTTTAACAACTGAGTTTTTTTTTTTTTTTTTTTTTGGAGCGTTTGGCAAAGTTGATACACGGTGAATCGGGAATTCATGAGTAGCCGATGTGAGAAAAAAAATTATTCCACAATTTTCCTATCCTCGGAAACTACCCCCAAATGAGAAAACTACCCCCAATCGCTTGAAAATATCTTAATTTCATTTTCCATCGTTCATTCCTGCCAGAAATTGAGGAAAAGTCATTCCAAAACAGGTAGTGGAATTCTGAAGAACTTCCGGATCAATCGAACCCCATGAACTAGCCCCGCAATTGAGAAAAATTCACCCCCCCCCCCCCCCCAATGGACGAAATGTTATCATCTCATTTTCCGTTATTTTATCCTGATCCGAATCGAAATACTATGAGTGTTCCAGAACGCATGAGCCTAGTCCGAAGGACTCACGGATAATTCCAACCCTTATGAACGACCCTTCCCTGGTAGATTGTATGACTCACTAGAAACCGTAAAAAGGACCGGTCATCGATGGTTCTTTTTGGACAAAAAATCACCGACCAATAACCTAAAAAAGAACCGTTCGTAATATTTCGCGAGCACCTAAAAAACTACGAGCAACCACCAAAAGAACCGTATTAGTACGGTTCTTTTTTTCGGGTTTGCAACCGACAATATGACCATAAAACGAACCGTACTGAATAAACGAAACAAAAACACTGTATTTTGTAGTGTCAACGCCAGCCAGGATCGAGGCAGTCCAAATCACAGCAGAATGAAATTTTTATAATAAAGGGAATTTTAATAATAAAGGGAATCAACTGACAGGGAGAGAAGGAGCATACGAAATGTTGTAATAAATTTTTTTACATAAAATAAAACCTTAATAAAACCATAAAAAGGACCGAACTGGTAAAAACCGTACTAAGAACCAAAAACCAGTAGGAACGATCGTACGAAGGACCGTCTACAGATTCATAAAAATAGACGGTTCTTTTGAAGGTTTTTCCACAGTTCTTTTTTGTCCAAAAAGAACCGTCCTTTTGACGGTTATTTGTTCAGTTGCTTGTTGAGTTCGGCAATCTACTAGGGTTCGGTTGGGAAAAATTCACCCGCAACGCATAAAACGTTATTACTCATTTCCTATTATATTTAATCCTAATCCAAATCGGAATATGAGTATCCTACGTGAATATATTCTGAGGAACTTACGGATCATTTCAACCCTCATGAACTACCCCTTAATTGAGAAAATATCGCCCTCAATGCAGGAACCTGCCCCTTGAATAATTGAAGAGTTGATACACATTGGACGGGCACCATCTCTTTCACAACTTCTAGGGGTAGTTTTCGATATTTTGTTACTTTTTTTGGGGTAGTCTTCGATTCAGATATGCTTGCTACAAATTTTTTCATGTATTTTCAAAAATTAATATGAACTGGACATCAATGAAAAGTGCAGTTTCAGGCGCATCATCACTGCTAGGGGTGGTTTTTTGATGTTTTGTTAATGTTAGGGGTAGTTTTTGTTTCGGATATTCTTGCTACAAATTTTGCATGTATTTTCAAAAATTTATGTGAACTGGACATTAATGAAAAGTGCATTTTCAGGCGCATCACCATTGCTAAGGGTGGTTTTTTGATGTTTTGTTAATGTTAGGAGTAGTTTTTGAATCGGATATTCTTGCTACAAATTTTTCATGTATTTTCAAAAATTTATATGAACTGGACATCAATGAAAAGTGCATTTTCAGGCGCATCATCACTGCTAGGGGTGGTTTTTTTGATTTTTTGTTAATGTTAGGGGTAGTTTTTGATTCGGATATTCTTGCTACAAATTTTGCAAGTATTTTCAAAAATTTATATGAACTGGACATTAATGAAAAGTGCATTTTCAGGCGCATCACCATTGCTACGGGTGGTTTTTTGATGTTTTGTTAATGTTAGGGGTAGTTTTTGAATCGGATATTCTTGCTACAAATTTTTCATGTATTTTCAAAAATTTATATGAACTGGACATCAATGAAAAGTGCATTTTCAGGCGCATCACCACTGCTAGGGGTGATTTTTTTATGTTTTGTTAATTTTAGGGGTAGTTTTTGTTTCGGATATTCTTGCTACAAATTTTGCATGTATTTTCAAAAATTTATATGAACTGGACATCAATAAAAGTGCATTATTGGGCGTATCACCATTTCTAGGGGTGGTTATCGATATTTTATTACTGTCAGGGGTGGTTTTTGGTCCGGATCTTTTTGCTACAAATTTTCGATTTTATTTTAAAGCACATCTCTAAAAAAAATTTTTGCCTCAAAGTTATGCTCGTTTCTCATTTTTTTCGCGATTTTCGCCCTTTTGAACAGGGTGTGTAAAACTGAAGGGACGCAGCCCTTGCGTTCGCCGAATTTTTCATGAATAGATGCATCCTTCGTCTTCAAAATGCGACCTTAACGATGTCGATATCGTCGTTTTTCTGGAAGTTACGATTTTTAAAATTAGGTGGAACGTATGTGTCCCACCAGCCGTTAAAGGGTTAAACAGTCACAGTCAATCGGACCACGGAGTACTCCGTGAATCGGACCAATGATTTTTCTAAAGATTTTGTGCCAGAAAGTTATGCGAGTCGTTATTATGCATTTATTTTTTTATTTTTTTATTTTTTTTTTTTTTTAGTGCTCAAGATTATAAATTTTTATTTCTGATCGTTAAATGAAATGGATGCTCGTGTTTTCAAGGTCATTGATAAAAAAAATAATAATAATAATAATCGAACCGAATGTGTGTCTCCGCCAAGTTTGAGCACGTATATTGTCAATATTTTCTTTATTTCTGTCAAATAACTCGTAGGACGTGAAGTAGTATTAAAATTGCAAATTTTCGTACTTCAAAATTTATTTAAGCTCATTTTATCCATTAAAAAAACAAAACAAAACAATTAATCTGGCTTATAATTTTTCGAGCGATAATAAAGATAGATATGAAAGAAAAAAATTTAATAAAAAAAAATTTAATTAAATGTTTAATTAATAATAATAATGCTGTTATTATTATTGATGTTAATATTATTAAAATTCATAATTAATTGCAAATTTTCCCATTTTAAAATGTTCAAATCAGTACATAATTTTTTTTTTTTTTTCTGTTTTAAACCGTTAGAACGATAAAAAAAGCATGAAATTTTATTGTTTTTTTTTTTTGTTATCAAAACGTCGTGCTGTAGATAACCGGACTAATCTGTACTTACGATGACTCTCGATGACTTTCATAAATAGAGCAAGCAATTTCGAAATTTTGTACAACTTGTAAAAAAGTCTTCGAGTTTAGTGCAAGAAAAAAAAAAACGACGTTCTCACGAACGATGGCTCGTCCGTTAACATGTTACGTCCCGAGAGCGTCGGTAGAGCAGAAACTCTTGTAACCCGCAATACGCGAGTTCGACGAGTCTGATAGGAGCGGTTTCTGCTTTTTCCCTACTCGATACCGGAACCAATAGTATATAAATGTTTTTGGGTATTTCAGCGACCACTACGCGTGGCTGATTTGCCGGAAAAAAGATGTGGATGATTGCGAAGATTTGTTGATTAAACAGATGAACGTTTTTTATTCAGTTTATAATTGTCGATGATCTTGGTTGGTAAGACCAACATATTTGAATGTGAATACAGAATGTTTGATACACTTGATATTTTCGGATAACAGACACTGGAATCGCGCGCACGAAGTTTAATTAAATTGAGCGCGATTCGAACGAACTTATGAGTTTCGTGTTTTACTCTGGATTTCGAATTTAGACTGTTCGTATGATGCAAAGATAGAATTGCAGTCAAATGGTAAAAATCAAATGTCGATGAATTGAAGTCGAATGGTAAAAGTTTAGTGTAGGTCGATGGGTAAAAATTAAGTGCCTATTTTTTGGAGAGTTCGGTTTTTTATAACCTTGGCGAATGGAGTTTAGGGAGATGGAAAATTTGAGTTTGGTAGGAGAGATTTGTTCTCGTTGGTCCAAGTGGAGCAAAGGAGGAGTCAAGCTGATGCCGCGTGGGCGTACTTAAGGGCGGGTTTTTTATCCCTAAAAAGTTTGGTGATCGTTGCGAGTTTCCTGTGTCTGTTTTACATATATTTTCTTATAGATAAACATGCCGGCGTTTTCCTCGGAAGAGGGAAACGTTTTTTCAGTTGCAAGATAAAGAATATTCGATTATAATATGAGTGTCGCCGTTTTCTTCTGGCGAGAGACGCGTGCACGTGGGAAAGCAAATAATCTCGAGAAATGCGGGGTTTTCGCTTGTATGTTTGAGATATAATTTTATGACAGGATGTGTCCGCTTTCCTCGGGAAAGGACCGTGTGCTGATCAAATGTTTACGAAGATATTAGTTTTGGTGCATTTGGGGACCAAATGTATTAACTGAGTTGGATTATTTAGTTTAGATATTGGGTGGTCTTGAGATTCTGTTCTCGTCTAGTTTTGAATATAAATATGTGTTATTTACGTGGTTCTTCCGGTCCTCCCGAGATTGATTGTACAAGAAATGATTATTCGATGAGATCTATTTTATCGGTTACCGTATATTCTAATGTCATTAATTTCAGGTCGGTATTTGAAAGGGTGTAATAAAGAGGGAGACTCTGATCGAAAAAATATGCCGGTGGGGATGTAACACTTCCCCCCTTGAAAGATTCGAGCGCCCACGCTCGATTTCGATTAAATGATATACCGACGTGAAATTTCGAATTGGATTAATTAAAATCTAATACAAATTTTACGCTACTGAAAATATATATAAAAAAACGTTATATATAGCAAGAATTTTATTATCGCGTTACATATGCGAAAGTTTTGTTTCTTTTTTTTTTGTGTATAAAAAAGGTATGTAATTACTAGGTTTCTTATAATTGTCTTCAATTTTGATGAGAAAAAAAAAGATCGAAAAAAAAAAATTATAAACGTTATTATGTAATTTTTCTTATTTGATAGTCTTAATGTTAATTGTATGATATATTTTTATTGTAACTAACGTTATTTAAATTTAATATAATAGTATTTTAGGATTTGTTCGGCCTGTTCGATGGTACACCTACCGGTTTCGTATATTCTTTCTGGAGAGGGAAATTTGCGGCGTTCGACGTTTTTTGTTTTGCATTCTAATGTGCCAATTTCGCGCGGTCGCAATGGACTATCTTCCGTTTGTTCTTTCCAAGTTCTATTTCAATATCGTTTCTATCTGGAAAAATTTCCGTAATTTTGTAAGGACCTTTATAATTGTCATCTAATTTTCCCACTTTTTGGTTTTTTACTAAGTAAATATCCTGTCCTACTTGGAATTTGACCGGATGAATTTTCCTATCATAATATTGTTTTGATTTTGATTTTGCTTTTTCCAAATTTAATCTTGCTGTGTTCCTTAATTCTATCATTTTTGCTAGTAAGTTTTTTACATATTCGTCGTACGTAGGGATTTCGTCCATGTCCGGGAATTCGGATGGCATGCGTGCTGTGTGACCGAAAATAAGCTCATACGGGCTAAATTTTGTACCTTCGTGTACGCTCGTGTTGTATGCCATAGCTGCTGGTTGTAACCATCTATCCCAATCTTTGTTTGTAACGTAATGTTTCAGATAATCGACTAATACTTGATGACTTCTTTCTAATGAACCATTTGATTGAGGGTGAAAAGCTGTTGTTTTAATTTGGTGTATTTTGAATATTTTCGCTACCCTTTTCATTACTTGACCTATAAATGCTGAACCTTGGTCTGTTAGTATTACTTTTGGACAACCGAATATGCAAATGAAACGATCAATTAACGCTTCTGCTATGTGTTCCGCTGTGGCGAGTTTTAGAGGTACTGCAAGGATAAATTTTGATAAATCGTCTTGCATCGTTAAAACGTACTTGTATCCATTCTTTGATATTTCGAAAGGTCCAACGATATCGAGGGCCAATTTATCGAACACGTTCGCAGATGTGTCTGTTATTACCATAGGTTGTTTTGTTTTTATTCTGACGAGTTTTTTCTTTTGGCAACTGACGCATTTTCTTATGAAGTCCTCTACCTGTTTTTTCATGTTGTCCCAAAAATATAATTCTCTTATTCTATTGTAAGTTTTGGTAATCCCTTTATGACCTGCTAAGGGTGAGCTGTGGTTTTCTTCTATAATTTTCTGTCTCAGTTCCACTGGTGGCACTGTGATTTTCCCTTTGCATACTGTTATCATTATCGGTGTATTAGAAAATGTCGTGCGGATGATATTTTTTATGTTAGCCCATGCCAGTTCGTTTATCCCGCTTTTACTTTGGGATATGCTTGCGGAGTGTAGGTTATTTTCTAGCATGATTTTCCTCAGGTTTTTAAAAGCTCTCTTAAAGTTTGCTTCATGTAGGTTATTCCCTTTATGTTCCCTGATTGTTAATGCAAACACGGTTTTTCTGGATGTTCCCGTCTTTATCGCCTGTCCAAGTGTGAGTTTGTTGGGTGGTTTGATATCTTTTAATGTGTATTTTTCCTCTATAGATTTTCCTATTTCACCTACTACAGTGCCGTCTGCGTTAATAAAACATATGTAATTGTCTTTTCTCATTTCCAAACAGTCCTTGGTTTCTTTGATGTTGCTGGTTACTGTTATATGTTCATTATCATGCGTTAAATTAATATCGTTTATAATTGTTGTCTCGTTTATGTCTTTATCTGTTGAATTTCTGTTAATTTCGTCACTGCTACTGTCGGTTTCAGTGTTGTTTTGATCTGAACTTGATGTATCTTTTACGCTATTAGGCGTCGGCATGGAAAAGTTATTGATCGTCATGTTGTTTTGTACTTCGTTCTGTGTATCGTTGAAAGTAGCAAGGTTGTTTGTCAAAGTCAAGTTTTGTGTCTCACTTTGTGGTATTTCTTCTATGTCTTCAAGGGTTGGGGTGGGGGCTGTGGCGCGTGCCACTATTTTCCCCGGCGCCCGCGGTCGGTTTAGGTCTGTGTCTTTGTCTTTTCTCGTTTTCTTTTCTTTTTCTGTGATTTTAATTCTTCCTCCCGCGTGTGTACCTGCTCCGTCTGTGCAGCACGCGCAGGTAGTCGGTTTGCGCTGTCGCGTGGATTGTCGTACTGTTTGTGTCTGTGTGAACGTGGTTCCTTTCTTGTTGTCTTTGCCGTATGTGTGTAGGTTCGTCTGTAGAGTTTGTGTTGGTCTATCTGTGTCGGGTGAATTGTCGCTCAACGGCGGTACGTCTGTTGGTTGTATACCCGACATATTTTCGAAGTCTTCGTTTACCGTATCATTGAACAGCTTTGTGGACGATTGAATACCATGGATTTGTGCTTGTGTCTCAATTATTTGCGGGCCTTCGTCCCCTGATGTGTGTATCATTTGACCTAAATCTGTTTTATCTAATTCCATGTCCACTACTTCTATATTATCTTGGTTCAGTATCTCTTTTGCTCCTGTACCTAATTGGTTAGCGTCATTGATTCTATTTCTCGACTCGTTTATATTTTGTTTCTTATATACTCGTGCTGTTGGAGATAAGGTGAGATTCGCTAATGCCAAGTCTCTTTTCTTAGTTAAATCGATTGCTAAGAGTCTTTGAAAATTATCTTTTTGTCTTGTTCTTTGCGAGCGCGGAGTCCGACAATTGTCAGACGGAAGCGAAATTCCTCTATATTTCGATATTTCCTGACTTTCCGAAATTTCTTTCTTTCCCAAAATTTTTCGATTTTCCAAAACTTCTCTATTTTCCAAAATTTTCTGTTCTAAAATTTTCTGCTTTTCCAGGGTTTTCTGACTTTCCGACATTTTTTCTTTCAAAATATTCTGTTTTTCTAAGAGTCTATGTTTTCCCACGATTTCCTGTTCGAAAATGTTCTGTTCCTCCAAAAGTTTCTGATTTTCCAAAATTTTCTGTTCCAAAATATTCCGTTTCTCCAAAAGTTTCTGATTTTCCAAAATTTTCTGTTCCAAAATGTTCTGTTTTTCCAAAATTTTCTGATTATTCTCGATTTCTTGTTCCCTAATTTTCTGTTCCTTCAAAATTTTCTGATTTTCCTCAATATTCTGTTCATTAATTTTCTGATTATCCTCAATTTTCTGTTCCTTAATTTTCTGATTTTCTCCGATTTTCTGTTCCTTAATTTTCTGCTCCTCCGAAATTTTCTGACTTTCCCCAATTTTCTGTTCATTAATTTTCTGCTTTTCCGAAATTTTCTCATTTTCCCCAATTTTCTGCTCCTCTAAAATTTTCTGACTTTCCCCAATGTTCTGTTCATTAATTTTCTGCTCTTCCGAAATTTTCTCATTTTCCCCAATTTTCTGCTCTAAAATTTTCTGACTTTCCCCAATTTTCTGCTCTAAAATTTTCTGCTCTTCCGAAATTTTCTCATTTTCCCCAATTTTCTGCTCTAAAATTTTCTGATTATCCTCAATTTTCTGTTCCTTAATTTTCTTATTTTCCCCAATTTTCTGTTCCTCTAAAATTTTCTGATTATCCTTAATTTTCTTATTTTCCCCAATTTTCTGTTCCTCTAAAATTTTCTGACTTTCCCCAATTTTTTGTTCTTCAATTTTCTGCTCCTTTGGAATCGTCTCATTTTCCCCAACTTCTTGTTTCTTTAGAGTTTCATCTTTTTCTAAAGTTTTTTCGCTTGGTAAAATTTTGTCACCTCGTACTGGTGAGGAAGGATGTTTACTTAGGAAGGGTATCTTCGGAGAGGTGTGGTTGCGGCCGCTAGATTTATGTTTCCTGAACACCTTCCTTTTCCCATCGCCTACAAATTCCGTCGTCTCATTCGAGTTTTCGTACAATCTTTTTAAAGCCATGCGTCGATCGTCAGGTTGATCAGACCTATCGTCTCCGCTTTGATTACTTTTTATTTGATTTTCCGATATTGAATTTTGGTTTGCGCGTGGTTTTTGCGTGTTTCCCGCGTTAACAGGCCTAAATTCAATTTTCCTCTTTTGATCGGCTGATGGGGCAAATCCCAATAAATCTTCCTCTGAAGTGTCTGATTTTGATTTTATTTCCCGATATTTCATTGGCGTGAAGCCTTTAAAGTCCTCCGAAGAGTCTGATGATTTAGCGATTTTTATTTTGTTTTTAGTACTTCCCATTGAATCGTCTGAGTTTGATTTAGTTTCGCGACATTTCATTGGCGTGAAGCCTTTAAAATCCTCCGAAGAGTCTGATGATTTAGTGATTTTTATTTTGTTTTTAGTACTTCCCATTGAATCGTCTGAGTTTGATTTAGTTTCGCGACATTTCATTGGCGTGAAGCCTTTAAAATCCTCCGAAGAGTTTGATGATTTAACGAATTCTGTTTTGCTTTTTCTCTTTTCCTCTGAACTACCTGTCTTTCTTTTATTGCTCTCCTCCTCGCTATCCTCGACGCTTGCGTCTGAGTCTGTCGTGGGTTTTGAACCCCTGGTTTGTTTCGCTTCGGGTTTTTCCGAGTCTGAGGATGAGCGGAGACGAGCTACCCCCGGCCGAATTATCGGCCCTCCTAAGTCTGGATTCGTACGCCATTTAAATTTTATTGGAAACGCTATTTTTCTTTCTATTGGGTTTCGCGATAAAGCGTCTGCGTTTGTGTTTTGTTTGCCTGCTTTATATTGAATGTCGAATTCAAACTCTTTTAGCCGTTCCCTCCACCTCATCACGCGTGAAGTAGGGTCGTTCATCGAATTTACCCATACCAGTGGTCTGTGGTCGGTTAGTAGGGTGAATGGTCTACCGTAAAGATACTGTCTGAAAGTTTTTAATGCGAATACTGTTGCTACCATTTCTTTCTCTGTAGTTGAGTAATTTTTCTCGTGTTTGTTAAGGACTCTAGATGCGTATACAATTGGAAGGTCTTCTCCGATTTTTCCCTGCGATAACACGGCGCCTACGGCAAAGCCTGAAGCGTCCGTTGTCACGACAAAAGGTCTCTCAAAATTTGGATATTGTAATATTGGAGATTCACATAGTTTGTCTCTCAATGTTTCGAAAGCTAATTGATGCTGTGAATGCCATTCAAAATTTACGTTTTTACTCGTGAGATCAGAAAGTGGTTTGGCAATTTTTGCGAAATCTTTTATGAAACGCCTGTAGTATCCTGCGAGACCGAGAAATTCTTTGATATTTTTCTGATTTTTTGGAATTGGAAATTTTTTTACTGCTTCTATTTTTGCTGGATCGGGTTTTACCCCTTCCTCTGAAATAAGATGACCTAAATATTTAACTTCCGTACGAAGGAATTCGCATTTATCAGGTTGGAGTGTCAAATTTGCTCCTCTCAATCGGTCTGCGAGTTGTTTGAATTTTATCGCGTGTTCTTCTAAGGATCGTGCATAAATTACTATATCGTCCAGGTATACGAATAAGTCTGTACCCTGTAATCCTCGAAGTACGATATCCATCAATCGTTGAAAAGATGCTGGCGCGTTTTTTAATCCAAATGGCATTCTTTTGAATTGGTAATGGCCATGAGGTGTCGTAAATGCCGTCTTTTCTTTATCTTTTGAGTGCATTTTAATTTGGTGAAAACCTGAAGCTAAATCGAATGTTGAAAAATATTTTGCACCACCGAGTTGGTCTAGAATGTCTGTAATTAATGGTAAAGGATATCCGTCTTTAATTGTCTTTTCGTTTAATTTTCTGTAATCAATTACTAACCTCCAACGTTTATTGCCCTTTGAATCGGCTTTCTTTGGTACGATCCAAAGTGGAGAATTATATGGTGATTTTGATGGTTCTATAATTTCGGTATCCAAGAGTTCAGTTATTTGTTTTTCGATTTCTAATTTTTGAAAAGGCGGGTATCTGTACTGGCGGGTGTTTACAGGTACATCGTCTACCGTTGGGATTTTATGAATTGAAGCATTAGTAGCGCGCAAAGGTTCTCCTTTGACGTGGAAAAGGTCGGCGTACTCGTCTACAAGAGCGTGTATCGCACGATTCTCTTCCGGATTTAAGTGGTCGAGGCGTAACAAGTTAAGCACGTTGCTGACACGGTCCGTCGTCCCTCGCGTCCGAAGGTTGTCGGCGTGATCAGTCGTCTCGTTCTGTGTACTCTCCTCGTCCCCGTCCTCACTCATTTCAAATGGGTATAGAGGCACTACGGGCACCACCACTCTTACGTCCTTGTCTAGGGTATTGATTGCGTAAAGATATGCTATACCTTTATCGTTCGTCACCAAAGCTTCTCCTGCATAAATACCTTCCGGCATTTCTGTACGCGGTACATAGCCTTCTTTAATTTTATCATTTTTTATTCGAATGAACATCAATGTTTTTTGTCTTGCAGGTAGTAAAATGCTTTCTTGGTCTGAAAAGGGGTAATCGATTCCGTTGATCGTTACACATTTTGTTTCGTAATCTATTTTGCCTCCATGCTCGTGCATAAATTCCGAACCAATTATTCCCGCGTAATTTAAAGGAAAGTCTTCTGGTATGATATTGAATTTTCCGATCAAATCATTGATATAAATTTCTGTTTGTCCCAGCGTTAAAGGTTTGTCGTTTTTTGAAACACCGTTTAATTCGTAAATTATTGACCTATTGATTCGGTTTGGATTTTTAATTTCGTTAATTTTTATTAAATTTAATTGTGACCCTGAATCAATTAGGAATTTCGTTTCCCGGTGCCCAAATTCTTTTGATTTTATCGTTACGCATGGTGAGTTATAATTTTGAAAGACATTATTTATATTACACTCTGCTGACAAAATTTTTAATTCCTGATTTACTGCTTTCGGGTCTCGGCAAGCTGGGGCATTGCATGCGTATTCCCCGCGCCGGTGGTATCCCGACGGGGGATTTGCTCGTTTCCCGCCTGGGGGAGAGGAGCGCCGATCCCTTGATTCTGTATGTATCGCTTCGCTTCATTAAAAATTCTCTTCCTGCAATCGCGTACTTCGTGACCTCTTTTCTTGCAATAATTGCATTCTAGCGTATTTGGGGCATTTGTTTGGAAAGTATTCGTGTTGCCAAAATTGTTGGGCTGTCTGTTTTGTGTGAACGGGGTATAATTGCCCGTCGGAGCGTTTGCTCGGAAAAAACATTCGTCGAAGTTGTGATTGTTTCTTTTGCAATAGCCGCAAAATTTAGCGATCTGTGCTACTTGAGGCGCTGGATTTATAAAGTTTGTACGTTGTGCGAAATTGTCGTTTGGTCTTTGATTACCGAAGTTTCGTCTGTATGGGGTTGGTGCGTTGTATCCCTGAGTAAAATCTGTGGGTGGTACGAAGATGTTGTTTGGTTTTCGATTTGCAAAATTTTGTTCGTAGAGGTTTCGCGTATTATCTCGCGGTGTGAAATTACTGTTTGACTTTTGGTTCTCAAGATTTTGCTTATGACGAATTTGTACGTCGTTTCCCTGAATGGGCAGACATGTTTTACCTTGACGATTTTTGATGAAGTTCGGGAATTTCTTACATAAATCTTCCACTCGTTTCGCCTCTTCTGTTGCTGCTTGGAGTGTTTCGAATGTGTGCGTGTTTAGTTGTCTAATTATGTGTGTTGGGAGACCTGATACAAAAGCGTCAATTGCTTGACGCGTGGCCTGTTCGACCTCTGCTTGTTTGTTTGCTACCATTGCGCTCGTATTAATTCCGTCTATGTATTCTTGCAAAAGTTCTGATACTCTGTAACTGAAATCTATAACTTCTTCGTCTGATTTTTGCTCTAATTCTCCGAAATCTTTGCTCATTCCTGATAATAATTTTGTTCTCGCGAAATGTAAATGTAGAAAATTGGATAATTCATCGACCGTTCTCAGAGACGCTTTGGTTGCTCGTCGCAATGCTTCGCCTTTGCATTTTCCTACTAATTGATGAACTACGAATTTTTCGTCCGCGTCTTGCAAAATTTCTCGTGCCTCTCTGCACATTGTAGTAAATGAATATACTGAAATACCATCTGGTTTACCATCGAACTCAGGCATTGATCTTACATATTCTTTAAAATCATAACGCGATTGTGAATTATTTGGATATGCGTTTCCGCGAAGAGTCGGGTCGATGACCATATTACTGTTATCATTTGCCATTTGTGAATATAAAATTTCGACTTACGTTACGGTGAAAAATTGATAGGAAATACAGATATTTTCGATCGTAGACGTTGTTGACTCGTTGCCGGTACCTGCTGCTTACGGAGATGCGCTGTCGAGATACGCGCTGGTGAGCACGCTGTTAGAAGTTCTCGGTGTCGTGTTGTCCCTGATGACGATTAAGGCTCCGGTGACGATGATCGATGACGCGCGAATTTTATGTGGATTTTTTTTCCTTTTTTTTTTTTCTTCACACTTCCGTTTTTTCACAGAAGAAAACAAATAATTTTGCGATTTTCGGTATTAATGTTTTTGTTTATAATATTTTTGTTCCACACGCGACAAAAAAAAATTTGATTGTCGGCGTTAATGTCTTGTTTATGGTATTTTCCACAAACAAAAAAAGATTTTGCGACTTTCGATGTTATTTTAACACACGTGAAAAAATTATTTTGAGATTTTCGATGTTAATGTTTTTTTCTTTTTTTTTCTACAATGTTTTTTTTTTTTTTTCCACACACGAAAAAAGGTATTGTGCACTTTTCGAAATTGTGTTTTTGTTTATGATTTTTTTTTTCACTGATTTCTTCCGCACAAATCACGCTGACATCCCACCGCTGCCACCAAAATTTATTATACTAATAGATGTTACGTCCCGAGAGCGTCGGTAGAGCAGAAACTCTTGTAACCCGCAATACGCGAGTTCGACGAGTCTGATAGGAGCGGTTTCTGCTTTTTCCCTACTCGATACCGGAACCAATAGTATATAAATGTTTTTGGGTATTTCAGCGACCACTACGCGTGGCTGATTTGCCGGAAAAAAGATGTGGATGATTGCGAAGATTTGTTGATTAAACAGATGAACGTTTTTTATTCAGTTTATAATTGTCGATGATCTTGGTTGGTAAGACCAACATATTTGAATGTGAATACAGAATGTTTGATACACTTGATATTTTCGGATAACAGACACTGGAATCGCGCGCACGAAGTTTAATTAAATTGAGCGCGATTCGAACGAACTTATGAGTTTCGTGTTTTACTCTGGATTTCGAATTTAGACTGTTCGTATGATGCAAAGATAGAATTGCAGTCAAATGGTAAAAATCAAATGTCGATGAATTGAAGTCGAATGGTAAAAGTTTAGTGTAGGTCGATGGGTAAAAATTAAGTGCCTATTTTTTGGAGAGTTCGGTTTTTTATAACCTTGGCGAATGGAGTTTAGGGAGATGGAAAATTTGAGTTTGGTAGGAGAGATTTGTTCTCGTTGGTCCAAGTGGAGCAAAGGAGGAGTCAAGCTGATGCCGCGTGGGCGTACTTAAGGGCGGGTTTTTTATCCCTAAAAAGTTTGGTGATCGTTGCGAGTTTCCTGTGTCTGTTTTACATATATTTTCTTATAGATAAACATGCCGGCGTTTTCCTCGGAAGAGGGAAACGTTTTTTCAGTTGCAAGATAAAGAATATTCGATTATAATATGAGTGTCGCCGTTTTCTTCTGGCGAGAGACGCGTGCACGTGGGAAAGCAAATAATCTCGAGAAATGCGGGGTTTTCGCTTGTATGTTTGAGATATAATTTTATGACAGGATGTGTCCGCTTTCCTCGGGAAAGGACCGTGTGCTGATCAAATGTTTACGAAGATATTAGTTTTGGTGCATTTGGGGACCAAATGTATTAACTGAGTTGGATTATTTAGTTTAGATATTGGGTGGTCTTGAGATTCTGTTCTCGTCTAGTTTTGAATATAAATATGTGTTATTTACGTGGTTCTTCCGGTCCTCCCGAGATTGATTGTACAAGAAATGATTATTCGATGAGATCTATTTTATCGGTTACCGTATATTCTAATGTCATTAATTTCAGGTCGGTATTTGAAAGGGTGTAATAAAGAGGGAGACTCTGATCGAAAAAATATGCCAGTGGGGATGTAACAAACATTCGAACTGATTCTCGCAATTCTTGGTAAATAAAAAAACGAAAACTAGCGTTATTTTTTCCTATAAAAATTAAAGTGCAATTCAAAGCACTTAGAATTAGTTTTTTTTTTTTTTCGCTAGCATTCGCAATGAATATCAAATTGATAATCGTATTTTCGTTTTTTAGCAACATCCGTTATGGTACGTATATAATTAAATATAAAAAAATTGTCTTTTCGTTGTATACGATTCATCGGATAAGAACTGCAATAAATTAAATAAGGTTAAATAGCAATAATAGTAATGATGATAATAATGATTCAAGTATTGCTATTATAATGATATTAATTTAATCCTTTTTTTTTTTTTTTACATTCATTAATATTAATTTTTTGTACAATTAATTATAGTGTACATCGACTATCGTTTCGGCTATTAATTATGATCCTGAAATCGATACTAGATCATTATACTCGGCATTGCAAAATGATGATTATTACAAAATGCATGAAGGAATTATCGATCATTTTGTCCGTAATAAGACGCGTGATCAGCGTTTCGGGATAATGAAATTCTACATGGCGATTTACGATAAAAATTTAACCCACGAGCTCGAAAAACGTACCAGTGGAGAATTCCAGGATGCAATTTTAGCATTGACGAAGACATTGCCACAATTGCATGCGGATACATTGTGGTATATCAGGTATAAGACCAAATATTATTATGATCCATTGACGTATATCAAATATCTGGAACCTCTCGTCGAAGATGGCCTCGAAGCTATATCCGTTGAGCTGAAACTAAGTGAGTTTTATATTTTTTTTGCACCGTCGAATCGAAAAGTGCGATATAAAGTTAACGCAGCGTCGACAAGCTTGTTTTACTTGAAATTCACCGTGTGTATTTTTTTACACAGCACCGCGGTGTATGCATTGTAATTTTATTGAAAGCTTTTGAACAGCGTGTAACGTAAGTTTTAGCGCAGTGGCCGGTAGCTAATTTTACTTAAAAATAATCATTTACTTTCCAATGCGCTGTCTTGGAAGTTTCATCAAGAGCTTGAAACATTGTGCTATATTTGAGCCAGTAACTGTACAAGCTTATTTCACTTGATAATGAGCATGAACGTTGACACACTGCGTTGTTGTATTCATAATTTTCGTTAAAAGCTTGAAAAGTGTGAAATTTAAGTTGGCGCAGTGTCACCGTAAGCTTGTTGCGCTTGAAAATTGTGGAATATAATTTGGCGCAGTGATATTTCTATTGTACTTATCAAAAATATAAAAATACTTATCGAGCATTTCTGTTGTACTTATAACTGCGACCATACTATTTTTATTTCGCGCCGGTTCATGCTTTTGCATAATACAAGATAGCCGCGGTATCTACAAGCTTATCTCACTCGAAATATTCACCATGTATTTTTATACTGCGCTGCCGCAAACTTTTATAAAAAGTTTGTACAGCGTGTAATATAAGTATTAGGGTGTGGTCCTCTTATTTAGGACTCGGACGAATCTTATATTATAAACAATGATGACAATTGTACTGTATATTTATGTTCTTTCATCACACTAAAGTAACCGAAAAGTGCAAAAAACCGGATCTGAATACGTTAAAAAGTAAATAAATTTTAAAAAATCGAGAAAAACGAGGTGACAACGTGGGTTAACACCGTGTTTCAAAGTTAAAGGGTGTGCAGCAATTTGTCTAAATTGATCCGTATGATAATGTGATTTTTTTTTTCATACAGTAGCACCAATGAAAGATGAAAATCTCGTAGTTACAGATTAAAAAAAAAATTATTACTCTTAGAATAAAACATATCCTGAGAATTTGGCCGAAACACGTGTATTTCAAATCGGGAAATTCACCCTCTCGGTTGCGAGAGGGGTTAGAGTTCTAGATAAAAATCTGAAAAAATCAGGATATTTTTTTTTTTTAATCATTATCGGAGCCGATTTGGGGGGCGTTTGATTAAAAATTCGTCCGAGCCCTAAATAAGGACCACCCTAATAAGTATATAGGGCATTGGCTACAAGCTTACTTTACTTTAACCCGTAAACGCCACACTAGTGCAAATTTGCACCACCTAAAATTTCTTTTTTGTGAATTTCTGAACATTTTTGTTCCGATTTTGTTGTATTTTCACTGAATGAATAATATTTACCGCATTTGAAATTATGACCTTCGGATTCCTGAGAAACTATTACCCCAAAAAACACTGGTTATCGAATAGTTTTAGATTATTTATACGAGAGTTATCGTACATTGAAAATGCAAAATCCCAAATCGCACTAGTGTGGCATGTATGTATGCTCAATAGAGGTGTGGTTTTTACGGGTTAAAACGAGCACGAAATTTGATACTGTGCTGGCTCATTTTATCATTACCGGTATTCACTATTACAGCACTGAGGTTTCACACAAGTCTAGCGGAGATTGAATCTGAATAAAGTTATTGTTAAATGATTTTTTAATTAATTTTGAATAAAATTAATTAAATTCTCCTGCTACAAATAAATTCCAGTTCTACAAATATATCGGGCTATATAAATGCTGCTGTATCCTCTATAATCGACTATGAATAAGCAAACATATTCCGTTGATCATTATGCACATTAATAACATAATGCACATATTGTAGGACATGGACAGACACTGAAGGAATTAATATATAGCCTGGGATGGCCGACGGATGAGGAGACTCTCAGGTACTATGGATGGGATCTTCTACGGGGTATATTAGAGGCAAGTGTCATCCATTTTTTTTTATACGCTTCCATTGAAATTACTAATAAATTCGAAATTTTTCCATCTATATTCTGACTTCGAATGTTTCTAATATACAAAATGTAACATCCCAGGAGATCAGAGACAAAGATACCCAGGTAAATGAGGAAGAAGCCACCTATCACCGCTCTTGCTCGCATTAAAATAGAGCAGGAGGAAAACATGTTTCTGCTGAACCTTGCGCCTATTCTTACGACGAAAAGTTATCCTCAACTTCGAAGGATCATTACGGTATATCAGCAAAAGGACTATCATAAGAGAACCCTCATCGAAAGGATGAAATCAATCTTGTCGACTAAGGATTACGAAAAATATAAAATTTTCGGTAAGATTACGAAACATGATGTGTGAATGATCGTCAAAAATACACCTTGGACTGAAAATAAAAGAATTGTGTAAATTTAGTTGAAGAAGAGAAAACTTTTTTTTTTTAATTCATTAACTTTTCATCGATTCGTATGAATCTTGAGCGGGGAAAGCCAAAGAAAAAAAATCAATGACAAACATATCGCAAGCATATAAATATTTATACATCTGTCTATCAATGTTTATCGATATAAATTATAATTTAGGTTCATTTTTTTTTTTTTTTTTTTTCAAAGTGTACTGTGCAATTTACAAGAGTGCATTCTTCGCCGAGAGACTGAAGTGGTCCATGGAAGGGTCAGGAACCGCAGAGTGGCTTCTCGATAGCATTCTCATCGGGAGATCTGAGATCGATATCGAGGATATAAAAAAAATATACGATACGAAATATTACACAACCTCTCTTGAGGCTGATATAAGGGTAAATATACATACAATTTTTTTTTTTTTTATCATTCCTAATCAAGAATGTATAAATTTTTCGAAAGGAAAGTACCAATTATAAATGATTTTTTTTTTTTAAATACAATTACAACACACAATTATCGTATAAACATAAGTTACAAGCAGTGGTAGACTTTATCACGAATAATTGCCGATAATTATTACAAATTTATCTTTCTCATGTACGAAGCCTCGTTAATTGTGAAAATATTTTTTTTTTTCGAGATATTCCTTCTACAGAAATGAAGTACTAACGATAAATGATCTGTTTCGAATTTTTGGCAGCTTCCTGGGGTCACTTATTAATTAATTTCTTAACTTATTAATTCATGACTGCGAGGAGCTTCGAAAGCATGGAAAATGATTTTTTTTTTTTTTTTCAATTTAATTTCAACGTCCGTTTGCTTAATAACCGTACATTCTTCCAATTAATTGCAATTCCTCAAAATTGGCGAATATATATTTAAGGATGATGTATCCGAGCCTTACCTGGGCCTACTGCTCGCTCTCATCGGAGAGAAATGAATGACAAAAAAAAAAATTCTACAAGAGAATATTCACTGTCCCCGACGCATCGAACGATAAAATATATCGAAAGGACAATCAATTGCGAATAAAACTACGAAAAAAAAATAAAAAAAAAACAGAAATAAACAATTTACTATTTTTTATTTCGCGCATATATATGGGATTCAGAATGAGATCATCGTTCGCATGGCAAAATAATTGATTTAATTTATTTGTATGCAATATCTCTGAATAACATGTATTGTAAAATGTTTTGAAAAAAATTAATTAATAATTTTATGTAATGTGGTACGTATATATCAATGTACGATGGAACAACAGAAATAATAAATTATCAGTGAAAATATATCATGATAAATATAACGACTTTCTTCTTTTTTTTTTATTCAACATATGATTTTCTGCTTATAAGGCTGGTCCGGACAAGCCGTATCTTGTCCAGTGAAAAAAAATATTCAAAGCGTGCCAGGTAAATGCCTCTCGCATTCTCATTAAGATTTCAAGTACTCTTTCGTCGCATATATCAAGCGCGCCAAAGTACTAATTGTGCTTTCTGAAAATTTCGTATATAAATATAGACCGAATTGGATTCCTTGAAAAAAATTTAATCATCAAGTGCTCGGATTATGTTTGAGCGCTGCTTAAGAGCGCGTGTGCGAAGACAGATCTCAGATTTTGCGTATCCCTACAGTTGTAATATTTTTTATATTAAAAATATATGAATGAATATTGCAACTCTGATAAAGTTGGCAAAGTAATTGCGATCGACTTTTTTTTTATTAAAGTCGATCACTATAAACTGGGATACAACTATAGTTGGACGAAAATAATGAATAGAAAAAAAAAAAATTCGAATTTTCGTTACTATAAAAGGCGCAGAGAAAGCCTATACAGGAATTGCCTAGGGAGAAATGATCTTTAACACGGGATTTTTTTTAAATTCTATAATAAACAGAGAAATTAATATTTAAAAAAATTGGTTTATAGCAGAACAATTCGGTTTTTTTTTCAATATTTCAAGTTAAAGGCCGGAATTTTCGTTAGTTATCGTCTGATTATGCTGTGCGGTCTCTGACTGACGGTTATCACGGGGATTCCCCACTTTTCTGTGTCGACGGGCCAATCACAGCAAAGCTGTGGTTTTTTTTTTTTTTTTTTTTTGGAGACTCTTTTTAAGGTTATGAATGATACTTGCCGCAATATATCGTCGAGTAAAATGTCACGAATCTGTGGGCTCGATTATTTGACTAAATCACGGGAGGCAAGCATCTAACTGCCAAACACTCGAAATTTCTGATATAGAATTGCTTTGAATTCGAAAACGTATTTTGCCTATATATAGCGTCTATAAAAGAGCTTGCGGATTTCGCCACTACGAATGCTAATTGTTCAAATGGAGTATGATTCAAGGTCACGCGGACACAACGCGATGTGAAAATTTACACGCGAGAATCTTTCAAGAAATGTCAAAAGTGGTAAACAACAAGAATTAAAACCCCGTTATGAGAAATTTCCGTTGTTATTCATATGTTTCCCGGAGTTTTCAATTGTCCGCCGTACACGATCGAAATTTTTTGTGAAATAACCGTCAAATTAAACTAAAAAAAAAATAATAACCTTTCTCGAAAGATAATCTTAAAAAATTTCAACGAAAATTTATCGACTGTCGAATCTTTTGCACTTTTCTTGCGTAAAAAATCAAATCGTATTTAAAACGCGTACACCGGGGGGTGTGACATCCTTCGTTTCAATTTAGTCCGAGCCAGAGAGAGTGATAACCTTTTTTTTTCGTAAAAAATTCATGCGTCATCCGTCAATTTGACGAGTGTGCAACAACTCGAAGAGAATGGCGAGCGATACGAATGATTATTTTGGCTTCGAGCTGCTCAATCGAATTTTCGACAGTGATTTGAGCAAAAAAGAGGATGTCATTGTTTTATTCGTTCATTGGTATCTCGTGAAAAATGGCTTCAAGTGTCTGGGCCTCGGTGATTCGGTGAGTTGTAATATTTTCTTCGTCGTAAATTCTCAAAAAAAAAAAAAAAAAAATACAAAGAATCCGAAAATTCATTGAATTTCGGATACATTGGAACGAAAAATATTTTATTTCCTCAGAAAATTTTTCATCCTGCAAACGATCGTGGCACGGATTTTTTGCCATCCGAATGGAATAAAAAACCGAATTATACGCTTCGTTATGTCAGGAATGAAAAATTATATATCATGATTGCCGTCAAATCGGACGAAAATTTGTTGATCAATTTTTTGGTAAGCTCGCAAAAACATATCATTTTTTTTTTTTTTCGCATATAAGAAAAAACGGAAAAATCGATCGACCTAACCTCAAAACAAAAACAAAAACAAAAAAAAATAATTTATTTTTCACAAAGCGATAATTTTCGTATTTTCATTCTACGAATTTCGAGTTTTTCTTCGAATTCGAATCAACTTTGGGATCAAAAATTTTTCCTCCGAATCGAATGTAGAATTTTCTTTTTTTTTTTCTTTAATCTCAAGAAAATTTTCCGTCGCGATGCCAGGGATAGAAATCTCTGAAAAATTGAGCAAAAAAAAAAAAGACCCAATTATACGCAGCTTCAATCGTGCCCTAGTTTTTACGAAATATTTTTTTTTTGCACATTTCGCTTCGACCTTCGTTAATGCCTAACGTCGATATATGAAAAAAAAAAAAAAAAAAAAAAACAAAAAAAAAAAAACGTACGCAGAGGATCAGCGACAATGGTACGTCGTCCGTTCAATTTCCAATCGAATCGAGCGTCGCCGTAATACACGGTCCGCTGGAGTCTCTGATCCCCGATAGTCGTGAAATTTTGAGCAAAGTTCGCAAAGATCTCGTCGAGCCTCTGTACAGCGAGTCCGTCAGAGAAATATCGACGCAGACAAGCTCCGATACGACCGAGCGACGACGCGATACCGACGAGGATCCTCTGAGGGTACGAGGGGAACCCCCCGGGATACCTCGACAACCGTGGTATATTTTTTTTTTTGCTTCATTCCCCCCCCGCCAAATTGCCAATCTTCGCCCCTTCCCCCTCGGGCCCTTTCGTAAATCCTTTTCAGATATCGAATCAAATCGACGAAGCGAATCCCAACGATATCTGGCTGGTCTGAAAAATCTCTTATATCCATGTATAATTCCTTCGTCGAATCCTATCGCTCTTCCGACGTTGAAAAACAAAAAAAAAATCAAAAAAAAAGAAACGAACAAAGAACAAAATAAAAAAACACGCAATAGGCCCAGCGGAGAGCATAGTAAACGAAATTTATATCAATGAATTTCACGCCGCTGTTCGAGGCGCCAGGCTCTTATTTTTATTTTTTTTTTTTTTGTTTTTTTTTTTTTTCGTCGCAATTAATTCAGGAATCCCCAAGCCGATCCGAGAAATATCGGTAGATCGGATTTGAATCCGTTCGCCCGAGACGGCGGGGGAATGATATTCGATCCATTTTCGAATCCTCGAGGTTTGCCGACGCCGTTCGGGCCTCCCGGCGGCCTCGGAGTACCCGGAAGGCTACCGCCGTAAGTTCATTCGATATACATATAATGTGGGAACTTTAGCATTATTTTGCCGGCTATGAGAATCGTGAAAAAAATTTGTCATTCGGATCGAAGCAAAATCTTGCGTGTCTTCTCATGGCCCCTTTGTGCGCAATTATTGCAGAGGCGCCGTGCCGCCAGGTGCGAGATTCGATCCTTTCGGCCCACCCGACATTGGCCCCGGACCTCGTAGACTTCCGCGAGATCCGGACGCCGATCATTTTCCACCTCCCGGCTACGACGACATGTTTATGTGAAAAAAAGGGGGGGGGGGCTTGAAAGGAGCTGGGTACTCTTCTTATTTTTATAAAAATACAAAGCTACGGCAACGATGTGCACGAATAAAAGCTTCGCTAGCCAGAGATTAAACGATTATGAAGCATTTTGAAAATTTATTATTCCCATCCTTTTTTTTTTTTAAATTTAGTTATTTTTTTTTCCTTTTAGCGCAATAATTATCGAAATTTCATACCATTTTTTTATGACTTTGACGATTTTATGCGGGCTAAAGAATCGCTTGCGATTATTATTATTATTTATTTAATGATAAAAATAATTATTCAATTCGGGGATAGTACGATATATCCCGTGGCGCCAAGTTTCGACCATTGATTCCTGATTATTTCAATCGAAACAATGAGAATTTCAAGAATAAACAATTTGCCGTTTCGGCAAATAGTTATAGTTATAGTTATAGTTATAGTTATAGTTATAGTCATAGTTATAGTCATAGTGGGACTCCCAGAGTCCCATCTTCGAACATATAACCGTACAGCTCTATAATATTGAACCAAATTGGTCTCCAAATTGGTTCTCGGGGATTTTTGGGGTCGCTGATAACGAATATGACATTAGTTTTGTAAAATTCCAAGATGGAGACCCAGTAGCGCGCATGCGCAGTTGTGAAATAGACGTAAACTTTTCAAATTGATCTGAAATTTGATACTCGGGGGGGGGGGGGGGGGGGGGGTTGGAGTCCCTGATCACAAATGTAACATTAGATTTGTAAAATTCCAAGATGGCGAGACAGTACCGCGCATGCGCAGTTGCGAAATAGATGTAAACTTGTCAAATTGACCCGGTACTCGGGAATCTCGGGATCGCTGATTACAATTATGGCGTTGAAGTTGTACAATTACAAGATAGCGATCCCCGAGTAACGAATTTCGGATAAATTTGACAAGTTAACGTCTATTTCACGTGTGCGCATGCGTGGTACTGTGTCGCCATCTTGGAATTTTAAAAATCAAATGTCATATTCGTGATCAACGACCCCAAAAAATCCCCGAGTAACGAATTTCAGGTCAATTTGACAAGTTTGCGTCTAATTCACAACTGCGCATGCGCGGTACTGAGTCGCCATCTGGGAATTTGCCTAATCCAATGCCATAGGGTGACTGAACCAGTGAATGAACGCATAAGCCTTTTTTCTATTTCGATAAAGCCGTATAATTTAACTTATTACGAATTTTTTTATGAGCTAATTAGATCTTATAGAACAATGTTCACAGAATATAAAAAAAAATATTCCAAGTGCCCTGTTCGCAAGGATTTTGTAAAAAAAAATTATAATGAACGAAACTACCAATTTCCCAGTGAATAATGAACAAAAATTCCAATGAATGAACTCTTATCTTTCCAGTGAATGAACGTACAATGGAACCAGAGATGCGTACGCATACTCGTGCGTTTTGAGGTTATGAAAAGCCTTTTCAACGCTCGTTCAATCACTGGAAATAGGTTAAAAAGCTGGACCAGTGAATAAACGGCCATATATCGCAAACAATATTGGGTTTTTGACCAAAAATTCATTAATGTAATTGAAGCTTAGCAATGTATAACGTTGAAAAAATTATTGCATATCTTTTAAAAAGATTTATCGAGGTGATATTGAATATTCTGGTATTCGATGCACAGTCAGATGGTTATAACAACATGGCTGTCTCTTATGAATATGCGCCCCAAGTACGAAAAAAAATCCATAGCATCGCAAATCTTTCACAGCGTCAAATAATATCACTACTAGATGTTTTCTCAGAATTTTCACTTCATTATGAATACAAAATTCTTCATAATAATAGAATCATATCTCTGCCGTTTAATTAAAATACTAAGCCTGTTCATTCACTCTGGTAGGTGTTCATTCACTGGTTCAGTCACCCTATTCGTGATCAGCGACCCCAAAAACCCCCATGTAGCAAGTTTTAGCCCAAAATATTGGATAGAAAAATGTATGAGACTGAAAGGGTTAAGGATGCTGTTCCTCTGTTATATCGATATAAGGTAAGTGTGAGTATTACTGCGATTTTTTTTATTTATTTTATCAGAATTTAATCTTTGTCTTATAATTTATAGCTTGAAAAAAGTCAGACTGTTAATTCAATGTCCAGAAAACACAATGAATCAACAAAATTATGTGCATCATGATTATTTAATTTATTGTTGATTTTTCCAAAATGAAGACGTGTTTGCGAGTGAAAATTTCACCATTTTTTTTTGCTAGCAATGGTCAAAAATTGATATCGGTACAAGGTCCTTGTTTTCTTTGTTATCGTTGCAATATCCTTATATTTTGTTACGGTCACTAAAATAAGACTTATTTTTGATTAAAAAATTTTGTAGAATCAAAATTTAATTAATTTTCATTTTTAATTTGCCGCCGCAGGTATTTGACAAGAATTTTTCAAGGATGCGTGCATTCCTGCGGTTTTAATACCATTGCCCGCGGTATTAGACTCCATTCTTTCGAAGCGTGCGCACCGATTACTGCGGTCGACACATTTCCAATTTCTAGCCTGTACAAAATATTAAGACGTATGTTTTTTATCAGTCTCGTGTCTTATGAAGTTCTTAATTCTCTATAAAAAAGTTCCCAGCGGCATACATCTAAAATTAATAATTGAGGCACGGGAGGTGTACAAAGTTGTGAATATAATTTTTAAAAAATCACTTCAAGCAGGTGACTTTATTTGAATTTAGTTATAAATAAAGTTTTTCAGGCGGCAATGGCTCTCTCTTTGTGTCCAGTTGACGCATGAATTTTTATGCACTTTTAATTCAACGCTAACGCGGTGATATGTAATTTAACAACAAATGGGTCTGCTATTCTGCGATTTCACAAAAATCACACTTACTCGTCACGCCACTTTGGACACCTCTCGCTCATCCCCTATTGACTTCTCATGTATCCTGTCGTGGACTTTTTTATAGAAAATTTAATTCTCTACAAAATTGTTCTCATGCAATTTTCTCTCCCTTGAATAGTTCGGACAGCGTTTGGAGTTGAAGCTCGTAAAACGTGAATTTTGAATTTTCTTTTTTCAACATAAACGTTAATATTTCCAAAATTTACAGGATTATATCGCTATAATTTTTATACGTTGCTATATCAATGTCATTTACTATCGAATAGCGTTGGAATAAAGAAACCTCACAGTTCTAATTCTAATTTCGAGAACAAATTGACTGGCCGAGATGAGCGAGGATTCAACGCTGGGACCCCTGTTGGAGCGCTTTTAGCGGTAATTGAATTACGCTGAAATTCAACGATTTTTTTTTTTTTTTCGGCTCATGAGTACAATATCTTTATTTTGTCACGAATGAAACCGACCGGGCGAGCTCCAAAAAAATATTTCTTCAGTACCGCGCGCCTCTTGGGGCAAAAAGAGATTCTCTCATTTGGCCGAGACCCAATTCGGCGCATATGTGCGGACTATTTTAATGCCAACCAGAATGCATCACGTGGGAGATACTGCTCCAAACTGCATCAAACGGTGATTTAGAAAGAAATATATAATTTTCAAATTCGAAAAAAAAATCGTCATCTTCGATAACTAACGAAATATTTTTATTTTAAACGCAAAATAAATTTTCAAAATATTCAAATCAAATTTTCAAATTCGAAAAAAAAAAAAATCGTAATTTTTTATAATTAACGAAAAATTTAAATTTTAACCGCAAAATAATCGAAATATTCAACTTTTAATGCTCTTCAAATTTTCTTTATTTTGACTCGATAACCCAAAATTCACCATCAAATTGTGGCGCCAAATATTTCTCCTTGGACAACGATTTACCAAAATCTGTGAAATTTTGAGAAATGCTGTTTGAAAGAAAAAAAAAAAAATATAAAAAAGCCCGAAAAGAACAACGGAATTTGCGACAAGAGCTAAAAGTTCCGGTGCATGCCCAGCGCTACTTCGCAGCCCCGTAGATTTTTTGTCTCATTGAATTTTTTTCAACGAAACATTTCGTTCTTCGGAACTTTTGATCGGATCTTTCCAGAGGCCCCGAATCGAAATAAAAAAACACCTCCGACCACGTGTTTTTTGCACCGCTTTCGATTAATCTTCGAGCGATACATCCATCGATCGAGGCTTTCGAGAGACAAATCTCACTGGAAATTTTTACGCCTTTCGGCAAATCCCCCAACATCTCTGCCGCACAATTTCCATTTAAATTTCTCAATCTTACTTTCGGGATCCCCCCTCCTCCTCATTAATTTCGAAACAAAAAAATTCAATTACTCTACGCTTAATTCAATGTTTATTTATAGCAAAAAGAAAGAAAAAACAAAAAAAACCACAATATATCACAGGCGCATTTTAAATTTAGTACTCGGAGGATATCAATCCTGTGGCCGCGTAGCTCGAAAGAAAAATGGAAAAAAATCCATTTTTTTTTTGTTTGTTCGAATTATATAATCAAAGGTGCGCACGGGGAAGCGAGCAATATAATTAATCAAATTTATGCGATAATTGGCAACGTGTAATTGAATCGAGGATAGGGTTAGGATTTTAGGGTTATGGTTGCGGGAGAAGAATATTACAGTTGAGCGTTGTTCGAATTTTCATATCAATTTGAGGTTAATCGTGACATTATTATTTTTTCTTTTTTTTTTTTCCAGTATTAACGCCCTTTAGATAAAAAAAAAAAATATAGCAGATCTTTGAGAACCTTGAAAAAAAAAAAAAATTGTCTCATGGTTTTTTCTTTTCTTCAATTTCATTTGTACGTCTCTGCTATATCCTGCTGAATGTACGACCCCGATGAATATCTACTTCGACGAAGTATCGTGAAAGTAAATTACATTTAGCTAAAAGTACGAAAAAAAAAAAGAAGAAAAGAAAAAAGAAGAAAAAAAAAGTACTTTTCGCTACTCTCCGTATTATAATTACGAATATTTATTTACACATGATTTATGGGCTTGCCCGATACCCACCTCCTCTTTTCTCTTCCCATTGAACGCTGAAAAAAAAAAAAAACATCTCGAAGTGCACGCGGTAAAAAAATATTTGTAAATTTCTGTGAAAAAATGACAAATTGTCGCGGAGCGATGCAATTTTTGTTTTTGTTTTTTTTTTTTTTTTTCTCGTTCCGGGTCGCAGAGAATTGTAAAAATATATATATTTTGTTTTGTTTCATTATTTCATTACGACGCTCATGAAAAATCGAGAAAGAGAGAGAGAGAGAGAGAGCGCCATACATTCACTCAAGATCGGCAGACTAATGAAAATGGATCTTAAATAGTTGAAAATCGTTTTATTATTTCTTTCAAGAGTGGAGTTTTTTTTTTTTTTTGAACACATTTTCAGCATGGCGCGCAGCGTCGCTGACAATTTTATAAAAAAATAAAGCTTGCGAGGGCCCTTTTTTCCTTTTTTTGTTTCTTCCTTTTTCTTCCTTTTTCTTTGTTGCTTTTTCTTCATCGATCGGAACAAGCTGGATGAGAATCGTCAGGCATTTTATCGGATTTGGAACGGTAAATTTTTGTTTTCGCGCGCGCGGTTTTTTATTTCCCCCCCCCCCCCCCCTCCCATGAACATTGACCGCTGAGCTACGACGAAAAGTGATATATACGACAACTCCGGAGTATCTTCGGCTCTTTGTATTATTCAATCCTAAGTGTTTCTCTCTCTCGTGGTCTTTCGAATTTACCAACGTCAAATCCAGTTTTTGGTTTTAGAAAAAAATAAAAAATAAATAAATAAAACAAAAAAAAAAACATTCGAACTTTGGTTTATCATTGGAAATGCAATTACCGTCGGCTCGTTGATCAATTCTCCGCTGTATGAATAATTTATCGTTCGGTCGTTATTCTAGAAAAAAAAAAAAAAAAAAAAACGAAAATTTTGGCGCTTCGTTCTCTTCCTGCGTCGCATCGATCTTCGTAATTGTTTGTTGGATTGCCCAATTTTTCCCCCGATATCGATCGTTTTGAGCGATTTTTTCGCTCTATACTTCATTTTCATTCTTGCGCATAAATTTTTTGCCAATATTGTTGAAAATTCGATAAAAATAAATTTCATTTCATAACTTCTGTGAATTTGCAATCTTGGTTGCAAATAAAAATTTATTTTTCGTTTTTTTTAACCAAAAATCCTGGATACTTCGGTTTTTTTTTTTTAATTTTCATTTTGTTACTCGAAATTAGCCCCTATGCATTGTCTCGAAGAGTTCGACGATGAACGAAAATTGACTAAATTTCCTATCTATCGAGCGAATGTGCACAATTTGCCCAAAAATAGTAATAATAATAATAGATCATTTTTGCGAAAATTCTGGGAGGCCATATTTCAATTTTTTTCTTACGCGGAAAGATTCGGAGACGTTTCGCTCTTTGTCTTGACGAAGAAAAAAAAAATCAACCCGCCGCTTCGACGGCCACAATTTTTTCCAACCAATAGCACCAGCACACAAAAAAAAAAGAAAGTGGACTGTACTTTTGACCAGACCCATCTAGGGTTATGTATTTCGATGCGCTGAATCCGAATTTGAGGTCGGTTTAACTCGTACACCCTCAAAGTTTTGAGTAAATTGCAAAAAACCGCTAAAAATAGCAAAAAAAATGCCGTAATGCACGCGAAAATGTTTTTTACGAACTAGATCAATGTTCGTTATGTATTTCGATGGGCTAAATCCGAATCTGAAGTTGATTTAGCTCGTCAACCCTCCAAATTTGGAGTATATTGCATAAAATCGCTGAAAATCGCTGAAAATCGTAAAAATTGAAGTTATGGAAACGAAAAAAATTTTCCGAACCAGATCAAGTATGTTTTTTGTGTATTTCGATGCGCTGAATCCGAATTACAAGTTGATTTAGCCGGTAGACCCTCCGATGTTAGAGTGAATTGCGAATAACCGCTGAAAATTACTGAAAAATCGTGAAAAATTGCAATTATGCGAACGAAAAAAAATTTGTTAAACAAAATCAAGTATTTTTCTTATGTATTTTGATGCGCTGAATTCAAATCCGAAGTCGGTTTGGCTTGTACACCCTCCAACTTTGAATACCAAACTGACTTTGGATTTGAATTCAGCGCATCAAAATACAAAAGAAAAATACTTGATTTAGTTTAACAAATTTTTTTTCGTTTGCATAATTGCAATTTTTCAAAATTTTTTTAGCAATTTTCAGCGGTTATTCGCAATTTACTCTAACATTGAAGGGTCTACCGGCTAAATCAACTTGTGATTTGAATTCAGCGCATCGAAATACACAAAAAAACATACTTGATCTGGTTCGAGAAAATTTTTTTCATTCGCATAACTTCAATTTTTACGATTTTTAGCGATTTTCAGCGGTTTTTTTTGCAATTTACTCAAAATTTGGAGGATTGACGAGCTAAATGAACTTCAGATTCGGATTCAGCGCATCGAAATACACAAAAAACATGCTTGATCTAGTTCGAGAAAAATTTTTTCGTCCGCATAACTTCAATTTTTACGATTTTTAGCAATTTTCAGCGGTTATGCGCAATTTACTCTAACATTGGAGGGTCTACCGGCTAAATCAACTTGTGATTTGGATTCAGCGCATCGAAATACACAAAAAACATACTTGATCTAGTTCGAGAAAATTTTTTTCATTCGCGTAACTTCAATTTTTACGATTTTTAGCGGTTTTTTTTTGCAATTTACTCAAAATTTGCAGGATTGACGAGCTAAATCAACTTCAGATTCGGATTTAGCGCATCGAAATACACAAAAAACATGCTTGATCTAGTTCGAGAAAATTTTTTTCGTCCGCATAACTTCAATTTTTACGATTTTTAGCAATTTTCAGCGGTTATGCGCAATTTACTTTAACATTGGAGGGTCTACCGGCTAAATCAACTTGTGATTTGGATTCAGCGCATCGAAATACACAAAAAAACATGCTTGATCTAGTTCGAAAATTTTTTTTTCATTCGCGTAACTTCAATTTTTACGATTTTTAGCGGTTTTTTTGCAATTTACTCAAAATTTGCAGGATTGACGAGCTAAATCAACTTCAGATTCGGATTCAGCGCATCGAAATACACAAAAAACATGATTGATCTAGTTCGAGAAAATTTTTTTCGTTCGCATAACTTCAATTTTTACGATTTTCAGTGGTTTTTTTGCAATTTACTCAAAATTTGGAGGGTTGACGAGCTAAATCAAATTCAGATTCAGATTCAGCGCATCCAAATACATAGCAAACATTGATCTAGTTCGTAAAAAAATTTCTCGCTTGCATTACTGCATTTTTTTTTGCTATTTTTAGCGGTTTTTTGCAATTTACTCAAAAATTTTCATGGTATACGGGTTAAACCGACCTCAAATTCGGATTCAGCGCATCGAAATACATAAACCTAGATGGGTCCGGTCAAAAGTACACTCCACTTTTTTTTTTGTGTGCGCCGGTGTAATTATTGCCGATCAATCGAACAGGCGAAAATTCCGTCGCGTTTTTATTGTTTTTAATTTTTTTTTTCTCTTTCTTCTCTTCATCATACAAAAAAAAACCAAGCGAAAAAAACGAAGCGAAGAGTCGAGGGAAGAATTTTTGATTTGGCAAAAAGTACGAAGAATTTTGATTAAAAAAATCACCGAGAGAGCCTAGAATTTTTTTTTTTTAGAAATCGCGATTGATAAACAATTATTTTATTTATTTATCATTATTACTATTTTTTTTTTAATTTTTTTTATTTAGTCGCCAGCATAAAAATTGGGTCACCGGAAAGAAGAAGAAAAAAAAAGCCAACATTTGATGGAAAAGTATCAAAATTATATATTTTGTCGAAAAATCGAGGTCAGGGGAAAAAAAATAAACTGCGGAGGAACGTTATTCAAAAATCTCGACTGAATTCATAAATTATTTTATTTTATTTTATTTTTTTTTCCATATTTCGAATCGAATGCAGGCGACACTTTACAAGTGTTAAGCAAGCCCACACATTGTCCGTAATTTGCATTTCCATTGATAGGCCATAATGTAAAAATAGAAAAAAAAAATAAATAAATAAAATAAAATAAATCTTTTCGATATTTCTTATTAAAACACGTCGAGTCGTCGCGAGGGGTTTGCAAAAATTTTTTTTTTTACATAACATGGATTTTTATGCCCCCCGGTTCGGTATCGACAAAATTACTCGTTCGCTCCCGAGGGACAAAAAAAAAACAAAAATGTAATTTTTCTTCACTTATCTACTGGACGCAGCAGGAATTCTTCTGTCCGTTCTTAAGCTTCAGTCGAGACTTGGGACGATATTTTTCCAGATAGTCCAATTGCTTGGCGTTTATGGCTCCTCTTCTCTTTCTGTTGCAGAAAAAAAAAAACCCAAAAAAATTGAAACAAAAATAGCGAAAAGTAGCCGAAGCGAGCCCATCGAGCCAGCTCGAACTCTTTTCGGCGTGTCCGAGAGGAAAATAACTCGCCGAGACAATTTTTTTCAAAGTAAATTCCCTCAAACAAAAAAAGCTTTACTTTTTTGGGACTAATCAAATTTCTAGAGTTCCAGGGGGGAGGGGGAAATTAAACGATTACTCACTCTCTGATGAGAGCCACCGCGTCCTCGTACTTGAGGCCAAGCTCGATGAGAGCGAGAGCGACGAGCACGGGAGCTCTGCCGAGGCCCGCTACGCAATGCACAGCCACGCATGCTTCGGGTGTTTCGCGAAATCGATTTTTCAACAGCTCGAACCATTCTTCGACCACCTGAAAATTTGTCCCGGTTGACAATTTTTTTCCTTCTTTTTCATTTTTTTTTTGCTCAAAGACCAAGCTCGAGTCGCAAAAGCGCACTAGCGCGCTTGAGAATCAATTTTTTGTTTTTTCTTCTTTTATTTCTTCCTTTTTTTTTTTTCTATCTCCGGAGCGATAGACCCATGAATTTGTGCAAAAAATATTGAGATAGCCGAGGGATGGTAAATAAATCGAGCAAGAAGGAAAAATTAATCATCGAACCTACCTCGTTCGGCGGAGAAGTTCCATCGTCAAAGACCAAATCCAGAACGTTGATTCCCTCATTCTTGAGTTCCTCGACTTTGTACGTTGGCTCGCAGACTCTGACGACTTCCTTAACATTGTGCTTTTTCAGTTCCTTAAAAAAAAAAAAATTCGTAAAATTCGAAAATTTTAGAGAGTTGAGGGGGGAGGGGGGAAGAAATGATGATTGAAAATTGAATGGCTCACTTGAATAAAGGTATGGATGGTCTGATCATTTGGTCGATCGGTGATGAGGAACTTCATGTTTTTGTAATCAATCTCGGCGGGCGCCGGTCTTATGTCTTTGACCCTCATGTTGCTCATTTCCTTCTTAACGAAAAATTGTTGAACAACGATTCGATCTTTCTTTTCTTTTCTTTTTTTTTTTTTTTCCTATCGATCACACTTTTGCTTCTTTTATTATTTATTTCTCTCGGTTTTTTTTTTCTCTAACCAAAGAACCGAGAAATATCCCAGGCGGTTCAGCGCTCCGATATTCGTTTCGACGAGCCGAAGAATCCAAATTTTCTATTCACAAGGATTATTAGCCCCACGGAGATCGGTCAGTCTTTATTTGTTGTTAATTTATCTATGATTCTTTGCAACTTGTTTATTTGTTTATTTTTTTTTTTTTTTGCTCAAATTTATCGAATAACGATAATAGTGTTTGACTGGCTCTCAGCTATTGTTTTTGTTTTTTTTTTTTCTTTTTCTAAGGACAGAACGAAGGGCGCTTTCTCGTATCTTGGGGAGGGGGGGGGGGGGATTTTTTATTTTTGTTTTGAGGAATTTGGGGACGGGGGAAGGGAGGCGAAAGTTTCGCTGAAATTCGACGATTACGTTACATCAGACGTTATTGATATGCGCGCTTGATTCCCCGTCTCTCTCTCTCTCTCTCTAGATTTTTTGACTATTTTGGAAGATTATCTGTAAAAATTATCGAAAAAAAATTTTCAGCGTCAATTATCGATTAAAATTCATTCATTCTCTTCTCCGACGTTTATTTTCTTCGTTTTTTTTTCTTTTCTTTCATTCCCAAAGTAATAAAACAATTCAAAGTTGTGAAAATTTTTTATTTTTCAAAATAAAATTGATTGAATAAAAATCAAATTGAATTATTTTTCGAAATTCGATGCGATCGGAGCGGAAAAAAAAAAATTCGAAAAATTCGCTTAATGATTTATGGAAAAAAATTGATAATTGATGCAAAGTAGAATTATAATTTTTTTTTCAATCTCATGATACTCGTTTATTCGGAGAGAAAAAAAAAAAGTACTAACCTTTCGGATATTCTTGACGACACGTTAAATTAAGGGGGAGGGAAAAAAAAAAATAAAAACAAAGAGTTATATTCTTCTATGTGGTTGTGTTTTCTTGCGTTTTGATGACTAGTTGATGGTTTTTTTTTTTTTTTTTTTTTTTTCCTGGCTCTCTTCCGTCGATGATCTAAATACTTTTATCTCCGTTCGCGCTTCTCTTTCTTCGTTGTTTTCTCAATTCTCGCATTTAATTCGACTCTGCTCTTTCTCCTTCTCGTTTATACGCCGTAATTCATTCACAATTCGGATGGGGGTATCTTGGTTGATTGTTAAATTTTTTTTTTCTTTTTTTTTTTTTCCTTTTTTTTTGGGACGTATGGGCGCTCGTAGGCCTCTCTATTTGTGTTGAGCCTGGCAGTACTCTGCGCTGTCCAGCTGAAACTCCATGTATGTGAGAATGCACTCACCAGGAAACTGTTAATTAAAAAAAAAAGAAAAAGAAAAAAAAAATATTCGTAAATTCGAACGAATTTTCTTTTTCAATTGCCAACTGCTAAATTGCAATCTGCCCAGTGACAATGAGTAATCAGGATGTACTGAATAATAATAATAATATAATTTTTTTAAATGTATATTTTGTGCTAATTAGAAAAAAAAAAATTATTCATTCGGGATGGGTAATTGTGGGACGAAAAAAAAGTCGATTGGTCGATATTATTTTTGTTTTCAGACAATAAAAAAAAAAAAAAAAAATCCATGGTGAAAAAACAAATATTTCGACAAATTCAACAGACTTGTAAATATCTGCAGTCTTTGAATATCGACAGTCTTCTAAATATCTATTAGCCTAAGAAACGAATCCTAAGTAAATGCAATTTGGCCAATCACATGCCAAAAATCACGTATTTTATGGTTTTCGAAATTTTAAATCGATCCGAGCATAAAATTTTAACCCTTAGCCCACGGCTTCTGGGTGAGAAAAAAATGTTTAAGGCTTGAAGCGCGCATATCAAGCTAATGGGAAATCGGAAAAAAAGTTTGAAACAAATGTTGAAGTTCGTAAAATTTCGGGTGAAAAAAAAGCTTTCCAATTTTTTTCCCATCATTAATTGTTAATTCGCTAGATAATTTCAATGTTCCGCAACCGCTAAAAATGACAAAAATTATTTAATATATATATATATAAAATGATATAGATAATAAATATAGATATATATAAAAAGATATAGATAAGATATAAAATGATAAAAATTAAAAATCAAAGGAAAGACCCTGCCGGGGCTTGTTTTTATTTAATTTTATTTAATTTTATTTAATTTTATTACAAACAACTTTGATAATCACTATTTTTCGCGTAAAATTGAAAATGAACGAGTTATTCAATAAAAAAAAATTCACCATCTTTTTTTGGGTCTAAAACGAAAAATATCGATCCTAGGGAAAAATTGATAAGGACCGAAATTGTAGGAAATTTTATTACAAACAACTTTGGTAATAGCTATTTTTCGTGTAAAATTGAAAATAAACGAGTTATTCAGTAAACAAAAATTCACCCTTAAATTCAATATGGCGGCTGAAGCAATGAAGTGGGGCATTCGAAAATCGAAATTTAGACTGTCAGTGCCCCCCCCCCCCCCCTTAACGATTTCTGAAGGAAAATTGCTACTTACAATTTTTTCCGGGTCAAATCCTAATTCGACTGGGCTATTGTCCCTTTACTAACCTCGACTACCCTTTACTACCCTCGGCTCTTTATCCGCGGTACGTATGGACATATATATATATAGCGCTTTTCCTAATAAACACTTCTCTTAATCCTCTGCCACCAACTTAGCGAGAGTTTTTGTGCATGCAATTGATGCATGCCACCTGGCAGTACCTGCAGATTTACTGTCTTTGTGTCCACCGTACAGTGCTTTAATTTTCGTATTTGATATTTCGTTGAAGTGCTTCAATTGTTGTATTTAATATTTCGATGAAAGTGTTTGCAGGAAAAATATCTTCATAATTGCAATTTCCGAGATGTAACCCGATTTTTCTGGTTTTAATTGTATAAATTACAGTGGATCAGTCGATTGGTGAAACTATTGTGCATTTGAATTGTAGCTATATTTGTGTATCGGTAAGTATATTCGATTATTCATTTGGCGATTGTAATTCATACATCTGGGATGTATAATTCTATTTCTCGTAGCTGCAGAGAAAAGACTGCCATATTGTTGAAAAATTTCAATGGTATAATTTGTGATAATTATACCATTCGACTGCGATCATTCTTGGAATGAGAACGACATTGATGAGACTCTTAACCCTTTGAAGCATAGTGACATACTGGCATGTCACCTACTTCCACTCTGTTTTTCCCAAACCCAAACCCAACTAGCGTAAATATTTGTTTGAACAATGTTTTTATGTAAAAAAAAAAAAAAAATCGAATTCCAAGTATGCTAAAAAACAAAGTGCCACAATGGCGAGCAAGTGCCCTTTGAGGCTGTTGTGACGATACTTCAATGTGTTAACATTAAGACCAAATTATTCCACAACGTACATAACCCCTTAGCCTAAATTCCTGTAAAACTTGGGTACGATTCACCGTGCCGTTTTTGAGAAAAAAAAATCGGAAAGTTGACGTGTTTCGTAGACTAATTGCATTACTCTCATGAACAACTTTCGACCATTTTATATTATGTAAGTTATATTCGCTGAGAAAACATCATCACCGAGCTCAAAAAAGAAATACGCATTGAGAGCCATTGCCTGAATATTGTGTAAAAATTTCGGAATTATTGACCGTACAGTTTTTGGGATATTGTTAATGAAAGAGGATGCCCTCCCGCTCGCCCGTGAGCGGCGCAACATTGTATCGACCATATTGCTTAGGGTCTCTATGCATGCCCCGCTCACCGGGAGCCGATCCCGAAACCTGCTCCACTGACTGACTGAGAAACGGCACAAAAACCTTAATTCCCGGTCTATAGTACCGAATGAAGAGTCGAAAAGGGGAAAAGTTTTCGCAAACGTCGAGGCAAACGAGAGAAAGATAGTACACATGAGCCAGGGGTGCTCAAGTAATATTTAGCGGTTGCGGAACTTTGAAATTATTTAGCGGATTAACAATCAATGATGGAAAAAAATTTTCAAATTCTTTTTTACGCGAAATTTTACGAACTTCAACATTTGTCTCAAACTTTTTACCGATTTCCCATTAATTCGCGAGATATTCGCGTTTCAAGCCTCAATACATTTGTTTTTCACCCAGAAACCATGGGCTAAGGGTTAAAATTTAAGCTTGGATCGATTTAGAATTTCGAAAACCATAACATACGTGATTTTTGGCATGCGCAGCCAAATTGCATTACTTAGGATTCGTTTCTTAGGCTATATATATATATATATATATATATATTGAAAAAAACGAGCTTACTGTTCTATATATATAGAGAGAGAACAGTGAGTTCGTTTTTTTCAAGAACACACTGATGAGTCATAACACGAAATAAAAAAATGGATATCTTTTTTTTTTTCTACAGCCCAGGGAGCGCTGTCTTTGAAAGAGAGGAAGAGAGAGAGGAGAGAAAGAAATATAATAGAAAAAGCTGTCAATGAATGCGTCAAAGTGTCAAATGATTGACGAGTGCTAAGGATTTTTTTTTTTCAATCTCGGTAAAAAATATAGATCACTCATGACTCTTCTCACAGTAAATCCGGTATATATATATATATATATTAGAACTGTAATAATTCCAAGAACGATTCTTGTTTACCCCCTCAACCGCCAGTTACTATGCTGAGCTCTCTCTCTCTCTCTCTCTCTCTCTCTCTCTCTCTCTCTCTCTCTCTCTCTCTCTCTCTCTCTCTCTCTCTCTCGGATTACGTCCGAATGTACGTCAGAGCTTCGAGAAACATGCACAGTTTGGATACGTAAACAAATTTCTTTTTTTTTTTTCACTACTATACTATACAAATGTACTATAAAATATAGTACATTTTATAGTACTATAGTACTATAAAAATACTATAATACAAATACACACAATGAGAGTGGATTTTGTCTCGAGCACTTTCATTGCTATACAAAAAAATCGTTCTATTTTACATCGCGATATTATTATTATATTTTATACAATCAATGTCCCAATTTGTGGCTCGAATTTTTTTTTTTTTCGTTAAAAAAATCAACTTTTATGACTTTGAGATTTGTTTAAAATTTTGAAAAATTGTTGCTGAACGATGACAAGTGCAAGAGCAAAAAAAAAAATGTAAAGTCTTTGAGAGATCTTTAAATAATTTTGGAAAAAAGAAAGAAAAAGTAAATTCGAGAGAACTAAAAGAAGATTTGACGTGTAATACTCGAATAGTTAGTGCAACGGCGTGAAATATGAGTAAATAACGAAGTATAACGTGTAGAAACGAGGAGGGATATAAACTGCGTCGTATCTCGTTACTTTTGTCCTCGCTCTCTCGCGATGCCAACTTTTCGTTCGACTTCTCTTTGCGGTTTATGACGAATGGTGGGGGGGGGGGGGGGGGGATGCGAATGAGAGAAAGAGAGAGAAGTGCAGTACCAGTTGGTGTTTGTCATAAGAAAATAATATTAGTGGCCAGGGTTAAGGATACTTAGCGTCTGGTATAGTCTCAACGAAGAGTCGTAAATTCGATGGAAAAAAAAATTGCAACGAGATCGTGAATTTTTTTAATAACTTTTCATTTGTAGCAGAAATTAGACGAATAAATTTTTGTTAAGTTACACCCTCGTAAAGTATTGCAATTTTTTTTTGTGAAATTAAAAAAAAAATTCAGTTACGAATCACAATTGCAATGTAATGTAACGGTTCATTGTGAAGTTACAAGTGGAAATTTCAATACGAAACTGCCCCCCCCCCCCCCCCCCCCCCCCCCCCTTATAAGTTACATATTACAATTTTTATAAACAACTGTCCCTTTTAAGATTACAAATTACAACTGTGACGTGGTAAACGGTTAATTATGAATTAAAAATTAGTAATTTCAGTGTGTACCTGTCCCTTGTAAATTACAGATTGCATTGTCTACGTGTAACTTTACCATATTAATGACACATTAAAATTTCAACGTGTAACACTGGCCATCAAAAAATTACAATAATTTTTAAGAGTCAGCTGTAAAATTTCGTCCGTCTCGGTCCCCGTTTGCTTCCTATGCGCGCATTGTTGCGTTAAAAAAAAAGGAAAAAAAAAGCGTCCATTGTAAAGTCGACTTGTGGGCAGTCGATCGATCCGGGTTTACGAAAATAGAAAATAAATAATAATCTCGTAGGATGTTGGAGCGCCGGTACACGCGAAGCCATGAACGAGCGAAATAGTGAATAATAATAGAGAGACCGATATATATATATATATATATATATTGTCTTGTGATTGCTAGACGAGCTACAGGCTGGTCAACGGTGCCAATGAAAAAAAAAAATATATATTCTTGCAATGCGTAGTACGAGACTCTAGCTCACGTGTCCACGTGTTTTCGAATTGTATATAAGATGGACAAATATACGTGCATACAATACACACACACACATCCGCATATGTATATGATGCAGTCAGTTTTCAGAGATTGCGTGAGTGGTTGGTACAGCATAACATACTTTTATGCTGCACCAGAACTAGCCTTAAAAAAAAAAAAAAAAAAAAAAAAATATCCGCACCGATGGTACGCTCAGCAATTTGCCTCGTGCACGTTACATATATATGCTCGTATTTATTATAAATATTGTGTCACGTGTCCAGGCACTCGTCTTTAATGACATATTCGTGCCAAAACTTCTTCCGTTGAATTGCGCCAGCTCGTAGAAACGCGAACCAAAAAAATAAAATCAAATTTCTTTCTGAATCCAAAAAAAAAATCTTGTGTCATCGTCAAGCTATTTGTTTTCGAGCAAATCGTCGTTATCGTTTTGAAATTTATATTCCATATTTCGTTACTCGTGCAACGAAATATGTAAAACAAAAAAAAGGAAGAAAAAAAAAAAAAAGAAAAACCGAGAAAACGAGCCTGAGATCTCGCGAAACTCCGGGATGCGATTGAGCCGCTTATGGAGGGATAGACGCACCGCTTTGCTCGCGCGAGAGACTCTGCTCGCTCGCCATCTAGCGTCGTTTTCGCGAACTACATTTATCTACAGGCGTATGGAATTGCAAAATGAGACTGGATATTATCATTGTAAGAAAAATGACAATAACAATAATAATAATAATAATAATAATAACAGCAATAAATAATAATTATTATTATTATATAGTAAGTTTCGAGCATTTTTTTTTAATGCCCCGGTCAACGAGTTTTCGTTAATTTCGTTAATTATAAATAATCATACGAGATTTGAAAATTGAACGACTATACTTTTGTCCAGTGCAAAGAGAAATTTTTCACTCGCTACGAGCTCGTATAACCCACAATCAGCATCCATGTTGGCAGAAATAATTTTCAATTTCTAATTATTACAAGGGAAGAGGTGACCACATTAAGATTCGTAATTTGACGAAAGAGTGCAATTTTTTTTTAACGAATTTGTTTTACTGTCCAATTTTTGCTTTTTACGTAATAATGACCTTGACCTTGAGACACGAGTAAGGCCTGTTCGAGGCACGACGACGATATCACCGCCGAAATAACATGTATATCGAGCACACACACAAACACACGAGAGTCATGTTTAAACAAGCTTTTATTGTCTCTCGCGTGCATGCACGGGGAGTGATTTACGAATGTTTACATCGAAATCCGACAGAATCTAGTTCGGAAGTCGACAAACACGAAAGAACCGTACAATTTACAGTCCACAGTCATTGAAGAAATAAGATTTATTAGTTTACCAAGTGAAATCTCGAGGTTGTGCCGGATTAAAGGTAATAATTTTTTTTTTTAATCCCACGGTTTTATTCGAATAAATATTTATCAAGGTGTACTCATGTTTTAAGCCAAATGAAAAATATATAATTTCTCAAGAAAGCCTTATATCAGTTTGGGTTGAAAAAAAAAGATCGATGGCTCAAACGAGTTCAAAACTTTGTGCAGGAAAAAAAAAAATCGAAACCGGAAGTGGGAGAGCAGAGTCGAGGCTTTGAATAAACATTGCTGGTTATCCGATTCAGACACGAGGGGGGGGGGGGGGGGGGGGGGGATCGTTCAAGGTCACATAATTCTTCCGTTGTAAAGAAGCAGATTCAAGATATAAACGCGTCTGGCCATGCAAGCTGATAATGGTCATAGTGATTATCTCTGATGGATCGATGATATGACGATGAGAATAATAATAATAATAATAATAATATAAAGATATGAAGTTAATGCTGGGTTGGGCAATCTCGGTGCGAGTTTTTGCTACCGGAAGGCTATTTTTAGTAACGTCAAAAGTACACACCAGCCAATCAGCTTTAAAAAGACGACCCTTGCCTCAACTAGGATATATGCCTGGCTGCCTCGCAGCACACAGCCTCGGACGGGCTATCGTTTATCTTTATATCAATTAAAAAATAAAAATAAAACACACTTTATGAAATGATTTTTCATAACTTGGTTTAAAAAAATCGACAGCTGTCCAAGATTCTCGTGGTTCTTGTATTCGTTTCAATGCTAAAAGTTCGATATCAGTTGAACATTAATTATTAATCGAAATTCCTGGAAAGCCAGTATCAAATTGTGCTCAATGGATCCTCACCTCTTGATTTATAAGCTGGCATATTTTTTTTCATTCATTATTTATGGAAACCCACATTTTTTTAAAAATTAAAAACGTCTCGAACGTCATCTCCCGTAAAAGCCCATGTTAAAGCAAACTTTTTCATACTCAATTATCTCGATCAAATGCCCGGAAAAAAATATCGAAAAAAGATTCACACGGACGTGTATTCTCATTCGGAATATCGGATTAAAATTCAAAGAAGGTTTGTTAATTTTTTCCGCAACGCCATTAACAGCCCTTTGTGTTGGGGGGGAAAGGGAATTTTAATTTTTCGTAATAAATGGCAAAATAAGAGGGAAGGAACAGTTCTCAAAAGCTGCGACAGTAACGAAAAAAAAACCGTGCAGATTATTATTATTATTTAATTTCTATAAACGTAAATTAACCAAATTTCAAGTCAAATCGGTCAAGTTTTCATGATTGTTTTTATTTTTTGTGACTATACAATACATATATATATATTTTCTTTCATTATTCGACCGGCGTGCCGATTAAGTTATTATTCTCATTGCACATTACGTTTTCATCATTTCAATTATCAGTCGTTGAAAAAAAAAAAAATATTAAACCTCAAAATTGAGGCTGAGCTGTTGAATAATGTGCAGTGTCAATAAACTGAAACTAAATCTTGTTTAAGGATGTATCGGACGTACCTTTCCAACCAAAAGTGACTTTCGTCGACAATATTGCATACTTTATGATAAAATAAAAATCGGAAAAAATTCAACGAATTCATAAAGACGATTTAACCCTTAGTGTGCACACCTTGACAGCGAAACATTTCATGCACATGGGGTCAGTTTGACCTTAGGCCATTTTTGACCTGGAATATCTTCGTAACTACGTGCTTTACGGAAAAAAGGTTCAGTCACTTTTTGCAGTGAATCGATCAAACTTTAAGGCTGCGAAGTTAGATTTCCAAAAAAATCTTTTATAATTGTTCAAAAACGTGCTTAAAGTTGATGGTACGCAAAAAAAAAAAAAAAGAACTGTTTCGGTAAAAATTCTCTGGGGTCAGCCTGACCCCAGATGCACACTGAGGGTCAACTTTGAATAATAATAATAATTCCAAAAAGTTATCGATAAATTGTTTAAACAAAACATTGTTTAACAAATTTTTAGGGAAAGTTTTTTCTTGACACGTGAAATGGAATTCGTTGATTTTTCCGACTATGCGTGAATTTAAAAAAAACATTTCTTATCATTTTGAAATTTCGGTTTTTGAAAATTTTTTAATTTCCAAAAATGAAGGAAAAATCGTGAATTTTGGATATTTTTTTTCGTAAAAACGTTGTATATTACAATTGAGAAGTTTCCCAGGGCATTGAACGAATCGTTTCGTAAATGCAACCTTAACAAATTTTCGAAAACCAAAATTTCAAAATGATAAGAAAATTTTTTAAAAAATTCACGTGTAGTCAGAAAAATCAACGAATTAATTTCGCATGACAAAAGAAAAAAACATTCCCTAAAAATTTGTCAAGCAATGTTTTGTTTAAACAATTTATTGATAACTTTTTGGCATTATTATTATTAAAAAGTAATCTTCTTGTCGTCTTTATTGTGGTTGAATTTTTTCCGGCTTTTATCTTATCATGAAGTATGCAATATTGTCGACGAAAGTCACTTTTGGTTGGGAAGGTACGTTCGATAAATCCTTAAAGAGCAAGCCACGGTGTTTTGTAAATTTATTTTATTTATTTATTTATATTCATTTCATCTAGTCAACTTGCATATTTTTTTAAAGTCCGTTATTTCAACGATATAGCTTTTGATATAATCATATGAAAGCTAACCCCTTTACCGTGTTATAAAACATTACAAAAAATAATTAAATTAAATTAAATTAACAACCTATTCTTTCTCAGCAATGGTACTTATTCATAATTAACGATTAGTAAATCCAATTTTTTCGAATGAAATCTTCGCGGGCTTATCTCTCATTGGAATCAAACAGAACGAAAAAAAAAATCTCATTGGCCATTTTCAATGTTACAACTTGACAATGATATAAATTGTAAAATGCCTTACCAAAGGGGCTCTTATTTTTTCGTCAGCGTCGAATTATCCGTGAGAATGATTGAAACCGTTGGAATGACGAAAGATATGCATCAAGAACAGTGAATTTTGTTTTTTTTTTTCCTTTACAGTCACATCGTAAACAAACTTTGGCTTTTATTTATGTACTCTGAGATCACGAATCGTCCACTGTCACTCTTTATCGGCTTTTTATTGATAAATAAACACACACGCGCGCGGCCAATGAAGCTTGGAGGTCACGCTTGTGCGAGTCCGCGAACCACGATACACTCGTCGAGATAGTTAATGGACCGTAAAAAAATTGAATTTTGTTTATTTTTAATTTTTTTTTTTTTTTTTTTTTTTTTTAAAGAGCCTCGTAACACCGGTTGTACTTGAAACGTGTGGGAAGCTCGGCGATACTGCAGCTTTGACGCTCGTGACAAATCTGGGCCAGCGATACTAGGTATTAAAATAGCAAGACTTCCCCTACCCCCACCCTTCCCCGCTACCGATCGCTCATTGGCCGTTGCGCTCGAAGCGCCAAACTCGCCCGTACGCGTGGTCGACGCGACGCAACAGCCTCGTGTGTCCTCTCCGCATGCGGTGGCATATAGACCGATCGACGCTATAAAACGGGACACACGAGCGCGCGTTGGGGTAGAAAAAAAATTCTTTTAAATTAAAAAAAAAATAAAAATAAAAAAATACTGGAAGTATCGTGATATTTTGATTATTTTTAAATCGAGCGACATATTCATCATTGTCGTTACAAATTTGCAAGATTATTCGTGAAGGTCGAGTCGCTATATTCAACGGGAGGGGGGGGGGGGGCTCGCTTTGTTAATAACAAAAAACAAACAAAAAATTTACAAATATTATTCGTGAATCGATCTTTAATTTTTATTTGCCAATTTATCGACTGATCAAGATGAAATTTATCATTTTTATCCTTCCATCTGCAGAGTCAACGATATTAATGGAAAAAAAAAAAAGAAGATTATCATCGAAGGTTTGCCGAACGATTGCGCAAATATATTAAAAAAATAAAAATAAAAAAGCGATGCGTAAATTTTATTTCCAGTATTGTTTTATCGTCTTTGGCTCATTAGACCTGCTCTGTGTCTTTCCGAAATAATTTTTATGATTAAAAAAAAAAAAAATTCAAAATCTCACAAAATGAAAACTTTTGCAAAATAATTAAAAATTTAAAAAATTAAAAGTCAAACTGCCCGAACGGTGTGATAATTTTTTTCTTCTGAATATCAAATTCGTAATTTTCGCGCGATTTAATCAAATTACTGTTAAAAAAAAAACAACAATAATAATAATAATATACAATAACATAATATTATTATTATCATCATGATTATAATTATAATTATTCAATAATGATAATAATATTAATATTATATTAATAATAATAATAATAATACGTATTATTATTATTGGTGTATTCGTCATAAAAGAATAATGATTAAAAATAAAGATAATTTTTTTTTGCTGCTTTTTTCTGATAATAGGTATATTCGGAATTTGATAATAAGATAAGACAAGAAGATAATTTTCAATATGCTCTCCCCTTGTAATAATGACAATACTCGAATTATCACGAAACGTGAATTATATATATATATATATATATATATATATATATATATATATATATATATATATATATATATATATATATATATATATGTACGTCGACGAGTCATAGAACTACGTCATGGACTCAATGACGTCATAGAGTTCGATCGAGTGAACCCGGGAATTTCCCCCATCTACAGACTGTCGCTATACACATATAATTACGAAATTGGGATCGGTGAATGTAAAATACAGAAATTCATGGTATTTTCGAAATTTTCAACCGTAAATGATTAATCATAATTCTTCATGGGACACAGTTATAAAATAATAATAATAATAACTGGTAATTTATAAGGGACAATTTCGTTAAAATTTGTTTGTTTTTGTTTTAAATGAGTTCATATATCAACCTCGATATCAACGAGAGTTTAATTCTTAAAAAAAAAAAAAAAAAAAACCAGAATGTACTCTCGAAAAAAGACTACCCACCCTATACGAGCGCGATCATTGTGCAAGGTCAGTGGCATCGGTTATCGACCTTTTTCCCCTTCCCCTGGACCCTTTCTCCTTCCCCCCTCCCCCCTACCTCGCCGGATCTGGCTCGTCTTATGAATATGGACAAATGGGGCTAGGCCAGGACACCCGAAAACGCTTTTTAACCAAGTGGAACAGTGCTCCATAGTTCCTCAGATACATTTTAAAATTCAGCTTGTACAGGCAAAGTCAAATCTGTTGACGTAATTTGCCAATATATAAATTGAAAAATACAATTCGCTCTTTTTTTTTTTTTTTTTTCAGTCAACCAAAAATTAATTTTACAAATTAATGGAATTTTTCTATAATATAAATGAAAAAGAAAAAAAAATCTTTTTCTTTGCGACGACAAATATTATATAAATTGAAAAGACAAGACAAGAGGTATAAGGTACTTTGTTCTTTGTTAGCTCGGGGCACAAACAGTTGGACTTATTTGCACATGTTCTGCTCATCTTATCTATCCCCCTTTTTTTTTTTGCCAATCCCTAAGGAACAAATATTATAGAATTGCAATTATTATTATTATTATTATTATTATTATTTTATGATTAAAGCTCGATTTTTTTGTTTCTCGGCATCGATAACTCCGATGGGGGAGAGGGGAGGTAACAAAAAGAAAGTGGGGGATAGTGGAAAGTTAGCTTGCAACCGGTTTGAGAGGGGGCTCTCTGCCGCGATGGTCAAGGCACACAACAGATGGGGGCTTATGTATTTTTGTGTCTAGACGCGAGCGAAAAAATAAAAAAAAAGGGATTCTCGCGCTGGTGCGGTACGACATCACGAAACCATTTCTCGTGTGGCTACCTCAACTCACCAGCGCCCTTCGACTACCCTAACACGACTTGAATTTCAATGCTCTAAAAATGTATGTATCGTAATTTTTCGAGAAACATGTAAATGAAAAATCACAATTCGTCGGTTTATCAATTATGCAATTGCAAAATTGTATATTTATAACGGCGAAAATCAACCCTAGAGTCGCTGAACGGTTTAAACGAGAAAGGTTTCCAAATTTGCCGCTAGGTGGCGAGCGCCACGAGTCTCTCGCGTTCGCGAAAGAAGGCGCCCGGAACTATAAGAATCGCGCGGCTAGTCTAATCACGCGAAGCCAAATAAGTGTTATTTGTTTTTACCGAATATTGAATATTAATTATTGTTTTTTTTAAATATATTTTCTCCGAGCACCAACTCGATTGTACTTTGTGAAAATTCCATTAGTCCTCGCTCGAATTTCACCGGTTGTAAGCGTTTCGAAATTATTCTTTTAATTTCGTTCTTTTTCCCCCAAAATTTCGGCCGAAATGGAAAATGTTGTAGGGTGACTGAACCAGTGAATGAACGCATAAGCCTTTTTTCTATTTCGATAAAGCCGTATAATTTAACTTATTACGAATTTCTTTATCAGCTAATTAGATCTTATAGAACAATGTTCACAGAATATTAAAAAAAATATTCAAAGTGCCCTGTTCGCAAGGATTTTGTAAAAAAAAATTATAATGAACGAAATTACCAATTTCCCAGCGAATGAACAAAAATTCCAATGAATGAACTCTTATCTTTCAAGTGAATGAACGTACAATGGAACCAGAGATGCGTACGCATACTCGTGCGTTTTGAGGTTATGAAAAGCCTTTTCAACGCTCGTTCAATCACTGGAAATAGGTTAAAAAGCTGGACCAATGAATAAACGGCCATATATCGCAAACAATATTGGGTTTTTGACCAAAAATTCATTAATATAATTGAAGCTTAGCAATGTATAACGTTGAAAAAATTATTGCATATCTTTTAAAAAGATTTATCGAGGTGATATGGAATATTTCGGTATTCGATGCACAGTCAGATGGTTATAACAACATGGCTGTCTCTTATGAATATGCGCCCCAAGTACGAAAAAAAATCCATAGCATCGCAAATCTTTCACAGCGTCAAATAATATCACTACTAGATGTTTTCTCAGAATTTTCACTTCATTATGAATACAAAATTCTTCATAATAATAGAATCATATCTCTGCCGTTTAATTAAAATACTAAGCCTGTTCATTCACTGGTAGGTGTTCATTCACTGGTTCAGTCACCCTAATCATCGTTATGAAAAAATTTTTAGCTCGAAAAATAATGGACATAAAAATTTTTTAAAAATACCATACGCTCGTCGGATGATGAAGAATGGGATAAAAAATAAGCAATCGAATCGAAGGACTCCAGATTGGGATATTCGATGGGAAATGAGCAATGTACATTCTTATGGCACGACTTTCAACGTAGGTGGTCTCTCGGTCACGATTGCTTTACATGCACTTGTGTATACATTGCATGAATGGTATATACCATAGAATATGATCGCTTGGACCAGACTCCTGAACGAGTTTTCCCGTATCAGTTTACAGTCGGGGTATTCTCTCTCTCTCTTTCTCTCCTCTTCTGGATTCGGATTGCATCCTACGAGTGCAATGAACTTTGCCATTTTTCATACTTCATTCTTAACTCATAAACCTCCAATGTATATCTATATAAACCTTTTTCTGAGTTTTTGGAATTTTTAAAATTTTTAATATTGCAAATAAATCACTCGGAAGTGTTAATATTCTAGCAAAAATTTAATTGTAAGTGAAATTGCGTTAAAAAAAAGTACTTAGACGATGAAAAAAGTGAAAATTTCAACCGATAAATGTAGAAGAATAATTTTGCATTATTCGAGTGTTTTTTTGGCAAGTTAAACTTTCAGTAAAGATCAAATTTTGCCTAAAATTAAAAATCAAAGACTGCGCTTGGATGGCAAAAATTCAAATCTCAAGTAGATTTGAAAAATTTGAGACTAGCGTTGCGTGACGACGAATGACAGTATACTTGGAGCAAAAAAAAATGGAGAAATTTAACCTTCGAATGTACTTGGAAAAATATATATATTTGGCTCCTGGAGCATCAAATTTCATAAATAATGTCATTTCTGAGTAAAATATCGCTCAAGAATATCCCATGAAGTATTTGAGTAAAAAAAAACGTTATACTTGGAAGATTAATCTTTTTTTTTTACTAAATATCAAAATTTGCAAATACATTCGTTGCAAAATGAATTTTTTTCGATAAAAATATAGCTAAAAATAAACAACAACTAAATGACAAAAAAAAAATTCTTAAAAAAAAATGCGTACTTAGAAATACGACCGAGTATTAAATTTTTCGAATTAATTTATCCTCCGGATAAAATTTCTCGTAACAGTATGAAATTTCGATGAAAGAAAAAAGCGATACTCAGATGACAAAAATCAATTGTGTAAATTTTTTAATGACGACGCGGTACAGCATGAGATATAAAAATTGTAAATCGTACTTAGATGGGGAAAATTAATGATCTAATTTTGTTTTTTTTTTTTTTTTTTTTTCAATCAATTTATTATTAATATTGATATTAACGTACTTTGTTTTACAACAGATACTTATATAGCCGCCATCTTGAAATTTTTTATTTTCAACCTCAAATTCGAAATCGGAAACCTCGATGAGCCTCGAGTAACGATCTTTAACCGAAAACCAATGCTAACGGTTTTTTCTTTCATCCGCCTTTTTAAAGTTTCAAAAATTTGACCTTGATTTCGTTATCAGTGACCTCAATCATCATCCCCATGAATAAAATTTCTCGCTCTCTCTCTCTATTGGTCACGAAGTATATATTAGCTGATGTTCCGGTGGCCATTTTGAATTTTCAAATTCGAAATTATCGCAACGAATCCCGAAAAAAAAAAAAAAATCATCGACCTTCATAAATTATCCCTCTGATCAATTAAACCGAAGATCCGGATCGTCCGAAAGTGATCCAAAATTACATAAAAGTCGAAATGAAAGTTACGAATGCAATTATTAATATTTTTTTTTACTTTTACGTAGACGCGCAATGAAACTCAAGCCTACATTTTCCCAAAAATTTCATTGTTTCCATGTAAATTGAAATTGTTTCTTTTTTTTTCGCTAGCCTACTAAATCATTTCTCCAGATTGACACAAATCTATGAATAGCACACGGGGTTTCATGCTTGGTCGAAAAAAAAAAAAAAAAAAAAAAAAACGCGTGCGAGAGGAAACGCAAAACAGCGCTGTGTACGTCACTGATACGTACTAATACCTATATACATCGATATATTTCGTTTTTCCTCCTAAACCCCCTGCCCCTCGTCGCGTCGTTGAGGCGTCCGTGCCTCGCGTAGGGTTCGTCGTCCGCTGAATCTCGCGCATCACATATATTATATATATGTATATATATATATGTAATATATATATATGTAATATATAGATATATATATATATATATATATATATATGAGCACGCTATACAGCAATATATCGAGGAGTAATTTTGACCGAGGATATCACGAAATTGCAGGAGACTTAACGTTAAAACGAGAAATAACATATAACTATTCTAAAAGCTAATTTTCATGTAATGCAAAATTATAAATATTTTTCTAGCGCGGCCATACGATACGAGTCTTTTTTTACTCAGACACTTTAAATTCACCCAGTATCGAGCCAGCTCTACAATTACTTTTTACGATTCTTTACGAAAATAAATTGAAAAAAAAAAAATAAAAATAAAAAGTAAAAGTTGGTTCAAGGACAAAGAGAGAGAGAGAGAGAGAGAGAGAGCGAACAAAGCGGATGTTAAAATTTGTGTCTTTGTGATAAATTCATAGTCCGCGGACTCACCTGAATCGCCATACACATCGAATACGGCAGGTACGTTTGGGCGTTCGTCGTTAAAAAAAAAACGAGCTCCTTCTTTCGATCCTGTTCCTTCGTTTCTATCGACAGATTATAATCGCGTGGGTGTGAGATCCTGACAATCGACTTGAACGCACTTTTTTTTTTTTTTTTTTTTTTTTTTTTCTTTTGTATGTGCACTCGCCACGCTATGTGTATGCGTGTTGAGGGAGAGGGGGGCAAACTCGTTTTATCGAACACGCGAGAATTAAAGAGAAGTCTGTACGCCACGAGAGCCCGTCGACAACTGACGAGTTTTGTCAGAATGGCCGTTACCGTAGACCGTGGACCATGCAGCGACTGGCGCGACGGACGTTTCTCATTGGTCGTCGAGACCGAAGCGGGAAAACTGGGAATTTTTGAATTATCGATACTTTTACAATTTTCAATATTTTTTTTCTCGCAAAGTATGCATTTTTTAAAAACATTACCAGAGAACTTTTTCGTTCAAAATTTCATGGCGAATACAATAAAATTTTTCTTTTTTAGAAGCTTTTAATTTTTTTGCTTGAGGTCCGCCGTACGGACGCCGCCATCTTGAATTTTTCAATTTTGACTTCCGATTTGCAATCAGCGATCCCCCAAAACCATAACTATACGATAAGAACAGAGTTTGATAAAATTTCCAGTTTCATTGCGCCCCTGAAAGGATTTTAAAATCGTAACATTCTTTTTTTTTTTTCATTTCAATTGACAATATTTTTAAATTAAATCATTGAAATTATGGTAATGATCGATTGTTGGAAAAAAAAAAAAAATAATTTACTCATTTCGTATGTATACTGTATTAATATGATAGCTATTGTATTATTTGTAATATAAATATTATTATATCAAATTTTATTGATGATCATTATTATTTTATATACGAGCAATGTATGGAGTGGAAATATGGGGGATGAGGAGATGTGTAAAAAAAAAAAACGGTGTGTAAAATAAATAAGGGAATGTAAATTATGTTATTTTATTGTAAGGTATATAATTTTTTTTTTAACTTGAAAAAATTTGTGCAAATAAAACTCCAATATATATATATATAATATTATTTTGTATATTTACCTTGTTTTCGACATCGGGTATGTTTGAATTTTGGAGTAAAAAGGTAATTGACGCTTTTTAAAACATTTATTTTTATTTATTTTTTTTTGTTTCTTGTAAATACATTGTTTTGTGCCTTAGCTCTTTTTTTTTTTTTCTTTATTTTCTATCTTTCGAGTATCATTATTCGCATAGAATTATTTTCTTTTTTTCTCTTTCATCGTTATTTTTATTCTTTGTTTTTTTTTTCTATTTTCGAGTTTTATATTCTCCCGCCATAGTCGATATAATGTCTCCGGCGAGATAAATTTGTCCACGCGGGTCAACGAGTTGAAAATTTATTAATCCCTGGTTCATAATTGATTCGGTTAGGTCTTTTTGCAAAAAAAAAAAAAAAAAAAAAAAAAAATCACTTTTCTTTGTAACTATGCCTAGTTATTTTATCAAAATGAAATATTGATATTCGCTATGAGCAAAAACAAAAAAAAAAAACTCGAACAAATTGTTATTATTTTACAAATCTAAAAACGTTAAAATTATCCTTAGATTATCGGTAAAAAATATTTTTAAATATTTTTCACGACTGAAAATATTGATACGTGTAATTAAGAAAAAAAACGAAAATTTTACAAACAATATTTCGTGGAGAAATTTTTTTTTTTGTAAAAAAGCCATTTCGATTTTATTGAGAAAAAAATTTGCCTTTATCTCCGCTAATGATGCAGAGATTTTTTTATTTTCTCACAATTTTCGTCTTCATTCGAGCTCTCGAAAATTTCTCGTATCGTAAAAATAACGAAGAATCGGGGGGGTTTTTTTTTTTTTTTTTTTTTTTTTTTGGAGTAAAACATTGAATGGGAAAAAAAAATTCGATATTGACGAGCACTGATTGAACTTGAATTTGTTTTTTTTTTTAATATTCAATATTTTATCAGACTCGATTTTTTTTTTTCCCCGTGAAATTGTACAATTTGAAAATTCCTGCAAGCCAAGAACACTTTCATACATTTTTTTTTTTTTTAAATACTTTTTTCTCATTTTTTTTTTTTTTTAAGGCATACGATTTAATTTTTTTTCTTCTTCTTTTATCACACGAAATATTGTATTCCTATAACGAAGTTGTCTGCGAATACACGAGAAGTAATATAGAGGCATGAAATTTAATCTCGAGCACACCGAACATGTATTTGACACTCAAATCTTTTCGCAACGATTCTATATAACAAATTGGCCTATATTGCTCGCCCAATGTTACGTCCTGAACAATTTTTCGGAATTTTACAATCCCCCCCCAATCAATGATAATAATTATTTCGTATAATTTTCTTTTTTTTTTTTTTTTTTTCAAATCCGAAACGAGCAATGTTGGAGTGAAAAATTCCGAATATCATTTCAATAATTGTCTAAATTTTGAAAAAAAAAAAAAAAAAAACAAAAAAAAAAAACCATTAATTCCATAAAATGGTCCAAAATGATTTTTAATTGCAAAAAAATTCGGCAAATTTTTGAGAAAATTTTTGAAAAATTATTTCTTCGTCTGCCACGACTGGCTGCTCGTATTATTAATTGTTTTTTTGTAAAAAAAAAAGAACAATTCTCCGTAAATTCGTAATTAATGAAAGGGAAAAAAAAAAAAAAAAAAAAAAAAAAAAAAAAACGAAAAAAAAAAAAAAAAAAAAACGAAAATTCCGATAATTTTGAGTAATTCATTTCCCCCCCCCCATTCGTGTTAAATTTTTTTGTTCGTCAATTTTCAAGTCCCATCCTTTTATTGCTTTTCGGGATATTCCGATTGCCAATTTCCAATGCCTATGGAAATACGCGCAGCATCGTTAATGATTAATTTAAATATATATATATATATATATATATATAATTTTTTTTTTCTCACCTTATATTTTATGGTCCCTAAAAAAAATACATTACATCTATAAGCAGTTTACGTTATCGATAATTATAATTATATACGTATTTACATAACATTTCCTTTTTTTTTTTTCGTTTTTCTTCAATTTTTTCCTTTCGTCAACACCGAATTCAATTAAATTATCATCAATTATCCATAATTTTCGTGCGAAAAAAAAAAAAAAAAAAAAAAAAAAAAAAAAAAAAAAAAAAAAAAAAAAAAGTACGAAGGAAAATTATAAATTTTCTAATTAATTTTTGTATTTCGAAAAATTTCGAGTAATCATATCAATTGCAACGAATATTAATGTTTTACGAGTATTCGTTCGTTATTTTTTCGTTAGAAAATTATTTTTTTTTTTTTTTTATTTTTTAATGATTTTTCGTTCAAACGGTGCCCTTGCGGGCACTTTTGTGTATAATAAGATATGTCAAGTGATATCCGGCATTGAGATAACTCCAGACTTGAGAATTTGTCAAATTAGTGATCAATTTTTTTTTAACTCATTTTTTTTCTTTTTTTTTTTTTAATTTTTGTAGGAAAATGAGTGAATTTTTTTTTCGAAATTTCACGAAAATTGTGAAATTTTTGGGAAAAAAACTGCAAAAAAATACAAAAATTTTCGAGAATTTTTTGTATTCGTTGATTAAAACGTTTTTTTTTTCGTTTTCTTCAACTTTATCGCACATTGCTCGTATAGCTCGAGCTTTTGTGCTCTTAGCTATCTCGATTAATAACAATCGATCGTATATCCCACCATATAGACTCTATTATTATTATTATTATTATTATTATTATTATTTACATAAATTGTTTTTCAACGTTGGATAAAAGTCTCGGATCTGTGAGTGTTTGAGCATCATGCGAGTGTGGTGGCTTATACTCGTGCGATAATTATATTGCTAGAAAATCGAGTGAAACAACGAGAGAAAAAAAAACGAGAAGAAGAAAAAAAGAGAAAATAGAAAAACGAGAAGCAAAAATACAATTTACTGGAGTATTGAATGTTTTTTTTTTTTTTTTTTTTTAAGTAACTTGTTCGATCGTTCGTGAGAATTCGAGCAAAAGTAAGCAAAATCCGTTATTAATTGCGCGGAAAAAATTGAAATTACAATTTTTATTGAAAAAAAAATGTTTTTTTTTTTTTTCCAATTTAGAAAAACAAGAGTCAGTTTTTTCATTGCATTAATTTTAATTATTCGAGTTGTATATTCATGCTGCAGGCAGGAACTCGAAATTTTGTATTAAAAAAAAAAAAAAAAAAAATTGATAATTATAAAAAATTGGGAGATTTGGTTTTTTTTTTTAATGTTATGAACAAATTCGGCTTTTGCTTAGATCTGGATTTAAAATATGCGCTTAAAGCATCTGGCGAATCTCGTTTAATTCAATATTCAATACCAATTATTATTATTATTATTGTTTTTTTTTTTCCCCATAAATTTATGTATATTCGAGCCCAGTCGTCTCGTTTTTCATAGTTCCAGCTCTCTTTTTGTTCTCTCTCTCTCTCATTGTTTTTATTTCACAGCACTTCTTTATTTTTATTTTTACTTTTTTTTTTTTAATTTTTTCTTACTACATCAATCAACGACATTGTTTATCCTTCCTCGAAATTAATCGAACCATAATTTTATCATATTTATATCACAAGTAAGTACGTCAACGCTCCGGGTGTATATATATTACATATTAGGGGATGCTCCTTATTTGAGCTTTTTTTTTTCAAATTTTAATAGTCTCGGCCCCCCAAATCGATTCCAAATATATATTTAAAAAAAAATCCCTGAATTTTTTCAGATTTTTATTTCGATTATTGAAAATTTCGAGAAAAAATGGCGAGTAGTCTCGTGGAACAACAATTTGTAAGAATCAGATCTGGGCAGTACTTCGAGTATCCGGTACTCGCGATGCACTGGAAATACAGTACTTGAAGTACATAGTGCTTTGAAATTACTTCAAGCATTGCACTCAAAATTTCCAAGTACTCACCGTGTAATTTAAGCATTTGTACTTAAATTTTCAAGTACTTTACTGTACTTCGAGTACTTTTTCAAGCATCAAGTACAAAGTACTTTCGGAAACGTTCCCCTAATGGTTGCACGTATAACGCTCATGAATACATAATTGAGGAACGTTCTGGACCGTCTTACGGTTAAGATTGTAAGGAATGACCGCGTTCCAAAGGCTCAAGCTACGGTATTTACCGGTGTCATTGTCAATGCATAAATCCGTTTTTAACAATCCGTGCATTATATTCTTTATTTTTTGCTTTATCAAACCTGAAGCTAAATAAATCTTGATGACAATCGTCAATGCTATTTTTTTAAATATTTATAATTCTCTGCTTAAATACTTCTGTTCCAATCTGCCTAGCCTGAGTGAATTGCACAATGTGAAAATATGTTTTGATGCAAAAAGTACTCGAATGAAAATCAAACGAGTCTAAAGAGTACATGAAAAAATTAAATACAAGTACTGAAACCTTCAAGATGTATACCTGAAAACTGGAAAAGTATTCAATACTTTATACTTGACGTACTTCCAGTACTTGGTACTTTAAGTAATTACGATCGGCTGTACTTCAAATACGCGAGTACTTCAAGTACTTGCAGTGCTTTCGAGTGGTTTGTACTCGAAGTACTTTCCGGTACTTTGTAATTGAAATACTTTGCACTTAAAGTACTTTCCGTTACTCTGTACTTGAAGTACTTTGTACTTGAAGTGCTCTGTACTTGAAGTACTTTCTACTTGAAGTACTTTCTACTTGAAGTACTTTCTACTTGAATTACTTTCTACCTGGAGTACTTTATACTTGAAGTACTTTCTACTTGAAGTATTTTGCACTTGAAGTAATTTGCACTTGAAGTAATTTGCACTTGAAGTACTTTGCACTTGAAGTACTTTGCACTTTAAGTACTTTGCACTTGAAGTACTTTTCACTCGAAGTACTTTTCACTCGAAGTACTTTGAACTTGAAGTACTCTGCACTCGAAGTACTTTGCACTCGAAGTACTTTGCACTCGAAGTACTTTGCACTCGAAGTACTTTGTACTCGAAGTACTTTGCACTCGAAGTACTTTGCACTTGAAGTACATTGCACTTGAAGTACTTTGCACTTGAAGTACTTTGCACTTGAAGTAATTACCGTTACTTTGTAATTAAAGTACTTTGTACTTGGAGTATTTTGTACTTGAAATACTTTGTACTTGAAGTATTTTGTACCTGGAGTGTTATGCACTTGAAGTCCTGTGTACTTTAAGTACTTGGTACTTTAAGTACTCGGTACTTGAAGTACTTTCTGGTACCACGTAATTGAGTTACTTTATGATACTTCGTACTTGAAGTACTTTCTAGTACTCTGTACTTGAAGTATTTTCTGGTACTTTGTCCAGCTCTGGTAAAAATGGTGTTAAAATTTTTTTTTTCCATAAACAGAACTTTTATTTCAGAGAATTTTGAACTTATTAAACTGAGAAATATTTTTTAAGCAATTATTACAAGTAAAAAATTCTTGGAAATCGTGTTTTTGAGAAAAAATATATATATTCGACGCGAAATAACTCATATAAGACTCAAAAAAGAAGTGTTATCAATTTTTTTTTCCATGTAGCTGCATCAGTTCAGAGTTCTGAATATTTTCGATTTTTCGGCCGAATAATATTCTTAATTTCGAATTTTATACGGTAAATCCTTTAAACCCCCCCCCCCCCCCCCCCTTGTTATTCTTATGGGAAACTTTGATCCCGCTGGCCAGGGGTCAATCATCGAAGTAAAAATTTTAAAATTCACCGATTTTCTTTACAAAATTTATTTGGAATCGTTTCGGGAGGGATGAGACCATTAAAATTTTCGAAAAGCCTAAACAAGGACCATCCCAGAGTATGTTTACTTTGCTCCGGTATGGGCATAATTGGAAGGAAAAAAATAATGTCAAAAAAAAAAAAAAAGAAAAAATCGTTCAAATTAACTGCATGAGAAAGTAATTATTTTTTTTTTTCATACGTAATATTAATTATCCGTGAAAAGTAATTCAAAATGATTTTTCGTTCGATCGAAAAATCATTTGGAATTCGGTCTTTCATAATTTTATCTCTCAAACTCGTATTTTTGTTGTTGTTGTTTTTTTTTTAATTATTATTATTATTATTATTTTTTTTTCATTACCAACATGCCCATCACTGCGTAAAAAATTGGAACGTACGAAGGATTATCAGATCTATTCGGAAATGATAATCCGAGGGAAGATCGGTTTATCGAGAAAAAAGAAGAAAAAAAAAAAAAGAAAAAAAAACGTAAAATGTATCTTCCGAAAGCGCAGATGTGTATCGCAGAACAAATTATACCCTGCGAGTATGGACTCTTCGATCGTGTTTCAACGTTAATCACGCGTTAAAACGTCACAAAGTACCAAAAAAACGCGTCCGTTTGTCGATTTTTCATTATTTATAACACTTTTATTTATTTATTTCATATATATATTTATATATATATATATATATATATATATATTTTTTTTTTCTTCATTCCTGAGTGAGTTTAATATAATTTTTATCTTTCGTGTTTTTCTTCCCACTTTAATTAGTTGTTTTTTTTTTTTTTTTTTTTTTTTTCCCTTTCTTTCACAAATTTGTTCCAGCGAAATTGAATCGAGAGGCTTTCAGGTACACTATTCGACATTTCTTTATCTTTCCTTAATTTTTTATGATTTTTCGTGTCCGCGTGTGTGTGTTTTTTTTTTTTTTCCAAATTGAACAACGGTGCAAATCGTGTTGCGCAAACTCCTATTTTTTTTTTTGTTTTACTTTCTTTTTCTCTATTATTGACTATAACGGTGCGTCGTTGTTCGATTTTTTTTGATAAATTTTCAGTAAAGTCAGTGTCGAAGTTGAAAATTTCTCTAAATGAAGAAAAAAAAAACGATACATCTCATCGCTCGACAATTGCGAAGCTCGCAGCGCCAAAAAAAAAAAAAAAAATCATGATAAAAGTCGACCGAACGCTGCGAATGAGAAATTTCGAAAAATTTGGGAAAAAATTTTCCATTCGAAAAGAATTCTCGACGAATTTTCCATTCGAAGCTCTCTTGCGAATGGAAAATGCGCAAAGAGAGTCGCGGAGGGGGGAAAAAAAAAAAAAAAAACGAAATTTACGACGAAAATCGAGCGAATCTTTGGCGCTCCGAGAGCTTCGAACGGAGAGGTTACTCCGAGCGAAGCCCAAAAAAATGTTCGAGCGGCGCGAAAAAGACACCTCCGTCGAGGCAATTTTGTTTCGTCGCTGCGATCTCAGCTTTGCGCTGTTCGCGTCTCATTCGCGCTGCCGATTGGATTATTTTTAAAACTAACGCGCAGGGAGTACTTCGAACAAAGTTTACGAAATATGAAAATTAGAACCCATCTTTTTTTTTTTCCATTATCGCTGCAAACTCGAAAAAATTCGAGCACGTTCGTTCGATGGAAAAATTTTAAAACGCGTTTTACGGAGAAAAAAAATTTCACGATTCAGCGGATCCGCGACTTTTGCAATAAAAAAAACAGCGCGCGGCGATTAAATTTTTTTTTTCGTTCGACACTGAATTTACGCGAGAAATATATCGTAAATTCGTGAAAAATCGAAGTGGGGAAATGAAATTGAAAAAAAAAAAACTCGAAAAAGACAGATTTTTTTTTCCCACGCGCGATTCGTACGGAATTTCTTCCTTTTTTTTTTTTTTTTTTTTTAACTTTCTATATCCGATACAATTATCCTAAATATTGACTGCTAAAAATCGACAACGGCAAATTCGTGAGACAAAAAAAATAAAAAGAGAAAAACGGAAAAATTTTTTTTTTTCGTTTTTTTGCTTTTTTTAATAACAATGACCATATTAATAATATTTATCATTACGAATGAACGGCGAACAATTTTTTTTTTTTGTTTTTTTGCAATCGCAGCGATAAATATTATCATATCGATTGATATTATTTTTATTTTGCAATTATAATTGTTTTTTTTTTTTTTTTTTTTTTTTACGTGTCTAGTCTTACGTTTCTTAAGGCAGGAATTATTATTATTATTATTTTTTTTTCTTCTTTTCTTCGTGTGTATTTACAATTTCAATAACGTGCAACTTTTGCCCCCCCCCCCCCCCCCCCCAAATCCCCCGCCAATTTAACTAATCGCGAATTATTCGCTAAATCTCATTCGCCGATTCAAAAATCCATTTTCCAAAATTTCATCGCGACATTTGTTCCGAAAAAAATTATCGAAAAAAAAAAAAAAAAAAAAAATACATTCCCAGCTGAAAAAAAATGAGATTCGTTAAGAATTTGCCGCGATTGGGCAACTAAGTGGAAAAATTCGAGAGAAAAAAAAAAAAAATTCAACCGTTCGGCAGATCCGAAAGATTTTCATTTTTAATAATACAATTGAGCCAAAAACGTTAGAAAATTGATTAAAATTAAGAAAAAAAAACGTTAAATCTTCAAAAAGAAATTTTTTTTTTTTTTTTTTCCGGATCAAACGAATTCGGTGAAACTTTTCGTTGCACCGAAAGTCCCCAACCCCGAAGCGATGATCGTGAATTAATTTCTAGGATTTTTTTTTTTTCGTTTTTTTCGTTTTACTTTCACGAAAAAGCGAAAAAAAAAACGTCTCTTTTTTTGTTTTTTTTTTTTTTGCTTTCAATTGAAGATGAATCCGGCTAAACGAAGGCGATCGTTGAGAATCTCGCTCGATCGCGATTATCAATTATCGTTTTTTTTTTTTTTTTCTTTTTTTTTTTTTACCTTTCAATTAATCGTTGCGACTCGAACGCAAAATAATCTCGGGATCTTGAATTTCGTTATTCGATTTTGACACGATCGTCATCGAATCGTGAGTCCTTCGCAACGATTCGGTCTCGTCGAGATTCGTCGATTTCGTTGGCTCGGTCGGCGATGACAGCGACGAGGGTGTCTCGACGGCCGAGCTCGGATTCGTAACGTCGTCACCGTCGCCGATGGCCTCGTCGACGATCTGAGGGGGTCGCTCCTCAAAAACTGAGGGGGGGGGGGGGGGGGGGAGGAAAAAAAAATGGAAAATTGAAAAATTTTCGATATTGGAACGAAAATTTACAATTTTTTTTTCTGTAAATGTTGTTTTTTTGTTTTTTTTTTTTTGACGAATGATTTAATTTTGGAATTCGTAATTTTAATTGGGCACGTTTAACGTAATTTGCGATATTAAAATGGACAATTTTTAATTTTTCAAGGACTTTGGATAAATTTTTACGAGGAAAAATTATTTTCAATGCTCGGATTGATCAATTCATTAATTAATTACCGTAATAATTTGTCATTTGAAAAATTGAAAAATTTTCGATATTGGAACGAAAGTTTACAATTTTTTTTTTTGCAAATGTTGTTTTTTTTTTTTGACGAATGATTTAATTTTGGAATTCGTAATTTTAATTGGGCACGTTTAACGTAATTAGCGATATTAAAATGGACAATTTTTAATTTTTCAACGACTTTGGATAAATTTTCACGAAAAAAAATAATTTTCAATACCCGGATTGATCAATTTAGCAATTAATTACCGTAAAAATTTGTCATTTAATTTTTTTTACTCGTTAAAATTAAATACGAAAAGAAAAATTGGAAAATTTACATTTTTTTTTGTAAATTTTGTTTCGGTTTTGTTTTTTTTTTTTTTTAATTATCGACGAACGATCGAATATTGGAATTAGTAACTTTAATTAGGTATGTTTAACGTAATTAGCGATATTAAAATGGACAATTTTTAATTTTTTAACGACTTTGGATAAATTTTCACAAAAAAAATAATTTTCAATACCCGGATTGATCAATTTAGCAATTAATTACCGCAAAAATTTGTCATTTAATTTTTTTTACCCTTTAAAATTAAATACGAAATGAAAAATTGGAAAATTTACATTTTTTTTTCTAAATTTTGTTTCGGTTTTGTTTTTTTTTTTTTTTTTAATTATCGACGAACGATCGAATATTGGAATTCGTAATTTTAATTAGGCATGTTTAACGTAATTAGCGATATTAAAATGGACAATTTTTAATTTTTCAACGACTTTGGATAAATTTTCACAAAAAAAATAATTTTCAATACCCGGATTGATCAATTTAGCAATTAATTACCGCAAAAATTTGTCATTTAATTTTTTTTTACTCTTTAAAATTAAATACGAAAAGAAAAATTGGAAAATTTTCAATATCAGAACGGAAATTTACATTTCTAAATTTTGTTTCCGTTTTTTTTTTTTTTTTTTCTAATTATTGACAAATAATTTGAAATTTTTAATTAAACACGTTTAACCTAATTTGCAGTATTAAAATCGACAGATTTTAATTTATCAAAGACTTTTGTCCAATCTATGAATTAATTGCAGCAAAGATTTGCCATATTTGCATCAATTTGGACTCTTATCTGATAAAATTGTAGTTTTTTTTTTTGGTGTTAATTACAAGAAAACTTTGCATAATCACAATTATAATTTTTAGATTTATATCAACGAAATTTTTCATCCAATTTTTTGTTATTCAATGAAATACGGGGGAAAAAAAAAATTGCAAATTGTGATAAAACGGCAAAATACGCGAGACAATTAATATTTTTTAAATTAATTTATTATTTTTAATTATCATTAATATTAATTATTTTTTTTTTAATGAATTCTTAAAAGGGTCTACGTTTTTTTTTTTTTTTCATTTTATTTTTTAGCTGAAAAAAATAATGCGAGAAATCGTGAGGGACAATACTAACGTTTGTCGAGACTGATTATCGAGCCGACCAATTCATTTACGGTCATCGGTACTGGCAATTCGTCCATTTGCTTTCGCCTTCTGACCAGCCACCAATCGATCAGAAATAGCGCAAGTGCGAGAATTTTAATACCAGCGCAAAGACCAACGTATCTGAAATAAAATTCGAGTGCCATATTTTTTTTTTTTTTTTTTTCAAGAAAATAAAAAAAAAAAATTTCAAAATATTTTGAAAAAAAAATTTCCGACGCTCGATTAATTTTTTTTTTTTTTTTTTCCAAATTTCCGATTATTATCCTTTTCGCGTTGATTCGCGCTAACTATTTTCTCGTCTTTTTATAAATTCTAAATTTATCGTAGCGAAAGAAAAAGGGCCAAAAAAAAATTTAGCCAGTTTTTGGCTCTCGATGAAAAATTGGGAAAAAAATTTTTGTTTTTCGCAAAATTCGTAACACATTTTTTCGAAAAAATATCCTTCATTTTCAAATTAGAATTTGAATTAAATTTTTTAAGCCTCCTAAAATACGAAATAAGAAAAATATTTTCATACTAAATGTCAAAAAAAAAAAATAAATAAATAATAATAATAATAATAATAATAATAACACTGATATATGTATTGAAAAAATTGATATTTACCGGTAACGGAATTGTTCGATGTCGTAAAGCAGGCAACGTCCGCCTTTCTCGCCGCATGTACTTTTCCAGAGCAGGCACGTAGAGTCGATGAGATTGCCGAAGAGTATCGGCGCCGGTATGTAGCCGAAGAGCCGAAATATTACAAATTGCATTCCAAGAGCGAAGGATCTCTCCTCCTCTGACACGGATCTGTCGGAAATTGGAAAAAAATCAAATAAAAAAAATTAAAAAATTAAAAAAATTAGCTTTTTTAATTGACTTTTTTTTAATTATTCGATTGGAGATCTGAATTTTGGAAATTTAGGAGTGGATGAATTTTTTTTTTTTTTTTTTTACTCATATTTACCGCAATACGATCATGAGGAGTGGCATTTGTGTGACGGCGACGATAAACGTCATGAAGAATAATAATATGAGAAATGGAAATATCGTTCGGCACGGTGAGATGCAAGGACCGGCGGTGGCTACCGGGACTACCGTTACTTCGGCAAATTCGGACGCGGCCGTTGGCAGCATTGTAAGATTTCCGTGGATACCTTGGCGAACCAATTAAAAAAAAAAAAAAAAGGAAAAGAAAAAAAGTTTCATCGATGATGAAATTGTACACGGAAAAATGGCTTTTGGTCGATTTCAATTATCGATCGGATACGAAAAATCGTTATTTTCGAATCTATATTTGAAATATCGTCGGATCAATGAGAAGATATTCTTGGGAAGTTTTGTCATAGAAGTAAACGATAACGAGAAGTAGCAATAAAAAAAAATTAAATGTACTTGGAAGTTTCGATATTGCTCATAGAGTATCAAATTCTGTAGAAAAAATAAATAAATAAATAAAAAAAATAAGAAATAAAAAGCTGCTTCAAAGATAATTAACCTTTTACTTTGTTCAAAGTACTTGGAAAAATTCAATTTTCACTACCAAGTACGAATTTGAATTTAAAAAAAAAAACCAAAAAAATACAAATTTCTTCAAAGATTTATGGCTCATTGAAAAAATATTAACAAAACTCGAGAATATTTTTTGAAAAATCGTACTTTGATGATCGAAAATTCGAGAAATCAACTCTTCCAAGTACCATTTGTACGTTTTTTGTCATTTTTATTTTACTCGCAGGGGCAATTCGTGAAATTTGACTCGGATCTGAAGGCGGCTCAGCCTTCAATGGATAAAAGCTGCTTCAATGACAATTGACCTTTTACTTTTCCCAAAGTACTTGGAAAAATTTAATTTTAACGACCAAGTACGAATTTTAATTTAAAAAAATACATTTCTCCCAAAATTCATCGCTCATCGAAACAATATTACCAAAACTCGAGAATATCTTTGAAAAATCGTACTTTGATGATCAAAAATTCGAGAAATTAACTCTTCCAAGTACAGTTTGTACGTTTTTTGTCATTTTTTTTTCACTCACAGGCGCAATTCGTGAAATTTGACTCGGGATTGAATGCGGTTTAGCCTTCTATGGGCAAAAGCTGCTTATAACCTTTTACTTTTGCCAAAGTACTTGAAAAAATTCAATTTTTACGACCAAGTACGAATTTGAATTAAAATAAAAAACCAAAAAACACATTACCCCAAAATTCATCGCTCATCGAAACAATATTACCAAAACTCGAGAATATTTTTGAAAAATCGTACTTTGATGCTAAAAAATTCGAGAAATTAACTCTTCCAAGTACCGTTTGGACATTTTTTGTCATTTTTTTTCACTCGCAGGGGCAATTCGTGAAATTTCACTCGGATCTGAATGCGGCTCAGCCTTCAATGGGCAAAAGCTGCTTCAAAGATAATTAACCTTTTATTTTGTTCAAAGTACTTGGAAAAATTCAATTTTCACTACCAAGTACGAATTTTTAACTTTAAACCAAAACTCGAGAATATTTTTTCGAAAAATCGTACTTTGATGCTAAAAAATCCGAGAAATTAACTCTTCCGAGTACCGTTTGGACATTTTTTGTCATTTTTTTTCACTCGCAGGGGCAATTCGTGAAATTTCACTCGGATCTGAAGGCGGCTCAGCCATCAATGGACAAAAGCTGCTTCAAAGATAATTAACCTTTTACTTTGTTCAAAGTACTTGGAAAAATTCAATTTTCACTACCAAGTACGAATTTTTAATTTTAAATCAAAACTCGAGAATATTTTTGAAAAATCGTGCCTCGATGATCAAAAAACCGATAAATTAACTCTTCCGAGTACTATTTGTACATTTTTTGTCATTTTTTTTCACTCGCAGGGGCAATTCGTGAAATTTGACTCGGAGCTGAATGCGGCTCAGCCTTCAATGGACAAAAGCTGCTTCAAAGATAATTAACTTTTTACTTTGTTCAAAGTACTTGGAAAAATTCAATTTTCACTACCAAGTACGAATTTTTAACTTTAAACCGAAACTCGAGAATATTTTTGAAAAATCGTACTTCGATGATCAAAAAACCGATAAATTAACTCTTCCGAGTACTATTTGTACATTTTTTGTCATTTTTTGTCACTCGCAGGGGCAATTCGTGAAATTTCACTCGGATCTGAATGCGGCTCAGCCTTCAATGGACAAAAGCTGCTTCAAAGATAATTAACCTTTTACTTTGTTCAAAGTACTTGGAAAAATTCAATTTTCACTACCAAGTACGAATTTTTAACTTTAAACCAAAACTCGAGAATATTTTTGAAAAATCGTACTTCGATGATCAAAAAACCGATAAATTAACTCTTCCGAGTACTATTTGTACATTTTTTGTCATTTTTTGTCACTCGCAGGGGCAATTCGTGAAATTTCACTCGGATCTGAATGCGGCTCAGCCTTCAATGGGCAAAAGCTGCTTCAAAGATAATTAACCTTTTATTTTGTTCAAAGTACTTGGAAAAATTCAATTTTCACTACCAAGTACGAATTTTTAACTTTAAACCAAAACTCGAGAATATTTTTGAAAAATCGTGCTTCGATGATCAAAAAACCGAGAAATTAACTCTTCCAAGTACGATTTGTACATTTTTTGTCATTTTTTTTCACTCGCAGGGGCAATTCGTGAAATTTGACTCGGAGCTGAATGCGGCTCAGTCTTCAATGGGCAAAAGCTGCTTCAAAGATAATTAACCTTTTATTTTGTTCAAAGTACTTGGAAAAATTCAATTTTCACTACCAAGTACGAATTTTTAACTTTAAACCGAAACTCGAGAATATTTTTGAAAAAATCGTGCTTAGATGATCGAAAATTCGATAAATCAAAATTCCTCCGAGTCGTGAGTAAATTTTTTTTGTTTTTTTTTGTTTTTTTTTCTACTCACATGCGCAATTCGTGAAATTCGATTTTGAGCTGAATGCGGTGCAGCCGGCGTGGCAGGGACTGAAATAAGTTAGGCCGTTGTTGCCGCAGACGGGCTCGACGTCGTTCATGCGACACTCGCAGCCAAAATTACAAGCCGCCGTGAGATTTACCTGAAACGGTTCGGCCCCCCGTCCGCTCGTATGAGCACCATTGCCATTGCCACTTCCGCTTCCGCTGATTATATTTCCGCTGCTGCCGCTGCTGTTATTATTGAAATATGGTATCGTCGTTCCGGCCATTTTGACATTGTCACAGCCGAGAAAGAACAAAAGACCGTAACAAGTCAGGCATATTATATTCGAGACAAGGACAAATTGTACGGCACCCTTGGGCCTTAGCTCGAGACGTTTCAGCAAACAACCGCCGAAAAATATACCGATACAGGCGCCCGGTATCGCTATCGAGCCCGTAAATATGCTGGCCTGGCTCTTTCCGAGACTGAACTGCGTCTCCAAATATTTCGGCAAAAAAACAACGAAACCCGAAACAATTACGAGCTCCATGCAAGCACCGAGACACGTCACGACGTACACGGGATTGCATACCAATCTCCACATGTCCCGTGGTATATCTGAAAATGGAAAAAAAAAAGGAAAAAAGGAAAAAAAAAAAAATCGAAAATAAAAAAAAAAAAAGGAAAAAGCGACGTAAAAATTTATAATTACAAGGCTTGATACGGACTTGATTTCAATTTTATCAGCTATTTTCCTTGTATTTAATTTAATTTTTCTTTTCTCTTTTCAGGGTTCTCTATTTTAGGTTAAATTTTGAGGGGAAGAAAAAAACGAAAGAGAAATAAATAAAATTTTGTCAAAGATTGCGCCAAAACTTGACTTTTTTTTTGTTTTGTTTAGCGAGAAATCGAAGGATACGCAAAAAAATGGGGGGGGGGGGGGGGGAAAAAATTAAAAAATTAGCTCACCTTTGATATCTTTACCGTAGCCATTGTCGTTTTTCTTTCTCCCCGTTTCCGGTTTCTTCGCCTCTTTGCCCTGATCCTTCTCTTTCGCGATCGCGGCCGGCTTGCACTTCTCGATTATCTTAATTTTTTCCTTCTCCCGCTGCAGGGTCTTCGGAAAACTGAAGAACGGTATCGCAACGAGTATCAGGAGAAGACCGCACAGGAGAAATCCGCCCCACCACATGCCGACCCATCGATGATCGCCGGGATCTGTGGAGAAACAAACAAAAAAAAAAAAAAAAAAACAAAATTAAAAACCATAAAAATATCATAAATTTGTCAATTTTTGGATTTTTTTTTTGTTTTTTTTTTTCGAAAAACAAATAATAATAAATAATAATAAATAAAAAAAACCATTAAAATATCATAAATTTGTCAATTTTTGGATTTTTTTTTGTTTTTTTTTTTTTTTCGAAAAACAAATAATAATAAATAATTTTTAAAAAACCATGAAAATATAATAAATTTGTCAATTTTTGGATTTTTTTTTGTTTTTTTTTTTTTCGAAAAACAAATAATAATAAATAATTTTTAAAAAACCATGAAAATATCATAAATTTGTCAATTTTTAGATTTTTTTTTGTTTTTTTTTTCGAAAAACAAATAATAATAAATTTTAAAAAACCATTAAAATATCATAAATTTGTCAATTTTTGGATTTTTTTTTGTTTTTTTTTCGAAAAACAAATAATAATAAATAATTAAAAAAAAAACCATGAAAATATCATAAATTTGTCAATTTTTGGATTTTTTTTTGTTTTTTTTTTTTTCGAAAAACAAATAATAATAAATAATTTTTAAAAAACCATGAAAATATAATAAATTTGTCAATTTTTGGATTTTTTTTTGTTTTTTTTTTTCGAAAAACAAATAATAATAATAAATAATTTTTAAAAAAACCATGAAAATATCATAAATTTGTCAATTTTTGGATTTTTTTTTGTTTTTTTTTTTCGAAAAACAAATAATAATAATAAATAATTTTTAAAAAAACCATGAAAATATCATAAATTTGTCAATTTTTGGATTTTTTTTTGTTTTTTTTTCGAAAAACAAATAATAATAAATTTTAAAAAACCATTAGAATATCATAAATTTGACAATTTTTGGATTTTTTTGTTTTTTTTTTTTTCAAAAAACAAATAATAATAAATAAAAGAAACCATAAAAATATCATAAATTTGTCAATTTTTGGATTTTTTTTTCGTTTTTTTTTTCGAAAAACAAATAATAATGAACAATAATTTTAAAAAATCATAAAAATATGATAAATTTGTTACTTTTTGGATTTTTTTTGTTGTTTTTTTCGAAAAAAAAAAAATAATAAATTAAAAAAACCATAAAAATATAAATTTGTGAATTTTTGGATTTTTTTTTTTTTCGAAAAACGAATAATAATAAATAATAAATTTTAAAAACCATAAAAATATCATAAATTTGTCAATTTTTGGATTTTTTTTTCGAAAAACAAATAATAATAAATTTAAAAAACCATAAAAATATCATAAATTTGTCAATTTTTGAAAATTTTTTTCGTTTTACTTTTTTTTTTGGAAAAAACAAATCATTCTTCGTTTAAAAAAATTTTTTTTTCACGACTCACCGATACTTATGATCGAGGCGGAAAACGAATCCATGTGAAACGAGAGAAGATAAGCTCCAAGGAGAAATCCGAGAACCGGACCGAAAGCCGCCATGCTGTACATGCATCCTGAAATAAAAAAAAAAAAAAAAAAAAAAAAAACAAAAATATATTAAAGTTATCCCCGTCGATGAGACTCGGGAGACGAGAAAAACAGAAAAAAAAAAAGAAAATCGTCAAATAAAATAAACGAAATTGTATAAATAATTTGTTTGCAATTTTGATAAATTTAATTTGAAATAAAAATAATAAAGTTAGCTTGAAAAAAAAAAAAATCCCCCATCTATCGGGCAATTTATCCTCGTGAATTATAAAAATTGACGAGACAGAAGAAAAAATTGAAATTTGCAAAAAAAAAAAATATAATTTTGTTGAAAAATTGTGAAAAATTAAAAAAAAAAAAAAAAGGTTGAGAAAAATCATACCGATGTACAGAGATGCGCTCTCGGGTCTGACATGATCGTCGATGTAGGTCGTTCCGAGTGTGAAGAGCGGCGAGCCGCCGCAGCCGAGCAAAAGCTGAGCGAGCACGAAGAGCATGACCGGTCCGGCTGTCGACGGCGAGCCCTGAATGCAATTTTCACCCCGAAGATTGTTGTGAGGCGCCAATGGTGGCGATGACAGTCCCGTGGAAAGGCGACCTTCGTAAAAAAAAAAAAAAAAAACGAAAAACACCAAAAATTAATAAAAATAAGTTTTTTTTTAAATTAATTTTCAAATTTAGTTGAAAATTTAATGTTAAAATGAATTTTTTTCGAATAATAACAATGATAATGATAATAATGATAATAAAAATTACCAAGCCCCATGTCTTGTTCGCGCAACGAGACTCCGCGGCAAATATTGTCCGAGCTCGAATTGTTCGACGCGGTCGTCAAATTTTGTTCGGCCGTGAAATGTGGCACCATGAAGATCATCGATCCTAGGCCCATTATCACCGCTCCTGTCGAAACAAATATAAATATATGAATATATATATTTTTTCGTTTTATTATCGTGACAGGAAGAAGAGAGGATTCTTTAAAGAGGCGTATTGTCTTTAAAAAAAGAAAACAATAATGGATAATGTATGCGTCCCATTTCCCATTTTAGAAAAGAAAGAGATTACGGAGTTCTCCCATTAGCAATTTTGTTTTACGCAAATTCACAATGGAGATGAGTCTCATGATCCATATTCGAAACATTTTTTTACGTGTCCCATTGCCCATTTAAAAATAAATGGGCAATGTCCCGTGTGGCTCGTTAAGAAATATGAATTATGGAGCCGAGTTCAATTGCCAGAAATGGAGAAAAGAGGATTCATTGAAGCCTCGAATTGTCTTGGAAACACAAAAATTAATAATACACGTGTCCCATTTCCCATTTTAGAAAAGAAAAAGATTGCAGAGTTCTTCCATAGACGTAAACGAGTCCCGTATCCTATTTTTTGCGAAAAAAATGGGCAACATAGTTGAGTCCCGTGAGACATTTTCGAAAGAAAAAAAAAAAAACAAACACCTGTCCCATTTCCCATTGTCAAAAAAAACTAACGATGCATCCCATGGCCCGTGAAAATAATTTAGAGGTTGAATTCCCATTTAAAAAAAGAGAGTTTACAGAGGCGAGTCCCATTACCCATTTCGACGAAATTAATGGGTTCGATTTCCCGTTAAAGAAAAATGGACAATACAAATGCGCCTCATGATCGATTAAAGCGCATGAACTATAAATTCGAGTCCCATTGCCCATTTTGAAATAACAAACGAGTCCCGTATCCCATTTTGGGCGGAAAAAATGGGCAACATCGATGAGTTCCGTGGGACATTTTCGAAAGAAAAAAAAACAACCACCTGTCCCATTTCCCATGGTAAAAAAATTAACGATGTATCCCATGGCCCGTGAAAATAATTTACAGGTTAAATTTCCATTTGAAAAAGAGAGTTTACAGAGTCGAGTCTCATTGCCCATTGGGACGAAAATAATGGGTTCAATTTCCCGTTAAAGAGAAATTGACAGTAAAAATGAGCCCCATGATCGATTGAAGCGCATGAAGTATAAATTCGAGTCCCATTGCCCATTTTGACGAAATTAATGGGTTCGATTTCCCGTTAAAGAGAAATGGACGATACAAATGCGCCCCATGATCGACTAAAGCGCATGAACTATAAATTCGAGTCCCATTGCCCATTTTGAAATAACAAACGAGTCCCGTGTCCCATTTTGGGCGAAAAAAATGGGCAACATCGATGAGTTCCGTGGGACATTTTCGAAAGAAAAGAAACAAACACCTGTCCCATTTCCCATTGTCAAAAAAAATTAACGATGCATCCCATGGCCCGTGAAAATTATTTACAGGTTAAATTTCCATTTAAAAAGGAGAGAGTTTACAGAGGCGAGTCCCATTGCCCATTGGGACGAAAATAATGGGTTCGATTTCCCGTTAAAGGGAAATTGACTATGAAAATGAGCCCCATGATCGACTGAAGCGCATGAACTATAAATTCGAGTCCCATTGCCCATTTTCAAATAACGCGTCCCGTATCCCATTATGGGCGAAAAATGGGCAACAAAGTTGACTCCTATGGGACATTTTCGAAAGAAAAAGAAAATACAAACATGTGTCCCATTTCCCATTGTAGAAAAAAATACAGTAAAGTCGAATCGAATTTTTCTTAAGAAAAATATGATTATTTTTTCGCAATTGCGATTGCCAATTATGACGAACACAAACTGCTTACCTATCGCTATCCAAACGGGAATGTGCCTTCTACTGCCGAGATAACTCACGAATATTACGGTAATAACATTGCCAATTTCGTATGAACTGGCGATAAGACCGGAGAGACTCGATGGTATCTCGAATCTCTTCTCGATCGTCGTTATCACGGAATTTATGTAACCGGAACTGAGGGCTTGTTGAACGGTAACTAGGAACGACAGGAGGAACACGAACACCTGGCGAATAAAAAAAAAATTAGATAAAATAAATAAATAAACATCCGGATAACGTAAAAATCGTATTTTGCATAATTTTGTTAAATTGAAAGACAAAAAAAATTATATTTTCCAAAAATAAGTGACAAAATCGAATGAATTTTTTTTATTTTTGATTTTTTTTTTCTTTCTTTGTACCAACCTTGATACCAGCGAATCTCTGTATGAAGGCCGGCCTGCAGCTCAGTATACCGCAGTCCTTGGAATCCGGATTTATCGGCGGTGTCTGGGCTCTCTCTTTCTCGGTTCTGTAATTTTTTTTTTTTTTTTCGTTTTTTTTTAGTTGCAAAATTAATTGCGATAAATTTTTTTTTTGTGAATTTAGGGAAAATCAAAAGCCTCGTAAAATTTTATGACAAAAATGAGATTATTTACAAGAGTAAAAGTTACATAAATGAATTTTGAAAGGAAAAAAAAAAAAACCGAAAAACGATTTTTTAATTCGTAATTTATTCATTAAAATTTTGCTCATTCAAATTGGATCGAACGAATCGTAACGAAAATTTGTAATTCGCGTGAAGTGACGAAATGGATATTAAAATTGTCATTCGTCGTTGGAATTTTGAGTATTGAAAAAAAAAAAAAAATTGTAATAATTAGCGATGGAAGAAGCTGAGTAAAATAAATGTTACGCGGAGAGATTATTTTTGTGCGTTACCTGTCGACCATGGAGGCACTGGGATTCCTGCTGTGACATTTGATGATAAAATCTCTGAAAAAGTGCGCGCTTGTTTGAACGAATTATAGATATATGGAGCCAAATTATACGTGAATGTTGAAGCGTGCGAGCGATGGAAAAAAAGAGAGAGAGAGAGAGAGATAAATAAAGTAATTATATCGTACCAGATATGTGAAAAATTGTTTTTTTTTTAATTATAAAAGCTGAAATTTCGAATTTTATGCAAACGAATTTTCAATATTTATAAAATAATATTTCGCGAGTCAAATTGGAGTAGAAAAAAAATTAATAAAGTAAAATTGTTATTTTTTCAATTCAATTGGAAAATTAAATTCTACCACTGCGACTATTATTGTTATTTTTATTATTAATTTTTTGGTCAAAATGACAATAATAATTTTATCGCACCAAATAAATTAAAAATTGTTTTTTTTTAATTAAAAAAGCTGAAATTTCGAATTTTATGCAAATAAATTTTTAATATTTATAAAATAATATTTCGCGAGTCAAATTGGAGTAGAAAAAAAATTAATAAAGTAAAATTTTTATTTTTTCAATTCAATTGGAAAATTAAATTCTACCACTGCGACTATTATTGTTATTTTTATTATTAATTTTTTGGTCAAAATGACAATAATAATTTTATCGCACGAAATAAATTAAAAATTGTTTTTTTTTAATTAAAAAAGCTGAAATTTCGAATTTTATGCAAACGAATTTTCAATATTTATGAAATAATATTTCGCGAGTCAAATTGGAGTAGAAAAAAAATTAATAAAGTAAAATTTTTATTTTTTCAATTCGATTGGAAAATTAAATTCTACCACTGCGACTATTATTGTTATTTTTATTATTAATTTTTTGGTCAAAATGACAATAATAATTTTATCGCACCAAATAAATTAAAAATTGTTTTTTTTTAATTAAAAAAGCTGAAATTTCGAATTTTATGCAAATAAATTTTTAATATTTATAAAATAATATTTCGCGAGTCAAATTGGAGTAGAAAAAAAATTAATAAAGTAAAATTTTTATTTTTTCAATTCGATTGGAAAATTAAATTCTACCACTGCGACTATTATTGTTATTTTTATTATTAATTTTTTGGTCAAAATAACAATAATAATTTTATCGCACCAAATAACTTAAAAATTGCTTTTTTTTAATTAAAAAAGCTGAAATTTCGAATTTTATGCAAACGAATTTTCAATATTTATGAAATAATATTTCGCGAGTCAAATTGGAGTAGAAAAAAATCAATAAAGTGAAATTTTGATTTTTTAATTCTGTTGGAAAATTAAATTTTACCACTACCACTATTATCATTTTTACCATTTCTATTATTATTATTATTATTATTATTATTATCATTTATAAAATTAAATTATTAAAAATTAAAAGAAAATTAAAAAAACGCCTACCTGTGATCGACGAGGCCGGAACTTGGATTTCTACTGTGACACCTTATAACGGCATCGTGACTAAGTCTTTCGCTCGATTGCAACGGATCCGTATTCTCACCGGCCACAGTGCTCTCGGCGTAAAGACCCGTCATTGCGTACATGCTCTCGTTCCTTCGGTGACCCGTGTGATAATTACTCGCCGATTCGGATCTACATTGATTTTTTTTTTTTTTTTTTTTTTTTTTTAATCGTCAAATGAATAAAATTTCACAAAATTTTGACAAATATATTTTTTTTCTTCTTATTTTCTCAGAAAAAAGTAGAACTGGATCATACAGAATAGATAATCAACAACAATAAACAAAAATAATCAATTTATTATTATTTTTTTTTATTTTTTTTTTGCAGGACCCAAAATCATTTCTAAAAAATAGAAAAAAAAAAAAAAACAATATTTCGGCATTTTAATTCAATTTTATAAAAAAAAAAAAAAAATCCCCACCTTTTGTGACCGAATCCACCGCCACTTCCATTTCTCTTGTGCCCGCTCTCGGTTCTCTTGTGGCCAAATGCGCTCGATATGCTCTCCGTTCTTTTGTGAGCGCTCTCCGAGCGTTTGTGACCCATGAATCCAGCTCCTCCATTACCACCGGAATCCCCTGATTTGTGATTAAACATACTGGAGCTGGAGCCATTTCTCCTGTGTCCGCTTGTCGAGGCCATATTTTAGGAATTTTTATTTTTGATAACGAAAGATAAATAACAATTTTTTTTTTTTTTTCTTTAATTTCAATCGTTCATTAACGAGAATTTTACGACGAATTTGAGTCCATCCTCACAGCGTCCTTCGACCAGATTCCTGAATCAAACGAACGAATAAATCTGAGCTGAATTTGTGATTTTAATTATTCTTTTGGAAATTACGATTGTAATTTATAATTTGGAGATTCGAATGATAAATTAGGAGAGTAATTTTTTTTTTTCATTTGCATAATTCAGTTTGAATTCGTGATTGTTCGTTACATACAGAGGTCACTTGTAAATTACACGTGGCATTTTAATCACACAATTTTCAATTGTAAATTAAATTTTATAATTCATAAATTGCAATTAATAATATGTAAATCTTCGTTTAAAAAATTACAAATTATCGTTGTAACATGTGAAGATAATTTTTAAAAATTACGAATAACTTTGTAATCTGTGACTGTCCCTTGAAAATCACAAATTACAATTGTAATCTGTAAAAATAATTTTCTAAATTACAAATAATATTGCAATACGTAATTTTTCCTCCTAAATTACAAATTAAAATTGCAACGTGTAAAGGTAATTTGTAAATCGCAAATAACACTGTAATGTGTAATTTTTTCTTGTAAATTAATTATCAAAATTAAAATACGTAACTCTGCATTATAAATTACAATTACATGTCCTTGAAAATTACGAATTACAGTCGCGATACGTAAATTGTCATTTGGAAAATTGCAAATTATAGTTTTAGCATGCAAAGTTTCATTTGCAAATTACAAATAATCGTCCAACATTAATTTTTCCCTCATAAATTAATAAAAAAAATTGTAATATCCAACTTTCCTTGCACAATAGCAATCCTAAACTACGGAAGTTCGAAAAATGGTAAATAAAAAGAAATTAAAAGATTAGAAAATTAAAAAAAAAAAAAATGTCCCATTCGTAATATCGTAAAAGCCAAGAGAAAATTATAATCACACGACCCTTACATAAGATACAAAAATTATCCAAACCATTTCAAAATTAACGAAAAGAACGACGTATATGTAATATATATTTTTTTTTCCTCTCATATACTTTTATCTCTTATACGTTCGTTCAACGCGAATGCCCATTTTTCGTGTCTCACTCCTTCGTCACGTGTACATTTTGTCTCCCTCATTTCACACACCCAAAGAGTCGATCGATTTCGACCTTGATTTTGTTTCGTGAAAAATTAAGTATCCCACGAGGCACGCGGCTACGAGACCGTTGTACCATTATGATTATACACATAGTATGTTACGAATGTAAACATCACGGATCTCAAGTTATATATGTACGAGCATATAACGGTAGCTTGAGGAACGAACCGTAAAAATATCAATACATGTGAAGAGTTTCGCAGAAAATGAAAAAATTGAATTATATGTGTGCGAGTATACGCTGCGAATGCCTAATTATTTATTATTATTATTATTGGTTTTAATGAGTATGCTATGTAACAGGAAAATATACATATATATATATATTTTTTTAACGATGCGTATGAGTATTTGTACGCTGCACAATATGAGCGAGAATTCTGTCGTCAAGAGTCTCATTGATCCGAATCGCGTGTGAGCGGAAAATAAAAGAGAATGGAAAACTTTTTGCCTATCTTTTTTTTTCGTGCTGCACTATGATGTGTCCATATGGTAGAGATATATCATAAATGCACGAGTGACGCGTTGGTACGGGATTCACGTGCCTCATGTCGTTCATTAGATTGTGCATTTATATAAGCAGGTATTGTTTATTCACGTATATGTAAATACACGAATATAAATAAGTTATAATTAATATGGTTTTTTAAGTTTTATTGCCTTTTCGTATCGTATTTTTGGGTTTAAGGAATAATATCTACGTGATTTTTAACAGCAGAAAATAATATTTAATATTTAATAATATTTAACAGCGAATAATAATAACAGCAGAAAAATTCTGATCGCCTGGTGCCTCAAGATATGGTAAAAGATGAAAAAAAAAAAATGTCAATCTTTTGTCCACTTTTACGAAAACCTAAAAATCACGAAATTTCAAATGACCATAACTCTGCTGAAAATTATGGGATCGGGGCACAACTGGGGTGTTTTAGAGAGTGCAGTTTGATTCATTCCTAGGTCTCAATTTTTTCGACCAAAATGAGAACTTTGAAAATTGACGAGTTTTAGTCCAAAGGGGTATGGAAAATTTGGCAAAAATCGTTGGTCCGACTTTAAAAATCTGTGAAAAATTGAAAAAAACATCGTTTCGCGATGAACCAAGCTCGATTTTAAAGCTAAAACGATTGCGAAGAGAATAAGCACTGAATCGAGTCCCAACTATGTCGGGAAGAAAAATTACAGCGATTTTAGTGAACCCTCAAAAATTCATGGAATGAAAAAAGTGTAATTTTTCGTTTTTTTGCATTTTCGTATCGAATTTTTGAGTTTCAGGGAAAAATTCAATGTGATTCGTAATCAGGAGAAAATTTCCGATCGCCTAGAGCCTAAAAATATGGTGAAAGACGAAAAAAAAAATTTTTTCAATTTTTTGCCCACTTTTTCGGAAATCTAAAAATCACGAAATTTCAAATAGCAATAACTCATCTCCAGATCGACCGGTTTTGGCTTATTGGGGGTGTTTTTAAAAGCCCTTGAGTAGACTTAGAGAATGGCGTTGGATTCATCCGGATATCTGCATTTTTAATACCAAAAAAAGCACTTTGAAAGTTGACGAATTTTCGTCCAAGGGGTATGTATGGAAAAATTGGCAAAAATCGATGGTCCAACTTTGAAAATCTGTAAAAAATCGAAAAATCAACCCAGCTCGATGAACCAAGCGGCATTTTGAAGCTTGAACGATTACGAAGAGATACAAGTACTGAATAGAGTTATATCTCCTCCGAGAAGGAACGTTACAACGATTTTAGTGAACCCTCAAAATTTCAGAAAATGAAAAAATGCAATTTTTCGTTTTTTTGCCTTTTCCTATCGAAGTTTTGAATTTCAGGGAAAAACTTGATGTAATTCGTAATCAGCAGAAAATTTTCGATCGCCTAGGGTCTAAAATTATGGTGAAAGACGAAAAAATTTTTTTTTTCAATTTTTGCCCACTTTTTCGAAAATCCAAAAATCACGAAATTTCAAATGGCCATAACTCATCTCCAGATTTACCGATTTTGGCTTATTGTGGGGGTTTTTAAAAGCCCTTGAGTAGACTTAGAGAATGGCGTTGGATTTATTCCGGGATCTAAATTTTTTGTACTTAAAAAAGCGCTTCGAAAATCGGTGAATTTTACTCCAAGGGAAAAATTGGCAAAAATCGATGGTCCAACTTTGAAAATTTGTAAAAAATCGACAAATCAAGATAGCTAGACGAACCAAGCTGCGTTTTGAAGCTTGAACGATTACGAAGAGAATAAGCATGTAGCGCAGGCCCAAAATTCATCGGGAATAAAAATTACAGCGATTTTAGTGGACCAACTCATTTTTTGCAAAAATTCAGAAAAAAATTGATTTTTTTAAATTCGATTTAGGACCTTATATCCATGTATTTTTTCTCGCTGATCACGAATCCGCTCGGTATTTTCCTTGAAACTCAAAAATTCTGATTCAAATTGTCAAAAACGTGTTTTTTTCCGAAAATTAAAATAATTGAATAAAATTTAATTGAAATTTACGGGGTCTATGTACATACATTTCGAGATCGCAATTTTTTATACCCAAAAGAGTACTTTGAATATCGGCGATTTTGAGTCCAAAGGGGCATGTATGGAAAAATGGGCAAAAATCGATGGTCCAACTTAAAAAATTTGTAAAAAAATCGATAAATCAAAGCAGCTCTGTGACCCAAGCTGCATTTTAAAGCCTTGGACGATTGCGAAGTGAATGAGCACTGAATAGGGTCAGAACTACTATCAGAAACGATTTTTACAGCGATTTTAGTGAATCAAAAATTTATTAAATGGAAAAAGTGTAATTTTTCGTTTTTTTGCCTTTTCGTATCGAATTTTTGGGTTTCAGGGAAAAATTCAATGCGATTCGTAATCAGGAGAAAATTTCCGATCGCCCAGAGCCCAAAAATATTGTGAAAGATGAAAAAAAAAAATTTTCAATCTTTTGCCCACTTTTTTGAAAAGCCAAAAATTACGAAATTTCAAATGGCCATAACTCATCTCCGGATCAACGGATTTTGGCTTATCGGGGGTGTTTTTAAAAGCCCTTGGGTAGACTTAGAGAATGGCGTTGGATTTATCCCGAGATCGGAATTTTTTGTACCCAAAAAAGCGCTTCGAAAATCGGTGAATTTTACTCCAAGGGGTATGTATGGAAAAATTGGCAAAAATCGATGGTCCAACTTTAAAAATCTGTAAAAAATCGAAAAGTCAAGATAGCTCGACGAACCAAGCTGCGTTTTGAAGCTTGAACGATTACGAAGAAAATAAGCACGTAGCGCAGGCCCAAACTTCATCGGGAATAAAAAGTACAGCGATTTTAGTGGACCAACCATTTTTTGCGAAAATTCAGAAAAAAATTGAATTTTTAAAATGCGATTTAGGACCTTATATCGATGTATTTTTTCTCGCTGATCACGAATCCGCTCGGTATTTTCCTTGAAACTCAAAAATTCCCTTTAAAAACGTCAAAAAACATGGTTTTTTTCCGTCAAAAATTGAAATAACAATTTACATCGGATAAAATTTAATTTTCATATGGTTTATATAGATTTTGATTAAAACTCTATTTTTCTCGATATTATCCAATAAATCAAATAATCAAATTAACAGAAAAACATCTTGATGAAGAAAAAAAAAATTTTCGTCGTTTCCAACGATTTTGAAAAAAATTTAAATTATTGGTAGTTTATAAATTTCAACGATACCGTTGCGGAAAAAAAAGTGTTTATATAGCGCTCTGCGACAAGTCCATAACTCTCTGCTTCATTCTTCCTTGATTCTAAGGCAGGACTTTTTACCGTACATTCGAATGCACCGCGGTATTTTACAGTTTATTCCTGCCATAACTCGATATAGGACCAGATTGACCTGGTGCAGTTTTACCTATACATAGTTCTGGCTTGGCACGAGGCCCAGTTATGCTATACACGTAGTGGGCATGCCAAATTATAGGCAGGAGAGAAAAATCATTAGAGACGAAAAAAATAAAACTTCATTGAGTCACTTGAATTTCCATCTTGCAGCAAATTAACATAATATATTCATGCATCTTCGTACATTTTTTTCTTCTTTTTGTAACGATGCTTCGTTATAAGATGGTAAAACATTTTTTTTTTTGTTTTTGTAATTATTTAGTAATCGCGGATTCTAAATAATTACCAAAATTGCAATTTTCATAATGTAACTATTCTAAATAATGAAATATTAGTTGTAATATATCAATGTTTTTTTATAAATTACGAACGAAGATGTTAATACGTGAGAGTGCATCTCGTAAATTTCAAATTACAAATTTTCACGTGTAATTGCTCATTGTAAATTACAAATTAACATTTTTAATATTTAACTGTCCCTATGTAAATTACACATTATCGACGTAATAAGTAACTTTCCATTTTTAATGGAAAAGTAAAGTTTTAAAAAAACTGCCTCTTGTATATATCAATTGAAATTTTTTACATGTGAATTTCCCCCTTGTAAATTACAGCGTACAATTTTAATATGTTAACTGTACCTTGTAGATCACAACTTAGATTTTTTCATATTCAGCGTTTACACATTACAAATAATTTAATATGTGACTATCTCTCTCTTTTTTTCCCTTGTAAATTACGCATTAAAAATGGATTATGTAATTCCCACCGATAATTCAAATGATTATTTGTAATGTTAAATTTAAAAAAATGTTTTTTTTTAATACTCAACTGTCCCTTGTACAATAAACATTGTAAATGTAAAATGTAACTGTCCCTTGTAAGTTTTAAATTACATCATTAACATGTAACTAACCATCGTAAATTACAGAGGTCACAATTTTTTTTTTTAACGTATAACTGTTCCGGTAGAAATTAAGCAAACGCGATATGGCAACCCTGCTCCTTTGCAAATTGCAAATTACAATTTTTATATGTATATCCCGTCTTATAAATTACGCATTGTCAATGTTAGTCCAGTAATTCTAACCAAAAAAGTGGATTCATAATGCAATATTCTAGAGAATTCATATTGCATTTAGTATAAATTCAAATTCGCGGGACGCGAGGGAGGGGGCCGAGCTTCAGCCGCCATCTTGGAAAACACGTTTTATCAAATATCTCTCGTGAACCGTGCAAGGTACGACAAAAATAGTATATACCATTTTTGTAGATAATAAAATTCTCTGCGGCTTTTATTCGAAACTAATTCCTGTATAGCGAATAATTTTATATTTATAGCGCGGTAAAGTTTTCCAAACGTCGCATTGTTATTGTAACATCAACGGTTAGGAAAAGTTTTCCGCGCTATAAATAAAAAAACTATTCATTATACAGGAAAAAGTTTCTCACAAAAGTCGTAGAGAATTTTATTATCTACAAAAAAGATCTCCACTATTTTTGTCGTACCGTGCGCGGTTCACGAGATATTTGATAAAACGCGTTTTCCAAGATGGCGGCTGAAGCTCGAGCCCTCCGCGCGCGCCGCTATCTTGAGTTTACACTCGGGGGGGGGGATATCTCCGAACCTTTTTTCAAAAGCAACATCATTTCTGCAGAAGATTGCCGAAAAAAAATGGCTAGAATCACTGGATTATTTAATTCGTAATGGATGCGGCGTTGAAAATCGCAAATGAAAATATTAATTTTATAATTCTTAATAGATCGCATCAAAAGTTACGCCCATCACTGACCCAATATCTTGTGTACAAAACACCAACGAAGGCGATGCCGATTATAGCCTTCCATGTATACCGTGTATATATATATATATATATTATATATTATATAGCGCATGTATACTACTACACGAACTTGGATATTGGGAAACGTGTAGGAGGATAATAAAAGATAGAGTTCTAGACTCACGGTATAGTATGATCGAACACCAGTCTCGACTTTATACTTTCTCCATTGCCGTCGAGTCCCATGAATTTTGTAATATTACACATATATAACACACACGTGATTCTACGTTTCTCACGCGGGAGTCACTATAACCCCCCCCCCCCCTTCCCCTCGAATCGAATCAGGTTTTTTTTATTTTTATTTTATTAATTCTCTCACTACGCCTAAAAGCTTGCTGGTAAAAAGAAAATTTCGAAATGACTATGTCATCGTAATATCGCTACTATACTTTAATACATAAAGTCAACAAACTTTCCATTTCCGTAACATAATAATAACAATAATAATAATAATAATAATAATTAATAGGAATAATAATAATTATTATTATTATTATTAACTATAATTATAATTAATATTAACTATTTATTACTATTATTATTAATACTATTATGATATGAGAAAAAGAACGGGATGACTCGAACGAACAGATGGTATCTTCTCTCGGTGCATCAGCCTCCCCAACGGACAGCTGAGCTCCAAGCACGCAGTACACACACACACACACACGCACACGCGCGCGCGTTCCTCGCCATATACACAGATCGATAGAGGAAAAAAAAAACTAACTCTCACACGCAGTATTCACCCCCGCTGCGCGTAACTCAATATATTGTGAGGTTAGGTCACACATATAATTAACCAAGGAAAACGAAGTGTGTGTTTTTGGAAGAAGAAAAAAAAATTTGCTCGATCGAGTTAATTCTCGTGTACAATTGAAAGTGCTGAGAGAGAAACGCCTGAAACCCGAGAGAGAACGAACGATAAAAGTCTGCACCGTGTTATTGACAATAACACACACAAGGCAGAGGATGTATTTTTTTTTTTTTGCCGAATATGGCAGGAATGAGGAAATACGTGACCGTGCGTATAAAACGCGGAAAATGGAAAAAAAAAAACTGGTTTTGTCCTTGGGATAAAAAGAGCCAAAAGTGCCTTGGATCCCGATGAAGAGACAAAGAATATAATACGAGAGGCGAGAATAGTTTGATGGTTATAATTATAATATGTGTACTATAGTCGATGTAAGTCACCGTTATTTTCCTCGAAAGGGGCAAAAATTTTGTAGTAAGTATAATTGACGTGGCGCAAGGACTTTTGGGGTACGAAGAAGCAAAAGAAAAAGAAAAGAAGAAAAGAAAAAGATTCTCGTCGATTGAGAGCCACTGTTTGGTAACGTTATCTCGAGGGGAGAGGATTTTATGAACATTCTGCGACAAAAACATACATTCTTACGAGGGAATTTTATATGGAACATTCAGATCGAAATGATTATAGCGTAAATTGAGAACCACTGACGGCTCATCGAGTTTTCTCGAAATAACGAATTTCGTCATTTTTTTATGGCACTAAACGTGAAGGAAAACAATTTTTGATTTAAAAAAAGGAAGGGAACGTCGTAGTTTGAGAATCATTGTACGGTTGTGTTATCTCTAAAGGGACAATTTTGATTTTTTTTTTTTTTTTTTTCTCGAAAACAAGAACAAGCAATAATCGAATTACGAGAGAGAGAGAGAGATTTCTGATAGATTGAGAATCACTAAAGTCCGCTTTGCTTTGCTTCTTTATCACTCGAAAACTTCTTACGTTCGAGATCATACCTTCATAATTATAATAAAATGAAAAGGTGGCTAGATCGAAAATAAATTCGAAAAAAAAAATGAAACAAATGAGAGCCCCTATTCCTGGTATGTGTCGCATTTCATCTGTCGAAAGGATTTCTCGAAATAACGCGATAAAATAATTCATATAAATAATTTCAATCACATTTATTGTTCCCCCGCGGTGTTCTCACGGGCGCATTCAACCTCGAGTGATGTTTATTCGTATGGATTCGATAACGGGTCTCGTATATCTCATTTTTCGTATGATCGAAGAAAAAAAAAAAAAAACACGAGTAAAGATGGGAAATTGTGTGACGTCATGCGGGTAAAAGTTTTTTTTCTTCCTTTCAACTCGATTTACGATCGATAATTTCAATAGCGCTCTGGCATGAGAAAACGACACGGTTATAGGTTTGTACACATCAATAAAATGCATTTTCGAGGATATCACAGGAAGATACGTTTTTTTTCCTTTTCATTGATAAAATATAGAAAAATACTCACGAGAGATGACGCTTCGACGATGTACTTGTCCCTTGAGATATCCGTGGAGTGTTGAAGAAAGAAAAAAAAAAATCCTCGTGGTTACACGATTTACAGGCCTGGATGAAACTCACGAATAACATTTGACACGCACGCAGCACACACGCGCACACGCGAGCCAAGAGACCCCCAAGAATAAGACTCTCGGGAATCTCGGTGTCACTTCGGAGCGAAAAGAAGAAATAATAAAAAAAATTATAAATTGCGAGCTATCCCCCTCGAGCTCTGAAAAAAAAAACTTTTCCCGCACCAATGTTCGCTTGGGATGAAAAGAATGTTTTTTTTTGCTTTTTCTTTATTCACGAAAATCAGATAGAAAAGACAGACACGACCGTGGAAGCTTCTGTCGCGTTATTACGGGAACATAGAACCAGCTGTGTTTTTCCTTCGAAGGAGTCTCGGTCGCGCGCGCACGCGCACTTCAGCCAGAGGGAGGGCACCACTCGTCGGCGGCCATCTTGGTTATTAAAAGAACACGCGCCTGCGCAACTTTACGCGGGAATTTCGAATGAATATATTTTCACGCGTTTTCGAATTGTCGAGACTGACTAGCGGAGCGTTTTTTTGGTGTATTTTTTTTTTTTTTTCGACGATCGAGCATGGATCGGCAAAAAAAATGTTCTGCTTGGGAATGTTCCAGATTGCTCGACGGGGATTTTTGGGGAGGAAAAAAAAAATTGGGCCCCTCCGGGATTTGAACCCGGGACCTCCTGCACCCAAAGCAGGAATCATACCCCTAGACCAAGAGGCCACTTGCTATTGTGTCGAATATCTGACATTCAGGTTGCACGAACTGAGACACATGTTTTAAGGAAGGGGGGAGTAGCCGAAATCGACGTGGGAGTAATTTTGAAGTTGGCTGATGAATCGTTTATGAAAAATTCACTAATCACGAAATGTAACCTCAAAAAAAGCCTCAAAATAACGATTTTTTTTTTAATCGTAGAATATTTTGGTTTTTTTAATGGTAATTCAAGATGGCGGCCATCTTTACAATATTCAAATTTTATAACGGTAGAATTTATTTTAATTTGAAAATTGTAACGGATGAATATAATTAACTTCGTTCAGTTTTGTTATAAAAAAAAAAAATGATAGCCTCAAAACATGATTTACTTTATTTATTGCATATACATTACGAAAATTCTTAATACATATTAATACTCATCATCATCCGTTGCTCGTATCGCGAGCTCATTGACAAATTTTGTGAGCGAGTGTGACAGTCATGAATATTCGTAATATTAAATATCAATCACTTTTGGCCTCTCGGAGATGGCGCCAAAGACGATTCGTGATTTTTTTTACATTCAATCTTTCCTTCAAACGCCTTAAATATCACATTGAAAGAAAAAAAAAAAAACATTATAACCTCAAAAACTATCAAAAAAATTAGGTTCCGAGCGTTCTCTTTCGAACGAATTTTTTTAAATCGAGAGCTCCCATTTAAAATTTCTCCCCAAAGGATTCTTAATTAAAAAAAAAAAAAAAAAAAAAAAACAATATTTTCTAATAAAAATATCTCCAGCTGCAATAGGAACGGCATGAAAGGGTCAACGATTAAAAAAATAATAATAATAATCCTCATGAAATATCGATAATTAAATTTTCTCTGAATTTGTATTCGTATTTTTCCAACGTGGATAATATATCGACAGGTCGAAATCTTTAGCCTGCGTAGTATATTTACCCGGATGTATAAAAGATGGCAGCACTGAGCCGTAAAAAAGTAGAAATGTAATTTTTTTTTCCTTTTTTTTTCTCGGTATAAGTAACAAAAAAATTGCCTAGAAGAATGTTAAACACATATGCAATTGTAATAAATTCTATATAGGCTGGGAATGTAATTTTTTTTGTTTTCCTACGAAACGCCAATGGTCGTTGGATGACCGCTAAGCTGTTGATTATTGGCCGATGAATTGTTGGTGGCGCGAGACGCGATGTTCTCGCTCATTGCGACAGTTGGTATGGGCTCCGGGGGGATTTCCCTTTCTTTAACAGACGGTGGTGGTACGTAGAACCACCAGGCCATGAAGAAAAAGAGCAACGAGGCTGCTTTGCCGATGAAGGCCAGAGCCAGCATGTATCTGATCGAAGAGAGAGAGAGAGAGAGAGAGCGCATTCTCTCATTATAGTGCAGTGATTACAGTTTTTTTTTTTTTTTTTTTTTAATTATTACAGTATTTTTATATGATTGTGAGTCCGAGGACACCTCTCGAGGAACATAAGAATGAACGTGTGAACAAAATGAGGTAAGGACATAAAATTTCACGACCGATTTAAATTCAAGATTATTAATTTTCCAAAACGAAATAATAATCGACTGATCGACATGCAAAACATAACCTCCCGAACAGCACAAAAGTCAAAAACGTCTTAAAATCGTCCCTGACGGAACTGAAGACTATATAAGAGGTCTTCGGAGACGTCTCAATCACATTTTTGCGCTATCCGATCCGTAAATGAAGAATTTGCACGTTTAATTCCGCCTCGAAATACAATTTTAATCGATAAACAGCCACTCGAGCGAATATCTCACTCTGATTACTCAATAAACAATTGTTGAACGGGTTAAATCGGAAGAAAAGAAGAAAAAAAAAAATCTTTTAACTCACCGGCTCATGTATAAATTATCATAGACGAGACAGGCCCCTCTGCCCTCGCAGGTCTCGTGCCACAATATGCATGTATCGTCGATTAGCATACCAAATATTATGGGAGCCGGTATCGTTCCCAATATTCTAACTTTGATCCATTGTATACCGAGGGCAAATGATCTCTGCTCGTCCCTGACGACGCGCAGCGTCGACGAAAGGGCCGGCATTGTGCACAAAAACGTCATGAACATAATGCCAAACGCGAGAACGGCAAAGAGCCAGAGATAACCGCAGCCGCTCTGACAAGTCGTATTTATAGCTTCGTAATTTATCGTTGTAACATTGTCGTTCGATGAATTCGTCATGTTAAGCGGTGTCGCGTCGATGCAGCTGCATCGATCATATATCTGAATCCGATAATCGTGATAATAAACCGTATCGTCGAGAATTGCAAAGCGTCACGATTTAATTTTTTTTTCGGTAGTTGGATGGGTGATCGCTAATAGCCGCGTGCACTTTTTGCCAAGCGCGGTCGACCATACTCTTTGCGCGCGGGAAGGCGGGTTTTTTTTTCTTCTTAGTTTTCATGATATTACGATACAAATTAAAGTCAATGGAAAATATTGCCAACCGTATCGGCCAGATTTTTCTCACTTTCTCCCGTCCTCTCGGGCAAATTCAATACGGTAGAACAAAAGAATAAGATAGAAATGAAATAAAAATGGAATAAAAGATTGAATGAGGATTCGAATGAAAATTGAACGAAATTTGAATGAAAATTAAAGAAAGATTAGATAAAAATTTCCGGGTACGAATTTTCAGTTTTGTTTTTTCTTTATCCTGACGCTTCTCGTGTCTCGAAGCATAAAATTTGACAATACATATATGCATAATTTGTGATTAAAAAATAAAAACTCACCGTAACATCGTTGATGGCTATTCCTCGATGGCATCCGGCGTGACAAGGGGAATAATATGTGATGCCATCGGCTCCGCAAATTGGATTGAATTCGGCGCTGGAACAGCCGCAGTCTCTGTTGCAAGCGCTCTCAAGATCCCAGGTTCTTCACACACACACACACACACACGACAATTATGAAAGAAAAATAAATTCAGTTTTATCAAAGATGGTCAAAATCCAAAACTTTTCATTTTTGGAATAAAAAAAAATCTATTTTTTCATCTCGATGGGGGAAAAGAAAAAAAATTGGATCTCACCTATCTTGATCTTGATACGGTACCGTCAGACCGGCAAATTTCAAATTTGGACAATTCAGAGCGAAGCAAAGAGTGAATATGATACAGGCAGCGGTCGCTAATAGACAAAATTTCAAAATTCCCGAACACGACAAGTTCCAACGTTTAACCAAGTAACCACCCAGAAAAGTTCCGCCACCACCCGCCGGAACGGTCACCAATCCTGTTTTCGTAAATTTACAAGGATTTTTGTTTTTTTTTTTTTTTTTCAAAATGAAAACACCAAATTCAAGGTGTAAACGTGAATTGCCTTTAAAATAACGACTTTACTTACCCATCAGCAGAGCAGCCGAGCTCGCACTTACGGTAAATTGATTTTCAATTAATTTCGGTAGAAACGCAGCGAAACCTGCTATCAAGAGACCCTCGCTAGCACCGGCTAGATTAAGCATGAAAAATGCCGGATTTTTCAATAACTCGGCCAGTTCCTTTATCATTTGACGAATTTTCGAAATAGTCTTGCCCGTACCCCTGCTGCTCGTTGTCGATGAATTACGGGACGAGCCTTTGTGGGCTTCGGATATTTTTTCTTTTGCCAATTCCTCCGAGCCTTCATTCGCAGCCGCACACACACATTGAAAGTATTCACAAATTTTTGGTAACAAAATTTTTTTTAACAGCCAGTTTTAACTGGCTCGAACCGGTCATCGTACCAACCTGGCAAAATGACGGGAAATGCCAAAAGGGGAATCGCAATAGCGAAACATACTGCGGCAGCTGCGAGAAATCCTATCCACCAGGCACCGATCCAAACGTTGGTGTCCGGCGTCAGACCAATTCTAACGATTAAAAACCGTGGAGTGTTAGGAAAAAGGACAATGGTCCAATGCCCGATAATAAGATAAGGATAATTGGGGTTGTTCGTAATTTGTTAGGAAGATATACGACTCGTCTTGAAGTGTGCACGGTTATTTTCGTGTTTATAGAGATTAATTTTAGAGAATGAGGTATCTCTGAGTCATTTAGACACGTTTTAAGATTTGAGGAACCACTGCGTGGTCGTACAGCCGTGTCCAGCGAGCAGTAGATGCTGGATATACCATTTTTACAACTTGATTAATGTCATAGTGGGCTGGAAATGTGTTAAAACTGGGTCACGATAGTCGAATGTTCAATTAATCCTAGAGAGAAACAAATCTACCAAGAAAGACGCGGAACCCTTGTAAAGCCAGCAAGTATGGTTGCCCAGCAACATTGAGGAAGGTAAAGCGCTGCTAAGTCATTCAGCACATTCTGGAATTTCTTCATTCCATTACAATCTAATTAATCCAATCTGCCAATCATGGCTTATCTCAGCTCAGCCATATGGGCTGATCCGGAATCTTTCTAAAACCTCGATATTCTAAGTACGGGCTTTGGCCCCGTAAACCCAAAAGGTAGGCCCACATATATGCGACTGGGCCTGTCTTTGATTGGCCAAATAGAGGCTGATCGGAATCTTTCCAAAGCTTCAATCTTGTAAGTTCTACCTAAGCCCATATGGCCATGTGGAACGTTTGAAAGATCTGGAATTCTCGTAAGACAAGCAATTGATTCCCCGGCAACATTGAGGAAGGTACACCGCTGAGTCATTCAGCTCAACATACTCAGGCATTCCTGTTCCATTAAAATCTAATGGAATCCAATCGACCAATCATGACTTGGACCAACAATATGGGCTGACCGAAATGTTCCTGAGGCTTCGATATATTCCGAGTACCTGATGGACCAGAATCTCCCCGTAGCTTTGATCTTTTAAGCCCATGTGTGGGTCCGAACCTTTATGGCTGGATCATAATTTCATAAAAATCTGCCCCAAAAAATCCTGGAACCCTGGATATCCTAAGTACATGATTGTGCAAAAAAACTTTTAGCCCAACTGTGCAAACCGGTAGGAGCAACGGCCCAACCTAAATCCGCTATTGCACCGCACTTTCCTATGAACTCTGTACCCTCTAGATTTATAGCTGTGTCAGGATTTTTTCAAAGATTCTATTAACTGTCCGGTGTACCGGGGTGAGTTGTTGCTTAAGCAGCGATATTAGATCCGAACAACGAGATTCTCCATGCTCACGGGACATACGACAATCGATATAGTACTTGTGCAATTGCGACCATATGGTCTCGCGCTTCCTCTCGCGGTTATACGGAGCTTTTACTTACCCGTTTCACTTTAACCAAAGTTTACGTGTTAAAGTATACCCTGGCTACGAATGCATACAACCCATATATATTCCCGAGTCTCTGCATACGGAAAATAGCAGATCTGTGTGAGAAATAATGGAATATCCCCGGGGCCAACAACCGCGATAAATCTTCCGTAGAATTTAATAAAGTTTCGACGAAGCGGAAGTGTGCGTTTGTGTGTATATGCATGTGTGTGTATGTGTGCGCGTATGTTTGTTAGCAACCACAGGCATCCATGTCAGACCAGGGATATCCCGTAAAATAGACCATGTATTTTGCTTCCGAGTCCATATTACCTCCTGGACCATATGCAACATATGTGTGTTCTCCTTGACTATGATAATTACGGTGTTATAAATTTCTATAAAGTGCATTTAACGAAGATTTGGTGTGTTCATCAATATTTCGTATTAAATTCAATGGGAAATTGAGGTTAAGTGCATGTATATATATGCGGTCGTAACCAGCCTGCGGTATCAAAAAAAGTTCCATCAATATCCTTTCGAAATAATTCGATCGAGACGTGTCCGGGACGTTACTTTTTGGACTCGGTTTGGAGAGCGATTATTTCGAAAAAGCCTGCTTGATGGTTGACTTTTGTAACAATGGAGTTAAAGTTGTAAACAAAATGTAAAATTAACTCACGAGCCAGCGTCAATAACGAGAAAATCCGTGTAGATTTTTAAGAGTTCACCGCCAATCACGTAGCCCAGTGCAGGTCCGATAACGGCCATTGTGTAATAGATACCTGTTGCGACATTTCAATAAAGCAACGTAGAGTATTGTTATTGTCGTTTATTAAATTTATTCATTGTTACTGTTGTTATTGCGGTTGTTATTTTTATTTGTAGTGTCGTTATTATTTTATTTTGATTGTTACTTTTTTGCTGTTGTTGTAGTTGTCATCGTCGTCGTCGTTGTTGTTGTTTTTGTAGTTGTTATAGTTTTTGGTTGTTTCTTTTGTCGTTGTTGTTATCGTATTTGTAGTTGTTGTTATTGTTTTTTTCGTTATCGTTTTTCTGTCGTTGTAGGTGTTTTTTTTTGTCGATGCCGAAATTGTTGCTGCGGTTGTTTTTATTATCGTTGTTATCGTATTCTTGTTGTTTCTGTTGTTTTTATAGTTATAGTTTTTTATTGTTTTTTTTTGTCGTTGTTATCGTATTTGCAACGCTTGTTATTGTTTTTTTCGTCGCTATCATTTTTCTGTCGTTGTAGAGTAGTTTTTTTTTGTCGATACCGATGTTGTTGCTGCAGTTGTTTTTGCAATTGTTGTTATCGTATTCTTGTTGTTGTTTTGGTTATTTCTATTGTTTTTTGTTATTTTCGTTTCGGTTATTGTTGTTGTTGTTGTTTTTGCAGTTGTTATAGTTTTTGGTTGTTTTTTGTCGTCGTTGTTATCATATTTTAGCTGCTGTTGTTTTTTCCGTTGTTAGCGTTTTTCTGTCGTAATTGGTTTTTTGTCGATGCCGATGTTGTTGCTGAGGTTGTATTTGCTATTGTTGTTAACGTATTCTTGTTGCTGTTGTTCTGGTTGTTGTAATTGTTGCTGTTGTTGTAATTGTAATTTTATTTTTTGTTTTTATTCTTATTGTTGTTGTTTTGGTTGTTTTCGTTGTTGCCGTTGTTTTTGTTGTTGTTATCGTAATTGTATTTTTTTCTTTTTATTCCTATTGTTGTTGTTTATGTCGTTGTTATTGTTGTATTGGTTGTTTGTGTTGATTCTGTCATCGTTTTTGTTGTTGTTGTGACTGCTGTTGTTTTCGCTGTTGTAGTTGTTTATATTGTTGTCATTGTTTTTTTTTTTATTTTTTTATTAACATTAAATTTACAAAAAAAGATACGGCATTTTCTCACCCAAATAGACGGATGACATTTTTTTCGATACATTCTCGTCGATATACGTAACGCCGAGGGTGAAAAACGGAGCAGCCCCTGCACCATGAAGTAATTGAGCAACGAGAAATAATCCGAGATAAAGACCACTGTAGGGCTCGAGCTCCGAATCGCTGTTAAGATCGCACGACTGAAAACCGTTGAAATTTTCAAAGATAGTTCAATTTAAATTTTTAAAAAATTCACGCATATCGGAGAACGCAACGAAAAATATTATTATTTTTGTTTTGTTTTGTTTTTTCTTCTGCCCAAATTTTCGATAGATCACAGATGTATGGGGGAGGGGTAGAATAATTACGAAAGCTCACCGAAGATAAGAGACTCGCGTTCGTCACTTCTTGACACGTATTCTCCGATTGCTGACCACCCCTGTACTTTCCAGCGAGATAATGCGGTGACGCGAATACCAAACTACCCAGACCCAATGCCACGACACCAGCGCCAATGTACCTTTTTTTTTATACATATATAATGGGGTAAAAAAAAAACAGGACAATTGAGAAGATACTAATTTGTTTAAATTTTCGATCAATTTTAAATTTCAGCTATTTGTTTAATTTAATCAAACTTTATTATTTATTTATCGGATTGGAAATAAGGAAGGGGGGGATTCTGACCTAGGTTTCGAGGCTCTCGATCGTCCACCCATATAACTGACTGGTACAAGGAGAAAAAAACTCGCAATGTCATATCCACCGGCAATAAGACCAGTCTGCGACGATCTAAGGCCAAATCTTTTTTCAATCGTCGTTATTACGACGTTTATAAAACCATTTACCACCATTCCTGCAATATAAACGAGTGAATGGACAGTCACATATTAAAATTGTTATTTATTATTTATAAATTTACAAGGATATATGTGTGTGTGTGTGTGAATGTAGTTAAGGGAAAAACGTGTTCTTGACATTTCCTAAAATCCATCAAAGAATTTTGTCTTCTTTAAATTTTCCCGCCAATCAAAATTACAAAAATCTACAAAAGATAGCCCGAGAGAAAAAAAGAGTGACCCGCAATATACCGCATGTGCCGTAGCCTCGTCGAAAAGAGTGTTAAAAAAAAGAACATCTCTCGTGATCGCGAGCCCGCACACTCTCACACAATCGAAAGCCCCATTGTTCATTAATTTGTTTAATTTATCAGTTTTCTCTGTCTCTCTCTCTCTATCTCTCCTTTCTCTCTCCTATCGTGACAACCGGCTCTCGTCGGTTGTCTCGTTCATTAATCTTCAGTCTCTCTCTCTTTCTCTCTCTCTCTCTCGCACACACTTTTCGAATTTGTCACTAGCAGCGACGATGAGAAATACCGTCCGAGAAACGATCTATTAAAAAAAAAATTCTATCGAGTCGTAATTTGAATAGCCTAAAAAAAATAAAATTGATTTAGCGTTTCCCTATTATTGCAATTAAAAAAAAATCTGTTAATTCAATAATTTTCTTAATAACAAAATAAAATTTAAGAACTAACGTATTTAAAAAAAAAAAAAAAACATCAAACAAATCGTAGGTACGAACGAGAGAAATTTCCCATATTTATTTCCATTTTTTTTACTCGATATTCCAGCTGGTTAACGTAAAGTTTACATTTGTATAAGAATTTATGTAGATTATATATGTATATGTGCACAGGGTGACATGGGCATAAAGCACGGTTCTGTTGCTCCTGGTAAATTCCATTTCCGGTTATCGGCCCGCGGGTCTCGACTCGCCTATTTGCTTGTATATACAGGGTGGCCCAAAATTAGATGCGGAAAATGATAGGGCTAATAAAGGGCGTCGAGCTGAGTAAATTGATCCCAATAACATGTGGTCTGCGAAGTCGCGTTCGCGAGATACGGCCGATTAAAAAATCCCGCTAACCGCTGGCATGTAGGCAACCGAGTACACAGGAATCATCGGTTCTGAGTCTTGTTGACGTAAATTGACTTGTTCGTAAATTTGAAAGTGTTATGTTCCGCATCAGCGTACGCGCGCGCTTGTCAACAAGACTCAGAACCGATGATTCCTGTGTACTCGGTTGCCTACATGCCGGCGGTTAGCGGGATTTTTTAATCGGCCGTATCTCGCGAACGCGACTTCGCAGACCACATGTTATTGGGATCAATTTACTCAGCTCGACGCCCTTTATTAGCCCTATCATTTTCCGCATCTAATTTTGGGCCACCCTGTATATATAAATACTCCGAGAACAGCTATATACACGTGTCGTACTTGTATATATATAAATGTATACATATACATATATGCAGCATCAAGTACAACACGTGTATAGCTGTCCAGAGTATTTGGTACTAGACTCTCGTCGTTTGCAGCTGGTGTGCTTGAAAGCTTCGAAATTGCGTTTCGATGGGTTTCCTCAACCTCCTCCTTCACCCTTTGTCTCTCTCTTTCTCTGTCCCCCCTGTTGCTCGTATCTACCTACATCATTTCTTGACGTTTAACAGATCGGTATACCGTATATAAAGTTTCCCATGGGATTTACTTTTTTCTTTTTCTTTCCTTCATGATGATAAATCGCTGCTAGTCACATTCACAAACGTATGTACTAGCGTGATATATATATATATATCGATGGTTAAAGTCCATAGGGGTGTATAAGCTATCCTTATGCATAACCGATACGACTCTTTGGCATTAGTCGATTGATATATCCCGACTAGAATTCTCAAGTAACGACTCTATGCGGCTAACGTCTGTACCGTTTCGATTATATACCCACGCCTAGAAACTTCATTGGCCCTACGCTAGGGGGGGCTTCAAGTGTATCATTTCCCAACGGCTATATTTACCAAAGACGATTGAATGATGCGACGTAATTACTTATAAATTAAAAACTTTCAAGTTTTAATATGCATTTTTTTTTCTAAAGATTGTATATTGTTTTTTCACACAACTGTATGTTAACTGTACGTTGAAAATAAAAATTCAAAATTTTATGCATCCCATCTACGCGCCATGACAATCCACTTCCGGAGAATTATATACGCATACATACTGAACCATTTCCGTTTGTAGTTTCGATATCTCGATCTTCTCGAGATGTATATCCGGCGAAGATTTTTATCGGCAAAGATTATTATTCAGTGACAAGTGGACACGATTATGATCGATTCGCGAAAGATCATTATAATTATAATAAAATATGCTATCTCATAGTGCGTACGAAGAAAAATGAGAATTTCTATTGTGACCGATATGAGAGAAAGAGAGTCATCGATGATAATGGAAAACTCATACATTAACCTCAAAAAATTAATTTATCGATTGCCATTGATAAAAAATGATCCAGTTTTGATAAGTGGGAAGAAAAGTTTGAAAAATAACAAAAAAAAAATCGTCGATAAGTGTGATATTGAAAAAAAAAAGTGATTTGTGAAATTTTTCTTGTGATATGTTTTCATCGTAATGTACCTTGCATCGCACCGGCCCAGCATAGCCAAAATAACGCCCATTTGGCCGTTCGAAATTTCTGAAGATACGAAGGCCTGAACCATAGCCAACCGCACTTGTCAGCTGTGTCCGTATCATCGTCGTGGTAAGTCATTGTTATTTCAGATTTTTTTCGTCTCTCAATTTCATCGGGATGCAATTGTAATTCGAGCAGCTGATTCGGTATCTCATCCGCTTCGCTCAAAACTGGCTGCAATATATATCTTAGGTCTGAGAACACTCGTTCAAATATCAAATATTTGAATCCAATTTTTATAAAAATTAACAACTCTCTTATTAGTTATATGTATATATATTATTAATATTACTAGTATTATTATTTTAAAAATCAGTTTTAGACAAAAAAAAAACGTAGACTTTATTATGTAAAAACATTTTTTTTTTCTTTGAAACTCAAATTACGTGGGCCAAATTTGCACGAATTCCGGGCTGTGTGGTACACCTTATATAAACCGTCGGGACAGCGCGTGTACTTTGAAAACTGTGATTAAATTACCAAGTCCATTCAATTTTGCGAGTGAGGAGCTCAATCCCCTTCCCGTTTATACTCAATGGCATACATTACATCGTCTTCCTGAACGATCTCCTATGCATATATATGTATATGTATATATATATATTTTATATATATGCATATTTTTTTTGCCATGCAGCCCCACACAAGCGCGTTTTTTCAGAACGTTTTTCCCTCAAAATACAAACAATCGTTATAAAAATAGTGATAAGCGTCTTGACGCGAGTAAAAATAAAAAGAACTTTATAATAATAATAATAGTAGTAACGAAAATTATTATTACGTTGCAGCTAATTGATTTTTTTTTAGAAGTTTCCAATTATTTATAACAACGAGAGAAATTATGTTTGATTTGAAAAATTTATATTATTATTTTTTCTTGGCGCGAATAAAAAATAAAAAGAACGGAATAATAATAATAATAATAATTGTTATTATTGTTGAGAATTATTACGTTGTAGCTACTCAATTTTTTTTTTAAGTTTTCGGTTATTTACAACATCGAGAGGAAAGAATAATTGTTTAATTTAAAAAATTTATAATAATTATTATTATTATTATTATTATTATTATTAATTTTAAAAAATTCAATGCCATAATAATGTGAATTAATCGATGTATTTCTTTCTTACACTCTCGAACCCAAAAACAAACCCAAAAATATTGGCAAATAATTATTTTTTTTTAATTTCGGTTCATTCATCTTTATTTATTCGTTGAAGTTTCCGCATTATTTATAATAATGAGAAAAATTAAAAATTGTTTATTTAAAAAAATTGTTTATATTTATTGTTATTATGATTTTTGAGAAAAACTTGTTTAATTTTAATATAATAATAATAATAATAATAATAATAATAATAATAATAATAATAATAATAAAGTAGGACTTTCGATGTATTTTTCTCTAATAGACTCGCGAATCCAAACAATGAATAATATTAAATAATTATTATTAAAAAAAAAAACAATTAATTGTTGGATAATTTTTTCAAAATAATTTGTCATTAATAATAAAAATTCAGACAATACATTCGGATTATCTACACACAAAAAAAAAACAAAAGAAACTCACACGGACGACGAACTTGTCACGCATTTTTGTCAATCCTTTTTTTTTTTTTTTTGTTTTTTCAATTATTTTTTCATTTCCATCCAGCTTGATTATCGTAGAGCGAAAAAATCTTCACAAAACTTCTTTTTTTTCCCTCTCTTGTTGATGAAAAAGAAGAACAAAAATTTTTGAAATTGCTACAATGGGAAATATTTTATTTCTTTTCATTTGTAGTTTTGGTTTATTTATTTATTTTATTATTATTCTTATTATTATTATTTTACTTAAACGAACTAATGGAAGATGGAAAAGCGAACCGAACCAGAGCGCGTGTCGCACGCGACTGACTGAGAAATTGTGAGCCGGTGAAGTGAGAATTCGAGTGAGTGTGTGTGTGTGTGCGTGTGTGTGCCGTAGTCGCGTTGGAAAGATCCCGCACGGGGCAATACTGTATTTTTTTTTCTTCTGTGTTGTGTGCACGACGCGTATGTACAAAGCGTACGAAACAGAGCGTTTCCCAGCCACTGAAGTACACGTTACGTGTACAGTCTCGACGACGTCTTACCGGCACACAGCCTCCTACCCAACGTGCTGTGTCGCTGCATCTGACATATCCCAACCTTCGTAATACCGGCTCGGTGCTACGATATTCGAACGAGGCTTTTTTTTTTAGAATATAGTCGAAATCAGAGACTTCAAGTAACCCCAGGTACCAATTTTCATTGAAATTGAGTAATTTTAGGGTTTTCGGTCCGCCATATTGTTTTCGTCATTTTGAATTTTGTAATTTTGACCTTAAATTTGAAATCAGGAAACTCAAATAGCCCTAGGTACCAATTTTCATTGAGATTGAGTCATTTCGGGTTTTCGGTCCGCCATATTGTTTTCGTTATTTTGAATTCTTAAATTTTGACCTGAAATTTGAAATCAGGAAACTCAAATAGCCCTAGGTATACCAATTTTCATTGAAATTGAGTCATTTTAGGGTTTTCGGTCCGCCATATTGTTTTCGTCATTTTGAATTTTGAAATTTCGACGTTAAATTCGAAATCAAGAAACTCAGATAGCCCTAAGTATCAATTTTCATTGAGATTGAGTCATTTTTAGGTTTTTGGTCCGCCATATTGTTTTCGCTATTTCGAATTTTGTAATTTTGACCTGAAATTTGAAATAAGGAAACTCAAATAGCTCTAGGTATCAATTTTCATTGAGATTGAGTTATTTTTGGTTTTTCTGTCCGCCATATTGTTTTCGTCATTTTGAATTTTGAAATTTCGACGTTAAATTTGAAATCAGGAAACTTAAATAGGCCTGGGTATCAATTTTTATTGAAATTGAGTCATTGTTAGGTTTTTGGTACACCATATTGTATGTATGTATGTATGTACAATGTCTTTATTGACTCCCCTGAGGGTTGCAAGTTTTTTTCCAAGGTTGTCTCCTTGTTACACACACTTTTCACAATTTTTCTTTACACCTCCCGTCCCTTCGTCTCTTACATTTCACATCATTCCATTACATTCCCTCCATATTGTTTTCGTCATTTTTAATTTTGAAATTTCGACGTTAAATTCGAAATCAAGAAACTCAAATAGTCCTAGGTATCAATTTTCATCGAGATTGAGTCATTTCAGGTTTTTGGTTCGCCATATTTTTTTTGCCATTTCGAATTTTGTAATTTTTACCGTAAATTTGAAATGAGGAACCTCAAATAACGTTAGGTAAGAATTTTAGTTGAGATCGAATCATTTTTGTTTTTTTGATCTGCCATAGTGGAATTTGAAATTTCGAAGTTACATCAGGAACTTCATGTAGCACACCGGATACCAATTTTCATAACGATCGATTAATTTTTCGTCTCTCAGTCAGCCCCATTGTCGTCGCTATTTTAAATTTCAAAATTTGTACTCTAAAAACAAAATTTACCTCAGAAAACCCATCGCCCCCGTACCAATTTCCATAAAACTCGGTACGTTTTTTTTTTTTTTTTTTTTCGTTTTTGGCTGAGCATTGTTTATCGCGGCCATCTTGAATTCATAATTTTTTTTTATCTTCAAATTCGCGTTCCTGAACTTTAAAAACCCGCTTATATAAATTTACGTTGAAGTATCAATTTATCGTTATTTTTGTTTTTGTTTTTATTGACAATATTTACTCCGAAATTTTGAGTACGCGTTTATCAAGTCCACCATTTTGAGATGTGATATTAACACGAATGCCGTGAAACACAACAATCTCGGAAAAAAAAAAAACGTGACCATATACATGTTTTGAAAAATTTCACAACCATTGTGATCATTCATATTATACGCGCGTGCCAAGAAGATTAACGATTTCAGATATCTTTTACGAACAGCAAATAATATGGCGTGTGTTATCCGTCCAAACGATCATTCTAACCATCGGGCAATTTATTTTGCATCGTAGAAAATTTTCCTCCGTTCCGACAAATAAATATTCCAAAATACACAATCGCGTCTATGTACAATTGTAAGTTATGTATCACTCGAGGTGAAATCGTTAATAATCAATCATTACATTTGTCTAAAAATGAAAATTAAGTCAATAATTTGATGTTGCTTTAGGAATTCAGGTTGTAACGTTTGTGAAATGAGTCGTAAAAAAAATTTATCTTATCTAAAACCTCGCGTTATTTCGAAATAATATACGCAAACACAAGCACCACTGCGCGTGCAGGATCTTTTAACAAGAAAAACGCGCGTGCCAGAAATATATGAGCCATATGGAACGTAAAGCTTGAATTTCTTAAAAATTAATAAAGATCCATGACTTCCGTTTGGGAAGAAGATTGCCGGCAGTAAAAGTTCAGTTTACGAGGGGGAAGAGAAAGAAAAATAGAGAAAGAGAGTAAGAATGATAGAGATAGACAGAGAGAATGATGAGTTGATGAATGATGATGATGGTCGGGTCGGAAAGTGATGTACGACGCGTGCACCATTTTTTTCATCGTGGGTGGCAGCTCTTTTACCCCCCATTGATAAAATTAACAATTACTTTTCCCCATCGTGTACTATTTCAAAGCAGATTATAACTTATAAAATGGCTATCAAAGTTATTCCTAAGATCGGACTTGGAGGCGAGAATTAAATTTAGAGAGGAAACATAATTATCATTGAATCACGTATGATGGCGCTGATACGACAAAATTCGAAAAAATCTGCACATAGAGATCGATTTATGGTTAAGAAATCACGTAGACTGGATGCAAAAATTTAACACCAGATGGCACATCGATGTGCGAAAGTCGTCTCTCTCTCCCTCCTCTGTCTTGAGATGTTTGCTTCTCGATTCGACCACCAGGTTTCATAACATTTTAAATGCATTTTTACCACTTTTTGGGGATTCTATGAGACAATTTGATATAACGTGAGCGGGTTGTAATTGGTTGAAACGACTCGAAATTACTTTTCCCCAATATACATAACTTCAGTTAACGCTGTACAAACGGTTTTCCATTGCGATATAACCCGGACGTGACCGGGAGAATAAAACGTGAGCGTCAGTAAATACTCGAGGATTAGCGATTTTAAACGGTACGTGCTTGCCCTAACCTCTATGAGCCTTTACTCGCAATCCCCTTCATTTCCTTAACCTTCTGCGATTGTGTGTGTGTTTTTTATACGATTAAATTCCCAATTTACAGCGTCCTGTAGCGAACGAAATAACAAAAATATAATTCGTCTGTAATTAAAAGAAAAAAACCTTGTCAGTAGGTTTACTGGCTAAGTTACAAGTTTTAATATCAATGTGTAATCCTTTATAGTTATACATTTTGGCCTATAATCTTAATTTGTACCTATTTCCCTTAAAAAATTACACATTAAGCCTGTGAATATGAAACTGTCAGTTGAAAATTACTAATTATACTTGTGATACGTAACTGTCTCTCTTATAAATTTCAAATAATAAAAACGTTAAAAATTCGAAAATCGCCATTTTGTCAAAGCTACACCAGTTGCAACGGTTTTTCCCCTCCTACGGTTTCAACGGTTCGCGAGTCATGGGTACGAATCAACTATAATAGCTATGATGTTGACGATTATATATGTATATATATATATATCTCGTGGTGTCTCATATATATATTATATATTATATTTGCATTATATATATACATATATGTATATGCATACACGAAGACGACAGAATGCAGAGAGTCTAACAGGATAATAGACGTCGCGGTTAAATTATCGTACGAATAATCAGCTGATAAAATATACAACGCTACTTTATAGTTCGTCATACAAGATATGAAAATAAATAAAAGATGTATACTGCACCCAAGAGTCCCGCTCCAGCTCCTTAAAATTAAAAATCAAAACAAAAGAAAAATTATTCATTTTATAATTGACTCCTTGCACTTTTTTTTCTTTAATTGACCGAGTCATCGTGATATTAACGAAAAAGTAATATATTTACAAACAACACAATAGTCAAAAATATATTAAAAGTTAATTTTAAAAAAAAACACGTTTTCATTTTCATTGTTGAGCCAAAAAATTTTCGTACTATTTGAGAATATTTTATTGCAAAAAAAATTATGAGGCTGCGCGTTCATTTCAACGAAATTTTCATCTGTGTCGCGAGAGAAGTTGACATCGAGGCGGAAAGGTTACGATATTTACCACCAGAGAGCGATAACACTTCAAGTCGATTTGCTATTTTATCTTTGCTCGTACACACTCGGCGCAGGAAAAATAATAATAACGTAATCGTGTATATAATAAAAAAATTTTAAAAACTGTAAAAAGTACTTTGAGTAAAAAAATATTAAAATTGCGAGAGAGAGAGAGAGAGACTGAAATATCGTGAAGTATTGAAATAAAAGATACGTTTTTTTTTTTTTTTTTCGTAGAGACGCGACTCTTGTAAAACAGGATTTGATGAGCTAATGTTCCTAGAATCCTTGCACAGACAGGTTTTACATTTGTGCAGTCTCTGTTTTTTTTTTTAATTTTTTTTTCTGGTATTTTATATTGAGCTAGTGAGATGGTCTTATCGATCGTATCCGAATTAGCTCGGGATACATAAAACATTCAAAATGGAATATTTCTCAAGAATCATCGGCGAGAAAGATTTTTTCGATCATCATCGTATCCCCGATAACCTTCTCGACGTAAAAAAAATATTTCATCTCATCTTGATTATCCAAAAATAACAAAATTCGCCATTTTTATCGATCCCCCTGCGACTCCGTCCGTCTGATCAATGCAAAATATTCGAAACTTCTAGCTCGAATAATAATACGAAATGTTCGGTGACCGAAGTTTAAATTTTGCACACAGTTAGATAACCCCTTTGATCGCAACATACGAGAATTTCAACCGTATGAGTTTTTTTTTTTTTTTCAACACGACCCGTGTGGCTCTTCCCTCCCCCACTCGTGTGCGGAAAACTTCTTCCAGAGGCGCTTTCGTCCGTGAGTCGTTGTTTTTTCATCCGCCGCTCTCTTCGGGCACAAGGTCGCGGTCATCGGATATTCCGTATTGCGGAAAAACGATAGCATCAGTAGGACTTTGCTCGTAGATACGCTCGGTAAACATCGATGAATTAATAACGGAAAATTTTCACTAATCCAAAGGATATTTAAAAGTTTGATCGTCTCTAAGCTTGAGATTCAGGGAATTTTTAAATCGTCGCGTTTACGACTCCCTTTTTTTCGTTATCATTATTTTTTATTATATAATTATCATTATTATTATTAGAAACAAGAATATTAGTAACGATTAGGCAAACAATGGCGGGCATAATAAAAAAAATATTTGTTTTCGCGTATTTTTCGTTCGGCTATTTTGTGATTGGACAATACACGCCACCGAGTGCCAAAGTGGAGCCACTGTCGCCTAAAGGGATAAGAATATCCGTACCAGGTGGGGAACAGAACGAAAGAAAATAATCTTTTTTTACTCCCTCGATAATCGTAACGATTTTACTGAAAAAAAAAAAAAATTTTAATTAAATTAATGACAGACGAGCCTGGTATAACACTCGTGGCTTTTCACGTAAAGTTCAACGAGGATTTCAATAGCCTCGAGGCAGGCACGATAGCCACGGACGTTATTCGAGCACGCAACGGTCGCTGGACTTACGAGGATCACACGACCAAGCTTAGCATTGGCGATATCGTTTATTACTGGATACACGTTGTTTATCAGGGCCTCGGTTATAATCTTTTGTTTCAGGAGCATAAAGTTACCGGTGGGATATCATTTTTCAAATATTTCGTTAAATTTTTGTTATTTTTTAAAAATCCTTCAAACGACATTATGTAGCGATCTGTCCGTTCGAGACTTTCTCTATTCCTGACTTTGTTTGTATCCCGATTTATCGAGCGAGCTCGATCGGTAAATTACGAAAATGAAAAAAAAAAAAAAAAAAAAAACCAATGATTCTCGTTCGTCAGAATTTTACGGCAAGGCTGGCGAGAAAGGAGGTTCGAAGAATCCTGGCTGCGGCCCTACGGACACAAAGGTCATTGATCTTGAAACCGGTGGACGCCGTAACATTTGCGCCGGGGATCTATTGTTTAACGAACAATTTGACAATCTCAATCGGTCAGTATGGACGCAAGTCGAAAAATTTGCGGGTCCACCGGTAAGATTGATATTATTATTATTATTATTTCATCATTCAACTGTAATATCGACAGTCGTTATACTATCGACCACCTTCCCCTATCTCTCCTCAACACATATATTTTTTTTCCTGCATTATCGTAAAATCTCATTTTGAATTAAAATTAAAGAAAATAGATTTCTCTCGATATTTTTCGTAAAAAAAAAAATCAAAACAGAAAATGAAAGAAAACGTACTGACCGTGTGCTTACGAAATCGTCGTAACTCGCGTTCAAGCTGTAACGCACACACGAAAAAAACACTTTGAGAGAGAGAGAGAGAAAGAGACTCATTCTCGGAATTAAAAAAAACAAACAAGAAACCGTCGACTGTCCTACTTATAACGTTCGTCGAGTGTATGCATATATACTGCACACCTCTACAATTTCCAATGTTGTGTCATATACTCGATTCAAGGTGTTTTTTTCCCCTTGATCGCATAGGATCACGCGTTCGTCGTTTACCGAAACGATCAACGTAACGTCAAATGCTCCAACGGAAATCTTGAGATAGCACCGAGTCTTGTAAAAGACTATCCCGAGCTCGGTCAAGATTTCATTCGTCGTGGAAACATTACTCTCGAAAAGTACGAATTGGAAAAATAAAAAAAATACATATATGCTTTTGGAAAATACTTTAGCAATTAAATGATAATTTCATATAGTCGGGAATTTGAATTTTATTTTTAAAATTGACGTAAAAGTGATGAAATTTATATGCAAATGGAGACGTTAATAACGGTTATTCAGTTTTTTTTAAGCATTCAAAAATTACGATTCGAATTCAACGATAATACTTTTTATATAGCCTCTCGATAATTATATTTCACAATGGTATATATATATATATATATATATATATATATAGTCGGAAAATTAAAATATTCCGTATTTATGTAGGAAGTATATATTGGGTGTAAAATAAAATGTGCTTGCGCAAAATACGAATGCAGATGCACGGGAAAACACGGAACCAAGGAGTGTCAGAAAACTGCGCGTGCTGCGTACATCATACCCCCGGTATTTTCCGGTCTCGTCGATACCAAGAATAGCTTTGCCTTTATCTACGGTAAAGTTGAGATTCGTGCTAAATTACCACGCGGTGATTGGATTTATCCCAGTGAGTATACGAATATCTCATTGCCGTACAAATATTTATGTGTGTGCGTAAGAAAACTAATTTCACCCTTGACCGGTATTATTTTACCCTTTAACTTTTCACGCGACTTTTAATCTTCGATCTTTAACATTAAGATTTAGATGCACCTTCTACTCTTATTCTCTACTTTAACGGTTTGTTTTAACCTTTGCCCTCTACCCTTACATTATATCTTTGTATTTTACATGTACCTTCTCCCTTCTACCTTTAACTTCGACTCTTAACCATTATTATTCCACCCTTAACCATTACCATTTTACCCTTTAACTTTTCGCGCGACTTCGGTCTTTAACATTAAGATTTAGACACACCTTCTACTCTTATTCCCTACCTTCACGGTTTACTTTAACCTTCACCCTCTACCCTTACATTATATCTTTACCTTTTACATGTACCTTCTCCCTTCTACCTTTCACTTCCACCTTTAACTTATATCTTCTACCTTTAACTTTTACCTTCTACCTTTAACTTTTACATTCTACCTTTAAATTTAACTTCTACCTTTAATTTTTACTTTCTACCTTTAACGTTTACCTTCTACCTTTAACTTTTATCTTCTACCTTTAACTTTTACCTTCTACCTTCATTTTTTATTTTTACCTTCTACGTTTCTAATTTCTACGTTGAAAAAAAAAATTCTCACCTTTTTTTAAAAACTAGACGGATTTTGACATGAAAAACTTTTAATCCTCCAGTCCTGAGTCTCGAACGACTCGACAAATTTTCCACCCCGAGCTCCTCGACTCATCCCCAGATGAGGATCGCTTCCGCTTCCGGTAACGCGATACTTCGCGGATCACAGAGCAAGGACCTCGGCGGTCATCGTCTACGCGGAGGTCCGACGGAGAGAAATTCGCGTACCGGCGAGCCCGTGTCGCTCTCGGAGACGTACTCGAATGCTCTGTGGTCCGATGATTATCACGTTTACGAGCTCGAGTGGGGACGCGACAAAACATTGTCGCGCGTCGATGGTGTACAGTATGGCTCGGTGGACACGATAACACCATTCGATCGACCGGTCGGTTTGAATTTTCGTCTAGTTTTTTTTTTTCTTCCTCTTTTTCCTTTTTCTGCCCTGTATCGATGTTCGTATTTTTTTTTTTTTTTTTTTGGTCTCACTCTCTTTTTCATTCGCTATTATGCACGCAGTTCTATCTGAATTTGGGACTCGCTGTTGGAGGTCACGGCGAGTTTCCTGACTCTTGCACGAGCGACGGATACCCCAAACCGTGGTACAACGCAGGTGTCAAGGTATATATATGCATATATTTATAACTTTTGTATATTGCTCGATATTTCATTGCAATCATTGTTTCAAGTTACAATCACCGAAGAATGAAAATTGAATTTTTTTTTTTCATCTCGCGATATAATTGTGAAATGAAAAATTTTAAATTCAAAATCGGATCGAAAACTAACGAATTTTTCTTCAACGACTCATTCGTTTTATCATTCGTCACGAATAATTTAATATGGCTCTTGTGCAATCGCAGGCTCTCTTTGACTTTTTCAATGCCACTGACCTTTGGTCCAACACCTGGAACAATAATGACGATTCGACGAAACTCAAAATCGAATACGTCAAAGTGTGGGCTCTGTGAAACGTTTCTTTTTTTTTTTTTTTTTTTTGTTCGTTGAATTCTACGATTCTTGTGAAAATAAAAAAAATAAACAAATGCAAAACCGTAAAACTGGCGAAAATAAAAAAAATGGCGATTCATGAATATGTGGCTCGAATGAAAATTAATTCTGATTGTATAACCAAACTGTAAATTTTTTTTTTTTTAACAACAGGCAACGAAAAATAAATATAACATTAAAATGAAACTCTGCGGCAAAAGTATTTTTTTCTTAATTTTTACGCTTGCTCGGAGGAAGTACTTTTTATTGAAGAAGAAGAAAAAAAAATTACCGTGGAAAAGTAATTTTTCTTACGTTTTCAAAAAACTATTTCGAGAAAATACTTTTCAAGTCTCCGAATTACTTTTTAACTACTGAGTCTTGAATTACCTGTTCTTCATTTTCAAAATTAATCTGCAAAAGTACTTTTTCCCGCTCATTTCTAAAAATTACTTCGAGAAGGTATTTTATGCCTTGTGAAGTTACCTTGAAAAGGTATTTTTTTAATTTTAAAATTACTTTGAAAGGGTATTGCTTAAATATTGAAATTACTTGTAGAAAGTACTTTTCAATTATTGAAATTACTTTTAAAAAGTATTTTTTATCTTCAAATTACTTTGAAAAGGTATTTTTTTAATTTTAAAATTACTTTCAAAGGGTATTGCTTAAATATTGAAATTACTTGTAGAAAGTACTTTTCAAATCTTGAAATTACTTTTAAAAAGTATTTTTTATCTTCAAATTACTTTCAAAAGGTATTTTTTAATTGTAAAATTACTTTGAAAGGGTATTGCTTAAATATTGAAATTACTTGTATAAAGTACTTTTCAAATCTTGAAATTACGTTTAAAAAGTATTTTTTATCTTCAAATTACTTTGAGAAGGTATTTTTTTAATTTTAAAATTACTTTGAAAAGGTATTACTTAAATATTGAAATTACTTGTAGAAAGTACTTTTCAAATCTTGAAATTACTTTTAAAAAGTATTTTTTATCTTCAAATTACTTTCAAAAGGTATTTTTTAATTGTAAAATTACTTTGAAAGGGTATTGCTTAAATATTGAAATTACTTGTAGAAAGTACTTTTCAAATCTTGAAATTACGTTTAAAAAGTATTTTTTATCTTCAAATTACTTTGAGAAGGTATTTTTTTAATTTTAAAATTACTTTGAAAAGGTATTTTTTAATTTTAAAATTACTTTGAAAGGGTATTGCTTAAATATTGAAATTACTTGTAGAAAGTACTTTTCAAATCTGGAAATTACTTCTAAAAAGTATTTTTTATCTTCAAATTACTTTGAAATGGTATTTTTATCTTCAAATTACTTTGAAAAATCACTTTTAAATCTCCAAATTACTTTCAAAGGGTAATTATTCAAATTACTCTGATAAAATACAACTTTATTTTAATTCTCAAAAATACCTCGAGAAATATCCAGTTTCATCGATTATAGTGTACTTTGAAAAAATTACTTTCATCGTTCTTTAAAGTACTTTTTCGTCATTTTCGAAGTAATTCAAGAAAATTACATTTATCATTGTCCAAATACGTTTTTTTTTCTCAATTTACAAATTACTTCGAAGAGAAATATCATTCGCTATCAAAAGTATCATTTGCAGTAAAAAAATAAAAAATAAATACTATTTTTCTGCTCAAAAAAAAAAAGATGCACAAAAGTGCTCGATCGTCAAAATTATCTTCGGATTCTCTCGTTTTCGTTATCGACGGTCTACGAGGTTTTTTTTTTACCTATTATCCCTGTATAGCAAAGTAGAATGGGTCGCGAGATCGATGACAAATATGAGGGGGAAAAAAAAAAAAAAATTTTAATGCAAGAGTCTCGGCAGAGACTTCGCGTATATTTTACTTTCACTCGAATCTTGAAACGGTGCAGACGTGTTTTGTTTATTTTTTCTCCGATTAAATCATATTTTAATACGCGTAGTCAGCAAGGAGATTGGAAAAAATTTTCACATCTAAGAGAGTCATGAATTTTGAGTCTTTGATCGTGGTAAGTATTTATTTTTTAATTTTTTCAATCGTTATTAATAATTCGATGCAATTAAGCTTTTGCGTTTATTTATTTACTTGTTCGTTGAGAAAATCGTTAAAGCGAATCAATAGCATTAATTCCCGATCACATTGCTGATAAATCGTTGTTTCGTTAAGGCAATCGTTTTAATTACGACAATTGGGAAATCGTCTTCGACCTCAGTCTGGACTTTGATTCACGATGTTGTGCAAAATAACGTTGCGGGTCTTCCGACGGTACACCAGGTGTGGGAAAAATCGTAAAAATCTTTTTTTTTTTTTTTTTTTTTTTTTTTCGCAATCGCAATTAATCAGGAAATTTTTATTTTCATGAAAATTAATAAAGTTAAAAAAAAAAAACCTATCCATGTATATTAATTGATAATTTATTGCCGTACGATGCAAAAATATATATCTGAAATTTTAATAAATATTAAAAATTGGTTCATTATATTTATGCTATTGTTTAATAGTTTCTTTTTTCTTCAAATGGCATTTCGAAAAATGAAAATAAAAATAAAAAGTTGATAATTAGTCGTTAATTGTACACGCCTCCCAGCACACAGAGTGGGACTTTGATCCGGAGCAGGGAAAGCAACGTCGAGCTCGTTACGAGTCGTTGAATGGACGATACGGTGAGGAGCACGTGAAACGATTGGGAATGGGCATGGGTTTCAAGGGACCATGGGGATCGAAAGTGTCGAATCTCCAAAAAACAAAATCGGATCACCGATACGTTTAACATGAATTAAAAAAAAAAAAAAATTTTTTCGCAATAATTCCAAAAGTCAACGATATTTTTGTATTTTATCAAAAGCCGAAATAAAATTGATTTTTTTCAATTGAAACCCCGGAAATCCCGACCAAAAATCTAGATCGGTATCGAAAATCCTGAGAAAATTAATAACAGTGCAAAAAAAAAAATTGAAAAAAAGGGAAATTTGACGAAAAAATAAATAAATAAACAATCAAACGATTTAATTGAATAAACAAATGAATCGTTCGTTCGATTCAATCGATTTCTTATTTTTTTGTCAATTTTTTTTTTTTTTTTCACCCACAATAATTACGAGCAATTGTAATTAATCCGTTTTTTTTTTAAATTACAATTACTCGCAAAATTTAATTAAAATTATCCTCAATTTCGCCTTGAAACTTTACAGGCAAATTGTTGCATCGATGCAAATCGGGGAAAAAAAAAATTGACCCCTGAACTCCGTTCAAAAAGTCGCGTATACTCGACTATATATATATATATATAACAGTGAAGTAAAGTGTGCCAAAAGTAAATACATTGCTGTTTGTTTTATTTTTCCTTTCGCTTATTCTCGTTTGTAAGATGAAGGGGAGGGGGAAGTGATACGCGCGACGACACCATCGTTCGTGAAAACCTTTAAAACTTTCACAAATCCTAACTATACCCGCGCAGCGTACGTTGCGAGTCGAGATTCTTACCTTGAATCAGTACGCATCGATCGTCGCACGCGAAGACACTCGAAATTTTAATTTCATTATTTCGCGGTCCATGGGAAAAAAAAACATTTTTTAAATTTTATTTTACGATTTAAAAAAAAAAAACGACTCAACGTCCTGGGACTGGGAGAAAAAAAAAATAAATAAATATATATATATATATATATATATATATTTATATTTGTGAGTTTAAGTGTATTGAAAGGATAACGATGGCAAGGACTTTACTGGTAAGTAACTTTGACATAAAAAATAATCGAGCATAAATAGTAAAATAGTGAAACCACGGATCGTTGGCCATTGGGAAAATGAATGGGGAAAAAAAATCTTGTACAAAAATCATCGTTAAATTCGAAGTATGCGATAATTTCAAAATTCAATAAATCGTTTTCAATTTTTTTTAATTCAATCCATTTTTTGAACTCATTTTTCGCGTTTTTTAATTTAAAAAAATATATTCCTCGTTCCAGTTACATGTTTCAATGAAAAATTTCGAAAAATCAATAAATTTCTCAAATTTTCGTTTCCAATTGGCGAAAAAAAAAAAAAATTTTGACATTTCAGTGGGTACTGGCGATCTGTCTTTTGTGTCTCATCGAAGAGAACGCGTCAACTATAGCCGAACCTAAAGCACCAAATTTCCAATACTTTGAGAGGTGAAATTTTTCATAATATTAATAATAATAATAATAATGACAATAATTATTATTATTTTTGCCTTAATTGTTATTAATTATTATTATTATAACATTTCAATTTTTTCATTTCCAAATTTCCAACTTTTTTTAAATTAATAATTTTAATTGTTTAAAAAAAAGTTAAATTGCCATTTTCTCTCTAAGGCCGAAATATCGTTATCCGTATTACGATGAGAATGGACGAGGAAGACTTCTCTACGGCTACGGCGGACCTGAATTATATCAGTACAAAACTTACAGCGCTCTCGAAGGAATTCACTGATTTTCATTGTTAAAAAAAAAATATATATACACATATCGAATCGTTGTACCATTTTTTTCAATTTTTTTGCAATCTTTTACATTTTTTGCAAACTCAACGAACGCTGACCTGGGAATATTTGAAAAATGATTGGGTAAAAAATTGTTTCGTCATTTCGTTTTTTGTTTTTTTATTTTCTCACTTTATTCGGTAAGTGATAAATGAAAAAAAATATATATATATATATAAATATATTCACATGAAAATATGATTGAAAAATGTTTACGCAAATTTTTGCCTCGAGAGAGAGCGAAAATTGAAAAATAAACAAAAAAAAAAACAAACAAATGGCACATTTTTTTTTGTCACCCGAAATGTTACAATATTTTAATCGCTTTTTTCTCTATTTTATTTTTCATTTTAGTTTAACGAAATTAAATTAATAAAAATTAAAAAAAAAAAATCAAAAACAATGAATTAAATGCGTTTTTATTTATTTATTTTTTGTTAAATAATAAAATGCAGTGAGACATGGGCAAAGTGATGGTAAAACACGACCCCCAAAACTCTATCAGCACAATCACAGTTTGCGGAATTATTTATATTTTTATACACATATATATACATATATATATATATATATATATATATATATATATATATATATATATATATGCCAGGGTGAGTAAATAATCGTTCGGAGGATCGCAAAATTTCTGACAGTTTTTTGAAAAAAAAAAACGACGAGTATTTTTAACGAAAAAAATTGGCAGAGCGAGAATTATTGTGATTTCTTTTTCTTCTTCTTCGTACGTGCTTGAATTTGAAGTAAAAAAAAAATTTAATTCAATTAAAAACTGAGTCCAAAGTCAAATTTGAAATTGATCAAACAATTGAAAAAAATTGATCAGTCGCAAATAAAATTGTAATTTGAGGGAAAAAAAAGAAAGAAATTTCTCCAAATTGCTCGATCATACCGTCTGAATTTCAGTCGAAAAATCGAATTAAAATTTGAGCGCAAAAAAAAATATTTACTCCAAAAATCCAACGAAGATTCGAACGAATTCGAGTCGATGGCAAAGTTGAAAATTCACGATCAAATTCTCGTTGCGATTGAAAATATAATTTTCAAATTATAACGATAAGAAAACAGAAAAAAAATCGAATTGTCAATTTTTTTTTTGCTCGACCAAGTAAAAAATTTAAAAATTCTCGTTAATTGTAAAAAAAAAAAAAAAAAAAAAAAAAAATGAATTTTTCAAAAATCTGTTATAGCTCTAATTGTGCCAGTAGCTCCGAATTCGTCAACGATGCACAGCAATCTCGATAATGCAAAACAAAAACAAAACAAAACGAAAAAAACAACGTCGATGCAGCACAATTTTTTTTTTTTTCGAAAAAAACGGAATGTACGAGGAAACATTGATGAACAAATCCTACTTTTATCGCATTATTATTATTATTATTATTATTATTATTATTATTAGTTTAAAAAATGCTTATTCGTTATTGGGAAATTTGACTTTTTTTTTTTTTTTTTTTTTTTGGTCAATTGCAATTTTATCGTGCGCTATTTTATACGATATTGCTGGTGCTAGAGAGAGTTTAATAATTGGAGCCAGTTTTGGGGCTCGAAATAGTCGACGAACGTGTGTGCAAAACGCTGTGCCATAATTAGGGATGGATTTTTCGATTATTTTTTTTTATTTTTTTTTTTTATTTTTCTTGAGAATTGAAAATTCATGCTGCAAAAAGATATGTAAAAATGGACGAGGATCGGAAGGAGGCAGAGGAATAATTGCGCAAAAAATACAAGCGTGTCCCCTTACCCCGAAATATTCGCGATATAATAATTTTTTTTTTTTTTTTTCAAGTTTAATACGATTTATAAAAGAGCTCGAGTAACGTTAATTTTTATTATCATGAAAGTATTGGAAAAAAAAAAGAAAAATCGAAAATAATTCCGATCGGATTTGTAAATATAATGGATTATCCATTTTTTTTTCCTAATGAAAAATGAATATCCGATCCAGAGAATTGAATTATCCATTTTAAATGCATTTTTCATTTTTTTTTTTAAGAGAAACGGATCTCGAAGTAATTTTTTATTTTTCCCCAATGGATAATGGACCTGAAATCTATTTTGATTTTTTTTTTTTCAGTTAAAATTGAATCTCGAATCCAAAATCCATTTTTCGTTTCCTCACCCCAATGGACAAATTTTATTTTCCATTCTCAAAATAATGGACAATGATACTCAAATCCATTATTAATTTTTCTCTTCAATGGATAATTAATCATGAATCAGTTATCCATTTTTTTTCGTAATGAAAAATGAATATCCGATCCAGAGAATTCAATTATCCATCTTAAATGCATTTTTCATTTTTTTTTTAAGAGAAACGGATCTCGAAGTAATTTTTTATTTTTCCCCAATGGATAATGGACCTAAAATCTATTTTTTTTTTTTTTTCTTCAATTGAAATTGATTCTCGAATCCGAATTATCCATTTTTTGTTTCCCCCCCAACGGAAAAATTTTATTTTCCATTGTCAAAATAATGGACAATAATTTCCAAATTTATTATTAATTTTTTTTCAATGAATAACCGATACATTGTCAATTTTTTTTTTTTTTTTTAATTTTCCAATCCAATATGGATCTCTGATCCATCAAATTCCATTAGCTAATAACCGTTACCAAAATAATGGACAATCGATCAAAATTCATGGTGCATTTTTCAAAAAAAAAAATGTAAAATGAATAAAATTTGAATTGTAAAAAAATCGAATCGCATTCCCTCCCTCCCATATGAATTTTTCATGTGTATGTGTGTGTGTGTGTGTGTGATCGTGTGCATGGGAGAATTCGTGAAAATGACGAATCAAAAGAAAATCCAGAAAAAAAAGCTAAAAAAATGAAGAAAACAGAAAAAAAAAAATTCTTCAAAACACTCATTTTGCGTACAATCTGCCAACCTTTGGGGATTTTTTTGTTCTTCTTACTCTCCTTCTTTTTTTTTTCCTCGTTCGACACATTTCGAAATTGCAATTTGACGAATATTTCGGTACAATTGTAATTTCTCTCATTTTTTTTTTTCTTCAAACTTACAATTCTCACGACTGTTCAAGTGTATAATGTGTGTGGGTGTGTTCGATTTCTCGTTGATCGTCGACGCCTCGTGAAGCTCTCGAGACGAACGGAGGCAGAGATTGGGAAAAAAATAGGCCGAGGATGTTTTTTTTTTTTTTTCGTTTTTGTTTTTTTTTTTTTTTCGTTTTAGAGGATGACAGAGACGTTCGCAAAACACGTGTCGCGGCGACTCCTCTTACTTTTTTTTTTTCTCTCTTTTCTCAGGCTGAGATCTCTTTTGTCGATTTATTTTTGTTTTGTTTTTCTTTTTTGTCGATTAATTTTTTTTATATTTTGCCTCTTACTTCGTTTTTCTCGGTGTCGAGACGGAGCTCTTTCTGCTCCCTGTGGGAAACGGTTACCATTTCGCTCAAATTATCCCTTTTAATGGACGATTTTTTTTTGTTTTTTTCTTTTTCGTTCATTTAGCGGAGCTTTTTTTGAAAAAAAAAAAAAAAAATTCCTTCTGATCCTCGCTAACTCTCTCTCTCTCTCTCTCTCTCTTTCGCTGGCTTTTTTTTTCCAATCGAGGCCCATTCCTTCGAAAATTTGGTCCAATTTTTTGGGGCAAAAGTCAAACGGAGGGTAAAACGAAAAAAAAAAGCGAGCGGAGAGAGAGGAAAAGGAAGAAAAAAATTCAAACGGAGAGCTTCGTCGACCGCTCTCCGGAACTTTTTCCCTGTTCGGTTGTTGTTCTTTTTTTAAGTTTGTTTTTTTTGTTTTGTTGTTTTGCTTTTTGCTGTTTTTTTTTACTCCTTTCGAGTCTTAATCGTCTTTTTCACGACGGACTTTAACTGTCATACAAAATCCAACTCAGACTTACTGTAGTACCTGGCGCTGATCTTTCGCTTCTCCCAAAGGCGCTCCAAAAATTTCTTCGCTTCGCTTATGACGAATACGCTGGACGTAAGAGCAACCAGGAATATTATGTCTGCAATCGTCGACGGAGAAGAGCAACAAAAAAATAACGGATTTTCGTTCGCTTCTTCTACTTCTTCTTTTTTTTTTTTTTGTTTTTTTTCAGTTCTCACGAAGATTTGGGTTTTTGTTTATTTTATTTGAGCATAAAAGGTGAAAAAAAAAAGAACCGGAAATTGCTTTTAAAGCAAAAATTATGGGAAAGCAAGTTTCGATTTGTCGAGCGGCTTGAAATTTTTGTTTCGGAGAAGAGAAAAAAAAAAATAACGGATTTTCCTTCGCTTCTTCTTTTTTTTTTGTTCTTCTTTCAGTTCTCACGAAGATTTGAGTTTTTGTTTATTTAATTTGAGCATAAAAGGAGGAAAAAAAAGAGCCGGAAATTGCTTTTTAAGCAAAAATTATGGGAAAGCAAGTTTCGATTTGTCGAGCGGCTTGAAATTTTTGTTTCAGAGAAGAGAAACAAAAAATAACGGATTTTCTTTCGCTTCTTCTTTTTTTTTTTGTTTTTTTTTCAGTTCTCACGAAGATTTGAGTTTTTGTTTATTTTATTTGAGCATAAAAGGAGGAAAAAAAAAAAACGGAAATTGCTTTTTAAGCAAAAATTATGGGAAAGCAAGTTTCAATTTGTCGAGCGGCTTGAAATTTTTGTTTCAGAGAAGAGAAACAAAAAAATAACGGATTTTCCTTCGCTTCTTCTTCTTCTTCTTTTTTTTTCTTTTTTTTTTCAGTTCTCACGAAGATTTGAGTTTTTGTTTATTTTATTTGAGCATAAAAGGAGGAAAAAATAAGAACCGAAAATTGCTTTTAAAGCAAAAATTATGGGAAAGCAAGTTTCGATTTGTCGAGCGGCTTGAAATTTTTTTTTTCGGAGAAGAGAAAAAAAAAAATAACGGATTTTCCTTCGCTTCTTCTTTTTTTTTTGTTCTTCTTTCAGTTCTCACGAAGATTTGAGTTTTTGTTTATTTAATTTGAGCATAAAAGGAGGAAAAAAAAGAGCCGGAAATTGCTTTTTAAGCAAAAATTATGGGAAAGCAAGTTTCGATTTGTCGAGCGGCTTGAAATTTTTGTTTCAGAGAAGAGAAACAAAAAATAACGGATTTTCTTTCGCTTCTTCTTTTTTTTTTTTGTTTTTTTTTTCAGTTCTTACGAAGATTTGAGTTTTTGTTTATTTTATTTGAGCATAAAAGGAGGAAAAAAAAAAAACGGAAATTGCTTTTTAAGCAAAAATTATGGGAAAGCAAGTTTGGATTTGTTGAGCGGCTTGAAATTTTTGTTTCGCTGTATTATTTTTTGTTCCTTACCTTTAACGGTGAGAGCTTCGGTTTGGAAAACTCGCTGCAGCGGAGGGAAGTAAATGACCAGCATTTGACCGACCACGGACAGCGTCACCGCGACGAGGAACATTTTGTTGCTCAACAGGCCGATGGTGAATATAGATTTAGTCTGGGAAAAAAAAAAAAAAAACGAGAAATAGAAATTTCTAAATCTCCGAAAATCTTTCTTTAAATGAGAAAAAAACTGAAAATTCCAATTTCTTTTTCTTTTTTCTTTCTTTTTTTTCGAATTTTCAATGCCAATGTGCCTCTCGAAACATATTTTTCTCGAAACGAATCGAGTTTGGAAAAAAAAGGCTGAAATTGCAAGAAAATCCCTTCAGAAATTTTATCGCTCTAACTTTTTGCCGCCATTTTGAATTTAAGGGGGAGAATCGTTTTTACAAAAAAAACTCGGTTATTTTCAACTTTTCGAGAAAAAAAATTATAGAAAATTGTTGTAAATTTACTTCTTTGCAACTTTAGTCTCTACAATTTTTACCGCAGGATCGATATTTTTTGAGTTTAGCGTAAAAAAAAGTGGCAAAGTACAATTATCGCATTTTCTCGTTTATTATTAACTTTAGCGCAATGATAAGCGGAAACATAGTTGTAGAAAATTAAATTCTCAACAATTTTGGCCTCCGTGATTTTTTTCGTAGATTCAATATTTAAGGTCCTAAGCTCGGGGCAAAGGCACAGAGACGCCATTTTGAATTTAAGGGGGAATCATTTTTGCCAAAAAACTCGGTTATTTTCAACTTTTCGAGAAAAAAAATTATAGAAAATTGTTGTAAATTTACTTCTCTGCAACTTTAGTCCCTAGAATTTTTACCGCAGGATCGATATTTGTGGAGTTAAACGTAAAAAAAGTGGCAAAGTACAATTATCGCATTTTCTCGTTTATTATCAACTTTAGCGCAATGATAAGCGGAAACATAGTTGTAGAAAATTAAATTCTCAACAATTTTGGTCTCCGTGATTTTTTTCGTAGATTCAATATTTAAGGTCTTAAGCTCGGGGCAAAGGCACAGAGAGGCCATTTTGAATTTAAGGGGGAATCGTTTTTGCCAAAAAAACTCGGTTATTTTCAACTTTTCGAGAAAAAAAATGATAAAAAATTGTTGTAAATTTACTTCTTTGCAACTTTAGTCTGTAGAATTTTTACCGCACGATCGATATTTTTTGAGTTTAGCGTAAAAAAAGTGGCAAAGTACAATTATCGCATTTTCTCGTTTATTATTAACTTTAGCGCAATGACAAGCGGAAACATAGTTGTAGAAAATTAAATTCTCAACAATTTTGGTCTCCGTGATTTTTTTCGTAGATTCAATATTTAAGGTCTTAAGCTCGGGGCAAAGGCACGGAGAGGCTCGAAAGTATTTTTTTTGCGAACTCCTTTGCGCATCACCGCAGGGATTTTTTTTTTTACAGTACCAGGCGAATTTTTTTTATTACGTGGTATCCCCGGTAGGTCTAATCCACGTATCATCACTCGCAAGAACTGTTCGATTTCCCCTGTCTCGTTCCTTATAAGAATTTAACATTGGAATTCCAATTCTCACTTGCAAGTGTTAAGGATTTAAGCGCTGTTTTTTTTTTTTTTTTTTTTTCCTTATAAGGTTTAGAAGAGCAGATATTGCTTTTTTGCGACAAATCACCATCGGAACTACTTGATTTTTTTTTTTTTTTCGATGGTTCTGCCAAATATCAACGTCGTTGGTTTCATCTTCGCACTTATCGCAGTTATAGCCACGCTCAATCCGAGCAAAATCCTTAAATATTGGGTGTAGGAAAAAAATCAAAGAGACCAAAATTATTCAGAATTTAATTCTCTACAATTTTGCTCACGTTCATCATTGTCCTAAAGTTAATAATAAACGAGATAATTCGATAATTGTAATTTTCGCTTCTTTCGCGCTTAGCTCGAAAAATATCGATCGTACGGTAAAAATTGCGAGGACCAAAGTTGCGGAGAATTGAATTTACGATAACTTTAGTCCCTATAATTTTTTTCGTAAAGTTGAAAACAATCGAGTTATTTGGCAAAAACGATTATATCTTCAATTCAAACTGGCGCGACGATGGAATTCGGTCGCCATTTTGAATTTGGACTACCGGTTACCCTCTCATTTTTGGTTTTTGTTTATTTTTTTTTTTCGTTTTAATTGACGGATCGAAAAAATTTTCGTATAATCGAGAGAATCGATGGATATTTGCGACGATACCTGAGATCGGCAGCTCAGCGCGTTGAACATGTCGAAGAAAACGAAACAGGTGAATGTCATCGTAGTGTCACGGGCCGTTATGCCATTGGACGTCATCTGAAATTTTATGTTTAATCGATTTGGTAAAAAAAATTACAAAAAATTACCAAAAAAAAAAAAATTTTTAATAATAATATAATTGTAATTTGTAATTTATAAATGACGATTTCTTCGAATTATAAAAACCCAAAAATTTCGTCGTAAAATCCCAAAGTTATTGAATGTCAAAATTGCAAATGAAAAAAAAAAAATTTACGATTCGGCTCATTTGAGTTTTGCCAATTGTCCGGTTCGGTCACTTTTCCGAAATTTTGAGGTTTTTTTTTTTTTTTTCAATTTTTAATAAAAAAAACAAATGTACCCAAACTCCAAACCCAACGAAAACGTAAAAAAAAAAAAAAAAATTTATCTTCGGTAAGCATCAGCGACGATAACCAAGCGACGGAGCATAAAAAAGTGAAAAGAACCGTGAAATTTTTTTTTTCCTAACTCAACTAATTTTTCTCCGTTGGTTTGGATTGATTTTTGAAATTTGGGTTGAATTATATTTTTTCCGCCTTATTATCATTGCTAGGGCCGAAATTTCGTTGGGAGAAGAAAAAAAACCCGCAAATTCGGAAAAGTAAGCAAACTCGACAATTACCATTTTTTTTTTTTTTTTTTTTTCAGTCTTTGTCACAAAGTACGATCGAATTTGTCATTCGAAAATCGCAAAATATCAATTTTTTCTTTAATTAAAATTCAATATTCTCAAATTAGTTAATTCTGAACGAAAATTAAAAAAAAAATATTCATAATTATAAATAATAATAATAAATGAAAAAAATAAATAAATAACGATTGAAAAAAAATTAGTTCGCAAAGAACGGTTATACCTCACGATTGTAGACCCACAGAGTGCCGAGTATAATAATAACAGCGGAGAGCAAAACATTGACGATGAGACTGCGAGTGATCATCGGCTCTTTCGTATCACGGGGCTTTTGCTTGAGAACGTCCTTGTCGACGGGCTCGACGCCCAGGCTCTGGGCCGGCGGACCGTCCATGATTATATTTATCCACAATATCTGCATTGCGTTCAGGGGATTCGGTATTCCCATTAGCGTAGCCAGCGCTATGAGCGCCAGCGCAGCGATGCTCGTCGACAATTGAAATCTCACGAAATTACGTATATTGTGAAATATTCCCTTTCCTTCCTCGATCGCGGCACTTTTTTTTGGCAAAAAAAACAAAAAAAAAAATACCAAAATATATTTCATTGACGAGAACCGGTAAAAAAAAAAAAAAAAACGTAAATTAATTCGAATTAATATAATTTTTTTAATCCAATCGAATCGATCGAGATAATTGATATCGGTTCGATTGATTGGATTAATAATATTAATTTTTCGGCTCACATGATGGTTTTAAAGTCGTCGTCGACGAGAATCATGTCGGCAGCTTCTTTGCAAACGTCGGTGCCATTTTTTCCCATCGCAATGCCAATGTCGGCTTTCTTCAATGCCACGCCGTCGTTTACACCGTCGCCGGTCATACCAACGATATGGCCGTTTCTCTGCAGTGCCTTGACGATGCACAATTTGTGCTTCGGCGTGACACGATAAAAAACGCTAACATTCTCAATCGCCTGTTCCAACTGTGTCTCGGACATCGCGTCTATCTCGTCACCCGAAAGTAACTCCATGTGAATCGTGTCGAGACCGATCGTACCGGCTGTGAGTTTTTTTTTTATTTTTTTTTATTTATCTTTCGATTATATTGAAAATTGATTCACATTTAATGCCGCGATCGGTGAGAAATTGAAAAGCAAAAGGAGGCAAATTATAGCCTAGCGTTTGTGGACTTTGAGGCTGCATTCGATGGAGTACGCGGGAAAAAGGAAGATGATAAAATTGAAGTTGAGGATAGGAATCGATGGAAGAATGCGGGAAAGAATGAAAGATCGGTAATGTGATTTATAAATGGTAAAAAGATTTATAAATGGATGATTCGGAGGATAAGCGGGAAAGGAAAAGGATTTTTAGAAACGGAGAAAGAGCTAAAAAGGAAGATAAATGGGACATTGAAGGAGAGAAGGTTCGGATAGTAAAGGAATTCAAATATCTGGGATACTGGTTTGGATATAAAAATTTGGAGTAAAAAAAAACGATAAGAGCCGCGAATACGGTGTGGGGAATTCGGAGAAGGGCAGGAAGAAATTTAATGGAGGAGAGACTCTATTTATTGGATACGATAGTAAAAGCGGGAGCAATCTATGGCGTGAAAATATCGGGATTGGGTGATATAAGCCTATTTGAAAGGGCACCAGAGTCGGTATTGCAAGATGGCAGTAGGTGTGGATAAAAAAACGTCAAATTTATATATGGAGAAGAGAATTGGGAGTGCCTACTATGGAATATTTGATAATAGAAAGAGCGTCAAGGTATATTAGAGAGGTGATAAGAATGGAAGAGATAAGATGACAAAAAATTTGTTCGTTGGAAGATATAAGGACGATCGCAAACGGTGAACCGTCAAAATGGGGGAAGAATTTAGTTAAAGTTCTAAAAGTTATGGAAACGGAAGACATAATAACGAAGATAAGGGAACGAAGAGATGTGTAAAAGAATAGACAAAATAATGAAGAAGAGGGGCTGTAAAACTTAAAAAAGGAAATTCTAAGAGGAAAAAATAAGAAAATTGTCGTACAATGCCATGTACAAGTCCATTATTGAGAAGGAAGATATAACTTGAAAATACTGGTTCGAAGAGGGGCTTAGTGGGAGGGATGAAGAAATGTGGGCAAGGTTGAGATGTGGCAACATAGAAAGAGCGTAAAAGAAAGGAGAGAAGGATTGGAAGTGCAGGATAAGTGAAGAATAAGATGAAACGATGGGGCATTTGTTAATATGTAAAAAAAAAAGGTAGAGAGTCAGTAACGGAGAAAGCAAGAAAGAATGCAGAGGAGCGAATGGAAGAAATCGATGAATGGGCAATAAAGGAAGAAATGCCGTGTGGAAAAATACAAAAAGGGATGTATGCGATCGCAATAGGGAAATTGAGGAGGTTTGTAAAAAAAAAAATGAAATGCAGAAGAGACTTTATTGGTTGGATACGATAGTAAAAGCGGAAGCAATTTATTGCGTAGAAATATGGGAAATGGGCGATATAAACATATTTGAAAGCGTACAGAGTAGGTATTGCAAGATGGCACCGGGTGTGGATAGAAAAATACCAATTTATATATGAATAAGAGAATTGGGAGTGCTTACTATGGAATATTTGATAATAGAAAGAGCGTCAAGGTATATTAGTGAGGTGATAAGAATGGAAGAGATCAAATGGCCAAAAATTTGCTTTTTGGAAGATATAAAGACGATCAAAAACGGTGAACCGTCAAAATGGGCGAAGAATTTAGTTAAAGTTCTAAAAGTTATGGAAAATAGAAGACACAATAACGATATGATAAAGGAACGAAGATATGTGGACAAGAATAGACAAAATGTTAAAGAAGTGGGGTCTGAAAAACTTAGAAAAGGAACTTTTAAGGAAGGAAGAAGAAAAAATAAGAAAATTGTCTTGTAATGCCATGTTCAAAATTGAGAAGGAAGATATAACTTGGAAAAACTGGTCTGAAAAAGGGCTGAATGGAAGGGATGAAGAAATGTGGGCAAGGTTGAGATGCGACAACATAGGAAGGGTGGAAAAGAAAGGAGAGAAGGATTGGAAGTGCAGGATATGTAAAGAACAAGATGAAGCGATGAGGCATTTGTTAATATGTAAAAAAAAGGTGGAGAGTCAGTAACGGAGAAAGGAAGAAAGAATACAGAGGAGCGGATGGAAGAAATCGATGAATGTGGCAATAAAGGAAGAAATGATAAATATTCTGTGCGGGAAAATACAAAAAGGGATGTGCGATTGCTATAGGGAAATAGAGGAGGTTTAAAAAAAAAAAAATGAGTAAGCGGGAAGAGAAAAAGTTGGAGCGGAGGAATAAATGAAGATTAAGAGAAGATTGATAGCGCGATGTGTATAGAATTATAGATGTGTTAGAAATTATTTTCTAATTATTATTTAATTATTATTATAATTATTATTAATAATAATATAAATAATAATAATAATAATAATAATAATAATATAATTAATAATATTGCATACTTCATAAGATAAAAATCGGAAAAAATTCAGCCACAACAAAAACGATAAGAAGATTACTTTTTAATAATAAATACATTTTTAATAAAATTTTTAATAAAAAAAAAATAAAAATAAAAGTTTTTTACAAAATAATATAAATGCCGTATTAAATTATATTATTTTGTAAAAAAAACTTGACAAAGTTGTGCAAATAAAATACGATTAAAATTTAAATTTGAGCCTTTTTTTTTTCTTCAAAATTTCATTTCAGCCAATCAAATGAAATAAATACGAATGAAAAGACGAAAAATTTCATGAATAAAGAATAATAATACGAAATAATGACTCGTTCGATGATAAAATAAATTAATTTTCTTTGGTCCAACGGTAATTTTTTTTTTTTTTCTCCCATCTCAAACTTACCTATCGCAGAGGCCGTGTCTTTGGCATCGCCGGTGACCATTTTAACCCTGACGCCGCTGTTGGCGAGGGTGATAATTGCTTCGCGAACTCCTTCCCTCGGCGGATCGCAAATACCAACGAGGCCCATGTAAACTAAATCCTGAAGGGACGTTCCGCGCGCCAGTCCCAGCACTGCGAAGCAACGAACGAGATTCAACGATTCGTTCGAGAAAATCTTATAATTAATTCATTATTATTCTCGATACGACAAGATTCATTCGCTGATAAAATTAACTCCGATAATCAAGCGAAAGAAAAAGAAAAAAAAGAAATGAAAAATCATGAAATTTCGTGAGAAAAAAATTACCTCTCAGTCCTTGCTGGCCAATTTCGTGCGCCTCTGCCAAAAATTCCTCATCCTTCTTTTGATTCAGCGGATAGAGCTGTCCGTTGGCCGAATACTTAGTGCACTGGGGCAAAATTTTTTCCAACGCTCCTTTCGCAAAGAAAATTTCTTCTCTGTTCTGCAATTCGAGGGGGAAAAAAAAAAACAATAAAAACAAAATTTTATAAATCCGTTATTCATTGTACATAAAAATAATTAATTACTCATTATCGATAAATATTTTACGAACTGGCGAATTATCATTATTTTTTTACCTCGGAATACTTGGCGGTACATTTAACGGCCATCATTTTTTGCTCCGACGAGAACGGATATTCCTGAAGTCTCAGATATTTTTCCGCCACGCCGTACATGCCATTTTTCATCGCTACCGCGACCAGGGCACCCTCCGTCGGTTGTCCCAGAAGAGTATCGTTCTGTATGTACGCATTGTTGCAGACGCAACCGACCTGGATTTAATTTAAAAAAAAAAACAAAAAAAAAGTAAAAAAAAACAATCAATAAACAATAACAGCGGCACACAAAAAAAAAAAAAGTGGCCTGTACTTTTGACCAGACCCATCTAGGTTTATGTATTTTGATGCGCTGAATCTGAATTTGAGGTCGGTTTAAACCGTACAGCCTCAAAATTTTGAGTAAATTGCAAAAAACCGCTGAAAATCGCTAAAAATCGTAAAAATTGAAGTTATGGAAACGAAAAAAATTTTCTCGAACCGGATCAAGTATGTTTTTTGTGTATTTCGATGCGCTGAATCCGAATCACAAGTTGATTTAGCTGGCAGACCCTCCAATGTTAAAGTAAATTGCGAATAACCGCTGAAAATTGCTTAAAAAATCGTGAAAAATTGAAATTATGCAAACGAAAAAAAATTTGTTAAACTAAATCAAGTATTTTTCTTATGTATTTTGATGCGCTGAATTCAAATCCGAAGTCGGTTTGGCTTGTACACCCTCCAACTTTAAATACCGAACTGACTTCGGATTTGAATTCAGCGCATCAAAATACAAAAGAAAAATACTTGATTTAGTTTAACAAATTTTTTTTCGTTTGCATAACTTCAATTTTTACGATTTTTAACGATTTTCAGCGGTTTTTTTTGCAATTTACTCAAAATTTGGAGGGTCGACGAGTTAAACCAACTTCAGATTCGGATTCAGTGCATCGAAATACACCAAAAACATGCTTGATCTGGTTCGAGAAAATTTTTTTCGTTCGCATAACTTCAATTTTTACGATTTTTAGCGATTTTCAGCGGTTTTTTGCGATTTACTCAAAATTTGGAGGGTCGACGAGCTGAATCAACTTCAGATTCGGATTCAGCGCATCGAAATACATAACAAACATTGATCTAGTTCGTAGAAAAAATTTCTCGCTTGCATTACTGCATTTTTTTTTGCTATTTTTAGTGATTTTTAGCGGTTTTTTGCAATTTACTCAAAATTTTGAGGGTCGACGAGCTAAATCAACTTCAGATTTGGATTCAGCGCATCGAAATACACGAAAAACATACTTGATCTGGTTCGAGAAAATTTTTTTCGTTCGCATAACTTCAATTTTTACGATTTTTAGCGATTTTCAGCGGTTTTTTGCGATTTACTCAAAATTCGGAGGGTCGACGAGCTAAATCAACTTCAGATTCGGATTCAGCGCATCGAAATACATAAACCTAAGATGGGTCTGGTCAAAAGTACAGACCACTTTTTTTTTTTGTGTGCCGGTGTAATTATTCATTGACCGATTGAAAAAAAAAAAAATCAAGATTTGGAATTTTTTTTTTTCAATGAAAGGGATGAATTAGCAATTTTTCAATTTTTTTTCTTTCAAAAATAGAGCTTTTGAATAATTATAAATAAATAATTGGCAATATTTAAGGGGAGATAGGGGGAGGGGGGGAATTTCACCTCGAGCAATTGATTTATCGATGCATGAGCAAGATCGATGTTGTCGGTTTTACGAATTTGTAATTTTCCACAATCGTTGTAACCGGTGCCGGTTACATCGGCCACGTAGCCCTCCGGCGTAACGAGGATCGTCGCTGTCATCTCGTTTTTCGTTATCGTGCCAGTTTTGTCGGAGCATATAACGTTGACGCATCCTGCGTCGGGAATGGAAATTTTTTTTGATTTTTTGACTATTTTTCTTTTATCATCGAATTTTTTTATTTCATATATTATTATTATTATTATTATTATTATTATTATTATTATTATTAATCTCCAATTTTCCCCTCATACCGAGAGTCTCGACGGTCGGGAGTTTCTTGACGATGGCTTTTCTCTTGGCCATGCGCATAACACCGAGGGCGAGCGTTACGGTAACGACTATAGGCAGTCCCTCGGGTATCGCAGCAACGGCGAGGCTAACACCTATCGTCAGCATCTCCAGCAATGCTTTTCCCTGTATCCACCCCAGTAACATTATTATACCGATTATGCAGAACGAGTAAAATGACAATTGCGTCCCTAGTATGTCCATGCTACGCTGCAGCGGAGTCTTCGGTGCCTCCTCCGCTTGCATCATTGCGAATACCTCGCCAAATTCGCTCTTCTCCCCGGTATTTATCACGATACCCTGTTCCAATTGTTTAAAGACCAAAAAAAAGGCAAAAAAGAACATAAATACTCGTTCTTTTTGATTTCTTAGCATTATTGGTGTGTTTTATTTGGAGTAGAGTGGTGCAGCGGAAACGACGGAGTGAATGAGGTGAATGAATGAGGAAAGAATTAAAACCTTTTCGCTCCGGGAGTGGTCCATGTATGGACCAGCACTCCGAGCGGTGACTTGTCATAAGAAGTTCATTCATTTAAGTCATGAAATTCAGCTGAAATTCGAGGTCAATTTTAAAGGAAAAATCCCCGGAGCGAAAAGGTTAAGGAATGAGGAAGGAATGAAGGAATAACTAAGGAATTGTAAAGAATTAAGGAATGAAAAAGGCCTGTATCTCTCTCTCTCTCTCTCAAAATATAGGGTAGGCTAAGATAGGTTAAGTGCAGGTTAAGGAAAACGTGTGAGCGGAGCGGGAGTCCGCAATGTACCCCGCAAGGGAAATAAACATTTTATACAATATTTGCATAACTTTGTCAAGTTTTTTTTTTTACAAAATAATTTAATTTAAAATAGCTTCACTTATTTTCTAAGAATATCCTTAAAATACACATGGTGCTATCAAAAAAATTATATCTTAATCTTCATTTATTTCTTTACTCCAACTCTTTCTCCTTACTCATTTTTTTTACAAACCAGCTCTATTTCCCTATAGCAATCGCCCATCCATTTTTGTATTTTCCCGCACAGAATATTTATCATTTCTTCCTTTATTGCCACATTAATCGGTTTCTTCCATTCGCTCCTCTGCATACTTTCTTGCTTTCTCCCTTACTGACTCTCCACCTTTTTTTTTTTTACATATTAACAAATGCCTCATCGTTTCATCTTGTTCTTTACATATCCTGCACTTCCAACCCTTCTCTCCTTTCTTTTCCACTCTTCCTATGTTGCCGCATCTCAATCTTGCCCACATTTCTTCATCCCTTCCATTCAGCTCTTTTTCAGACCAGTTTTTCCAAGTTATATCTTCCTTTTCAATTTTGTACATGGTATTATAAGACGATTTTCTCATTTTTTCGTCTTCCTTCCTTAGAAGTTCCTTTATTAAGTTTTTCAGACCCCACTTCTTTGATATTTTGTCTATTCTTGTCCACATATCTTCGTTTCTTTATCATCACGTTATTGTGTCTTGTATTTTCATAAATTTTAGAACTTTAACTAAATTCTTCCCCCATTTTGACGATTCACCGTTTGTGATCGTCCTTATATCTTCCAACAAACAAATTTTTTGCCATCTTATCTCTTCCATTCTTATCACCTCTCTAATATACCTCGACGCTCTTTCTTCTATAAAATATTCCATAGTAGGCACTCCCAATTCTCTTCTCCACATATAATTTAGTTTTTTTTTATCCACATCCAGTGCCATCTTGCAATACCTACTCTGTACGCTTTCAAATATGCTTATATCACCCATTCCCCATATTTCTACGCCATAAATTGCTTCCGATTTTACTATCGTATCCAACCAATAAAGTCTCTTCTGCGTTTCATTTTTTTTTACAAACCTCCTCGATTTCCCTATAGCAATCGCCCATCCCTTTTTTTATTTTCCCGCACAGAATATTTATCATTTCTTCCTTTATTGCCACATTAATCGATTTCTTCCATTCGCTCCTCTGCATACTTTCTTGCTTTCTCCGTTAATGACTCTCCACCTTTTTTTTTTACATATTAACAAATGCCTCATCGTTTTATCTTGTTCTTCACTTATCCTGCACTTCCAATCCTTCTCTCCTTTCTTTTCCGCTCTTTCTATGTTGCCGCATCTCAACCTTGCCCACATTTCTTCATCCCTTCCATTCAGCTCTTTTTCAGACCAGTTTTTCCAAGTTATATCTTCCTTTCCAATTTTGTACATGGTATTATATGACGATTTTCTCATTTTTTCGTCTTCCTTCCTTAGAAGTTCCTTTATTAAGTTTTTCAGACCCCACTTCTTTAATATTTTGTCTATTCTTGTCCACATATCTTCGTTTCTTTATCATCACGTTATTGTGTCTTGTATTTTCATAAATTTTAGAACTTCAACTAAATTCTTCCCCCATTTTGACGATTCACCGTTTGTGATCGCCCGTATATCTTCCAACAAACAAATTTTTTGCCATCTTATCTCTTCCATTCTTATCACCTCTCCAATATACCTCGACGCTCTGTCATCTATAAAATATTCCATAGTAGGCACTCCCAATTCTCTTCTCCACATATAATTTAGTGTTTTTCAAATCCACATCCAGTGCCATCTTGCAATACCTACTCTGTACGCTTTCAAATATGCTTATATCATCCATTCCCCATATTTCTACGCCATAAATTGCTTCCGATTTTACTATCGTATCCAACCAATAAAGTCTCTTCTGCGTTTCATTTTTTTTACAAACCTCCTCGATTTCCCTATAGCAATCGCCCATCCCTTTTTTTATTTTCCCGCACAGAATATTTATCATTTCTTCCTTTATTGCCACATTAATCGATTTCTTCCATTCGCTCCTCTGCATACTTTCTTGCTTTCTCCGTTACTGACTCTCCACCTTTTTTTACATATTAACAAATGCCTCATCGTTTTATCTTGTTCTTTACATATCCTGCACTTCCAATCCTTCTCTCCTTTCTTTTCCACCCTTCATATGTTGCCGCATCTCAACCTTGCCCACATTTCTTCATCCCTTCCATTCAGCCTTTCTTCAGACCAGTTTTTCCAAGTTATATCTTCCTTCTCAATTTTGTACATGGTATTATAAGACGATTTTCTCATTTTTTCGTCTTCCTTCCTTAGAAGTTCCTTTATTAAGTTTTTCAGACCCCACTTCTTTGATATTTTGTCTATTCTTGTCCACATATCTTCGTTTCTTTATCATATCGTTATTATGTCTTGTATTTTCATAAATTTTAGAACTTCAACTTAATTCTTCCCCCATTTTGACGATTCACCGTTTGTGATCGTTCTTATATCTTCCAAAAAACAAATTTTTTGCCATTTTATCTCTTCCATTCTTATCACCTCTCTAATATACCTCGACGCTCTTTCTTCTATAAAATATTCCATAGTAGGCACTCCCAATTCTCTTCTCCACATATAAATTGGTATTTTTTTATCCACACCCAGTGCCATCTTGCAATACCTACTCTGTACGCTTTCAAATATGCTCATATCACCCCCATTCCCCATATTTTACTATCGTATCCAACAAATAGAGTCTCTCCTTCGTTTCTTCCTGCCCTCCTTCAAATTCCCCACACCATATTCGCGGCTGTTTGCGTTTTCCATGTTTTTTTTTCCATGAGCCCAGCTCGATTTTTTTTTTTTTTTGCTTTCTCATCACTCATTTTATTTTTTTCAGATTGTAAATTCAATTTTTATTATCCTTTTCCAAGTCAACGGAGTGAAAAAAAAAAAACAATTTTTATAACAATAACAATAATAAAAATGAAATTACCTTGCCATTTCCGCACCGCACGAGAGTTCCCATAAATGCAATATTTTTCTTCGACGTATGGCCGTTGCTCTTGAGAAGCGGTGACGTAATTTTTTGCGATGGCTCCGTCTCACCTGTAAAGCTACTCTCGTCTATCGCCAGATCTATCGCCTCGTGTATTCTTATGTCAGCCGGTACGCGATCACCGATATTAAGATAAACCACATCGCCGGGGACCAAGTTTCGAGCTAGAAAAGACTCCAAACGACCTTCCCGCAGGCTTCAAGAAGAAATAAGAAGAAGAAGAAGAAATCATCGTTCATTCAATCGGTTTATGGTAAATTGGAAGAAAAAGAAGATATAAAAAAAAAGCAAAAATCGATTTTCAAGACCGACCAGTGACAGGACGGCGGCACCAATTTGTTCAGTTCCTCCAATGACTTCTCCGAACGATATTCCTGAACGAAAGCCACCGTCACGACGATAATTATCGCCTGTTAACAGCGAAACGATCCGAGTTGATAATTTAGCCATAAGCTCCTAACGCTTTATTTCTTATATATTTCGAATTTCAAATCGCTTAATTTTTTCGTATTTTCATAATTTATTAATTTCCCTGTGCGTACCACGGTGATGCTGACCGCGTCGTCGTATTGTTTCATGCAAACGCTGACAAACGCAGAGCCGAGGAGCAAAAGTATGAGAGGATTTTTGAATTGTTCTATGTATTTTTTCCACGTCGGTTCTTCCTCCTTGACGGTGAGCTCATTGTAACCGACAAGTTTTCTACGCTGTTCCGCCTCCTGCCACCACAGGCCTGTTCTAGGATCTACGTGCAAGCGCGCAGCTACCTCGTCCGCGCCGAGGCTAGCCGCCAACGCCGTAGTCAGCCACATCTCGATCTCGTCCTTCGTTTCCTATCGGTACGTAACGCTTTTTTTTCTGCTTCGTTGCGAATTCTTTTTTTTTTTTTTTTTCTTTCGAGGGCAATTTTTTCAACTTTCATTTTTTTTTTTTTTTTTTTCGATAATTACGCTTCGTATTGTATTATAATTTTTCGAAAAAAGATGTCGCGACAAAAGAATCGAAGGAGAAATTTGAAAATTTTTTTTTAAATCGCCGTTAACGTTACAACGGACTGTTCGTTATTGATTGCTCAAGAATTTGAATATCGAAGGCTTTTTCATTGTCCATAGCCGGAACAATTGGACAAAGGATGGGGAGTTACTTTATGAATTAAGAAAATTGCGGACAAGGGTCGGATTTCCCCGTTATTCATTTAAAAAAAATAATTAATGGACCGAAATTCATGATACATTATCAGAATAATGGTAAATGAATCGTATTCAATTTTTCATTGCCAAAATGAATATGAAAATGATAAATTTTCGAAATTCATCGCTCATTGACAAAATAATGGAAAATTCATTATACTCGATCATTTTTTTTCCAAAATTATGAAAAAAAAAGCATCGATTCCTGTTGTCCGAAGAAAAACCACAGACCCCGCACACAAAATCCATGAAATTAGACCTAACTTTGTTAGCCATTAAAAAATTAAGGTCCTTTCCTTTCATTCTTAATTATTGCATGACATTACGCTCCGATAGATCAGTTGTAAAAAGCAAAAAAAAAAAAAGAACACAAATCGAGGACACGGAAAACGGATATAAAATTTGTTCTTCAATGAATTGCTCTGTTCCGGCTTCTCGCTACAAGAAGGCTCAACCGAACAAGAAGACTCTTTTTTCGCAAATAACGGAAAAAAACAAAAATATTTAAATAAAAATAACTCGACGAAGAAATAAAATGTATATTTTCGTGAATTGTAATATTTTCGTGTTATTCCCAATAAAATATCTGCGACTGGGGATATTTTATTGAGGAACGGGTGACTATTCATGCATATCGCTGGATCATTCTCCGCCGGCTTTTCACGGCCTTGAGTTAAAATTAGCACAATTACGCATAGCGAGTTATACATAGCAAAAATTTCACCGCAAAGAAATTTTATTATTATTATTATTATTATTTAATTATCAAAAAAACAAGGAAAGTAAGCTTATTAGTATTATTATTATTGTTTCGTTGATATAGGCAATAAATGAAAAATGAGTTAGGGATATTGCAATGACGGAGAGAATCTAAATTTTGATCCAGATTGGATCGTCAAAGAGTTGTTAGATCGCGTTATTTTTTTTTCAGTTAAGACAGGTCGTGAAAGCTTAAATTTTTCGAAAGAAAAAAAAATAATAAAAATACCTCGTCCATTTAAAACGGCAAGATCACTCGAAGAGGCGTGTGTGCGTTCACGCGAAAATACAAAACTTCATCCGGGTCTTTTAAGAGTTGACCTTGAACTCCGAAAAATCGCGTAGGCGCAAACTTAAACTTACTTTTTTCCCCGCGTATATAAAAGATGAAATAAAAAAGTAACGAAAATGCTCGAAAAACGAATAAATATCGTTTTCTCACGACGAAAAAGAAAAATAAGAAAAACAAAAAATTTCAAACCTGCGAACCTCGCGAGTTAACTATAAATACGTTTTTTTTCTCTAACCTCAAATTTGACGGTTCTCTAAAGTATCATCTCGTCGATGTAAATGTACTTTTTTTTTTTTTCCGGTTCTTTTCGTGCCGAATGACACCTCGAGACGAAAAATAATTGGACGCACGATAATGAATCACAGAATTTTTTTCTTTTTTTCATTCACGACACTGGACCGTCACAACTCTTTGTTTTTTTAAACATTTTTTTTTCGATTTTCAAAAAATTTGATTGTAGGCTGCTGTCAGTCTCGTGGCACACGAATATTGTACGCGCACTATTATTATTCGGTCTATTCAATCAGCAGATCATTCACATCATTTGATGAGATGAATATCTCGGTGTGATGTGAATTCAGCAATGCAGATGTCGCCCTTGGCGAGTGTCAAAAAAGGACGCGCTTTTTGTTATTTTTGTGTTTCGTAAAATTTACGAAAGTTTTGGAGCGATGAATGAAATTTTTGGAAAAGTTTTTATGCAAAATGAGAAACCCCTGTTATACATCGTGGCGTAAATTTTAACAACAAAAAGGATATTATTATCAGGTTGTGCGCAAAAGTTTTTTCCCACGATCGCTTTATAGTTTAATTTTGAATTTTTGAATATACAAACACACGTACCGGGACATTTTTCTAAACACGCGATTTCTCGACGTTTTAAATTAGATTCTCGAATTTTTTTTTCATTGTCACAAATCTTGCTCAATGACGCAGCAAAAAATTATTCAAATTATAACAGAACGGTTGGAAAAATTATCTACAATTTATGTAACGGAGAGAATCTGACCTGCCGTGTGTGTTACCAATGGTAACTTCTTACCCAACAAACCGCGACGAGAAAAAAAAAACGCGATAAAAAAAATGTCGATATTGGATCGATTAACGAGAAGTGTGTGAGTTTTCAATTTATCCGAAATTTATAATTAAAAAAAAAACAACCCCCGAGGTACAGCTAAAAGGGAAAATAATAATTAAAAAAATAATAAGTTTAAAAAAAATCGAAACTTGTAAGATACAAATGAATAATAGTCCACGTGGTCGTAAAATTCTTTTTTACAAATATACATATTAACAATGTATACATATATACGTGTAAACGAGGGTACGTTGCACTATTGGGAATTTTATATCCACAAACCTATACATATGTATATAATTACCCTGTACAGTTGAGTATAGGTCGGTCGATATACTGCGCGAGGGTCACAAACGAAGCACACACCGAGGGGTAAGAAAAAAAAAACATTGAACTCAAGCCAACGATAAAACATAGTTTAAAACGTAAACGCGTGTGCTGAAGCACGATAATTGCAATCAACGAACGTGTCCAACCGAGTTTTAAGCTTGGATATCTCGGTTATATGAGCATTAAAAAAAAAATTAAATTTTCAAACAATCACCGCTCAAAATTCCTCGTATAAACACAAAAACACACAACAATGACAATTGTAATAAAAATTTCATACGGAAAAGACCGTTATGATTTTAAAATGATGAATTACAAGATGAAAAAACCATTTATAAATGTGTGACAAAATGAGAAATAATATTTTTTCAATACGTACGTTTTTCGTGTCCATCGATTCGACGAAACAATATCACCGATTATATGATTTATGTATACTTTGCGGAGGGATTAAAAAAAAATTTCGATCCGACGAGGATATCCCTTTATCGGGGATTCATCGTTCATTGCCGCAATGCTTTTCGGGTAATATAACGGGGATTAAAAGCGCGTGTGTACGCGTATGTGCTCTCTGTCCGAAGAAACGAATTCGTGTGTTATTATTATTATCATCGATGATTTCAAGCGGTATTTAGCGAATTTGTTCCGACGTCTTTGACGTCGTTTCAGCGACTGGCTCGTCACTTGGCCACTTTGATACTACATACTATGGATATACATGTCACTTTACCGTCCCCCTTCCCCCTGACTTTTTTCACCATTATATATACACCGGGAGTCGTCGCGAGAGAAGTATAAAGTTTTCTGCGAAACTGCGATACGTGTTTTAACGTGGTACGATGCTCTCTATACGGCCGCGAGCTCGATATACGTATATATATATAGCTATACATTATTGTTGTCCTTACCGTGCTCCGTTTGTACCTGCGCGATTGATGGGGGGATAAAAAAAATCAAAACAAACAAGGCATGAGCAGACGGGTGGGGGCAATCCGGGTCAAGTTGGCCTGGATGTGATCCCAACTTATATTTTTTCACGATTTTGACGATTTTTTGAGAAACCATAGGTTGGAACAACGGTCGTTGGAACAGTATAGTGTGCCAAAACAGAAAGTTCAAGTGAGATGGCGCTACGTTAAATCCGTTAAATCGATTTTTCATAAAAACCGTTAAAAATTCGTTTGAAAGGAAGAAAAAACGGTAAATTTATGAAAAATTACAATCGTAAAAATGTCTTCGTTGCATGCTAAGTGGGTATAATTGTGATATATTCATACGAAAATTGCACCATCAAAATGACGAAATGTAGCTTGCAAAACGGCTTATTTCAAATTGAAAACCGTTATTGTTATATTATTAAAATTTCTTTTTTGCTTTTTAAATAAAAAATACCAACTGTTCCATTGGATTTTTTCCCTCTCTGACGTCTTATTGGATATTTAAAAAATTATAACCTCGATTGCTCATGAATTAAAAAATAAAGTCAAGTAAAAATTAAAAATTGCCAATTATATATATTTTTTTTAATTCACTCGGTAAAAGAGTTAATTAAGCGTCTAAATTTAAGTATTATTAAAGATTAAGCATCTTGATAGAATATAAAGCGGAATTTTAGAAAAAAATTCTGATTTTTTTTTTTTTCCCAATTCGAATAATCGAAATATTGTTTTTCATTAAGGCTGAAAGTTGGACGATAAAAAAAGTAATTGGGGTGTTTTTTTGTCGTGGGGAAAAAAAAAAATCGAAAAAATTTCACAAATAGCTCAAAAATAATTCTCCGTCACAAAAATATATATTTACCTATTTTTATATTATATTATGCACGAAATTCAAAAAAAGCGTGTGAAAAATGCTCTCGCCCATTCACGCATTATCCCACAGTCTCGAAATGTTTAAGTCTCAGTTGTTTTTTTTTTCGTAAAAATTGAAAAAAAAAAATATATTCATATTTTTTTTTACCCGTCAGGTTTCCTCTCCTCATCGATCCTCGGTTTCTTCGAGTAACGGTTTTTTTCAATTTTTTTTTTTTTTTTTTTTTCAACATTGACGAATTTTCCATCGTCCCGCCATCCAGGAATTATCGTTTGAACGAAATTTTTTCATAATCCCAATTGTTCATCGCGATATTCCCCTCTTCCTCGTCGTTTTCTCATCATTCGAATTCAAATTTTCGATATTCTCATCGTTTCGTCGTGATTCGCATCGTTCTTTGGCTACGTCGTCATCGGCGACAGCGAAATTCGTCAAATTTCCCAAATCGACGATTTTCAATTTTTCATCGTCGTTCGAAACAATTTTTTTCGTAATTTCATCGATTTCGCGCTTTTCGCGTTTCAAAAATTCACGATCCTCGAGAATATCGCGTCGCTTGGACGAATCATCGCTCGTCGTATCGAGCGGCGAAGATAATTTTTTTGACACCGCGAGAAACGTCGATTCGTTCGTTTCAACGATATTTCCGGATATCGACGAAACGACAGTTCCTTCGGACGCAATGATTCTCGATGAAATTTTCCTTTCGTCGTTTTGACGAATTTTCGCATCGAGCGACTCGTCGTCGCTGAATTTTCTCATCGTCCAATTGGTCAGAGCGTTGAGTATCGGTCCGCGTGACTCCGGACCAATGATTTTCAGCGACGCGACATCTCTCTCGATGCTTCCGCTCGGGGACAATGATTTTTCCGGTTTTTCCATAATTTTCGCGTTATCCAAAATTTGCTTCTCATTTATCGTCAATTTTGGTGAAATTTCATCGATCGGCGCATCGTCGAACCTCAAATTTTTCGCTTGCTCGCTCGCCAAGCGTTTCTTCGACAATTCAATTTCTTCCTTTTGCTCCTTTATGTCCTCGAGTAATTTCTTCTGTTCCCTCATCATTTCCAGCTGATCGATTCTGTGCTTCTCCAATGTACGACGAAGCTTCTCGCGTCTCGCCTCGGCCTCGAGATTCGACGATGTATCGTCGATAGCCGCGGCGGCCTCCAATTCCGTTTCTTCCTTTTTTATCGCGTCCGAATCAATGAGATTTTCGTTCTTCGCTTGTTCCACGCTCGTCGATGAATTTTCACGAATATTTTGACTCTTCATCGTTTCGCCCGACGAAATATGCCTCGTCGCTGATTCGTTCGGATCTTTCTTCGACGCTTCGATGATCTTCGTTTCTTCGCTGCGGCTCGCAAGGCTTTTCGCATCGTCGAATAAACGTTTCTCCGAGGCGAGCGGCGACGATCCGAGATCGGAATTTTTCGTCTCGATGAGCGGTCTCTCGGTCAGTACGGCACGCTCGACCGGTATCGGTGGCTCTTGCCTAACGTCCGAAATTTTGGGAATTTTGTTGCGCTTGTCCTTTGACGGATCTGATTTTTCTGAAAACAAAAAAAAAAACACAAAAATTAATAATATTAACAATAAAAATAATAATAATAATTGTAGCAATAGAAATTGTGACAATGGAAAAATTATGATTTTTGTAAGTTTTGAAAATTTTGAGTCAGCGGACAGTTTTTTTTTTTTTTTTCGCACCGATAGAGCATCATCGAAGGATGTTTCATATTGAAATTTCCGCGAGACTCAACGAATGGTACATGAAATTTCGAATTTTATTCAAAGTTTCGGAAAACAATATTTTTTTAAAAATAAAAGCATTGAAATTTATGGAAAGAAGAAAAAGAAGAATCGTGGGAAATTGGAAAAATAAAAACGATCTTTTTTTTAATATACCTTTGATTGGATGAAGATTTATCTTGTCGATGGGAAAATCATCTTTGACAATCTTGTTGAATGGCATATCGTTGATCTGATCGAGAAGCGGCTTACCGGTCGTTATCAAAAGTCTAGCGCTCGATGTCTCCTCCATCGTATAGATATTAGCATATGTGCCGAGGACCATTATCCACATACCGAAAAACAGTATAGCCTGTAGAATAAAAATTAAAATAAAATTGAAAAAAAAAAAGGAACAAATCGAATCATAAATTGTAAATTAGAATTTTAATATGTAACTATTTCTTGTAATTTGAAAATTACTGAGAAGTGTTGTTTACATAACTTTGTCAAGTTTTTTAAAAAACAATATTATGTGAAAACCACATGTGTATTCCTTTACTTGTTTTCTAACAATATCCTTAAAATACATATCAGGCTATCAAAAATTTAGCTCTTAATCTTCATTTATTCCTCCGCTCCAACTTTTTCTCTTCCCGCTTACTCATTTTTTTTTACAAACCTCCTCTATTTCCCTATAGCAATCGCACATCCCTTTTTGTATTTTCCCGCATAGAATATTTATCATTTCTTCCTTTATTGCCACATTCATCGATTTCTTCCATCCGCTCCTCTGCATACTTTCTTGCTTTCTCCGTTAATGACTCTCCACCTTTTTTTTTACATATCAACAAATGCCTCATCGTTTCATCTTGTTCTTTACATATCCTGCACTTCCAATCCTTCTCTCCTTTCTTTTCCACCCTTCCTATGTTGCCGCATCTCAACCTTGCCCACATTTCTTCATCCCTTCCATTCAGCCCTTTTTCAGACCAGTTTTTCCAAGTTATATCTTCCTTCTCAATTTTGTACATGGCATTATAAGACAATTTTCTTATTTTTTCTTCTTCCTTTCTTAGAAGTTCCTTTTTTAAGTTTTTCAGACCCCACTTCTTTAATATTTTGTCTATTCTTGTCCACATATCTTCGTTTCTTTATCATATCGTTATTATATCTTCTATTTTCCATAACTTTTAGAACTTTAACTAAATTCCTCCCCCATTTTGACGATTCACCGTTTGTGATCGCCCTTATATCTTCCAACAAACAAATTTTTTGCCATCTTATCTCTTCCATTCTTATCACCTCTCTAATATACCTTGACGCTCTTTCTCCTATAAAATATTCCATAGTAGGCACTCCCAATTCTCTTCTCCATATATAAATTGGTATTTTTTTATCCACACCCAGTGCCATCTTGCAATACCTACTCTGTACGCTTTCAAATATGCTTATATCACCCATTCCCCATATTTGTACGCCATCAATTGCTTCCGATTTTACTATCGTAGCCAACCAATAAAGTCTCTTCTGCATTTCATTTTTTTTTTACAAACCTCCTCGATTTCCCTATAGCAATCGCACATCCCTTTTTGTATTTTCCCGCATAGAATATTTATCATTTCTTCCTTTATTGCCACATTAATCGATTTCTTCCATTCGCTCCTCTGCATACTTTCTTGCTTTCTCCGTTAATGACTATCCACCTTTTTTTTTACATATTAACAAATGCCTCATCGTTTCATCTTGTTCTTTACATATCCTGCACTTCCGATCCTTCTCTCCTTTCTTTTCCACCCTTTCTATGTTGCCGCATCTCAACCTTGCCCACATTTCTTCATCCCTTCCATTCAGCCTTTCTTCAGACCAGTTTTTCCAAGTTATATCTTCCTTCTCAATTTTGTACATTATAAGACAATTTTCGTATTTTTTCTTCTTCCTTTCTTGGAAGTTCCTTTTTTAAGTTTTTCAGACCCCACTTCTTTGATATTTTGTCTATTCTTGTCCACATATCTTCGTTTCTTTATCATCACGTTATTGTGTCTTGTATTTTCATAAATTTTAGAACTTTAACTAAATTCTTCCCCCATTTTGACGATTCACCGTTTGTGATCGCCCTTATTATATCTTCCAAAAAACAAATTTTTTGCCATCTTATCTCTTCCATTCTTATCACCTCTCTAATATACCTTGACGCTCTTTCTCCTATAAAATATTCCATAGTAGGCACTCCCAATTCTCTTCTCCATATCTAAATTGGTGTTTTTCCATCCACACCCAGTGCCATCTTGCAATATCTTCTCTAAACCCTTTCAAATATGCTTATGTCACCCATTTCCCATATAAAAATGCCATACATTGCTTCCGCTTTCACTATCGTATCAAAAAAATAGTCTTTCTTCCATTACATTTCTTCCTGCCCTCCTCCAAATTATCCAAACCTTATTCGTGGCTGTCGTTTTTTTTTTTTTTTTCATAGGCCCAGCTCGAATTTTTCCATGCAAGCCAGTATCCCAGATATTTGAATTCCTCTACTATCGAAACTTTCTCTTCTTTAATCTCCCACTTATCTTCCTTTTTTCTCTTCCTCCGTTTCTAAAAATCATTATCTTCGATTTCTCAGCATTTATTTCCATCTTATTTTCCTCTGCACATCTTTTCAGATCCTTCAATATACTCTTTAACCCTTCCATCTGTTCTAACAAGTATACATCCGTTTCTCATAAGTTGCAAAATTTAAATAAATAAAAAAAATAATATCATTACAAATTTGAAAAGAAGAAAATAAACTCGTGCTTACCTGAGCTATCAGTCTCTCGTTGGTATTTTTGGTGCTGATGGCGATGAAAAAAGCTGCCGGAAATATGAGACATATCATGACCCCGATCGTCGAGCCAACGATGCTGAGTAAAAATTCAATATTCGGTATGAGTATACCCGTTCCAAGCGCCATAGAGACGATAGTCAGCGTCAGACATCTGAATCGCACTTCCGGAATGTAATTATTGGTCGGGTCGTGAGTGTGAGCCTGTATAAATTATTTCTTCATTATAGTACTCTGAATGAGAGAGAAGATTATTCTTCTTTTTTTTTTTTTCTTTTCGAAATCAATTTTAATTTTCTTATCCACACGTACCCGGCGAAATAGAAGAGAATTCATGCTAGCGCGGCATGGAAAAATGACGAGAGGAAAGCTAAAAGCAACAGAAAATACAAATCCCATTTTTATCACGTCCGAAGAGAGACTCGGCTCAAAACTCATGAGTATATTGCCTGAAAAAAAAAAAAAAAAAAAAAAAGTTTATTCCTCGTTGAGATTGATCTTTTTTTTTTTTCAATAATTTTTTCCGCTGACAATGATCATGAAAATTTATCTACGATCGCTGACGAATAATAAGCGAACGAAAATATCAATACGAAAAAAGCAAAAAAAAAAATTGCAAGATATAAAATTTAATTCGCAGGCTTTATACTTTTGTTTTGTTTTTTAAAATATTTTTTCGCGTACCTGTGAACGGCTGAGTGCAAAATGCGACATATCCGAAAAATCCAACGCACAGATAAACGACGGTGCATATGTTGAGAGCGCCGCGCACAACCTGATTCATTTTTTCCAAGCAAACGTTCGGTATTGCCTCGTAAATCTCAAAGAGCTGAGTCTGACAGAAAAGTGCCATGGAAAATATTGGCAAACAGTGCAGTATACCTGCGGGCCTCCAGTACATTACGCTGTCGTACCAATCACCGAGAAATATGTGTCTCGTCGATTCGCATATTACCTGCGAAGCGATGAAACAAAAATAGTAATGAGCAATTGTAATTGTACATTAAATAACGGCAATGATGAATGGATGGAAGATATAAAGGGCGATCACAAACGGTGAACCGTCAAAATGGGAGAAGAATTAAGTTCTAAAAGATATGGAAATAGAAGACATAATAACGATGATGAGGGAGCGAAGAGATGTGAAAAGAATAGACGAAAATATAAAGAAGAGGGGCTGGGAAACTTGAAAAAGGAAATTCTAAGAGGGAAAAAATAAGAAAATCGTATAATGCAATACAAATACATTATTGAGAAGGATGATATGCCTTGGCAATACAGGGCTGAATGGATAGGACAAAGAAATGCGGGCAAGGTTCTAAGATGTGGCAACATACGAAGGGCGGAAAGAAAAGGAATGAAGGATTGACAAGATGAGACGATGGGGCATTTGTTAAAGTAGTTCTTGCGCGACCCGTGGCGGGCAATAAGCGAGAACGTAAGCGCTGCGGAGCGCGCACGCATGAAACAAGCGACAATCGGTCTGCTCCCGGGGGCTAGAAAATGGCCTTTTTTTTTAAATTATAACGGTACGGTAAATAAATTTGAAATTTCATCAGAATATTCAATAATGTTTATTGCATCGATCCAGCAAAGTTTCGTCCGCTTATCCAGTTTTTAAGTATTAGAATTTGATAAGAGTAAGCATTCTAGCTTCGTTTGTCTATATTTGGGGCCTATACCCGCGGTGTTAAATTGAAAAAGTTTACGAGCAGATATCTCGGGAACCAAACGGCGAAAGAATCTAAAACTTTGCGAGCATACTATAGGAACCTAAACCTTTACTTTTGCCGTATTTTTATCAGTCTATCTAGATTTGATGACTTTGCAAGAATCACCTCAATATGTATAAAACGGTAGAGTCAGTAACGGAGAAAGCGAGAAAGAACGCAGAGGAGCGGATGGAAGAAATCGATGAATGTGGCAATAAAGGAAGAAATGATAAATATTCTGTGCGGGAAAATACAAAAAGGGAAATAGAGGAGGTTTGTAAAAAAAAATGAGTAAGGAGGAAAAGAAAGAGTTGGATTGGAGGAATAAATGAAGACAAAGAGATAAATGTTTGGTAGTACGATATGTATTTTAAGGATATCATTGGAAAATAAGTAAGGCATATATATTCTGTTTTACATTATATTATTTTGTAAAAAAACTTGACAAAGTTATGCAAACAAAATACGACTACTACTGCTGTTGAAGAATAAATTGAAAAATGAACAATAAATTGAAGATATAATGAATTACGTTGATTTTTGATGAAATATTTTGGAAAAAAGTGTAATAAAAAAAATCAATTCGACGCGATGCGTACTTTCAAGACGAGACAGAGATAAAATCCTATCGTGGCGGTGCAAACGCTCGAAAGACTATCGATATTTCTGAGTAATCCCAGCGGTAAGACGATAAAAATTCCCGTCATCACCAGGACTATCGTTCTAATATCCGCCGGCCTCTTGTTCATTATTTTGCCGATGATCTGAGGTCCGAGATCTCCTACGACGACGAAAAAAGCAACGCACGTACCCAAGAGAAAGCCGATTATGAATAATTCGACGAAAAATTTGCCAGTCTTGCCGAACGCGTGAAACGCGAGAAATTCGAAATTCCTTCGTCTCGACATTACCGCGGATTTAATGAGAAAATGACAAGCCAGTCTGGACAGTACGCTGCTCGTTAGGAGTACCAGAATCGCGAGCACTATGCCGCATTGTTTGAAACAAAAGGGCATCGCAAGTACGCTTACGCCTATTATACTGTTGGCAAGCGTCATGACATGCGAGAGATGAGGAATCATTTTTTTTTGTTTTTAATTTTTTCTACAATTAACTCGACACTCGTTGGATTAAAACAAAAATATTAAAATCAATTAAGATACGTCATTTTCGAAATTTGAGATATTTTTGCGAGGTTATAGACTTTTTATGCAAAAAAAAAAAAAAACGTGAGCACTCGGTTGGCAAATATTTTTATTTCACGCGAACTGTCACCATCTTGATATGTCACGCTTTGTTTCTTTTTTTTTTTCACGATTTAAAAGCTTTCATGCATCTTTGGTTGACGAATTATTTTCACAGTCGCTAACGAAAAGTGAGGTTAGTTTTTGCACACAACTGTCAAAATTGATCGCGCACTTTTCTCGGCCGTTGGTTTTATTTCCCGCTAAAGTGCCTCGAAACGAAAAATGTTGATTTAATTTTTTCACTTTTTTCTTGCGCTTGTTTGAACTTATTTCTTTGTTCGTGAAAAAGGCGACTTTTAAGTCGAAAACAAACGAAAAGAAAGTGAGGTTATAATTTTTGCATATAATTTTCAAAATAAAACTTGGCTATTTTGTGAAAATTTTTTTTTCTTTTTAATTTTCGTTATCGGTGATTGAGTCATCGTTGCCACACGTCGATCTACATTATTGCTGATAGTTGGAGATGATTATTTATTTGGCTATATATATCTATGTATCTATATCAGGAAACGTGTCCCCCCCGCCCCGAACTCTGCTGTATCGCGGTAAAACGTGACCTTGGTTGTTTTTTTGTTGAATCTTTTAATTTTTTTTTCATTTATTCAGCAAATTAGTTTCAAAAAACGCGTTTCGATAGAAAATTGAACGTTCGAAATACGTAAATTTTCAATTTAAAAAAATTGCAATTGTAATTTTTTTGTAATACATTCAAAGGACAATCTTATCCGTTAAAATTGTAATTTTATTATTATTCAAGTCAAAAGAAGAATTCTCACAAATGGATTTAAAAAAAAAATGAAAAAATTCAGAATATTTTTTATAATATAATAATTATTTTTACTAACGATGATTAATTATTAATAATAAAAAATAAATAATAATTATCGCATAGTAAATGTTTCTTTATTAATATTAATATAAATTATTGATTTCGAATTTCGAACGAAGCCAACGTTGACGAGAGACGACATCGTTAATGACGTGTAGACGAGCGGCGTTAAAATGTTATTTGTAAAAAAATCATACTTATCTTGCATGTAAACGATTTTTTCATTTTTTTTTTTAATTTTTCTGTCATAGTTAAATATTTTCTGAAGTTAATAAACATTGCATTAATTTCTTTAAGCAAGCAGTAAATGATTGTATCTTAAGGTGTAAAAATTTTAAGAAATTAACGCGCTCTGCGGACCTAATGACGTCACAACACCCGGCCTTGCGGTACTAAAGTAAGGTTATGCCCGGTTTTTTTTTCACCTAATAGGGGTTATCTTCCGGATTACTATTCGCCGGATAGCCTATGTTAAAGGGATAGGATATCCGTCGGTGAAAAAAATTCGCGAAAGTAAATCATTAGTGCACGAGTGTCTAATATAAGTTTTACAGCGTATGCTGTAACTTAAAAAAAATGAATCAAAGCGACATCTGCAAATTTACCAAGAATAGTTTCAGAGATGTTCCTAACCCAATTAAACTCTTTTTCCGGTGTTGATGCAGTTTTGTTTTTGCAATGGTACAAAACAATATTTGTACACTTTCTTCGATTGTTCAGATACATTATAATCATGTTTGAACCCATAATTTTTTAGTTATAGGAATGCCCATCAGAGGTAGCAAAATATTTTATCTACAAGATGTCCGAAAGACACCCAGGAAAAGTTCAGGATAAAATTTTTTGTCGGCCAAAAGATACCTTTAAATTTTTTATCACGAATTGTATAACTTATGTCGCGGGAACTTTATTGCATTAATGATAACTATAAGGAAGCCATATAGCAGTTGACAAAATGCCAATAAATAGCCAGCGCTTATTATCGGCTGCCAAATACGGAGATATAAAAGGCATGAATTATACGAATTCATAGCATCCGGGTTCAAATCAAAATGACGTCTGAAATGTTTCTTATATATATAAATATTTATATTTATATATATAAATATATAAATATTTATATATCAATATATATAAATATATATAAATATAGATATATCTATATATATCTAAACAAGTTTTGACAAGACATCTTAATGACACCATATAATGGGACATTCGAAAGATATATTTATAAATGTCAAAAAAATTTGTTATCCGAAATACGGATGCATGTAATTATGATTAGTCGATTGCTATAATTACAATTTTAAGCCGTTTTAACAATCAGCTATATCATATACATCCGTATTTCAGATCGCAGACTTTTTTAAAAATATATTCATAAGTATTTCTGAAAATTGCGTGTATCAATTTATTTTATAGAAATTTTTTTTTTTATTTTTTATAGTATTGAATCTTACGATCGTTGTATCATGAAGTGCATGCAAAGATGCTTTCGCTGCTCGCGTTCCCTGCGTTTGTTCGCAACCACCGTGGCCGATTTCCTTTATTTATTACAATATATCCTTTTTTTTTTATTATTTAATTATTATTTATTATTAAATTAACTGGCAGATTTAGTGCTGCCCAAAAAAATATCATTCGGATAAATTTTATACTTGGTTATAAAACAATATATTTTATATTTGGCTATATTTGGTTGACGATAAAGCGTTAAAATAGCCATCGATTTTGAGGGATAAATAAAATATGATTACTTTTCGAGAAAATTTTGACCTGTCGTTTCGCTAGCCATAAAAAATACATTATTGAGATAACATGCAATTGATGTCACTTTAAGGATGTAAAAATTAAATAAATTGTACTTACCGAAAAAGAACGAAGTAATTTGAAAAATTTCACGTTTATTCGTTCGAAAATATCGAAAATTCTGGTTTTTTTTTTTTTCAAAGTACCAAAATTCATGAATTTTTCAAAAATGCTTTTTTTTTTTTTTGCACAATTGGGGGAAAAAATTAGATGGGATAATTATCGTTGCTCTAAGAAATCAGCGTTGTAATTATTTTATATTCGTGTATTTGCCGATTTCAAAAATTATTTTTATTATAAATATTCAAAAACATTTTCCTGTGTCTTTTTGTTTTTGTTTTTGCTTTTTTTCTTTCTCTCAACACGATTTACGCACGACGAGGAGACAATACATCGAATTATTTATATCCGCGGGGATTCTTTTTTTTTCTTTTTTTTTCCTCGAAATTTTCATTTCGCAGCTAAAAATATTTTATCAATTTTGTCGCTGCTTTTTTTTTTCTCCGACTTTGATTGAACTTGACCCTATCCCACCGTACTCGTCTCGTTTAAATTTTTTTTTTTTCAACTCCTCATTTTTCGTTCTCGGATCCGGGCGCTATTTTGAGATCTGTCTATGCAATTTTCAAATCGATCGGAAAAGCGTTTTTTTTTTGGTTTTATTTGCACAATTATTTCGATGGAAAAAATAAAAGATCGCGTTATTTTTTTTATTTTTGATCAAAAATGCAAAAAAAATTGACAAAAACAAAACGCTTTTCTCGAAATTCGACGATTTTCGGATAAATCAGCGACTATTTCGTCACGATTTGTTTTTTTTTTTTTCGCGTCCTCGACGCGATGCCGCTCGAAGATGGGGAAAAAAAAATCAAAAATTTCGATTTAGCCCCCCAAAAAAAAAACTGAAATTTTCGACAAAACACGAAATTGTTGGTTTTTTTTTTTAATTAAAAAATTTGAGATTTTGGAAAAAAAAATTCGAGAAACCGAGGGAGGAGGAAAAAAAAATCATATTTACGAATAAATTTTGGGTTTTTTTTCCCCTCTTCGTTTCATGATTTCTCCCTTTTTTTTTTTTTTTTGTTTTTCCCACCTCGCGGAGGCATTTTTCAATTCGAGGGGACATTATTGGGGGCGTTTAGGATTTTTTTAAATTTTTTTTCGCGATTTCTTGAGATTTGACTCGAAAAGAGGAAGATTTAAACGATTATTGATTGGATATTCTTATTTACAGACGTGACGAGCGAAATGACAAAAATTGAGGAAAAAAAAATTCATTCTTCGACGATAATTTTGTGCCGGCGAGGACGGGAGAGAAAAATTTTCCGTTTTTTCTTTTTTTTTTGGCAAATATTCTTTTCGGTGAATTTAATGGAAAAAATTTTTCACGTTTCGCTAGGAACAACGAAAAATTGCCGAGCCGGATCTCGATCTTTCAGCACGATTTTGTTTTTTTTTTTTTTTTTTTTACTTATGCTTCGCATTATTCCTGATTTGATAAATTAACTTTTTGTTTTTTGTTTTGTTTTGTTTCAAATAAATTTCTTACGTTCCCGCGAATTCCTCCTCTATCAGGGATTCCCACTGCCGTCTTTCTTCGTCTCGTCGCTCATCGTGTTCGACTTGTCGTCTTTATCACTTTCTGTAATTAAAAAAAAAAAATCAAATCAAATCAAAGTCAGCGAGAGACTCGGAGGTCGAATTTTTTGGATTTTTATTGAAAAATGTGTTTTTTTTTTTTAATAATAATGTTAATTACCTTTAATCTCGGATTTTATGTCGTCGTCCTTCTTCAAATCTCCGTCAATTCCTTCCTGCGTCTTGTCGAGTCTTGGCCGTTTTCGAGAACCCTAAAAAAATTCAAATTTTTATTAAAAATCAAATTTTTATTTCAAAAAATTCAAATTTTCATAAAAAATTCGAAGTTTCATTAAAAAATTCAAATTTTCATCAAAAAATCGAATTTTTATTTAAAAATTCAAATTTTCATTAAAAAACTCAAATTTTCATCGAAAATTCGAAGTTTTATTTAAAAATTCAAATTTTCATTCAAAAAATTCGAAGTTTTATTTAAAAATTCAAATTATCATTAAAAAAATTCAAATTTTCATCGAAAATTCGAAGTTTTATTTAAAAATTCAAATTTTCATTAAAAAATTCAAATTTTCATTCAAAAAATTCAAATTTTCATCGAAAATTCGAAGTTTCATTAAAAAATTCGAATTTTCAATATCAATCGAAGAAAAATTAATAATAATTATTCTTCTGATAATAATGTATTTTTTTTTTGACATTTGTAATAAAAATTTTTTTGCTGGAAGAAAAAAAAAAATTATTTCAATTCCTTTCATTCTCAATATATGCGTGGGTACCTTGAACGTTCGATTATCCCGACGACCCCCATCCCCCTCGTCCTCGCTGTCGCTGTACTCGTTCTCGTGCTGTATCCTCTTGTCCAAATCCCGCTGGGGCAATCTCTCGTCCGGATTGATCTTCTCCTCGGCCTCGGAATCCTCGATCGTCGCGCCGTCCTCCGGTATCGCTTGTACCTGAACCCCCGGTGCGTGCGGCAGCATTCTCAAATTCTCGAATAATCTCGTTCTGTGCGGTGGAGAAAAAAAAAAAAATTAGAAAAAATACCGTTATGAATTTATAAAAATATGCAACTCGTTATTCGAAGCGGGACAAGATTTGTTTGGCCGCTTTTGGCGAAATTTTGGCCAATTTCGAAAAAAAAAAGTACATTCGTAGGGTAGGAAAAAAAAAAAAAAAAATTCCTTGAATTTCCGCTGAAAATGCGCTTTGAAATAACATTGAAAATTTGTAGCAAAAAGGTCCGGACCAAAAACTACCCCTAACGGTGATGAAATATCGATAACCAGCCCTAGCAATGGTGATACGCCCAATAATGCGCTTTCATTGATGTTCAGTTCGTAAATATTTTTGAAAACACATGAAAAATTTGTAGCAAGAATATCCGAATAGAAAACTACCCCTAGCGGTAACGAAACATCGAAAATCACCCCTAGAAATAATGATACGGCCAAAAATGCACTTTAATTGATGTTCAGTTCATTTATATTTTCTAAAACGCATGGAAAATGTGTATCAAGAATATCCGAATCAAAAACTACCCCTGACAGTAACAAAACATCAAAAAACCGCCCCTAGCAGTGGTGATGCGCCTGAAAATGCACTTTTATTCATATAAATTTTTGAAAACAACATGAAAAATTTGTAGCAAGGAAATCTGAATCGAAAACTACCCCCAACGGTAACAAAACATCGAAAACTACCCCTAAAAGTAACAAAAAAATAAAAAAAAAGTGCCCCTAGCAGTGGTGATGCGCCTGAAGATGCACTTTTATTGATGTTCAGTTCATACAAGTTTTTCAAAACACATGAAAAATTTGTAGCAAGAAAATCTGAATTGATAACTACCACCAACAGTAACAAAACATCGAAAACTACCCCTAAAAATAACAAAAAATCCAAAAAGTGCCCCTAGCAGTGGTGATGCGCCTGAAGATGCATTTTTATTCATGTTCGGTTCATATAAATCTTTGAAGACACATAAAAAATTTGTAGCAAAAAAATCTGAATCGAAAACTACCCCCAACACTATCAAAACATCGAAAACTACCCCTAACAGTAACAAAACATCCAAAATCCGCCCCTAGCAGTGGTGATGCGCCTGAAAATGCACTTTTATTCATGTTCAGTTCATATAAATTTTTGAGAACGCATAAAAAATTTGTAGCAAAAAATCTGAATTGAAAACTACCACCAACAGTAACAAAACATCGAAAACTACCCCTAAAAGTAACAAAAAAATAAAAAAAAAGTGCCCCTAGCAGTGGTGATGCGCCTGAAGATGCACTTTTATTGATGTTCAGTTCATACAAGTTTTTCAAAACACATGAAAAATTTGTAGCAAGAAAATCTGAATTGATAACTACCACCAACAGTAACAAAACATCGAAAACTACCCCTAAAAATAACAAAAAATCCAAAAAGTGCCCCTAGCAGTGGTGATGCGCCTGAAGATGCATTTTTATTCATGTTCGGTTCATATAAATCTTTGAAGACACATAAAAAATTTGTAGCAAAAAAATCTGAATCGAAAACTACCCCCAACACTATCAAAACATCGAAAACTACCCCTAACAGTAACAAAACATCCAAAATCCGCCCCTAGCAGTGGTGATGCGCCTGAAAATGCACTTTTATTCATGTTCAGTTCATATAAATTTTTGAGAACGCATAAAAAATTTGTAGCAAAAAATCTGAATTGAAAACTACCACCAACAGTAACAAAACATCGAAAACTACCCCTAAAAGTAACAAAAAATCCAAAAAGTGCCCCTAGCAGTGGTAATGCGCCTGAAGATGCACTTTTATTGATGTTCAGTTCATATAAATTTTTGAAAACACATGAAAAATTTGTAGCAAAAAAATCTGAATTGAAAACTACCACCAACAGTAACAAAACATCGAAAACTACCCCTAACAGTAACAAAACATCCAAAAAACCACCCCAAGCAGTGGTGATGCGACTAAAAATGCACTTTTATTCATGTTCAGTTCATATAAATTTTTGAAAACACATGAAAAATTTGTAGCAAAAAAATCTGAATAAAAAACTATCCCCAACACTATCAAAACATCGAAAACTACCCCTAACAGTAACAAAACATCAAAGACCGCTCCTCAAAATGGTGATACGGCTAAAAATGCACTTTCATTGATGTTCAGTTCACATATATTTTCGAAAACGCATGGATGTGTGTCAAGAACATCCGAATCAAAAAATACCCCTAACAGTAACAAAACATCCAAAATCCGCCCCTAGCAGTGGTGATGAGCCTGAAAATGCACTTTTATTCATGTTCAGTTCATATAAATTTTTGAGAACGCATAAAAAATTTGTAGCAAAAAATCTGAATTGAAAACTACCACCAACAGTAACAAAACATCGAAAACTACCCCTAAAAGTAATAAAAAATCCAAAAAGTGCCCCTAGCAGTGGTAATGCGCCTGAAGATGCACTTTTATTCATGTTTAGTTCATATAAATTTTTTAAAAAACATGAAAAATTTGTAGCAAGAAAATCTGAATTGAAAACTACCATCAACAGTAACAAAACATCGAAAACTACCCCTAAAAGTAACAAAAAATCCAAAAAACGCCCCTAGCAGTGGTGATGAGCCTGAAAATGCACTTCTTTTGATGTGCAGTGGATATAAATTTTTGAAAACACATAAAAAATTTGTAGCAAGAAAATCTGAATCGAAAACTACCACCAACAGTAACAAAACATCGAAAACTACCCCTAAAAGTAACAAAAAATCCAAAAAGTGCCCCTAGCAGTGGCGATGAGCCTGAAAATGCACTTTTATTCATGTTCAGTTCATATAAATCTTTGAGAACACATGAAAAATCTGTAGCGAAAAAATCTGAATCGAAAACTACCCCAAACGGTAACAAAACATCGAAAACTACCCCTAACAGTAACAAAACATCAAAAAACCACTCCAAGCAGTGGTGATGCGGCTAAAAATGCACTTTTATTCATGTTCAGTTCATATAATTTTTTGAAAAAGCATAAAAAATTTGTAGCAAGAAAATCTGAATTGAAAACTACCCCTAACGGTAACAAAACATCAAAAACTACCCCTAACAGTAACAAAACATCAAAAACCGCCCCTGGCAGTGGTGATGCGCCTGAAAATGCACTTTTATTGATGTTCAGTTCATATAAATTTTTGAAAACACATGAAAAATTTGTAGCAAAAAAATCTGAATCGAAAACTACCCCAAACGGTAACAAAATATCCAAAAACTATCCCTAGAAGTTGTGAAAGATATGGTGCCTGTCCAAGATGTATCGATTCTTAAATTATTTCAGGGGCAGGCTCTTTGCATCGAGGATGATATTTTCTCAATTGAGGGGCAGTTCATGAGGGTTGAAATGATCCGCAAGTTCCTCGGAATATATTCGCGTGTTCCAGGATACTCAAATTCCAATTTGTATTAGGATTAAACAATGGGAAATGAGTAATAACGTTTTATGCGTTGCGGGTGAATTTTTCCCAACCGAAAGGGTCGTTCATAAGGGTCGGAATTATCCGTAAGTCCTTCGGAATATGCTCGTGCATTCTGGAGCACTCATTTTTCGATTCAAATCAGGATAAAATAACAGAAAATTAGATAACATTTTATCCATTGGGGGGGGGGTGAATTTCTCTCAATTGAGGGGGTAGTTTATGAGGGTCGATTGATCCGTAAGTTCTTCAGAATCCCACCACGTGTTCCGCAATGACTTTTACTCAATTTCCGGCAGAAATTAACGACGGGAAATGAAATTAAGATATTTTCAAGCGATTGGGGGTGGTTTTTTTCATTTGAGGGTAGTTTCCGAGGGTGGGAAAATTCTGGAATAATTTTTTTTCTCACATCGGCTACTCATTGATTCATATTCACTATCTACCAATTTTTACAAACGCAAACTCAGCTGTTAAAGGGATTAAATATCCGAAATATTGCAAATTGCCAATGTTCATCAATTTTTTTTTTTTTTTTTTTATTATTTCAATTTAATTTTTTTTTTTTCAACCAACTTGATTTTCTCCAGATACTCGACGGTATTCTGATTGGCCATGTTCGACGGGCTTATGTGAAGCTTGAAATCCGGACCGAAGTATTCGAAATAATCGTTGTATGGCAGCTCATTCGCGATTTCCGAGCCAAGTGCGACCGATGTCTCGTAAGTCCAGCATCTCGATACGTTTCTTATCGTATAACCACCACCGCCGACCATCAGAAACGGCAGATTGTATTTTTTCACAAATTCCACGCATTTTCCGTGACCTCGCACCGTTAAATTGAAACAGCCCAATCGATCGCCTGAATTTTCGAGCAAGAGAGACAAAAACCAAAAAAAAAAAATACTCATTTTCAAGCTCGAGTTTCGAGTTTTTTTTTTGAAAAAAAAAAAAAAAAAAAAAAAAAAAAAAAACAACTTCTCTCAAATCAATCGATTCGATTAATTAATTACCCGTTAATGAATCAGCGCCGCACTGAAGAACGACCGCGGACGGCTGAAAGGTTTCCATTACTTTTGAGATAATCGGCACGAATATCGACTCGTAGCTCTGATCATCCATACCGTCTCTCAGAGGAATGTTTACCGCGTAATATTTGCCCTGTAAAAATAATGGTGGAAAAAACAAAAAAAAAAAAAAAAAAAAAAAACAAAAAATAAACAAAAATTAACGAAAATCGAACGCTCAATCGAGTTGAGAATGATTTTTCAATCATTCTCACTGATTGAGCGTTTTTTTTTTCCAACTTTTTGTCTTGAAAAAAAAAAAAAAACAAAAAATTCTCATACTTTTCCGGCTCCGATGTCACGGAGATCACCGGTGCCCGGAAAATATTCGCCGTATTTGTGAAACGAGACGGTCATCACGCGATCGGTGGTGTAAAAAGCTTCCTCGACACCATCGCCGTGATGAACATCTATATCGATGTACAGGACCCTCTGATGATACTTGAGAAGTTCCAAAATACCGAGTACAATATCGTTGACGTAACAAAAACCGGAAGCCTCGCTCTTTTTCGCGTGATGCAAACCACCGCCCCAATTGATACAAATTTCGGACGCTTGCTTGTTCAATTTTACGGCAGCGGCGACCGAGCCGCCCGCCGACAATTGACAAAATTCGTAGAGTCCGTCGAAAACCGGACAATCCTCGCCCACGTTGACTGTAGCGGGGAAAAAAAAAAAAAAAAAAAAAAAAAAACAAAAATAAAGCAAAAAAAAATTTTATTTCCACCCCCAATTTGAGAAAAAAATTTCAAAGTTGCTCACATCTTTGCATTTGTTTGTTATACTCGGACATGTTGTCCGGTCTTATGGATCTTAGGAATCTTATGTACTCGTCGCTGTGAAATTTCGTCATTTCGTCGGCGGTCGCTTTGTGAGGACGCTAAAAAAAAGTTAAAAAACGAAATTCACGAGGAACCGTTCAATGGGGGAAAAAAAAAAATTAAAAAAAAAAAAATAAATAAATAAAGTACGAGACATACGTAAATTTCCATTTTTCTATAGAGGCCGTAGTTTAGCAATAAATTGTGGGTCATCCTTATGCGATGCGGCTTCATGGGATGTCCCTGGCCATAGTAATAATTTCCTATATCACCTTGGGTGGGGAAAAAAAAAAAAAAAAAAAAAAAAAAAATAGGTAGAAGATAAATTGAAGATGAATTTGGTAAGATTTTTTTTTTTATCAATTTAAGCGTGGAAGAGTCGATCGATCGGTAAAAATTGTAAACTATAGTTGTAACTTTCAACTCTCGAGGTATGGGTAAATGTAAAAAATTATAAACTGCAATTTACAGGCCAAGCTTTGGAGATTATTGGTAAATAAAGAAAAATCGTACATCGCAACAATCTGCCGAGGCGTAATTGAAAAATTGTGCGATTTCAGCGACCGATAGAATTTTTGTTAAATTTCAAGCGTTATTCCTGAAAGCCTTTGAGGGGTATACTTAAACCTTTACGATGAAACTTTTTCCCCTGTTCGTGCTAAAAATCGGAAAAAAATTCACGGTTGTTTTACGAATGGTTCATCATAGCTTATCATTTATTTACCTCGGATCTGTTTTCTAGCGTCAAACAAAATACATGCGTGAATTTTCTCAATATTTTTAGCGCGGATAGGGGAAAAAGTTTTTTTTTTTTCCGAGGTGGCCACTTTTTTTCGGAAAAAAAAATTCCCTGACTTTTCCTTGACCAAAGTTCTCATAGTCTTCATTAGTGTTGCGAATCAATATCCGCAGTTCTTCATTTCATTTTAATGTAAATTCATTAGGAAATTCAACAATGTTAAGAAAAATTACATGAAAACACATCTAAATATATATATACATATATACATACATATATATATATGTATATATATATTTAGATGTGTTTTCATGTAATTTTGTAATTTTGTAATAATGTAATTTTTTATGTATATATATACATATATATACATATATATATATATATATATATATATATATATATATATATATAAAGCCAGAATATACAATGTTGAATATGAGAAATATTCGTTCATTATATCTTATAGAGGTAATTAACCCTTTCAGTCATACATTTTTCTATCCAATATTTTGGGCTAAAACTTGCTACACGGGGGTTTTTGGGGTCGCTGATTCAATATTAGAGCTGTACGGTTATATGCTCGAAGGTGGGACTCTGGGAGTCCGACTATGACTGAAAGGGTTAAACACCTTTCGTTGATATTTCGTTGATATTTCCTCATATCAATAAACCAATTTCCCAGTTTTTTTTTTTTAATAGTATTTTTCCTGAAGTTCAATGATTTCAGATAATGTGATAAATTTCTTTTTCAACATTAGGAAGGATTGGGCTTTTGTTTCTTGAATTTTTGCTTGAGCTATCGTAGTTTGATTTCAATTCTTCATAGTAATATAGTAATGATTATACAATAAAGAAGTTTTCAAAATTCAAAGGTCTTTTCAACTTAGCGCTTTTGAGCACTACTCTCAGTAGCCTGTTTTGCAATCTTTGCAGAGATCCAATGACATTGGTACATGCTCCTCCCCCAAGCAACTATCCCATATAAAGCCACACTACTATGAAACAAAGTATAATAGATGGTCAACATAGTTTTTGGATCTAGTAACTTTACTAGCTTATAAAAAATGAATAAGAGATATCTAGTTTTTTTTTTTGCAATTGCTCGTATATTAAATTCCCATCTCAGATTGCAATCTATAATTATTCAAAAATATTTACAGGATACTGTTCTATTTTTTTTGTTCGTTTTGTTCATTAATAACAAAAATTGACACAACGCTATGTATATATACATACCGTTGTGTCTTGTTTCGATACATCGTACTGCTATAAATCATACATCATTCTCGTGCACAGTTTAAGGAGGTTCTTAGCATCAATTTGGTGCGGCAAGGGGAACGCGATGGCGCGGCGCGTATATAGTATATAGCTCTTTACAAGTATATTTCACAATCGGAACGGTGAAAAACTTTCTTTATAGGGCAAATTATTATCTATGAAGGTCTGATCTGTCGTTTAAGCGGTTCTTCGGGGGAAATTTTACCGTTTTTTCACTCCTAAAATAATCTCCAATCATAAACTTCGAATACTTCGCCCATAAGAGCCCATGTATAAGCGGCATATTTAATGTTTTTTTTTTCCTCTCCTCAACTACTCGGTCAAAAAATCTGAAATAATTACGGTGTATCCCAAGTACCGGCACAAACCTCGCCTCAAATTTTAGAATAATTTTTACCGTTTTTCTCTGGATTAAGAACCTCCTTAAGAGTGCACTAATACTACAAGTCTTCTCCGTTGATTATTATTAAATATTTTTTCATTCATTTTTCTATTTGCTACGTGCGCTGTGGAAAGCGCTGTGAGCTATCCGTCTTCTACAGCCCTTGCCAGTATTGCATATATTTTTTTAACTTAACCCTAAGGCTTTTGCTATCCTTCGTCTGCTTTATATTAATTGGAAGCCCCTTATATGTCTGTAGTCCCGCATTTTCCCAACTCCCGATTCCCAGTGCGGTCTTTCCGAACGATACAACAACGCAGTACTGTTGCGCACTTTTAGTTGGAGCTCGCGCTGGTATCAATAAATTATTTTTTGTTTCGATTACTTTTGGTATTAATCGATTATATGATAATTATTTACTTTGAGGACTTTTCCGAATTTTGAAAATTCTTGGGGGGGTTTTTTTTATTCTTCGACAAACACGTTTGTTCCGGTCCCAATAATGATAATCAGGTATTTTGAATATTCCTGTATAAACCCTTAATTTTTTTCGGGCTCTGCCACCTGATTATCATTATTGGGACCAAAACAAACGTGTTTGTCGAAAAAAAAAAAAACCCAAGAATTTGCAAAATTCGGAAAATTTGTCAAAGTAAATAATTGCAAACAAATGTTGAATATTCATGTATAACCCCTTAATTTTTTCAGGCACCCCCCACCTGATTATCATTATTGGGACCAATACAAACGTGTTTGTCGGAAAAAAAAAAAAAAAAAACCTCAAGAATTTGCAAAATTCGGAAAAGTCCTCAAAGTAAATAATTACCGATTGTATTTTATGTATTAAGTTTCAACTGCCGTTAGAGATTTATTAGATGTATTATTTATCTTGATTTCGATATTATCAGTCCTTATAATATGCATCAAAAGTCATGAAGACTGGTTTTCTTGAATATTATTCAATGAGAGTGCATTATTGGCTAACGAAATTGCAACTTGCTCCCAAATAAGAGGAGATCTCAATTTTGATTTCTTCCCAAATCTCTCCCGATAGAGATTACATCTTTTTCTCATTTGTACCAACATCAGATCATTCAGGACATATATATATATTTTTGGTATTTGTTTGACCAGCATCTAAAGTTTTATCAATATACAATGAGAGTGCATTATTGGCTAACGAAATTGCAACTTGCTCCCAAATAAGAGGAGATCTCAATTTTGATTTCTTCCCAAATCTCTCCTGATATAGATTACATCTTTTTCTCATTTGTACCAACATCGGATTATTCAGGATATATATATATATTTTTGGTATTTGTTTGACCAGCATCTAAAGTTTTATTAATATTCAATGAGAGTGCATTATTGGCTAACGAAATTGCAACTTGCTCCCAAATAAGAGGAGATCTCAATTTTGATTTCTTCCCAAGTCTCTCCCGATAGAGATTACATCTTTTTCTCATTTGTACCAACATCGGATCATTCAGGAAATATATATATATTTTTGGTATTTGTTTGACCAGCATCAAAAGTTTTATTAATATTCAATGAGAGTGAATTATTGGCTAACGAAATTGCAACTTGCTCCCAAATAAGAGGAGATCTTAATTTATATTTCTTCCCAAGTCTCTCCCAATATAGATTACATCTTTTTCTCATTTGTACCAACATCGGATCATTCAGCAAATATATATACATATTTTTGGTATTTGTTTGATGATTGTAGCGAAAATCAATTTTTTTTTCTATAATAAAATGAAAACAAGTGAATTTTGGAACTTCCTTTCCTGACATCCCCCCCCCCCCCCCGATTCCCTGACCAATTTTTTTTCCCTGAAATTTCTCAATTTTTCCTGACCGTGGCCACCGCGGTAAGTATCCCCTTAAAAAAAATGGGGCCAATGCGACCTCTTCGTAGATCGGGAATGGCGATTGCAAAATGTAGGTACAATTTTTGCAACTGATCCTCGTAAATGAGAAATTACAGTTAGGATGAATCTCCAATGAGCTTCGTTATGCCTTTTATAAATTATAAATTACAATATTCATGTAATTGCACCGTTTAAATTTCAAATAACACTTTTGACTCATAAATATCTCTTGTAAATTGAAAAATCACAACGTCAAGGACCAATTGCAGAGATTAAAATTTTTAGACCCGACTGGCTCTTGCAAACGAGAAAAAAAAAAACTTTATTTTCAATTGAAACCGACCCCGGGAAATAAAAAATTACAATTTTTAACGAGCGACCAAATTTTTTGAGCTGAAAAATCTCAATTTAAACGTTCAATTGTCCCTCCCGCGAACTGCGGATTACAATTTTGAGACGTGAGCGGCTCTTAAAAATCAAAGATGAATAAAAAAAAAAAAAAAATTCCGACGCGAATATTCAATCCTTGCAAATCGAAAATTACGACTTTGGACATGTAAATTATATAAATATTACCCTTGTAAATTGCAAATTACAATTTTTAATTTGTAATTAAATAAATTTTTCTATCCCACGTTCGAGAGAAATCGTCCGTGAGGAAAAATCAGTTGAAAATTTTAATTATCATTGAATTATTAATAATAATTATTAAAAATTTATAATTAATGTAATAATAATGATAATCAAGCAATCGTTCAGCCAAAATCCATCACGATGCGAAAAACAAGCCGACAATCGGATAAACGTGAATTGCTTTAAAAAAAAAAAAAAAAAAAAAAAACGAGCCAACGACAAAATTTTACAAAAAAAAACAAAACGCATTTTCAAAAATTTTGAATTTCGTTCATAGCTTGAATTATCGGCTCTTTAATTGAAAAACTTGTGGATAAGCCGAGAGATTCTCGAGTAATGTACGGTCGTCCCGTAAGCATGGCCGCGACGCTCGGCATTATTTCCCCAAACTACGGTCGAGCCCGTATAACGAGTGATTCGAGAATTTCTCGTCTTAACGCCGTTGAAATGCGACAAACTGTCACAAGACTCGTGAAAAACGAAAATTTCGCGGTTTTGTTACAAAACCGAGGAGGATCCGCATTTGATTTGGTAATAAAATATAATGAAAACGATATAAATTCAATATAAATCTTGAGAATTCGTAAAATTGATGAATTTTTTGTATACGTGATTCGAGCCTCGTATCATACGAACGCATTCGGCCGACTCTCTCTCTCTCCCCCCTCTACCGCCCCCTTCTGTTTTCGCGGGATCACTAACGTGCATTTTATTTATCGAAAAGAAAATAAAATAATAATAAATTTATCTACTCACTGTCGTAATAGTAACAAACGCGTTTTCTACTGTGTGCGAGAGTCGTCATTTTCGTTGATTTTTATCGAAAAAACAAATATGTACATATATATTTATATATATATATATATATCGATAAAAATTGTGGAAAAAAATTCGACAAACCCCCCTACACACTCACTACGCGACACACGAGAGACTGCTCGAACTATGGGAGTCGAACAATCAAGCGTACTCGGACGCTGCGTCAAAGCGTCAAAGCGTCACTGGAGACTTGGGTCTTGGGTTGGGAATTTTTTTCTAAATCCTGGTTGGCAACCTCATGAGAAATTTTTTTTTCACCCACCACAAACTAGGAATCGGCGCATGCGCGCTTTTTGCCCTGCGAAATTATAATTCATTCAATTGCCAACAGATGGCGCTAAAAAATTTCAAGCGCTTCCTTTTTTTTTTCAAATAAAATAAATACAATTCCGTTGGAAATGAACTTTTCATTATTAATTACTATTATTCAATGATGAACGTAATTAGCAATTGCTAATTCCCAAATTTGAGGGATTTACATTAGAAAAAAAGTTACATCTGTAAACTTTCTTTCAAAAATTATAACTTACAGAGACTTTTATTTCTTAATCGACCTTATCTCTCATTGGCCTTTAAACCAACATATTTTCACGATTCTTCAATTGAATTCCACAAAATACCGTTCAATATGATTACCCTAAACTTCTCAATTCGCAAAATATATACTCGGCTGTGATTGAGTATAACATCAAAATTTGAACTTTCGAACGGCCATGACGTTAGCGAGCGCCGCGTTCTTTTTCAATTGACAACCAAATTTAATGAACGAAAAAATATGATGAATGATTTTTATAACAAAAAGAAAGGGACTGAAACAATAATAAAAAAATGGATAAATCTCAATGTTTACCCGATGACTTCAAGTCGAAGATTGGCAGACGACAAAGAATGTGTACATATAGATAGTTTTTCTAACCTATGTATATATATATATATATTTTAACGACGTCGAATGCAGCAGGCAGCAGCAGCCGCGCGACTGCTGCGAAATAATTCTGCTTCTTTTTTTTTCTTCTCATGTGCGGTGTTTTTACGTTGCACAATCATTCACGCGCTAGATGCACGCTACTTGATTGTAGTAAAAAAATAACGAAAAAGAAACGAAAAAAAAAGGAGAAAAATCGCAAGTGCATACGATAGAAAAATTCTTTACGATGGCGAATCGTCGTGGGACCGACGGATTTTCATCGCCGTCGGTCGACGAAAAGGACGAGACGAATTTCGCATTTTCGAGCGATAACAATTTACCGTGGGACAATAACCTCAGAGACCGTGACGAACCGGATCATTCGACAGGTATGAAAATAATAATAATAATAATAATAATATTTTAATTTAATTGTAATATTTTTTGCTTTTGTTTCATCGAAATTCAGTACCTGTCGTTGTTTATTGTGATTGAGATTTTCGAAAAATTTCAAATCGATCGAAAGACACTGAAAAAACAAAAAATCAAACAAAAATCTTGCGTACAAATATTTTTACAAGCAAGGCTGAAAGGAGTTTGAAAGAAGGGTCAAAATTTAGGCTTAAAGGAGGTTTAAATTTAGGCTGAAAGGAGGTTGAAAATTAGGCTGAAAGGAGGTTGAAATTTAGGCTGAAACGAGGTTGAAATTTAGGCTGAAAGGAGGTTGAAAATTAGGCTGAAAGGAGGTTAAAATTTAGGCTGAAAGGAGGTTGAAATTCAGGGCAAAAGGAGTGTCCAGATTAAGGCCAAAGTAGGGCAAAAATTGGGTCCAAAGGACGATGTAATATCAATTGAGAATAGGGTACAAATCGATCGGAGGGTATAGAAGCTCTTGTTTAACGAACAAAAAAAATTATTAACAAAAATTAAATTTTATATTGGAAAAGTTTCCTCCCCCCCTCCCGTAACTGGGCACACCGTTCTCCACGTCGGAGCTCATTCGGTTACGAATTGTCGGCAGGTACGACGGATTCGTCGCGCGAATCGAGACGCGACGAGAATCCCTTTAGTTTCAAGCACTTTTTGAGAAAGGACGCTCGACAGAATTATAGTTTGTCGGGCGCAAGACCGAAAGTTTATTCGCCGGCGAGGACGAGTCCGCCGGACGGCAAGCAAACGTCCGAGGGCGATGAGATTTATCCTTGCAATCCCACGGAATTGCCGGACTTTGTGCAGGATCATTTGGTGATCGAGCAGTGTTATCTGAGTCAGGAGGCAGCCGCTTCGTCGCTTCCTCTCATCGCCGATATCGACAATTTGCCGGATTTTACGATAAACAACGCGGAGAGACGAAAGCCAGCGAGATGCGCCAGAAAGGATGCGGAGCGAACGGAAATTTCGCGAGATCTGCCGTTCGATCTTACCGGCGGACTTGATCGACGTAATCGCGAGCGTACGAATCACGCGGAGTCCGTACGACGCGGCGATACGAGCGTTTATCCGAGGCCCAATCAGCTTCCGATTCGTCGCGCCGAGTCGCTGAGAAACGCGGAGAATTTTCCATTTGATTTGCCATCGTCGACGTGCGACTCGGGACGCTCGAATCCGGCCGGACCGACGAACTCACCGGCCGGCGAGGCGGGCGTCAACAAATCGTTGCCCGATTTCTTGAACGATGGACCGATTCGCAACAGAGCGGGCGATTCGAGCGGCGACGAGCAGCCCGCGCTGGATATGCCCGAACGATCCGACGGCGGTGTAAGTAACCGAGTCGATAATAAGGGGTTCGATTGAATTTAATTGAAAATTATAGTTGTAATTTGCAAATGACACTTGCGATGCTCGAATTTTACGTTGCATTTGCAAATTGTACTCGCAATGTGTGAATTGCACTCGCAATTTACGAATTACACTTGCAGTATGTAAATTATACTCGCGTTATGTGAATTACATTCGCAATTTGCGAATTACACTCGTAATTTGCAAATTCCGCTCGGAATTTGCGAAATTACGCTTATCATTTGAAAATTACGCTTACAATTTGCAAATTACACTCGCAATTTGCGAATTACACTTGATATTTGAAAATTACCCTTACCATTTGCAAACTACACTTGTCATTTGGTGATTGCACTTGCAATTTGCGAATTACATCTGCGATTTGAAAGTTACACTTGCACTTTGAAAATTACACTCGTAATGTGCGAATTACACTTTCAATGTGTAAATTACACTCGCGGTATGTGAATTACATTCGCAATTTGCAAATTACACTCGTAATTTGCAAATTCCACTCGTAATTTGCAAATTACACTCGTAATTTGCAAATTCCGCTCGGAATTTGCGAAATTACGCTTACAATTTGCCAACTACACTTGTCATTTACAAATTACACTTGCCATTTGGTAATTGCACTTGCAATTTGCGCATTACACCTGCGATTTTAAAATTATACTTACACTTCGAAAATTACACTCGCAATTTGCGAATTACACTTGATATTTGAAAATTACCCTTACAATTTGCAAACTACACTTGTCATTTACAAATTACACTTGCCATATGGTAATTGCACTTGCAATTTGCGAATTACATCTGCGATTTGAAAGTTACACTTGCACTTTGAAAATTACACTCGCAATGTGCGAATTACACTTTCAATGTGTAAATTACACTCGCGGTATGTGAATTACATTCGCAATTTGCAAATTACACTTGTAATTTGCAAATTACACTCGTAATTTGCAAATTCCACTCGTAATTTGCAAATTCCGCTCGGAATTTGCGAAGTTACGCTTACAATTTGCCAACTACACTTGTCATTTACAAATTACACTTGCCATTTGGTAATTGCACTTGCAATTTGCGAATTACACCTGCGATTTTAAAATTATACTTACACTTCGCAAATTACACTCGCAATTTGCGAATTACACTTGATATTTGAAAATTACCCTTACAATTTGCAGACTACACTTGCACTTTGAAAATTACACTCGCAATGTGCGAATTACACTTTCAATGTGTAAATTACACTCGCGGTATGTGAATTACATTCGCAATTTGCAAATTACACTTGTAATTTGCAAATTACACTCGTAATTTGCAAATTCCGCTCGGAATTTGCGAAATTACGCTTACAATTTGCCAACTACACTTGTCATTTACAAATTACACTTGCCATTTGGTAATTGCACTTGCAATTTGCGAATTACACCTGCGATTTTAAAATTATACTTACACTTCGCAAATTACACTCGCAATTTGCGAATTACACTTGATATTTGAAAATTACCCTTACCATTTGCAAGCTACACTTGTCATTTGCGAATTGCACCTGCGATTTGAAAATTACAGTTCCACTCTGCAAATCACACTCGCAATGTGCGAATTACACTTGCAATGTGTAAATTACACTCGCGGTATGTAAATTACATTCGCAATTTGGTGATTGCACTTGCAATTTGCGAATTACACCTGCGATTTGAAAATTACACTTGCACTTTGCAAATTACACTCGCAATGTAAGAATTACACTTGCAATGTGTAAATCACACTCGCGGTATGTGAATTACATTCGCAATTTGCGAATTACACTCGTAATTTGCAAATTCCGCTAGGAATTTTCGAAATTACGCTTGTCATTCGAAAATTACGCTTACAATTTTCAAACTACACTTGCCATTCACAAATTACACTTGCCATTTGATAATTGCACTTGCAATTTGCGAATTACACCTGCGATTTGAAAATTATACTTGCACTTTGCAAATTACACTCGGAATTTGCGAATTACACTTGATATTTGAAAATTACCCTCACAATTTGCAAACTACACTTGTCATTTACAAAGTACACTTATCATTTACAAAAAAACACTTGTCATTTGGTAATTGAACTTGCAATTTGCGAATTACACTCGTAATATGTGAGTTGCACTCTAAATTTGCGAAATTACACGTAAAATTTGAAAATTACCCTTACAGTTTGCAAAGTACACTCATAATTGGCAAATTACACTTGCAATTTGCGAATTACCCTTTCCATCTGCAAATTACACTTGTAATTTGCAAATGACACTCGCAATTTTTTAAATACACTTGCAATTTGCAAAATACTCTTTCTAATTTGCAAATTAGGCTTGCCATTAACAAATTAAACTTACCAATTGCAAATTACACTTGCCACTTGCAAACTACACTCGCCGTTTACGAAGTACACTTGTCATTTGGTAATTGAACTTGCAATTTGCGAATTACACCTGCGATTTGCAAATTATACAGGCTATGGGCGAATTACACTTGCAATGTGTAAATTACACTCGCGGTATTTGAATTACATTCGCAATTTGTGAATTACACTCGTAATTTGCAAATTCCGCTCGGAATTTGCAAACTACACTTGTCATTTACAAATTACACTTCTCATTTGGTAATTGCACTTGCAATTTGCGATTTGCACCTGCGATTTGAAAATTATACTTGCACTTTGCAAATTATACTCGCAATTTACGAATTACACTTGGAATATGCAAATTCCGCTTGCAGTTTGCGAAACTACACTTTATATTTCAAAATTACCCTTACAATTTGCAAACTACACTCGTAATTTATAAAGTACACTTGTCATTTGACGATTGCACTTGCAATTTGCGAATCACACCTACGATTTGAAAATTACACTGGCAATTTTCGAATTGCACTTGCAATCTGTAAATTACACTTGTAATTTGGAAGTTACACTTGTAATAACATTCGAAATTATCAAAATACACTCGCGATTTCCAATGTACACTTTTAATTTACAGATTACACTTGCAATTAACAAATTATACTTGCCATCAGTAAATTACACTTACCACTTGAAAATTACACTTTCTATTTACAAAGTACACCTGTAATTTGGAAAATACACTTACAATTGGCGAGTTACACTTGCAATTTGCGATTTATACTTGAAATTTTCAAAATAGAGGTCCGCGCGTAGATTTTGTTGAAATTTTTTTTTTTTTTTTTTTCAATTCCTGACCTATAGCCTGCAGGAATGCCTCAACTCTTCAGCCCAATATTATTTTTCACCTCTTTTTTTTTTTTTTTTTTTAAATGTGTAACAGTTGTCGCTGGAAAATGAGAGACTACGAGACGAACTCAAAATCGCCAGACGACACATTGCCGAGAAAATGAGAATGTACGTTCATTGAATTACACTCAACTTTCTCTTTCTCCATTATAAACAATAATAATAATAATAAATAATAAATAAATAATAAATAAACTTCCTCGTACTGTATAATTTAGGATAGAATCGCTGAACGCTGAATTGGCCTCCAGAAGAGCGGTCGATCATGACGAAACGGCACATTTGGAAAAAGCCATGGAGCAGGTCGAAGTTAATCTGAAAAGGAGTACGGTATGTCGATTTTCCATTGTTTTCAATTTTTCTTCCTTTTTTTTTTTCCTCAATAATCGACCACGAAATTAGCCATAGGATTTTTAATCGCAGCGATCAAAGATCGAATCGAACGATTCTCCGGCGCCTCTTTTTCGCTTCGTCATACAAAATAATTTTATTTTCATGAATTTTTTGTTTTTTTATTTTCCCTCGTGCTAATTTATTTACAGAGAAGAGCCAACAGCGCCGAAAGTGCGGTGACATTATTGAAGCAGGAAGTCAAAGCATTGACGGTGAGTTTTTTTTCCCCGCGCTCGTTGTATTTTTCAGCCTTTTTCTTCTCATCGGACCGCAATTCGATGTAAAAAAACAAAGATCGATTAGACCGGCACACAAAAAAAAAAGTGGTCTGTACTTTTGACCGGACCCATCTAGGGTTATGTATTTCGATGCGCTGAATACGAATTTGAGATCGTTTTAACCCGTACATCCTCAAAATTTTGATTAAATTGCAAAAAACCGCTAAAAATAGCAAAAAAAATGCAGTAATGCAAGCGAGAAATTTTTTTACGAACTAGATCAATGTTTATTGTGTAATTCGATGCGCTGAATCCGAATCTGAAGTTGATTTAGCTCGTCAATCCTCCAAATTTTGAGTAAAATGCGAAAAAAACCGCTGAAAATCGCTAAAAATCGTAAAAATTGAAGTTATGGAAACGAAAAAAAATTTTTTAAACTAAATCAAGTATTTTTCTTTTGTATTTTGATGCGCTGAATTCAAATCCGAAGTCAGTTTGGTATTTAAAGTTGAAGGGTGTACAAGCCAAACCGACTTCGGATTTGAATTCAGCGCATCAAAATACACAAGAAAAATACTTGATTTAGTTTAACAAATTTTTTTTCGTTTGCATAATTGCAATTTTTCACGGTTTTTTAGCAATTTTCAGCGGTTATTCGCAATTTACTCTAACATTCGAGGGTCTACCAGCTAAATCAACTTGTGATTTGAATGCAGCCTATCGAAATACATAAAAAAACATACTTGATCTGGTTCGAGAAAATTTTTTTCGTTTCCATAACTTGAATTTTTACGAATTTTAGCGATTTTCAGCGGTTTTTTGCAATTTGCTCAAAATTTAGAGGGTTGACGAGCTAAATCAACTTCAGATTCGGATTCAGCGGATCGAAATACATAATAAACCTTGATCTATTTCGTAAAAAAATTGGTCGCTTGCATTACGGAATTTTTTTGCTATTTTTAGCGGTCTTTTGCAATTTACTCAAAATTTTGAGGGTGTACGGGTTAAACCGACCTCAAATTCAGATTCAGCGCATCGAAATACATAATAAACATTGATATAGTTCGTAAAAAAATTGGTCGCTTGAATTGCATAATTTTTTTTGATATTTTTAGCGGTTTTTTGCAATTTACTCAAAATTATGAGGGTGTACGGGTTAAACCGACCTCAAATTCGGATTCAGCGCATCGAAATACATAATAAACATTGATATAGTTCGTAAAAATATTTCTCGCTTGAATTGCATAATTTTTTTTGCTATTTTTAGCGGTTTTTTACAATTTACTCAAAATTTTGAGAATGTACGGGTCAAATCGACCTCAAATTCGGATTCAGCGCATCGAGATACAAAATAAACATTGATCTAGTTCGTAAAAAAATTTCTCGCTTGAATTGCAGAATTTTTTTTGCTATTTTTAGCGGTTTTTTGCAATTTACTCAAAATTTTGAGCGTGTACGGGTTAAATCGACCTCAAATTCTGATTCAGCGCATCTAAATACATAATAAACATTGATCTAGTTTGTAAAAAAATTTCTCGCTTGCATTACGGCATTTTTTTGCTAATTTTAGCGGTTTTTTGCAATTTACTCAAAATTTTGAGCGTGTACGGGTTGAATCGACCTCAAATTCGGATTCAGCGCATCGAAATACAAAATAAACATTGATCTAGTTCGTAAAAAAATTTCTCGCTTACATTACAGCATTTTTTTGCTATTTTTAGCGATTTTTAGCGGTTTTTTGCAATTTACTCAAAATTTTGAGGGTGTACGGGTTAAACCGACCTCAAATTCAGATTCAGCGCATCGAAATACATAATAAACATTGATATAGTTCGTAAAAAAATTTCTCGCTTGAATTGCATAGTTTTTTTTGCTATTTTTAGCGGTTTTTTACAATTTACTCAAAATTTTGAGGGTGTACGGGTCAAATCGACCTCAAATTCAGATTCAGCGCATCGAAATACACAATAAACATTGATCTAGTTTGAAAAAAAATTTCTCGCTTGCATTACGGCATTTTTTTGCTATTTTTAGCGATTTTTAGCGGTTTTTTTGCAATTTACTCAAAATTTTGAGCGTGTACGGGTTAAACCGACCTTAAATTCGGATTCAGCGCATCGAAATACATAATAAACATTGATATAGTTCGTAAAAAAATTTCTCGCTTGCATTACGGCATTTTTTTTTGCTATTTTTAGCGATTTTTAGCGGTTTTTTGCAATTAACTCAAAATTTTGAGGGTGTACGGGTTAAACCGACCTCAAATTCGAATTCGGCGCATCAAAATACATAACCCTAGATGGCTCTGATCAAAAGTACAGACCACTTTTTTCTTTTTTGTATGCCATTATATTTGTTTCATCGAGATTCATTTCCGAAAAAAAGCCACCACAAATTTAAAAAAAAATGATAAATGTAAAAAAAAAGGATCTCGCCTTTAAGTAAGATTTTTTTTTTTTTTAATTGTTATTTATTAAAATTTTCAGGGATAACTTGATAATTAAAATTCGTTTTTTCGTTTTTTCGTTTCAATTCACGGAATTTCTCATTTTTCCGTTATTTAGAAAATTTTTTTCTCGTTTTTTTTTTTAATTTATCTCAGGCCGAGATATCGACACTGCGTTCGGAAAATCGCGAGCTAAGGAGCATAGCCGGGGCCGGATGTCCCGACTATCGTCATCCGACGACGGAGCGTAGAATAAAACAATTGAGCGACGAGCTGCGAGTGGCCGCCGCATCGGCCGAGGGCTCACTGAGGTCGATAACAATAAAATTGCGGGGGAAAAAAAAAACCTCCAAATGCATGAATCAATGGTTTTTTTTTTTTTTTTTTTTTTTTTTTTTTTAATTTCTTTTTTTCAGACAATTGATGTCCGGAGTGAATAATCTGAAAGCGATGGCATCGGCGCTGGAGAACATCGACCGGATCGAGGACAGAACCAAAGACTTTTTGCCAGATTTTGATGAGGAAAATGCCGCTGGACCGGCGTTGTAAATTTTTTTCTTTTCCCCCCACGACTAATCTCCCCTTCCCAAAAGTCCCAAAAAAACTAAAAAAAAAAAAAAGAATAAAAATAAAAAAAAAAAACTTCAACTAAGGATACTTGGCGCGTACAAAATTTTCAAGTCACTCGGCGAGATGGAATAAAAATCGGAAAAATATAAATCAATCTGGGAGATTCTGAAAACTTTGATTTTGAATTATAATTATAATAACAGTGCCGAAAAGTTATCGACAAAGATTCGTTGATAACTTTTGGGCATTGGTATTATTGGAAAATCAAAATATTTCGAAAAAAGCATCGACGATATTTTTTGATTTTTTTTTTCAGATTTTTCTCGCTCAGCCAAAGTTCAATGAAAATTCCGATACGGATCAAATTTTTTTTTTTTTTTTGCCGGGGAATGGTATTCTTCATTCTCTCGAAGGAAAATTGGCAATTCCTAACGTCAAGTTCCTGAAAAAAAAATGCTTTTCGGCTTTGACTATATTGATATTTAGAAAAAAAAAAAAAAAAAAAAAGAAAGAAATAGCCTATCGATAATCATTATCGCGTCCATTAAGCGCTTCGGCTTTGTTTAAAAAAAATTTTTTTTCCGAGAGAGAGAGAGAGAGAGAAAGAGATTCGTTATTTATAACTTATTTGTTGTACTTTTATATGTCCAACGAGACTAGATTACATTTAATATTAAGAATGTATTTACGACGATATATACATATATGCATATAAACCTAAAAATATGAAATATTTTTTCGAGGTGGCCGCAAAAAAAAGGAAAAGGAGAAAAATTCCTTGACTTTCCGCTGAAAAAAAGTACCCAACTTTGCCTAACTATGAAATGGGAATCGAATAAGAGCACGTCGGGTTGATCGACCGATGAGCTTTTTTTTTTTTTTTTCGAACTCGACGGAATCGGTTTTGGAAAATATTTTTGCATTTATGGAAGTCTTTCCCCTCCTCAATATTACATGGGATATTATTTTTTATCGATAAAAAATGTTAGGAAAAAAAATTTGAAGCAGTTTTGAGCTGCAGCCCTGATTCGACACTTTAACCGATTTTTTTTTAACTTTTTTTTTTCGAAAAATGACCGGGTTCGCTAGAAACGCCGCAACTTTGCTTTCCGAAGAGGATGAAAAATTTCTTCGGAGCTTATTTTCTTTCCATTCGTTTCAGCTTTAAAATCCTGTCAGATTCATATTTTGATCTTTTGATAGAAAAAAAAAAAAATTGGAAATTTTTTAAAATAAATTCATTAAAAAACGAGAGACTTCAGGATGAAAAATTTGACTCGGTGAAGTTTTCCGATAGCGTTTTTTTAATTAGAAGATATCGCTGATTGAATTTTGGGTTTCATCGATTTTTTTCAAAAAATCGTTACCCCAGAACGGGATGGAAAAAAAATCTTTAAAAAAAAGTATGGAACAACATGAAAAATTGCGAGTCGAATAAAAAATGGTGAGGGTCAGAGGCGGGTCGAATTGGAGTGGAATATGCTCCATATATATCAAAATCCGTGAAATTAAATTGCCTATAACATGTGCATGTGTCATTTTTAACGAAAAATAAAAAATACGTCCTCATTTTTTTTTACCTACTCTACATTATGCGCCCCAATTTGAAAAAAAAAAAATTCATTCAAAACTCCCAATTGTGATATTACATTCTCTTTTTATTAGAGGTTCATTGGGATGTTTATCGTGATTATTTTTTGTATATTCCTTTTTTTTTTTTTTTTACTAATTTAACAGTGTTAAAATTTAACAGCGAGCAGTGGCCCAGTTGGTCCGACTCTGGACTGCCACGCAGGCGGCCAGGGTTCGATCCCGCGGCCGGCACCAATGGATTTTTCCAGATGCTTTTTCTGCGAGCTCGGTGGTTCGAAACCCACCTTAAATTGTAGGTTCTCACAAATACACTGGGCCAATAGCAATGAGGTTGCAAAAATCGAGGGAGAAAAATAGTTCCGTAAATGAACAGAAAAACTAAAATAGTGGGCCCCAGTGTAAGAGTGATAGAGTGTATGAAAGTGTTGTAAAAAGCCGAAAAGGCTATGCAAGTAAAACTTACTACTACAGTGTTAAAATTTGTGTAAATATTCAAGACCACTTGGAAGCAATCAATTAATAATTTACCACAAATTATCATGGTTTTTGTTACATAAATTTGCATAGTGAGGGTGACATTTAATTAGCAGCCCTGGTAGATTGTATGACTCACTAAAAACCGTAAAAAGGACCGGTCATCGATGGTTCTTTTTGGACAAAAAATCACCGACCAATAACCTAAAAAAGAACCGTTCGTTATATTTCGCGAGCACCTAAAAAACTACGAGCAACCACCAAAAGAACCGTACTAATAACCATACTATTTTTTCGGGTTTGCAACCGACAAAATGACCATAAAACGAACCGTACTGGATAAACGAAACAAAAACACTGGATTTTGTAGTGTCAACGCGAGCCAGGATCCAGGCAGTCCAAATCACAGCAGAATGAAATTTTTATAATAAAGGGAATTTTAATAATAAAGGGAATCAACCGCCAGGGAGAGAAGGGTCATACGAAATGTTGTAATAAATTTGTTTACATAAAATAAAACCTTAATAAAACCATAAAAAGGACCGAACTGGTAAAAACCGTACTAAGAACCAAAAACCAGTAGGAACGACCGTACGAAGGACCGTCTACAGATTCATAAAAATAGACGGTTCTTTTGAAGGTTTTTCCACAGTTCTTTTTTGTCCAAAAAGAACCGCCGTCCTTTTGACGGTTATTTGTTCAGTTGCTTGTTGAGTTCGGCAATCTACTAGGGAGTCTGTGAGAATGAGGGCCTTTATTTGGGTGGCTTATTATCGCACAATTTTTTTTTTTCAATCATGTAATATTGCGGTGACATATTTTATCTTTATGATATATTTTGTTTTAATTTGTTTACAAAAATCTTGCATGTTTTAATCATCTCTGGAATAAATTGTAAATCAATATTTTTTTCAATTATTTAGGTGCCCCCTCCAGTGAATATTCCATTTTCTTCAGTAATCTTTCGCAAATATAATTCCAGCACTGGGGGAACACAACAATACGCGCTAACCCTTTTTTCTTTAAGCAGAGCGAGGGTTATTTTTGCCGTGTACGAATGGTCCTTACCGTTACAATTTACAAAATGCTTACGGCATACGTCCCACGATGTCTCATTTAGGCTAGTTCGCGGTCCGGCCACCTGGTTCGCGCGAGTAATCTTGTCGTCGCCAATTACTATACAATAATAGTCGATCATACACATTGAGATGTTTTAGCATCTCAATAATCAAAATCAATGAATTTAAGTGTTATTTTTGTTTCATTAACTTCCGCAATTCAATTCCAATGCAGATTTCACTACTAACAATTGAACTTGCCTATTATTATTTTTTTTTTTTTAATTGAAACGAGGATTATTTTATAAAAAAAAATTTAATTAAAACTAAATATACCTTTGTTTGATCCGTCGATTGTGATGAAAGTCAAGGCCATTGCGCGGCCAGTGGGCTCGCGATTTTCAATAAAAAAAACAATGTAAATTTTCAAATTATGCAATGAATCGAAGAATCGCGATTCTACGAAAATATAAAAACTTGAAGTTTTCATAATTTTACGTCGGATACATATTTTTTACATAACGGAAAAACAAAGAAAAAAATTACAGTACCTATACATGCTCGAACTAAAAAAAGGCGCGGATGTATTCGTTTCGAATTCCAACATTCGAGTTTTCCAACAACCTTGGAGAACGCGTGTCAACGCGTGGCTTTTGACGAGCGGAAAGATAAAAATGTATGTTCTCAAAAGCGCTGAATTAAAAAAAAAAAGTCTTTTTTACGACCATATAAGCACACAATTCCCGCGGACGAACGTGGAACGCAATAAATGCGAATATTTTGCGATGCAAAATTTTTTCATAATTATCCTTGAAATTTTTGACAAAAAGATTTTTAATATTTCACCATGATCGCGATGAAAATCGTGTATGCACGTCCGATTCATCGTAACGCAATTTCGATAAATGTACATAACGGTAATGAGGATTAAGAACATTCGACTTTTATCTGTGCATTCAAAAAGTTACTTTCATTGAAAAAAAAAAAAAATTCACTCATACCGCTGTTTCAACCCATTTCTCACATGATACTATTGTCATTATATATATGCGAATGCTTATTATTGAGAGAAAAAAACGTCGTGGACGTTCGAAATTTCTCAAGGTGAAATTTTTCTCATGGGATATAAACCCGCAGCTATGTTGCAAGAATAGAAGATATATCCGCGGTGCTTCTTCTCTGATAAGCACCTATGATATACAAATAATTATCCATTTTCATTTTCCCTCGTGTGACATATATGCTCTACACGTGTAAGGGTGGCTAACTTTGACATTGAATATCTTGAGTTGAGAACGGTCAATCTGCTTTAAATTTCACGTGAAGTTGGGTACTGGTTGGGTTTGAATGGTCGAAAAAACGTCTTGAAAACGTCTTTTAAACGTTATTTTGGCCGCAATTTTTTCCCAAAAAAGTTTACAGGAGCTGGCAGAAATCTGATAAACACGCTGTAAACTTTTTGGGAAAAAAAATTGCGACTAAAATAACGTTTAAAAGACGGTTTGAAGACGTTTGCGGCAAAATAACGTTTAAAAGACGTTTTCAAGACGTTTTTTCGACCATTCAAAAGAGACGTTTTTGCGTGTTTTTGTAAACGCCTTAACAACGTTTTCATAACGTTCTGTGTTAGCAGGGAAACGCATTTGCACGAGGATTACCTCAATTGATACTGCCCAGAGGACATTAGATCGGAGAAAGCAAACTTTAATAGTCGTAAAATTCTCATTTGCTGTCATTACTGTTGCTTGCACGCGCCGCACGCGCCACACGCCGGGCAGGCACCCCCGAGTTAAAATTTTCGAGCTGAAAAATGAAGGCCGAGCAGAGATCTGCGATAGCGGATTATCGGGGGGCCTAAAGGAGGCTACGATGTTCGGAATATCAATACCTCAGGACCTCCGTTGAACCTCACGAATGGCAGAAAGTAGACTCACCCAAAAAATGAAAATGAATCGATATTCAGAAAATTTGATTTTTTTCGCATATTAATGTTGCACTAATGATTTGACAATATATTTGTATTAATCGTTTAGTATTTATTCATAATCTCTCATGTAGCGAAACAGCTGATAATGCATATATACACTTTATTTCGTCATCGAACGGGTGTGACCGATCAGGCCACAATGATGTGTTGATGGAGGAGATATAGAATTTGGGCTCAAAGCAGGGTTAAGTAGGGTCGAGGCAACGGCTTGAGATCGAAAGTAGGTTACGGAGGCCTGCGCTCTGAACGTTTCACTAAAACCGGAGGTCGAAACAAGGTTTGGGAGGACTAACGGAGGCTACAAAAAAAAAAGTCTGACAATATGAATTCCCGGTACGAAAGTTGAACGCAATAAATGTGGATATTTTTCGATCCAAAAGTTTTCATAATTCCTTGAAATTTTCACAATAAGATATTCAATATTTCACTATGATCGTGATGAAAATTATATATACCCGTCCGATTGATCGTAAAATGCCAATTTCGACAAATGTACATGACATTAATGAGGATTAAGGACATTCGACTTTTACCTGTGCAACCAAAAAGTGTACCGCTGTTTCAATCCACTTCGTATACTGCTATTACTATCATTAAATGCGATTGCTTATTATTGAGGAAAAAGAAACATATCATAGACGATGCTCGAAATTTCTCAAGGTGATATTTTCCGTCACGCTATTGCGAGAAAAGTAAACGATACTCGATGCTTTTGATAAGCGTCTCTGAGTAAACAAATAATGACCCATTTTTATTTTCTCTCGTGTGACATAACGTATGAGAGCCATACAAAAACAAGATACCCCCATCTCGATTTTTTCCGATAAAATTAGATATTGTAAAAAAAATATCAAGTCGTTCGACGAAATTTAAAAAAAATGATTATTATTATCGCACATCGAGACACGTGTGCGCCGGTGTCGACCAATCGTAACATAACGTGTGTAGCTCGTGATCGACTTAATTACACGCAGTTAGATATTAGTTCGCGGGTATAAATAAGCCCGGTTCGATCATCGTGGAGTCAGAAGTGAAAATTCGTCAGTACGTTAAACTCCGAAGTCAACAATGTCGAAAATCTCAATCGTTCTTTCCGTTATTCTCGTCGTATCGGTGAGTCCTACAAAGTTATAACTTATGGGGAAAATTCACGTGGAATGTTTTTTTTTCTCACGGGCATCAACGTTGGCTATCATATAATTACGATCTTAACGGCCTGGTGATTCGGGCAACCACTAATTGCAACGGTACTCAAGCAACCACTGAAGCAACTGGTTGGTTAAGGACAAAAACTGCCCAGAAAAGCAACCGTATTTGCAACCACTACCCGAGAATTCTATCGGTTGCAAACTACGGTTGCAAATGTGGTTACAAACTCAGTTGCAAACTCGGTTGAAAATAATCGTTTTACAAATAAAATATGAAGTTGGGTTGTTAGTTCATAATATTTCAAATCCAAGCCCGCCTTTTACATTTTTAAACGTACTTGCGACTGTAGTTTGCAACCACATTTGCAACCGAACTTGCGACTAACTTGCAACCACATTAGCAACCGATATAGAATTCTTGGGTAGTGGTTGCAAATACGGTTGCTTCTCTAGGCAGTTTTTGTCCTTAACCATGCAACCATTGCCAGAAAGCAACCGTTGCAATGAGGTTGCCCGAATCACCAGGGACTCATCAATATTAGCTCTCGCGTCGAGAAAAAATATTCGTTAAAAATTCGCAGGGGATTGGCGCCAGTAACGCGGAAGACTTTAACGTCTCTTTAGAAGAGTGCAAAAAAAGCATTGCCGATGTGCGAACCTATGTTACCAATACATATAAGGACTCCAAGGTAAGAAAAATAACTGCCTCAGTGCAATTGAAGAGCGTGAACTCGAATTAATGTATGTAATTCGATCGGGTCTGATAACGTCAATCTCAATGTGCACAGGTACAGGGCACAGCAAGCGTTCAGAAAACACTATCAGATATTATTGATGAAATAGAAAGGAATATACCTTTGGAACTGCCTGAATCTACAGTATCGCATGATCAGAAGATACCCTCTGGCGAGCATATCAAGTGCAATGACACGGTGAGTGCAATGACACGGAGATTTCGTTTTTCCCAAAGATTTCGGAATTCATCCGCTTTATTGGATTACCCGAAGATTTCGGACTACCCGAAAAGTTCAGACTACCCGAAGATTTCGAACTACACGAAGATTTCGGGATTGCCAAAAAAACCCGACCCGTCGGTTTGATTTCGAATATTTTATATATTTTTACCCCCCACCGTTTTTAAGGCATATCCAACTTTGCGTAACCTCATTCCACATTTATTGCCGTCCTCATTATGATACCTCGAAGTTTTTTTGCAAGAAAATTCAATGTCGAAATTCGCTGTCAATCTTTATGTAAAATATTACAGCGCGATAGCGTAAGTTTTTTTTTTTTTCTCAAAGAAAAAGTGAAACTAAAAATCTGATTAAAGCTGTGAAGGTCTCAACTAATTGAGCAACTTTTGTGCCAATGATTAAAAGTGAAATTAGCATTTCGAAACAATTGGATGTTAAAAAAGTCGAAAATTAATTAAACTTAACCTGCTTGTTTGTTTATCCTGACAACCAGATCGCGAAGCTGCTATCCTTTTTGATCGGCATTGCCGACGAAACTGTGAAGGAGTAAGGAGTATTTTACAAGGAAGAAGCATGAGAAATATTTCTGAACAGCTCAAAAGGCCGGACAGCCATATCCATCATCGAGGGGATCAATAAATAAATATACGAGCTTTTTGGTGTCGATAATCAGACACATACTGTAATATTTTATCATACTGTATATTGTCACGTGCAAAATATAAAGAATTGATGAAAAAAAACAAAAAACCCCCGAGCTCGCCAAGTCGTTTTTATTTATTGATTTATTTAAAATCCTTTACACCCAAGATGTTTTTGTAGTTCCGAATTTTGGCCCCTAACCTAAACAACCGCTGTCCTCGTTTTTTTTTTTTCTTTTCTTCTAATTTCATTCGCCTCATCGCCTCAGAGTCTTCTTCATACGCGCAATAACGCGTGACCACGGTTTTCTACGCGTGCGTCTAATCCACATCTTCCTTTACTTTCTCTCAAGTTCTATATGCTTTTTGCTCACTGAAATGTAGTAGAACTGGAACGCTTACTACCGTGGTGGGGGGCGCACGCAGATAAAGAGATAGCTCAGCAGAGTATACCTGTTTCGCTCGCACCGCATACAGTCAGTCAAAAATATTAGGTCCAGCTCGACTGCTCGACACATTACTGGTACTATATTTACGTTTTGCAGCCTGAAATGATGCAAAACCCGTCATGCGGCACAAATATTTTTACCCGACTGTACAGAAAAGGACCGATATCTCACGTTACTCACGATGACGCTAAGTTCCTCGGCGCGTGGGCAAACAATTTTTACATATTCATCGATCGAATTTTTTCCGCATTTGGCCGATTTACCGATTTTGGCTTATCGAAGGGTTTTTAAAAGCCCTTGAGTTGAGTTAAGCCCGCTGCACACGACGCTTGTTTTGCTGCTAGAACCCGCAAGAACCCGCAAGTTTTGCACAGCCCGGCGCAAGCAATCTAGCAGCAAAACAAGCGTCGTGTGCAGCGGGCTTTAGAGAATGGAGTTGGATTCATCTTGATATCTATAATTTTTATACCAAAAAAAGCACTTTTAAAATTGACGAATTTTAGTCCAAGGGGTATGTATGGAAAAATTGGCAAAAATCGATGGTCCAACTTTGAAAATCTGTAAAAAATCGAAAAATCAACCCAGCTCGATGAACCAAGCGGCATTTTGAAGCTTGAACGATTACGAAGAGATACAAGTACTGAATAGAGTCATATCTCCTCCGAGAAGGAACGTTACGACGATTTTAGTGAACCCTCAAAATTTCAGAAAATGAAAAAATGCAATTTTCCGTTTTTTTGCCTTTTCATATCGTATTTTTAGATTTCAGGGAAAAACTTGATGTGATTCGTAATCAGCAGAAAATTCCCGATTGCCTAGAGCCTAAAATTATGGTGAAAGACGAAAAAATTTTTTTTTTTAATTTTTGCCCACTTTTTCGAAAATCCAAAAATCACGAAATTTCAAATGGCCATAACTCATCTCCAGATTTACCGATTTTGGCTTATCGAGGGGGTTTTTAAAAGCCCTTGAGTAGAGTCAGAGAATGGCGTTGGATTCATCTTGACATCTATAATTTTTATACCGAAAAAAGCACTTTTAAAATTGACGAATTTTAGTCCAAGGGGTTTGTATGGAAAAATTGGCAAAAATCGATGGTCCAACTTTGAAAATCTGTGAAAAATCGAAAAATCAACCCAGCTCGATGAACCAAGCGGCATTTTGAAGCTTGAACGATTACGAAGAGATACAAATACTGAATAGAGTCATATCTCCTCCGAGAAGGAACGTTACAACGATTTTAGTGATCCCTCAAAATTTCAGAAAATGAAAAAATGCAATTTTCCGTTTTTTTGCCTTTTCATATCGTATTTTTAGATTTCAGGGAAAAACTTGTTGTGATTCGTAATCAGCAGAAAATTTCCGATCGCCTAGAGCCTAAAATTATGATGAAAGACGAAAAAATTTTTTTTTTCAATTTTTGTCCACTTTTTCGAAAATCCAAAAATCACGAAATTTCAAATGGCCATAACTCATCTCCGGATCAACGGGTTTTGGCTTATCGGGGGTGTTTTTAACAGCCCTTGAGTAGAGTTAGAGAATAGCGTTGGATTCATCTTGATATCTATAATTTTTATACCAAAAAAAGCACTTTGAAAATTGACGAATTTTAGTCCAAGGGGTTTGTATGGAAAAATTGGCAAAAATCGATGGTCCAACTTTGAAAATCTGTAAAAAATCGAAAAATCAACCCAGCTCGATGAACCAAGCGGCATTTTGAAGCTTGAACGATTACGAAGAGATACAAATACTGAATAGAGTCATATCTCCTCCGAGAAGGAACGTTACAACGATTTTAGTGAACCCTCAAAATTTCAGAAAATGAAAAAATGCAATTTTTCGTTTTTTTGCCTTTTCATATCGTATTTTTAGATTTCAGGGAAAAACTTGATGTGATTCGTAATCAGCAAAAAATTTCCGATCGCCTAGAGCCTAAAATTATGGTGAAAGACGAAAATTTTTTTTTTTTCGATTTTTGCCCACTTTTTCGAAAATCCAAAAATCACGAAATTTCAAATGGCCATAACTCATCTCCAGATTTACCGATTTTGGTTTATCGTGGGGGTTTTTGAAAGCCCTTGAGTAGAGTCAGAGAATGACGTTGGATTCATCTTGATATCTATAATTTTTATACCGAAAAAAGCACTTTTAAAATTGACGAATTTTAGTCCAAGGGGTATGCATGGAAAAATTGGCAAAAAAGGATGGTCCAACTTTGAAAATCTGTAAAAAATCGAAAAATCAACCCAGCTCGATGAACCAAGCCGCATTTTGAAGCTTGAACAATTACGAAGAGATACAAGTACTGAATAGAGTCATATCTCCTCCGAGAAGGAACGTTACAACGATTTTAGTGAACCCTCAAAATTTCAGAAAATGAAAAAATGCAATTTTCCGTTTTTTTGCCTTTTCATATCGTATTTTTAGATTTCAGGGAAAAACTTGATGTGATTCGTAATCAGCAAAAAATTTCCGATCGCCTAGAGCCTAAAATTATGGTGAAAGACGAAAATTTTTTTTTTTTCGATTTTTGCCCACTTTTTCGAAAATCCAAAAATCACGAAATTTCAAATGGCCATAACTCATCTCCAGATTTACCGATTTTGGTTTATCGTGGGGGTTTTTGAAAGCCCTTGAGTAGAGTCAGAGAATGGCGTTGGATTCATCTTCATATCTATAATTTTTCTACCAAAAAAAGCACTTTGAAAATTGACGAATTTTAGTCCAAGGGGTATGTATGGAAAAATTGGCAAAAAAGGATGGTCCAACTTTAAAAATCTGTAAAAAAATCGAAAAATCAACCCAGCTCGATGAACCAAGCGGCATTTTGAAGCTTGAACGATTACGAAGAGATACAAATACTGAATAAAGTCATATGGAGATATGAACATACACAACATCGTGTGTAATCGTATAGGATCATACATAACATTGCATATGAACATGTGGATCGTATGTAAATTTATATTTATGGACCATACAGCATAAAAATATATATAATCGTTTAGGATTATATAAAACATATTATATACGATCATGTATGATCATATATACATTTCACAATCAAAAGCGGATTAATCACTCTTTCATTTTCAAAATCCAACCCCAAATAAAATGTTTCTCATGAAGTCCATCAAAATCTGGAAAAAAAAAAAAAATTATTTTTACAAATATAGATTCGTCCGTTTTTCACCATGGGTAACATGATTTGGCATGATCATACACGATTTGGTATGATCATACACCCAGTCGAAAATCTGGACGTCCATTCTAAATCTAGGACGTCCTAGGGGATCCAGATTTTTGACTGGGCACGATTTGGTATGATCAGACATTGCCACTTTTCTGGCATAGTTATAGATGATCATGTATGATCAGATATGATTATTTTTTCCCGGGGATCTCAAGACCGTGGAGCCGCGAGCTTCAATTTTTTTTCTTCTTCTTCTTCCAATGAAATCGAGCCAAGATCCGTATAATTGAAATTTTTATTTTATTTTTCACAAAATCCCCATCCCCGAACAGGAAATATTTTACGAAAATTCGTCGAAAATATTGAATAAATCGGTTTGCGTCTCCGTATGGCTAATTTGGATATTCAGCCAAGATCTGCATGAAGAAATCGTTGAATTCCCGTTGAAAGTTGTCTGAGTCTCAGCTGAATTCGTGGTTTCTTCGACGAGCTCGTGCCAAGCTGTTTGGGTCTGTATATCCGACAATCCAAGATCCTCGGGCAATATATCGTTGCAGGTTTGCGTACAGGTATTGCTGTACAACAGTTGCTCGATATTGTGAAAATTTTCCGTCGTCTGAGTCTCGTTGTTCGAGCTAAGCGCGAAATTACCCTCGGCCGTGCGTGTCGGATTATTTGAAAAAAAAATTTCCCCCGACGTACGATCGATCTCCGTCTGTGTCTCGATACTGCTGAAACGATCCGTAAATTCATCATCGATCGTAAGCAATTGATCCGGCGACATGGCGTTTCTCGGATCGTAGCTGCAGCAGGAATTTTCCGCGATCGTGGAATTCACGGGACAACGATCGCCGCGAGGATAAAAAGAAACGAGATCGGTTTGGGTGACGCTGTCGCTGAGAGCTTCGAGAAAAAAATTTTCGGGACTCGTTTGCGTGCCGAGGCTCGTTTTTTCCTCCTCCCAGAGATCCTGCAGCGCCACATCGTGCTGCATCACCAGAGGACTCGAGGGAAACAAATTTTCGGATGTGAAATTATCATTCAAGCCGAGATCCTTCGTGTACGATGATTTTTCATCGCCGACGGCGTTTTTACGGGAAATTTTTTGCTTTTCCTTCGATTTCGATGAGTTAACGGCATTCGGTAGGGTCTGAGTTTCCACGGTCTTACGGGCTCGTTTAGTTTTCGTCGATAGGCTCGTCTGGGTCTGTCGGGACTCGCGACGCTTGCAAGACTTTGTCGGGCTTTGCGTTCTTTTTGTACCGCGCTTGAGCTCGTCGGTCTGGCAAGCCGCGTCGAATGTGATCTTCATCGCCGCGGCTTGATAAGAACAATTCGGACGATTCGGGAGTATCGAGATTGGCTTCGCCGGGCATCGCAATGATCCTACGAGCCGGACGAGCTTCGCTCGTTTCTCGGCTTGAGGCCTGCGGCTGGAGAAATAATTGAGAGGAAAAAAAAAAAAAAAAAAAAAAAAAGAAGAAGAAACGTTATCGATGATTCCTCGAGACGGCGATGGTGACGCGGCTCTTTTCATGGGCGGTCCGAATTTTTCTTTTCGAGGATGAAACTAACGGAGGAACGCGGAAAGGGATCGAAGGGAGATTATTTTTTTTTTTTCTTTATTCAATTTGTCGTTGTTCGCATGGAATTTCGGATAATCGGCCGAGTTTACCATTTCTTTCGGAGCCACCCTGTAGCGAGAAAAGCAACCGGGCAGACAAACGGTTGCTTTGCGCAAAAAAAAAATCACCGCGGAAGTATGCGATTGCTGGTGGTTTTTTTTTTTTTTTTTTAAATTCAAAATAAATTTTTTCCTAAATCCCAGTTCTTCTCGTTGTCCGAGGACCGCGAGGACAAAAGAATTTTGCAAAATGAGAAATAAAAAAATCCTCGTTGAGCTTGAACTCAACGGAGAACTGAGGATTATTTTCTCTATCGACTCTACGAACAAAAAAGATTCTCTTTTAGACTCTACGGAGAGAAAATTTTTGCAAAATAAGAAATATAAAAATTCCCAATTCTCCGTTCAGCTTAACTAAACTCGAGGCAATCACCGGCAACTGAACGAGCAGCCGCCATGAACTAGCATACTTTTGCTATTTTTGCTATTTTTTGCTATTTTACACCGGACAACCGGTTGCTTTTCCCGCTGGGGCAAAGGAAAAAGAAGAAAAAAAAAAACAAACAAACATTTCAAGAACCTTACGCGAGTGTCTTTTTGTATTTCTCGTCGATCGAATGACCCGTACGTTTGCCATGAGTGATAAGCGCCTCGTAACTACCGAAAACCCCCAGGCAGCCGCAGATAAATTGCACCCCGCAGACTCTCAGATGCGCGAGACTAGCCGCTTCCGTCGAGAAGCTCTTGTCGCATCGGGCGCAAGGAAATTTCTTTGCTGCGTGAACTTTCAAATAGTGCTGATCGAAGGAAGAAGAAGAAGAAGAAGAAGAAGAAGAAGAAGAAGAAGAGAAAGAAGACTCGTCTAATATCGCGATGCAGTTGGAATTGCCGTGTTTGGGAAATCAAAGGGGATCGGTCGATAGAAAATTCGTGCGTTTCGGTGAGAAAAAAATGTTTCTACATTAATAAAGCTCGAAGGGATGGTTCGACGCGATAAAAAATGTTGAAAAAACTCGAAAATTGCAATCGCGGTTACAATTTTTTTTACCAAATTTTTCAAATTAATCTATGCAACGACCAGCAGAATTGAAACTTCAATGTTATTTGGGTGTTATTGTTAGTAGAATTTATTTTTCAAAATAACGGAAAGAAAAAAAAATGCAATTTATTTTTTCCGTCTCGCGAATTTTTTTGAATTATCGAGCGCGTGTGAAATAATTTTTGCGACATTCTTGGGAGAAAATGTAAGCTGAGAGGTAACGAGGGTCAATCCTACGAAACATGGATAATCTCAAAAATGCACGATGACAAAGACTTTTTATCATAATCATTACAAAAAAATCGAATTATCAGAGTTTTATTGACCACCGATGCGCACAATTTGCATTAATTATCGAGAAATGACTCTCTTGTTGAGGCAATTACGTAAAAAAACCGAAAAAAACCGCATAGGTGACCCGTATTACCCCACATGTTACAAATAACCATTCCAACGTTCGGGAATTGGAAGATTATAAATATTTTTGCATCTCCCGACGTTAAAATAGCGAGAAAAAAATTTCAAAATACAATTTCAACTTTAAAAACACGAGACATCGGTGATTGCGTAAGATAACCGCGAGAAAAAAAAAACAACCGAAAATAACAATTTTCTTGGAATTATGTGAAAAAAATACCGAACAAAATCATATAAACAGGCTGGATAAAATTTTAACAATCCGTATTTCAATGTTATTGAGAAATTTGAACAAATTCCACGCCGATTTAACTGCTAATTTGTTGAATTACGGAATGACCCGGATTACCCATCTCCGCCCACGAATATGACTACTTTTGAAATTTTCCCGCCATTTTATTGTTTTTTTTTTCACTAACCTGTTTGAGATACTTCATCGTCGTGAAGTAACGTTGCGACTTTAGGGCGTAAACGCACGTTATCTCGGGACAATGATAACGAATGTCACCCTTGATTGTTTTCATGAGATTCTTGTGTTCGTGAATTTTTACTACGTGCATGCGTAATCGTGACTCGTTGCTGAACGCCAAACCGCACTCCTCGCATCTCACGTTACTCACGATGACGCTAAGTTCCTCGGCGCGTGGGCAAACAATTTTTACATATTCATCGATCGAATTTTTTCCGCTATCTTTCTCCATTGATTTTTGCGAGAGTTATAAACAAAGGATCAATATATTTTGTCTTTAACGTAGCAAGTAGCGGTGTCACGCTCTGTAATCGTCCAGAAAAAAACAATGTCTGCTACGAAGCAAGTCACAGATGTGATTTTGGTCGATGGCGCTGCGATCGCGGATGTCATGGCCGTTTTTTTTTTTTTTTTTTTTCGGGAATTCAAATTTTGATGTTATATATATGGAACGTGATTTCGAAAACACTTTTATCACGAGAATATATGATTTTTGATTTGTTACTGTCTGTTAAGAATTTAAAGCTGAACTTTTAATTCGAAATTTTTCGATTTGAGCGTTACAAGAATTTCAATTATAATTTGTAACTGGATTATTAAAACTATATATATATATTATATATGCACATATTAATTTTGCACCTTGTAAATTGGATTGTCAAATTTGTAATAACGATATATGGTGGCACTGCAATCGCAGATGTCATGGCCGTTCGAGATTTTCAAATTTCGAGGATATTTGAAAGTGGCTGTAGCGAATTATAAATATAATACTTCTAATTTGCCATTTTTCACGGCCCCTTGAAAATTATAAAGGTAATCTGTAATTTGTACACAATATTCATGTCACATTCTACTATAATGGGTTAATGTGATTGAGATTTTAAAATATTATAAGTGATACGATTATAATTAATAATAATAATAATCATCATCATTATCATTCCCTTGAGCTTTTGTTATTACTATCAATAAAATAAATGCCATATTGAAATTAATAAAGCTGCTTATATACGTAATATATCCAGCTATGCAGAAACCGTATTAGGTAGGGCACCTAATATGAAACACTTTATTATTAGTGAAAGAGACTTTTCTGAAAGGGGAAAGTAAGAATGACATAAAATTATACATAGAGGATCAAACGAAATCAGGATTTCCAAAAATCTCTACGTTCAAAATTCTTTTGGAACAAAAAATGTACACCCTTCCCATTCGACCTATAAATGTACACCCTCGTCTCAGCCTAATTGAATTCAGAACCTCCTTTTAGCCTAAATTTACACTCTCCTTTCAACCTAATTTACACCCTTCTTTCAGCCTTTGTTAAATCTAATTTTCAACCTCATTCCAGCCTAATTGAATGTACAGCCTCTTTTTAGCCTAAATTTACATCCTCCTTTCAGCCTGAACTTTAAGCTTGAATTAAATCTCATTTTCAACCTCCTTCCAGCCTAATTTAATGTACAGCCTCCTTTTAGCCTAAATTTACACCCTACTTTCAGCCTGAACTTTAAGCTTGAATTAAATCTAATTTTTAACCTCCTTCCAGCCTAATTAAATGTACAGCCTCCTTTTAGCCTAAATTTACACCCTCCTTTCAGCCTGAACTTTAAGTTTGAATTAAATCTAATTTTCAACCTCCTTCCAGCCTAATTTAATGTACAGCCTCCTTTTAGCCTAAATTTATACCCTCCTTTCAATCTAATTTTACACCCTCCTCTCGGCCTTAACTTACTTACTCGAGGTGTTCAATATGTGCACTTTTTTCTTGTGCAAACATTTGATTTTCGTAAGAATTAATTTTTTTTAAAAATACTATTTGTTATATACAAATTATAATTTAAGATTCTTTATAATATATGTCTCTTTAATTTTTATCTATTATACTTCTATTTGTTCTTAATAGATAACAAATATCCCCCCCCCCCCTTGATATATAATATAAGAGATCTCGATAAATTGGTTAAAAACAATTTTTACAATAAAAAAATTTTATTATAAATTACAAATAAAGAGTCTAATTTTCCATTAGATAGCAAATTGCGAATCACTTTAAATCCCGCGAGCATGTGACACTGAACGAAACACGCGACATTGGGAAATATTATAAGCTTGTACATAAGAAAAAGAAACATATATACATACACGAGAAAAGTAAAAAAAAAAATAAAAATGTATCTCTTCATCGTGTTTCAACGTACACTCCATAAACTCACAATGACACAACTCGTAAGGTTTCAGTTTCTCCACCAGCAACCGTTTCTTCATATCCCACACACATACCCCTCAAGGTATTCTCAAAATCCTCGATAACTCGATAAACAACGTCTTTAAGACTGTTTGGAGGCTTAGCACCCTCCGCGCATGTATCGTAAGGAAAAAAAAAGAAAGAAATGGAACGAGACAGGGTACATATGGAGGCTGATTGGTCGCAAGACCGTGCATATTTAAACGGTACTCCACGATTGAAGCATCGAGCCGCATCCGACAGTGGACCGAATCCACCTCCAACCTAGAGAGCGACCACCTTTTTTTTCGCCTACGAAGATTTCCTCTTGCGTGCAAATTTTTCAAAAAAAAAAAAAAAAAAATAACAAGTAACCCTCGTGGATCCAACCCTACAATTTATAACGACAATCATACGCGACGGCGTAACATCACTATCCACGTGCTTGGAATAGTTCGTTTAACAACGATTTTCTCCAAGTAGAAAAGAAACAAAACAAAAAGAAACAGGTAAGTGCTTCATTTTTTACGTTTCCCCACGATTGGCAGTCTCCAAGCAGCACCGTTAACGATTCATTTTTTGGGGAAACAAAAAAAAATAGTTTGGATCCGTGTCGATAAAATTTAGATCTGCTTACTTTGTTTTTTTGGGTATCTGAATTTTGGAACATCGTAGATTTATCTAGATCTCAATCGGATCTGCCTAAATCCTCAATTAGATTAATCTAGATCACAGATTTACCTGGACCTCTACCTAAATCTCAGTCTGATCCACCCGGATCTTAGCTTGATCTCAGATTCGAGTAAATCTACTGAGATTCAAGCAGATAAACGAAGATCTTTTTTTTTTCTTCTTTGTCCAACTTAAAAGACATGTCCGTGATGATGAGAGGACCAAGTTATGCGGCGTACAGCTTTTCCGCTCAAGGTGGCGGTTTTGGCAATCAAACTGTCGTGGACAAAGTACCACCGGAGATGCTGCATCTCGTCGATGCGCACTGGTATCAATTTCCACCCATGAATCCACTTTGGCACGCCATACTCGGCTTTGTCATTTGCTGCCTCGGCCTCGTCTCCGTGACCGGCAATGGCATGGTCGTTTATATATTCGCCTCGACCAAGAATCTTCGCACTCCGAGCAATCTTCTCGTCATAAATCTCGCATTCTCCGACTTCCTCATGATGTTCACCATGTCACCACCCATGGTACTTGTGGATAAAATTTCTTAATAATCTTTCGTTTATTTGTTTTTTTTTTTCCTAACGAGATAGTTGGAAGATACCCGCGAAGAAGAAAAAGAAGAATAAGAAGAAGAATAAGCGGAAGATGATGAAAAATAAGAAGACATGAAACATTAGGTTGGGTTTGGATTGGAGTTGGGATTTTTAGCGAGTGGATTTTGATTTTTTTGGGTTCGATGATACGACCCCCAAGAGTTTGTAACGAGTATCCGGGTAAAGTGCTTGTGGAGGGGGAGCGAAAGGCGTACAGTTGTTGTTGATGATGCCAAGTCGAGTTGATCAAATGAAAATTGATGTTTATGGGTCAATTCATGTGTGTGTGTGTGCGTGTTTTTTTAATGACAGGTGATAAACTGCTACTACGAGACATGGGTGTTTGGACCGCTGATGTGCGAAATCTACGCTATGTTGGGCTCCCTGTTCGGATGTGGCTCCATCTGGACGATGACGATGATCGCTTTCGACAGATACAACGTGATCGTTAAAGGATTGGCCGGCAAACCGTTGACCATAAACGGTGCTCTCCTGCGTATACTCGGAATCTGGCTATTCGCTCTTATATGGACAGTTGCCCCGATGCTCGGATGGAATCGGTAAAAATTGCTCAGCGATGAAACAAGAGAATGTCTGTCGGTGCATTTTGGCTTCGCTTCCAATGATTTATCTTTTTTTTTTTTTTTGTTTCTTCTTGAAAAATTTTCCAGCTACGTGCCCGAGGGTAACATGACCGCCTGCGGCACGGACTACCTCAACAAGGACTGGTTCTCGAGATCCTACATCCTCGTTTACAGCATATTCGTCTATTACATGCCGCTCTTCCTCATCATCTACAGTTATTACTTCATCATTGCTGCTGTATCGGCCCACGAGAAAAATATGCGAGAACAGGCCAAGAAAATGAACGTTGCGTCGCTCAGATCGTCCGAGAATTCCAATACCAGCGCCGAGTGCAAACTCGCAAAGGTATCGGATGTGCACTTTACACTGATATACTTTTCACTCTCGGTGGACATTGGAATTTTAAAGACAAAAAACAAAACGAAATATTTAACCCAGGTCGCCCTGATGACCATCTCCCTGTGGTTCATGGCATGGACCCCGTACTTGGTAATCAACTATGCCGGAGTCTTCGAAACCGCAAAGATCAGCCCTCTCTTCACCATCTGGGGATCCCTGTTTGCGAAGGCCAATGCCGTTTACAATCCGATTGTCTACGGCATCAGGTGGGTATCGCGAAACTTTGTGCCATCTCTAGACGCGGGATTCGATGATGAAAGAAATTTGGATTGAGCGTATAAACCTTCCTGAGAGGTTCTTAAGAGCTTCCCGGGGCGATGTTCACTTTAGAAAGTCATGGGAGTCACTTGGAAAGGCTAATCAGGGTTTTTCCGAAATTCCCTGATCGTAATCGTGATGAGGCTTTCGGAAAAAATTCCAAACAGATTCCCAATGGGCTTCTTCCTCATTGAGAATGCGAGTTTTTATTGGTAAGGGGTTTCCTTAAAAAGGCTTCTTAAAAGGTTATCAAAACTTTTCCAATCTGTACTCTAAAACAGTAATGTAAGTTACAAGTCACTATATACTTTCCTAAGGTATGAGGCTTCTTAGAAAGAGGTACCTAACAAGACTCGAGTATTTTTTATGCCTCCTAGTTGTAATTGGGAAGTGGCTTTAAAAAAAAAGCTTAAAGTTCAAAAAGAGCTTATTTCTTATTGAAATTCCTAGTGATCACTAAGAAAGGTTTCCGAAAAAAAATAAAAACGTTAACAGGCTTCCTAAAGGTTTTCAACCCGATCTTAATGGACACCAAGAAGGATTGTATACCCCATTAGGAAGCCCATAATGGCTTTGCTTCTCTCCGCTAACCTTTTAAAATTCGTGATCCAGTCTTTTAAGTAACTATATCTCTTCCTAAGGTATAAGGCTCCTTTGAAAAGTGTACAGTCACGCAGGAAGCCCTTTGGGTCTTCCCATGAAGCCTCGTAATCATAATTCGGAAGAGGCTTCTAAAAAAAAAGCTTACAATTCAGAGTTTCTTTCTTATTGAGATTCCTTGTGATCACTAAGAAAGGTTTCCTGAAAAAAAAACGTTAACAGGCTTCCTAAAGGTTTCCAACCTGATCTTAATGGAGACCAAGAAGGATTGTATACCCCATTAGGAAGCCCATAATGGCTTTGCTTCTCTCCGCTAACCTTTTACAATTCGTGATCCAGTCTTTTAAGTAACTATATCTCTTCCTAAGGTATAAGGCTCCTTAGAAAAGTGTACAGTCACGCAGGAAGCCCTTTGGGTCTTCCCATGAAGCCTCGTAATCATAATTCGGAAGAGGCTTCTAAAAAAAAAGCTTACAATTCAGAGTTTCTTTCTTATTGAGATTCCTTGTGATCACTAAGAAAGGTTTCCTGAAAAAAAAACGTTAACAGGCTTCCTAAAGGTTTCCAACCTGATCTTAATGGAGACCAAGAAGGATTGTATACCCCATTAGGAAGCCCATAATGGCTTTGCTTCTCTCCGCTAACCTTTTACAATTCGTGATCCAGTCTTTTAAGTAACTATATCTCTTCCTAAGGTATAAGGCTCCTTAGAAAAGTGTACAGTCACGCAGGAAGCCCTTTGGGTCTTCCCATGAAGCCTCGTAATCATAATTCGGAAGAGGCTTCTAAAAAAAAAGCTTACAATTCAGAGTTTCTTTCTTATTGAGATTCCTTGTGATCACTAAGAAAGGTTTCCTGAAAAAAAAACGTTAACAGGCTTCCTAAAGGTTTCCAACCTGATCTTAATGGAGACCAAGAAGGATTGTATACCCCATTAGGAAGCCCATAATGGCTTTGCTTCTCTCCGCTAACCTTTTAAAATTCGTGATCCAGTCTTTTAAGTAACTATATCTCTTCCTAAGGTATAAGGCTCCTTTGAAAAGTGTACAGTCACGCAGGAAGCCCTTTGGGTCTTCCCATGAAGCCTCGTAATCATAATTCGGAAGAGGCTTCTAAAAAAAAAGCTTACAATTCAGAGTTTCTTTCTTATTGAGATTCCTTGTGATCACTAAGAAAGGTTTCCTGAAAAAAAAACGTTAACAGGCTTCCTAAAGGTTTCCAACCTGATCTTAATGGAGACCAAGAAGGATTGTATACCCCATTAGGAAGCCCATAATGGCTTTGCTTCTCTCCGCTAACCTTTTAAAATTCGTGATCCAGTCTTTTAAGTAACTATATCTCTTCCTAAGGTATAAGGCTCCTTTGAAAAGTGTACAGTCACGCAGGAAGCCCTTTGGGTCTTCCCATGAAGCCTCGTAATCATAATTCGGAAGAGGCTTCTAAAAAAAAAGCTTACAATTCAGAGTTTCTTTCTTATTGAGATTCCTTGTGATCACTAAGAAAGGTTTCCTGAAAAAAAAACGTTAACAGGCTTCCTAAAGGTTTCCAACCTGATCTTAATGGAGACCAAGAAGGATTGTATACCCCATTAGGAAGCCCATAATGGCTTTGCTTCTCTCCGCTAACCTTTTACAATTCGTGATCCAGTCTTTTAAGTAACTATATCTCTTCCTAAGGTATAAGGCTCCTTAGAAAAGTGTACAGTCACGCAGGAAGCCTTTGGGGCTTCCCATGAAGCCTCCTAATCATAATTAGGAAGAGGCTTCTAAAAAAACAAAAGCTTAAAGTTCCCAAAGAGCTTCATCCTAATTTAAATCTCCAGTCTTCACTGTGAAGGGCTTCCCTCAAAAATCCTGAAAGGCTTTCTCCTTCCCCCAATGAAGCTCATCCAAGGATCACATAACTCATTGGGAAGCTCATTCGGGCTCTCTCGTTCAATCCTCTTTTCAATTATACCGCGACCCAATTTTCGTTGCTGCTCATTCATGAATTGTTCCTAAAACTTTGTCAACAGTCATCCCAAGTATCGGGCGGCTCTCTTCGCGAGATTCCCGTCTCTAGCATGTGCCAGCGAGCCCGCACCATCCGGCGCCGATGCAACGTCCACCGTTTCCGGTGTTACAACCCTCACCGACGGTGAGAAAGCTTCCGCCTAAATTATAATATCGTCAACCAGCGGCAATCCCTGCGAGCGAAACAGCCGCGCGAACGGGAACGCATTTTCACACGGGGACGATGAGGTCAGCATATGATTTTACAACCATTGCCGTTTAAAAGGGATTTAAAATAAAAAAAGGACTCGTGTCAGCCATTTTGCCGAATTAAATCCGGATCCGAGACGTCGCGACACGAATTGTAAATATAACGGGAATCCACGAGCAGGGAAGACACGACGAATGGAAGATCGAGGATCAGGAGGGACACGAGATTCGTTGTTTGATCCGAGGGTGAGAGAGAGAAAGAGAGAGGAGGAGGAGGAGGGGACCAATGGGAGAGCTATACCGACGAATAATCCACGAAACTGCGTCAACGATAATGAAAAAACGAGGATATTCGTCTATCGTCGAGTTTACGACTCGTGCAATGCACCACGACACGAGTCGTTCATCACACGGCCAGTATAGATCGAATATTTTCGTTATCATTTCGCCGACTCAGCGCTTCATACCCATCGCCGGATCGTTGAAAAAAAAAAAAGATGCTAAACGGGCTCTTGATATAAAAAAAAATTTAAAAAAAAAAAAAAACGATCTGGAAAATAATATCGAACAGCGACGAGGGTAAATTTGTCACGGAGTGAGAACACACCGCGACGATACTGTTGTATCTAAATTTTTATTTTGTGTAAAGTTAAATAAATTCTATGAGCAACTAAAAAAAAAAAAAAAAAAAAAAAAAAAAACAAAGAATTCTCGAATCATCGATGGATATTCCAAACCCAGTCCTCCCCGCCGATCACGATAATTCGCCGTTCGTAAAAAAACGCGATATTTCGGCGGGAAGACCCCGAGATTACTATGTAGGTTTTACCGAAGCGTTTCTCTCGCGCGAAACGCTTCGATCAAAAGCCACCTGGCGGACAATTTACGAAGCTCAAAAGCTTTAACGAGCCCGTTAGTGTATACACACGCAATTCTTATCGTATGATTTTGCTTTTTATTTCGTTTTTTTTTGTTTTGTTTTTCATTGGTTCGGATAAAATTTATTAACAACTTTCATGATATATTCTTTTTTTTTTTCTGTTCATTTTTTTTTCGTCGTGCGTGCGCTTGAGCACACGACGAGGGATATGGCTGGGCCCGCGAATCATAGTAAAGTCAAGAGTTATACCTGATGGAGGGGGGGGGGCGGCGTTCAGGCCTGCGCATTGGATGTACTGGTTGATTGACCGTCGGCCGGTGGCGCTGGCTTATTATCCTCCGTTATGCATCGGAGCAATGGTACTTTTTCGTGAAGCGCTGCACGATATTTTGGATGGCTGAAGTTAACAATGATAATAAAAAAAAAAAAAAAAAACAATATTTTGTTTAAGAAAATTGAATTGAACAAACGAAAAAAAAACAACGCAAAAACTCGAAATAAGGAAATACTTTTGTAATTATATTTTCTTTGATTACTTTTTTGCTTTGCTTTGATTAATTTTCGTTTCGATTTTCATTTTCATTTATTTCTACGGAAAAAAAAAATCATCGTTCCGACACTCGATGCAAAGTGAAGCAATGGGATTAGGGATTAAAAAAAAAAGAAGAAAAAAATATGAAAATAATGAAGAGATCGTTTTTATTGAGGAAAAGAAAGGGGAAAAAAAAAAACGTACCTCACTGCGTAGACGATGGGATTGTAACACGCGTTTGTCTTTGCGCACAAAGATCCCCAAATGGTGAATAGGGGACTCATTTTTCCACCAAAAATACCCGTGTAATTGATGACCAAGTACGGCGTCCACGCAGCGAACCAGAGCGATATCGTTGTCAATGCCACCTGAATGAAAAATAATCCAATCGTTGGGAATGAATTTTTTTTTTCCTTTTTCTTCACGAAATATTCGGATATTTATTTGTCCTTGTTTCGGCTTTTTTTTTCTTCTTCAAATTTTAACGTTCTCAAAACCCCCAAATCGGTTTTGTCAAATAGATCAAAATGAAGATCTGAAAAAATTACGGGAATTTTTTTTTTTTTTTTTCTTATTTTGAATCGATTTGGGAGGGGTGAGATCGTTAAAATTTGAAAAAAGCCTGAATTATGACCACCCTGATATACATATTAGGTTTTCTTATTCAGGGTGGTCCTTATTTAGGGCTCGGACGAATTTTCAATCAAACGCCCCCGAAATCGGCTCCAAATAATTAAAAAAAAAAAATACCCTAATTTTTTTAGATTTTTATCCAGACTCCAACCCCTCGCACCGGACGGTGAATTTCTCGATTTGAAATACCACGTGTTTCGGCCAAATTCTCAGAATATATTTTATTCTAAGAGTAATAATTTTTTTTTTAATCTGTAACTGCGAGATTTTAGTGTTCATTGGTGCTACTGTATGAAAAAAAAAATCACATTATCATTCGGATCAATTTAGACAAATTGCACATCCTTTAACTTTGAAACATGGCGGTGAGCCACGTTGCCATCTCGATTTTCTTGAATTTTTCTAATTTATTAACTTTTTAACGTATTCAGATCCGGTTTTTTGCACTTTTCAATTACTTTAGCGATGAAAGAACATAAATATACAGTCTAATCGGTATAATTGTTTATGATATAAGATTTATAAATAAACAAGCTAAAAAAATGACGTTTTTTTTTCGGAAAAATTCATTCTTGAAGAATCTATCCGAGGTAATAACTTGAAATTCAGTGAGAGTGGGTTTTTGGGGTCACCGATTACGAATCCGATGTCAGATTTTCGAAATTCAATATTTAAATTTCGGTGTCCATTATCTTGAATCCGCCATCTTGAATTTTGCAGATCTGACAGCGGATTCGTAATCGGTGACCCCGAAAACCCCCAATTTCAAGTTATTACCTCGGATAGATTCTTCAAGAATGAATTTTTTCGAAAAAAACGTCATTTTTTTAGCTTCTTTATTTATAAATCTTATATTATAAACAATGATGACAATGATACTGTATATTTATGTTTTTTCATCACTAAAGTAACGGAAAAGTGCAAAAAATCGGATCTGAATACGTTAAAATGTAAATAAATTATAAAAATTCAAGAAAAAATCTGAAAAAATTAGGGTATTTTTTTTTTTTAATTATTTGAAGCCGATTTGGGGAGCGTTTGATTAAAAATTCGTCCGAGCCCTAAACAAGGACCATCCTGATATGCATATATTTCATTTTATCAATTTTTTTTTACTCCAAAATTCGAAATTTTTACAAAATAATAACAATAGCAAAACGAATTGTTCGATATTTTCGATTTGATAAATCAGGTTTCGTATGAAATATTGAAAAACAAGTGAAAAAAAAAATGGAAAAAAGCCAAAAGTACAAATTCATATTTACCTTGGCCAGTTTCACCTCTGCGCTTGGTCCCTCTTTCTCACCGCTCCTCAGCGACGCTACGTTCATCTTCTTCGCCTGATCTCGCATCCCCTTTTCGTGAGCCGCTACGGTCTGAAAATGTTCAGCTTTTTTGTTTTTTCGAATTTTTCTCCCCTTCCTTTTTCTATTTTTTTTTTTTTTTTCCATTTTCTTCAACTCAGCGTAAAAAGTGTGAGACTCACGGCAACGATGAACCAGTAGGAGTATATTATAGTGAATAACGGTGTGTAATAAACGAATATTGAATAAACGAGGATATAGGACCGGGAGACCCAATCCTTGGTGAGAAAATCTGTCCCGCAGGACGTCATATTACCTTCGGGAACGTAACTGAATAGTAAAAAATAAAAAAAAACTCCATTTTAATTTTTCTGGCAACGCAAATGAGAAAAAAAAACCCGGAATATTTCATGGAAAAAAAAAAAAATCATAATATAATCACCGATTCCATCCGACCATTGGCAAAATCGTCCAGACAAGAGCGAATGCCCAGATAAGAAAAATCCGAAGAAGAGCCGATTTAATGGTCAACGGTCTTCCGGACATTCCCTTGACTATAACGTTGTAACGATCGTATGCGATCATTGTCATTGTCCAGATCGATGCACCGCCGCACAACGAACCGACCATCGCATAAATATCGCACATCAAAGGGCCTGACCAATAAAAATTTATTATTAAACAAAATTTTTGTTCAATAATAATAATAATAAACTTTTTTTTTACTGAAATTCGTCCTTTTTCATTATTATTATATTTTTGAGATACTTTTTTGAAATAATTAAACATATGTGGGGGGGGGGGGGGGGGGGGAAAGAAAAAAAGGAAAGAATGTTTTTAAAGTTCACTGACCGAGGACCCATGTCTCGAACCAGCAATTCACAACCATCGGCGGTGACATTATTATCATCATGAGAAAATCCGAAAAAGCGAGATTAACGACGAGAAGATTGCTCGGCGTTCGTAGACTCGGCGTTACGAGAAATATATAAACGACCATGCCGTTGCCTGACCAGCCTAATATACCTATGATTATCATCACGAGACCGAGGATTTTATGCCAGATTGGATCCATCGGTGGATATTGGTACCTACGAAATATTGGGCTTTGAATGAAGTGAAAAGGAAAAAATTGATAAATTGATTCAAAACAATTAATCGAATTTTTTCAAACAATTTAATCTTGATCCATTATATTATTATGGCTCGAATTTTAGATAAGTCCCAATATAACTAATTTCAGGTCGTGAGAAAAGAATGGATACAAAAAATCTTTTATACGAATCGTAAAATGATTCATTTTTTTTCTTCTCACGAACCACCAAAGTACATAATTACATAATTACATAATTTAAACTGTAAAGATGTATGAACGATTTTTACAAGGGAAAATGAGAATTGTAAAGAAAAACCTAAAACCAAAAGGCCGCAAGGGCTTGAAAATAAAAAAAAAAATAAATAAAACTTAAAACCAGAAGGTCGTAAATCTTGAAAATCTTAAAACCTGAAAATCTTAAAAAAAAAAAAGAGAAGCTAAAACCGAAAGATCGTATCTTGGGCGGGTACGTTCTTTAAGCATTAATCCTTTAATAAGAACCTGAAAAACCGGAAGGTCATATCCGCCAACACACGAACTTCCGTTTTTAGGTTTTCAAATTCCTAATTTTCAATTATTCGCGCGTTTTAATTATTTTTACAACAAATGATGAAAAAAAAAAATTATGATTTCATGGCGCTGAAATTTTTTTCACACAAATACAGAATTTGAGCAATATAATTAAAATTAAATTTTAATTATATTATTTTAATTAAAAATATAACCAATAGCTCCAACTTTTCCCAAATATTTGGCTATCGAGGCGAAAATTTTGTACGAGTCATAGAACAAGAATGGCTTGAGGGATTCGAATTTTAAAAAAATCTCTAATTGTTCTGATTTTTCCAAATTTTAAAAGATTATTGGCATTGAATTTTGCGCAAATCAATGGAAAAAATTTCAAATTTTCTTAAGATTTGATAAACTTTCGAATTCCATTGAAAAATTTGTTCCCGTTATTTGTTATTTGTGTTATACGGTGTAAATTTGTAAAAAAAAAAAAAAAATAAAGAAAGTTTATTCACCAGTGTGGATCGATTAGATGCAACATTTCTTCGGGTACTTTGTCAGCCACCGTCTGGTTCGTGTAACGCATCCATTGACGAGCAAATTGCGGTCCTACGGTCATAACGCTGTGCGCTATGATCGTAGCTACCGGTGCCGTCGAAGTTGCACCCGAATTATTCACAGCGTCGACAAGCGCATTCGTAGTTTCATAAATTTTTCCCTCGTACGAAGATCCCATGTTTGTCTGAGAAAAAAAAAAACCCCCCCTAACTTCACGAATTCCAAAACTTTGCGTTTATAAAATTGCTCATCGGTGTCGAATTTTTCAAATTTCATTGCAATTCGTAAAATTCCTCCTTACGATGCAATGAAAAATTATAATTGAAAAGAAAAAAAAAAAAAATTCATCGGACGATAGTTGAAATTAAAATTTGCAATTAAAAAAATTATAAATTGTTCGAAATTGTTAATAAATTGTCACAAGATCGAGTAGAATTTTTTTTTTTTTTTTTCATTACCAATTAAAATAATTTTTCTCAATTAAATTCACGAATTAAAAAAAAAGAAACCAAAAAGCCATTATACGCACACACACTCTGTTGTCGATTCCAAGTTCAGTTTTTCAGGCTCGACGAGTCGTTAAAAAGCGAGTCGAGAAGCGAGCTTGACCGGAGGAAGACTGGGATAACCGATTTGCAAAACATGAATGCTGCGGTGGTACTCTGCAGCGTGGTCAGCACGACGATTGATCATCCAACCTGGACTTTTATACCTTCCCCCCCCCCCCCGCCCTCTCCCAAAGTCATATCTAACGATAATAATAATAATAATAATAATAATGAAAAAAAATCTTCAATCCAATATATTTCAACGAGACACTGAGCGGAGTCTCTCAAGGATCTCATTCGCGAGGGCGATTACGTGAAACGTATATTCGTTGCCCGGGAGACACAAAAGTTCATGCCGGAACAACCCTCCGACAAATCTAATTTATCAAATTGTATGTACGATGAAAAAAAAAAAAAATTTACATATCTCATTGAGCTTCGCGAAATCATAGAAATGGCATGAATTATTTCGTTATTAAATTGTACTGTTTTATTTCTTTATTTCCGAGACCTTGAAGATGCATCGAAGGTATACACATGTATTTTTATAAGAATTTTCTTAGCATTGAAAGGAAACAAGAAAAAAAACAAGTTACTCGTGTAATTAGAAATTCGAATTTGTAGAAAAGTAGCTTTCATTATTCAATTATAAATAATAATAACATTTTATCTTTATTGATGAATATTCAATATAGATCCACAGTCTAGCAGACGTATATAAATTATCGGAGCTGGGCATCAGTACTTCGAGTACTGCCCAGCTCGGTACTTCAATTGCTCAGTACTTTAAGTACTCAGGGTTTGAAAAGTACTGAGTACTTGGCATATCTAAAGTACTTGATACCTCAAAGTACTTAAAATATTTAGTACTTCAAATACTTAGTACTTTAGATCTTTATAGTACTTCGAATACTCCGTAATTCAAGTACTCAGTACTCGAAGTACATGGCCCTTCAAGTATTTACGTATTTGAAATATTCAGCACTTCAAGTACTCAGTACTTCAACCACTTGATACTTTAAGTATGTATATGACACTTCAAGAACCTGGTACTTCAAGTGCCCGGCCCTTCGAGTACTTGATACTTCGAGTACTTGGTACATCGAGTACTCGATACTTCAAGTACTTGATACTTCGAGTACTCGGTACTTCAAGTACTCAGTACTTCAAGTACTCTATACTTCGAGTACTCGATACTTCAAGTACTCAGTACTACAAGTACTCTATACTTCGAGTACTCTATACTTAGAGTACTCGGTACTTCAAGTACTCGGTACTTCGAGTACTTGGTACTCCATGTACTCGATGCTTCGAGTACTTGGTACTTCAAGTACTCGATGCTTCGAGTACTTGGCACTTCAAGTACTCGATGCTTCGAGTACTCGGTACTTCAAGTACTCGATGCTTCGAGTACTTGGTACTTAGAGTACTCGATACTTGGAGTACTTGGTACTTAGAGTACTCGATACTTGGAGTACTTGGTACTTAGAGTACTCGATACTTGGAGTACTCGGTACTTAGAGTACTCGATACTTGGAGTACTTGGTACTTAGAGTACTCGATACTTGGAGTACTCGGTACTTCGAGTACTCGATGCTTCGAGTACTCGGTACTTCAAGTACTCGGTGCTTCAAGTACTCGATACTTCGAGTACTCGGTACTTCAAGTACTCGATACTTCGAGTACTCGGTACTTCGAGTACTCGGTACTTCGAGTACTCGGTACTTCAAGTACTCGATACTTCGAGTACTTTGTACTTCAAGTACTCGATACTTCGAGTACTTGGGACTTCAAGTACTCGGTACTTCGAGTACTTGGTACTTCAAGTACTCGGTACTTCGAGTACTTGGTATTTCAAGTACTCGATACTTCGAGTGCTTGGTACTTCGAGTACTTGGTACTTCGAGTACTTGGTACTTCGAGTACTTGGTACTTCGAGTACTTGATACTTCGAGTACTTGGTGCTTTGATTATTTGGTATTTCGAGTACCCGGTACCTCGTGTGCTTATAGCGCTTCGAGTATTTACGGTACTTGGTACTTGAAATACACGAATACTTTTTACTTGAAGTACTTTGAGGTACTTTGCCCCAGCTCTGTAAATTGTATAAAACAAAAATAATGCTCTACCTCGTAATGTATCATTGTAAGAACAACAGAATCAATCTTACCACGTTTTATTTTTATTTGTACGCAAAGCTCTAAATTTCATCGATCCGATCCAACATAAAATACAAACTTTCTCAAAAAAACAAAATAATATCAACAATATTAAACCGAAATATTTATGAGACATAGCTCCGCCATGATTATGTATACCGTATGGTCATATGTTCTCCTTGACATGAGCTTGAATGTTACCCAAAAAAAAAAAAAGACGAAAAAAAAAAATAATAATAAAAATTAGCATCACTTGACGCTTCTCCGGATCCCTCTGATATGCTGAGTCCGACAATCCGCCATCGCCGATTCCAATTCTTGCGCCAATCGCACAATATTTGTCGTATCGCTCTGCAGCAAAACGTGCTCGACGTCGCGCGAATTTTCGTCGCTCTTCAGCATCAGATCGAGGGTGAATATCGGCGTCGACTGACCCAGCGACGAGCGCGACGCCAATTGTACTTGAAATCTCCATTCCATGTCGTGATAATGAGGCAATCTGAGACCCATTTTTGACACGGAACGATCGATCTCGGATCTCATGATTTCGTGAAATTTCATCAGGGCGTTATCATTTAAATCGCGAAAGCCCAGCGAGACAATTAATTCGCGAAAATTTTCATCGCTCAAGCGATGCTCGCTGCTCTCGATGAGCAAATTTATTAGTGCCTCGACGGAGCTTCTTATTACCTCCGGCTCGACCTGAAGTCTTTCTGAATTTAAAAAAAAAAAAAAAAAAAAAATTGCACAAATCGGGAAAAAAAATAGAGGGCTAATGGGAAGCGCGAATTTTTTTTTCATAATTTTTGCTTTTATTCAATATTTGACAAATAATAATAATAATGTTTATATCAAAATTATTATGATAATAGTTATTATTCGTTACGAAACTTCTATTTTTTTTCAAGTAAAATTCAACTTTTGGAAAAATAAAAGCAAAATTATGGGATAAAAAGTTTGTTTGTACGGGTCGACTTACGCGCAGCCGCGACGTACAATTTTAGATTGGGACCTTTCTGCAAATAATCCACGGCCAATTTGCAGAAATCCTGAAGAACTGCGAGGGAAAATTGTTCTTTTGTTTTGTCAAATTTTTGATAAATATACGAAATATGGAGAGCGCGCTTGATAAAATAATTCGCACCTTGAGAAGTTTGCTTCGCCAGAAACGACAATTGTTTCCTGTGCTCGGCTTTCAGGCTCGGCGGCATGTTTTTTGTTTTTCTTGCTCTGGTTGGAAATTTTTTTTTTTTTTTTCCCCACAATTCGGAGTAACTTATTTATTTTTTGGGGACAATATATCGGCGATTGGGAGGGCTCTGCGTAACGAGAACGTGAATTTTCGTCGACGCAGAATATTTTAGTAGGAAAAATAGAATTGTCGGAACACGAATAATTTGCAGAATATAAAAATGACGAGGAGTGACGCGAAAAAATTATTTTCATTCGTAATTCGTCAAGTTTTGAAAAATCTTTTGTCAGATTTTATTATAATTAAGGGGGGAATCAAAGTTCTATTAAAAAAAAAAAAAAAAAATACGCACCTTTTGTCGTTCGAGTTATTACGAATGTATATAAATTTTGGAACTTGCGGAAATTCGGAAAACCCCTTCAAATTGTATAATTTACAACAATTTTTGTAAATTTACCATATCTCATGGAACTTAACTTTGCTTATTCGTAATTTTTTGAGGTTATGTTTACCGTTATGAAATTTCAACGAAGTCAGTAGAGTTTTACCTTACCGGTAAATGATCATTTCGATTGTCGATAACGTGGTCATTTTTAGGGAGAGATTTTTAACGTAATCGTGATTACAATTCGCAGTCATTGGTATTACATTGGAACAATGACCTTACAAATGCCCTAAATGGCATTAAAATTCATGACCTATGAAAAATTTCGAATCTACTAGCGACGCTCATTAAATAAAAATGCTTCTCAAATAATTATTTCACGGTCATATGACCGTCCTGTCCTGCAAATGTTTCAATAGGGATCCGCACTGCGAAACTCAGCCGCGTGGTGGCAGCATCGTAGATTATCCGGTCTTATCTCCTAATCCGAGAATTGAAAAAAAAAAAAAATAAACACACAAATTACCATGATATCAAAGTCAAAATAATTTTCAAGACTTGCAAAAATTCATCAACTATTCTTCCGAAATTAGTAATTCCTCCGATCAAAATTAAAAAAAGCCAAAAAAAATACTTGAAAACACCGCGCAAAATCGATTGGTTAAAAAAAAAACGAACTACGAAAAATCTCCGCTAGAGACGCAACGAACGTCATGTTGTTTCCCTTTCCTCTGGAAAACCGGCCAACGGCCAACGCACGCGGTCGTAAATGCTCGAATTTTCAGCAACAAACATCAATATTTACAAACCGTGACCTCTGAAACATAATAATGCATCTCGCATCGAAATATTTTTGTTTTTCGATCTTACGAATTCAAAATTCCCAGAGTCCGTTTAAAAAAATTAACAATGGAACAACAACAAAGCGCGTGTATTGATCCCAAATAAGGCTATAAGCTATATATATATAGTGGAAGAAGAAAAAAAAAAGGAAAATGTAGATTAAAATTGTGCTACATTGTATAGAGGGTTGGGGGGGAGAAGGAACGCTGAATCTAACCGTTCCAAACACGAGGGAGTGCGAACGCCGAATCTCGTAACGGCCTTCGACACTCGTGACGTCATAACTTACAATGTACACATAACAGTCTCTCGGTCCCCCAGCCCCGTGTACATCGCGATTCTCTCGTGTTCTTCCGTCGTCGATATATAAATATATATATATATATATATATATATATATATACATAAACGACACCCACAAATGAATATAGTATATATTTTTTTCAACGTTTTTACATTTTCGTCTCTCATTAAGCCGGCATCAGATTTCAAAGGCAGCTGCATTTTTACAAAGAGTTTCTGAGCAAGAACAAAAAGGAAAACAAAGATACGTGTTTATCGGGTGGCAAAAAATATATATATATATATATAGGCGTATATAGAAATCGTGATAATATAATTCTCATCGCGCGTGTTTCGCGAGAGAAACCACGAAAATAAATTCACTTTCTGAATGCTCAAAAGTACATATTCGCGTTTAGTGACAACACACGTTTTCAAGTTTCGCGCTTTAATCTTGAAGGATAAAAAACAAAAGAACAAAGTGTTTTGCGGGGCTGTGTTGGTAAAAGTGTATTAATAGTTGGCCAAGTGTAAACTCTGCTCTCCTCGAGTTTTGTTGTGTGTTGACGGCCGCGATCCACACACGGCGGAGGCTTTCTCACTCGCGATTCTATATGTGCTCGCGGTGTTTTCGTGGTTACGAAAGTTGGGGGGATAAAAAATAAAAATAAATATAACAAAAAATTTCGATTGCACGGTTTGTGTATATGGTGACTCGGAAAAGAAAACAAAAACAAACGAAAAAAAAAAAACACACACAAAAAGGTGCTGTCAGTGGAGTGAGACGAGTGAGTGTCCGATAAATTTGTAATATTGAGGATATTCGGTTGTTCATTCGACATTGGAACACAAAAAAACGAGAGTGCGCGTGCTTTTGTGTGTGCGAGAGAGAGAGAGAGAAACAGAGACAGAGAGAGAGAGAGAGAGAGAGAGAAAAATGGACGCCCTCCGGGAGCAGGTGATGATCAATCAGTTCGTGCTGGCTGCAGGTTGCGCCAGAGAACAGGCCAAACAGTTGTTGCAGTCTGCACATTGGCAATTCGAGGTGAGTATTTAAAAAAAAAAAAAAAAAACAAAAACATAATATAGAAATACAATATGGCCGCGCTGTTGATGCATAACAATAATAGATTGGTATTTTCGTAGCTTATTGTCGCAATGTCTTCTAATGCTATACATATATAATTATATATATATAACATGAATATATAACTGTGCGCTGTTTACTGTTTATGTTCGATGTTCGAGCGTGCATTAGGTAATATGTGGGGGTAATGGTGATCGCTTGAATGAAAATGCGTATATCGGAGTTGGAAAAATACGTTTCTCGTTAAAAAAAAAAAAAAAAAAGAGACCTCGGTACATTCTCATCAGGATGCGCGTTTGAATCAATTCGTGGGTGAAATATGCAAAAAATAATTTATTCTGTATATTGAATCAATGATAACGTGTGATTACGATAATGAGATTGGTGTTTTAATCTTCAACTGGCTGTTATACAATTTTGGATTAAAATTGTAATTTGGACTGGGATATTCATATATATTGAAATTTGCAATTTTTAATTCCTAAAATATAATTAAAATTTTGTAAATTATAATTATATTTTTTAAATTAAAATTAAAAGTTAATGAATCGTAGAGGGCATTTGCATGCTTTTAAAATTTCAATTTGCAATTTTTAATTCGTAAAATATAATTACAATTTTGTAAATTATAATTATACATTTTAAATTGAAATTAAAAGTTAATGAATCGTAGAGGGCATTTGTATGCATTTAAAATTGCAATTTTTAATTTATAACGTATATTTACATGTTGTTCGTAAAGTATTATTACGAATTACAATTATAATTTGTAAATTGCAATCGCAAGTTGTTGAACGATAAAGGGCAGCTGTAATTTTCACCTTACGAGCGACCGATCGAAATGGCAATTCGTAATTTCAATTATAATTATAATTTGTAAATTAAAATTGTAATTTTCACTTTACGTCCGAAATTTAAGTCTTAAAATTGTAATTTATAAGTTACGAGAGACGCATGCGCATATATTACAATCGTAATTTGCATAATTTTTGATGGACAGGCTCTTTCCTTATGAATTTCTAATGATTCATGCGCAGCTTACAACTTTGCGTTGTTCCATTCCTATCTGGCATCGAATTCTGTTTTTTTTTTTTTTTCCATTTTCTCGTGAAATGCGGATCACCCAAACTTTTAACGCAAACGAAAATCCTCGAAATCCCGTAATTTTGATGGGATTTGAAAAATAATTTCGAGTAAAGTACAAAGCTCATTCCCAACTGGACAAGACACACAAAACACGACCGACCTTTTTTTTTTTTATCCACAGAGCTGATTGATAACAAAATCTTTGAATTTTCTGCAAGCCTCGTTATGATCTTGAAAGTACAAAAAAAAAAGGCGTAATTTCATCGAAAAGTTTGAAGGAATAAGCAACAATTGCGATGGATATATTTCTTTTATTTACGGTTCAATCTCTCGCTTGAAAATTAAAAACAATATTAACAATATTATTAATCTCTTACGAATATCAATTTAATTCACCTTTCAATTGTTAAACTTTTGCTTGTATTTTACTTGTTTCAAATTTTAGCCAATTAACTCTTAAACTTAAACTTAAATAAACTCTCAAAGGCGGGTCATTTTTGTCCGAGCTGACTTTAATCGTTCGAATAGGTCGAGAAATATCCATCGCTTCGCAGTCGTCCCCGATATGTATTCAAGTTATGTATTCGAACGGTGGAAAAACGAGCCGAACAAAAGTAGACCCACTTTTCGATGTACGAGGATACCAAAAAAATGTTTAGGGCTTGAGGGTCGATTGTCTGTGCTTTTTTTTCAGACCGCGCTCAGTATATTTTTCCAAGAAGCCGCGATACCTTCCTGCACGCAAGGACCGGGAACGCATTTTGGACAGGTGAGCTATCGTTGCGCGTGTTATAAAATATTCTTTCCTCGCAGATATATTTTTTTGTTCATTCCTCGTTCTAATCTTTTACCAAAAAAAAATTTTTTTCTCACCCAATCTGAAGAATCGTTTGAAATTTTAATTCTTATGAATGATCGTCAAAACAAATTGATCGGATTTTGCTCAAAAATATGTATAAAGCGTTGATTATTTTTCTCTTTCCTTTGGATTTACGAAAAAAAAAAAAAAAAAAAAAAAATATTGGTGAAAGTGACGAAAAAATGAATAACGGAGAACCCCTGAGAGCGGAGAGACGATAGTCGCTTAGTAAAAGTTTAGCGGGTTAATACTATTCTCGTCGCTGTGTCGCGTATGGCATTCCGATAAGCAATGTGCCAAATCTACGTTTTAAGACTTGACGGGACACGCGAGCCTAACTCAAAACGTGAATAATTGTTGAAAAAAAATAATACAATTATAAATTGTGATTCATGACGGAACATCGCATTCATATCGTACCGTATAATTTACAAGCTATACGCTAAAATTGCGATTCATCATTTTCAAGCGATAGTAAAGTTTTGAAATTGATGATTAACAAGGAAAAGTTGGGCATCGAGACGGTCGCATGGAAAAAAATTATAATTCGTAGATTGTACAAGCGACGGCGATACGTTTGAATTGTAAATTTTTCCTCAACTTTACGAAAGACGGTCGAATATAAAGTTGCGCGTTAAAATTTTCCCCTCTCTGTACCTCATCGTTCAGCGATTGATCCGGAAATATTCAACACGAAATTTCGCAATATTATTTCCCGGATCTGTCTCTGTTTCGCAGATAACGCCGTGCAATACACCTGCCACACCGCCGAACTTTCCGGATGCTCTTTTAGCCTTTTCAAAAATGTCCGCGGGTGACAAAACTCCCTCCGGTAAGATAATTATCATCGCTCGATGAGATGCGTGTTTACGCGCATATACATATATTTTCTGTCTTTTCTCAAACGAAGAGAAAAGAAAATATATTATTTTTTTTTATCCGTTTATTATATCCGAATTTTCGGGTTTTCCCCCCTGACCCCGTCCCAAGGCATGTCACCCAGTCAAAACGGTCAGCAGACAGCACCGACGATGCTGCAGCCCCAGCAACAGCACAGATCACGATGTAGCAGTGTCTCGGGTGGCAATCAACCGCAGAATCCGACTCAGCAGCAATTTGGTCTTGGCGAGCCGCAGAGATAAAACGGCGATCGCCCCGATAATCATGAATTTTTTTTCCAGTCACGTCTGAAGGGAGGAGAACAAAAAAAAAAAAAAAAAAAAAAAACAATCCCAAAATTTCACCGATCGAGGTGATTCTGGGAATGAAAAGCAAAAAAAAAAAACAAAAAAAAAAAGTGAAGTCTTTCAATTTGTCTCTTCTCCTCCCGAAAATTCGACGAATCCACACCGGTGCGTTCGAGATGAAAACGAACTTTTTTTCACATTGGGAGGGGAAGAAGAAAAAAAAAAAAAAAATCCCGGGGAATCCCCAAAAATGGCTCACTTTGCAAAGTCTCTCCTCGGATAGGCCAGGGAAATGACGAGTGGCGCCCCTCGCGGGGGACTCCCCGGACTCGTGTCCTTCGCGATTTATGATGCGTCGATTCTCTTCGAGCCCTAGGACCTTAGTTCCTAAACAATAAAACAATAATTAAACAAAAATATATATAAATATACATATATATATATACATATATATATATATTATACTTATTATGCTGAATAATAATAATAATAATAATAATGATGATACGAATAGTTTTAAGCCGAGAAGCAGAGACGCGTATCTGAGATTAAGAAAAGTACAAGATTTTAACGAAAGACAATTAGGAAATATCATTAGTGATTTAAAAAAGAAGAAACGAAAAACTTCCCCCGAAAAGGTATCGCGAGGTTTCGAAACCTTTGCGGGGCAAACTTTTTTTCATTTCATTGTTTCCATTTTTGTTTTTTTTCGTGTTTTTTTTTTTTTTTTTTCAGAGACAAAAAAACGATGAACGGTTGAAAAAAAAGATTTATTTTTTATACTCGTTCGGGATTTCTCGCTCTCGATTTTGCGACGATTATCGAATAAATTTTTTCTTTCGTTCTAGCGTAATAGTCGTTCAGCAAGGTGAGTCAATGTCCGTCTTGTTATTATTAATATTATTATTATTATTATTATTATTATTATATTTACAGTATATTCAGCAAATCCTATTTTTTTTTGTTCCAAGTGTCTGCCTCATTTATGTAAATACGACGAAAAATTAGGCATCCCTTCTGCGATGATATATATATTTTTTTTTCTCTTTTCACGAAATTCTCGAACGAGCATTCGTCCCTCTTTCTTTTTCTTTTTCTTTTTTTTTTTTGTTTTTTTTTTTTCGTGTTGACAATGCGTAGGCTATACTCGTGCGAATTTTTGTTATCGCGTTATGAATATTGTATTACAATTTTATTTTATTTTATTTTATTTTTTTTTTTTTACGATTATATACAACGTTTATGTACATAATTATGAAACAGAAATTTCTGAATAAATCATTGATAAAGGTGCTTTCATAGAAATCGTAGTTTCGTCAAAATTAACATTTCAGCGTTGCTGATTTTTTTTTTTCATTTTTTTTAAGATTATAATTCATGCGAAGGAAATCTTTGCTCTGCGGAGAGATGGTACGAGTAGGGGGGTTTTTTTTTTTTTATTTCGTAAAATTTAAACTCGACTTTTGTGCGAAGTTGCAATCGCATCGATTGAAAATTGAAAAAAAAAAAAATTGTTTTTTGTTTTTCAATCATTTATTTTTTTTAATTAACGTTATATTGGTCCTCGTGATTCTTTATCGTGCTATTATTCTTGGGATTATAATTTATTTTAGGACGTGGGTCCTTCGATTTGAAATATCAACGAAAAAAAAAAAAACGTTAAAATGGCTTGTTTTTTGCTGATTTGGAATGGAATTTTTGAGTTTCGAGGAAAACGTCTAGCGGATTCGTGATCAGCGGGAAAAAAAAAAAATACACCGATGAGAGGGTCCTAAAGGGAAATTGAAAAAAAATTTTGCAAAAAAATGAGTTAGTCGATGAAAATCGCTGTACTTTTTGTTCTCGATGGCGTCGCATCTTGAACTTTGTGCTTGATCTCTTAGCGATCTTTCGAGCTTTAATATGCCGCTTGGATCGTCGAGCTACGTTTTTTTTTTTCGATTTTTTACAAATTTTTCAGTCATCGATTTTTTTTACAATTGCCGGTTTTCAAAATGCTTTTTTTTTGTAAAAAAATTGAGATCTCGGGGAGAAATCAGATGGCATTCTCTAAGTCTACTTCTGGGCTATTCAAAACACTCCCGTTGAGCCCTGATCCCATAATTTTGGGCAGAGTTATGGCCATTTGAAATTTCGTGGCTTTTAGGTTTTTGAAAAAGTGGGGAAAAAATTGAAAATTTTTTTTTTTCGTCTTTCATCATATTTTTAGGCTCTAGGCGATCGGAAATTTTCCGCTGATTATGAATCACGTTGAATTTTTTCCTAAAGCCCGAAAATTCGATATGAAAAGGCAAAAAAAGCGAAAAATTGCACTTTTTTAATTTCATGAATTTTTGAGGGTTCACCAAAATCGCTGTAATTTTTCTTCCCGGAACAGTTGGGACTCGATTCAGTGCTTATTCTCTTCGCAATCGTTATAGCTTCAAAATGCCGCTTGGTTCATCGAGCTGGGTTGATTTTATGATTTTTTACAGATTTTCAAAGTTGGACCATCGATTTTTGCCAATTTTTCCATACATACCCCTTGGACTAAAATTCGTCAATTTTCAAAGTGCTTTTTCAAATATTAAAATGATAGATATCAAGATAAATCCAACGCCATTCTCTAACTCTACTCAAGGGCTTTTAAAAACTCCCCTGATAAGCCAAAATCGGTTAATCTGGAGATGAGTTATGGCCATTTGAAATTTCGTGATTTTTGGATTTTCGAAAAAGTGGGCAAAAATTAAAAAAAAAATTTTTCGTCTTTCACCATAATTTTAGGCTCTAGGCGATCGGAAATTTTCTGCTGATTACGAATCACATCAAGTTTTTCCCTGAAATCTAAAAATACGATATGAAAAGGCAAAAAAACGTAAAATTGCATTTTGTCATTTTCTGAATTTTTGAGGGTTCACTAAAATCGCTGTAATTTTTCTTCCCGGAACAGTTGGGACTTGATTCAGTGCTTATTCTCTTCGTAATCGTTCAAGCTTCAAAATGCCGCTTGGTTCATCGAGCTGGGTTGAATTTTCGATTTTTTACAGATTTTCAAAGTTGGACCATCGATTTTTGCCAATTTTTCCAATTTTTCCCTTGGACGAAAATTCGTCAATTTTCAAAGTGCTTTTTTTGGTATAAAAATTATAGATATCGAGATGAATCCAATGCTATTCTCTAACTCTACTCAAGGGCTGTTAAAAACACCCCCGATAAGCCAAAACCCGTTGATCCGGAGATGACTTATGGCCATTTGAAATTTGGTGATTTATGGATTTTCGAAACAGTGAGCAAAAGATTGAAAAAATTTTTTTTTCATCTTCCACCATATTTTTGGGCTCTAGGCGATCGGAAATTTTCTCCTGATTACGAATCGCATTGAATTTTTCCGTGAAACCCGAAAATTCGATACGAAAAGGCAAAAAAAAACGAAAAATTGCACTTTTTTCATTTCATAAATTTTTGAGGATTCACTAAAATCGTTTCTGGAAGTAATTCTGACCCTATTCAGTGCTCATTCACTTCGCAAACGTTCAAGGCTTCAAAATGCAGCTTGGATCATAGAGCTGCGTTGATTTCTCGATTTTTTTACAAATTTTTTAAGTTGGTCCATCGATTTTTGCCAATTTTTCCATACATGTCCCTTTGGACTCAAAATCGCCGATATTCAAAGTACTCTTTTGGTTATAAAAAATTGAGATCTCGAAATCTACATAGACCCTGTAAGTTTAAATTAAATTTTATTCAATTATTTCAATTTTCGGGAAAAAAACACGTTTTTGACAATTTGAATCAGAATTTATGAGTTTCAAGAAAAATACTGAGCGGATTCGTGATCAGCGAGAAAAAATACATCGATATAAGGTCCTATATCGAATTTTAAAAATTCATTTTTTTCCTGAATTTTCACAAAAAATGAGTTGGTCCACTAAAATCGCTGTAATTTTTATTCCCGATGAAGTTTGGGTCTGCGCTGCGTGCTTATTCTCTTCGTAATCGTTCAAGCTTCAAAACGCCGCTTGGTTCGTCGAGCTATCTTGATTTTTCGATTTTTTACAAATTTTCAAAGTTGGACCATCGATTTTTGCCAATTTTTCCATGCATACCCCTTGGACGAAAATTCGTCAATTTTCAAAGTGCTTTTTTTGGTATAAAAATTATAGATATCAAGATGAATCCAACGCCATTCTCTAACTCTACTCAAGGGCTTTTAAAATCCCCCCCGATAAGCCAAAATCGGTTAATCTGGAGATAAGATATGGCCATTTGAAATTTCGTAATTTTTGGATTTTCGAAAAAGTGGGCAAAAATTGAAAAAAAATTTTTTTCGTCTTTCACCATAATTTTAGGCTCTAGGCGATCGGAAATTTTCTGCTGATTACGAATCACATTAAGTTTTTCCCTGAAATCTAAAAATACGATATAAAAAGGCAAAAAAACGAAAAATTGCATTTTTTCATTTTCTGAAATTTTGAGGGTTCACTAAAATCGTTGTAACGTTCCTTCTCGAAAGAGATATGACTCTATTCAGTACTTGTATCTCTTCGTAATCGTTCAAGCTTCAAAACGCAGCTTGTTTCGTCGAGCTATCTCGATTTTTCGATTTTTTACAAATTTTCAAAGTTGGACCATCGATTTTTGCCAATTTTTCCATGCATACCCCTTGGACGAAAATTCGTCAATTTTCAAAGTGCTTTTTTGGTATAAAAATTATAGATATCAAGATGAATCCAACGCCATTCTCTAACTCTACTCAAGGGCTTTTAAAAACACCCCCGATAAGCCAAAACCCGTGGATCCGGAGATGAGTTATGGCCATTTGAAATTTCGTGATTTTTGGATTTTCGAAAAATTGGGCAAAAGATTGAAAAAATTTTTTTTTCATCTTTCACCATATTTTTGGGCTCTAGGCGATCGGAAATTTTCTCCTGATTACGAATCACATTGTATTTTTTCCTGAAACTCAAAAATTCGATACGAAAATGCAAAAAAACGAAAAATTACACTTTTTTCATTTCATGAATTTTTGAGGATTCACTAAAATCGCTGTACTTTTTATTACCGATGAAGTTTGGGCCTGCGCTGCGTGCTTATTCTCTTCGCAATCGTTCAAGCTTCAAAACGCCGCTTGGTTCATCGAGCTTCGTTGATTTTTCGATTTTTCACAGATTTTTAAAGTCGGACCATCGATTTTTGCCAATTTTTCCATACATATCCTTCCATACATCCTTGGACTAAAATTCGTCAATTTTCAAAGTGCTCTATTGCGTCCGAAAAATTGAAATCTAGGAATAAATCAAACTGAATTCCATAAGTCTACTGCTGGGCCATTCAAAACACCCCCGTTGAGCCCTGATCCCATAATTTTCGGCAGAGTTATGGTCATTTGAAATTTCGTGATTTTTAGATTTTCGAAAAAGTGGGCGAAAGATTGATTTTTTTTATTTTTTCGTCTTTCCCCATATTTTAAAGCTCTGGAAATCGAAATTTTTTCGCTAATTATGAATCACGTCGAATTTTTACCTAAAACTCAAAAATTCGATATAAAAACGTCGAAAAACAGGGAAAAAAAAATATATTTCGGGTCAACAAAAGTATATTATTATATCATATTTATTTATATTCACGGATTTTCATATCATTTATAAATTACACGAGCAGAGCAGGGGGCACAATGGGGCAAGCAGAAGCTAAGAATGAAATTGTATCTAAAAAATTAACAAATTACAATTTTGCTGTTCAATCGGCTTTTTTTTTCACCAATTATAAATTAAAATTTCAATCTTCCATAAGAAAAATACGGTTTACAATTGTAACAAAGAACTGTCCCTTAAAAATTTCAAATCGCAACTGAACCTATGAAATGGAGTTGTATCCTCAAAAATTACAATTTTAAAATATATTTATATACAATTGTTCCTAATTGATAATAAATTACAATTTTAATGTGTCGTTAAAAAATTACAAATTGCACATTGTACCATAATATTTTTCGGCCAACAATAAATCACAGTTCTTCGAAAAAAAAAAAAGGAAAAAAGAAAAATATATACAATACATGCACAGCGATAATTTTTTCTCAAATTTGATTTTTTTTTTTTTTTTCATTTTTTTTTACAAATTATCGAAAAATTGCGTACCCAATGAGGATAATTGCGGGAAGAACGTGGACAGACGTGCGATTGTCATAATCGTTCTTAAACTTCAATATGTGGATTCGACGCCGCGACCGAGGCCGGTCCATCGATCGGGCACCGGCAAAAAATAACGATCCATCGCCGCGATAAATCTCGCTCTGTATTCCTCCGGCGAGACGATCGTCGGCAATTTTCCCTGGCCACCCAGTATCCCCGATTTCTTCACCATCGTTTCCAATTTCTTGTCCCACGTAAAGGTACGTATATAATCTAAACAAAGAAAAAAAAAACAAATTCCCAAATACATATACATTAGGGTGTTTCAAAAAAAAAGGAAAATTTGAAAATAGGCCATACCTGAAATAGTTTAGTTAGGAAAATGAAATTTATGTCAAAAGTTGAGAATTTTTGAAGTTGATCCGCCGGATAGTTATCGATTCAGATTTTCTTGCTACAAATTTTTCATGTGTTTTCAAAAATTTATATCAACAAAAATGCGTTCTCAGGAGTATCACCACTGATAGGGGTGGTTTTTCGATGTTTTGTTACAGTTCGGGGCAGTTTTAGATGTTTTGTCACCGTTGGGGGTAGTTTTCGATTCAGATTTTCTTGCTACAAATTTTTTATGCGTTTTCAAAAATTTATATGAACTGAGCATGAATAAAAGTGCATTTTCAGGCGCATCACCATTGCTAGGGGCGGTTTTTTGATGTTTTGTTACTGTTAGGGGTAGTTTTTGATTCGGATGTTTTTGTTATACACTGCCCATGCGTTTTAGAAAATATATATGAACTGAACATCAATGGAAATGCATTTTCAGGCGCATCGCCACTGACTGGGGTGGGTTTTCGATGTTTCGTTACGGTTAGGGGTAGTTTTAGATGTTTTGTCACCGTTGGGGGTAGTTTTCGATTCAGATTTTCTTGCTACAAATTTTTCATGTGTTTTCAAAAATTTATATGAACTAGACATGAATAAAAGTTCATTTTCAGGCGCATCACCACTGCTAGGGGTGGTTTTTGAATGTTTTCTTACTGTTAGGGGTAGTTTTCGATTCAGATTTTCTTGCTACAAATTTTTTATGCGTTTTCAAAAATTTATATGAACTGAGCATGAATAAAAGTGCATTTTCAGGCGCATCACCATTGCTAGGGGCGGTTTTTTGATGTTTTGTTACTGTTAGGGGTAGTTTTTGATTCGGATGTTTTTGTTATACACTGCCCATGCGTTTTAGAAAATATGTATGAACTGAACATCAATGGAAATGCATTTTCAGGCGCATCGCCACTGACTGGGGTGGGTTTTCGATGTTTCGTTACGGTTAGGGGTAGTTTTAGATGTTTTGTCACCGTTGGGGGTAGTTTTCGATTCAGATTTTCTTGTTACAAATTTTTCACGTTTTTTTTTTCAAAAATTTATATCAACTAAACATCAACAAAAATGCATGTTCAGGAGCATCACCACTGATAGGGGTGGTTTTCGGATGTTTTATTACTGTTAGGAGTAGTTTACGATGTTTTGTTACCGTCGGGGGTAGTTTTCGATTCAGATTTGCTTGCTACAAATTTTTCATGTGTTTTCAAAAATTCATATGAACTAAACATGAATGAAAGTGCATTTTCAGGCGCATCGCCACTCCTAGGGGTGGTTTTTGAATGTTTTCTTACTGTTAGGGGTAGTTTTCGGTTCAGATTTTCTTGTTACAATTTTTTTTATGCGTTTTAAAAAATTTATATGAACTGAACATGAATAAAAGTGCATTTTCAGGCGCATCACCACTGCTAGGGGTGGTTTTTGAATTTTTTCTTACTGTTAGGGGTAGTTTTCGATTCAGATTTTCTTGTTAAAATTTTTTTTATGCGTTTTCAAAAATTTATATGAACTGAACATGAATAAAAGTGCATTTTCAGGCGCATCACCACTGCTAGGGGGCGGTTTTCGATGTTTCGTCACCGTTAGGGGTAGTTTTCCATTCGGATATTCTTGCTACAAGATTTTCATGTATTTTCAAAAATATTTATCAACTGCACATCAATGAAAGTGCATTATTGGCCGTGTCACCATTGCCAGGGGTGTTTATCGATATTTTATTACCGTTAGGGGTGATTTTTGGTCCGGACCTTTTTGCTACAAATGTTCGATGTTATTTCAAAGCGCTTACTCGAGATCGCGACGCTAAAAAAAAATTCTGCCTGAAAGTTATCCTCGTTTCTCATTTTTTCGCAATTTTCGCACTTCTCGACGGAGCGTAAAACTGAAGGGGGTGCAACTCTCGCGTTCGCCGAATTTTTCATGATTAGATGCATCCTTCATCCTCAAAATGCGACCTTAACGATGTCGATATGTTCATTTTTCTGGAAATCACGATTTTTCAAAGTAGATGGGAAAAGTCCTGAATAGGATACTCTTAGAATTTTAACTATTTAGATATTTAATAGAGGCTTTCAACGAATTTTTCGATTATAATTCAATCAAAACACAGAAACATGAATATTACTCGAATTTAATTCTTTCAAATTGAATTAATTTTTTTATTCAGTTGCGTTTGTTGGCAGGTGTAACTTTTCGACAAGTGGAAAAGCAAAGGAACTTCAGCTACCAAGTTCCTTTTTTTCTTAAGGGGAGTTTAATCCATTCAATTTTTCGCGTGATATCCATAACGCAACCGGTTTTTTTTTTTCTCTCATCACGAACGATAATTTTTCAAAAATAGTGAAAATCGGTTCGGGACGAAATTTAAACATGAATTATATTTATAAAATTCCAGGAGCATCTTATTTCAACCAATCAACCTAAAATTCTCATTTTTTGCCATAAATTTTTTTTCTACCTAAATTTTTCACGTATGTCCCGTTGGAAAATCGAAAGTTTTTTTTTTTTTTTTTTTTTTTTCAACACCCTAAAATAATAATCATTATCATTGATTATTTATTATTAAATTGATAAAAAAAAAAAAAATCATAATCTCGATGACGAAAAAAGAAAATTTTTCGATAACGATTTTCATCGAATCTAAAAAAAAAAAAAAAAAAGCCAATTTGATGCGCAATTACCGATAATACCGAGCACGAGCTCGTTGGAATTTGGCTCGAGTCCAACGAGCAGCGAATAATCCATCACGGAATTGTCAGCGAGGAATTTCGTGTCCTGCTCGATCGCTTTGTTCAGTACGGCCTTGGAGTGCGATCTTATGTACAACGGCGAGTCACAGCTCACTGAAAATTAATTTAAAAAAAATAAAAAAAATAAAAAAAAAATATTAATCAAAAAAAAAAAGCAATAGTAATTAATTTTTTTTAATAAATTAAAAAAAAAAAACAAACAAATGTCGATCCATCGTCTACTTTGTAAAAAAAAAAAAAACGGAAAAAGGATTTGGTTTGACAAAAAAAAAAATCCGTACAGAAAGATTTTTCAATAATTTTTTTTTTTTTTTTTTTTTTTTTTAGAATTAAAGAAAAAAAAATATAAAAATTCGGCTTACTGTTCAGCAAATTTTCATCGAGAAGTACGAGCTCTCCCTCGGAATCCGCCTCGTCGGGATTCACAAGACGATTGCGTATCGATCCTTTGAGATCGAATTTATCGGTGATCGTGCGTCCGTAAAACAAATTTTCCATTACCAAAAGGCTCGTTCTCAGTGCCGCGTTTGTCGCATTGTTCTTGAACGATACGCGATAAACACCGACGATTTTTCCCAAAAGCGTCGGTTGCCTCGTTCGCTGGCATTTTTCCATGTAGGCAAAATAATTCGGGGCAAAATCGAGAAATATTTGCAACTCCAGACGTGACAATTCCTTGAGGATAAATCTGTCGTCTGGGATAGTCGAAAGCAAAAAAAAAAAAAAAAAACATCATCGCATCGGTGAATTTTTCTTGGAAAATCAAATTTTCATTCGCATATCTTGGAAAAATTAACAAAAAAATTTCCAAATTTAAGTTTTTTTGTTTTTTTTTTTTCAATAAAATATTCTCTGTATGAAGCAACGAATAATGAAATATTTGAACTCGACGACCGGATTGAAAAAAATCAAATGGAAAAAAAAAAATCAAAAAATTAATTACTAATTAATAGAAAAAAGAAAATGTTAATTTTTGGTTTTTTTTTTTTTTTTCGAACGTTACCTCGACTTTTGCAAAATGTACTTCCGCTTTTGCCACCGCGCGCCGCCCACTGAACGCTTCGGCACAGGCTCCGCGTGAATCCATCCTCACCCGACGACAGAACATTTTCTCTCAGCGCGGCGAACTGAGCGGCAAAATAAATTCGACAATAAAAATTCGTCGTTGAATCATGAAATTGTACCTCGATGTACGTTTGCTGTTTTATCGCTCGTTTTTCCAAATCCTCGAGTTCGCTCGACGTATTGTTCGCACCGCCGTGCGTAGAAGCGGCGATATTTGTCGCGGCGGTGGACTCACCGGACGCGATAGATTTGTCGTAATTTTCCAATGGACTCGCCGGGCTTGGACTATTGCCCCGTAAAAATGAGAGAACCGAGGGCCTCTTGAGATCATTGGAATTTTGGGATGATATTTCGTGGCTCGAGTTTTCACGATTGTCGGAAAATTTTCGTCGATTGTTGTGCGGACTGGAGGTTTGCTCGGTGGGACGGGAAGACGACGACGACGAAGAAGCGAATGGAACGATCTCGGCAAGAGCGTGCTTGTAGTCGTGAGAATCGAGGGCATAGGCGATTATCGACGACGGCTCGGTCTCGTAAACGACCATCGGTACGGCGGATCTTTGAAAATATCGAAATTATGGATATCGTTGATGAACATTGAAAATTCAGAGAAAAAAAAAAAGAAGTTATGACAATATGAAGAATAATAATAATAGAAAATCATGAGTGCAAGAAGAAAGTTGCGGTACATTGATAGTATAATGATAGTAGTAGTAACTATAATAGTACAGTAACAGTGCAGTAAGAATTTTGCAATGATACAATAACGGTAGAATATTCATAGCAGTCGCAGTAAAATAATAGGACAGTTATAGTGCGATAAATATATTGTACTATAGTATGAAAATGGCTAAGTAAAAGTTCAGTACGGTAGAACAATATTGCAAAAATTTTGCAACGATAAAATAGCGGTAAAATATTCATAGCAGTCGCAGTATTATAATAGGACAGTTATAGTGCGATAAATATATTGCACTATAGTATGAAAATGGCCAAGTAAAAGTTTCAGTACGGTAAAACAATATTGCAAAAATTTTGCAACGATAAAATAGCGGTAAAATATTCATAGCAGTCGCAGTATAATAATAGGACAGTTATAGTGCGATAAATATATTGCGCTATAGTATGAAAATGGCTAATTGAAAGTTTCAGTACGAGAAAACAATATTGCAAAAATTTTGCAACGAAAAAATAGCGGTAAAATATTCATAGCAGTCGCAGTATAATAATAGGACAGTTATAGTGCGATAAATATATTGCACTATAGTATGACAATGGCTAAGTAAAAGTTTCAGTACGGTAAAACAATATTACAAAAATTTTGCAACGATAAAATAACAGTAAAATATTCATAGCAGTCGCAGTATAATAATAGGACAGTTATAGTGCAATAATAGAAAAATAACGGTAAAATGGTAATATAGTAATGGTATAGTAACAATTCAGTATTGTACGGTAATCGTACAACAGTAGAATAATAAAAGTTAACAACAGTCCAATAATATAGCAGAACAACAGTGAATTAGCAGTAAAGCCATAGTAAAATAACAGTAGACTAGTAGTGCAGTAATAGCACAGTAGTAGTGCAATCAAAGTGCCGTAACAGTAAAGTAATGCAGTAACGGTGCAATGGCGATAGAATAATAGCGACCATCGACATTGCTGCAAATAAAACATCAACGGCGAGTAATAGTACGGTAATGGCACGATTGACAGTCCTTTACGATGCGAACTTGCGGTAAGTTTACAGTTTAATAAAAGTGGAGTAATTTTTCCATAACTGCCCCGTTACTGTTAAATTACTGCACTGCAATGCCAGCATTGCCAATAGAACAATTATATTACGGTAACACTGCGGTAACGGTAAAATAGCAGTAGAGTAATAATACGATAACGGTCAAGTAAAAATTCAGTAACGGGGCACCAATAATGCAGTAATAGGGCGCTAACGGTACAGTAATGGGAAACGGCGCAGTGTCAGGACAATAACGTTGGAGAAACGATACGGTAACACTGTGATAATGATAAAGTGAAAGTTTCAGTCCAGTAATAGTTCGATCATGGGTAATACAGTAACAATTTCGATACGGTAACAATACGAAAATGCTGCAGTAACGGTAAAATAACAGTCGAGTAATAATACGGTAACGGGCCATTAAAAATGCAGTAAAGGCGCAGAAATAATGAAGCAGCAGGACGGTAACAGTGCAGTAATAGGAAACGGTGGAGTGACAGGACGATAACGTTGGAGTAACGCTATGATAATGATTGAATAAGAGTTTCAGTCCGGTAACAGTTCAATAATGGGAAATACGGTAACAATTTCGATAAGGTAACAATACAAAGATCCTGCAGTAACGGTAAAATAATAGTAGAGTAATAATACGGTAACGGTTCAGTGAAAATGCAGTTAAGGTGCAGCAATAATTAAGTAATAGGACGTTAACAGTGCGGTAATAGGAAACGGTGCAGTGGCAGAACGGTAACGTTGGAGTAATGATACGGTAACACTGTGATAATGATAAAGTAAAAGTTTCAGTCCCGTAATGGTTCGTTAATGGGCAATACAGTAACAGTTTCGATACGTTACAATGCTGCAGTAACGGTAAAATATCAGTAGAGTAATAATACGGTAACGGTGCAGTAATAGGACAGTTACAGTGTAGTAATATGGCGGTAACAGTTCGGTAATAGGGCGGTAACAGTGTAGTAATAATACGGTAACAGTGTGGTAATAGGACGGTAACAATGTGGTTATAGAACGGCAAAAGTGCAGTAATAAGGCGGTAATAGTGCAGAAATAGGGCAGTAATATGGCGGTAACAGTGTAATAATATGACGGTAACAGTGTGGTAATAGGACGGTAACAGTGGCAGGATTGTAACGTTGGAGTAAATATACGTTAACATTACGATAATGATAAAGTAAAAGTTTTAGTCCTGTAATAGTTCGATAATGGGCAATACAGTAACAGTTTCCATACGGTAATAGTACAATGCTGCAGTAATGATAAAATAACAGTAGAGTAATGATACGGTAACGGTCCAGTAAAAAGCAGTAAAGGTACCGAAATATTGCGGTAATAGGACGGCAACGGTGCGGTAATATGACGGTAACAGTGTAGTAATAGGACGGTAACCGTGGGTTAATAGGGCGGTAAGAATGCAGTAATATTGCGGTAACCGCGCAGCAATAAGGCGGTAACGGTGTAGTAATAGGGCAGTAACAGTGTAGTAATATGGCGGTAACAGTGTGATAATAGGACGGTAACAGTGGCAGGATTGTAACGTTGGAGTAACTATACGGTAACATTATGATAATGATAAAGTAAAAGTTTCAGTCCTGTAATAGTTCGATAATGGGCAATACAGTAACAGTTTCGATACGTTACAATGCTGCAGTAACGGTAAAATATCAGTAGAGTAATAATACGGTAACGGTGCAGTAATAGGACAGTAACAGTGCAGTAATATGGCGGTAACAGTGCAGTAATATGGCGGTAACAGTGTGGTAATAGGACTGCAACAATGTGGTAATAGGACGGCAAAAGTGCAGTTATAAGGCGGTAATAGTGCAGAAATAGGGCAGTAACAGTGAAGTAATGTGGCGGTAACAGTGTAATAATATGACGGTAACAGTTTGGTAATAGGACGGTAACAGTGGCAGGATTGTAACGTTGGAGTAAATATACGGTAACATTACGATAATGATAAAGTAAAAGTTTTAGTCCTATAATAGTTCGATAATGGGCAAATCAGTAACAGTTTCCATGCGGTAATAGTACAATGCTGCAGTAACGGTAAAATATCAGTAGAGTAATAATACGGTAACGGTGCAGTAATAGGACAGTAACAGTGCAGTAATATGGCGGTAACAGTGTAGTAATAATACGGTAACAGTGTGGTAATAGGACTGTAACACTGTGATAAAAGGGCGGCAAAAGTGCAGTAATAAGGCGGTAATAGTACAGAAATAGGGCAGTAACAGTGAAGTAATATGGCGGTAACAGTGTAATAATATGACGGTAACAGTTTGGTAATAGGACGGTAACAGTGGCAGGATTGTAACGTTGGAGTAACTATACGGTAACATTACGATAATGATAATGTAAAAGTTTCAGTCCTGTATTAGTTCGATAATGGGCAATACAGTAACAGTTTCCATACGGTAATAGTACAATGTTGCAGTAACGGTAAAATATCAGTAAAGTAATAATACGGTAACGGTCCGGTAAAAATGCAGTAAAGGTGCAGCAATAATGAAGTAATAGGACGGTAACAGTGCGGTAATAGGAAACGGCGCAGTGGCAGGATGGTAACGTTGGAGTAAATATACGGTAACATTACGATAATGATAAAGTAAAAGTTTTAGTCCTATAATAGTTCGATAATGGGCAAATCAGTAACAGTTTCCATGCGGTAATAGTACAATGCTGCAGTAACGGTAAAATATCAGTAGAGTAATAATACGGTAACGGTCCGGTAAAAATGCAGTAAAGGTGCAACAATAATCCCGTAATAGGATAGTAACAGTGCAGTAATAGGAAACGGCGCAGTGGCAGGATGGTAACGTTGGAGTAACTATACGGTAACATTACGATAATGATAATGTAAAAGTTTCAGTCCTGTATTAGTTCGATAATGGGCAATACAGTAACTATTTCAATCCCCTAATAGTACAATGCTGCAATAACGTTCTCAGCTACGGTAACAGAGTATTCTCAACGAAAAAAAAAAAACAAGCCATTCCTCGAAATTGTCATTTTTCGCAAAAACAAAATCACTTACAATTCAATCGCACGGAAGCAAAAAATCGCGATTCTAAAATGCTAAAAAGAAAAAACAACCCCACCGATCCCCGCATCTAAAATTTTTTCCTCAACGAAGCCCCCCAAAAAAGGAAAGAAAAAAAGAAAATCTCACCCAAGCGGCAACGAATGATGCTCGGAGGACGCCAGCGGATTGACAATCGCATTGCCGTTACTCGCCGATGGCAACAGCTGCGAGAGTATCGTCTTCTTTTTTTTCTTCCTCTCGGCCGCCGCCGGCGCACCGCCGCCGCTCGTATCCTCGCTGCCGATCGGCAATACATCCGAATGCGAGCGTTGATGATAATATCGACGATTGCGGGGATTAAATTTGACCGGTAATTCCCGTGCTACGCCGATCTCATCGGTATTTCCGGTCTCGTTGTTAGCCTCATTGTCGGAACTCTCGTTATTCTCGAAGACTCGCTGAGAATCGTTCTCCGCCGAGCCAGCAGCGTCGATCGCATTGTAATCAGCCGACAGGGGGCTCGCGTCGTCGTATCGCGACGATCTATCCTCGGTTATGCGATCATCCGCGTCCAAACAACCGGCTCTATCATCAATACCGGAAGTCACGGTTTTTTCCCCAAAACGTTTTCCGCGATCTTCGCGTTTTCGCGAAGCACCGAATTCCCGAAGCCTCGTGTTCCATCCGACCACCGTCTCGTTTATCAGTCGCTTCGTCATTACGATACCATCCTCGATGCGAAAGATCAACGTACCTCGAGCATCCTCGACGAAACGTCGATTTTCCCGGCTCGGCGATGTTATTCTCAGCTGTATATCCTCAATTTTATTGCGCAAATATTGTTGCTCCTTTGACAGCTGAATTTTCAGGCAACCGCCGAGGGTTTCCGGCTGATCGTTCGTCGCCGTAAATGACAGATTTTCGCGTATACACGTGAAAATTTCATCGCCCATAAGTGCCAAATTTTTTATTTCCTCGATCGCGTCGTATGCCCGCGAGGACGACTCGTGATCGGGCGCCATTTTTATGAGACACGGTGGCAATGAAATTTCCCACTGTTCGATCGTTGAGTAACGAAATACGGCGAGCATATTTTTTCTCGCAAAGTACTGCGAGTGGAGATGATGCAACGAGTGACGGCAATCGTCGCTGCCGCGTCTCTCGTAAGTCTCGGCGTGAAAACGAAGCTCGAGATATTTGCCAAACGACAGTGACCACGTGTCGTCGGACATCGGTACGATAGGTGAAATTTTTTGATCGCAACGCGAGCATTTGCTCCACATCAGGATTCGCTCGTTATCGTTTTCTCTGCCGAACGAAACGTTGCCGAGATAGCCGAGGCTTATGTGAATGCAGCCGCTTTCATGGGCGAATCTACGAGCGTGCTGAGCGATCTCGGCTCGACAGGACTGAGCGGGACATTTGTACTCGTCCGTTAGGCAATAACGCTCGAGAAAACCACCGAGGGCAATGTCATTACGGCCATAAAGATCCATATTTACGATCCATGGATTGACGCAGAATACCGGAGTTTCCGCGCGCGAATGAGAAAAACTGCAGAACAAAACGGACAATCTCTGATGATTTATCGGCTCGAGACAGTCGAAGCTCATTTTTGCTCTCTCGGCACGTCCGTTTATACCGATTTCCGGCAATTCGCCGGCAATATCGTGCTCATCCGGCACAACTTCCGGTTTCTTATCTCGCTTCTCTTCCGCTACTTCCGTTTCTTCGGCGTTTCTCGCTTCGGCGGGACTTGCGCGACAAGCCAGACGACTTCCGGATGCCCGAAAATTTGCCAATAAACCGGCAATCGGACGCGACTCTATACCGGAAGTCAGCTTTGCCCGTACGAACGGATGAGGCGGACGGAGACGAAGATGAGCGAGGGGATCGTGAAATTTTGTTGTTTCGCGCTTACGCGACGCGTTCGGCCACTTTCTCGAGGCTTGCGGGGATTTTTCGAGCAACTGTAGCGAATGATACATCTCGTTTGGGAAATAACGACGGAGTTGACAGCCGCGGCCGCGCGGTGTCTCGAGATAGGGGATTTGAAATTTGATAAAAGGCGAAAAGCTGAGAATCGCGCGATCGAGAACAGCGCGGAATTTGGCTGCGAGGGGAAATTCCGGAAGTTTGCGACTCGGGGAAGAGGATTTTTGGGGAAAATTTGGGATTTTATGTTCGTGGATAATTGTCGAGGGATAATCGTTGATGGTATCGTGAAAATCGCTTTCTTCGCGGAGCAATTGATGCAACGGATCGCTTTGATCGTTTACGCGATGAGAGCAGGCTCGCTTCTCGTCGTTCGCGATATTTTCGCGATACGACGATTTTTCGCCGAGACTCGCGGTGCACCGGGCGATCGGGACTGAATCGTGGGAAATTTGAATGGGATCGCCGGGATGCGTTTCGTGATTTTTTTGGTGATTGTGATTTTCTTGTTTCGCGGGATTCGGGATCGTTTTTTCGGATCTATCGAGGATTTCGAGGCTCGCTCGGGGTCGCGGCTTGAAGAGCCTCAGGGTATCGTAAGTATCGCTCGCGTCGCTTAGCATCGACGCGACGCGCTTGAACGCTTCGGCGCTCATCGGGGAATCCGTTTGAGGATCTTCGTGAATGCTTGAGGCAGCTTTCGATGATGAATTTATCAGGCTCGGGTCGTATGTCGTATCGTCGAAGATACCGGGATGACTCTCGTCGATTGCTGCGTGCGGTAATGAAAATTGCATGGAAAAGTAGCTGATAGCTGCGAAAAGGATTGAAGAGCCAGTTTTTTTTTTTTTTTTTTTTAGAATGGGTCAGAGTCGCCTAGAATCACCGGAAACCAAGAAAATTTGTCTGCGCTTCGTCCGCCATTTTGAAAAAAAAAACAGGTAATCCTCGATATCTCGACTCCTAATGGTTGAATTTTCGATTTTTTATTTAGAATTAGTTAGAATCGCCAAAAATCATCGGAATTCAACAAAATTTGTCTGCGCTCCGTCCGCCATCTTGAAAAAAACAGATAATCCTCGATACCTCGGCTCCTAATGGTTGAATTTTTCGATTTTTTTTTTTAGAATGAGTCAGAGTCGCCTAAAATCACCGGAATTCAACAAAATTTGTCTGCGCTTTGTCCGCCATCTTGAAAATCTTGAAAAAAAACAGATAATCCTCGATATCTCGGCTCCTAATCGTTGAATTTTCGATTTTTTTTGTTTAGAATGGGTCAGAGTCGCCTAGAATCACCGGAAACCAAGAAAATTTGTCTGTGCTTCGTCCGCCATTTTGAAAAAAAACAGGTAATCCTCGATATCTCGACTCCTAATGGTTGAATTTTCGATTTTTTATTTAGAATTAGTTAGAATCGCCAAAAATCATCGGAATTCAACAAAATTTGTCTGCGCTCCGTCCGCCATCTTGAAAAAAACAGATAATCCTCGATACCTCGGCTCCTAATGGTTGAATTTTTCGATTTTTTTTTTTTAGAATGAGTCAGAGTCGCCTAAAATCACCGGAATTCAACAAAATTTGTCTGCGCTTTGTCCGCCATCTTGAAAATCTTGAAAAAACAGATAATCCTCGATATCTTGGCTCCTAATGGTTGAATTTTCGATTTTTTTTTGTTTAGAATGAGTTAGAGCCGCCCAAAATCACCGGAATTTAACAAAATTTGTCTGCGCTTTGTCCGCCATCTTGAAAATCTTAAAAAAAAACAGATAATCCTCGATATCTCGGCTCCTAATCGTTGAATTTTCGATTTTTTTTGTTTAGAATGGGTCAGAGTCGCCTAGAATCACCGGAAACCAAGAAAGTTTGTCTGTGCTTCGTCCGCCATTTTGAAAAAAAACAGGTAATCCTCGATATCTCGACTCCTAATGGTTGAATTTTCGATTTTTTTTTTAGAATGAGTTAGAATCGCCAAAAATCATCGGAATTCAACAAAATTTGTCTGCGCTCCGTCCGCCATCTTGAAAAAACAGATAATCCTCGATACCTCGGCTCCTAATGGTTGAATTTTTCGATTTTTTTTTTAGAATGAGTCAGAGTCGCCTAAAATCACCGGAATTCAACAAAATTTGTCTGCGCTTTGTCCGCCATCTTGAAAATCTTGAAAAAACAGATAATCCTCGATATCTTGGCTCCTAATGGTTGAATTTTCGATTTTTTTTTGTTTAGAATGAGTTAGAGCCGCCCAAAATCACCGGAATTTAACAAAATTTGTCTGCGCTTTGTCCGCCATCTTGAAAATCTTAAAAAAAAACAGATAATCCTCGATATCTCGGCTCCTAATCGTTGAATTTTCGATTTTTTTTGTTTAGAATGGGTCAGAGTCGCCTAGAATCACCGGAAACCAAGAAAATTTGTCTGTGCTTCGTCCGCCATTTTGAAAAAAAAACAGGTAATCCTCGATATCTCGACTCCTAATGGTTGAATTTTCGATTTTTTATTTAGAATTAGTTAGAATCGCCAAAAATCATCGGAAACCAACAAAATTTGTCTGCGCTTTGTCCGCCATCTTGAAAATCTTAAAAAAACAGATAATCCTCGATATCTCGGCTCCTAATCGTTGAATTTTCGATTTTTTTTGTTTAGAATGGGTCAGAGTCGCCTAGAATCACCGGAAACCAAGAAAATTTGTCTGCGCTTCGTCCGCCATTTTGAAAAAAAAAACAGGTAATCCTCGATATCTCGACTCCTAATGGTTGAATTTTCGATTTTTTTTTTAGAATGAGTTAGAATCGCCAAAAATCATCGGAATTCAACAAAATTTGTCTGCGCTCCGTCCGCCATCTTGAAAAAACAGATAATCCTCGATACCTCGGCTCCTAATGGTTGAATTTTTCGATTTTTTTTTTAGAATGAGTCAGAGTCGCCTAAAATCACCGGAATTCAACAAAATTTGTCTGCGCTTTGTCCGCCATCTTGAAAATCTTGAAAAAACAGATAATCCTCGATATCTTGGCTCCTAATGGTTGAATTTTCGATTTTTTTTTGTTTAGAATGAGTTAGAGCCGCCCAAAATCACCGGAATTTAACAAAATTTGTCTGCGCTTTGTCCGCCATCTTGAAAATCTTAAAAAAACAGATAATCCTCGATATCTTGGCTCCTAATGGTTGAATTTTCGATTTTTTTTTGTTTAGAATGAGTTAGAGTCGCCCAAAATCACCGGAAACCAACAAAATTTGTCTGCGCTTCGTCCGCCATTTTGAAAAAACAGGCAATCCTCGATATCTTGGCTCCTAATGGTTCAATTTTCGATTTTTTTTTTTTTAAATGAGTTAGAATCGCTCAAAATCACCGGAATTCAACAAAATTTGTCTGCACTTCGTCCGCCATCTTGAAAAAACAGGTAATCCGCGATATCTCGACTCCTAATCGTTGAATTTTCGATTTTTTTTTTAGAATGAGTTAGAATCGCCCAAAATCACCGGAAACCAACAAAATTTGTCTGCGCTTCGTCCGCCATCTTGAAAATCTTAAAAAAACAGATAATCCTCGATATCTCGGCTCCTAATGGTTGAATTTTCGATTTTTTTTGTTTAGAATGAGTTAGAGTCGCCCAAAATCACCGGAAACCAACAAAATTTGTCTGCGCTTCGTCCGCCATCTTGAAAAAACCGGTAATCCTCGATATCTTGGCTCCTAATGGTTGAATTTTCGATTTTTTTTTGTTTAGAATGAGTTAGAGTCGCCCAAAATCACCGGAAACCAACAAAATTTGTCTGCGCTTCGTCCGCCATTTTGAAAAAACAGGCAATCCTCGATATCTTGGCTCCTAATGGTTCAATTTTCGATTTTTTTTTTTTTAAATGAGTTAGAATCGCTCAAAATCACCGGAATTCAACAAAATTTGTCTGCACTTCGTCCGCCATCTTGAAAAAACAGGTAATCCGCGATATCTCGGCTCCTAATCGTTGAATTTTCGATTTTTTTTTTTTTAGAAGGAGTTAGAATCGCCCAAAATCACCGGAAACCGACAAAATTTGTCTGCGCTCCGTCCGCCATTTTGAAAAAACAGGTAATCCTCGATATCTCGGCTCCTAATGCTTGGATTTTCGATTTTTTTTTCTAGTTCAGTCGGGAAAAATCATGGCTACGACTTTTCTCGGCAGAACTTTTCCATATCCGTCAAGGAAAAAAAAAACTTGCGATGGAAAAAAGCCCATGATTCAAGGCCTGCAAGTGTTAATCGTCAATTTTATCGTCCCATTTTGATTCGATCAACAAAGCGTGGAATTAAAAATTTTAGAAATTTCTATTGAAATAAAACTGGACGATAAACATGCGTAGGCTTTTTTTTTTGCCATCGCAACTTTCTTTTCCTTCACAGATATCGAAAAATTATTAAAACAAAAGTTGCGGCTAATATTTTTTCCGAAAAAATTGGCAATAAAAAAAATTGAAAATCGGACCAGAGGGAAATTTCGTTGACTTCCGATGGTTTCGGGCGTCTCTTATGACTGACTCGTCCTCATAAAATTGGCTTTTCAATCCCTTGTCCCATTTCAAAGTTCTATTTTACTTTTATCAAGAAATAAAAATGTTTTTTTTTTTCAATAAAAAATGTTTAATTAAAAATTTTGAGTATTAATTATATTTGTTTTTCGATAATTTGCGCTTGAATTATTTACCCCGTGTTTTTTCCGTTCCGGTAATAATTTCCGTTGTTCCGGATTTTTCGTCGTCGTCTTCGTCGTCGTCGTCGAGAAACGAATTTTCGGATTGAGCGGGCGGTCTTGCGAATTCATCCATTAAAAATGATTTTTCCAAACGCCACGAGTAAGCGGCGAATATCATCATCGACGTGACGCTTTTTACTCTCTTTAATTCGGATTGCGTGCCACCGCGAAGCAGTATCGTCGCGCCGAGATGAGGATTCGCGCAGCCCTCGAAGTACATGAGAGTCTTTGGTCGATCTATAAAAGGTAAGGAATGAAAAAAAAAAAATTCTCAAATGGAAACGTCAGGCGAAAGGAATACTTTTTTTTTTTTTTTTTTTTTTTTTTTTTTTTTTTTTTTTTTTTTTTTTTTTTTTTTTTTTTTTTTTTGGTAAAACGATCCCGGAGACGAAATTAAAAAAAAAATAGAACAAAATTAAATATAACAATGATAGATCTTATTTTTTTTTATTATTATTACTATTGCTGAAATAAAATGTATTAATGATACAAAAGCGTGAAAATTCGAAACTTGCGCGCTTTTTTTTTTTTCACGAATAACGATTTCAATAATTCAAATCGTAAAATATCAACCTGACTTTACAATTTACAATTTGTCATAAATATTCAAAGAAATATTTGAAAATTCCAAAATTTTTTTCGAAATTTTTTCATCCATCGTGCAAGATTTTTGGGCTCGATATGCCGGTGATAAATTTGCAAAAATTTCGAGCAAAAATATTAATGAAAAATTCGAAATTTTCATCCAATTCAATGTTTTCCGAAAATTACAAATTTTTTTCCCGCCAAATTCGACAATAAAAGCTGAAAATTTTCTTAAACTTGGAGAGAGAGGTTTTTTTGTTTTTTAAATTCGAAATTTCATAAAATCGTCAATTTTCGATAAATTTTTACGAAAATTGTAACAAAGCATAGGAAAATTTACTTCCCTGCTTGTTTTCAAAATTTAAGCATGCTAAATACCGTCCAGAACGTTTTCTTCTCCAATTTCTCGAATATTTGGCAATCCGACACGAAAATCGCGAAAAAAAAACCTTTTTTTCGTGAAAACAAAAATAAATTGGGGGAGAAATGATTATACTTGCTCGTTTCCGTGGGAAAATTTCGAAGATAAAATTTCTTGCACGTTCCAAGTTTGTAGCGCGTCGTTAGATGGGCATCGATCGTATTTACGATCGTGCCACCGGTGCATCTTGCGACTCGCTCGAGAACGCTGAGCTTGACATTGAGAACGAGGGTGACGCCGCATTGGCGAAAACGATCCTGTGCCAAGCGGGAAACTGAACGATGAACGAGAACGACGTCGGGTCCGAGAGCCGTGATTCTCCCTACCGTATGACCGAGATACTCGTTTTCCTGCAGTTTCATGCGTTTCGATGCTAATTTTACTCGTCGATTTTTTGTTACGTTTTTTTTTTTTTTTCGTCATTTTTAAGAGGCGCACAACTATTAAAAGCGGAATTTGTAATTTTTAAATGGGAACTTGAACATTACGAGACTAATTTTTCATTTTCAATTGACGTTTGACTGTTGGAAGTGTAATTTGTAATTTTGTAAGGAAAAGTTAAGATTTAAGGACTTTTGTAATCCAAAAATGTAAATTGTTTGTTTTTTTTTTTCGTTTTTTTTGTAATTTTTAAGAGGCACCCAACTATTACAAGCGTAATTTGCAATTTTTAAATAATTTTTAATTTGTAATTTTGCAAGGACAAGTTCAAATTTAAGGACTTTTGCAATCCAAAAATGTAAATTGTTTGTTTTTTCTTCGTTTTTTTTTTTGTCATTTTTAAGGGGCAGCCAACTATTACAAGCGTAATTTGTAATTTTTAAATAATTTTTAATTTTTAATTCTATGAGGAAAAATTGAAATTTAAGGACTTTTGCAATCTAAAAGTGTAAATTGTTTGTTTTTTTTTGTTTGTCATTTTTAAGAAGCTCCCAACTATTACAAGGGTAATTTGTAATTTTAAAATAATTTTTAATTTGTAATTTTGCAAGGACAAGTTCAAATTTAAGGACTTTTGCAATCCAAAAATGTAAATTGTTTGTTTTTTCTTCGTTTTTTTTTGTCATTTTTAAGGGGCAGCCAACTATTAAAAGCGTAATTTGTAATTTTTACATAATTTTTAATTTGTAATTTTGCAAGGACAAGTTAAAATTTAAGGACTTTTGAAATCCAAAAATGTAAATTGTTTGTTTTTTTTTCGTTTTTTTTTTGTCATTTTTAAGGGGCAGCCAACTATTACAAGCGTAATTTGTAATTTTTAAATAATTTTTAATTTTTAATTCTATAAGGAAAAATTGAAATTTAAGGACTTTTGCAATCTAAAAGTGTAAATTGTTTGTTTTTTTTTTGTTTGTCATTTTTAAGAAGCTCCCAACTATTAAAAGGGTAATTTGTAATTTTAAAATAATTTTTAATTTGTAATTTTGCAAGGACAAGTTCAAATTTAAGGACTTTTGCAATCCAAAAATGTAAATTGTTTGTTTTTTCTTCGTTTTTTTTTTGTCATTTTTAAGGGGCAGCCAACTATTAAAAGCGTAATTTGTAATTTTTAAATAATTTTTAATTTGTAATTTTGCAAGGACAAGTTAAAATTTAAGGACTTTTGAAATCCAAAAATGTAAATTGTTGGTTTTTTTTCGTTTTTTTTTGTCATTTTTAAGGGGCACCCAACTATTACTAGCGTAATTTTTAATTTGTAATTTTATAAGGACAAGTTAAGATTTAAGGACTTTTGCAATCCAAAAATTTAAATTGTTTGTTTTTTCTTTGTTTTTTTTTTTGTCATTTTTAAGTGGCAGCCAACTATTAAAAGTGGAATTTGTAATTTTTAAATGGGAACTTGAACATTACGAGTCTAATTATTCATTGTCAATGGACGTACAACTGTTGGAAGTGTGATTTGTAATTTTCAAGCAAAATTCGTCCATCGCGGAGGGTAATTAAAGCAAAATCTTTAGGAAAAATTACATATTGAAAGTGTTGAGTGTCATTCATACATAACATGTACATGCTTAAATTGTAATTTGTAATTTTATAAGGACAAGTTAAGATTTAAGGATTTTTGCAATCTAAAATTGTAAATTGTTCGTTTTTTCTTCGTTTTTTTTTTGTTTGTCATTTATAAGAGGCACACAACTATTACAAGCGTAATATTTAATTTTTAAATGATTTTTAATTCTTAATTTTAGAAGGAAAAGTTAAGATTTAAGGACTTTTGCAATCTTAAAGTGTAAATTGTTTGTTTTTTTTTTCCTTCTTTTGTTTGTTTGTCATTTTTAACAGGCACCCAACTATTACAAGCTTAATTTGTAATTTTTAAATAATTTGTAGTTTTAAAATAATTCGTAATTTTTAATTTTATAAAGACAAATTGAAATTTAAGGACTTTTGCGAATCTAAAAGTGTAAATTGTTTGTTTTTTCTTCGTTTTTTTGTCATTTTTAAGAGGCACACAACTATTAAGAGCGTAGTTTGTAATTTTTAAATGAGAACTTGAACACTGCGAGTCCAATTTTTCATTGTCAATGGCCCATTCAACCGTTGGGAGTGTAATTTGTAATTTTATAACGACAAGAAGGACTTTTGCAATCTAAAAGCGTAAAATTTTTGTTTTTTCTTCGTTTTTTTTTGTTCGTCATTTCTAAGAGGCGCACCCAACTATTACAAGCCTAATTTATAATTTTCAAATAATTTGTCATTTCTAATTTTATAAGAACAAGTTAAGATTTAACCACTTTTGCAACCTAAAAGTGTAAATTGTTTGTATTTTCTTCGTTTTTTTTTTTTTTTTTGTCATTTTTAAGAGGCACCCAACTATGACAAGCTTAATTTGTAATTTTTAAATAATTTTTAATTTTTAAATAATTTTTAATTTTTAATTTTATAAAGACAAATTGAAATTTAAGAACTCTTGCAATCTAAAAGTGTAAATTGTTTGTTTTTTCTTCGTTTTTTTGTCATTTTTAAGAGGCACACAACTATTAAGAGCGCAGTTTGTAATTTTTAAATGGGAACTTGAAGACTGCGAGTCCAATTTTTCATTTTCAATGGCCATTCAACTGTTGGGAGTGTAATTTGTAATTTTATAACGACAATAAGGACTTTTGCAATCGAAAAGCGTAAAATGTTTGTTTTTTGTTCGTTTTTTTTGTTCGTCATTTCTAAGAGGCGCACTCAACTATTACAAGCCTAATTTATAATTTTTAAATAATTTTTAATTTGTAATTTTATAAAAACAAGTCAAGATTTAAGGAATTTTGCAATCTAAAAGTGTAAATTTTTTTGTTTTTTCATCTTTTTTTTTTTTTTTGCCATTTATAAGAGGCACCCAACTATTACACGCTTAATTTGTAATTTTTAAATAATTTTTAATTTGTAATTTTATAAGGACAAGTCAAGATTTTGCAATTTTGCATTCTAAAAGTGTAAATTGTTTGTTTTTTTTTTCGTTTTTTTTTTTTTCGTTTAAGATTTTGCAATTTTGCAATCTAAAAGTGTAAATTGTTTGTTTTTTTTTTCGTTTTTTTTTTTTCGTTTATCATTTTCAAGAGGCACCCAACTATTACAAGCCTAATTTATAATTTTTAAATGATTTGTCATTTTTAATTTTACAAGAACAAGTTTAAATTGAAGAACTTTTGCAATCTAAAAGTGTAAATTATTTGTTTTTTTTTTTCGTTTTTTTTTTTCGTTTATCATTTTCAAGAGGCACCCAACTATTACAAGCCTAATTTATAATTTTCAAATAATTTGTCATTTCTAATTTTATAAGAACAAGTTAAGATTTAACCACTTTTGCAACCTAAAAGTGTAAATTGTTTGTATTTTCATCGTTTTTTTTTTTGTTTTTTTCGTCATTTTTAAGAGGCACCCAACTTTTACAAGCTTAATTTGTAATTTTTAAATAATTTTTAATTTTTAATTTTATAAAGACAAATTGAAATTTAAGAACTCTTGCAATCTAAAAGTGTAAATTGGTTTTGTATTTTCATCGTTTTTTTTTTTTTTTTTGTTTTTTTCGTCATTTTTAAGAGGCACCCAACTGTTACAAGCTTAATTTGTAATTTTTAAATGGGAACTCGAACATTACGAGGCTAATTTTTCATTTTCAATGGCCATTCAACCGTTGGAAGTGCAATTGATAATTTTACAAGGACAATTTCGAGATTCAAGGACTTTCGCAATCTAAAACGCTAAATTGTTTGTTTTTTTGGTCGTTTTTTTGTTAGTTCGTTTTTTTTTTTCTTTTTCTTCTCAAATCATCGACTTACCTGGAGCATGACCGGTTCGAGGCTGAGAAGTTTACCCTCGACCCGCTGATACATGAGGCCGCACTTGAGGAGCAATATCTTCGGATTGGCAATCATCGCGTTCATGCCGCGATGTGCGACGTTTTTGCTGCACACGACCCCGGAAACAATCTCGCAGTCGTTTTTACTCGCGCCCGGTGATTTTTTAAATTGCACGTACTGCCTTATGTCCATGTCCTCGGCATCGTGATTCAAATCCGGCCTCAATTGATCGACGATCCGATGGGCCAGCGTGATTATCGGCTCCGTCCAATTATCCGGCAGGCCCTCCTTCGTCAGCAATTGGCCGATAAGCGATAATTCGTGCTTCTTGTAAGCCGAACTGTTTGGCGTGAAATCAAATAATGCGAAAAAAAAAAAAATTCATAAAAAATTTGAAAAAATGAAAAATCAACGATTTAAATAATTAAAAAAAAAAAAAAAAAGTACAAAATAAGGAATAATGAGAAATTGAGACGGAAAAATTAACGATTAAAAATTATAAAGTTGCAGTATGAAAATTTGAATAAAATTATTTCAATTTTTAATGTTTTTTTTTTTTTTCAATTATGCATGGAATTCCGAATTCCGAATTCCGAATTCCACGTGTATTCCGATTTATGTAGAAATATTTAACCGGATGTCGAAAAATTTGGCAAATTTAGTATTTTTGCATAAATTTTTCGGAAAAATATTCAGTTTCATAAAATCTGAAATTTCATTAAGTTTCATTGAAGGATACATTTTAATGAGGAAAAAAAAAAACATTTTGCACGATTTCTGAAAATTTGGTGAAGCTATTACAAAGGATTTTTTTTTTTTTTTCGGAAAATTTGAAAATTTCATAAAATTCGAGTCGCTGCATGAATTTTGCATGTTCGTACGTCGAATTTTTTTTTTTTTTTTTTTTTTTTTTTTTTTTTCTTTTTTGGACGACGTTTCGACACATTTTTGACATTTTAAACATTGAAAAGCAAAAAAAAAACGAGCAAAAATTTTCATCAAAACAAAGTTGCTTTCCTGCACGAGTAATTTAATTGAGAATTAAAAAAGAAAAAAAATAAAACTCACGTCAGGGCATTGTACGAGCTCAGCTCTTCGTTCGATGTGCTAAGATTTTTAGCCTTGTGCCAGCTGTTACGTTCATTGAATTCCTGTATCCGAAGTGTATCGTTGAGCAATTCGTCCGTAACACCGGATTCGTAATTGTGCGATTTCGCGTCGTTGCCCTTCGGCTCGAGCGTCGCCTCGGCACTGGCCTCGCTCGCTACACTCGCGAGATCCTCGGTCGTCGGACGTTTCAGGGTAACCGTCGAAGCCTCGACATTGAGATCGAGATAAAAGCTCGAGCTCGAGGACGGGACACGACCGACCGCTTGAAAGCTCGGCTGCTTCGTATCGCTCTCGGAGTCTGAAAGAATTTTTTTTTTCTTTTCTTTTTCTTTTTTTCGATCCAATTTAGCGAAAATTTTGAAGGAATTTTTTGTGTTTTTCTTTTTTTTCAACCATCGCGAGTTGCACGCGTAATTCGTAATTTTTCAAATTAATTGATGAAAATTGAAAAAGAAGAAAAAAAAAATGGTGTTTACTAAATTTTTGCTATAAACTGTGTGAATATGAAAATTGTAATTTGCAATTTGTATCATTAAATCGATAATTTGTGCAATTAAAATGGTAATTTATCAATTAAAATTTTAATTTTCAATTTATATCATTAAAATGATAATTTGGGCAATTTACGAGAGTAATTTATGAATTAAAATTGTAATTTGCAATTTGTATCATTAAAATGGTAATTTGTGCAATTTAAAAGCGTAATTAATGAATTAAAATTGTAATTTGCAATTTATATCATTAAAATGATGATTTGTGCAATTTACGAGCGTATTTTATCAATAAAAATTGTAATTTGCAATTTGTATCATTAAAATGGTAATTTATCGATTAAAATTGTATATTGCAATTTGTATCATTAAAATGGTAATTTGTGCAATTTACGAGGGTATTTTATCAATTAAAATTGTAATTTGCAATTTGTATCATTAAAATGGTAATCTGTGCAATTAAAATGGTAATTTGTGCGATTAAAATGATAATTTATCAATTAAAATTTTAATTTTCAATTTATGTAATTAAAATGATAATTTGGGCAATTTACGAGAGTAATTTATCAATTAAAATTGTAATTTGCAATTTGTATCATTAAAATGGTAATTTGGGCAATTTAAAAGCGTAATTTATCAATTAAAATGGTAATTTTCAATTTGTATCATTAAAATGATCATTTGTGCAATTTACGAGCGTATTTTATCAATTCAAATTTTAATTTGCAATTTGTATCATTAAAATGGTAATCTGTGCAATTAAAATGGTAATTTCTGCGATTAAAATGATAATTTATGAATGAAAATTGTGATCTGCAATTTATACCATTAAAATGGTAATTTGTGCAATTTACGAGAGTAATTTATCAATTAAAATTGTAATTTGCAATTTGTATCATTAAAATGGTAATTTGTGCAATTTAAGAGCGTAATTTATCAATTAAAATTGTAATTTGCAATTTATATCATTAAAATGATGATTTGTGCAATTTACGAGCGTATTTTATCAATTAAAATTTTAATTTGCAATTTTTATCATTGCAATGGTAATTTGTGCAATTTACGAGCGTAATTTACCAATTAAAATTGTTATTTACAATTTATATCATTAAAATGATAATTTGTGCAATTTACGAGCGTAATTCATCAATTAAAATTGTAATTTGCAATTTGTATAATTAAAATGGTAATTTTCAATTTATATCATTAAAATGGTAATTTGTGCAATTTACGAGCGTAATTTATGAATTAAAATTGTAATTTGTGTAATTTATGAACGTAATTTATCAATTAAAATTGTAATTAGCAATTTATATCATTAAAATGATAATTTTTGTAATTTACAATCGTAATTTATCAATTAAAATTTCAATTTTCAATTTATATAATTAAAACGGTACTTTGTGCAATTTACGAGCGTAATTTATCAATTAAAATTGTAATTTTCAATTTATATCATAAAAATGATAATTTGTGTAATTTACGAGCATAATTTATCAATTAAAATTGCAATTTGCAGCGAGGGACGATAATATTGTAATTAAAAAAATAAAAAAATAAATAAAAATATTCCTCAAGTCTAAATAAACAAATTCCTTTGAGAAAACTACACCGACCGGTCGTGGAATCGTGCTGCGGTATATTCGTCACCCAAGCTGGCTCCTGCGAGTCGCAGGTCGATTGATTTTCATCCGAGAGATCGACGAGGGACAATTTAGCGGGCTTGAAGAGCCCGCTACCGTCGCCGAACGAGTCCTCGGACTGCGCCGACTCGATGAAACCGGCTTCGAGCAGTGCCTGAGCAATCGCAGCTGCTTGAACGCTTGAAAAAATTTAAAAAATAAAAATAAAAAAAGGCTACAAATTTGCAAAATCGCTTTTTTCCCCGAATTTCGCACAATTCTCAACGCTTTCGCTTCCCCGAGGGCTCTTTATTTTAATTTTTTTATTTTTTTAAATTTTAATTTTTTTTTTTCGGAAAAAACCCAAAATTTCATGAAATCCAAGAGCACGAAAGAAAATATATTCATTTTTTACAATTTTTTTCCCTTTTTTTCGTTCTTTACGAAAAATAAACAAAAAAAAAAGATAATAAATTCTCACCGAGTAGCAGTTTTGTTCTGCGTCATGAGCCAATTAACGAGCTCGTTACCCACGAAACAATTGTAATGGCTCTTCAAGCGTACTCGATGGGTCTGAAGCTGAATGGCGCGACTCGAGCGAAATAATTCCTCGTAAATCATTCGGAGCGGCGCTGAATTTTTAAGTACCAGCGAACGACCCTGCGTACCGAGATAACTGCTCGACGATCTTGCGGAGCGAACAAACGGAAAACTCGAAAAATTAGCCAAAAAAATAAAAAAAGAATTGAAATTTGAAAATTTTCAAAAAATTTTTTCGAAATACCTTGAAATTTCAAATTTGAAAAAAAAAAACCCACAAATTTTCATTTTTTTAATTTTTTTCAAATTTTTAAATAATTTTTAAAAATTTTTAAATAATTTTTGAATTTTTTAATAATTTTTTAATTTTTTAATAATTTTTGAATTTTTTAATAATTTTTGAATTTTTAAAATAATTTTTGAATTTTTTAATAATTTTTGAATTTTTAAATAATTTTTGAATTTTTTAAATAATTTTTGAATTTTTTAATAATTTTTGAATTTTTTAATAATTTTTGGATTTTTTAAATAATTTTTGAATTTTTTAAATAATTTTTGAATTTTTAAAATAATTTTTGAATTTTTAAATAATTTTTGAATTTTTAAATAATTTTTGGATTTTTTAAATAATTTTTGAATTTTTTAATAATTTTTTAATAATTTTTTAATGATTTTTTATGAACAAATTCACCTTCCGAGGGCATATTTCTCCTCCATGTAGCCGACGCTGGATTTTCGATGAGCTCGCGTCTCGTCGTCGCTCGTTGTTCGTTGCCTCGTCGGGCGCGTATCATCGCCGTACTTAACTTGCAGATCTTCCTGCAGCGCTTTGAGATCTGCCGAAAGTACGCTTCTCATGTCGGACGATTGCAAATACGATAGGGCAACCTTGCAGCAATACGTGCATACTCGCAAATCACCTTGAAATTTAATCGAAGCAAAAAAAAATAATAATAATAACAATAATAATAATAACGATGATGATGATAATAATAATGTATCACCTATGCAGCCCATTATTTTTCCAGGTATCTCGTCGGAGCAACATTTCCAACAGAATATCTGTCCGCATACTCTGCAATGATGTTTCCTGCGAAAAGCGGTGAAACGCTCGCCGCACTCGTAACACTGCTTAGCCACGCTGTCCGGCATCCAAAAACTCCTCAATTGAGAATCTTTGTACGATTTAAGATTCTATAAAGTGGGGAGAGGGAGGGAAATAAAAAATAAACCTCGGGTAATCTAGAAAAATGGACAAATCTTTACAAAAAAAAAAATGATCTTTATTGAATTTGTAATGAATCTTTACCAAAAATTTAATGAATAATTAAAAATTGAAAATCATCATCGGAACATATAATTCTCAAATTTAAATTCAAGAAAATGATAAAATAGCTTTGCAAAGGGGAAATCGTTTCTTAAAAATTACAAGTTGAACCGATAAATATAGATAATCGTTGGTCAATGATTCCTAATTACGCTGTAAATTTCGACGCAAAGTTAGATCGCAAGTTACGACACTTCGGTTATTCGAAAGAAAAATCTTTTTTTTCTCTCGATGAAATTAATTAAGATCGTAGAGCTTGGGACTCGTAATTTCTGGTTCGGAGATGAAGGGATGGAAAATTTGCTTACGCCGCTTCGGAGGGCAACTATGTTACTAATGCGCTTCAGAACATTGGGCAAGCTTCTTCCCTCCGAGGCGTCCACGGAATAGCCGACGCCGCTCGAGCCGTCGTCACCCAGACTCGGATCGTTCTCTTTTTCTCTCTCGTCGAGCCGCTTCCACGATTCCGAATCGCCGGAAGAGCTTTGCTCGTCATTGCCGGGAGAGAGCGACGACGCCGCGCTCTCGCTCGTACTGCCTGTTCATTTATTTTTCTTTACGCCCTGGATATACGTTCCAGGGTGATCCTTGTTTAGGGCTCGGATGATTTTATTAATGAAACGCCCCACAAATCGGCTTCGAATAATTAAAAAAAAAAATACCCTAATTTTTTCAGATTTTTATCGAGACTCTAACCCCTCGCACCCGAAGGGTGAATTTCCCGATTTGAAATACCACGTGTTTCGGCCAAATTCTCAGGATATATTTTATTCTAAGAGTAATAATTTTTTAAAAAATCTGTAACTGCGAGATTTTAGCGTTCATTGGTGCTGCTATATGAAAAAAAAATCACATTGTCATGCGGATCAATTTAGACAAATTGCACACCCTTTAACTTTGAAACATGGCGGTTACCACCTCGATTTTCTTGAATTTTTCTAATTTATTTACTTTTTAACGCAATCAGATCCGGTTTTTTGCACTTTTCAGTTACTTTAGTGATGAAAGAACATCAATATACAGTATAATTGTCATCATTGTTTATAATATAAGATTTATAAATAAACAAGCTGAAAAAATGACGTTTTTTTTCGGAAAAATTCATTCTTGAAGAATCCATTCGAGGTAATAACTTGAAATTTAGTGAGAGGGGGTTTTTGGGGTCACTGATTACGAATCCCCTGTCAGATTTGCAAAATTCAATACAGCGGATTCAAGATGATGGACACCGAAATTTAAATATTGAATTTCGAAAAATCTGACTTCGGATTCGTAATCAGTGACCCCAAAAATTCACTTTCACTGAATTTCAAGTTATTACCTCGGATAGATTCTTCAAGAGTGAATTTTTGCGAAAAAAACGTAATTTTTTTAGCTTGTTTATTTATAAATCTTATATTATAAACAATTATACCGATTAGACTGTATATTTATGTTCATTCATCGCTAAAGTAACTGAAAAGTGCAAAAAACCGGATCTGAATACGTTAAAAAGTAAATAAATTAGAAAAATTCAAGCATGTTTCAAAGTTAATGGGTGTGCAATTTGTCTAAATTCATCCGTATGATAATGTGATTTTTTTTTCATATAGTAGCACCAATGAACGCTAAAATCTCGCGGTTACAGATTTAAAAAAAAATTATTACTCTTAGAATAAAATATATCCTGAGAATTTGGCCGAAACACGTGTATTTCAAATCGGGAAATTCACCCTCGGGTGCGAGGGGTTAGAGTTTGGATAAAAATCTAAAAAAATTAGGGTATTTTTTTTCAAATATTTGGAGCCGATTTGGGGGGGCGTTTGATTAAAAATTCGTCCGAGCCCTAAATAAGGACTACCCTAATATGTACGGTAAAAGTGTCGAATCGGGGCTGCGGCTCGAAAAACTGCTCCAAATTTTTTTCCAGCATTTGTTATCATTGAAAATTAATATGTAGCATTGAAGAGGGGAAAGACTTCCGACGCCACAAAAAAAAAGTTTTTAAGCCGACAAAGAAAGTGTGCTTTATAAATAGGATAAGTTGATGGTAGATCGTAAGTGGAGTTGCGGACAAGTGCAAATGCACTTTTGCAACTTGAATATGTAATCTTAATTATATAATTGTAAATTATTGTATAATTAAAGATTAAATAAATAATAATAATAATAATAAACGATAAAAAGTAATACAGATGGTATTACCACTCTCCATCGATAATACGACCCCGATTATATTTTCTCTTACGGAACTTGGTGCTCTAAAATAAAGCACTAAATTCAAATAACGAGTTATCATCCCGCCATAAATGATGCGCGCGAAACATAACCCCACTTTTTTTTTTTTTTCAATTTCACTTCCATTGATCCCCCGATAAGATTTGAAAAATTTTGCTCAACGATTATTGATGAATTAACGAAAAAAAATGAATTGTTAAGGACAAAAAATTGTCTTACCTTTGCCAAAGCCGAAGAATTTGGAGAAGAGGGACGCAACGACGGGTTGACCAGTCTCCACTGGGCTGAGCGGAGCGAACTCCGTCAGTTTCGTCGGTGAATTCATATTTTTGTTCATCTTAACTTTTTCGTTTCTCGTTTCTCCGATTATTTCTTATTAATTAATATCTCGAAACTTCGTCGTCATTGTCTTTCGTTTCTGCTGTTTTAAATGTAAAAAATCACGAACTCGCGACACACTTGTCAACACACCCACCTGATACGAAAACGATACACACGAATCAGCTGATTGTCATTGCATGACCTACATATACGTATAGGTGTGTAATATATATGAAATGTGAAGTGGCGCACACCCAGCGACGTTATGTTCTAACAATTAGGATTATCATAATTTTTATTTATTTATTTATTCTAATCCGTCGTTAAAAAATTCAAGAACTTTGCGATTCTTCACTATAGTTGCGAAATCTGAATTAATAAAGATGGCTGCCGAAAAATGCGGATAAAAAACATTGAAAACTATTGAAGATATAAGAAGAAAAAAAGTCAGCATTGATTGTTGAATAATTGACACTTTTTATAAATTAAAGTTCAAGTTTCATGGCTAACTTCATACAGCTCAACTTTGCATTGATTACCCATGAGATAAGTTTTACCCAGAGGTGGAACAACCGGTCCTAAATAAAATTACACCATGAACCATCTGGGGGCTCTCGTATTATGACAACAAACAACAAACAGAGGCGCCAAAAACATATTTATCGCGTCTTCGATTCGTTGAAACTTTTTCGCAATTCGCAAAAACCCATCAAAATGACGAGATAACGCGTGTACATTTTGAAAATTCGAGTGTTCTCACGTGCAAAGACAGTGGAAAATTCGTTTAAAATCGTAAATTAATAATTTCGAGGTTAGTTTTCTTTGTGAAACAAAAAAAAGAGTAAACAAAATGGCGGAAGAGATCGAGGAAGCTCGCGCGCAGCTCGATACGATCGAAGCAAGCGACGAGGAAGAATTCACAGCTCAGAGAGCTCTCGCGGCTATCGAGAATGCCTGGTTGAATGAGAAATTTTCACCCGAAATATTGCCCCACGAGTCCGATCTCGTCGATTGTATGCTACAGCAAATATCGCACATGGAAGATAACATGAAGAAATTGACGAGGGAAGATATGCGTCTCGCGATACACAAAACCGAGCTCGATCGTATAAGGTTCGTTATTTCAAGTTATCTCAGAACTCGACTCGAAAAAATCGAAATTCACGCGATACACATACTGTCGGAAGAATCGAAGCGCGGCGCGGATGAGAATTATCTGACGCGCGGCGAATTGAAATTCGCCAAGGAATATTTGTCCGGGGTCGAGACGCTCTTTAAAACTGTAGCGCTCAGGCACATGCCGACGAATTTTCAAGATTTTCAAATAGATCGTATGGCGATAAAGCCGAACGTGCATTCGCACGTTTTTCTCAGAGCCAAGAGAAGCGTCGACGGTATAATAATTCCCGGTACAGCCGATCAGGAAGTCTCGTTCGACGCCGGCTCGCAGCACATTATTCAGTACAAGGCGGTCGCCGATTTGGTCAAAAATGGCACCGTTCAGTTGATTTGAGCACAATTTTTTTTTTTTTTTTCTATTTTTTTCTAAACATTTATTATCATTATTATTTTTTCTCACCTTTGTACATGCTGCAAGTATGCGATTTATCGAAAATTCGTACATATTTCGAAAAATTGTACAGGGCGCAGCAAAGATTTTGGAGTAAACGGCTCTCTCGGAGATCGAGGAAGAAAAAATGTTTTATTTTGTTTTTTTTTTCTTCATTCTTTTCCCATTCCCCTCGATCAAGGAGATTTTCGGAGATTTTCTTTTTCTTTTTCGAAAAAATTGAAAATTTTCATAAAATCCGAAAACTCGCATCGATTTTCGACAAATTCAATACCAACGCTCCTTCAACGATGATCCGTTGATGTAAAAAAAGAAATTTAGCACCATATCTCAAAATTTGGGGAAGTTGAAGCGATCGCGGACGATTTTTTTTTTTCGAAAAAATTGAAAACACGCAAGGCGGTCGCTGATTTGGTCAAAAATGGGCACCGTTCGGTTGATTTGAGCACAATTTATTTATTTATTTTTTTTTTAACATTTATTATCATTATTTTTTCTCGCCTTTGTACATGCTGCAAGTATGCGATTTATCAAAAATTCGTACATATTTCGAAAAATTGTACAGGGCGCAGCAAAGATTTTGGAGTAAACGGCTCTCTCGGAGATCGAGGAAGAAAAAATGTTTTATTTTGTTTTTTTTTTCTTCATTCTTTTCCCATTCCCCTCGATCAAGGAGATTTTCGGAGATTTTCTTTTTCTTTTTCGAAAAAATTGAAAATTTTCATAAAATCCGAAAACTCGCATCGATTTTCGCCAAATTCAATACCAACGCTCCTTCAACGATGATCCGTTGATGTAAAAAAAGAAATTTAGCACCATATCTCAAAATTTGGTGAAGTTGAAGCGATCGCGGACGATTTTTTTTTTCGAAAAAATTGAAAACACGCAAGGCGGTCGCTGATTTGGTCGAAAATGGGCACCGTTCGGTTGATTTAAGCACAATTTATTTATTTATATTTTTTTTACATTTATTATCATTATTTTTTCTCGCCTTTGTAACATATAGCAGGAATGCGATTTATCAAAAATTCGTATATATTTCGAAAAATTGTATAGGGCTCAGCAAAGATTTTTGGAGTAAACGGCTCTGTCGGAGATCGAGGAAGAAAAAATGTTTTCTTTTATTTTATTTTTTTTTTTTCTTCATTCTTTTCCTCGATGAGCTATTATCGCTGCGGGCGGAGTCACGGCGAGCATCGCCGTGCTGGATTTGTGAAAAATTAATTCTAATGCTTGCGCGCTTCGCAGCGTCTGAGCAAAGACGCAGAAAAACATATCACGACATTTTTGCGAGTCAATATTTTTAAAATAATACTTTCCCTGCTCGAGTAGACTTTTCGTTCGCTCGTTGCGATCGCAAGGGCACCGGTATAGTCGCTTGAATTTTTAAAAGTTTCGTCTCGAGGGGGGGATTTATCGCTGTAAGAAACGTCGAACGGAGCGCAAAAAAACGAGAATTTTTTTGAATCCGGAAGGAATGATCCATCGGAAATTACGAATTTGCAGGAAATTTTAGTCCCATCGTTGTATTTTGCAATAATAATTGTATTTTTCAATTTCATCGCGATCTCGTGTCTCAAATTTTTCAATTTTCGTTACAGCGATTAATCATTGAAACGAAAAAATTTTTCCCAAGACTCAAGTACAGTTATTAATACTAAAAAAAAAAAAAAAAAAAATTTTCACCGCAAAACTTGTCCGGTCTCGATTCCGGCCTTTTGTGTTTTTTTTTTTTTAAATTCAACAGCAATTTTTTTCTTCTTTGTTACGAAAAAGTATTCACTGAATCGAACGTTATGAGTCAATATTATTAATTTCTTTTTTTTTTTTTCTCGAAGTAATGAATTTAACTTTTTGCGAATTTGCGATAAAATTGGAGCACACTTTGAGAATTTTATTTTCAAATTGAAAAAAAAATAACAATTAATCTTGTAAGGAAGATGGCCGTTAAGTACGTTGGAGAGTTTTGTGAGTATTGCGTTGAAAAAAAAAAATAATAAGAAAAAAAAATAATAATAAAAATTACAACTATTGTGTTCGTCGTTGATCTCGAGTAACTTTGCCTTATCTTAGCAATTTATATTGATATATATTTTCTTTTTCTTTGGGCTTGAAGAAAAAAAAAAAAAAAAAATAAGAAAAACAAAAACAAAAAATATATAAAATTTTGGCGCAATGTACATAATTGAAATATTTTATACTTAAATTGTTCAAAGTCGACGTCCATTCGAGTTTGAGTAATATGGCCGTTTCTCTTTGGATGCCGTGAGCACAGATGTATAAAAAAAAATAAAAAAATAAAAATCTCAAAGAATCTTGAGTAAGTACGTACGTGATAATCGTCTGTGCGATTACGTTCTGAGATTGTTGCGATTTTTTTTTCTTCTTTTACAAATCTCATTTTTGCGCTCGAAACGAGAATTTTTAAGGACGATCAAGTATCAACGGGATCATCTGATTTCGTATCGTTGTATGCCTGTAAAAAAATTTGTTTTTTTTTTGCTCAATCGCGAATCGACACAAAAATTTGAGAATAAACGGCGAAAGAAAAAGATAAACGAATCCGTTGTCGTGTAATTTTTTTAACACTTCAGCGCTATCACTCGGAGTAATTTCCAATTGATTATTATTTTTTTTTTAATTATCAGTCGAAGAAATTGAAATTAATTTTCTTTTTTTTTTTCAACAATTGCGATTGCTTCGGATAATTGCTCCGCGTGAACGTAATCGAATGCAAAAAATAATTAAAATTATTTCGGCTAATCGTAATTGGTTGGAAAAAAAAAAAAAAAAATTGTATCAAGCACAATTGCCTCGAATAATTGTGACAAAGTATGACGGAAATTGCCAACACCTCCAATAATCGTAATTAATTGCAACAAAAATCACGGCTAACGCCAATAATTGCAATTTAAATAAATTAAAAAAAAAAAAAACAGAATTGTCTCCGGTAATGATAATTAATTTTTTTTAAATAACAATTATCTCGAATAATAGTAATTAACTTTTTTTTAATTACAATTTCCTCGAGTTGTTGCAATGTTCATTAATTAAAAAAATTAATTACAACTATTCGGAGTAATCGTAATTAATTTAAAAAAAAAAAAAATTACCTCGAATACTCGTAATTAATTTGTTTTTCAATTACAATCACCCCCAGTAATGTTCGTTAATTAAAAAAAAAAAATCGTTACTAATTAAAAAAAAAAAAAATCGTTACCAATTCGAAAAATAAATTTAAAAATCCCGAGTAATTGTAATTAATTTAAAAACAAATTATATTCACATCCGGTAACCTCATTTAATAAGAAAAAAAAAATTACAATTACCTCGATAACTCGCGATAATTTTTTTAAAATTAAAATATTTTTAATTAAAATCAATTAATTTAATTAATTAATTTTTTTAATTAAAAAAAATTAATAATTTAATTAATTAATTTTTTTAATTAAAAAATTAATAATTTAATTAATTAATTTTTTTAATTAAAAAATATTAATAATTTAATTAATTCATTTTTTTAATTAAAAAAATTAATAATTTAATTAATTAATTATTTTAAATTACAATCAATTAATTTTATTAATTAATTTTGTTAATTAAAAAAATTAATTATTTCATTAATTATTTTTTTAATTACAATAATCCCCGGAAATGTTCGTTAATTAAAAAATAAAAATCGTTACCAATTCGAAAAATAAATTCCAATTATCCCGATTAATCGTAATTAATTAAAAAAAAAATTACAATTACTCCGATAAATCGTAAATTCGACCGTTACTTCTCACTAATCGAGGAAAAATAGAAAAAAAAAAAAAAAAAACACCTCCCGATTCAAATTACCTTCTTGGAAATATTTCCGAGTCTCTCGGTCATCGTTTTGCCGGTTTTGTCGAGCATTCTCTTGAAAAATCCATTAACATTGCCGAGCAATACATGAGGATGATCGTACTCGACCACACGTCCCTGATCCATAACGAGAACGCGATCGCTGTCCATCACGGTATTCAAACGATGAGCTATCGTCAATACCGTGCAATCCTTGAATATTTTTCTTATCGTTTCCTGTATGAGACGATCGGTGTTAGGATCGACGTTCGCCGTTGCCTCGTCGAGTACCAAAATTTTGTTGTTTCGCAATATCGCACGAGCGAGACAGAGGAGCTGTCGTTGACCGGCACTGAAATTCGTTCCGTTCTTGCTCACCGTTTGGTCGAGCGAATTCAATGATTTTTTCAATTCTACCTGCTCCAGTGCCGACCAAAGATCCGCGTCCTCGTAATCGTCGAAAGGATCGAGATTTTGGCGCAGAGTCGAAGCGAAAAGCACGGGCTCCTGGGGTATTATGGAAATTTTATTACGCAAATCGTGCAAACCTATGTCCCTCGTTTTCACGCGATCGATAACGATTTCACCGTCGTGGGGAGCTAGATTGAACAGAACCGTTATCAGCGATGATTTTCCAGCTCCCGTACGACCGACAATACCGATTTTCATTCCTGCCTCGATCGCGATATCGATATCAACGAGTATCGGATTATCATTGGCATTGTAACGCAGATAAACATGACGAAATATTATTTCACCCTTTGATGGCCAGGTTTTTTCGGGTTTTTTGCCGATCTCACTTATCAATGGACCCTCGATCTCGAGTTTCGTGAATTCTAATACCCTCTCGACGCTCGTCATTTGCGCTACCATTTCGGCCGTTTGACGCATACCGTGCTGTAGCATACCGCATAATATGAGAATTTGGGATATCGTTAGGCCAACGTTGCCGGAAAGCGTCGATTCTGCGCGACAGGGTGAAAAAGAAACGGAAAAAAAATTGATGGCGATTTTTGCGAAAATGGAGTTTGGAAAAAAAATAGTGGGACAATTGTGATTTCAGGTTTTTTTTTTTCCTTCAAGTGATGGATTTTCTTCATAGGCTTGGAGGAAAATTTTGATTGTTCGATGCGGACGAGTTGCGGAAGAAAATTGTAATTTGGGAGATTCGGTGATTGAATTTTGAAATTTTTTACATTAAAATTGTAAACTGTGTTTCATGAGGGACGGTCGGATGTTGGAATTGAATGTTTACAATTTAGGAGGGACAGTTGGATATTAAAATTGAAGTTTGCAATTTATAAGGGACAGTTGGATATTAAAATTGAAGTTTGCAATTTATAAGGGACAGTTGGATATTAAAATTGAAGTTTGCAATTTGTAAGGGACAGTTGGATATTAAAATTGAAGTTTGCAATTTAAAAGGGACAGTTGGATATTAAAATTGAAGTTTGCAATTTAGAAGGGACAGTTGGATATTAAAATTGAAGTTTGCAATTTATAAGGGACAGTTGGATATTAAAATTGAAGTTTGCAATTTGTAAGGGACAGCTGGATATTAAAATTGAAGTTTGCAATTTATAAGGGACAGTTGGATATTAAAATTGAAGTTTGCAATTTAGAAGGGACAGTTGGATATTAAAATTGAAGTTTGCAATTTATAAGGGACAGTTGAATATTAAAATTGAAGCTTGCAATTTATAAGGGACAGTTGGATATTAAAATTGAAGTTTGCAATTTAGAAGGGACAGTTAGATATTAAAATTGAAGTTTTGCAATTTATAAGGGACAGTTGGATATTAAAATTGAAGTTTGCAATTTGTAAGGGACAGCTGGATATTAAAATTGAAGTTTGCAATTTATAAGGGACAGTTGGATATTAAAATTGAAATTTGCAATTTATAAGGGACAGTTGGATATTAAAATTGAAGTTTGCAATTTAGAAGGGACAGTTAGATATTAAAATTGAAGTTTTGCAATTTATAAGGGACAGTTGGATATTAAAATTGAAGTTTGCAATTTGTAAGGGACAGCTGGATATTAAAATTGAAGTTTGCAATTTATAAGGGACAGTTGGATATTAAAATTGAAATTTGCAATTTATAAGGGACAGTTGGATATTAAAATTGAAGTTTGCAATTTATAAGGGACAGTTGGATATTAAAATTGAAGTTTGCAATTTATAAGGGACAGTTGGATATTAAAGTTGTAATTGGGGTAATGGATAAGGAACGATGAGGTATTGCAGTTTTAAATTTTTTATACGTTTGGGACGCAATGAAATAGTAATTTTCGTGTAACGTGAGTACGGTTTGTATATTATAAAAAAAATTTGCATTAATACATTAAAGTGTCGTTATTATCAAAAAAATTGAATCGAGACGAAAATTTGCAAAAAAAAAACCCCAATTCAAGATTAAATTTATAATTTTCATAATTATTTCCGGTAAATCTGTACTTTAGAGAGAAAAAAATACAAAAAGAAAAATAATTGATGAGAATTTTTGCTAAAATGAAAAAAAAATGTGGGACAGTTGGGCGGAACAATTGTAATTGTTCGATGGGGACGAGTTGCGAAAGAACTTTGTAATTTGCGAGGTTCGGTGAAACTTTTCAGGATTGAATTTTGAAATTTTTGACTTTAAAATTGTAAATTGTAAATCATGAGGGACAGTCGGATATTAAAATTGAAGTTTGCAATTTATATGGGACAGTTGGATATTAATGCTGTAGTTAGGGTAATGGATAAGGAAAGATGTGGTATTGCAATTGTAAATTTTTTATACATTCGGGACGAGATGAAATAGTAATTTTCGGGTAACGCGAGTACGGTTTGTATATTATAAAATAAAATTTGCATTAATACATCAAAATATCGTTATTATCAAAAAAATTGAATGGAGACGAAAATTTGCAAAAAAAAAACCCCATTCAAGATTAAATTTATAATTTTCATGATTATTTCGGGTAAATCTGTACTTCAGAGAGAACAAATACAGAAACAAACATAATTGATGAGAATTTTTTCTAAAACGAAAAATAAAGTGGGACAGTTTGGTGGAACAATTGTAATTTGAGGTTTACTTTTTCTTCAAATGATGCAACAGTCTTGTAGGAAAATTGTAATTGTTCAATAGAGACGAGTTGCGAAAGAAATTTGTAATTTACGAGGTTCGGTGGAAAGTTTTACGATTGAATTTTGAAATTTTCAACATAAAAATTGTAAATTGACAATTATATGGGACAGTGAGCTGTTAAAATTGAAATTAGTAAGAACGAGGGTAAAATTTAGCACGAAAACAAAAAAATTGTAATTTATAATTCACGAGGGACAGTCGGATATTAAAATTTTAATCACACTCACGGATAAGGCACCATTTTTGTTATCAAAATTGTAAATTTCGAGGAAAGATTAATTGTAAGCAAAATTTTCATTCCCACAAAGGACATATGAAAATTTAAGTTTTTAATTTACAAAGGAGAGTCGGATATTAAAGTTGCAATTATAGTAATGGAGAAGGAACGATGTGGCATAGCAATTGTAAATTTTTCATACATTTGGGACACATCGAATTATCGTTATTATTATTATTATTATTATTATTACCAAAAAAATTTAATCGAGTCGAAAATTTGCAAAAAACCCTCCGTTCAAAATTAAATTTATAATTTTCATAATTATCTCCGGTAAATCTGTCCTTTAGAGAGAAAAAAAATAATAATTTCATACCATCATCCAAAAATACGAAGCTGTAAGTGATGAACGCGACGAACGTGATCGTCACGGCATCGAGCCAAAGACCGAATGCCGTGCTCGCAGCGATTGACAAATAATATGCACCCGTGTGCACATCCTGATGTGAATCAAATTCCCTCTTCACGAGTTCCTCCTTCCCGGCCGAGCGTATCGTCGCAAGACCCCCGAGCGACGAATTTACGTGCGAGAATACCGGACTTTTTCCTTAAATCGACGAATTGTAATTCGTCGATTATGTAATTATAATGTAATTATAATTATGTAATTATGTAATTATAATGTATTATAATGATAATAATAATAATAATAATTTAATATTATAATAATTAATAATTATAATTATAATAATTATAATGTAATTATAATTTTATAATTATAATATAAGATATGTAATTGTAATTTTTTTTTTTTTAAATTAACTTTATTGTAATAAAGTTAATTAAAAAAAAATCCATTCATCAAAAACCAGAAACGAGTCTCGCTTCAAAAATTTGTTCAAAAAACATAAATTGAACAAAAAAAAAAAGGCTACTCTCATTAAAAACCGAAATTATTATTATTATTAATTATTATATTTTCTTACCTACGCCCTCCAAACGTTTGACCGCTCTTCCCGTTGCGAGATACAAATTTCGTATTTTGGCATAAAAAAAAGCCATAATCAGCATCGGAAATATCGTCCACCAATTTATAATTACAACTTGTCCAAGTATACCGATCATGACGCAAAATATTTGCATCGACTCGAGCATCGTCGACGGCAATATCTCATCGATCGAGCCGATGTCCTTTGAAAATCTGTTCAATATACGTCCCGATGGATTTTCATCGAAAAATCTCATGGGCGCGAGCAACAAACGCGAGAACATATTGTCGTGCAATGTTCTATTTGAATTCATGCAAATCTTGAAGAACAAAAGATTTCTCGCGCTCGTCATAACGACACTGGCGATTATTAAAAATCCGTAGATCCATAATGCCGTGTCTCTGTCGAGGATCTCGATCGAATTAACAAAAATATCCTTCTTCAGGGTCTGAATTTTGGAAAAAAAAGAGATAAAATTGAAGAAAAAGTGCAAAAATTCGGACGAATGGTGATAATTTGGGGGAGAAAACCATCAAAAGTGAAAAAATCAAGGTTTGAAAAAAAGGAAGCATGCAAATATGTTATATTTATAATTATTTCCGGTGAATATGTATACTTTAGAGAGAAAATAAAAATAATTGATGAGAATTTTTGCTAAAACGAAAAAAGAACGTGGGACAGTTGGCTGGGACAATTGTAATTGTTCAATGGGGACCGAGTTGGGGAAGAAATTTGTAATTTGCGAAATTCGATGAAACGTTTTAGGATTAAATTTTGAAATTTTTGACATTAAAATTGTAAATTGTAATTCACGAGGGACAGTCGTATATGAAAATTAAAGTTTGCAATTTATAAGGGACAGTTGGATACCAAAGTTGTAATTAGGGTAATGAATAAGGAACGATGTGGTATTGCAATTGTAAATTTTTCATACATTTGGGACGCCTTGGAACAGTAATTTTCGTGTAACTTGAGTACGGTTTGTATATTATTTAAAAAAAATTGTATTAATACATCAAAATATCGTTTTTATCAAAAAAAATTGGGTCGAGACGAAAATTTGCAAAAAAAAAACCCCCATTTAAGATTAAATTTATAATTTTCATAATTATTTCCGGTAAATCTGTACTTTGGAGAGAAAAAAAATACAAAAACAAACATAATTGATGAGAATTTTTTCTAAAACGAAAAATAAAGTGGGACAGATGGGTGGGACAATTGTAATTTCAGGTTTTGTTTTTCCTTCAAGGGATGTCGGAAACGTTTTCTTTAAAGCTTGTAGGAAAATTGTAATTGTTCAATGGGGACGAGTTGCGGAAGAAATTTTTAATTTCCGAGGTTCGGTGGAACGTTTTGGGATTGGATTTTGAAATTTTTGACATTAAAATTGTAAATTTTCAATTATAAGGGCCAGTGAGCTGTTAAAATTGAAATTAGTAAGAACGAGGGCATGATTTGGCACGAAAACAAAAATTTTAATTTGTGACATTCATGTAATTTGTAAATTCATGTAATTTGTAAATTCATGAGAGACAGTTGGATATTAAAATTAAAGTTTGCAATTTATATGGGACAGTTGGATATCAAAGTTGTAGTTAGGGTAATGGATTAGGAACGATGTGGTATTGAAATTGTAAATTTTTCATACATTTGGGACGCAATGGAACAGTAATTTTCGTGTAACATAAACACGGTTTGTATATTATTTTTAAAAAATTGTATTAATACATCGTAATATCGTTATTATAAAAAAAAAAAAATTGAAGAAACAGCAAAAATTAAATCGTGATTATTTCCGGGTAAAAAAACCATCAAAAGTGAAAAAATCAAGGTTAAAAAAAAAAGAAAGCACGCAAATAAGTAATTGAAAAACTGAATTATCGAGTAATTAAAGTAAAAGGAATAAAGTGAGTAAAGTTGAGAAATGAAATTAATTAACGCAGATAAATGCAATGAGATACGTACGTGATTGAGATCGGCCTGGCTCGTTTCGAGATCACTCGCAAATGTTGAATTTTCGGCGGATATTCTATCGGTAGAATTTCCAAAATCGAGAATAGACGAGTCATTGAGTGACTCTGAATTGTCGAAAGATTTTCTGAATCTCAGCTCTTCTTGATTTGTCCTGAATATGCGAGAGAAATTAAACAAAATATTATCAAATTTGCTTCGTGACGAAGTTTTCGATTTATTTTTGACAAATTTCAAGCTTAGCTTTTCATTAAACTTGAAATTCGTAAGTAAAATTCATTTATCATTGATCAGTTGGCTTATAATTTTTTTCGATGAAATTCATAAAATTTCACAATGCGCTTGAATCTTTGCAAATATATAAATATATAAATCGCGTTTTACCAGTACGCCACCCAATAATCAGAACCGCTGCTGCCCAATTGGCCGATTATCATGATCACGAAAAATGCAATAATCGTGATTAACGAATTGCCAGCTGAAAAATATTTCCAATAGAGGGACTGAAGCATTTGGCCCTTTGCCATGAGCTCCTCGGTCTCTCGAGGCTCCTCGCCGGTCTCCTCGTTGACCTCGACGTTCGACGTCGCGACGCTCGTATCCTGAGACGAAATTGTTCGCGCCACTCCCTTGATCGTAATTTCCTGCTCCTCGTCCTCGTCCTCGTCCACGGTCGTTACCGATTTTATGAGACTCAAATGGCTATCTTGAAATTCACGATACGTGCCCTGTTGAATTATGACACCCTAAAAGAAAAAAAAAGTAATTTTTTTATTTTAATAAGAATATTATTATTCATAGCAGTTGCGATGATTTATTTGCACAACTTTGTAAAGTTTTTTTTTGCAAAATTATATAATTTAGTACAGGATACAGTTGGTTAGTTTATTCCAAGTATGCCCCAAAGGGGCATACTTGTACATTTTACTCCTCTATACATTTATACTTATACTTATACTTATACTGTTATACTTATACATTTATACATTCTACTCCTCTTCTCTAAAGTTAATATTTTTTCATTCGCTTCTTTCCTTATAGTAGTAGTAAGTTTTACTTGCATAGCCTTTTCGGCTTTTTACAACACTTTCATACACTCTATCACTCTTACACTGGGCCCACTATTTTAGTTTTTTCTGTTCATTTACGGAACTATTTTTCTCCCTCGATTTTTGCAACCTCATTGCTATTGGCCCAGTGTATTTGTGAGAACCTACAATTTAAGGTGGGTTTCGAACCACCGAGCTCGCAGAAAAAGCATCTGGAAAAATCCATTGGTGCCGGCCGCGGGATCGAACCCTGGCCGCCTGCGTGGCAGTCCAGAGTCGGACCAACTGGGCCACTGCTCGCTCTCTTCTTTCCTTATAATTTTTTCTATTTCTAAAATAAAATCTCATAAACGAATCATCGGTTGTTTATTGTACTTTCCTCTATTCATTCCTTCGCCTCCTCTCTTATCCTTTCCCTGGCTTTGTTTTTTTTTCCCTACTTCGCGCGTGATAATGTCCGCTGTCTCCTCTTGGAGCCAGCGGAGTCTCTGCATCTCAAGTCTTTGAAACCTTTACTTTTATCTTTTCTCACGCTAGCGCATCCAAATATTGCCCACGCTTCCTTTCTTTCTCCACTTATCTGACCATTTTTCCAATATTTTTCCATTAGCATGTCCCCCTTCCTATCCTTGTACTCCGCACTAATCAAATCCTCTGGATTTAATTATCGGATTATGTGTATAGGATTATATATATATAGGATTTATATATAGATTATATACATATATAAAATCTATATTATATATATAGATTTTATATATAGGATTTAATCCTCTGGATTTAATTATTCTATTTCAGACATTCTGAATTTGTTGATCCGTCCTGATTTTGACTCCTCGTTTAATTCTTTTTTTCTCTTCATTTTCTTTTTACATATTAACAAATGCTCCATAGTCTCATCTTGTTCTTTACATATCCTGCACTTCCAATCCTTCTCTATCCTTGCTTTTCCGCTCTTTTTATGTTGCCACATCTCTGCCTTGCCCAAATTTCTTTGTCCCTTCCGTTCAGCCCCACTTTGGACCGGTATTTCCAAGGCATATCTTCTTTTTCAATAATGCATTTGTACATGACATTGTACGACGATTTTCTTATTTTTTCCTCTTAGAATTTCCTTTTTTAAATTTTCCAACCCATCTTCTTCGTCTTTTGGAACTTTAACTAAATTCTTCTCCCATTTTGACGGTTCACCGTTTGTGATTGTCCTTATATCTTCCAACAAGCAAATTTTTGGCCATCTTATCTTCTCGATTCTTATCACCTCTCGGATGTACCTTAACAAATGCTCAATCTTCTCATCTTGTTCTTTACATATCCTGCACTTCTGATCCTTCTCTTCTTTCTTTTCCGCCCTTCCTATTTTGTCACATCTTAACCTTGCCCACATTTCTTTGTCCCTTCCGTTCAGCCCCACTTCGGACCGATATTTCCAAGGCATATCTTCTTTTTCAATAATGCATTTGTGCATGGAATTGTACGACGATTTTCTTATTTTTTCCTCTTAGAATTTCTTTTCTAAAGTTTTCCAACCCCTCTTCTTTATTCTTTTGTATATTCTTTCCACATCTTTTTATTTCCTTATCATAGTTATTATATCTTCTATATCCATGTTTTTTGGAACATTAACTAAATCCTTCCCCCATTTTGACGGTTCACCATTTGTGATTGCCCTTATATCTTCCAAAAAGCAAATTTTTGGCCATCTTATCTTCTCGATTCTTATCACCTCTCGGATGTACCTTAACAAATGCTGCATCTTCTCAGCTTGTTCTTTACATATCCTGCACTTCTGATCCTTCTCTTCTTTCTTTTCCGCCCTTCCTATTTTGTCACATCTTAACCTTGCCCACATTTCTTTGTATCTTCCATTCAGTCCCACTTCGGAGTCTTCGGATCGATATTTCCAAGGCATATCTTCCTTTTCAATAATTTATTTGTCCATGGTAGTATACGACGATTTTCTTATTTTTTTTTCTCTTTCTTCCTTAGAATTTCCTTTTTTAAGTTTTCCAAACCCTCTACTCTGTCCTTTTGTCTATTCTTTCCAAATCTTTTCGTTCCCTTATCATCGTTATTATGTCTTCTATATCCATATCTTTTGGAACTTTAACGAAATTCTTCCCCCATTCTGACGGTTCACCGTTTGTGATCGCCCTTATATCTTCCAGCAAGCAAATTTTTGGCCATCTTATCACCTCCATTCTTATCACCTCTCCGATGTACCTTAACGCTCTTTTTCTCATGAAATATTCTCATGAAAACGTCCACTTTTCTTTATAGGCCTAGCTCGAATTTTTACATTCAAACCAGTATCCCAAATATTTAAATTCCTTCAATATCTTGAACCTTGTCTCCTTTAATTTCCCATTTATCTTCCTTTTTAGCTCTTTCTCCGTTTCTAAAAATCATTATCCTCGTTTTCTTGGCATTTATTCCCATCTTATTTTCCTGTGCCCATCTTTCTAGGTCCTTAAAAATACTCTTCAAACCTTCCCCCGTCTCGGCAATTGCCGCAACATCGTCTGCATATTTTATCGCAAAAATCTTTTCCTTTCCTCATTTTTCCTTTCCCACTTGTCCTCCAAATTATCCACATATAAATCGAACAATACCGCACTTTGAGCACATCCGTGCCTTGTTTTACAACTTTCACCGATTTTTCCATTGTGCTTGGACTTTTGCTCTTTTTTCCTCCTAAATTTTTTTTTGTTTTCAGTATTCTTTCTTCGATTCTTTTATCTTTTATTTTTATCATCATTCTTTCCCTGCATAATCCATCAAATGCAGCCTTAAAATCTACAAATGCTACATATACTTTCCCTTTTTTCGTTTTAAACTATTATTATTATTATTATTATTATTATTATTATTATTATTATTATTATTATTATTATTATAATTTTAAGTAGTAAAACTCACGTTATTCAGCATAATTATGTGATCAACGGATTTCAAATGATGCACCTGATGTGTCACCAGTATTCTCGTTTTATTTCCCAAATAGCCAATTATACATTCGTCGAATAGTTGCTTTCCCACGTGCGTGTCAACCGCCGAGAGAGGATCATCGAACAAATAAATATCGGCATCCGCATAAACTGCCCTGTTGAAATTTTACGAAAATTATACGAATAATTGGAGGGGGAGAAAAAAAGCGTATATATCAATTATTATTAATTATAGTTGAAAAAAAATTTATTATTCAATTGCGACGAAAAAAAAAAAATTGAAAAAAAGAAAATTCTCCATTCCGTGGTCCAAACCTGGCCAAATTTATTCGAGCCCTCTGTCCACCGCTGAGCGAGCCACCTCGCTCGCCGACGAGCGTCCTGTCGCCCTGGGGCAGCTGTACGAAATCCTTGGCGAGGGCGCAGACCCTCGTGACTCGGCGATAGCGCTCCTCGTCGTACGGCAATCCGAATAATATATTGTTTCTCACGGAACCGGCGAAAAGCCACGTTTCCTGACAGGCGTACGATATTTTACCGCCCCTCGCAACGCTTCCCTCTCTTATCGCCAATTCACCGAGTATCACCTGAAGGAGAGAACTTTTTCCAGCCCCTACGGGACCAACGAGAGCGCACAATTTTCCCGGTTCGACGCAAATTGTTATATCGTGAAGCGTATTGACGATCGAATTTTCGTTCCAGCTGACCGTTACATTTTTCATCGTTACGCCGATATTTTTATTTTTATTTTGCGACTGAATATCCAGCGATCGTTTGTTCTCGTCGAGCAGCAGAAAACTCTGAAGATAATATCGTCGAGCTAATTCATTCATTTTTCATATTTACTTGTATGCTTATTCATCCGTTTATTTGATCAATTATTTTCATGTTTATTAATTCATTGATCTTTGTTATAAATAAATTTTACTCTTCGATCGAGGCAGGGTTTTTTGAAAATAAAAAAAAAAAAAAAAAAAATACAACATTATTATGCAGATTGTATGATATTCGAGAGGGTACGGAGTAGGTATTGCAAGATGGCGCTGGGGTGTGCTTGGAACAATACCAATTTATGTATGGAGAAGAGAATTGGGAGTGCCTACTATGGAATATTTGGGAGGAGAAAGAGCGTTGAGGTACGTCAGAGTGGTGATAAGATGGCCAAAAAATCGCTTGTTGGAAGATATAAGGGCGATCACAAACGGTGAATCGTCAAAATGGGGGAAGAATTTGGTTAAAGTTCTAAAAGACATGGAAATAGAAGATATAGTAACGTTGATTGAGGGAACGAAGAGATGTGGAAAAGAATAAACGAGGGGCTGGAAAGCTTGAAAAAGGAAATTCTAAGGTAGAGGAAAAAATAAGAAATTCGTCTTATAAAGTCATGTAAAAATACATGTTTGAGAAGGATGATATGCCTTGGTCGGAAAAGGAGGCGAATGATAGGGACAAAGAAATGTGGACAAGGTTAATTAAGATGTGGCAATATAGGAATGGCGGAAAAGAAAGGAGAGAAGGATTCGAAGTGCAGGATATGTGAAGAACAAGATGAGACGATGGAGAATTTGTTAATATGTAAAAAGAAAAGGAAGCGAAAAAAAAGAATTAAACGAGGAGTCAAAATCAGGACGGACCAACAAATCCGGAATGTCTGAAATAGAATAATTTAATCCAGAGGTACTGTGCGAAATACAAGGATAGGAAGAGGGACATGCTAATGGAAAAATATTGGAAAAATGGTCAGAATAAGTGGAGAAAGAAAGGTAGCGTGGGAAAAGATAAGGGCGATCACAAACAGTGAGTACCGTTAAAATGGGGAAAAAGTTTAGTTAAAGTTCTGAAAGATATGAAAATAGAAGACAATACCGATGATAAGGGAACGAAAAGATGCGTAAATAGACAAAAGAATGAAAGTTGGGCTGGAAAACTTAAAAGAAGAAATTCTAAGAGGAAGAAATAAGAAAATCGTTGTATAATGCAATGTACAAGTAAATTATTGAGAAAGATGACATGACTTGGAAATACTGGTCCGAAGAGGGGCTGAATGGAAGAAATGAAGAAATGTGGGCAAGTTTGAGATGTCGCAACATAGAAAGAGCGGAGAAGAAATGAGAGAAGAATAGGAAGTCCAGGATATGTAAAGAGCAAGATGAGACGATGGAGAATTTGTTGATATGTAAGAAGAAAAGGAAGAGAAAAAAAGAATTAAACGAGGAGTCAAAATCAGGACGGACCAACAAATCCAGAATGTCTAAAATAGAATGATTTAATTCAGAGGTACTGTGCGAAATACAAGGATAGGAAGAGGGACATGCTAATAGAAAAATATTGGAAAAATGGTCAGAATAAGTGGAGAAAGAAAGGTAGCGTGGGAAAAGATAAGGGCGATCACAAACAGTGAGTACCGTTAAAATGGGGAAAAAGTTTAGTTCAAGTTCTGAAAGATATGAAAATAGAAGACAATACCGATGATAAGGGAACGAAAAGATGCGTAAATAGACAAAAGAATAAAAGTTGGGCTGGAAATCTTAAAAGAAGAAATTCTAAGAGGAAGAAATAAGAAAATCGTCGTATAATGCCATGTACAAGTAAATTATTGAGAAAGATGACATGACTTGGAAATACTGGTCCGAAGAGGGGCTGAATGGAAGAAATGAAGAAATGTGGGCAAGTTTGAGATGTCGCAACATAGAAAGAGCGGAGAAGAAATGAGAGAAGAATAGGAAGTCCAGGATATGTAAAGAGCAAGATGAGACGATGGAGAATTTGTTGATATGTAAGAAGAAAAGGAAGAGAAAAAAAGAATTAAACGAGGAGTCAAAATCAGGACGGACCAACAAATCCAGAATGTCTAAAATAGAATGATTTAATTCAGAGGTACTGTGCGAAATACAAGGATAGAAAGAGGGACATGCTAATGGAAAAATATTGGAAAAATGGTCAGACTAAGTGGAGAAAGAAAGGTAGCGTGGGAAAAGATAAGGGCGATCACAAACGGTGAGTACCGTTAAAATGGGGAAAAAGTTTAGTTAAAGTTCTGAAAGATATGAAAATAGAAGACAATACCGATGATAAGGGAACGAAAAGATGCGTAAATAGACAAAAGAATAAAAGTTGGGCTGGAAAACTTAAAAGAAGAAATTCTAAGAGGAAGAAATAAGAAAATCGTCGTATAATGCCATGTACAAGTAAATTATTGAGAAATATGACATGACTTGGAAATACTGGTCCGAAGAGGGGCTGAATGGAAGAGATGAAGAAATGTGGGCAAGTTTGAGATGTCGCAACATAGAAAGAGCGGAGAAGAAATGAGAGAAGAATAGGAAGTGCAGGATATGTAAAGAACAAGATGAGACGATGAAGAATTTGTTGATATGTACAAAAGGTAGAGACTCAGTAATGGAGAAAGCAAGCAGAGAATCGGATGAAAGAAATTGATGAATGTGGCAATAAAGGGAGAAATGATAAATATTCTGTGTGGGAAAATACAAAAAAGGATGTGCGATTGCTACAGGGAAATGGAGGAGGTTTGTAAAAAAAAATTAAATGGAGGAGAGACTCTATTTGTTGGATATGATAGTAAAAGCGGAAGCAATGTATGGCGTAGAAATATGGGCAATGGGTGATAAAAGCACATTTCAAAGGGTACAGAGTAGGTATTGCAAGATGACACTGGGGTGTGGATGGAACAATACCAATTTATATATGGAGAAGAGAATTGGGAATGCCTACTATGGAATATTTGATAGGAGAAAGAGCGTTAAGGTACATTAGCGAGGTGATAAGAATGAAGGAGATAAGATGGCCAAAAATTTGCTTGTTGGAAGATATAAGGGCGTCAAAAAGGGGGAAGGATTTAGTTAAAGTTCTAAAAGACATGGAAATAGAAGACATCGTAACGATGATACGGGAACGAAGAGATGTAGAAAGAATAGACAAAAGAATAATCGAGGGGCTGGAAAACTTAAAAAAGGAAATGCTAAGGAAGGAAGAGGGAAAAAAATAAGAAAATGGTCGTACAATTTCATGTACAAATGCATTTTTAAGAAGAATATGCCGTGAAAATACTGATCCGAAGAGGGGCTGAATGGAAGGGATGAAGAAATATGGACAAGGTTGAGATGTGGGAACATAGGAATGGTGGAAAAGAAAGGAGAGATGGATTGGCAGTGCAGGATACGTAAAGAACAAGATGAGTCGATGGAGCATTTGTTGATATGTAAAAAAGGTAGAGAGTCAGCAGCGGAGAAAGCAAGAAAGAATGCAGAGGAGCGGATGGAAGAAATCGATGAATCTGGCAATAAAGGAAGAAATGACAAATATTCTGTGCGGGAAAATACAAAAAAGGATGTGCGATTGCTCTGGGGAAATGGAGGAGGTTTGTAAAAAAAAATGAGTAAGGAGGAAGAGAAAGAGTTGGAGCGGAGGAATGAATGAAGAGACAAATGTTTGATAGCACGATGTGTATTTTAAGGATATTGTTAGAAAATTATTGAAGGAAGTATCTATATAAATTATATATATAATAGTTTTTAACTATTATATATTTATATTTATAATATATTATTTATATACTATTATATAATTATATAATTTAAAACTTTTAAATAAATTATATAATATAATAGTTTTAAATTATATAATTTTGTAAAAAAGTTGGAAAAGTTTTGCCAATAAAACACACCAAATATTAAGATGGTATGATTAGATTTTCCTTATTAATTATTATCATTTTCATGCAACGTCAATTTTTTAAAATTCAACGAACCTCCAGTCTTGATATCGAAACGAGAGCTTCGGCACCGGCTGACACAGCCATGGGATAATATATCGCCATCATAAGTTGCATGAGATTAAAGTATTGCGCCATCGTGAATACTTTAGAGGCTGAAATATGATTTCCCAGTAGTACGTATGCCATTACGGTGAAATAAAGGGTCGTTCTCTCCGTAAAGACGAATGTTGCTTTGTTGAAGCCGCGCAGATAAGAAGTTAGCGTCAAAACATCAATCTCGTACTTTCTCGCAGCCGCGACCAAATTCTCAAAGGGCTTCTCCCACGTGTACATCTTTATGACTTTGATACCCGATATTATTTCGCTCATCAGTCCAACACGCTCGTCCGTTTTCGTCGCTACCCTCATTCGCAATTTCGACGTTAATTTTCCCATATAGCCTGAAGCATCGGTTCTCTTATAATTGTCATTCATTATTCATGGTAATTAAAAATATGAAAAATAACATCAATATTATTGTTATTATTCATGTTTTTATTTAAAAAAAAAAGAAAATTATACCCTGTAGCGGAATAGTTTGAATGGTAATGAGAAAAATTCCTGCCAGCGAAGCTATATGAACGTTACGCCATATCAAGTAAGCCACCAAAGCCCCCTGTATCGGCATTATCCACACAAAGTGAAGATGAACGAAGAGGTGATCGAATCTCGCCACGTCGTTGGATAACAAATTTATTATCTTTCCACCGGCTATCTCGTCCGCCGCTGACCTTGATAATCGAAGAATCTGAACCGCGGAGATAACGATAGAAGAAATAGTTTACGCTATCTCGATCGACAATCGCAGCGATAAAATCTTTCGTTCCGACTTGTTTTCAAGTGAATTCCCAAGAGCTCGAGAAAAATTGATATCGATTGGATCGTTGGAAAAAAAAAAAAAAACTACATTTAAAAAATATCTTCAACCAAATTGTCATTTCTTTTAAAAATTTTACGCTCATATTAAATTTTATTTCCATTTCATTTACTTTTTCGATAAAATTGCAAAATCGATAAATCAAAAAATAATCAAATGAATAAGTTGATGATTTTTCAAGATTTATCGCTTTTTTTTTTTTTATTTCTTCTTTCTTACTTTTCGATAGACGAGAGACGAGCAGGCTATTCGTACTCTCATGCCTATTTCCATTTGTCCCAGGTTTGTGTGATGTTGAATAAGCGCATTGGCGATAGCCAGTAAAACAACACCCGTGGCGTAAGCGTAAGCCTCGCCGGGACTCGACTCGGAGCGTGGATCAAAGTGCCAGATCAGAAGGCCCAATATAAATGGTTGAGCGATTCTTTGAATATATATATATATATATATATATATATATATATTTAAAGAAAGAAGTTTTGGATTGAAAATTCATACGCCGTTGGGAAGATATATTAATTTTATGTATTTTTTTTTTCACAATTTGTTGAAAAAAAAAAAAAGGGGCTCGTTTACCTGAGTACCACGAATTGAAAAAATAGCCAGGCTCCGTAATGAATGTAAGAGAGTAAAAAAGTCTTTCTTATGGCTGTGAGTAATTTTGGTTTTCTTCCCATTTTGAGAGACTCGTCGTTTTCTCTCTTCCAGTTTCTGCAGATTTAACAGTTTACCCGCAACATTAAAAGTAAATATATCGCTTCGAGATCGGTGCGAAAGAATAATCATGGTAATTTTTTTTTTTAAATTACCGTTCTAAATTGTCGCCGAGCAAGTTACTGAGATCTTTCGGCGAAGCATTGTAAAGATCTTTAATCTCCAGATCATTATCTTTGCCGTATTTGAATAATGGAACGAGCCACCTTCGATGAAGCATACGATGTTTAAAAAAAAAACATTAATTTTTCTTCTTTTACAATTTTTCTTTTAAATAATAATAACTGTACTCGATTATAGTTTTTTTTTTTATATCGTTATTATTATTATAATGTATACCAAACGTAATAAATCATTATATTTAATATTTTTTTTCGCTTGTGATCTTTTTTCGTAACAAAATTATCGTTACGCCCCATTTGAAATTTAGAAGAATTTTGCATACGAAATTGTAATTTTTAATTTACATGGGACAATTTTATTTAAAATTGTAACTTGCAATTTACAATTTGACATGTTAAAATTATAATCTGTAATATGAAACACGGATTAAAAAAAAAAAATTCAACTCCTAACAAGAGTGTATATGATTTTTGAAAAAAAAAAAAAAAAAAAAAAAAAAAAAAAAAAAAAAAAAATAAACGTAACGTTTTTATTTTTGATAAAAATAGCATTGAAACTTACCAAAAGATGAGCTTACTTATGGCATTGGCAGTGAGACGCGGGCTCGGATTTTTATATTTCACGCTATTATCCATTTATAGTATTTATTTATATATTTATATTATTCGATGTTTACAAATTTAGCGATTTTTATTTTCCCGCGCTTTTTGTTTATCTTCACTCGGTCGGTAAAAGGAATTCCCGGGACAGCTGTTTTTTTCGGGCCAAATGACCTCTCGAGACAAGTGTGATGAACTTGTGGGGGTTTTTGTTTTGTTTTGTTATTTCATGTAAATACCCGGTCTCACGATTAATGCGTATGATATATATTGCCGCTGGGATGAGATTCTAACCGCGTTTTACACGAAAAAACGTAACTCGGCGCGCTATGTCGTTTTGTTTATTGCTGAGACAGTCGCTTTTTTTTCAATGTAATATGCAAAAGCAATTTTTCAATGTCAACTCCCGGTTCATTGACGCGTGGTCACACGAAAAGTGAGAGCTAGAAGCTAGAGATTAGTTAGTGGGGCGATCGCAAACGAGGGGCGAGGGGGACTCCACTGGCCATGGTAGTGGGGGTAGTTAGCGTGGAACTCGGGCGGTGTGGCAGATTCTGACATATTGGCAGGTTGACAGTGGGTTATATTCGGTTATATTATTTCCAAGAAGGCTAGTTCTTGGAAATTTCTTTGAGAATATGAATTCCCGCCCCCTTCAATCACGCTACGTCGTAGAATATTTTTTTTTCTTTGCGTCATGCTATGACGTCATATAACAGCTTATATTATTAGGGCTCGCATCCATGTGTGTTCTTCAAATGTAAACAATGCTAAAGTGGGGGATTCCCTTATGTGGCAAGGCCATTTTTAAGAACAAATATTTCATAAAAAAATAAATTTTTAATAAGCAACGACGACATATATATATATATATATATATATATTTTTTTTTTAAATAATTCTCCCAAATTTAAATGGAATATCCCATACATACAGATTATATATTTCGATAGAAACCGCCGTTGCTCAATACGAATCCTTCAGTTATAAAAATTTAATCGTCAATAAAATCGCGAGTCATGGAAACGTGACCCAACGAAAAAAAAAAAAAAAATACTACAAACGTCTCGTATATCATGTAAAAGACGTTCGTCATATTAAGCTGTTAAGCCGCGCGGTGTTATATAATCTTTGTGTAAAAAAAATTCTCATCGTATATATCGTCGAAAGATAATATATAAGCCTCATTGATGTGGGAGCGCTATAATACTTCAAATTGGACACGACGTTTTCGTGTGTGAAATAATATAGGTTACACGCATTTTTTTCATATATTTGTATATCTTTTACTATACCGTGTATATATGTATGCAAAAGATAAGAATAAAGAGTCAATGTATTAAAATTCTTTTGTTTGAACTCATATATTATCGCGTGTGTTTATATCTCTGATTACTTCTATTTGCGATGATAAAACAAACGGCTTTTAGATTATATTTGTACATAATATTTACATACATATATAAGCACCAGATTATCCTTAATTATATATTGACACAGTCAATTTGTTGAATAATATAGCCTCTTAAAAATAAGATACGGGAGTTAATGCTAAGTAAATAATTAAAAAATTATATTGTTACTTTTTTTTCATGAATAAATAAAAGGGTTTAATAAAGCGTTTTTTTTTTGTATTTATTTCGAGGTTATTGGTTGTAAAATTTTTAAGAAAAATTTAAAAAATCCAATATGGCTGGACCTAAAGACAAAAAATTATCCGTTCTTAATATCCGTCCATGCTGGATATTTGTTGGTGCGATTATCAATTTTCGGTTATGGAGTAAGAATTTAAAAATTCATCAAGATATATATCGCGGAACTATAAAAAACGACCAAAGAAAATTGCAAATATTCGGTTATATACGACATCATAACGGTAAAATTCCCATCTATAAATACTGACGCATATTTTTGAATTTAGATACTTAAAAAGAATTCAAAGTAATCCCCCCCTACTGCACGTAATATTACGGTATATATATATCGCTGAGAGACAATAACAAACATGGCTGCCAGAGCGCGCGTCGTCGCTGTCACACGCACACAGCGTCTTTGTTTACAGTTTTTCTTTTTCAAACAATAAATATAAGAAAAATAATTATGTTCGCGCATTTCACGAAATTCAATGGAAATAATCATTCACTTCTCCGTATCAATTTTCCCACAATAATCTCAAAATGTGTACAAAAGCGGAGAGCAAAAATATAATGATAAACATGGAAAAAAATCGAGGAAAAAAAAAGTTAGGTTAGTTTCACCAATGCTCTCGTGCGAAGTGTATCAACAATCGAAAAGTTTTTTTCAATTCGCGACGTAAAAAAAAAAAAAAAAATAAAACCCTCCCCGATTAAATCGAATTGAGAGAAAAAGAAGAAAAAAAAGAAAAAAATGGCATTTTCATTTCGCGCGGGAACAAATTGGTGCCACGATTTTCCAAAGCTCGCCCGTGAGTCGGGCTTTCATTTCAATATGCATCGAAGAAGAGTCCGCGTCGACTGGAATCGCATAAGTAAGTTTTTATTTGAAAAAAAAAAAAAAAAAAAATTTTTTAAATATAATTTTCAAAAAAAAAATTTTTGTTTTCGAAAAAAAAACCAACGTTTTTGTTGAAAAATTTACAAGAAAAAATTACGAAACGAAGCAAATGAAAAAATTACAATTTGAAAAATTAATTTTCGCCAATCCGCCGATTCTCGAATAAACTCGAAGGCTTGAAAGATCCGATAAGAATTTTTTATCCCCGTCGAGGTTCAATCGACGTAGAACGCGTCGTCGCTGACAGAGATTTCATGACGATAGATGACAATGTCAATAACGTCGTCGATTATTGTTTGGAGAGCGAGTACGACGTAAAGATACTCGATCCGAATTTCGTAAAATTATTTCGTCTCGCTCAGTTGGCGGTCGAGTATCTCTTGTACTGCAAGCAGTATCTCGATCGCAGCGTTGTAATATTGAAGGAGGAGCTGAGAGCGGAGCGAGATGAAAATTTGCGTTTTAAGAATGAGGCGGGCGTTAATGAAAAAATTATCGAAGAACTGAGGGACAAGCTCAAGGAGAGAAGGAGAATCATCGAGACGAAATTGAGCGATTCGCACGGAGAGATTCACAAGGTAGGAATTTTTTTGCGAGCATAATTTCGACCAAGCGCGCATTAATGATATAATTTGTTGAACGAAAAAAAAGAAAAAAAAAAATTTCATATACGAATAATGAATGCGGCAATGATAATATTGATCGAACGTAAACGAATTGTTTGGTGATACGAATGGAAAGGAAGAATTAAATTTCTCATTAAATACTTGAATACTTATAATAAATAAAAAATAAAAAATAAATATATATAATAAATAAATAAATATAAAAAATAAATAAATATAATAAATAAATAAATAAATATAATAAAGAAATAAATATAATAAATAAATAAATATAATAAATAAAAAACGGCTGGTGGGACACATACGTCCCACCTACTTTGAAAAATCGCAACTTCCATAAAAATGAACATATCGACGTCGTTAAGGTCGCATTTTGAGAATAAAGAATGCATCTCATTATGAAAAATTCGGCGAACGCAAAGGTTGCACCCCTTCACTTTTACACCCTTGTCAAAAAGTGCGAAAAAAATGAGAAATGAGCACAACTTTCAGGCAAATTTTATTTTTAAAGTCGCGATCTCAAGTATGAGCTTTGAAATAAATTCGTACCATAAAGGTCTGGACCAAAAACCACCCCTAACGGTAATAAAATATCGATTATCACCCCTAGCAATGGTGATACGCCCAATAATGCACTTTAATTGAGGTTCAGTTGATAAATATTTTTTAAAACACATGAAAAATTTGTAGCATGAATATCCGAATGGAAAACTACCCCTAACAGTAACGAAACATCGAAAACCACCCCTAGAATTGGTGATACGCCCAAAAATGCACTTCAATTGATGTTCAGTTGATAAATATTTTTTTCAACACATGAAAAATTTGTAGCATGAATATCCGAATGGAAAACTGCCCCTAACAGTAACGAAACATCGAAAACCACCCCTAGAAATGGTGATAAAAAAAGCACTTCAATTGATGTTCAGTTCATATAAATTTTCTAAAACGCATGGAAAATGTGTATCAAGAATATCCGAATCAAAAACTACCCCTGACAGTAACGAAACATCCAAAAACCACCCCTAACAGTTATAAAATATCGATAACCACCCCTAGAAATGGTGATACGCCCAATAATGCACTTTAATTGATGTTCAGTTGATAAATATTTTTTAAAACACATAAAAAGCTTTTAACATGAATATTCGAATGGAAAACTACCCCTAACAGTAACGAAACATCGAAAATCACCCCTAGCAATGGTGATTCGCCCAATAATGCACTTTAATTGATGTTCAGTTGATAAATATTTTTTTAAACATATGAAAAATTTGTAGCATGAATATCCGAATGAAAAACTACCCCTAACAGTAACGAAACATCGAAAACCATCCCTAGAAATGGTGATACGCCCAAAAATGCACTTCAATTGATGTTCAGTTCATATAAATTTTCTAAAACGCATGGAAAATGTGTATCAAGCAAATCCGAATCAAAAACTACCCCTGACAGTAACGAAACATTCAAAAATCACCCCTAACAGTAATAAAATATCGATAACTACCTCCCTAGCAATGGTTATTCGCCCAATAATGCACTTTTATTGATGTTCAGCTGATAAATATTTTTTAAAACACATAAAAAGCTTTTAACATGAATATTCGAATGGAAAACTACCCCTAACAGTAACGAAACATCAAAAACCACCCCTAGAAATGGTGATACGCCCAAAAATGCACTTCAATTGATGCTCGGTTCATATAAATTGTCTAAAACGCATGGGAAATGTGTATCAAGAATATCTGAATCAGAAACTACCCCTGACAGTAACGAAACATTCAAAAATCACCCCTAACAGTAATAAAATATCGATAACTACCTCCCTAGCAATGGTTATTCGCCCAATAATGCACTTTAATTGATGTTCAGTTGATAAATATTTTTTAAAACACATGAAAAATTTGTAGCATAAATATCCGAATGGAAAACTACCCCTAACAGTAATGAAACATCGAAAACCACCCCTATAAATGGTGATAAGCCCAAAAATGCACTTCCAATGATGTTCAGTTTATATAAATTTTCTAAAACGCATGGAAAATGTGTATCAAGAAGATCCGAATCAAAAACTACCCCTGACAGTAACGAAAAATCGAAAAACCACCCTTAAAAGTAATAAAATATCGATAACCACCTCCCTAGCGATGGTGATTCGTCCAATAATGCACTTCAATTGATGTTCAGTTGATAAATATTTTTCAAAACATATGAAAAATTTGTAGCATGAATATCCGAATGGAAAACTACCCCTAACAGTAACGAAACATCGAAAACCACCCCTAGAAATGGTGATACGCCCGAAAATGCACTTTCATTGATGTTCAGTTCATATAAATTTTCTAAAACGCATGGAAAATGTGTATCAAGAATATCCGAATTAAAAACAGTAACGAAAAATCCAAAAACCACCCCTGGCAGTGGTGATCCACCTGAAAATGCACTTTTATTGATTTTAAGTTCATGTAGTTAATTATTTAAAAAACATAATGGCAGGATAGAACCTTACGGCGCGAATTTGAGACAAGACAAAATCACAATAACTAATTTCACAAGGTCGTCTATCCCCCGTATAACCATTTTTTATTACCGTTATTATTTCCGTATTAAAATGTTGAGCGGCACATGCGATGTTTTCCAAAATAATGGATTCGATCATAAAATCATAATATAGTTCATTTTTTTTCTCCGGAATCACTAAATTGCAACTATAAAGATATAACCACATAATTGCAACTATATAAAGATATCAAAAAATGATATTTCTTATCGGCAACTTATAATGATATACGAACAATTTTTATCAGGGAAAACGAGAATTAATAAAGAAAAAAAAAACAAAGTTATCCGATCTTATGGCCCTAAAATTGCCTTTTTGGCGCTTACGAATTAATTTAATTGCACACGCGATATTGCAAATAAAAATTTTACCGAGTCTCATGAATTACAAATTCAGTGTCCGCAATGTCCCAAAACCTTCGTATCGGCACTTTTCATGAGCGCTCATGTCAATCGAAGACATCCGAATGTGTCACGTACGAGCGCTGGTTCGCCGGCTCGCGAGGACTACAGAGCCGAAACGGAAAAATTACACAGCGAAATAAAATCCCTTAAGGAAAGATTGAATCTGACCGAGCGGGTCATCAGAAACGAGTCGGAGAGATTTTTGAGCTCCGACAGCGTCGTTTCCAATGATAACAGGGACACGACGAGGCTCAATGAAAAAAATAATTCTCGTATAAATCGTGATCGCGATGAGATTATCGAGGCACAGCATCGACGTTATCAGCAGGAAATTGGTAATTTGAAGGAAACTCTGTTCGATGAAATTAGGGTGAGGATTTTAGGCTGAAAAAAAAATAATCAAAAGTATAAAAAAATACAACAAATTACAAAAAAAAAAATAAACAACACGAATAATATTTGCGCAGAATCTCAAGTCCTTGGACAGATATTCTCGTGGAAAATCCGATAACGAGGATTGCAACAATGCAAGCATTAAAGAATTGATACGAGAACAGGAGAACGAAATAAGACGATTGAGGCAAGAAATTTGCGCAAAGGTTAGTCTTATCGCTGGACGAATAAACCGTTTTTTTAGATATTCGAGCGATAAAAAAATATTAGAAACTAATTTACAAAAATAATAATGACATTATTAACAATATTGTTAATAATAGCAGCGGTGTTTTATTTGCATGACTTTGTCAAGTTTTTTTACAAAATAATACAATTTAATAAAGCATATATATTCCTTTACTTATTTTCTAAAAAAATATCCTTAAAATACACATCGCGCTATCAAACATTTGTCTCTTCATTTATTCCTCCGCTCCAACTCTTTCTCTTCCTCCTCACTCTTTTTTTTTTACAAACCTCCTCCATTTCTCTACAGCAATCGCACATCCGTTTTTGTATTTTCCCGCACAGAATATTTGTCATTTCTTCCTTTATTGCCACATTCATCGATTTCTTCCTTTATTGACACATTCATCAATTTCTTCCTTTATTCCCAAATTCATCGATTTCTTCCTTTATTGACACATTCATCGATTTCTTTCTTTATTGCCACATTCATCGATTTCTTCCTTTATTGCCACATTCATCGATTTCTTCCTTTATTGCCACATTCATCGATTTCTTCCTTTATTCCCAAATTCATCGATTTCTTCCTTTATTGACACATTCATCGTTTTCTTTCTTTATTTCCACATTCATCGATTTCTTCCTTTATTTTCACATTCATCGATTTCTTCCTTTATTGCCACATTCATCGATTTCTTTCATCCGCTCCTCTGCATTCTTTCTTGCTTTCTTCGTTACTGACTCTCTACCTTTTTTACATATCAACAAATTCTTCATCGTCTCATCTTGTTCTTCACGTATCTTGCACTTCCAATCCGTCTCTCCTTTCTTTTCCACCATTCCTATGTTCCCACATCTCAACCTTGTCCATATTTCTTCATCCCTTCCATTCAGCCCCTCTTTAGACCAGTATTTTCACGGCATATCCTTCTTAAAAATGCATTTGTACATGGAATCGTACGACCATCTTCTTATTTTTTTCCCTCTTCCTTCCTTAGCATTTCCCTTTTTAAGTTTTCCAGCCCCTCGATTATTCTTTTGTCTATTCTTTCCACATCTCTTCGTTCCCGCATCATCGTTATGATGTCTTTTATTTCCATGTCTTTTAGAACTTTAACTAAATTCTTCCCCCCTTTTGACGCCCTTATATCTTCCAGCAAGCAAATTTTTCGCCATCTTATCTCCTTCATTCTTATCGACTCGCTAATGTACCTCAACGCTCTTTCTCCTATCAAATATTCCATTCTTTTTTGTATTTTCCTGCACAGAATATTTGCCATTTCTTCCTTTATTGCCACATTCATCGATTTCTTCCTTTATTGCCACATTCATCGATTTCTTCCATCCGCTCCTTTGAATTCTTTCTTGCTTGCTCCGTTGCTGACTCTCCGTCTTTTTTTTTCACGCTAATAAATGCTCCATCTTGTCCTTTACATATCCTGCACTTTCTATTCTTCTCTCCTTTCTTCTCCGTTCTTTCTATGTTGCCACATCACAAACTTGCCCACATTTCTTCATTTCTTCCATTCAGCCCCTCTTCGGACCAGTATTTCCAAGTCATGTCATCTTTCTCAATAATTTACTTGCACATGGCATTATACGACGATTTTCTTATTTCTTCCTCTTAGAATTTCTTCTTTTAAGTTTTCCAGCCCAACTTTTATTCTTATGTCTATTTCCGCATCTCTTCGTTCCCTTATCATCGGTATTGTCTTCTATTTTCATATCTTTTAGGACTTTAACTAAACTTTTCCCCCATTTTGACGGTACTCACTGTTTGTGATCGCCCTTATATCTTCCAGCAAGCAAATTTTTGGCCATTTTATCTTCTCCGCTCTTATCACCTCTCCGATGTATCTTGACGCTCTTTTTTTTATCAAATATTCCAGAGTAGGTACTCCCAATTCTCTTCTTCATATATAAATTGGTGTTTTTCTATCCGCACCTAGTGCCATCTTGAAATACTTGCTCCGTACCCTTTCAAATACGCTCGTATCACCCATTTCCCATATTTCTACGCAATACATTTTTTTTTTTTTTTTTTTACTATCGTATCCAACAAACAGAGTCTCTCCTCCATTCCATTTTTCCCCTGCCCTTCTCCAAATTCCCCACATCGTAATTCGTAATATTCGGACAATTTTTTTTTTTATAATTCACACGCGATTGAGATTTTTCGTCGTATCGCAATGTTTTTTTTTTTTTTAAATTATCGTCGTTATTTCTTAACCCGAGAATGCGGAAATTGTTCCGGAAGCCGAGGCAAAGCGTGAAAATCCGGATGAGCTTTGGCGATCAAAGATGGAAAATCTTGAGTTACGTTATCGCGCCGATATCGAAAAACTTTACGCGCAGCTACGAAAAACCCAAGAATCGTCGGATCGCATGCGACTCGATTATACAACGAGAATAAGCGATCTCGAGTTGCGTGATTCGAGCCTGTACAACAGAGCGGAAAGCCCGAATCACGCGAGATCCACGTTGTTACGAGCATCCGAAATTTCGCATCTCGAAATTTCGGATTTTTCGAAAAAACCAGCGAAATCCACGATCGAATTTGAGCCAATGAAAAATCAACGTGTACCAAGCGACGCCGAATCATCCGGCAATGATTCGAGCGACGTGTCATCGGGTAACGTGAAAAATCGAAAAATCATGAAAAAGAGAGCGATCGATGACGAGAAAATAACGAAAAGCTCATTCGTGAAATTTTCGCGGGAGCCTCGTCGTCGAGAGCGAAAAAGCCGGGAAATAACGCCGACAGGGCGAAACGAGGCTGAAACAGCGAAGAAGAATGAAGCTAAGATCGAAAAAATGAAATTTCGTGAAAATTTGCTAAATTACGAGATTGAAGATCCTTCGGTGACGAATTTACGCGCTACGGGGGAAAAATTGGCCAATCGAGTCGCTGCGAGGGAAGCTCGCGAGGGAAAAATCGAAAAGACGATCATTGAATCGGATCGGTCGAGGAACAGCGATGAAATTTCGATGAAAAAGGTCAATGACGCCGGTGGATTCGTCGAGACGCGAAGAAACGTCGCGGAGCGCGATAAATCGAAATATTCATCCGACGAGGACAGCGAATCTTGGACGGATAGCGAAAGTCTCGATGATGATTCGTCGCTGAACGATGAGCCGGAGAGAAAATTCGTGGATACGGAAAATCTATCGAATTCGCGGGTACGACGATACGGCGAGGAAAAAAAATCAAATTTCGAGATTCACGCCGCGTGCGACGGGCTTGAGATTTTTCAAGCGAAACTTCGCGAATTCGGTATTGATCCGGAATGGCAAGGTATACCGGATGCTACTCTTGCTCAAGTTTTGGAAATCCTTAGACATCACAGAAATATCAATTCCAAGGTAAATCGCGTCGCTAATAATAATAATAATAATAATAATAATAATAATAATAATAATAATAATAATAATAATAATAATAATAATAATAATAATAATATATATATATATATATATATATATATATATATATATATATTATAATTATAATTATTATAAATAATTATAAATATAATTATATTATAATTATAATATAATAATATATTATTACTATTATTATTATTATTATTATTATTATTATTATTATTATTATTATTATTATTATTATTATTTGTTGTTTCTTTTACATTTTTTTTTTGCAGAAATATCCAAAGTTCGAGGACACGAGGCGAAAGATTCTTCAGCAATTGTCGAGGATGATCTCGATCAGGGAAAAAGACGGAGGAATCGATGATTCGAACGAGCGATCGCAGCTGGAAAAATTGGTGACGAACGTGAGGAGCAAAGTTTCGAAAGCTTTCAATATTCTGGAGAAGAATGATGGTAACTTATTATTTATTTACTTATTATTTATTTATTATTTATTTTTATACTTATTATTTATTTTTACTTATTATTTACTTATTATTTATTTTTTTACTAATTTTGAGCAAAATTGGCCTGGGAAAGTTTTTATTTGCTTTATTTTGTAACAATTTTTTTTTATTGTTTACTAATTTTTTTTGTATCTAATTATTTTTTGTTGCCGTATTGTTGTGACTATGACCCTTGTAAGCTTACAAGCTTCAATCGTAAACTGCAACTTTCTTGCTCGAAAAAGAATATATTACGGATTTACTTGTTTTATTAACCCTTTAACGGCTGAGTTTTTTTTTTTTTTTGGAGCGTTTGGCAATGTTGGTGGACGATGAATCTGGATTCATGGGTATCCATTGTGAGAAAAAAAATTATTCCAGAATTTTCCTACCCTCAGAAACTACCCCCAAATGAAAAAACCATCCCCAATCGCTTGAAAAAAATCTTAATTTCATTTCCCATCGTTCGTTTCTGCTGGAAATTGAGGAAAAGTCATTGCGGAACACGTAGTGGGATTTTGAAGAACTTACGGATCAATCGACCCTCATGAACTACCCCTCAATTGAGAAAATATTACCCTCAATGCAAGAACCTGCCCCTGAGATAATTGAAGAGTCGATACACATTGGACGGGCACCACCTCTTTCACAACTTTTAGGGGTAGTTTTCGATTCAGATTTTCTTGCTACAAATTTTTCATGTGTTTTCAAAAATTTTTATGAACTGAACATGAATAAAAGTGCATTTTTAGGCGCATCAGCACTGCTAGGGGTGGTTTTTTGATGTTTTGTTACTATTAGGGGTAGTTTTAGATGTTTTTTTTATTGTTGGGGGTAGTTTTCGATTCAGATTTTCTTGCTACAGATTTTTCATGTGCTTTAAAAAATTTGTATGAATTGAACATGAATAAAAGTGCATTTTTAGGCGCATCACCACTGCCAGGGGTGGTTTTTGGATGTATTGTTACTGTTAGGGGTAGTTTTCGATGTTTTGATAGTGTTGGGGGTAGTTTTCAATTCAGATTTTCTTGCTAAAAATTTTTCATGTGTTTTAAAAAATTTATATGAACTAAACATGAATAAAAGTCCATTTTTGTGCGCATCAGCACTGCTAGGGGTGGTTTTTGGATGTTTTGTTACTGTTAGGGGTAGTTTTTGATATTTTGTTACCGTTGGGGATAGTTTTCGATTCAGATTTTTTTGCTACAGATTTTTCATGTATTTTTATAAATTGATATGAACTGAACATCAATAAAAATGCATTTTCAGGCGTATCATCACTGCTGGGGGTGGTTTTTGGATGTTTTGTTACTATTAAGGGTAGTTTTCGATTTTTTTTTTAGTGTTGTGGGTAGTTTTCGATTTAGATTTTCTTGCTACCCATTTTTCATGTGTTTTTAAAAATTGATATGAACTGAACATCAGTAAAAGTGCATTTTCAGGCGCATCATCACTGCTGGGAGTGGTTTTTGGATGTTTTGTTGCTGTTAGGGGTAGTTTTTGATATTTTGTTACCGTTGGGGATAGTTTCTGATTCAGATTTTCTTGATGCAAATTTTTCATGAGTTTTTAACAATTTATATCATCTGAACATGAATAAAAGTGCATTTTCAGGCGCATCGCCAACTGCTAGGGGTGGTTGTTGGATGTTTTGTTACCGTTCGGGATAGCTTTCGATCTTATTTCAAAGCTCATACCTGAGATCGCGACTCTAAAAAAAAATTTTTCCCGAATCTTATGCTCGTTTCTCGCTTCTTCGCAATTTTCGCACTCTTCGACTTTTAAAACTCAAGGGGTGCAACCCTCGCGTTTGCCAAATTTTTCATGATCAGATGCATCCTTCATCCTCAAAATGCGACCTTAACGATGTCGATATGTTCATTTTTCCGGAAGTTACGATTTTTCAAGGTCAAGCGATTAATAATAATAATAATAATAATAATAATAATAATAATAATAATAAATGTATTGCAACGTGAATCACAAAATAAATTCACTTCTCAAAATTTCAAATATTCAAAATTTACGCACGTAAATTTTGATACAAAAATCAAAATCCCCCGTTACTTCTAATTCAACGAGAAAGAAGGGGAAAAAAAAAAAATTGCTCGCATTGCAGGAGCTCATGCAACTCGTCGAGCCACGAGTAAATTTCGTTTACACTCTGAGAAGCCCGTGGCTCAAAAATTTCATCGCAATCTCAAGTCCGGCAAAGAAGCCGCAGCGCCGAGACGCGAGAATGCGATGAAAAAAAATTCCAACGATCGTGAATCATCGATATCCGATGATATTTCGTGCGATGATCGTTCGGCGATAATCGAGCAAGTTACGTCTCACGATCGTGCCGCCGTTGATTTTTCGAAAAATCACGCGACCGAGGCGATAACGAGCGAGAATCGACGATCACAAGCGAGTATCGAGAATTTAACGAGAGATACGAATCAGCGAATCGTAAAAACGATGAAAATCGCTAGCGGCGATCTCGTTGCCTCGACGCCCCAAAGAACGGTGAAAATTTCGTCGTTCGACGATTCGACGAACGCCGCGAGCAGCTCGGCGATTCGCATGATCGGACAGCGAGAAAATTCGCTCGCACCGTCGATCGATTCGCCAGCGAGGAAAAATGGAAAAAGCGTTCTCAAAACTACGACGATCGGTGGCTCGATCGGTAGTCTGACGAAAAAAAAAGTTTTGTTCGATCTCGAATCGCCGGAAAAAGCTGTCACGAAAATTGAACGAGGCTCCGTGGATCCGAGCAACGATAAAGAGAGCATTTTTCGCAACGAGAGAGACACGAGCGAGAGCGATTTTGAGATATCAAGGTAAAGTTCTTTTTTCTTTTTTTTTTTTTTTTTTTTTTTTTCTTGACGAATTTTCGGATTCGCGAATACTTTTTGCATTTTTTAGTTTAATGATTAAAAAAATTGATATCCATTTAATAATAAAAATTCGAAACTTGCACATTTGTCATTATTTTTGGTTTTGGTCAAAAAAAAAAAAATGAGATTATTCGCAAGTTTTTTGATTTATTTAAATAATTCGGAATTTTTCACGTTTTTTTTTTTTTTGACGAATTTTCGGATTCGCGAATACTTTTTGCATTTTTTTATTTTATTGATAAAAAAAAATTTATATCCATTTAATAATAAAAATTCGAAACTTGCACATTTCTTTCTCATTATTTTTGGTTTTGGTCGAAAAAAAAAAAATGAGATAATTCGCAAGTTTTTTGATTTATTTAAATAATTCGGAATTTGCAACGTTTTTTTTTTTTTTTGACGAATTTTCGGATTCGCGAATACTTTTTGCATTTTTTTAGTTTATTGATAAAAAAAAATTGATATCCATTTAATAATAAAAATTCGAAACTTGCACATTTGTCATTATTTTTGGTTTTGGTCGAAAATAAAAAAAAATGAGATAATTCGCAAGTTTTTGGATTTATTTAAATAATTCGGAATTTTTCACGTTTTTTTTTTTTTTTTTACGAATTTTCGGATTCGCGAATACTTTTTGCATTTTTTTAGTTTATTGATAAAAAAAAATTTATATCCATTTAATAATAAAAATTCGAAACTTGCACATTTGTCATTATTTTTGGTTTTGGTCGAAAAAAAAAAATGAGATAATTCGCAAGTTTTTTGATTTATTTAAACAATTCGGAATTTTTCACGTTTTTTTTTTTTTTTTTACGAATTTTCGGATTCGCGAATACTTTTTGCATTTTTTTAGTTTATTGATAAAAAAAAATTTATATCCATTTAATAATAAAAATTCGAAACTTGCACATTTCTTTCTCATTATTTTTGGTTTTGGTCGAAAAAAAAAAAAAAATGAGATAATTCGCAAGTTTTTGGATTTATTTAAATAATTCGGAATTTTTCACTTTTTTTTTTTTTTTTTGACGAATTTTCGGATTCGCGAATACTTTTTGCATTTTTTTAGTTTATTGATAAAAAAAAATTTATATCCATTTAATAATAAAAATTCGAAACTTGCACATTTCTTTCTCATTATTTTTGGTTTTGGTCGAAAAAATGAGGAAAAAATTCGCAAGTTTTTGGATTTATTTAAATAATTCGGAATTTGCAACGTTTTTTTTTTTTTTTCGAAATAATTTTACGTTAGCAGCATGCAAAATTGCGAAAAAATTTGTCTTTAACTTTTCGGTTTAATCAATAACGTTGAACGAACAATTATTGACTCGCATCGTCGGTGAATCTTGCGATGCAGCGGCGTAGCTAAAATTTTAACGGAGATCATTGTCCCTTGGCTTTTTTTTTCTTTTTTTTTTGGCAAATTCCAGCTCGTTATTGCCAAATTTTATGAAATTCGGAGCAAGCATATGATTTTCGAAATTCAAAAAAAAAAAAAAGATTTGAAAATTGAAAATTTTAAGAAATTTAAAAACTTATTGGCAAATATTTCGAAATTTTCCTATTTTCGGCTCGATAATGGTCGAATTCACGAATGTCGGAGTTGACATGAAATTTTTTTGATAAAAATTCGAAATTTCGAAAAAAATTTATAATTTCATACGATCCGAAAGTTTCGATGAATCGTTGCCGAATTCAATACCGAACATTTTTGTCCCATGGCCAAAAATGATAACAAACCATGCACGAAATTTCATTGCGATCAATTTCAAGTACTCCGACGTGAAAATTTCGAAAAAAAAATTGTTTTTTTTTTCATGAAAACAAAGAAGATGAAGCAAAATGATGAATTTTTTCGTTAAAATTCATGGGGCTATTCGAATTTTCGAAAAATTCGAGAGTATTTTATTCGAATTTTCAAACAAACAAACAAAAAAAATTGAATTCCTTCATTTTTATTATTCATGATACGAATATATTTTGCTGGTTTTCGTTTGTGAAGCATTCACGAGGAAAGAGCCGACGAGGGAAAAAACGATTCGCCGCAATCCGGCAAAGCCGTTTTATTGAAGACAGCTCAGAGCGAGAAAATCGCTCGTATATCACAGCAGATTGAGCAACAGGTTAGAATAATTTGTAATTCGTCGTTATTTTTTTTTTCGTTTGTTCGTTCATCAGGCAAGAATTTTTCGAAATCTTTTTTTTTTCATAATTAATTTAAAAAAAAATTTTCGCTTTTTTTTTTCAAACCAAACTTTCACCTCCAAGCAACATTTAAACAGCCACGAATTATCGGCTAATAGGAAAAATAATTAATTCGGAATTACCAAAAAAAAAAAATGTATTTTTACTGATTTCCAGATAGTAAAATACCTTATAAAATAATATAATAATTATTAATTATTATTCCGATTATTTTTCACCAAAATTTCATTCAATCTCGAAAAATTGCCTTTTTTTTTTGTTTTTTTTTTAAATTTTTTTCTTCAAAATTTTTCAAATTTTCATTTCCCAGCTGAGCATAGCTCGTCGAAAGCCGGCCGGTGCCGTTGAAGCTATGTTCATGGAAAAATTCAAGCTCGGCAATGAAAACGACGACGAATCGACGTTAAACTTTCGTTTTATTGATAAAAAGAAAAATTCGACTGACGCGACGTGGAAAAATCGTGAATCGAAATTCTCGAAAGCCGGCGACGATGAGAACGACGAGAAAGATGAAAATTTGGAGATGGACATCGATGAATTGCTGCTGATGGAGTGAAAATGTTTTTTTTTCTCTTTTTCATTTATTTATCATTTTTTTTTTTTTTTTATCGTTAAGATCCCGGGACCTGAGTAGATTTTATCAATCGATCCAGCTTTATTTTTCTCGCCCAATGAATAACTCAATTTGTCTCTTTTTGCCTGGAAAAAAAAAATTTTTGAAAAATCTCAGACATTTTTTTTTTCCCTCGCTGAGATATTTCACACGATTTTTGTCATTCGCGAAAGAGCAGCCATAATTAATTCAGTATAAAATAACAAAAGGCGTGCCTAATCGAATCTCGTTAAATGCAAATTAACAAATCGAAATAATTTTTTTTTTTTACCCTTAAATGCTTAAATAATTTAAAGTTATTTTGTCAAAAGTATGAAATAATGAAAATTTTTAAAAAATATTCGAGTTGAATTTCTTTATTACAAATAATTTTATATAATTTTATAATTATATAATTTATAATTATACAATTTATAATTATATAATTTATAATTATATAATTTATAATTATATCATTTATAATTATACAATTTATAATTAAGTAATTTATAATTATATAATTTATAATTATATAATTTGTAATTATATAATTTATAATTATATGATTTATAATTATACAATTTATAATTATATAATTTATAATTATACAATTTATAATTATATAATTTATAATTATACAATTTATAATTATACAATTTATAATTATACAATTTATAATTATATAATTTATAATTATACAATTTATAATTATACAATTTATAATTATACAGTTTATAATTAAATAGTTTATAATTATATAATTCATAATTATATAATTTATAATTATACAATTTATAATTATACAATTTATAATTATACAATTTATAATTATACAATTTATAATTATACAATTTATAATTATACAATTTATAATTATACAATTTATAATTATACAATTTATAATTATACAATTTATAATTATATAATTTATAATTATACAATTTATAATTACACAATTTATAATTATACAATTTATAATTATACAATTTATAATTATACAATTTATAATTATACAATTTATAATTAAATAATTTATAATTATATAATTTATAATTATATAATTTATAATTATACAATTTATAATTATACAATTTATAATTATATAATTTATAATTATACAATTTATAATTATATCATTTATAATTATACAATTTATAATTATACAATTTATAATTATATAATTTATAATTATATCATTTATAATTATATCATTTATAATTATACAATTTATAATTATACAATTTATAATTATATAATTTATAATTATATCATTTATAATTATACAATTTATAATTATACAATTTATAATTATACAATTTATTATTATATAATTTATAATTATACAATTAGTAATTATATAATTTTATATCATTATAAAATGGGAAGGATTCAAAAGCCGGGGATGAAAAATATTTTTGCATCCCCCATTGGCGTTTCCGAGCGCGCATGCGTTTCTCTCGTCGTATCAAGCGGGGAGGAGGATTGATCACGAGAGAAAAAAGGGAAGAAACTCAATTTCTCCCTCAACTTCCGGCAGTAACGCTCGGTCACGAAATTTCACGCCAAACGAAAAACGCGCGTCCCCGGTGCGTTCGTCGAAAAGTAACCAAAAATTGCAAAAAAATAAATTAAAAATTGAAAAAACGGTGTATATTTTCCAAAAAAAAGAAGAAGATTCAAGCGAATTTCGTTTTTTTCGACCTGCCCATCGGACGTTTTCATGAAGGAGTACCCGTGAGTCAATGACCTTTCCTTAATTAGCATTTTTATGCCACTTTTGCATCGTCGATACGCGAACAAGATGTGAGAAAACGAAAAAAAAAAATGAGAATTAATGTCGCAAAGTATTTATTTATTTTTTTTTTTGCATTAAAAAAACAAATAAAATTAAATATTTAGATCGATTTGCGGCAAAGCTTCGAATTTAATGTGTTTTTTTTTTTTTTTTCGTTCATTAATTTTTGGCTTAATTTGATTTTTTTCTCCCATTTTTGTTTCTGTTATTTTTTTTTTTTTTTTTGGTAGATTAAATTTCGACGGTGTGTGAAATCGTAAGGCTAGTCTGACGTCACGGAGAGACGTTCTTATCGATTCGCGGCTCCGGAAGACCTCTCAGTAATCCCTCGTCTTTTCCAATCTGTCTGCAAGTATTTTTTTTCGTTTTTTTCTTAGCATTTTATTTTATATTTATTCTTGCGATGCGAACTTTAATTACGAGCAGCCACGTAAAATCGATGAAAATTAAATATTTACGTTCTCCGAGTACGCGATTTTTCGTTTTCGAAGTAACTTTTTTTTTTTTTTGCTACCGGTTCTGGTTATTTAAAAATTTGAAATTGGCGGAATAATTAATTTAGAAAAATTGAGGCAGGACTTTGGAAAATTTAATTTTTCGAGCACGAAACTAAATATTAGTTTCGAATATTATTTTTCATTGTAGCTGCTTGTCTCGCATGGCATTTTTGTCAGGAAATTTACGTGGCAATGAATTAATTTAGAAAATTTCAAGTCCTTTGGGGAAAAACCCCCAATTTTCCAAGTATACATCGGAAAAACTCGGATTTCAATTCCATCGCGTGATTACTATTTTTTTTTTTTATGGCAAATTTACTTGAATTCATTTGCAAAATTTCAAGTTCTTTGAGGAAAAACCCCAATTTTCCAAGTAAATCGGAAAAACTTGGATTTCAATTCCATTACTTGAATACTTTTTTTTTTATGGAAAATTCATCTCTGACTTTGTTACTTGAATTATTTTACAAAATTTCAAGTCCTTCGGGAAAAACTCCAATTTTCCAAGTAAATTGGAAAAACTCGGATTTCAATTCCATTACTTGAATACTTTTTTTTTTTTTAAATGGAAAATTCATCTCTGACTTTGTTACTTGAATTAATTTGCAAAATTTCAAGTCCTTTGGGAAAAACCCCAATTTCCCAAGTAAATCGGAAAAACTCGGATTTCAATTCCATTACTTGAATACTTTTTTTTTTTTTAATGGAAAATTCATCTCTGACTTTGTTACTTGAATTAATTTGCAAAATTTCAAGTCCTTTGGGAAAAACCCCAATTTTCCAAGTAAATCGGAAAAACTTGGATTTCAATTCCATCACTTGAATACCATTTTGTTTTATGGAAAATTCATCTCTGACTTTCTTACTTGAATTAATTTACAAAATTTCAAGTCCTTTGGGGAAAACCCCAATTTTCCAAGTAAATCGGAAAAACTTGGATTTCAATTCCATTACTTGAATACTTTTTTTTTAATGGAAAATTCATCTCTGACTTGGTTACTTGAATTAATTTACAAAATTTCAAGTCCTTTGGGAAAAACCCCAATTTTCCAAGTAAATCGGAAAAACTCGGATTTCAATTCCATCACTCGTGTACCATTTTTTTTTTACTTGAAAATTTATCTCTGACTGTTACTTGAATTGATTTACAAAATTTCCAATCCTTTGAGGAAAACTCCAATTTTCCAAGTAAATCGGAAAAAATCGGATTTCAATTCCATTACTTGAATACTTTTTTTTTTAATGGAAAATTCATTTCTGACTTTGTTACTTGAATTAATTTGCAAAATTTCAAGTCCTTTGGGAAAAACCCCAATTTTCCAAGTAAATCGGAAAAACTTGGATTTCAATTCCATCACTTGAATACCATTTTGTTTTATGGAAAATTCATCTCTGACTTTCTTACTTGAATTAATTTACAAAATTTCAAGTCCTTTGGGAAAAACCCCAATTTTTCAAGTAAATCGGAAAAACTCGGATTTCAATTCCATTACTTGAATACTTTTTTTTTATGGCAAATTTACTTGAATTAATTTGCAAAATTTCAAGTCCTTTGAGGAAAACCCCAATTTTCCAAGTACCGTGGAAAAACTCGGATTTCAATTCCATCGCTTGAGTACAATTTTTGTTTTTTTTTAATGGAAAATTCATCTCTGACTTTCTTACTTGAAGAATCATTCAAAGAACCATCATTGAGGGACTAAAATTCAAATTTTATCGTCCAAGTACCGTTTCTTATTTGCAATTTTAGCTCGTGCTAAATCGTTACGCGAAATTTTCATCGACAAACTCATCTCACGAAACTTAAAATCGTACGAAGGTCATCTAATTTTTTTTTTTTTCAAGTACAACAAAAGACTCGGATTGAATATTTTTTTTCTCATCTTCCAAGTTGTCCTTTCTCTCTCTCTTGGCAATTTTGGCTCGTATCGCATCGTCACTCAACTGACTTATAATTAAACCTCGCGAAACTTAAAATCGCGTGTCACACGACAGATCTGCCTTTTTCAACCACAATTTTACTTGCCAACGATCCCATTCGACGAAACTTGTCTGCCTCCCCTAATTTTCCAAGCGAACATCGCAAGACTTGGATCTCAATTTTTTTTTTTTTTTTTTCGCGCGTTGCTCAAATCCACCCAACGAGCCTCGATTCTCCAAGTACATCGCGAAAAACCGGAAAAAGCAATTTTTATTTCCATCCAAGTATCGTTTTTTCGCTTTTCCCCCCTCAAAATCGCAGCTTATTGCATCCCAACTGAATATCGAAGCCCCAAAAAAAAAAAATTCAGTCGATAAATTCGTGTGAATAATTAGCAAAAAAAAAAAAGGTAAGTGTACTTGGAGATTTTCTGTTTGAAATAAAAAAAAAAAAAAAAATCGGTTTTTTTCGCCAATTTCTTGTGCGAGTCCTCGGCCCAAGTAGAAATTCCGAGGTCGAGGCTCGGGGAAATGGAAGCAAAAAAAAATTGGAGAGGCACTCGGCGAGAAGGGTTGTCGGCGCAGACGGGGTGGCCGAGCAAGGGCGAAGGGAAGGGAAAGTAAACGAGAGAGGGTGTCGTTTGTGCAAGTCGATAAAGTACAGAGGGGCGCGGGGGGGAGAAAATTCTCGGCCAAGAGTTTCGCGGTGCGCGCAGCTCTCTCGACATGGTGCTCGGTAAACGTCTCTCCCATTGATATTTCTTCTCCAATATTTCCCGTAACATATTTTAAAATTTCGTTGTCGCATTCAAATTCGACTCTCCGCCGATAATTTTCTTCTTTTCGGAGCCATTAAATTTTGTATTTATATTTTTCGTCAATCGTTATTATTTTTTTTTTTTTTTTATTTTATTTTCTCGCAGCAAATCGATAAACGTCGATTGTGTCGTAGTACGCGAAGTGTCAGGGGGGCTTTAGAGGGAGAAAATTGTGTAACGGTGCAATATTGAAATGAAAAAAGAAAGAAGAAAAAAAAAAAAAAAATGAGAAATAATTGAGCGCCGCTGCGGTGTCGTCGATTAATATTCGATAATAAAAATGGCCGGATCGACTCAAATTTATCGTTCGCTCGAGGGTAGAAATGGAATTTAAAAAAAAAAAAAAAAAACAACAAAATTGATCCAAATGGTCAAAAAATTTTTTTAAATTTGTCATTTTTGTTTTTTTTTTTTTTTTTTTTTCCCCTCCTCAGCAAAGAGCAGAATATGCGGCGAGAGAACGACCCGGTCTCGACAACGCTCGACGTTGGATTGAACAACAAGTAAGAGTGAAAAAAAAAAAAAAAAAAAAAATCGAATAATTGTAATTGTGTAATTTTTCGTGGAAGCTTTTTTTTTTTTTCATTTCACAATTCTTCAATAAATTTCGATTTTTTTTTTTTTATGTAAAATAACGATGAAAAATTTACGACAGTCAGCTCGTGCGTGATATCCGGTCGTCGACCGGATCGGAGGACACCGAAAACGAGAATTTTTGGGTGACCGACGGCGTAGGTTTGTCGGCCAATTACGAATGGTGCTGCGAAAGCGTTTCTTCCATTGATGATCGTACGTAAATATCAAAACACACACACATACGCATTTTTATTTATTTATATTCATCAGGGTGCTTCGCATTTGAAAAATTTTCGATTTTTTCTTACGTGCGGACGCAAAAAAATGCTTGCCACTGGTCTAAAGAGAAGCCTCCGAAAGAGTGAGCGCCGTAGCACTAGTTTTGGGGTCTCCGAAAACGATTTTTCTGAAAAAAAAATAAGCGAAAAATCGATATTAGCATCCCTTTAATATTTACTGCTTCTTTTGTGTTTTACAAACAATGAATTATGACCAAAAAAGACCATTATAGAGAAATGCTGACATGAAATTTCCAAAACCAGTGTCGCAAGATCTTAGGCACCGCGGTTGGTCCGATTCGACTTTTCGAAGTCTCAACCTGTTCGGGCAGCGCTTCCGCATCTTTTGAACGCGGAGATCTGAAAAAAAAAGTAATTATGTGAAAAGTTACAGTCGATTATACGAAATTTTCCAAATTTTAGGCACTATTTTGCAAAAAAAACTTGGTAAAAAAAAATGAAAAAATTCCCTCCGTCGCACAACGAGGATTTTGATTCCAAAAACAAAATGAATTGTTTCTTACAAAATGAATTTTGTAAGAAAAACTAATCTGATATTTTTTCACCAAACAGTTGACATTTTTTTATTGGAAAATCTTGAAATATCCGTTCAACAGTTGGGTAAAAAAATATCAAATTAGTTTTTCTCGAAACTATATTTTTGGCGCTGCGTCGTAAGCTTTTGGGAGCACCGACGGTACAATTTTATTTTGTTTTCGGAATCAAAATCCTCGTTATGCGACGGAGGGAATTTTTTCATTTTTTTACCAAGTTTTTTTGCAAAATAGTGCCTCAAATTTGGAAAATTTCGTATAATCGAGTGTAACTTTTCGCATAATTACTTTTTTTTTTCAGATCCCCGCGTTCAAAAGATGCGGAAGCGCTGCCCGAACAGGTTGAGACTTCGAAAGGTCGAATCGGACCAACCGCGGTGCCTAACGGCTTGCGACACTGGTTTTGGAAATTTTATGTCAGAATTTCTCTATAATGCGCTTCAGATGTTCTTTTTAGGTGATAATTCATTGTTTGTAAAACATAAAAGAAACAGTAAATATTAAAGGGATGCTAATATCGATTTTTCGCTTATTTTTTTTTTCGAAAAATCGTTTTCGGAGACCCTAAAACTAGTGCTACGGTGCTCACTCTTTTGGAGGCTTCTCTTTAGACCAGGAGCAAGCATTTTTTGCGTCTGCCCGTAAAAAAATCGAAAATTTTTAAAATGTGAAACACCCTAATATTTATATATATAAAAAATTTTTTTTTTTTAATAATAAATAAAAAATTTATTTATTTTTATTTATTTATATATTCGTATAATGTGCATATATGACGTAAATGCATCGATCCTTAAATTGCGCGAATATTTATAAAGCTCGTGTCATTTATAAATATATAAATGTATAAATATATAAATGAATATTTATAAATCATAAAAATTCAACGATTCTCAAAAAAATTTGACTCGAATTTTCAAAAAAAAAAAAATTTTATTTAAAAAAAACCACTGAAATGCGCTCAAACGTTTTTTTTTCCCCAAAAATGTGTTATACGAACCGAGTACAGTGTCCAAAAATCCAATAATTTCTTACAAATTGGTTTTTTTTTAAATTTTCAATTAAAAAATAAAAAAAGTGCAAGATCCTTTTTTCCCTCGTTCGGAGCAAAGTTTCATCTTGAAGATTTTTTTTTTTTTCCGGCGTAGCAAACTTGGCTCTATAATTGTATGAAAATTTTGAGAAATTTTCGGGCAATTCATTTTTCGATGAAGAAAAATCGTGCTCAAGTAAAAACTGAAAATTGAAGCTGGATTAAGAAAAAAAAAAAAAAGTACAACTTATTCATTGAGGGGAAAAAAAAAAAAATTGTGCAAGCTCATAATTACTTTTTTTTACGGGGGAAAAAAAAAAAAAAAATTAAATTGCAGCTGAAGAATCCTCGTCCGAGTACGATCTCGGCTGGGACGAGGAAAATCGTCCGAGCGATTGGAGGAGCGATTCAGCCACCGAGAAAACGTCGGTTGTGCGCGAAAGCGAGAAAAAAATTTCACGCGAATTGCCGAAAGTTCAGCGAACATCCGGTGAGCTCGATTATCGCTGGAACAACAGCGAGACGAGAGACGACAATGCGTTCAACAATAACGAGGCTTCGGATCGGTCAATAGCCGGTGAAAGTGTTAATCAGCTGGACGTTTGCAAAAACGAGGAAAAGATCTTTTACGAAAAACCAAAACTCAATATTCAGGTAAATATTAAATTTGATGAAAATTTTTTTTTTCCTTATTAAACAAGATACGACTTTTTTTTTTATAATAATAATAAAAATGACGATAATGACAAAAATAAACAAAAAAATAACTACAACGATAGCAATAATAATAAATTTTTCATTTTTTTGTTTTTTTTTCTCAGCTTTCTGAAAAAAAAAAAATTTATGAAAAATTATTTTTGAACTTTAATGGCGAAAAAACAATTTTTCAGATTACAATCTCAATTTTGCGAGTCTTGTACACGCATACTAATAAGGCTATATATTTTTTTTTTACGAAAAGTTGAGATTTTTTCGCAAAAAAAAATACAGAATTGGTTTTTTTTTTTCAAATTCAAGCCGCCAAAATTAAATGAAAAAAAAAAAAGAATATTAAAATTGTTAGACTAAATGAAATTTATAATGTTTTTTTTTACATTTTTATTAATCCCCGGAGTGTTTTTGGAGATCCCAACTTCAAAAATGACACAAACAATGTAAAATTTTCTCAGCTTTCTGGAAAAAAAAAAAAATATGAAAAATTATTTTTGAACTTTAACGACGAAAAAACGATTTTTCAGATTACAATCTCAATTTTGCGAGTCTTATACACGCATACTAGTTAGGCTATATAATTTTTTTTACGAAAAGTTGAGATTTTTTCGCAAAAAAAAAAAAAACAGTTTTGGTTTTTTTTTTCAAATTCAAGCCGCCAAAATAAAAAAAAAAAAAAAAAAAAACAAAAAAAGTTTCAAACGAAAGAATTCGATAGCCAATGGTAGTTAAAAAAAAATTGATGAAGATCCCCGACAGTGAAGCCCAAATTTCGTCGATAAATGATATTTTTGCTCATATATATATATATATATATATATATATATATATATATATATATATGTATGTATGTATGTATGTATGTATGTATGTATGTATGTATGTATGTATGTATGTATGTATGTATGTATGTATGTATGTATGTATGTATGTATGTATGTATGTATGTATGTATGTATGTATGTATGTATGTATGTATGTATGTATGTATGTATGTATGTATGTATGTATGTATATATATATATATATGAGCAAAAATATCATTTATCGACCAAATTTGGGCTTCACTGTCGGGGATCTTTATCATTTTTTTTTTATATTGTTTACATATATATTGTATTATTTACATATATATTATATATATATATACATATATGACATATATGGTCATATATATACATATATGTATATATGTGATTGCGTATATTAGAGAGATATATATATATATATATCTATCTAATATCTAATATATATCTAATATATCTAATATAAAATATCTAATATATATAGATATACATATATATCAATATAAATATATATATAAAAATATACAAAAATATCATATCATATGTATATATATATATATATATATATATATATATCGGTATCTTTCAGACCGTCACTTATCTCTACGACAGTGTTCTACCGCCGGCGGTAAAGTGTCTGAATTACGTGAATAGCATTAAAGTCTCGAAATCCCTGGAAAATCCGCTAACGATCGAGAAAGAAGAAGATAAAGAAGAAAAAGCATTGACCGAGAACGAAATTTTGAAAATTCAAAAAAATCCGATAGTCGTCGATGAAACCGCGAATTTGACGATAAAAAATTTAATTAAAAAACCAAAGCTAATGAGCGAGGATAGCGGAAAAATTTGGCGTGAAATCGATGAAAACGCGACGGATGTTGAGATCCTCGAATTGACGAAGAGCGTCAAGGATATAATTCAATTTCCGGAAATCGAGGAAATTGCCGATTCCATAAAATTTAACGATAAATCGGAGGACTCGTCGACGGAAACGACGACGACGACGACGACGACGACGACGATTATCGAGGGCATCGATCTTTTGCGCGAAGCCGAGGAATTGTCCCATAACGGTGAAAAAACGAGCGAGAATTTGAAAATTTCGTCGAATTATAACGAATCGGTGGCGAATTGCGACGAAAAAACGTTGAATATCATCGAGGAGATTGATTTATTGTCGAGCATCGGACGTGACATTGGCGTTGATCTTGAAAAATACGTTCAACCGATACCGGACGTCGTGGCGATGGATAGCTTCGTCGAGGCTCCGATCTCGCGTACGATCGAACTTCCGGTTAACGTGAAAAACGACAAAGCACGCGGCACGGATACGAATAAACTAGCGAATAAAGCTATGCCGGATGTTTCGTCGTGTCCGGATACGAGAAAAAAGGAAAAAATGGCGAGAAATCAGGCGCGGAGAAGGCAAAATTGCGGCAACTCGATGACTTCCGGTCAAACGAGACGCAACGACAGCAAAAGACGCGCCGATCATCATATCGTCGATCCTGGTACGAAAAATCCGTTTTATGCCGTCGTTTGTGATGAAATTTTTCCTTTTTTTTTTTTTTTCTATTTGCCGAACGAAAAATTCGAAAAACTTCACATTTTGCCGAATTTCAACCGGAAATTCACCGAAAAAGTCACAGAATTGCAAAACGAAGAGTTTTTCGCTGCGATTTTTTTTTTTTTTTTCGATTTTTTTACGGATTTTTTGAGCCGGATCATCGATTTTTGACAATTTTTTCGAAAAAACTAAAAATCGGGAATTTTCAATGTGATCGTTTGGGTTCGAAAAATTGAGATCTCGGTATGAATTCAATGATATTCTTTTAAAAAAAAGCTCAAATCCGTCCATCCGGAGCAAAATTGAGGCAATTTGAAATTTCGTGATTTTTTCGAAAAAGTGGGCAAAAAATTGAAAAAAAAAAAAATTTCGTGACTTCAACCATATTTTTAGCCTCTAGGCGATCGGAAATTTTCTCTTAATTACGAATCACATCAACAAACCCAAAAATTCGATACGAAAAGGCAAAAAAAAACGACAAATTGGACTTTCTTCATTTTCTGTAATTTTGTGGGTTCGCTAAAATCGCTGTAAAATCGTTTCTGGAAGGATTTGTGACCCAATTCCGTGCTTATTTACTTCGCAATCGTTTAGGCCTGAAAACGCAGCTTGGCTCATTGAGCTGCGTTGATTTTTCGATTTTTTTACAGATTTTCAAAGTCGGACCATCGTTTTTTGCCAATACTTCCATGCATACCTCTTTGGCGTCGAAATTGCCATTTTTTAAGTGCTATTTTCGGTAAAAAAAATGTTTAATTTCGAAATTAATACAAACCATGTAAATTTTAATTAAATTTTATCCAATGTAAATTGTTATTTTAATTTTTGGGAAAAAAAACATGTTTTCGATAATTTGAAATAGAATTTCTGAGTTTCAAGGAAAATACCGAGCGGATTCGTGATCAGCGAGAAAAAATACATCGATACGAGGTCCTAAATCGAATTTTAAAAATTCAATTTTTTTCTGAATTTTCGCAAAAAATGAGCTGCTCCACTAAAATCGCTGTAATTTTTATTCCCGATGAAGTTTGAGCCTGCGCTGCGTGCTTATTCTCTTCGTAATCGTTTAAGCTTCAAAACGCAGCTTGGTTCGTCGAGCTATCTTGATTTTTCGATTTTTTACAAATTTTCAAAGTTGGACCATCGATTTTTGACAATTTTTCCCTTGGAGTAAAATTCACCGATTTTCGAAGCGCTCTTTTGGGTACAAAAATCTCCGATCTCGGGATAAATCCAACGCCATTCTCTAAGTCTACTCAAGGGCTTTTAAAAACACCCCCGATAAGCCAAAACCCGTTGATCCGAAGATGAGTTATGGCCATTTGAAATGTCGTGATTTTTTTGATTTTTGAAAAAGTGGGCAAAAAATTGAAAAATTTTTTTTTCATCTTTCACCATATTTTTGGGCTCTAGGCGATCGAAAATTTTCTCCTGATTACGAATCGCATTGAATTTTCCCCTGAAACCCAAAAATTCGATACGAAAAGGCAAAAAAAAAAGAAAAATTGCACTTTTTTCATCTCATAAATTTTTGAGGATTCACTAAAATCGTTTCCGGAAGTAATTCTGACCCTATTCAGTGCTCATTCACTTCGCAAACGTTTCAGGCTTTAAAATGAAGCTTGGATCATAGAGCTGCGTTGATTTCTCGATTTTTTTACAAATTTTTAAGGTGGTCCATCGATTTTTGCCAATTTTTCCATACATGCCCCTTTGAACTCAAAATCGCCGATATTGAAAGTACTCTTTTGGGTATAAAAAATTTTAATCTCGAAATCTACATAGACCCGGTAAATTTAAATTAAATTTTATTCAATTATTTTAAATTTCGGAAAAAAAACACGTTTTTGACAATTTGAATCAGAATTTTTGAGTTTCAAGAAAAATACCGAGCGGATTCGTGATCAGCGAGAAAAAATACATCGATATAAGGTCCTAAATCGAATTTTAAAAATTCAATTTTTTTCTAAATTTTCACAAAAAATGAGTTGGTCCACTAAAATCGCTGTACTTTTTATTCCCGATAAAGTTTGGGCCTGCGCTGTGCGCTTATTCTCTTCGTAATCGTTCAAGCTTCAAAACGCAGCTTGGTTCGTCGAGCTATCTTGATTTTTCGATTTTTTACAAATTTTCAAAGTTGGACCATCGATTTTTGCCAATTTTTCCATGCATACCCCTTGGACTAAAATTCGTCAATTTTCAAAGTGCTTTTTTCGGTATAAAAATTATAGATATGAAGATGAATCCAACGATATTCTCTAACTCTACTCAAGGGCTTTTAAAAACCCCCCCGATAAGCCAAAATCGGTAAATCTGGAGATGAGTTATGACCATTTGAAATCTCGTGATTTTTGGATTTTCAAAAAAGTGGGCAAAAATTAAAAAAAAAAATTTTTTCGTCTTTCACCATAATTTTAGGCTCTAGGCGATCGGAAATTTCCTCCTGATTACGGATCACATTGAATTTTCCCCTGAAACTCAAAAATTCGATACGAAAATGCAAAAAAACGAAAAATTACACTTTTTTCATTTCATGAATTTTTGAGGGTTCACTAAAATCGCTGTTCTTTTTATTACCGATGAAGTTTGGACCTGCACTGCGTGCTCATTCTCTTAGTAATCGTTCAAGCTTCAAAACGCAGCTTGGTTCGTCGAGCTATCTTGATTTTTCGATTTTTTACAAATTTTCAAAGTTGGACCATCGATTTTTGCCAATTTTTCCATACATACCCCTTGGAGTAAATTCACCGATTTTCGAAGCGCTTTTTTGGGTACAAAAAATTCCGATCTCGGGATAAATCCAACGCCATTCTCTAAGTCTACCCAAGGGCTTTTAAAAACACCCCCGATAAGCCAAAATACGTTGATCCGGAGATGAGTTATGGCCATTTGAAATTTTGTGATTTTTGGATTTTCGAAAAAGTGGGCAAAAAATTGAAAAAAATTTTTTTTCGTCTTTCACCATATTTTTAGGCTCTAGGCGATCGGAAATTTTCTGCTGATTACGAATCACATCGAGTTTTTCCCTGAAATTCAAAAATTCGATATGAAAAGGCAAAAAAACGATGAAATTGTACTTTTTCATTTTCTGAAATTTTGAGGGTGCACTAAAATCGTTGGAACGTTCCTTCTCGAAAGAGATATGACTTTATTCAGTACTTGGATCTGTTCGTAATCATTCAAGCTTCAAAATGCCGCTTGGTTCATCGAGCTGGGTTGATTTTTCAATTTTTTACAAATTTTCAAAGTTGGACCATCGATTTTTGCCAATTTTTCCATCCTTCAAGTAAAATTCGCCGATTTTCGAAGCGCTCTTTTGGGTACAAAAAATCCAGATCTCAGGATAAATCCAACGCCATTCTCTAAGTCTACTCAAGGGCTTTTAAAAACACCCTCGATAAGTCAAAACACGTTGATCCGGAGATGAGTTATGGCCATTTGAAATTTCGTGATTTTTTTATTTTCGAAAAATTGGGCAAAAGATTGAAAATTTTTTTTTTCATCTTTTACCATATTTTTGGGCTCTAGGCGATCGGAAATTTTCTCCTGATTACGACTCGCATTGAATTTTCCCCTGAAACCCAAAAATTCGATACGAAAAGGCAAAAAAACGAAAAAATGCACTTTTTTTCATTTTCTGTAATTTTGAGGATTCACTAAAATCACTGTAAAAATTGTTTTGGAAGGTATTCTGATCCTATTCAGTGCTTATCCTCTTCGACATCGTTTACGCTTGAAAACCCAGCTTGGGCCATAGAGTTGCATTGATTTTTCGATTTTTTACAAATTTTCAAAGTTGGACCATCGATTTTTGACAATTTTTCCACATTTTTAAGCTCAATCTTTCCAACCAGCCATTTCGTAGCTCCAGGCGATCGGAAATTTCATGCCGCGGATTAATTTTAGACTTGGAAAAAAAAAAAGAAATTCAGATTTACCAGTGAACTTTGAGGTTTTGAAGGAGAACGAATTTTCGATTGAAAGTTTAGCTCGGATACGGGGGGGTTAGATTGAAAGTAGGGCGAAATTTAGATCGAAGGAAGAATTTGAGGAGAGTTGAGTCTCGAAAGGAGGATCGAATTAATGAGTGAAAATAATTTTTCCCCATTCAAGGTGGCTTCGACGTTTACAACATCGAGACGGCGATGCCGAAAATCGATCTTGATGCCATAGAGTCTCATCTGAGAGCAGCGCGCGAGGAGGAACGTCGGGTGAGTCTTGAAAATTTTTTAAAAAATGGATCTCATGACATAAAAATAATTAAACAATGAGCCAAAAGTCGTTTTTCTTTTGGTTGATTGAAATTTAGGCTGTAGGGAGGTTGAAATTTAGGCTGATGGGAGGTTGAAATTTAGGCTGAAGGGAGGTTGAAATTTAGGCTGAAGGGAGGTTGAAATTTAGGCTGAAGGGAGGTTGAAATTAGGCTGATGGGAGGTTGAAATTTAGGCTGAAGGGAGGTTGAAATTTAGGCTGAAGGGAGGTTGAAATTCAGGCTGATGGGAGGTTGAAATTCAGGCTGAAGGGAGGTTGAAATTTAGGCTGATGGGAGGTTGAAATTTAGGCTGAAGGGAGGTTGAAATTTAGGCTGAAGGGAGGTTGAAATTCAGGCTGAAGGGAGGTTGAAATTCAGGCTGTAGGGAGGTTGAAATTTAGGCTGAAGAGAGGTTCAAATTTAGGCTGAAAGGAGGTTGAAATTCAGGCTGAAGGGAGGTTGAAATTTAGGCTGAAGGAAGCTTGAAATTTAGGCTGAAGGGAGGTTGAAATTTAGGCTGAAGGGAGGTTGAAACTTTGGCTGACGAGAGGGTGAAATTTAGGCTAAAAGGAGGTTAAAAGGTGCCGAAAATTAAAAAACATAATTGAGAAAAAATAACAATTGAATATTGCGCAAACGGTCCAGGTCTATTCGAGGTAGACTGATCCATATATGGACGATCTGCTATCTCGAGTTCTAGCGCTTTATTTCCTGAAAAAAAAGTCTCCTCTTCGGTATTTTCTCCACTTGTTCCGATTTCACATCGTCTTCTCTTATGGTCTATCTCTTTCTCTCTCTCTCTCTCTCTCTCTCTCTACCATCTTACACTTTATTTTCGGATTCCATGAATGAAACACACGCTATCCCACTTAAACTAATCCCGATGCTCGAGTTCTCGAGTGGGATGAACTTTTTCTTTTCTTTTTTTTTTTTTTTTTTGAACAAGCTTGCATCCGTTTGTCAGTGGAAATGACGATAAGATTTTCTGCCTAACGGTTAAAATTTATTGAACATTGTATATATATTGCCGAAAAATCCCAAAAGATTAAAATTTACCGTGAAATTGCTTCGATTATACTTTTTGTTTTGTCAGTCATGCTGAATCCTGACAATTTGAATTTCATAATTTTGATTTTGAATTCGAGAACTTCCGGAAGACGTTCGCAAACTTCCGGATATGAAATTTCCGTTAAAATCCGTTAATTCCGGTTTTTGTTGAATCCGCCATTTTGAATTTCATAATTTTTACTTTAAATTCGAAATCACTTTTGAATTTCGTAATTTTGACTTTTAGATTCGAAATCAGCGATCTCTCTAGACTTCTCGGATATGAATTTTCATTAAAATCGGTTTATTATTGAGTTTTTTTTTTTTTTTTTTTCGTCAGTTATGCCGAATCCGTTATTTTGAAATTCAAAAGATTTCCGTTGAAATCGGCGAATCGCGACGCCATCTTGGAATTTCGAAATATATTCGCGTTTAAAAGTTAACTTTTTTTTTTGCACATATCCTGCCTACCAAGTAATTATGTCAAGTTATCTGTGCGATGAATATCGCGGGCTGACTGAAAAACAGACGCGAGTATAGAGCACACATATATCGTCATTTATCCTTCCCCAGAATGGCCAATGACTCTCTCTCTCTCTTTCTCTCTCTCTCTAAAAGTCTATCCGTCTATCTATTCGCTCTTCATGCTTATATTTACTTATTTCCATGAACCCAAAACGTGCGTGTGTGGGTGCGCGAGTGTGTAATCCGGATGAGGTAACTTCTCCCCCTGCAGTCGTATGTAGGAAGTTCATATATCTACGATACCAGCTGTGAACCGCATTCTCGGTTGCGGTGGCGTTCGCATTCTTCGTGTGTGTGTCTCGTCGCCGTGTCGTCTCTCTTTGTTTTGCGTGACTCATTGTGTCAATTCTGTTATTCGTGTATCAGTTTTTTTTTATACATATATATGTGTAAAAATTCACGTGTTGCGTGCGTATATATCGACTTCCGCTTCCGTTTTCCCAGCTCGTTAGTCTTTCACACCGAAGTTTTGCAAGATAACGCGTGAATTAGGTCGAATTATTAAAAAAATTCTACCAGATACAGATATTCACAATGTGATTATAATCTCCGAGATATATAATAACAAATATCGTCGTGGATGTATCGTAATTGGGACAGCAGTCGTTGAAAGAGTGAGGAATGAGGTTAGAAAAGTGAGATCCCTGCCGGTCGAATTGAGAACTAAACAAAATGGCCGCCATATCCCCTCCCTAAATCACTTAAGATTTCGCATTGTGTACAAGTGGTACAAAACGTACCAGGAGGGGCTTAATTAACCGAGTCACGAGTCTGTTGAATTTCAAAATATGAAAATTTCATTCGGATATCCCCAAAAACGCCCCCCCCCCCCCCTCTTATTAGAAATTAAGGTTATGTTTATTTCTACTCCACCTCAAAATTTTAACTCGACATTTATCGACGATAGCTGTATGAAAGTTAACGAAATTTTAACAATCTTCGGTCCAATGTGGCACGGATAATTCCCTACGATTATTTTGTTGAAAGTACCGAAAAATTTATGCGCAATTTGAGAAGAAAAATCGGTTTTTTTTTTTTACACAACCCCCAATTTTTGCCACTTTGCATTTTCTTTCTGGCTGACAAGTACAGCCATCTTGAGAGCATAACTGGCGATTTTTTTTTTTTTTTCATAAATTTGAATTCCAACCCTACTTTAACGAGCTCGAAGATAAAATTTTTCAAATTTCGTAATACTGACCTTTTTAGCTGTAGCCAATCATCGCCGATACAGTGAGAAAAGTCTCGACCCTTGTAGCTATTCGAAAAAAAAAAAAAAAAAAAATCGATAACACTGTGTACAATAGTGCACAGATGGGAGTCTCGGGGACCAGAGGGGCTGCTGCTGCCTTTTGCGGAGAGAGGGCATCACCCCCTCGCAAAATTCTCTCTCTCCCGCGCTAGGTGGCTCGTTAATCCAGGGGTTAGAAGTTAAAAGAAAACGAATATGTGTGTATTATAACTTGTAACGACGAGGGCATTTCGTAATCGACGTTACTCGCGCTATCCTTATCGGACATTCGAAGGCTTCTATAAATAATTCATAAGAAAAGCGAAGAAGAAGAAGAAAAGAAAAAAAAAGTAAAGGGTATAGTGGAAAGTGCAAAGGCGATAGAATCGCCGGCGCGGTAAGCTCGTGCGAGTGTGCGCGCGCGCGCGTCTACGTTGGTGTGTGCTCTATGCTTGTCAGTCACGACTCGCGGAGAACCGGCGAAGCCACCGACCGTTTTGTGACTTTATATGACGCGGACGAAAAAAAAAAAAAAAAAAAATCATCCTTTTACAGCGCTGAGAACTTTTTTTTTCCCGAAATGAAATCTTTTTTTCACCGACTCGAAAAATCTCGCCTATTGACGTAAAATTGTTAGAAAAAAAAAAAAAAAAAAAGAAAATATGCTCGCGGCAACTAAAAATCGCTTCGGAAGAAAATCCCTAGGAAACTAAAATTTCGAAAATAACACTAGGTACCGAATTTTAACGGAAAAAAAGCCCGTTCTGTTCGAAATTATTTTTAAAAAAATCGAAGTGATAAAAATTCTTGAAAAAAAAAGGGCCGCGTGATTAAAATTCTTTTTTTTTTTATTAATCCGGGCAAAGTGATGACACGAACGATGATACATTTGCGTATACGTTGCCCGCGAGCTCACAGTGAAGCGTAGGCGACAAATTCCACGAATTTTCTCGACGATTAATCTCCGTACAAGCCGGGTAGAATTTTATTTGTGACATGAGGATATGATGCATCAGAGCGTAGCGAGACATCGGCCGTCCGTACGGCCGAAGGATCTCGACCTTTCGGCAAACAATTTTGCAAAGTTCACGCAGGTATGGTAAATAAAATTTTTTATATAAAAACAAATGAGGTGGGGAAAAAAAAAGAAGAAGAAGAAAAAGAAGAAATAGGGCAAAGTTTATAGTTTCATGGATGTTCGAGGGGTTTTTTGTTTTATTATTTTGATTTCTTTTTTTTTTTCAAAGTTAGTGAAATTTTTTTTAAACAATAAGGAAAAATGTAATGAGATTCATCGCCGGAAGGGTCGAGATGTCGCAATTTGAGAGCCGGGAAAAAAATTTAAGATGAAAGAACATTGAAAAGATTTTTTTACAAAAAAATACACTTTTGTGACAAATTTTTTAATGAAACTTTGAGAATTTAATTGATGGTACACCGGGGGGGGGGGACTGGGGACATGCGCTACAATGGTAATTGCGAATTTACAACGAAGAGTTACATATTGAAGTTGTAACTATGTCGGGACAAGAAATGGTTACGCGGTTGCAAGAACGGTAAAAGATTCGTGATCGGCGGAGAAAAATACATCCGCACAGGATCTCGAATGAAATTTCACAAGTTCCGAGATTTTTTTTACTCGAATTTGTGCGAAAAAGAAGTGGGTTCGCTAAAATCGCTGTAATTTTGCTTTCCGATGGAGTCGGGGACCGTAATTTGCGCTTATTATCTTCGCGATCGTTCGAGGCTTCAAAATGCAGCTTGGGTCATAGAGCTGCGTTGATTTCTCGATTTTTTTTACAAATTTTTTAAGTTGGTCCATCGATTTTTGCCAATTTTTCCATACATGCCCGTTTGGACTCAAAATCGCCGATATTCAAAGTACTCTTTTGGATATAAAAAATTGACATCTCGAAATCTACATAGACCCTGTAAATTTCAATTAAATTTTATTCGATTATTTTAATTTTCGGAAAAAAAACACGTTTTTGACAATTTGAATCAGAATTTTTGAGTTTCAAGAAAAATACCGAGCAGATTCGTGATCAGCGAGAAAAAATACATCGATATAAGGTCCTAAATCGAGTTTTAAAAATTCAATTTTTTTCTGAATTTTCGCAAAAAATGAGTTGGTCCACTAAAATTGCTGTACTTTTTATTCCCGATGAAGTTTGGGCCTGCGCTGCGTGCTTATTCTCTTCGTAATCGTTCAAGCTTCAAAACGAAGCTTGGTTCGTCGAGCTGGGTTGATTTTTCGATTTTTTACAGATTTTCAAAGTTGGACCATCGATTTTTGCCAATTTTTCCATACATACCCCTTGGACGAAAATTCGCCAATTTTCAAAGTGCTTTTTCAGATATAAAAATTATAGATATCAAGATAAATCCAACGCCATTCTCTAACTCTACTCAAGGGCTTTTAAAAACTCCCCCGATAAGCCAAAATCGGTAAATCTGGAGATAAGTTATGACCATTTGAAATTTCGTGATTTTTGGATTTTCGAAAAAGTGGGCAAAAATTGAAAAAAAAATTTTTTTCGTCTTTCACCATAATTTTGGGCTCTAGGCGATCGGAAATTTTCTGCTGATTACGAATCACATCAAGTTTTTCCCCGAAATCTAAAAATACGATATGAAAAGGCAAAAAAACGAAAAATTGCATTTCTTCATTTTCTGAAATTTTGAGGGTTCACTAAAATCGTTTTAACGTTCCTTCTCGGAGGAGATATGACTCTATTCAGTACTTGTATCTCTTCGTAATCGTTCAAGCTTCAAAATGCCGCTTGGTTCATCGAGCTGGGTTGATTTTTCGATTTTTCACGGATTTTCAAAGTTGGACCATCCATTTTTGCCAATTTTTCCATACATACCCCTTGGACTAAAATTCGTCAATTTTCAAAGTGCTTTTTTTGGTATAAAAATTAAAGATATCAAGATGAATCCAACGCCATTCTCTAACTCTACTCAAGGGCTTTTAAAAACTCCCCCGATAAGCCAAAATCGGTAAATCTGGAGATGAGTTATGACCATTTGAAATTTCGTGATTTTTGGATTTTCGAAAAAGTGGGCAAAAATTGAAAAAAAAATTTTTTTCGTCTTTCACCATAATTTTGGGCTCTAGGCGATCGGAAATTTTCTGCTGATTACGAATCACATCAAGTTTTTCCCCGAAATCTAAAAATACGATATGAAAAGGCAAAAAAACGAAAAATTGCATTTCTTCATTTTCTGAAATTTTGAGGGTTCACTAAAATCGTTTTAACGTTCCTTCTCGGAGGAGATATGACTCTATTCAGTACTTGTATCTCTTCGTAATCGTTCAAGCTTCAAAATGCCGCTTGGTTCATCGAGCTGGGTTGATTTTTCGATTTTTCACGGATTTTCAAAGTTGGACCATCCATTTTTGCCAATTTTTCCATACATACCCCTTGGACTAAAATTCGTCAATTTTCAAAGTGCTTTTTTTGGTATAAAAATTAAAGATATCAAGATGAATCCAACGCCATTCTCTAACTCTACTCAAGGGCTTTTAAAAACTCCCCCGATAAGCCAAAATCGGTAAATCTGGAGATGAGTTATGACCATTTGAAATTTCGTGATTTTTGGATTTTCGAAAAAGTGGGCAAAAATTGAAAAAAAAATTTTTTTCGTCTTTCACCATAATTTTGGGCTCTAGGCGATCAGAGATTTTCTCCTGATTACGGATGACATTGAATTTTCCCCTGAAACTCAAAAATTCGATACGAAAATGCAAAAAAACGAAAAATTACACTTTTGTTCATTTCATGAATTTTTGAGGGTTCACTAAAATCGCTGTTCGTTTTATTACCGATAAAGTTTTGACCTGCACTGCGTGCTCATTCTCTTCGTAATCGTTCAAGCTTCAAAACGCAGCTTGGTTCGTCGAGCTATCTTGATTTTTCGATTTTTTACAAATTTTCAAAGTTGGACCATCGATTTTTGCCAATTTTTCCATGCATTTTTCCAATTTTTCCCCTTGGAGTAAAATTCGCTGATTTTCGAAGCGCTCTTTTGGGTACAAAAATTTCCGATCTCGGGATAAATCCAACGCTATTCTCTAAGTCTACCCAAGGTCTTTTAAAAACACCCCCGATAAGCGAAAACCCGTTGATCCGAAGATGAGTTATGGCCATTTGAAATTTCGTGATTTTTGGATTTTCGAAAAATTGGGCAAAAGATTGAAAATTTTTTTTTTTCATCTTTCACCATATTTTTGGGCTCTGGGCGATCGGAAATTTTCTCCTGATCACGAATCACGTCGAATTTTTCCCTGAAATCCAAAAATTCGATATGAAAACGTTATAGAATTAAAAAAGAAAAAAATATTTTAACTCAACAAAAGTATTTATTTACATTCATAGACGTGAATAAACAATCCCTGCTATATATCACATGTGTAATCCGCAGTTGAGTCGCTCAAATTTTATAAAAATATTTCAATTTTCTGATGAATAGTTTGAAGCTTTTTTTTTCTCACCCAAATCTCATCCTATAGTATTGGATTAAAATTCAATACCAGAAAAAAAAAACAATCCTATCGAGCTATTAATTAATTTGGGGAAGAAAAAAAAAATAATAATAATAAAACCTCTGGATAATCAATGAGGATTCGCAAATCCATCGACAGACGAAGACCCTCAACTTGGGGGGGGGGATCGTGGCCATGGGTCATTGTCCTATCGAGGAAACACGTTTTATATATTCCATTTGATTGGGCACGTATCATAACACATCAGAAAGAATTTAAAATTCAAACTCAAGCGAGCAAATATTTCCTCCAATTTTCAACGAAAGTAAAAATAAAATTAATTAAATTTAATAAAATAATATAAAATAAATTAAAAAAAAAATTAATTAATCAAATATAGCGAATAAAGCTGAATAAATTAAATTGCAATAATTGAATAAAAAAAACCAAAACAGAAGAAAAAAAATTTATAAAAAAACATTTCTGGTACGTTTCAACGATCCGCAGTGCCAAAAGTTTCGAATGAACTGTCCAAGTGGCAGACTTTTCGCATGATCACCCATGCGAGCCATGTCCTGTTTCACAATTACAACTTTTGCTCACTTCGTCATCGAATCGTATTTTGCTCTCTCAATAAAAAAAAAAAAAACACAAAAAAAAAACACCTAAAAACAAATCTCAAATTAATTAATCGATTTCAAAGTTTTTACCAATAAAGAAAAAATGCAACAATAAGTACTCGAAAAAAAAAAATGGTGAAAGATTAAAAAAAAAAAAAACTTGATATCAAACAAGATGAGACGCCTGGAGGCGATTACCTAGAGGCGTGGAAAATCTCTCGTCTCTCGTTGTTTTTTTTTTTTTTTTTCCCCCTTTTTTTTTACTTCGTTAACGGCATAGCTTACTTTCACTGTAATGCCTCGTGGATATTCTCCATCGTTTCACAAGACAGTCTCGCGTTTGCCAAAGCACTTTAGTTTAGTTGCTCCGAAAAAAAAAAAAATCTTAAAACCGTCAATTTTCGGAGAAAAAGCAAAAAAAAACGACAACAAAAATATGAAAAAATCATGAAAATTGTCTTAAAATTGTGAAATTGGAAGAAAAAAAACACCGCGCGAATTGAATTTCATGTGCAACGAGTGCCGAGTTGAATGTTTTTGTATTTTGGTGTAAAAATTGAAGAAAAAAACAAAAATTATTTTTACAAGATGCGATTCGAAGGAAAGTAATTTGAAATTTTTTTGGAGTAAATTTGCATTAAAAAAAAAAAATAAATAAATAACAATGCCTCGATGATCGCGTTGAGTGAATCTTTTTTTTTTTTTTATCTCACGGTAAATCGTAAATTCGTCAGGAATAAAATTGTTATTATTTTTATTGATAAAATATTGTTATTGTTGCATTTGAATTGAAACGGAGATGGTTAGCAATGGAAAATGGCCAAGGCATTACAAAAAAGACTCGAGATTCGTTGCTGATCTCTACACGTTCACGTACGACAAAGATTTCGATTTCGTGAGTTTTTTTTTTTTTTATTGCGAAAAAAAAAAGTCATTATTGTGGACGCTGTAACGTATTGAATTTTTTTTTTTTTTTCTTCTCGATCTCGGATAGATTCGACGATAGAGAGAATTCAGATTTATTTACTCGGTACTGGGCGGTGCGAGGAAAATTTATTGTGTAAAAAAAAAAAAAAATTACAATTTTCACGTCCCCTCGAAAATTCCAAATTCAAATTCTAACGCTTATTTTTTTTTTTTTTTTTTTAATGAAAATTTACTCCAAAAAAATTTCAAATTACTTTGTCCCTTTAACAAATTACAATTTTAATGAGGCAAATTTTTGTTAAAAATTACGAATTTTAATTTTAACCTGTAACAATCCCCATAAAAATATCCACGTAACAATTTTTGTCAAACTTTTTCTTAAAAATTACTAAATTTAATATTAATCTGTAACAATCCTTTAAAAATTATCGATTAAAATTTTTTATGCGCATTTAGATCCCTCAAAAATCCTCTAATTACGAATTTTAATTTTAACCTTTAACAAACAATGCCCCATAAAAAATTTTCCATTACAATTATTATGTCTAAATTTCTCTTAAAAATCCCCAAATTAAAATTTTTTTTATCTCCTTTCTCAAAAATTACACTTTTTTGATGAATACAATTGTTTTTTTTTTTTTTCTTTTTCACATATTTTTTCCAATATTTTTTTTTTTTATTCTTCGTAAATTCGTAGTCTGTAAAATCAGAGCTATGAAAATATGGCTCTGGTATCCGGGGAGCTCGATGATTCATTATTTTTGTATAATATCACGAAGAGAGAGAGAGAGAGAGAGAGAGAGAGAGATAGAGAGAGATAATCGAATGTACACTGACGTTTCGAAGGTTAAAGCATCGTTAGGACAGTGGTCGCGTGCTCGATGATAAATAATACGCTCCCTGGTTGATTTGCTGACCAGCCGGAGCGAGTCCATTCACCCGGAAAAACAGTCCCGTGTATCTTTAAAAAAAAAAAAAAAACAAAAATTTCAATATTTTTCTACCTCCACATTTATTTTTATTTTCAAACGTCAATTTTTAATTACGAAAACTCAAATTTTTTGCAAATTTAAACTTCAATCGCTCAATTGCTATTTTTTTTTCCCTTAAAATCGCCGTATCACCCATCCTAGAATTCATTAACGAACGAAAAAATAAATTTTTCAATCCATTAACAAGCAATTTCGGATTTTTTCCATATAATTAAAAAAAACAAAAAAAATTTTAATTACAAATTCATATCCCTGTCAATTACGAATTCACCAAGAGAACAATCGATAAAGCTGTTCTAAAAATAAATTAAAAAAAAAAAAAAGAAAAAACAAATTTTTTGAAAATGGAACGTTTTTTGGTAAATCGATTTTTATTAAAAATTTCTCAAAATTTCGAATTAATCATTGCACTCTTCGAAAATGAGTAATTAAAAAAAAATAATAATAACAAATGCGTATTTAAAAATTTTTTTTCTCTCTCTCTCATTCTCTGCCTCTTCTTACATAGATGGAACCACCTCTCGGTCCATATGCCCGGGTATCTTCATTAAAAAAAAAAAAAAGAAAAAAATGGCTTCTTGCCTCATGAGAGTAGGAAAATAAAATATTAGCCCCTTAACCTGAAAATTTACAAAATCTTCGATTGCTATTTCGTAAATTTTTTTCGTCTTCTTACACTTTGCGATTAAGAAAAAAAAAAACAAAGCAACACAAGAAATATCCGAGGTTGAGAAAATTGAGAATATGGTTTAAAAGTGAAAAAAAGAAAAGAACAAAATTCGGAGATGAGATTGAAAAATGACGCTTGAGGACGTCACGATTTTGCTTTACGTTGTTCAGGAGAACGAGCGAGTTGCCGAGGTCGTAGAGGCTGTCGCAGCTGGCCGCGAGCCCGAATCAAAAAATCCCGAAAAAGAGGATCTTCTCGCTCGTTTCAACAGACTTTTAGATGGTCAAACAAATGTCTCGTATCAGGTGTGAAAATATCGACGAGAATATTGGGGGAAAAAAAAAAAAAAACTGGACAGTAGTGACGATAATTACTTTTGGGAACGATTGATTAATTTTTTTTTTTTTAATTACAGCTATTTTAAGTCATTTCGGTGGTTAAATAAAAAAAATTCCAAGCATAATTTAAATAATTTAATCCCAAATTAGAATTTCAAGATTCAAATTAACTAATAATTTTAATTTGCTATTAATTGGTATTAATTGGCAATTAATTGGTACGTCGCTAATTGCAATTTTAATATGGTAGCTTTTTTTTTTTATATAATTTTGGGGGAAAAAATACAATTTTGACACAAATTAAAATTTTTAACGTGTCTTATAAATTACGAATTATTTTTTTGATATGAAATTTTCCGTTATAGTTTACAAATTTAAATTTCGTTCTGTTCTTATAAGTCACAAATTGCAATTTTACCACGCGACTTTTTTCACAGATTTAAAAATATAATTGACAACGATCCTCCCCTAAAATTGGCAACCTACAGGTCCGATTAATAATTTCCATTTGATCTGGTAAAAAAAAAAAAAAAAAATTTAATTGAAACGATTTACAAAAATATCATTGCTGCTCGAATTAATAACTCGATCCCCCATCCCTGCCCATTTTTTTTTTTTGCCCTCGAAGCGACGAAATGATCGCGAGGAGATCAGAAGACGTCTGGCTATGGGCCCTGACGCGGAGGATCTTCGGGCCGAACGAGGAAGAAAACCGAGCCTTCAGTCGCGTCTTCAGAGTGGTATGCGCAAAGAGCAATTTAAATATTCCCCGATTTCCCATAATCTCAGGATCGAGAAATAAACATTTAATTTTTCCATTATCGTGCCGAAAAAAAAAAAAAAAAAACAAAAATTACGAAATTGAAGAAAAAAAAAAACTTGCACATTGCTTCCTCGTAACTTTCGAAATTTTATAAAGCTCGTTTTATCTCGCTCGTCAAGTTTCACGAGCGAGATAAAATTTGATTTATAAAATTTCGAAAATTACGACGAAACAATGTGCAAGTTGCAAGTTGCATTTTTTTTTTTCTTTTTTTTTTCAATTATGCACGTAAGGCATCCACGTGTATTCCGGTTTTTTGGGAAAATTTTTAACCGTATTATCTCAAAATGTGAGAAATGAAGAATTTTTACAAAAATTTTTCGAAAAATATTCAAAGTTTCATAAATTATGAAATCCTTCATCGATTCTTGCCTCATTCGAATCATCCTTCGGTTTAAAATTTCATAAAATCTAAAATTTGATGATGTTCGAATTATAATTCGAATGTTGAAAAAAAAAAAAAAAATTTAGCACAATATTTGAAAATTTAGGGAAATTGTAATGATTTTTCGAAAAATTTCATAAAATCCGAAAACTTGGATCGATTTTCGTCAAATTCCATTCCAAAGCTCCTTCGATGATGATTCAATGATGTAAAAAAAAAAATTTAGCACGATATCTCAAAAATTTGCGGAAATCAGAAGCGATTACGACGATTTTTTTTTCGAAAAAATTGAAAATTTCATAAAATCCGACACCCCTCTATCGATTTTCGCAAAATTCAACAAAATTCAACATCATTTCAATTATCTAAAAAATGTAATTCATGTAATTTATGTAAAAAAAAAAAAAGTAGCACGATATCGCAAAATTTGCGAAAGTTGAAGCGATCGCAGACGATTTTTTTTCAAAAAAATTGAAAATTTCATAAAATCCGACACCCCTCTATCGATTTTCGCAAAATTCACTGCCAAACGTCCTTCAATGATGTAAAAAATGTAATTTATGCGATTTATGTAAAAAAAAAAAAAAACGTAACACGATATCGCAAAATTTGCGAAAGTTGAAGCGATCGCAGACGATTTTTTTCAAAAAAATTGAAAATTTCATAAAATCTTAGTCGCCGCATGAATTAAAAAAAAAAAATTCCAGCAAACAAAGGCGTTATCTTCAATTGACCGCGAAATTTCAGCGCTGTAGCTCAACCGGTTATCGAGTTACGGTCGATTCAATTTTGCATTTCCATTGCGCGCGCCCACAAACGCCAGGAGATTTTTTCAAAATGTAATTTCACGACGTTTTGCCACATTTTGAGCGCATTGACATTGAAAACTTAAAAAAAAAACAAAAAACTACCAAAACAAAGTCTTCCGCTGTGAGGAAGCAGCGAAAATTCCTCAAAAAATAAAAAACTCGAAAAAAAAAGAAGAAAAAAAATTCTCAAAACTAAATTTCATTTCTGGAGAAAAAAAAAAATCGTTTTTCTTTTTCTCGTCAGGCATGAATCTTCAGATATGCTTCATGAATGAAACCCCATCGGACACGGAGTCGCCCGGCTCGGAGAGCGATGCGACTCCGGGTCCGGTGTCGCTCTCGTCGTTCCCGAAGCTTCAGCGGCAGCAGAATTCGCATAAATTGGCCACGAGGCCCCAGATACTGAGTCTTCCCTCGTTGAGAGTCGATAATGGCACGGCGTCCGGATCCTCGGGTCCCATGGACGAGGCCGATTTTTTTTCACGCCAGGCTCGACTCCAGACCGAGGCGAGAATGGCGCTTGCCCAGGCCAAGGAAATGGCTCACATGCAGATGGAAGTCGAGCGACAGAGACTGAAGCAGTCCCCGATCACCGAAATGGTCAGATCGAGCTTGGAAAAGGTATTGTCGATTTGAAAATCATTTTTTTTTTCCTTTTTCCTTTCCCCCCTCCCCTTTTTCAAACCATTTTTTTTTGTTAATTAATTTTTCAGAACAAATTGATCGAAAATATTTATAATGAAGAAAAAAATTCATTAAAAATATATCGAATGATAAAATCAATTTTTGATGATAAAATCAATTTTTGATGATAAAATTGTTTAAAAATATTTATATTTGATGAAAAAAAATTGTTTAACAATAATTTTCGCAGGTTGGGGTTCAATTGGGGGAGGATCGTCGTCGTTTGTCGCGGGTTCTGTTGACCGAGCTTAACGTTGCGCAGCTTCAGGTCGTGGCGAACGATCTTCATGCGAGGATAGCGATGCTGAACGAGGCGCTGGTCGAGGGTCTTCTCAGAAGGGACGATCTTCATATGGAGCAAGACTCGATGCTCGTCGACGTCGAGGATCTCACCAGATATCTGTAAGTATTTTTTTTTTTTTTTCGTTAAAAAAAAGAAAAATACGAAAAAAAATACAAAAAAAACCAAAAAAAAAAATGAAAATTCACCCCTGCACCCTTGAACTTTTTTGCACCGCTTGCAATTTTTTGCTGAAGTCTTCTTTTTTTTCATAAAAAAAAAGTAAAACTTAAATACTCAGAAGAATTGAAATTTGCCCAAATTTGACGTTTTTTTTTACAATTTTCAAAAAAAAAATTGTAAATTCAAGAAAAAAAAGCTTAAATTTCAAAAATTTTCAGTCAATTGGCCAAATTTTTTTTTTTTGCACCGCTCGCAATTTTTTGCTGAAAGTCTTCTTTCTTGTTCATAAAAAAAAAAAAAAAAAACATCTTAAATATTCAGAAAAATTGAAATTGGCCCAAATTTGACGTTTTTTTTACAATTTTCAAAAAAAAATCGTAAATTCGAGAAAAAAAGCTTAAATTTCAAAAATTTTCAGTCAATTGGCCGAATTTTTTTTTTTTTTGCACCGCTCGCAATTTTTTGCTGAAAAGTCTTCTTTTTTTTCATACAAAAAAAACAAAACTTGATTAATCAGAAAAATTGAAATTTGCCCAAATTTGACGTTTTTTTTTTACAATTTTCAAAAAAAAATTGTAAATTCAAGAAAAAAAGCTTAAATTTCAAAAAATTTCAATCAATTGGCCGAATTTTTTTTTTTTTGCACCGCTCGCAATTTTTTGCTGAAAAGTCTTCTTTCTTGTTCATACAAAAAAAAACAAAACAACTTAAATATTCAGAAAAATTGAAATTTGCCAAAATTTGACGTTTTTTTTTACAATTTTCAAAAAAAAAAAATCGTAAATTCGAAAAAAAAGCTTAAATTTCAAAAATTTTCAGTCAATTGGCCGAATTTTTTTTTTTTTTGCACCGCTCGCAATTTTTTGCTGAAAAGTCTTCTTTCTTGTTCATAAAAAAAAAAAAAAACATCTTAAATATTCAGAAAAATTGAAATTTGCCCAAATTCGACGTTTTTTTTTTACAATTTTCAAAAAAAAATCGTAAATTCGAGAAAAAAAGCTTAAATTTCAAAAATTTTCAGTCAATTGGCCGAATTTTTTTTTTTGCACCGCTCGCAATTTTTTGCTGAAAAGTCTTCTTTTTTGTTCATACAAAAAAAAAACAAAACTTAAATATTCAGAAAAATTGAAATTTGCCCAAATTTGACGTTTTTTTTTACAATTTTCAAAAAAAAAATCCTAAATTCGAGAAAAAAAAGCTTAAATTTCAAAAATTTTCAGTCAGATGGCCGAATTTTTATTAAAAAAAAAAAAAATCCAGATTGGAAATTTTTTATTCTCAGCCCCCAGCGGCAATATTTTTGACAAATAAAAATTGCCATTATCCCCGCTACAATTTTTCTATCAATTATTATTATTATTATTATTATTATTATTACTATTATTATTTCACCTTTTCCCCTCGTTCCCGAACTCTCCGCTGCTCAGAAATAAGTAGACGGGGTTGAGTCGCCCTTTTTTTTTCTTTTTTTTTTTTTTATCTTCTCTGTATCAAAGTGGCGCGAAGCAGGAGACCCCGAGGAAGCGCTCGAGCTCCGGGGAGCGGCGTCAGCAGCAGCGAAGCTTGCCCGGAACATCGAAGCTACGCGGCAATCAAGCATCACGAAAATCAAATATCGAGGAAAAAAAAATACTCGGTCAGCGAGTTTAGGGAAAGAAAAAAAAAAAAAAAAAAAATTAATTTCAGCTTGGACAAAGTTTTCCATTTAAAAAAAATAAAAAAAATAATTGAAAAAATAAAATTTTTACAGCTCGATCTTGTCGATAAAATTAGACCCGAGAATTTAGAGGTTTAAATTTTCTCGTTCGAGTATCACGAAGGAAAAAAAGGCACGTTTCGTCACGATTAAAAGAAAGAAAAAAAAAAAAAATCGACTAAAAATAGCGATAGCTTGGATATAAAAAGAAAAAAAAAAGCTCTTCGGTGTTTCATATTGACGTAAGAGTTGACACACATTTTTTTTTTTTTTTTTTCACCTCTCAAATGCGTAAAGGCACTTTTTTCATCGCCTCATTCCTCCCCGACTGAGAGTCGAGGAGGAAAAAAAAAAATTCAACGATAATACTTTTTTTTTTTTTAAATCGATATATGCACTTTTTCCATGCTGAGACGTTTTTTTTTTCGCTTTCTATGCTGAAAAACGAAGAAAAAAAAGATGAAAAATGAACGAGATGGCGTTTGAACGATTTATTGAAAATATATGCGTATGAGGATGTTACAAAAACAAACAAAAAATTGATTTTTCATGCTCCCACCCGTCAAAACTTGAGTTTTGATGGGAAAAAAAACATTCTCGCGAAGAGGGAGCTCTGTAGCTCGAGGGGAAGCCGCTGGTCATTGAACGTTTCCAATTATAACGGCCAATCAACGTGTATGACGAATTTTTTGGAAGGAAAAATTTGAGACCATGATAATTGTATTTCGAATTGAGAAAAAAGAATTTCATTAAATTAATTTTTTTAAATTCCTAATTTCTAATTTTTTATAAAAAATTCTAAACAATTTCAAGTTGAACAGCTTTGTCCGACACCATCGTGCTCTGAATAAAAATTTAGATCGATTTTATTCGTAACAATAATTTTGCGACTTAAAATTGTTTGTAAATTGACATAAGCAATTCGAATGTGGTGAAATTTTTTTTTTCGTGATAATTTTATTACTCGTAGAACATGGACATCGACGTAGATGTGTAAAACATGGTACTTTTGTTCCCTGAGAACACTTTATGATTTTTCGTGCCATACTCGCTGTTTGTTTCAAATATTAAGGTTGAAAAATCTGAAACTCGAGATCTGGCTGCTCGTTATTCGATCCTAAGATATGAAACAAACATGGAAATTGTGTTTTTCTGATTCCTGAAACCAATTTACGATTTTTCAGGCCGTACTCGCTATTTTTTTCAACTATTAAGGTTGGATAATCTGAAACTCGAGATTCGGCTGCTCGTTATTCGATGTTAAGAAATGAAACAAACATGGAAATTGGCTTTTTCTGATCCCTGAAACCAATTTACAATTTTTCAGGCCATACTCGCTATTTGTTTCGCCTCTTAAAGTTGGAAAATCTGAAACTCGCGATTCGGCTGCTCGTTATTCGATGTTAAGAAATGAAACAAACATGCAAATTGGCTTTTTTTGATCCCTGAAACCAATTTACAATTTTTTAGGCCACACGCTATTTTTTTCAACTCCTAAGGTTGGAAAATCAGATTTTTTCAACTCTTAAGGTTTGAAAATCTGAAACTCGAGATCTGGTTGCTCATTATTCGATCTTAAGAAACGAAACCAACATGGAAATTGGGTTTTTCTGATCCCTGAGACCAATTTACGGGTTTTCAGGCCAGACTCGCAATTTTTTTCAACTATTAAGGTTGAAAAATCTGAAACTCGAAATCTGGCTGCTCGTTATTCGATCCTGAGATATGAAACAAACATGGAAATTGTGTTTTTCTGATTCCTGAAACCAATTTACAATTTTTCAGACCATACTCGCTGTTTGTTTCAACTATTAAGGTTGGAAAATCTGAAACTCGCGATTCGGCTGCTCGTTATTCGATGTTAAGAAATGAAACAAACATGGAAATTGGCTTTTTCTAATCCCTGCAACCAATTTACAATTTTTCAGGCCACACTCGCTATTCTTTTCAACTCCTAAGCTTGGAAAATCAGGTTTTTTCAACTCTTAAGGTCGGAAAATCTGAAACTCGAGATTCGGCTGCTCTTTATTCGATGTTAAGAAATGAAACAAACATGGAAATTAGGTTGTTCTCATCCCGCAAACCAATTTACAATTTTTCAGACCATACTCGCTGTTCGTTTCAACTATTAAGGTTGGAAAATCTGAAACTCGAGATCCGGCTGCTTGTTATTCGATGTTGAGAAATGAAACGAACATGGAAATTGGCTTTTTCTGATCCATGAAACCAATTTACAATTTTTTCAGGCCACACTCGCTATTTGTTTCAACTCTTACGGTTGGAAAATCTGAAACTCGAGATCGGGTTGCTCCTTATTCGATCTTAAGAAATGAAACAAACATGGAAATTGGGTTGTTCTGATCCCTGAAACCAATTTACAATTTTTCAGACCATACTCGCTGTTTGTTTCAACTATTAAGGTTGGATAATCTGAAACTCGAGATCTGGCTGCTCGTTATTCGATCTCAAGAAATGAAAAAAACATGGACATTGGGTTCTTCTGTTCCCCAAGAACATTTAATGATTTTCCGTTCTATACATGTTCTTTATTCTCTTGCTGAAATAGGAAATTATTAGTCTCATGGAAGATCGTACGTAAGCAAATTTATTCACCTTTAACAAATTTTCCGCTATGACTCTATGCAAAGAAAATTCAAAATGTCATTTAGTTATTGATTTTCGGTAAAGATTCATGCCAACGACGTCTTTTTCACACGTGGCATACGTCTTTCTGTGGAAATCAGCGACTAAAAAGTATAGTATTGCCCTTGAACTCTATCTTTAGTTAATAATGAAGTGAATTCCGCGCACAAAGCTACTTTCCGTTCAGCAATATCGTTTACAACTTTGAAATCATTGAAGGCTCTTTTTATTTGAAATTCAATCTCCATGGTCTCAAATTTTTCCTTCCAAAAAGTTCGTCACAGATGTTGATTGGCTGTTATAATTAGAAACGTCTAATGAGCTTCCACTTAAGCTACAGAGCTCCCTTTTCGCGAGAATGTTCTTTTTTCATAAAAGCTCAAGTTTTGAGGGGTGAGAGCATGAAAAATCAATTTTTTTTTTCAACACCCTAATATATTTGTATACCAAAGAATCGTTGCTTGTGCGTAGTTATGAGCGGCGTTCGAATGAAGGATAGAAAGATTTTTGAAAATTATTGATAATTGTTTGGAAAAAAATCATTCTAATATCGAGGTATCGATAGAATTATAAAATTTTCAATATACTTACTTTATTATTTATTTTTCACGATCGTTCGGCTATCCCGAGTCCTTCCGGTTTGTCGAATTCCGATCGATGGCTTATTATTTATTTCGTTTTTTTTTTTTTTTTTCGCTAATCTTTACCAAAATTTTTTAAATTTTCATCGAAAGATGCTATTCATATGCGCGAAAGAATTTTTGACGATTCAAACCGATAATTTAATTTCCCCGACTCTTCTTCGTTTCATTCGTGTGTTAAAAGTTTCAATACGATTCGAATTTATCGAAATATCGAAACTTCGAGATTGCTCGTCGACCCCATCATCGTTCGGATTGTTCGTTATCGAATCGAAATTGGCGGGAAAAATTTAAAAAGAAAAAAAAAAACGTATCGCCAACATTTTTCAGCATCGAAGCCAAATGAAAAAATTCCAAAAGATTCTTCGACGAGCGTCCGTGGTCGGGTCTCGAATCTCGTATATTTTTTTTCAAAAATCATTTCGCAACTTCTGAATAATTATTCAAAATAATTTTCAAAAATTTCTCCCTCATTCCCCCAACGGAGAATATCTATAAAAAAAAAAAAAAAAAAAAACAAAAATTACACTCTAAGACTCCCGTTAGACGATCTTTAGGCAAAATATTGAAGAAAAGGAGGGAAAAAAAAAAAACACAAATCGTTTTCCAAATTACATAATCACCGTGGAAAATGAAAAAAAAAAAAAAACAACCAAAAAAAAAAAAAACGTCAAGATTTGCATATTATCTACAAAATAGTTTTAATCGGTAATATTAATTAATAATATACAGATTGTAAATACTAACTAAACAATAATAATAAAATATGGTGTAACAAGTTTGTTGATTTTTTTCTTTTGTTTTTTGTTTTTTTTTTATGTCACTCAAGTTCACATTTTTACGTTTCCCCTTAAATTGAAATTTCGCAACAGCGAATTTCATTTAAAAAATTTTTTTTTCTATTTATTTATTTATTTTTTTCTTAATTTAATCTCCACATGATTATTGTACATTGGGGGGGGGGGGGGGGGGGGGGGGGTGGAAGAAAAAGGCACGGAGAGGGCGTTGATTAGTCTCTTCGAAGATTCAATTAAATTACAGAGCCGAGATTCGTATCCGGGGACTGCGTGAATTATCAGCGAGCGAGAGGGAAAAAAAAAAATCAAAAAAATTTTCGGTCCGTTCTCGGCAAAGGCAGTTTTTATTTTATTTTTTTTTATTTTTTTTTTTTTTCCGGAGCACCAGCTTTGAGAACTTTCCCGAGCAACGACCTCATTTTTGGACAAATCGTACGATTGAGGGGTAAACGAAGAAAAAACAAAAAAGCTCTCGAAGACGAGGCAGTTCGGTTAGGGGAAAAAAAAAAAAAAAAAAAAAAAACAAGTCCAAGTTTCGGATCGATTAATGAATCATTGATTGATCGGTTAGAATTTATTTTAATTAATAATCAATCGGTAAAAAATTATTAATTATCGCCCCATCCCGATTTTAAAACTCGTCAAAGAATCTTCAATGAGAAACCTTTTTTTTTACTTACGCCTCGAAATAATAATAATAATAATAATAATAATGATAAATCATCGAATAACGGTAATGCACGATTTATCGTAAATATTTATACAACAAAGTTGTTATTGGCGATACGTAGGAAAAAAAAATGAAAAAAACAACGAAAAAAAAAAAAAAAAAAAAAACGAAAAATTGATTCCCAAATCTCGACGATTCGATTAAGTATGGTACAATGATGCTCGAAAAAAAATGCCCGAGAACCTGAAACTCGATGGATCCTCGAGCAAAGCACGTTTTTTTCAATTTTTTTTGTTTAAAAAAAAAAAATTGCTCTCGCGTCGTAAATTCGCAATTTTCGAGCTTTCTTCACATTTTTTTTTCCCCCCCCAACTCATTAAAACGCGATTAAATTACTCTATTCTTCCAAAATATATAAAAATAATAATACTATCGATTCGCGTTTTTTTTTTTTTTTTTTTTTTTTTTTTTTTTTTTTAAATTCAAATCTGGATCTGTGGATCGCATCCCTGGTCACCGCACATTCTCACACACACACATACGAAGAGATTCGCGCACCGTCGATAAATTTTTTTTTCTTCAGGGACATAATTACTTTTTTTTTTTTTTTTCATATTTTTTTTTCTCGCTCACACGAGTGGCACGTTTCGGATCTTTTTTTTTTTTTTTGGCTTTTCATTTTTCTCTCAAAAGTTCGTTAATTTTTTTTTTTTTCAATTTACAAACGAGAGAGAGGGCTGAGATTCTTTAATTTGTTTTTTTTTTTTGTTTTTTTTTCGATTTTGGGCGTATAAAATTTCGTTTGTACCTCCAACGAGGAGAAAGTTTGAGATTTTTTGTTTTTTTTTCTCGCGGACGAAAAAAAAAAAAATTTCGCCCGCGAAAAGGTCGCGAGTGCTCGAATTCAACGCTAATAAATTCCGGAGAGTTTTTTTTTTACGATTTCCGGTCGTTTTTTTTTTTTTTTTTTTTTTTTTTCGTTTTTTTTTTTTTTTCGAAATACCGACTCGAGTTTTCGAAAATTTCTCCCGTATGAGAAGCTTGAGGATGAATTATCGTGCGGGGAGGGGGGGGGGGGGGGGGGGGATTGAAGCGCCAAGAATTCACGGAAAAATCGAAAAAAGCGTAAAAAAAATTCATTTAATGAATTTGAGAATCGAAATTTCCTGTTTTTCGGAATTGAAGTCTCAAAATTTATCGGACCCGAAGTTTCAAAATTCCTCGTACGGCGAATCAAAATTGAAAATTAATTTCAAGTTTTGGGACCAAATTTTCCCGAAAAAAAAGAAAGAAAAAAATTTCTTAAATTGAATTCTAGCACCAAAATTTCCGATAAAATGAATTCCGGCATTAAAATTCCCAATTTATCATAAATTTCTCGAATTTTCCTCGACAAAAGTACAAAAAAGTGAAAAAAAAAATTAATTAATTAGTCCAAGGCAACGGGAAATATCGGCAAAATATTTTCTTCTTCTCTGCTTCTTATTTTTTTTTTTTTTTGTATTTTTTTATCTTCCCGGTTAACGATAATGGCAAAAAAAAAAAAAAAACATTGTTTAATTAATCTAAGCGTAACAATTGACCGGAGGCGCTGAGATTTTTCAAAAGTCCGAGGGGTCTGCGAGAACTGGAGCGATCGGATTTTTCGTCCGAAAAGTTCAAATTATCATTATTTAACATTATTATTATTATTATTATCATTACTTTTGCATGTGTGTGTGTGTGTTTTTTTTTTTTTTTTAATTTTTCAAATTACCCATAAATATTCGAATTCACTTTTGTAGCGTTTTTTCGACTTTTTTTTTTTTCCCCTCCACAATCGTTCGATTTTCAGTTTTCTTTTTCGCAAAAATCGGAAATATTTTTCCAGGATGAAGGGAAAAAATTTTTCCCGATTTTCACGCGGGGGGGGATGCTGGAAAAGATTTCGTACAACGAAATTATTTTTTTTTTGCTTTTTTTTTTTGTTTTTTTTCGTTCTCGTAGACACGAAATTTGCTGGGCTTGAAAAATCTTCGGTACGGTCACTTGCCCAAACTCGCGTTTGCCGGCAGCGTCGCCGATCTCTGCTGAACCGACAAGTATGGCTTGAGCGTCGATCTCGTCGACTCTCTGAAATTTTTGTGGTTTTTTTTTTTTTTTTTTTTTTTTTTTTCAACAATTACTTCGTATTGGAGAAAATTTTTTTTTTGGGGATTTTTCGAAATTTTCATTAAATTTTTGGGTTTTTTTTTTTCCCCCCATTCGGCAGGAAAACCTTCAAAAACGCTCCGGTCATTTTTCGTTTCCGTCGAAAGGCAAAAGAAAAGAAAAAAATGTTTTTTTTTTGTTTAAGGAAAATTCGAAAAATCAGCAAATTATCCGAAAATGAAGCATTTATAAAATTTCGAGGCAATTTATTGTTTTTTTTTTTTTTTTTTTGTATCTTTCGTGCATAATGGAAAAACAAAAAAAAAAAAAAAAAAAAATGAAAACAGCAAGGAAGAAGCGCAAAGGACAGCACAAGGCGCAACAAGATTCGTTGCACAAGGGATGCGTGAATTTTTTTTTTTTTTTTCTTTCTTTCAATTTTTTCGCACTTTTTTTCCTCCCGATTTGTCATTTCTTCGTTTCGATATAACGAAAAAGAGAAAAAAAAAAATAATAATGGCAAAGAAAATGGAATTTTTCTGTTTTTTTTCTTTTTCTATAAACTGAAAAATTTGTGGCTCGCGTGGAAAAAAAATTTTTCCAAAATTTTCGGGGAAAAAAAAAAAACAAATGAAAGAAGAAAAATTGATTTTTCGCCAAAAAAAAAAAAACGTAGCTCAATTCAAAAACTCGGGAAAAAAAAAAAAAAAAAAAATCGGTTCAAGGTATGCGTGAATTTTTTTTTTTTTCTTTCTTTCAATTTTTTCGCACTTTTTTTCCTCCCGATTTGTCATTTCTTCGTTTCGATATAACGAAAAAGAGAAAAAAAAAAATAATAATAATAATGGCAAAGAAAATGGAATTTTTCTGTTTTTTTTCTTTTTCTATAAACTGAAAATCTTGTGGCTCGCGTGGAAAAAAAAATTTTCCAAAATTTTCGGGGAAAAAAAAAAAACAAATGAAAGAAGAAAAATTGATTTTTCGCCAAAAAAAAAAAAAACGTAGCTCAATTCAAAAACTCGGGGAAAAAAAAAAAAAACGAAAAAAAAAACTCAAGCCGGACCTTAAGATGAGGTAAGAGAGGAAGAAAAAAAATCAAACTGCTCTAACCTCTCTATAAAACCCCAATCATGCGACGTCACAATACACAAGAGAGCCTAAAGAAAAATTTAGTCCTCGTACGTGATCGTCCGACTACGCTACCTTGGCGATACGCGCTGGCTCGTTCCGTCCGCGTGCGAATTCGCCTTGTAGCCGCATTTCTGTATGCGCCGCGACAGCCGCGCGACCCAATATTTCTGATCGTCCGGACTTCCGGCGAGGAGCAACAATTCGCGCGCGCTGTTTGGATCGTGATGAAGCTTGCACGGCGCTATCGCGTCCTCCTTCTTGTCGAGATGCTCCTTGTGCAGCTTCAAACGGCATCCTGGTTTGAGAAATTTGAAATTAAAACGAAAAATTAAAAAAAAAAAAAACACACAAATTACTTGTCAAATTTGTAAAGAAACGAGAAATGGTTGTGTAATTTGTAAGAAAAGGAAAATTAGCTGTGCGATTTTTAAGAAAACACAAATTAATTGTATAATTTGTGAGGAAACTAAAATTAATTGTGTAATTTTTAAGAAAATGAACATTAGTTGTGTAATTTGTAAGAAAATGAAAATTAGCTGTGTAATTTGTAAGAAAATTAAAATTAATTGTATAATTTGTAAGGAAACGAAAATTAGTTGTGTAATTTGTAAGAAAAGGAAAATTAGCTGTGTAATTTTTGAGAAAACACAAATTAATTGTATAATTTGTAAGAAAATTAAAATTAATTGTGTAATTTGTAAGAAAATGGAAATTAGTTGTGTAATTTTTAAGAAAATTAATTGGATACCTTGTGAGGAAACAAAAGTTATTGGTGTAATTTGTAAGAAAACTAAAATTAATTGTGTAATTTGTAAGAAAACGAAAATTATTTGTGTAATTTGTGAGGAAATGAAAATTAATTGGATACCTTGTGAGGAAACAAAAGTTATTAGTGTAATTTGTAAGAAAACTAAAATTAATTGTGTAATTTGTAAGTAAATGAAAATTAGTTGTATAATTTGTAAGAAAATTAAAATTAATTGGATAACTTGTGAGGAAACAAAAGTTATTGGTGTAATTTGTAAGAAAACTAAAATTAATTGTGTAATTTTTAAGGAAACGAAAATTAGTTGTGTAATTTGTAAGAAAAGGAAAATTAGCTGTGTAATTTCTGAGAAAACACAAATTAAATGTATAATTTGTAAGAAAACTAAAATTAATTGTGTAATTTGTAAGAAAATGAAAATTAGTTGTATAATTTGTAAGAAAATTAAAATTAATTGGATAACTTGTGAGGAAACAAAAGTTATTGGTGTAATTTGTAAGAAAACTAAAATTAATTGTGTAATTTTTAAGGAAACGACAATTAGTTGTGTAATTTGTAAGAAAAGGAAAATTAGCTGTGTAATTTTTGAGAAAACACAAATTAAATGTATAATATGTAAGAAAACTAAAATTAATTGTGTAATTTGCAAGAAAATGAAAATTAGTTGTATAATTTCTAAGGAAACGAAAATTAGTTGTGTAATTTGTAAGAAAAGGAAAATTAGCTGTGTGATTTTTGAGAAAACACAAATTAACTGTATAATTTGTAAGAAAATTAAAATTAATTGGATAATTTTCAAGGAAACGAAAATTAGTTGTGTAATTTGTAAGAAAAGGAAAATTAGCTGTGTGATTTTTGAGAAAACACAAATTAACTGTATAATTTGTAAGAAAACTAAAATTAATTGTGTAATTTGTAAGAAAATGAAAATTAGTTGTATAATTTGTAAGAAAATGAAAATTAATTGGATAACTCGTGAGGAAACAAAAGTTATTGGTGTAATTTGTAAGAAAACTAAAATTAATTGTATAATTTTTAAGGAAACGAAAATTAGTTGTGTAATTTGTTAAGCAATGAAAAATTGCTTGAATAATTTGTAAGAAAACTAAAATTAATTGTGTAATTTTTAAGGAAACGAAAATTAGTTCTGTAATTTTTAAGAAAACAAAAATGGCTTGCATTATTTTTCGGAAAACGAAAATTAACCGTTCAATTTGTAGAAAAATGAAAATTAATAGTGCAATTTTTATGAAAACGAAAGTCAGTTGTGTAATTTGTAAAAAAAAAAGAAAAAAAAAAGTAAATAAACTCACTTCGGCATTCGAGAGCTTGGGGCGGTCGAAACATGTGCCACAGCGGTTTCGAGCAGACGTCGCAGCTTGTCGGGATGTGATAGGCTATGGAAACGAATTCGTGGCCTTTGACGGACTGCGTACCAGGCTTGACGGTCAACTGCGTCAGCTCCCCTCCGGGTAAAACGTTTCCCTCGTCGCCCGGTCGTCTTGCCTCGCCCTCACCGGCGTACAGTAACTGCGCAATAATAAATTTTATCGTTTTAAAAAAAATTGTTAAAATTGTTAAAAAAAACATTAAATTCACGTATTAAACCTTGTAATATTTAATTAAATTCTTTAAATTGCATATTAGACTTGTAAATCATAAAAATTACACATTAAACTCGTAAAAAAAAATTAAAAAATTAAAAAAAAAAAATAATATAAATATATCACCTGAAATATCCTAGGAATATCTTTGGCCTCGGCTCGTATAACGTCACCCTGGGTCACCGATCTCACGTGAAATACTTTGCTCAGATCGAGGACCAATACGGGATCGGCATTGAGCTTGTCGCTCTCATTGTTATAAAATATTATCTTCCTCGACGATACAACGACGTACTGCTTCTTCCAGCCGTGCCTCTTGATATTTTGCTTGTTAGGAACGTTGAGCCAGCCCTCGAGTCTCGCCGCACCGTGCTCGGACAGTACCGAGTCCTCGCCCTCGATTTCGATCGACGATATGCTCGCGGTCTCGGAATTCATCGACGATATCTTCATCTGCAGTGTCTCGATCTCCGAATCCTTGGAATCGAGCTCCATCTGAAGCCTGAGCTTCGACTGATTCTCCTCGACGAGCTGCGACTGTGAATGTTTCAGTCAAAAAAAAAAAAAAAAGAGAAAAAAAGATGAAACAATGTTGAATGGGTTCTTTTTCGAGACGACGAGGTTTTTTTTTTTTTTTCATTTAAATCTCAATTATGTATATTTTCGTCGATTTTGTCGATTCGCTAGCCACTATCGCGCGTGGATTGACAAATAACCGATTCGAATCTCTCAAAACAGGTTTGAAGTAGTTTTCTTGTTTTTTTTTTTTCAAGGAATTTGACGAAAAATGAGAAAAAAATCGTCACGACTTACTTAAAGATCTCAATCGTGTGTCTTTGAATCGACTTTATCGATTCGCTAGCCACTATAGCGCGTAGATTGAAAAATAACCGATTTGAATCTCCCAAAACAGGTTTGAAGTTGTTTTCTTGTTATTTTTTCAAGAAATTCGACGAAAAATGAGAAAAAAAATCGTCACGACTTATTTGAAGATCTCAATCATGTATCTTTTCATCGACTTAATCTATTCGCTGGTCACTATCGCGCGTGGATTGACAAATAACCGATTAGAATCTCCCAAAACAGGTTTGAAGTTGTTTTCTTGTTGTTTTTTCAAGGAATTCAACGAAAAATAAGAAAAAAATAGTCACGACTGACTTGAAGATCTCAATCATGTATCTTTTCATCGACTTTATCGATTCGCTAGCCACTATAGCGCGTAGATTGAAAAAAAAATCGATTTTAATCTCTCAATACAAGTTTGAAGTGGTTTTTTTTTGTTTTTTTTAAAGAAATTTGACGAAAAATAAGAAAAAAATTGTCACGACTCACTTAAAGAGCTCAATCACGTATCTTTTAATCGACTTTATCGATTCGCTAGCCACTATAGCGCGTAGATTGAAAAAAAAATCGATTAGAATCTCTCAAAACAGGTTTGAAGTGGTTTTTTTTTTATTTTTTGAAGGAATTTGACGAAAAATTAGAAAAAAATCGTCACGACTTACTTAAAGAGCTCAATCATGTATCTTTTAATCGACTTTATCGATTCGCTAGCCACTATAGCGCGTAGATTGAAAAAAAAATCGATTTGAATCTCCCAGTACAGGTTTGAAGTGGTTTTTTTTTGTTTTTTTTTAAAGAAATTTGACGAAAAATAAGAAAAAAAATCGTCACGACTCACTTAAAGAGCTCAATCACGTATCTTTTAATCGACTTTATCGATTCGCTAGCCACTATAGCGCGTAGATTGAAAAAAAAATCGATTTGAATCTCCCAGTACAGGTTTGAAGTGGTTTTTTTTTGTTTTTTTAAAAGAAATTTGACGAAAAATAAGAAAAAAATCGTCACGACTCACTTAAAGAGCTCAATCACGTATCTTTTAATCGACTTTATCGATTCGCTAGCCACTATAGCGCGTAGATTGAAAAAAAAAATCGATTCGAATCTCCCAAAACAGGTTTCAAGTTGTTTTCTTGTTATTTTTTCAAGAAATTCGACGAAAAATAAAAAAATTCGTCACAACTTACTTGAATATCTCAATCATGTATCTTTTAATCGACTTTATCGATTCGTTAGCCACTATCGCGCGTGGATTGACAAATAACCGATTCGAATCTCCCAAAACAGGTTTGAAGTCGTTTTCTTGTTCTTTTTTTCAAGAAATTCGACGAAAAATGAGAAAAAATCGTCACGACTTACTTAAAGTTCTCAATTACGTATCTTTTAATCGACTTTCTCGATTCATTAGCCACTATCCCGCGTGGATTGAAAAATAACCGATTCGAATCTCCTAAAACAGGTTTGAAGTGGTTTTTCTTGTTTTTTTTCAAGGAATTTGACGAAAAATAACAAAAAAAATCGTCACAACCTACTTGAAGATCTCAATCATGTATCTTTGAATCGACTTTATCGATTCGCTGGCCATTATCGCGCGTGGATTGAAAAATAACCGATTCGAATCTTCCAAAACAGGTTTGAAGTGGTTTTTTTTTGTTTTCTTCAAGGGATTCGACAAAAAATAAGAAAAAAAATCGTCAAAACTTACTCGAAGATCTCAATCACATATCTTCTAATCGACTTTATTGATTCGCTAGCCACTATAACGCGTGGATTGAAAAATAACCGATTCGAATCTCCCAAAACAGGTTTGAAGTAGTTTTCTTGTTATTTTTTCAAGAAATTCAACGAAAAATGAGAAAAAATCGTCACGACATACTCGAAGATCTCAATCACGTATCTTTTGATCGACTTTATCGATTCGCTGGCCACTACAACGCGTAGATAGACAAATAATCGCTTCGAATCTCCGAAAACCGGTTTGAAGTCGTTTCGCCCCGTTTTTTTTTTTCTTTCTCCCAAAGAATTCGACGAAAAAAAAAAAAACGAAAAAGTAAACTCACCTGAAGATCTTGCATTTCTTTTTGCCACTTGGCAGTGAGCTGACTGTACTTTTCCCTCTCGTGCGTGAGCTCTTGCTGCAAGCGTCGGCAATCTTTCTCCTTTTTTCGCAATGCCGCCGACGATACTTTTTTCTTCGGCTCGTCGTCCGACGAGATGCCCTTACGGTGCATTACCTCCTCCAATTTCGCTATCGCCTGATTCTTCAATACCTCGACCGTCTTCAATCGTACCCGCAATTTTTCAATCTCCTCGGCATTCATCCTCGAAGCTTCGAGTTTTTCCTGCAATTCCTTTATCCGTTTGACATCGTCGTCCCTGTCCTTGCTCGACTGTTCAACGGTTTTTTTCAGCTCGCTCTCCGCGTCCCTCAGACGATTCAACATTTGATCCTTGGCGCTCAATTCCTGATGATGCTTCGTCGCACCGTCCTTGTACTCCAATTCCTTCATCGTTCGTTCCTTCTCGAGATCGGCAACCGTCTCCTCGGCTATCGATCTCGCCAGTGCCTCGCTGTCGCCACGCGCAAGCGACAATTGCAATTGATGAACCAGCGAGCTTCGCTCTTCCTCGAATTCCTGCTGAAGGCGAATCTTATCGTCGAGCTCCTCGCGCAATTCCTGCGTCTGAGTCTTGTAGAGGGTCTGGTGATGGAAAAAAAAAAAAAAAAACCCCAAAAATTGAATATCTTTATTTTTCTTTGTTTTTAAATAAATATTAATCAATGTTTACAAGTTTTTTTTTTTTTTTTGGCAGAAATGAATTTTTTCGTTGACCCTAATTTTCTTTGTTTTTTTTTGGCAGAAATGAATTTTTTTCGTTTTTTTTTTGGTAGAAATGAATTTTTTCGTTGACCGTTTCTAATTTTCTTCGTTTTTTTTTTTTGGAAAAAATGAATTTTTTCGTTGACCATTTCTAATTTTCTTCGTTTTAATTGGAAAAAAAAAAAAGAATTTTTTCGTTGACCGTTTCTACTTTTTTTCGTTTTTTTTTTGGCAGAAATGAATTTTTTTCGTTTTTTTTTTTGGCAGAAATGAATTTTTTCGTTGACCGTTTCAAATTTTCTTCGTTTTCATTGGCAAAGATGAATTTTTTCGTTGACCGTTTCTAATTTTCTTCGTTTTTTTTGGAAAAAATGAATTTTTTCATTGACCGTTTCAAATTTTCTTCGTTTTCATTGGAAAAAATGAATTTTTTCGTTGACCGTTTCTAATTTTCTTCGTTTTTATTGGCAAAAATGAATTTTTTCGTTGACCCTAATTTTCTTTGTTTTTTTTTGGCAGAAATGAATTTTTTTCGTTTTTTTTTTGGTAGAAATGAATTTTTTCGTTGACCGTTTCTAATTTTCTTCGTTTTTTTTTTTTGGAAAAAATGAATTTTTTCGTTGACCATTTCTAATTTTCTTCGTTTTAATTGGAAAAAAAAAAAAGAATTTTTTCGTTGACCGTTTCTACTTTTTTTCGTTTTTTTTTTGGCAGAAATGAATTTTTTTCGTTTTTTTTTTTGGCAGAAATGAATTTTTTCGTTGACCGTTTCAAATTTTCTTCGTTTTCATTGGCAAAGATGAATTTTTTCGTTGACCGTTTCTAATTTTCTTCGTTTTTTTTGGAAAAAATGAATTTTTTCATTGACCGTTTCAAAATTTCTTCGTTTTCATTGGAAAAAATGAATTTTTTCGTTGACCGTTTCTAATTTTCTTCGTTTTTATCGGCAAAAATGAATTTTTTCGTTGACCGTTTCTAACTTTCTTCGTTTTTATTGGCAAAAATGAATTTTTTCATCAACCGTTTCGAATTTTCTTCGTTTTTTTGGCAAAAATGAATTTTTTCATTGATCGTTTCTAATATTCTTCGTTTTTATTGGCAAAAATGAATTTTTTCATTGACCGTTACTAATTTTCTTCGTTTTTTTTGGCAAAAAAGAATTTTTGCGTTGACCGTTTATAATTTTCTTCGTTTTTTTGGCAAAAATGAATTTTTTCATTGACCGTTTCTAATATTCTTCGTTTTTATTGGCAAAAATGAATTTTTTCATTGACCGTTACTAATTTTCTTCGTTTTTTTTTGGCAAAAATGAATTTTTTCATCGACCATTCCTAATTTTCTTCGTTTTTATTGGAAAAAATGAATTTTTTCATTCACCGTTTCTAATTTTCTTCGTTATTTTTTGGCAAAAATGAATTTTTTCGTTGACCGTTCCTAATTTTCTTCGTTATTTTTTGACTGAAATGAATTTTTTTATTGACCGTTTCTAATATTCTTCGTTTTTATTGGCAAAAATGAATTTTTTCGTTGACCGTTTCTAGTTTTCTTCGTTTTTTTTTTGGCAAAAATGAATTTTTTCGTTGACCGTTTCTAATTTTCTTCGTTTTTTTTTGGCAAAAAAGAATTTTTTTCATTGACCGTTTCTAATATTCTTCGTTTTTATTGGCAAAAATGAATTTTTTCATTAACCGTTTCGAATTTTCTTCGTTTTTTTGGCAAAAATGAATTTTTTCATTGATCGTTTCAAATTTTCTTCATTTTTTTTGGCAATAAAGAATTTTTTCATTGACCGTTTCTAATATTCTTCGTTTTTATTGGCAGAAATGAATTTTTTCGTTGACCATTCCTAATTTTCTTCGTTTTTTTGACAAAAATGAATATTTTCTTCGTTTTTTTCGGCGGAAATTAATTTTTTCTTCGTTTTTTCGGCGGAAATGAATTTTTTCTTCGTTTTTTTTTGGCAAAAATGAACTTTTTCATTGACCATTTCCAATTTTTCTTCGTTTTTTCGTGTGAATATTTTTCTTACCGAGAAATATGCCTCGGCCTCGAGCTGTTCCTGAAGCTCCTTCGTCTGCAGCAAATCGACGTTACGCTGGGTCTTCATATTCGCGAGTTCCTCGTCGATTTGCCTCTTCGACTCGCGCAATTGTCCGACCTCGCCCGCCAACTGTTGCTCCCTTGCCCTTAGTCGACCCGCCTCGGACGACTGCTGCGACAATTCCGACTGCAAAACATTTCGCTTCTGTTGCTCCTGCTCGATCTGGCCCTGAAGCGCCTTCACCTTTTCCACCTCCTGCCTGTGCTCGCCCTCGAGTTTTTGCAAACGCTGCTGTATCTGACGATAATCAACCGAGAGCATCGACGTCTGACGTTCCTTCTCCTGTGCCAGCAATTCGGCCCTCTGTCTGCCGTTCTTTTCCTCGTTCAATTTGGCTTGTAGCGCTACGGCGATTTTTGAAAAATCAAAAAAAAAAAACAAAAAAAAAAACCCCAATTTTTCAAGTTTCGAGTTTTTCAATTTTCCTTTCCCGGAGCCGTTTTTTTTTTCTCGGGAAATATTAATCGGCGTCGATTTAATTGAAAAAAAAAAATTCAATTCAATTCTCATTTCAATAAAATTCATGGAAATTATTTGAAATTGTAATTCAATTCGAAAAAAAAAATGGATCTCTTTTACTATCAATGAAATTTAATGGATCTCTTTTACTATCAATGAAGTTTAATGGAAATTTAAATTGAAAAGTTCAATTTTAAATTTAAATTGAAAAATTCAATTTTTCAATTAAATTTGAAAAAATCAATTTTTCAATTAAATTTGAAAAAATCAATTTTCCAATTAAATTTGAAAAATTCAATTTTTCAATTAAATTTGAAAAATTCAAATTTTCAATTAAATTTGAAAAATTCAATTTTTCAATTAAATTTGAAAAATTCAATTTTTCAATTAAATTTGAAAAATTCAATTTTGGCGCTTCGATGCGCACACGCTTTATTGGGCCTTCCATCAATCCGAATCGTACGTACGTTTGATAAATTATTCCGAAGTTTTTGTTGTGCAGCAGGAAAAAAAAAACGAAAAACAAAAAAAAAAATGCATATCAATTTTGGGAAAATTTCGTTTTTACATCGTTTCGGGGAATTTTCAATTAAATTTCTCGAGTACCTTTTGTGACCCTATCGACTCTTCCTGGACGAGAGGGGGGGGCGGGGCATGAAAATCGGGAGATATACGTAAAAAAAAAAGAAGAAAAATTACAAATTACGTGATAAATCGAGTTTTTTTTTTGTTTTTTTTGGGTTAAAAAACAAAAAAAAAACAAAATATTGGAAATTTAAATAAATTTTGGATTTTCCACTGACCTTTGACGACTTCCATGTTTGCCTCCTCCTTCGACAATATTCTCGATCTCTCGGTTTCCTGATGCGCCGCAACCTCCTGATTGTAACGCGCCTGCGCCGCTTTGAGCTCGAGGGTTAGACTAGCGGCTTCCTTCTCGAGGGAAGAAATTCTCTCGTTGAGCTGTCTATTGTCGAGAGTGGCTTTTGCCTCCTTCTCGCGACTACCCTCGAGCTCGATGTACAGCGAGGACAGGCGCGTCTCTAGCTCGGCGGTCAGCGAGGATGCCTGGTTACGCGAACTTCGCTCCCTCGCCAATTGACCCTTTCGGCGAATTAAATATAATTCTTTTTTTTTTTTTTCCGAATTTGCCCATCGGTAGGGGATTTTTTGAAAAAAAAGTATTTGAAAAATTCGACGGTCAGGGGTAAAAAAAAAATGGCAGAATTTCAGTGATCCAGCGTGGCAAATCCAACGATGGAATAAAATTTTAAACGAAAAAATGGAATTTTGCTCAAATAATCATGATAGTAATTTTTTTTATGATTAATTATGATTATCACTCGGGAGCAAAAGAAAATTAGATTGTCGGGGTAATTCAAGAGTTTTGGTTTAAATAAATTTTGGAAAATCTTAAATTTTCAATTAAAACAGAAATTTTAGAGAATTTTAATTTTTATCAAATTATATTTGAATTTTAATGGTGTATTAAATTGTGGGGGCGATTCAAGAGTTTTAGTTCAAATAAATATTGAAAAATCTTAAATATTCAATTAAAACAAAAATTTCATAGAATTTCAATTTTTATCAAATTATATTTGAGCTTTAACGGTGTGCCAGATTGTGGGGGCGATTCAAGAGTTTCAGTCAAAATAAATTTTGAAAAATCCTAAATCTTCAATTAAAAGACAAATTTCATAGAATTTCAATTTTTTTTCAAATTATATTTATATTTTACCGGTGCATCAGATTGTGGGAGCGATTCAAGAGTTTTAGTTTAAATAAATGTTGAAAAATCCCAAATTTTCAATGAAAATATAAAATTCATAGAATTTCAATTTTTATCAAATTATATTTGAATTTTAACGGTACATCAGATTGTGCAGGCGATTTAAAAATTCAAATAAACTTTGAAAAATCTTGAATCTACAATTGAAACCCAAAAATTTCACAAAATTTCAATTTTTATCAAATTATTTCAGTTCAATTCAATTTTTATCAAATTATATTTGAATTTTAACGATACATCAGATTGTGCAGGCGATCCAAAAGTTCAAATAAACTTTGAAAAATCTTGAATCTTCAATTGAAACCAAAAATTTAACAAAATTTCAATTTTTATCAAATTATTTCAATTTAATTCAATTTTTATCAAATTATATTTGAATTTTAACGATACATCAGATTGTGCAGGCGATTCAAGTTCAAATAAACTTTGAAAAATCTTGAATCTTCAATTGAAACCAAAAATTTCAATTTTTATCAAATTATTTCAATTCAATTCAATTTTTATCAAATTATATTTGAATTTTAACGGTATATTAGATTGCACAGGCGATTCAAGTTCAAATAAACTTTGAAAAATCTCAAATCTTCAATTGAAACCAAAAATTTCAATTTTTATCAAATTATTTCAATTCAATTCAATTTTTATCAAATTATATTCGAATTTCAACGGTACATAAGATTGCGCAGGCGATTCAAAAGTTCAAACAAACTTTGAAAAATCTTAAATCCTCAATTGAAACAAAAAATTTCAATTTTTATCAAATTATTTCAATTCAATTCAATTTTTATCAAATTATTTCAATTCAATTCAATTTTTATCAAATTATTTCAATTCAATTCAATTTTTATCAAATTATATTTGAATTTTAACGATACATCAGATTGTGCAGGCGATTCAAAAGTTCAAATAAACTTTTAAAAATCTCAAATCTTCAATTGAAACCCAAAAATTTCACAAAATTTCAATTTTTATCAAATTATTTCAATTCAATTCAATTTTTATCAAATTATATTTGAATTTTAACGGTATATTAGATTGCACAGGCGATTCAAGTTCAAATAAACTTTGAAAAATCTCAAATCCTCAATTGAAACCAAAAATTTCAATTTTTATCAAATTATTTCAATTCAATTCAATTTTTATCAAATTATATTTGAATTTTAACGGTACATCAGATTGCACAGGCGATTCAAAAGTTCAAATAAACTTTGAAAAATCTCAAATCTTCAATCGAAATCCAAAAATTTCAAAAAATTTCAATTTTCCACAAATTCATGTTTGAATTTTCGTCAATTTATATATACACGACACGAGGAAGCGAAAAAAAACCAAAAAATAAGAAAAAAAAAAAAAAAATCTACACATATATATATTCCCCATTTACCTGCAGGCTAGCGACTTCCTGCTGCAGCGAGTCCGTCTGCGCCTGGAGCAGTGATCTCGCAGCTTGAAGCTCATTCGCCATTTGCTGAGCCGTTTGCCTCGCGACCGTAACTTCCGTCGCCTGTTTTCTCATTCTCGTCGCCGATTCCGTTTCCCTCTCGAGCTTGCACTGCATCTCCTTTATCTGCTTCTCAAGCGTCAGCACTCGCTCCGACGTTTGCTGCGAGCTCGTGGCGTCGCGGGCCCTTCTCGTCTGCTCGTCGTCGAATTTTTTCTTCATTTCCGCCAGCATCGTTTCCGTTTTCTTTCGCACATCAATCTCAAGCTCGATTCTACGCTGCGTTTCCTTGCAGCTGTGTCGCATTATCGTCAATTCCTTGTCCGTACGCGCCGCCTCGTCGCGTATCTCCGTTTCGCGTCTCGTCACGAGCTCCAATTGTTCCACGATCGCACGATAACGCGTCTCCATAGCCTCGATCTGACGTCTCTCACGTTCGAGCAATGCCTCGAGCTCGGAAAATTTCGCATCATCGCCAAGACCGTTGTTCAATTTTCCATGATTATTGTCGCGCTCGTCGATGCTCTCGTTCGTTCCGCTCGTTATCGTTAAAAATTTATAATCACCGGAATACGTGAAACCGATGAACGGCAAATGATTGCCGGAAAATGCTTTTGGAACGGGAAAACTTTCCTCGTTACCGTCGTCCTTGTCGACATCATCGAAATTGCTCGAATCATCGTCGCTTTTAAGATGCGGCACGACAGGTGGCGCGGATTCGCGCAAATTTTCAAATGTCCACTCGTCATTTATGAAAAATGAATGTGACATTATTTCGTCGATACCATTGCGTCCCAGACGGGTCGTACGATCCGTAAGAAAACCGCATATGAGACTTTTGGCTGAATGCGATATATCGATTTCTTGGGGAAAATGCAATGAATTTCGATAATCCATGATTTTGGAATACGTGCCGACGAGTGAATCGGCATAAAATGGCGTATCACCGACGAGCATCTCGTAGAGAAATACACCGACGGACCACCAGTCGCATTCGCGACCGTAAACACCCTCGCCGCCCTGCGACTGCAGTACCTCGGGTGATATGTAATCCGGCGTACCCACCGCCGTGTCCGATCTGACAAGACCGTCCTGGGAGCGAGAGAGAATTTTTTTTTTTTTTCGAAATTTTACCGGAATTTTCGTGATTTTTTTTTGTCTTCGCAGTTTGCGATGATGAAAAAACGTTTTTTTTTTCTTCTTCCGATGTTACCGAATTATGGCAAAATTGACGGGGATAAAATAAATTGAATTTTTATAATTGCTTGATCGATGCTAAAAATATCTTGCGGGGCATTCGAAAGTTAAAAATTCGCACTTTGCGATGATGAAAAACCGTTTTTTTTTTCTTCCATTATTACCGAATTATGGCAAAATTGACAAGGATAAAAAAAAATTGAATTTTCATCATTTTTATAGATCAAAATTGCTTGATCGATGCTAAAAATATCTTTCGGGGCATTCGAAAGTTAAAAATTGTCCTCGCTAAAGCGATATAGAGCGGCGATGAAAGTTTTCGATAAAAGCGATCGGTAGCTTTGATTTTACGTTGCGGATCGATTGATTTTCTGGTTTGGTGAAATTTCCCGGAAATTTTCGTGATTTTTTTTGCTTTCGCACTTTGCGATGATGAAAAACCGTTTTTTTTTCTTCCGATGTTACCGAGTTATGGCAAAATTGACAGGGATAAAAGAAATTGAATTTTTATCATTTTTATACATCAAAATTGCTTGATCGATGCTAAAAACGTATTTGGGGGCATTTGAAAGTGAAAAATTGTTCTCAAAGAGCTTTAGAGTCCTTCGAAGGGTCGAATGAAAAAGTGAAAAGTGTCCTCGATAAAGCGATACGGAGCGGCGATGAAAGTTTTCAATAAAAGCGATCGGTAGCTTTGTTTTTTCGTTGCGGATCGATTGATTTTCTGGTTTGGTGAAATTTTCCCGGAATTTTCGTGATTTTTTTTTTCTTTCGCACTTTGCGATGATGAAAAACCGTTTTTTTTTTCTTCCATTATTACCGAATTATGGCAAAATTGACAGGGATAAAATAAATTCAATTTTTATCCTTTTTATACATCAAAATTGCTTGATCGATGCTAAAAACGTTTTCGGGGGCATTCGAAAGTTAAAAATTGACCTCGCTAAAGCGATATAGAGCGGCGATGAAAGTTTACAATAAAAGTGATCGGTAGCTTTGATTTTCTGTTGCGGATCGATTGATTTTCTGGTTTGGTGAAATTTCCCGGAAATTTTCGTGATTTTTTTTTGCTTTCGCACTTTGCGATGATGAAAAACCGTTTTTTTTTCTTCCGATGTTACCGAATTATGGCAAAATTGACGGGGATAAAATAAATTGAATTTTTATAATTGCTTGATCGATGCTAAAAATATCTTGCGGGGCATTCGAAAGTTAAAAATTCGCACATTGCGATGATGAAAAACCGTTTTTTTTTTCTTCCATTATTACCGAATTATGGAAAAATTGACGGGGATAAAATAAATTCAATTTTTATCATTTTTATACATCAAAATTGCTTGATCGATGCTAAAAACGTTTTCGGGGGCATTCGAAAGTTAAAAATTGACCTCGCTAAAGCGATATAGAGCGGCGATGAAAATTTTCAATAAAAACGATCGGTAGCTTGGTTTTTACGTTGCGGATCGATTGATTTTCTGGTTTGGTGAAATTTTCTGGAAATTTTTGTGATTTTTTTTTGCTTTCGCACTTTGCGATGATGAAAAAACGTTTTTTTTTCTTCCGATGTTACCGAATTATGGCAAAATTGACAGGGATAAAATAAATTCAATTTTTATCCTTTTTATACATCAAAATTGCTTGATCGATGCTAAAAACGTTTTCGGGGGCATTCGAAAGTTAAAAATTGACCTCGCTAAAGTGATATAGAGCGGCGATGAAAATTTTCAATAAAAACGATCGGTAGCTTTGTTTTTTCGTTGCGGATCGATTGATTTTCTGGTTCGGTGAAATTTTCCCAGAAATTTTCGTGATTTTTTTTTGCTTTCGCACTTTGCAATGATGAAAAACCGTTTTTTTTTTCTTCCGATGTTACCGAATTATGGCAAAATTGACAAAGATAAAAGAAATTGAATTTTTATTCTTTTTATACATCAAAATTGCTTGATCGATGCTAAAAACGTTTTCGGGGGCATTCGAAAGTTAAAAATTGACCTCGCTAAAGCGATATAGAGCGGCGATGAAAGTTTTCAATAAAAGCGATCGGTAGCTTTGTTTTTCCGTTGCGGATCGATTGATTTTCTGGTTTGGTGAAATTTCCCGGAAATTTTCGTGATTTTTTTTTGCTTTCGCACTTTGCGATGATGAAAAACCGTTTTTTTTTCTTCCGATGTTACCGAATTATGGCAAAATTGACGGGGATAAAATAAATTGAATTTTCATAATTGCTTGATCGATGCTAAAAATATCTTTCGGGGCATTCGAAAGTTAAAAATTGTCCTCGCTAAAGCGATATGGAGCGGCGATGAAAATTTTCAATAAAAGCGATTTTAATGTGAGATTATCATCATTATTTTTTTTTTTTTTTTTGCTTACGGAATCCATTCTCATGCAGGTACCAAAATCCGCGAGTTTGAGATGTCCGTGCTTGTCGAGTAGCATATTATCGGGTTTAACGTCCCTGTGAACGAAACCCATGAGATGTATCGCATCCAGCGCGAGTACAACCTCGGCGCAATAAAATTTCGCCCACATCTCCGGTACATCGTAATTCGACATTAGATTTACGAGATCACCGCCCGGCATGTAATCCATCACCATGTAAAGATATTTGTGATCTTGAAAGGCAAAGTGCAACTGTACGATCCACTGGGAATTCGCGTGAGCCATTATATCGCGTTCTTCCCAGAAGAAAGCCGAATCCGAACGTTTTATCTGCAATAAATTTTATTCGAGGGTGGGAAAAAAAAAAAAATAAGTATATATATATATATTTTAGAGTTATAAGATTTGTAAAGGGCAGAAAATAAGCACCATCTCAAATTTACTGAGCAGCTTCATGGCGTAGACTTTCTGCGTTGAATTGTGCCTGACTAACTGGACCTCGCCGAAGGCACCTCTGCCTATTACTTTTATCAGCGTAAAATCATCTGTGCGCATTCGCAGTCTGCAAATGTCCTGAGACACAGAGTCATCTGCCAATTCGATTATTATTATTATTATTATTATTATTAAAGTTTCTATTGTCGTTGTAGCTTTGGTGAAATTCAAAGCGAGTTAGGCGCGAATTGGCTTTTTTTTTTTTGTACTCGATAGAATTGTGCGGCGAGCCTCGAAAGTTATATCGAAAAAAGATTGAAACTTTTGTGCGTAACTGCAAATTACAATTTTAACTTGTAATTGCCTCTGCTGCGCGTTATAAATTTCGATACAGACACGTGAATCGTCTCATGTGAATCAATAATTGCCATTTTAACTCGAATTTGCATTTGTAATTTATGAGGGACTTGCGAATATCGCTCATAAGTTAAAATTTTCAATTTCATGCATGCAAATTCGTCTTAAGAATTACGAATTACCGTCTCAAATTTATGAATGTTTCTCGCAAGTTGCAAATTGCAATTTCCCACATTTGAGTGTCTCTTGTAAATTAAAAATTGCTATGGCAGCTTGCAAATGCTGCTCGTATAGGTTACAATTTGCAATTACAATTAGCGATCAAATTGGTACAATTAAAATTAGCGATACAAATTGATACAATTAAAGCGATATAAATTGCTACATTTGAAGCAATTAAAGCGATATAGATTGATACAAATTGATACAATTTGTACCGTTATTTCAACTTTAACTTGTAAATATTGCTGTTTTAAACTCGTAACTTGTGTCGTAACTTATGGGGGACTTGAGAATTTCCCTCGTAAGTTAAAAATTGCAATTCCATGCATGCAAATTCATTTTAAAAATTATGAATTACTGTCTCAAATTTGTTAATGTCCCTCGCAAGTTGTAATTTGCAATTTTCCACATTTAAGTGTCCCTTGTAAATTACAAATTCCTATGGCAAGTTGCAAATGTTCCTCGTAAGTTACAATTGGCAATTAAAATTAAATTGGAGTCAAAATGGCAATCAAATTGCCATTTTAACTCCAATTTGTACCGCTATTTCAACTTTAACTTGTAAATATTGCTTTTTTAACTCGTAACTTGTGTCGTAACCTGTGAGGGACTTGCGAATTTCCCTCGTAAGTAAAAAATTGCAATTCCATGCATGCAAATTCGTCTTAAAAATTACGAATTAGTGTCTCAAATTTATTAATGTCCCTCGCAAGTTGCAAATTGCAACTTTCCACATTTAAGCGTTGCTTGTAAATTACAAATTGCAAATGGCAAGTTAAAATGGCAATCAAATTGCCATTTTAACTTCAATTTGTACCGCTATTTCAACTTTAACTTGTAAATATTGCTTTTTTAACTCGTAACTTGTGTCGTAACTCATGAGGGACTTGCGAATTTTCCTCGTAAGTTAAAAATTGCAATTCCATGCATGCAAATTCGTCTTAAAAATTACGAATTACTGTCTCAAATTTATGAATGCCCCTCGCAAGTTGCAAATTGCAATTTTCCACATTTAAGCGTCTCTTGTAAATTACAAATTGCTATGGCAAGTTGCAAATGTTCCTCGTAAGTTACAATTGGCAATTAAAATTAAATTGGAGTCAAAATGGCAATTAAATTGCCATTTTAACTCCAATTTGTACCGCTATTTCAACTTTAACTTGTAAATATTGCTTTTTTAACTCGTAACCTGTGTCGTAACTTATGAGGGACTTGCGAATTTCCCTCGTAAGTTAAAAATTGCAATTCCATGCATGCAAATTCGGCTTAAAAATTACGAATTACTGTCTCAAATTTGTTAATGTCCCTCGCAAGTTGTAATTTGCAATTTTCCACATTTAAGTGTCCCTTGTAAATTACAAATTCCTATGGCAAGTTGCAAATGTTCCTCGTAAGTTACAATTGGCAATTAAAATTAAATTGGAGTCAAAATGGCAATCAAATTGCCATTTTAACTCCAATTTGTACCGCTATTTCAACTTTAACTTGTAAATATTGCTTTTTTAACTCGTAACTTGTGTCGTAACTTGTGAGGGACTTGCGAATTTCCCTCGTAAGTAAAAAATTGCAATTCCATGCATGCAAATTCGTCTTAAAAATTACGAATTAGTGTCTCAAATTTATGAATGTCCCTCGCAAGTTGCAAATTGCAACTTTCCACATTTAAGCGCCTCTTGTAAATTACAAATTGCTATGGCAAGTTGCAAATGTTCCTCATAAGTTACAATTGGCAATTGAAATTGAATTAAAATGGCAATTAAATTGCCATTTTAATTCCAATTTGTACCGCTATTTCAACTTTAACTTGTAAATATTGCTGTTTTTACTGGTAACTTGTGTCGTAAGTTATGAGAGACTTGCGAATTTCCCTCGTAAGTTAAAAATTGCAATTCCATGCATGCAAATGCGTTTTAAAAATTATGAATTACTGTCTCAAATTTGTTAATGTCCCTCGCAAGTTGTAATTTGCAATTTTCCACATTTAAGCGTCTCTTGTAAATTACAAATTCCTATGGCAACTTGCAAATGTTCCTCGTAAGTTACAATTGGCAATTAAAATTGAATTGGAGTTAAAATGGCAATCAAATTGCCATTTTAACTCCAATTTGTACCGCTATTTCAACTTTTACTTGTAAATATTGCTGTTTTAACTCGTAACTTGTGTCGTAACTTATGACGGACTTGCGAATTTCCCTCGTAAGTAAAAAATTGCAATTCCATTCATGCAAATTCGTCTTAAAAATTACGAATTAGTGTCTCAAATTTATGAATACCCCTCGCAAGTTGCAAATTGCAATTTTCCACTTTTGAGCGTCCCTCATAAATTACCAATTGCTATCACAACTTGTAAATGTTCCTCGTAAGTTACAATTTGCAATTTCGTGCACGTAACCCTTCCTTACAGCTTATAAATTGCCTGTTCTGCTTGTAAATATTCCTTGCAACTTGCAAATTTTGATTTTAACGGATAAACCGTCCATCGCAAAGCTACAAATCGCTATTTAAGCATCGTTTCGTTATATCCAATAATTTGAAAAAAAAAAATATTTTCCTCCGCCTCTCGATTGTAAAAAAAATTAAAATCGCAAAACTTCTTCCGTTGAAAATTTTCGAGAATTTTCGAGAAAAATCCAAAAAATCAAAAAAAAAAAAAAAAGATAAAAAGTCGAAAAATCGACAAAAAGTCCAAAAAAAAGACAAAAAATCCATGAAAAAAAAAAAAATCACGATTACTCACATCTGTTCATGTAAGCCTCGATATTTTTCATACGCTTGACGCTCGGATGATCGCAATCGGCGACCAGAGCCTGCACCGTATCGAGAAGACTGTCGATGTTGGAGACGCCGCGAGGATCTTTGATCTTTTCCTCGAGCGCCCTGAGGCGTCTGTGCCTGTCCTCGTCGCGCGTCGGCTCCATAATAACGATCACGACGAATAGCCTGAATTACTTTCTCGAGCTATCGCCTGATCCGACTCTCCCTCACGATCATCAAATTTGACGAAAAAAAAAAGAAAAAAAAAAAAAAAAAACAAACAAAAAAGAAGAAAAAAACAAATTCTCAAGGTGGCAGAGCGCCGCTAGGTACGATACGGAGACAAGTACGTCGTGTCGGCAACTTTTTTTGCCAGGTCCATCGTCACTGAAAAAATTGGAGAAAAAAAAAAATGCAAAAATTGATGGAATTCGGAGTAAAAAAAATTCAACACTCACGCCGAGTCGCCGTTTTTTTTTTTTTTTTTTTTGGGGGGGGGGGACTGCGGAGACGTTAATTTTTCGACAACCCTTGGAATGGAAATTTGAATTTCGAATGCAAAACGGGATAAAAATGAAATTTTTGATATTTATCAAATTTTTTCGATCTATAAATCACTCGAGACACTGCATACATATATATATATCTATACTTCTTTTGTCGATCTTACACGAGCTTGAAGAACGTTATTCGCGCGTGCTTACGTCAATGTAACACAATCAAAGAAGAAGAAAAAAAAAAAAACATTTTTACAATTCCTTGAAGAACGAAACGATGGAACAATTTGAGAGTAAAAAAGCTGTGAAAAGTTTCGCGAGATTTTTATAGCGAGTTGAAATATTCGTTTTTTTTTTTGACAGTCCGTTGTAGGTGAATTATGGTAATTTTTTTTCTTTTTTCTTCTTTTTTTAGGTGGGTCTCCGTACACTCGATGGCAGGTGCCCCCCTCTGGAACCCTCGGCACCTAGAGCCACCGTCACACACGCACACACGCACACGGACACGAAAGAAATTATTCGTAGTCCACGTAATATTCCATCGACGTTTCACACACCCGCCAGTTGGAAAAAAATGTATATATATTCCCCCGCCCCCCTCCCCCCCTTTCTCGCTAGAAAGGGCGAGAAGTGAAGATGAATTTCCGATGAAAAGAAAGGGAAAAAAAAAACCACTTTTTACCAACTCAAACGTACCGTACAAATTTATCGCGCGTCCCGCAGTCGCGTCTATAAGGCACACTTTGGTAGTTTTTTTTTTTTTTTAATTCCTTCTTCGCTTCTCTTTTGCTTATTACGTTGAAAAAACACGATAAAAATAATGCATCATGCAAGCTTATCGATAAATAGAGGGGCACGAAAAAAAAAATTTCGTCCCGAGGCACTCCGACGAGATTGTGCACACAACCAGCTGAGACCGTGCATGCGCCATTCTGCGGGAGGAGGAGGACGTCGAGGGGAAAATATATACTATATATATATATATATTTGTGTGTGTTTATGTACCGATATACGATATATGTACCGCGTTCATCAATTAAGATGAATAATATGAAAAATATTTCCCCGTCAAAGATTAAAAACTCTATAACGAATTTCAAATATGAAAAATTATTAAAAATTTAAAGAATATACATATCTACATATTATATTTATATGCGTGTGTTATTATACCATTTCTCTTTGATTATAATATATAGGGAGAATTTTAAATTTCCAAAATTTCTCATTATAGATCCATAGTGAATTTGGCGGCAGATGCCTACAATCGCGTCGAATAAAATTTTTTTTCGCAAGCCAAAAGTCAAATTTTTTCAACAATCAATCGATCAATAATTAATAATATATTATAATTTATTTATCCACATGCACGAGAATGTCAACGACACCGGAAAATCCTAGCCTAGGGGAATTAATTCCATTAGTCGCGTTGAGAAATAATTCAAGATGGCGTCTCGCAAATTTTTTTAGGCGGATCAAAGCGCCCGAGTTGAGAGAGAGAGAGACAGAGAGAGACAAAGAGAGAGAGAGAGTGTGTTTTGACAGATGTGAAAAAAATTCGCAAGAGCTCCACGTTTTGTTACATTTTTATTAAAAATAATTTGCGACAATCGTGATCGATAGTTGGACGTTGGGAAAATGTGTTAGGAGCTCGTGATCGAGGGCGGAAATAAATTTCGGTAAGTTTGCATTTTATTTTTTATATTTATCCCATCGTCGTTTCTTGTCTCGCGATTATTCACGTCCTATTTTATATTTCTTTAATTTTGAAGAAAAAAAAAATGACCTTTAGTTTTCACTTTTTTTTTCAAAATTTCGCGATTATAAATTGAAATTACGTATTCTCGGGAGAGGAGAGCGTCCCACGCGGAGTTTTTTTTTTTTTTTTGCATTGTTTATGAATGCCAGAGGGTTATATTTATAGACGAGGAAGACGATCGAAAATAGAAATCGCGGTACGTAGTGGTGGTCCATTTTGTGATGCCGCAGCGTCGATACGCGTATCCTCATCGTAGAGTTGTAAAAAACGTTTATTTAGCAATGTCGCGAGCAAAGAGCGTTACGTTCGTGTATTTTTGAGTCACTGAAAAAACGGCAAAAGATACATATAATCACCACGTGTTCGCGTTATGCAGAATTTTTCAATATATATTTTCGCTCTTCTCTCTCCCGCTGCGAGTTTGCAAAAAAAAACAAAAATTTCCCCGCCGGACAATTTTTTGCGTGTCTCGAACTCTTCGGGAGATATCGAACGTGTACGGCCTTGCGTCGGACATTTTTTTGGATATCGAGGCTTCGAATCGCGGATAGGCGAAACTTTTAAGAGCGCAAAACAGTCGTGACGCTTCGTCCCGAGATACAATGATTTACGCTGATTTTGGAACAAAAGTGCATTTTTTTGTATCAGAAAAATTGGATTTTTAGAAGAAAAAAAAATCCATTCTACGCTTCGCTTCTTTCATTTATTCATTAATTTTATCGCTAATTTAAATCGTATATTCCGTCGCTCCAATTAGAATTAAAATTTTCAAACTAGCTCGTTGAAATTTCGTACCAATTGCAATTTACCCGCGGATCATCGAAATTACGAATAATTCTCTGTGATCAGTGATCGAAGGGCAATTCGCCGATTCTCCGTACGATATTTTCAATAAAAATGATTATTATTGTTTCGAATAATTAAAAATATTTAAAAAAAAAATAACAATACTCGAATAACGCCGATTCGGAATTTCAATAGTTGAAATAGTTTCGCCGATTCCCAAAAGCCTGTTTTACAAAGATAAAAAAAAAAAAAAGTCTCGAATGAATATTTTCATTCTCAGTTAAATTTGCGTCGAAGCTCTTGAGAAAAAAAACGAAAAGAAAAAGAAAAGTTGAGAGGCGTACGGTGATATATCGAGAAGATGGGTTTGCCCTTCGACTGGCAGACTACGAAGCAGAAAGTATCGCAGCGTGGCCAGTATCTCCTCGAGAGCGGCCAATGGAGCGATTGTAAATTCATAGTAGGCCAAGAGCCGCAGCAAGAGATACTCGAGGGTCACAAGCTCTTTCTCGCCATGGCCAGTCCCGTTTTCGAGGCAATGTTTTTCGGTAGTATGGCGGAAAAAAATGATCCCATACCGATACGCGACGTACAGCCCGAAGCATTCAAAACCCTCCTGCAATATATCTATACGGATCGCATCGATCTCGAATCGTTCGAGGTGGCGTGCGAATTGTGCTATTGCGCCAAGAAATATATGCTTCCCTATCTCGTCGAGGAATGCACGAAATATCTGTGGTCGGATTTGTCACCCAAGAGGGTTTGCAGGGCTTATGAATTTGCCAAGCTCTTCGAGGAGCCCGTATTGCTGGAAAAATGTTTGTCGATAATGTGCGCAAAGACGAATGAAATATTGAAGGAATCGAGCTGGGATGATGTTGAAATAAGCACAATATCGATGCTATTCGATCAGGATAATTTGCTCATCGATACGGAGATCGATCTCTTCGAGGCTCTCCTCAGATGGTCCAAAGCCGAATGCGTGAGAAAATCATTGTCGCCCAACGATACGAAATCATTGAGATCCGTGACCGGCAATCTCATTGAAAAAATACGTTTTTTGACCCTAACGCCGAAACAATTCGCCGACGGACCCGGCAAATCTCAACTTCTCACCAGAGACGAGACCTTCGCCATACTCATGAATGTCTCATCGACCGTCAGCAATATCAACATGCCCGATGGCTTTTCCACCGATATGCACGGACGACGACCCGCTAAGCTTAAATCCAAGGAACCACTTTTTCTTCTGTCGCCCCTCGATATGGTAAATTTTTCACAAATATTTTACCCTTACAATTTTTTCATCTCCTCGTTCAAGAATTTTTTTTCTTTTCTTCATTCCCAAATGTTTTTTTTTGCCCCGAATCAAATATTCCCGCCACGGATAAGCGAATTTTCACGAAAAAAAAAAAATCAATTTTTTCGCGGGAAATTTGAATTTTTTTTCGCAAATTCAATTGTTTTTCGCGGGAAATTTGAATATTTTTTCGCAAATTCAATTATTTTTCGCGGGAAATTTGAATTTTTTGTAACAATCAATTTTTTCGCGGGAAATTTGAATTTTTTGTAACAATTCAATTTTTTCGCAGAAAATTTGAATTTTTTGTAACAATTCAATTTTTCGCGGGAAATTTGGATTTTTTGTCACAATTCAATTATTTTTCGCGGGCAATTTGAATTTTTTTTCGCAAATTCAATTTTTTCGCAGGAAATTTGAATTTTTTGTAACAATTCAATTTTTTCGCAGGAAGTTTGAATTTTTTGTAACAATTCAATTTTTCGCGGGAAATTTGAATTTTTTGTCACAATTCAATTATTTTTCGCGGGAAATTTGAATTTTTTGTCACAATTCAATTATTTTTCGCGGGAAATTTGAATTTTTTGTCACAATTCAATTATTTTTCGCGGGAAATTTGAATTTTTTGTCACAATTCAATTTTTTCGCAGGAAATTTGAATTTTTTGTAACAATTCAATTTTTTTCGCGGGAAATTTTAATTTTTTGTAACAATTCAATTTTTCGCGGGAAATTTGAATTTTTTGTCACAATTCAATTTTTTCGCGGGAAATTTGAATTTTTTGTCACAATTCAATTTTTTCGCGGAAAATTCGAATTTTTGGTCACAATTCAATTATTTTTCGCGGGAAATTCCAATTCTTTGTCACAACTCAATTATTTTTCGCGGGAAATTTTAATTTTTTGTCACAATTCAATTTTTTCGCGGGAAATTTCAATTTTTTGTAACAATTCAATTTTTTCGCGGGAAATTTGAATTTTTTGTCACAATTCAATTATTTTTCGCGGGAAATTTGAATTTTTTGTCACAATTCAATTATTTTTCGCGGGAAATTTGAATTTTTTGTAACAATTCAATTTTTCGCGGGAAATTTGAATTTTTTGTAACAATTCAATTTTTTCGCGGGAAATTTGAATTTTTTGTAACAATTCAATTTTTTCGCGGGAAATTTGAATTTTTTGTAACAATTCAATTTTTTCGCGGGAAATTTGAATTTTTTATAACAATTCAATTTTTTCACAGGAAATTTGAATTTTTTGTCACAATACAATTTTTTTCGCGGGAAATTTGAATTTTTTTTCGCGGGAAATTTGATTTTTTTGTTTTTTCCGCAACGATTCGAGTATTGAAATTGTCGTTATCGTTATTTTAAAGAATTTTCAGAGTCATTATCAGCGTCATCCGAACGATTGGAACTGGAGCTCGGAAACGTTGCTGACTCCGACGCTGTCGCAGAATCAGCCGCCGATGGTTGGCTTGTTCTGCGGCGTCGACGAGAGCGTTAGTTACGCAGCGGCGGCGGCGAGACGCGAATCAATGATGAATAATCGGCACTCGTCGCTTGCGATTGATCAACCGCCGATAATCGTGGACGAGACCGTACCGCGAGACAGTCGAAAATATTATTGTCGTCGCACGCTGAGCCAGAGCACGAATTGCTTGAACAACAGCGTACTCGATTGCTCCGTCACCTTCAAAGTTGACAAAAATATTTGCGTCATCGGCGTACAAGTACCGACCCAAATTGCCCACGTGAGTCGTTTCTCAGGTTTTTTCATCGGAAAAAAAAATTAATAAATTTAATTGAATGGAAAAAAAAAAAAAGATTAAAATATCAATATTTTCATCGAATTTTCACTTTTTCTGTTTTTTTTTTTGTTTTTTTTTGCTTTTTTTCAATAGCCAACGATAGGACGTTCAACCTCGTCGTACAATGAAATATTGTACGCTCATCTGCTCGATTGCGATGGCTCGAGGCTCACCTACACGCACTTTACGACTTCCGCATCTTTCGACAGTAGCGTAGAGATTGGCTTCAATCGACCGGTTTACATACAAAAGAACAAGGTAATTAAAAATCAGCTGCTAAAATTTTTGTACTTCTAAATCAATTGTAATATTTTGATCATTTTTTTTTTTTGTTTTCGTTTTAAAAAAAAAAATAATGTCGCAATCTAAAAATCGAGCAACGCTTTCTCGTTATTTTTGAAATTTTGTAAAACTTTCTGGAAATTTTGTGAATTTTGTAAATTTTTGCAAATTTTGTAAATTTTTGGCCGAATATGGATCAAAATGTGGGGGAATGTCGAATTGTTGCGTGAAATTTTCGAAAAATATTCAAAATTTCGTGAAATACGAGAAGATTTCCAAGGCATGTCATTCTTCTCGATAATGCATTTGTACATGGCATTGTACGACGATTTTCTTATTTTTTTCTTCTTTTTTCCTTACAATTTCATTTTTTACATTTTCTAGACCTTTTTTCATTATTTTTTCTATTTTTTTTTCACATCTCTTCGTTTCCTTATCATCGTTATAATGTCTTTTATTTCCATATCTTTTAGAACTTTAACTAAATTCTTCTCTTATTTTGACGGTTCACAAGCAAATTTTTGGCCATTTTATCTCCTCAATTCTTATCAACTCTCTAATGTACCCAAAAAAATGCTCCATCTTGTTCTTTACATAAACTGAACTTTCAATCCTTTTCTTCTCTCTTTTCCGCCCTTCTTAGGTTGCCACATCTCAACCTTACCCACATTTCTTTGTCCCTTCAATTCAGCGCTTCTTCAGACCAGTATTTTCAAGGCATATCTTCTTTTTCAATTATGTATTTATACATGAACGATGATTTTCTTATTTTTTCTTCCTTACAATTTCCTTTTTTAAGTTTTCCAGAACTTTTTTTTATTCATTTCACATCTCTTCGTTCCCTTATCGTTATTATTTCTTCTATTTCCATATCTTTTAGAACTTTAACTAAATTCTTCCCCCATTTTGACGGTTCACAAGCAAATATTTGGCCATTTTATCTCCTCAATTCTTATCAACCCTCTAATGTACCCAAAAAAACGCTCCATCTTGTTCTTTACATATCCTACACTTTCAATCCTTCTCTTCTCTCTTTTCCGCCCTTCTTCGGACCAATATTTTCAAGGCATATCTTCTTTTTCAATTATGTATCTATACATGAACGACGATTTTCTTATTTAATTCTTCCTTACAATTTTCTTTTTTAAGTTTTCCAGAACTTTTTTTATTCTTTTCACATCTCTTCGTTCCCTTTTCGTTATTATTTCTTCTATTTCCATATCTTTTAGAACTTTAACTAAATTCTTCTCCCATTTTGACGGTTCACAAGCAAATATTTGGCCATTTTATCTCCTCAATTCTTATCAACTCTCTAATGTACCCAAAAAAGTGCTCCATCTTGTTCTTTACATATTCTGCACTTTTAATCCTTCTCTTCTCTCTTTTCCGCCCTTCTTAGGTGCCACATCTCAACCTTGCCCACATTTCTTTGTCCCTTCAATTCAGCCCTTCTTCGGACCAGTATTTTCAAGGCATATCTTCTTTTTCAATAATGTATTTATACATGGACGACAATTTTCTTATTTTCTTCTTCCTTACAATTTCCTTTTTTAAGTCTCCTAGACCCTTTTTATTCTTTTTTTAAAATTCTTTTCACATCTCTTCGTTTCCTTATCATCGTTATAATGTCTTTTATTTCCATATCTTTTAAAAATTTAACTAAATTCTTCCTCCATTTTGACGAATCAATCGTTTGTCCTTATATCTTCCAACAAGCAAATTTTTAGCCATTTTATCTCCTTAATTCTTATCAACTCTCTAATGTACCCAAAAAAGTGCGCCATCTTGTTCTTTACATATCCTGCACTTTCAATCCTTTTCTTCTCTCTTTTCCGCCCTTTTTAGGTTGCCACATTTCAACCTTGCCCACATTTCTTTGTCCCTTCAATTCAGCCCTTCTTCGGACCAGTATTTTCAAGGCATATCTTCTTTTTCAATAATGTATTTGTACATGGACGACGATTTTCTTATTTTCTTCTTCCTTACAATTTCCTTTTTTAAGTCTCCTAGACCCTTTTTATTCTTTTTTTAAAATTCTTTTCACATCTCTTCGTTTCCTTATCATCGTTATAATGTCTTTTATTTCCATATCTTTTAAAAATTTAACTAAATTCTTCCTCCATTTTGACGAATCAATCGTTTGTCCTTATATCTTCCAACAAGCAAATTTTTAGCCATTTTATCTCCTTAATTCTTATCAACTCTCTAATGTACCCAAAAAAGTGCGCCATCTTGTTCTTTACATATCCTGCACTTTCAATCCTTTTCTTCTCTCTTTTCCGCCCTTTTTAGGTTGCCACATTTCAACCTTGCCCACATTTCTTTGTCCCTTCAATTCAGCCCTTCTTCGGACCAGTATTTTCAAGGCATATCTTCTTTTTCAATAATGTATTTGTACATGGACGACGATTTTCTTATTTTCTTCTTCCTTACAATTTCCTTTTTTAAGTCTCCTAGACCCTTTTTATTCTTTTTTTAAAATTCTTTTCACATCTCTTCGTTTCCTTATCATCGTTATAATGTCTTTTATTTCCATATCTTTTAAAAATTTAACTAAATTCTTCTTCCATTTTGACGAATCAATCGTTTGTCCTTATATCTTCCAACAAGCAAATTTTTAGCCATTTTATCTCCTACATTCTTATCACCTCTCTGACGTACCTTGACGCTCTTTCTTTTATCAAATATTCCATAATAGGCGTTCCCAATTCTCTTAGCCATTGAATAAATATTATTTTTCACAGCATAGTATCAAATAATAATAATATTTTTACAATTATTTTGATAAATTTCTTATTATCATGATCAACGACAGATATATCGAGTCGGGGTGGTATTCAACAAAGCCGGCAGATATCCAATCGGCGATTGCTCCAAGGAGGCATCGTGCGACGGCGTAAACTTTGCATTCGGGGTAGGTCGAAGCGCGGAAAGCGTTCGCGCTGGTCTCATAAGATCCATCGTTTTTACGTACCATTGAAAATAAACAAAAATTAAATGACGTCTTTTTTTTTTTTTCATTAATTATAATAAATTTTGAAAAAAAAAAAAAAAAAAAATTTCCCTCGCGATTCGCGTTAGACTCGAATTATTATAGGAATTTATAAAAAAAAAAAAAAAAAAACGAAAAACTTGCCTCTGTTCTCGTTCGTCGAATTTTGGGGTCGAAAAGAAGAAGAAAAAAAAAAAGAATTCGTGTACAAATATACATTCGTATCATTAGGGACAACGATCGCATTGCTGAACGTCATTTTTCTTTTTTCTTTTTTTATCAAATTTCACAAAAGGATAATGTACAAATACTTTATAAAAAAAAAAAAATATTAATAATAATTATAAATAAATATGTAATATTTGATTGTACAAAAGGATTGCCGGAAAATTCGTTTATTACAAAGCTCATCGTAGGTTTTTCGTACAAAATTCCCTCGCAGACTCAATTCCCAAAAAAAAAAAAAAAAAAAAAAAAAAAAAAAAAAAAAAAAAAAAAAAAAAAAAGATAACGAAGCGTCGAAAAGTTTTACTGTAGGTAATTTTGGCAAAAAAAAAAAAGAATGCCACAGAGTGGTTTTCATGAAAAAGCTCGAATTAATCGAATATCTTAAAAAAAATTATATATATATATATATATATTATTATTATTATTAATATTAAGAAATGGATAATTAAGGACGGATTATTCAACGACGATATTCTCGTTTCCTATAGCATATAAAAAAAATTTGTCAAGATTGTGTAAGAAAACTAACAAAAAATCACGAAACTATATCGGAGCAGAACGAAAAATGTTTTAAAACAAATATAGTGTACGTTAAAAAAAAAACGTAGTGTCATGGTATGTCATTGTAGATCTAAGAACAAAAAATTCATGTATAAATGTGCATTTCAGTATATATTGGGGGGTTTGAAAAAAAAAAAGTTTTGATTTTTCATGCTCCCAACCCTTCGAAACTTGAGTTTTGATGGAAAAAAATCATCCTCGCGAAGGGGAGCTCTGTAGCTTAAGTGGAAGCTCATTAGACGTTTCTAATTATAACAGCCAATTAACATCTATGACGAACTTTTTTGAAGGAAAAATTTGAACAGCTTTGTCCAACACCATCGTGTTCTGAATAAAAATTTAGATCGATTTTATTCGTAACAATAATTTTGCGGGTTAAAATTGTTTCTAAATTGTCATAAACAATTCGTATCTGGTGAAATTTTTTTTTGTGATCATTTTTTTACTCGTAGAACATGGACATTGGGTTGTTCTGATCCCTGAAACGAATTTACAATTTTTCAGGCCATACTCGCTGTTTGTTTCAACTCTTAAAGTTGGAAAATCTGAAACTCGAGATCGAGCTGCTCGTTAATCGATCTTAAGAAATTTAAAAAACATGGAAATTGGGTTGTTCTGATCCCTGAGACCAATTTACGATTTTTCAGGCCATACTCGCTATTAGCTTCACCTCTTAAAGTTGGAAAATCTGAAACTCGAGATCTTGTTTGCTCGTTATTTGATGTTAAGAAATGAAAAAAACATGGAAATTGGGTTTTTCTGATCCCTGAGACCAATTTACGATTTTTCAGGCCATGCTCGCTATTTTTTTCAACTCTTAAGGTTGGAAAATCAGGTTTTTTTAACTCTTAAGGTTAGAAAATCTGAAACTCAAGATCTGGCTGCTCGTTATTCGATCCTAAGAAATGAAAAAAACATAGAAATAGGATTGTTCTGATCCCTGAGACCAATTTACGATTTTCGGGCCATACTCGCTATTTGTTTCACCTCTTAAAGTTGGAAAATCTGAAACTCGAGATCGGGCTGCTCGTTATTCGATGTTAAGAAATGAAACAAACATGGAAATTGGCTTTTTTGATCCCTGAAACCAATTTACAATTTATCAGGCCACACTTGCTATTTTTTTCAACTCTTAAGGTTACAAAATCTGAAACTCGAGATCTGGCTGCTCGTTATTCTATCCTAAGAAATGAAACAAACATGGAAATTGGGTTGTTCTGATCCCTGAGACCAATTTACGATTTTCAGGCCACACTCGCTATTTTTTTTAACTCGTAAGGTTACAAAATCTGAAACTCGAGATCTGGCTGCTCGTTATTCAATCCTAAGAATTGAAACGAACATGGAAATTGGCTTTTTTTGATCCCTTAAACCAATTTACAATTTTTCAGGCCACACTCGCTATTTGTTTCACCTTTTAAAGTTGGAAAATCTGAAACTCGCGATCGGGCCGCTCGTTATTCGATCCTAGGATATAAAAAAAAACATGGAAATTGGGTTTTTCTGATCCCTGAGCCTAATTTACGATCTTTCAGGCCACACTCGCTATTTTTTTCAACTCTTAAGGTTACAAAATCTGAAACTCGAGATTTGGCTGCTCGTTATTCAATCCTAAGAAATGAAACGAACATGGAAATTGGGTTGTTCTGATCCCTGAGACCAATTTACGATTTTCAGGCCACACTCGCTATTTTTTTCAACTCTTAAGGTTATAAAATCTGAAACTCGAGATCTGGCTGCTCGTTATTCAATCCTAAGAAATGAAACGAACATGGGAATTGGCTTTTTTTGATCCCTTAAACCAATTTACAATTTTTCAGGCCACACTCGCTATTTGTTTCACCTTTTAAAGTTGGAAAATCTGAAACTCGCGATCGGGCCGCTCGTTATTCGATCCTAAGATATAAAAAAAACATGGAAATTGGGTTTTTCTGATCCCTGAGCCTAATTTACGATCTTTCAGGCCACACTCGCTATTATTTTCAACTCTTAAGGTTACAAAATCTGAAACTCGAGATTTGGCTGCTCGTTATTCAATCCTAAGAAATGAAACGAACATGGAAATTGGGTTGTTCTGATCCCTGAGACCAATTTACGATTTTCAGGCCACACTCGCTATTTTTTTCAACTCGTAAGGTTACAAAATCTGAAACTCGAGATCTGGCTGCTCGTTATTCAATCCTAAGAATTGAAACGAACATGGAAATTGGCTTTTTTTGATCCCTTAAACCAATTTACAATTTTTCAGGCCACACTCGCTATTTTTTTCAACTCGTAAGGTTACAAAATCTGAAACTCGAGATCTGGCTGCTCGTTATTCAATCCTAAGAATTGAAACGAACATGGAAATTGGCTTTTTTTGATCCCTTAAACCAATTTACAATTTTTCAGGCCACACTCGCTATTTTTTTCAACTCTTAAGGTTACAAAATCTGAAACTCGAGATCTGGCTGCTCGTTAATCAATCTTAAGAAATGAAACAAACATCGAAATTGGGTTGTTCTGATCCCTGAGACCAATTTACGATTTTTCAGGCCATACTCGCTATTTTTTTCAACTTTTAAGGTTGGAAAATGTGAATCTCGAGATCGGACTGCTCGTTATTCGATGTTAAGAAATTAAACAAACATGTAAATTGAGTTGTTCTGATCCCTGAGACCAATTTACGATCTTTTAGGCCATACTCGCTATTTTTTTCAACTCTTTAGGTTGGAAAATCTGTAACTCGAGATCGTTCTGTTCCCTAAGAACATTTAATGATTTTTTGTGCTATACATGTTCTACACGAACCATGGAGTACGTTGTACTCCATGGTTCTTTATTCTCTTGCTGAAATAGGAAATCATTAGTCTCAGGGACGGTAGTATACAAGCAAATTTATTCACCTTGAACAATTTTTCCGCTATGACTTTATGCAAATAAAACGCAAAATGTCATTTACTTATTCTTTCTCGGTAAAGATTAATGCCAACGACACCTTTTTCACACGTCACATACGTCTTTCGGTGGAAATCAGCGACTAAAAGTATGTATTGCGCTTGATCTCTATCCTCAGTTAATAATGAATCAAATTCCGCGTCCAAAGCTACTTTTCGTTCAGCAATATTGTTTACAACTTTTAAATCATTAAAGATTCCTCTTATTTGAAATAAAATCTCCATGGTCTCAAATTTTTCCTTCCAAAAAGTTCGTCACAGATGTTAATTGACTGTTATAATTAGAAACGTCTAATGAGCTTCCACTTAAGCTACAGAGCTCCCACTTCGCGAGGATGATTTTTTTCCATCAAAACTCAAGTTTTGAGGAGTGGGAGCATTAAAAATCAAATTTTTTTTTCAAAATACCCCAATATACTTATAAAAAGGATACAAAAAAAAATTCCATCGATAAAATTTCGAGATCAATTGCACTTTTCCTCCTCTCTGGTTTTCTATGTCGCAACCTGTTTTTTTTTTTCCCCCTCATTCGAACAATCTCACCTGGGCCACCGGAAATATTGGTCAAATTTTCTAATCGATTAAAAAAAAAACAATTCGTTTCTTTAAAAAATTTGCGCTTTTTTTTCTCAGCAAGGCTGTATTGGAAAAAAAAAATTTCAGTCCGATGCTTACTCAATGAGTATTTTTTTTTTCTTTTTTTTTTTTAATTCTCGATTCTCACGTTTGGCAGGTTTCTTTTTTTTCTCTTTCCTTCAAGTTTTGTGTATGATAAAATCCCACGTGTCGCTCCAGCGTAATTTCACGATTTCGTTGGCGGTGAGCGGTGTCGTGCCGTAACTGAGAACGGCGAATTTACGAAAAACTAAAAATATCACGACGATCCAGCCGATTATGAATAATTTTGCTACGGGCACGGCGAATCTTCGGCGATTGTGATTTCTGGCATTGAAGGAAAAAAAAACAAAAACAAATTCACAATTTTTACAAAAAAAAAAAAAAAAAAATATTTAATATAATTTTTTCAATTAATAATAAATAATTATTTAAAATATTAATGAACGGAGACCAAAAAACAATAAAAAAAAAAAAATGGAAATAAAAAATTCACCTAATCAAGTAGTAAAGATGATCCATGGTTGCGGCGGTCAATAAAACTTTGAAGACAAAAGCCGGCAGATAATGATGAAGAAAGAGGGTTCGCTCGACGAATACGAATGGCAAATAATGCAGCGCGTAACCCGACAACAAAACTTGTCCGTTATTTACGAAACGCTTCCACTCGGTTTCCGGTATGTCGTGGCACATTCTTCGACGCCGGAGCAGATAAAACGTCAGTAGAACGAGATAAATCGCCAGGCCAATCGTGCCGGAGTACCAAATTGCCATATTTCCCAAAAGATGAACTTGCGCCTAAAAAAAAAAAAGAAGAAATGAAAAACCACAAGATTTTTTAGGGATTTTTCGTTTTTTCTTCGTTTTTTTTTTTTTTATAGCAGTCTTGCGGATAAAATTGCAAATTTTGGGCACAGCGCTCGGTGTTCCGCTCCGCGAGGAAGCCAAAATTTTTCCCCGCGGAGCAAGCATCGGGCAAAATTTCGAGGGCGCGCAAACTTTTTTCAGGTTTTTGTCGCTCGGCGAAGTACCGAAACTTAAAAATGGCAAAAATGGATCGAAAAGCCAATTTTTTTTTTTTTCGAGAACGAGTCGGAGGGTCATCGGAGATGCCCAAAACCATCGGAATCCAAAAAAAATGTCCTTGCGCTTCGTCCGCTAGCTTGAAAAACGGGTAATTCCCGATATCTCGGCTCTCGGTTTTTGGATTTTCGATTTTTTTTCTTTTTTTTTTTTCAGTTTGGTCGGGAAAAATATTGGCCACGACTTTTGTTTGAAGAATTTTTCGATGCATCTGTAAAGGAAGAAAAGTTGCAAAGAAGAAAAAAAAGCCAATTCACTCCCTTGAATCGCCTCCAAAATTTGGCAAACCGTTAAAATTTGAAAAAAAAATCCAACAAAAAATCAAATTCTCGAAAATTTCTAAAATTTTCCAAAATTTATTCAAACTCAAGCATTCCCTCGATCGAATAGCTCTCGATTCGGTGCGTCGAAGCTTCGATCAATGCCTCGGAAGCCAAAGAAGAAATGAACGTCACCGATAAGCCCGGCTAAGCTCGGATAAATCATCATCCTTTCGGCTCTCTAGCTCAGTTAATATCCGAGCAATCGCAAAATTCGTATATACAAAAATTATTGCCAATCGAGTCCTCTGCAAGTTTTATTTCAACACTTTGTTGATAAAATCAAAAGGGGGGGCGCTAAAATTGACGAAAAACACGCGTAAGCGCGAATCGACGGTTTTCTTCTTCATCGCAGCTTTTCTTCTTTTCCAAATATCAAAAAATTCTTCCAACAAAAGTCATAGACGCCATTTTTCCCAACAAAATTGGGTAAAAAAAAATGGAAAATCCACTAAACCAAGAGCCGACGAATCGAGGATTACCTGTTTTTTTCAAGCCAGCGGATGCGGCGTAAGAAAATTTTTTCGGATAGCGAAGCTTTTGGCCATTTCCGATGACTCTCCGACTCGAATTTCAAAAAAAAAAAAAAACTGTCTTTTCAATCAATTTTACAGATATTAGCTACAGATGCAATTTTCCTGAAAAAAAAAAAAGTCTCTCCGAAGCTCTCGAACTCACGTTACTGTCAGCGGCGACCCAATAAGCGATGCCCCTGGTCATTAATGGCCATTCCGTGGGTCCGCTCGAGTACATGTGACTGCTGTGTCCGTCCTGACCGCCGAGGATCATTTTCATCTGCAGCTCGACGAATTTCTCAAAAAACGTAAGACTCGTAGCACCGAGCGGTATCATTTCGGCATTTATGAGCTCTCTCTCGCGCTGCTTGGCATCCTCGCTGCGCGTATAACGATGCTCCTCGACGTTCCAAACGGCGTTTGATCGTTCGATCGTACGATCGGCAACGATCTCATGCTGATTGAAGCCCCAATCCGGCAATTGTCGTCCGCTAAATTTCAATCCTAAATTCGTACCGACGTGTATGAGCCTTATCTGGCTCTGTATCGCGTACCACGTATCGTCGTCATTTTCACGATTTATAATATCGATTTTCCACAAATTTTGCGCCGGCATCGAGACATTATAATCGATATAACACGATACCTCCTGCGACTGGGGGGTCATCGGTGCGGCAACGTCGTGAGAATTGAGCGCCCGACTCGTTATACCGTGTACCAATTGTACGATATCGCCATGTTTGAGAGAAACAATGGGTCTCGTTACCACGAGATCATCGATATTCGGCAATTTAACGATCCACCAATTGTTAACGTCCTTGAACGAGTAACACGTGACCTGTTGCTGATGCGAGCTACCGCGCGAATCATCGTATCTCAGGGGATAAACGTGACCGTGACTGTGAAGCCAGCAAGCCCGACCGTGACTGTGTCTGAGGGTTATCTGCGAGCCATGAGTCACGATCGAGGGCTGTCCCTTCGTTATACTGGCAAGGCCACCGTCGAGGCTCGCCTGAAAAGCGCTAGTCATGGCGGAATCGTGGGGACCGGCTCGTGTCAGTAGCGACAGATGAGCATAAAATATTGTCAGATAAATCGTTGCGGCGACGAAGGCGATCGTGAAAATTCGCAGAAATGCGTGCAACCAGAGACGACTGGTGGTGAAGGATTTGCGCGAGATCAGAGACCAGTAATCGCGGGCTACGATACCGAGGCCCAGCGTCAGCGAATAGAAACCAACGTACTTGACGCTGGAGGAAGGGGGGGGGGAGAAAGAGAGAAAAAAATTTGTATCGTCGATCTATTCGGCTGGATTTATTCGTTATTAAAGTGGTCTAGTTGGATGGGAAGAGAATTTAATGTTGCCTCGTTTGTTTACTTCAATTTTATTTTTGCAGAGGAGCTTTGGGAGGAATTTTTTTTACTCGTCGCTGAATGCAACGAAAAAAGGATTTTTTTTACTTTTTGGCAAACCGTTGCGTGGGCGGATGACCTATTTTTCATTTCAATTGTTTTTTTCATCGTTACTTGAGAATTGCTGCAAAGAAGTTGGCAACGAGGTGGACTACATGAGGATTTGTTAGCAAAGTTTGATTAAATTTTTAATAATTGATCATATTTGTTATTATTATTGTTTTTTTTTTATTTTGTAATTAATCTGGCACGATTTCTCGTTACTAAAGTGGCCCAGTTGGATGGGAAGAGAATTTAATGTTGCGTCGTTTGTTTACTTCAATTTTATTTTTGCAAAAGAGCTTTGGGAGGAATTTTTTTTACTCGTCGCTGAATGTAACGAAACAAAAGGACTTTTTTTTTACTTTTTGGCAAACCGTTGCGTGGGCGGATGGCCTTTTTTTCATTTCAATTGTTTTTTCATCCGTTACTTGAGAATTATTGCAAAGTCAGCAACGAGGTGGACTAAATGAGAATTTATTAGCAAAATTTGATTAAATTTTCAATAATTGATAATATCTGTTATTATTATTATTATTTATTATTTTGTGATTAATCTGGCGCGATTTCTCGTTACTAAAGTGACTCAGTTGGATGGGCCTTGTTTGTTTACTTCAATGTTGCCTTCTTTGTTTACTTCAATTTTATTTTTGCAAAAGAGCTTTGGGAGAAATTTTTTTTTACTCGCCGCTGACTCTTATATCCTACGGTAAGCTCTTTCGGGGCTTTAGGATTAAAAACAAAAAACGAAAAAAGGATTTTTATACTTTTTGGCAAACCGTCGCGTAAGCGGATGATCTATTTTTCATTTCAATTATTTTTTTCATCGTTACTTGAGAATTGTTGCAAATTTTTGTTGTTGTTGAGAATTGTTGCGAGGTTACATGAGAATTCATTAGCAAAATTTGATTAAATTTTCAATAATTGATAATATTTGTTATTATTATTATTTTTTTTTATTTTGTAATTAATCTGGCGCGATTTCTCGTTACTAAAGTGACTCAGTTGGATGGGAAGAGAATTTAATGTTGCCTTGTTTGTTTACTTCAATTTTATTTTTGCAAAAGAGCTTCAGGAGGAATTTTTTTTACTCGCAGCTGACTCTTACATCCCCACGGTAAGCTCTTTCGGGGCTTTGGGATTTAAGAGAAAAAAACGAAAAAAGGATTTTTATACTTTTTGGCAAACCGTCGCGTAAGCGGATGACCTATTTTTCATTTCAATTTTTTTTTCTTCGTTACTTGAGAATTATTGCAAAGTTGGCAACGAGGTGGACTAAATGAGAATTTATTAGCAAAATTTGATTAAATTTTCAATAATTGATAATATTTGTTATTATTATTGTTATTTATTATTGTTCAATTAATCTGACGCGATTTCTCGTTACTAAAATGGCCTAGTTGGATGGGAAGAGAATTTAATGTTGCCTTGTTTGTTTACTTCAATTTTATTTTTGCAAAAGAGCTTCAGGAGAAATTTTTTTTACTCGCCGCTGACTCTTATAGCCTACGGTAAGCTCTTTCGGGGCTTTAGGATTAAAAACAAAAAACGAAAAAAGGATTTTTATACTTTTTGGCAAACCGTCGCATAAGCGGATGACCTATTTTTCATTTCAATTTTTTTTTCTTCGTTACTTGAGAATTATTGCAAAGTTGGCAACGAGGTGGACTAAATGAGAATTTATTAGCAAAATTTGATTAAATTTTCAATAATTGATAATATTTGTTATTATTATTGTTATTTATTATTGTTCAATTAATCTGACGCGATTTCTCGTTACTAAAATGGCCTAGTTGGATGGGAAGAGAATTTAATGTTGCCTTGTTTGTTTACTTCAATTTTATTTTTGCAAAAGAGCTTCAGGAGGAATTTTTTTTACTCGCCGCTGACTCTTACATCCCCACGGTAAGCTCTTTCGGGGCTTTGGGATTTAAGAGAAAAAAACGAAAAAAGGATTTTTATACTTTTTGGCAAACCGTCGCGTAAGCGGATGACCTATTTTTCATTTCAATTTTTTTTTCTTCGTTACTTGAGAATTATTGCAAAGTTGGCAACGAGGTGGACTAAATGAGAATTTATTAGCAAAATTTGATTAAATTTTCAATAATTGATAATATTTGTTATTATTATTGTTATTTATTATTGTTCAATTAATCTGACGCGATTTCTCGTTATTAAAGTGGCCCAGTTGGATGGGAAGAGATTTTAATGTTGCCTTGTTTGTTTACTTCAATTTTATTTTTGCAAAAGAGCATCAGGAGGAATTTTTTTTACTCGCCGCTGACTCTTACATCCCCACGGTAAGCTCTTTCGGGGCTTTGGGATTTAAGAGAAAAAAAACGAAAAAAGGATTTTGTTTACTTTTTGGCAAGGCGGATGACCTTTTTTTCATTTCAATTTTTTTTTTTCATCGTTACTTGAGAATTATTGCAAAGAAGTTGGCAACGAGGTGGACTACATGAGGATTTGTTAGCAAAATTTGATTAAATTTTCAATTAAAATGTTATTAATTATATCAATAATTAATAATTACTCATTGTCAGATATCACCAATGTAATTAACATTTATCACTATTACTATTATTATTAATTTTTTTTTTCAGCAAAAATTAATTCCAAATGTACTCCGTACGGGTAGTAAAAATTTGAGAAATGGTAAAAAAAAAAAAAACATCAATGTTATTTTTGTTAGATTTTTTGCTTTTACCTACCACAAGGCGCACGTTAGACTCGCGATTCCCAGCGTAAGCCAAATCCACCAAGATATCGTCGCCGGCTTGTCCATGACTCGTCGAAATTTCAGGACGCAAAGCAGTCCGAAGAGCGAGAACTGGATAAGCATACTCTCCATCAGAATAAAACGCGATTGCGTAAGCAGTGCGTTGTCTTGGGGGCAAAAAAAAAAAAAAAAAAAAAAAAAAACAATAAAAATAAACAAAAAAAACAAACCCGCCGCAATGAAATATGATCGATGTGAAATTTTTCTTTAAACTGTTGAAATTTTAAAAATTACGAATAAATTTGTAAATTCCGAATTTTCAAATTTCATAAAATTTTTCACAAAAGTCTTGAAAAATTTGTATAAATTTTTTTTTCGTTCGTAAAATCATGATAATTGAAAATTTATACGATAATTGAATATTTAAAATGATTTTTTTTTTTTTTTTCATGAATACCCAAAAGAAGCATAATTCCGGCAATCGCTGCGCTCCACGGCTTGAGTCCTAGCTCAAGAGCCAAATGATAGGCCGTCGGCAGTACGAGACTGCCGAAAAAAGCCGGAACGATTCTCAGAGCGAAGAGGGGCACTCGCTCGGTGTAGGGGCTGCCTATTCTATCGAATTTAAAATCACCGTCGAAGCCGGCAAGATATGCGGCAGCGGCGATCAATTGTTTGCCCAGCGGCGGATGAGAATCGAAGAAAAATGTTCTCGACATGTACAGACCGACGTATTTTCCATAATGCAACTCGTCGAATCTGCGTAACGAAGGAAATTTTCTCAAAAAAAAAAAAAAAACAAAAAACAAAAAAAAAAGGAAAAAAAGGAAAGCGGAATTCTTTTTTTTTTTTTTTCTAAAATCTTGGTACTCTTCGAGTATTTTTTTTTTTTTTCTTACTTTCGCTATAAAAACTGAAGAATAATTCTCTCGCCGCTGAAATTTTTCAAGCTTCAAAAACGAGATGTGCAATAAAAATTTGTCGCCAAGTTCTTTTGCCTTCCTCGCAGAGGAAGCTTTGCTTCGATGAAAATTATTTTTTTTTTCAGTCTTCGATGCGATATCGTACTAACTTTTTTTTTTTTATATAAATGGATGCTCATTGAAGGGCCGTTATTCTAAATTCTCCAGATTTGGAGTTATCCGGTTAAAGTTTAAAAAAAAAAAAGTTGCAAGTCCAGTTAAAGTTTAAGAAAAATGGTTGAAAATCGAAACTTGCGGCGTTGCTTCCGCGTAATTTTCAAAATTTTATTAAGCTTTTTTCTTTTATCTCGCTCACGAAGACAAAATTGAAAAATTCGCTTGCTCGTAGAGGGAGCTGATAAGAGCTTTGTGAAATTTAAAAAATTACGAGGAAGCAATGCCCGAATTTTAATTTTTCTTTTCCCCACTATCCTAAAATCCTAAAATTTGAAAAAAAATAAAAAAATAAAAAAGTACAGAATTATACTTTACACAATGCTTCTGGGCTCTTCGAGCTTGTAGAGTCTCGTCAGCAGTCCCGCTATCATTAATAATACGGCTACTACGTCAAATTCCAGACTAATCGTTATACGTTTTTGCGCATTCTGAGCGATCAAAGGGTCTGAAAATTCTTTGCCGCTCTTCTCTTTATCCGAATTGAAAAATTTCGGATCTTCGTCATTGCGAGCTGTCGTCAATCTTTCGATCGATTTCAGCTAAAATAATAATAATAATAATAATAATAATAATAATAATAATAATAATAATAATATTTTGGATAAAATTTCAAAAAATGAATGAAAAAATGGCGAAAACATAAATAACATATTGTTATGAATTAATAATAATAATAATAATAATAATATTTTTGATAAAATTTTAAAAAATGAACATTTAAAAAAAAAAGTTTCCACACACAAGACCGAATTTTTTTATTAAAATATACCGAGAAAAACAAATAAAATTTTTATGAATTAATAATAATAATAATAATAATAATATTTTTGATAAAATTTAAAAAAATGAACATTTAAAAAAAAAGTTACCCCACACAAGACCGAATTGTTTTATTAAAATATACCGACGAAAACAAATAACATTGTTGTGTTTTTTTTTTTTTAAACAATCGTAAAAATATTGAAAAATCTATGGAATATTTTTTTTTTTACTCAAATTGTAATTAATTAATTCTAATTAATTTTAATTAATCGTAATTACCTCGTTTTGTGATATATCATCGTTGAAAATCGTATTCGCGCTATCGCAATCAAAATTGCCGCTTTGACACTGTTTCTCCGTGTTATTGTCGTGAGAACGATTTTTCCTGCGTCTAACATCCATTTGTCCCACGGTTAAACGCGCGTAAATCACGTATATCGCGCAAAATCGAGGTTAAAAAATAAAATAAATAAATAAAAACGGTCGCGAAATCACTTTAATTGCGACATATAACACGTGTTATCGGTCGAATATTCGTTCCATCGAATAAAAAAAAAAAAGGATAGAATATCGGGGTGACGCGGCTTCGAGAAAAACAGTTATTTCGACGACTTTCTCCGTCTCTCTCTCTCCTCATATCGCACTATCCCTGTGCGTCAAGTTTTTGTGTGTGTGTATGTGTTAAAGCTTAGAAATTCCGTTGCCGACTGTTGCGCTTGACCCCCACCCTTGAGATATTTTTATTTTCCCACTCTTCGTCAAGAAGAGTCCAACCACCTTTTGCGCTCTTCGTTATATCCTTATCCCCTCATAGTCATTATACAGATTTATAACCGGTATAATTGTCGATTAAAAAATTACGACCCGGTGCTTAATTCTCATTTTGTATTTTGTCGAATGATAATATAATCATTTTTTTTTCCTATGAATCATAATAGAGATGACAGGACTTGGGGATTTTTGTGATTTTAGGTTTTGTTTTTTTTTTGGTTAGGTAAGAAACAATCTCCCTTTTACGAAGACTGTAGGGGCTGGGGGCAGTTGAGGGGGCCCTCTCCTAGGACGATAACTCTAAATATACGATCTGGTAAAATCTGACTTATCGACTGTAGTGAAGAAGGGACTTTTCGCGCGCTCAATTTGAATGGGAAATTTGGTGAATTTTATTTTTTAATGTCGAAGATATACATAAATATCATCTTCCTTTTAGCTATTAATTTTCCACCCTCTTCATTCTTAATTTAAAGCTTATAACACTGGGTATAAATCAATGAAATACAATCATACGCATATACGCATGGAAACTTTAGTTACTCGCATATAGATCGAATTCTACTTCAATTTACAAACTTCAATAACAGTTCATACGATTCTCTCAATTCAATCGACGAATTTCTATAATTTTTTTAACGATACTCGATGAAATTATAATTGTACGAAAATTTTCAAAGACGTGTAAATTTGCAAACATACGTAACAATAGCGTGAATTAAAAAGGAAGAAAAAAAATTACACTTACCAAATGGAGGAAGTTGCGTCGACCAAAGCGGGGGTTCAGTGTCCGATATGCGCAAAAGAATATCTTCCCTCGATGATAGAGGCTCACGCCTCAAAGTGCCTCTTTCTCAACGAATCATCCAAGAACAATCAGTCTCAAAGTTTCCTAAAGCGTTCGAGCTCCGAACATGGCCAGTGGAGCGGTACGAAAAGTCCAAGCGCCAAGAGAGTCAAGCAATTTGGCAAAGGCAGCGAGAGGCCGGCTAGAAAGTCAGCCTCGTTTGTGGAAAATCGAGAAAAGAGTCCGGAAAAATTTGCCGAAAAAAATGTATATGCATATCATTGAGACGATAATTGATTTATTTTTTATTAAGGATATATGTTCCTCTGTTTGTTTGCGGGACGTAATTTGTAATTGATTTTTTTTTCAATTACAAATTACGGCTGTAATTTGATTGGAAATGAAGAAAAATTCAATAAATAAATAAAAATGAATATTAATAAATGAATGCGCAGATCGTTGGGGAAGCTTGTGAGAAAAAGCAGCCATGTAAAACGGTACACGTGCCGCTGGCCGAAAGAATGAGGCCAACGTCGCTTCTCGGTTACATCGGCCAGTCGCACATTATGGGAAAGCGCAGTATGCTGCTGCAGCTTTTGGAAAAAGGAGAAATACCGAATATAATATTGTGGGGACCACCCGGTTGCGGCAAGGCAATACACAAATTAATATATACAATTATAATTTACTCAACAAGTAACTTAAATCTCAAAGTTTCGTTACGCGGAGTGTCTCATAGATGTACATCATTTGCCCCGCATTTATCCCAACATCGCTGTAATTTTTTTTCGTTTTTTTTTTTTCTTCTTTTCTTTCTTTTCTTCTTTTCTTACCAGACATCGCTGGCAAACGTGATAGCCAATATATGCAAGCAGAGTCCATGCGGTAAGTTACGTTACGTGAAGCTATCTGCCGCAATGTCCGGTGTCGCGGATGTCAAGGAATCGGTGACGATAGCAGCGAACGAATTGAAATTCGGTCGACGCACCGTAATGTTCATGGATGAGATTCATCGTTTCAACAAATCGCAGCAGGACATATTTTTGCCACATCTGGAGAACGGAACGATAAGGCTGATCGGGGCGACAACGGAAAATCCATCGTTCAGTCTGAATTCAGCGCTGCTGAGCCGCTGTCGCGTTATCGTACTGGAAAAGCTCGGTACGTCGAGTCTCATTGAGATTTTGACGCGGGCCGTTGACGCGCTGAGCGGAAAAATTCATATTTCCGTGAATACGAAAAACGAGACGCCCGGAACGAGCGAAAATTGTCGAAAAGCGAGCTTAGAGCTCGCGAATAACAATAATAATGAGAAAATAATGATGAAATGCGACGATGGGACGGATATACCGAGATTTTTGATAGATTCGAGAACGATCGAGTGGCTGGGTGAAACATGCGACGGTGATGCTCGCATCGCTCTCGGTGGTTTGGAACTCGCCGTACAGTCGCTGGTACCCGAGGAGGAGGAATTTTTTGAAAAAGGTCCAGCCACGATAAGCCTCGAGGATATAAGGGAGAGCTTGAAAAAGACTCATATGCTTTATGATCGAAGAGGCGATCAGCATTATGATATAATATCGGCGCTTCACAAATCCGTGAGAGCGAGCGATGTTAATGCCTCGCTCTACTGGCTCGCTAGAATGATCGCCGGCGGTGAGGATCCGGTTTACATAGCTAGACGCTTGGTGAGAATGGCCTGCGAGGATATTGGCTTGGAGGATCCGAGAGCCATGGGTACGAATTTATTGATTTGTTGATTTATTGACTACGCAGCGATATAGAGACTTGCATCACATTTTTCATTCAGTTTCAGTTCACCGTTGAGCTTGAACTCAACGGAGAACTGGGATTTTTTTCTCTACGGACTCTGGGGACAAAAAAGAGAATCTTTTTTAGACTCTACGGACAGGAAAGTTTTGCAAAATAAGAAAATAACAAAAATTTCAGTCCTCCGTTGAGCTTGGACTCAGCGAAGAACTGAGATTTTTTTTCTCTATTGACTCTACGGAGAAAAAAAAATCTTTTTTAGACTCTACGGGCAGAAAAGTTTTGCAAAATAAGAAATAAATAAAACTTCAGTTCTCCGTTGAGCTTGGACTCAACGAAGAATTAGGAATTTTTTCTCTACGGACTCTACGGACTAAAAAGAATCTTTTTTAGACTCTACAGTTCTTCGTTGAGTTCACTCAACGGAGAACTGGGATTTTTTTCTCCACGGACTCTGGGAACAAAAAAGAATCTTTTTTAGACTCTACGGATAGGAAAGTTTTACAAAATAAGAAATAAAAAAATTTCAGTCCTCCGTTGAGCTTGAACTCAACGGAGAACTGGGATTTTTTTCTCTACAGACTCTGGGGACAAAAAAGAATCTTTTTTAGACTCTACGGACAGAAAAGTTTTGCAAAATAAGAAAAATAAATAAAACTTCAGTTCTCCGTTGAGCTTGAACTCAACGAAGAATTGGGAATTTTTTTTCTCTACGGATTTTACGGGCTAAAAAGAATCTTTTTTAGACTCTACAGACTCTGGGAACAAAAAAGAATCTTTTTCCGACTGTACGGACAGAAAAGTCTGCAAAATAAGATGTAACCAAAAATTTCAGTTCTCCGTTGAGGTTGAACTCAACGGAGAACTGGAATTTTTTTTTCTCTATACGGACTCTACGGACGAAAAAGATTTGCAAAATAGGAAATTAAAAAAACTTCAGTTCTCCGTTGAGCTTGAACTCAACGGAGAACGGGGATTTTATTAATTTTTTTATTTCTTATTTGGCAAAACTTTTTCGTCCGTAGAGTCCGTAGAGAAAAAAATTCCAGTTTAGTTTTCGGCCCAAACCAACGCCATTCTCTAAGTCTACTCAAGGGCTTTTCAAAGCACCCCAGGTGAGCCCTATCGCATGATTTGCGGCAGAGTTATGGCCTTTTGAAATTTCGTGATAGTCAGATTTTCAAGAAAGTGGGCATAAATATTGAAGAAATACTTTTTTCCGTCTCTCACCATATTTTTAGGGTGCAGGTGATCGGAAATTTTCTCCTGATTACGAATTACTGTGAATTTTTCCCTGAAATCCAATAATTCGATACGAAATGGTGAAAAAACGAAAAATTGCACTTTTTCTTATCGATAAATCTTTCACGGTTCACTAGAATCGCTGTCATTTTTTTTTCCGCTGTGATTGGGTGTCGATTCAGTGCTCGTTCTTTTCCCAATCGTTCATGCTTCAAAATTGAGCTTGGTTCATCGGTATTGGAGTATTTTTCGATTTTTTACAGATTTTCAAAGTCGGATCGTCGATTTTTGCCTATTTTTCAGCTCACCGTTGAGGTTGAACTCAACGGAGAGCTGAAATTTTTGTTATTTCTTCTTTTGCAAAACTTTTCTGTCCGTAGAGTCTAAAAATGATTCTTCTTTGTCCCCAGAGTCCGTAGAGAAAAAAATCCCAATTCTCCGTTTTTTTTTTTTTTTTTTTTCTCTCGCCAGGTATAGCAGTCGATACGATGCACGGCTGTAAAATGATGGGTATGCCGGAGTGCGACGTATTACTGGCTCAGTGCGTAACGTATCTGGCAAGAGCACCGAAGTCGAGACTCATGGAGGATGCCCTGCGAGCGGCGCAGAGACTCATCGCTGATCACAAAGGTCCTCAGCCCGGTGTACCCTTACACCTGAGAAACGCACCGACCAAACTCATGGGCAATCTGGGTATATCCGAGGAAAAAAAAAAAAAAAAAACAAAAATTCAATTGAACGTAAAAAAGGAAGAAATGATCTTTAACTCTTAATTCTTTTTTTTCCCCCCCTTAGGATATGGAAGAGGCTACAATATGTTGCACAAGGATGAATCCGGATTGAATTATATGCCGGAAGGATTGGAAAACGTTGATTTCTTCGGCGAAACGGATTATCCGAGTACGGAATGATTCTTGGCTTCGCGGATCGCTGTCCTGGTATATACACACAAATCTACCTCTCTCTCGTGATATATACATATATATATTTTTATTTTCACGCTTTATATGTAATTTTATTAATTCGTTGGTAAAATTGAAAAAAAAATAATACTTGAAAATCATTTTGTTGAAACAGATTTTTTTTCTTCCTCGCTTCATTTTTCGTATGAAATTTTTGATTTTTAAATTGTGCAGATTGTGCAAAAAAAAAAAGAAAATCAGCCGGTACACTTCAATTTTCGATCAAATCTTTGTCCCCGAAAATTTTATTCTCGAAATTCGAGTCATTTTTTTCCATCTCGTTCCTCGACGATGACGATCCACGCTTGCTCAATAATTCACGAAGCTGACTGTAATTGTCGTTTTCTTTGATTTGAAAATCGTTGCCCTGTTTTTGTAGAAATATTTTCAAAAATATAGTTTTTTTTTTGTCATTTTGATATAATTTGAATTATATCAGATTACGTGAAAATAGAATTGAATGGAATTTTTTTTTTTTTTGAAATTTTCAAAATTATATTCTTCAATTATATACCTCCAAGCTCATGTGGAGAAGACCTTTGCCGGTGTCTTCCAGCAGCGTGTAACTCTGATAAAACATGCATTTGACAATTTTTTTCAACGTTTCGTCCGTAAGACGATTGTCTGATGAAATAAAAGATGAAATTTTGTTTTTATCGTGAAAAATTGAAATTTAAGTGAGAGTAAAAATGAATTTTAATTGAATTTTGGAAAAAAAAAAAAAAATTGAAATTTCTCCAAATCGCATTACAACTGAGATTCAAGTGTTGCAATTCAAAATTTCCCACAGCCATTAATTGGCCTTTGATCCGACGAGTCTCGGCGATGAACGGATGAAGAATCGCCGAATCGTTGGAACTTTTATCGATGCTCGGAGTTTCGCCCTTTTTATTCATAGATCGTTTCGTATTCGTTGATTTTTTTGTTTTTGGGGTTTTGGAATTTTTCTTCGACGACAAATTTAGACTGGAACTCGTGGAAATTTGTGAATCAGTTAGAATCGAATTTTGGGATTTTACTTCGGTCGTTGAAAGTCGTTTGAAATTGCGTCGACGTAAATCGACGATCTCATCGTGGGTCAAGGGATACCTTGAAATTAAATTAATTAATTGATTAAATTAATTTCGTATTAAATATATGTATTGGGATGTTGAAAAACAAAAAAAAAATTGATTTTTCATGCTCACACCCCTCAAAACTTGAGTTTTGATGGAAAAGCAAATTCTCGCCAAAAGGGAGCTCTGTAGCTTAAGTGGAAGCTTATTAGACGTTTCTAATTATAACAGCCAATTAACGTATGTTACGAACTTTTTGGAAGGAAAAATTTGAGATCATGGGGATTGTATTTCAAATAAAAAGAATCTTTAATGATTTAAAAGTTGTAAACGATATTGCTGAACGAAAAGTTGCTTTGGGCGCGGAATTTAATTCATTTTTAACTGAGGACAGAGTTCAAGCCCAATATATACTTTGAGTCGCTGATTTCCACCGAAAGACGTGTGAAAAAACGTCGTTGGCATTAATCTTTACCGAAAATAAATAAAGGAATTACATTTTGTGTTTTCTTTGTATAAAGTCTTAGCGGAAAAATTGTTCAAGGTGAATAAATTTGCTTAAATACGATCTTCCCTGAGACTAATGAATTCCTATCTCAGCAAGAGAATAAAGAACCATGGAGTAAGTTATTGTACTCCATAGTTCATCGTGTAGAACATGTGTAGCACGAAAAATCATTAAATGTTCTTGGGGAACAGAAGGACCCAATGTCCATGTTTGTTTAATTTCTTAACATCGAATAACGAGCAACCAGATCTCGGGTTTCAGATTTTCCAACTTTAAGAGTTGAAAAAAATAGCGAGTATGGCCTAAAAAATCGTAAATTGGTCTCAGGGATCAGAACAACCCAAATTCCATGTTTGTTTCATTTCTTAACATCGAATAACGAGCAGCCCGATCTCGAGTTTCAGATTTTTCAACCTTGATAGTTGAAAAAAATAGCGAGTACGGCCTGAAAAATCGTAAATTGGTCTCAGGGATCAGAACAACCCAATTTCAATGTTTGTTTCATTTCTTAAGATCGAATAACGAGCAGCCAGATCTTGAGTTTCAGATTTTCCAACCTTAAGAGTTGAAAAAAATAGCGAGTATAGCCCGAAAAATCGTAAATTGGTCTCAGGGATCAGAACAATCCAATTTCCATGTTCCACGAGTAAAAAAATTATCACGAAAAAAAAAATTTCACCACACATACAAAGTGTTTATGACAATTTACAAACAACTTTAAATTGCAAACATTATTGTTACTTGTTACGAATAAAGTCGATCTAAATTTTTATTTAGAACACGAGATGGTGTCGGATAACTTAAAGTTGTTTGGAATTTTTTCAGAAAAAATTAGAAATTAGGAATAAACAAAAATTCGTTCAATGAAATTTTTTTTTCTTAATTCGAAATACAATCCTCATGGTCTTAAATTTTCCCTTCCAAAAAGTTCGTCGTAGACGCGTTAATTGACTGTTATAATTAGTAAGTTCCAATGAGCGGCGGTTTCCGCTTGAGCTACAGAGCTCCCTATTCGCGAGGATGTTTTTTTTTCTATCAAAACTCAAGTTTTGAGGGGTGGGAGCATGAAAAATCAAAACAATTCTTTTTTTGAAACACCCTGATGTGTATTAATATTTTTTTCTTTACATGCGTAATTCTTGGATAATCAGATCCGCACCCGCATCGGTTATCCTATTACCGGTTAAAACAAGGCTCTGAAGAGATCTGATAAATAAATTTTTTTTTTTCATTAGAGAGTTGCGGGCTTTTGTGATTTTAGTGCTGCAAATTGGGAAAATGCTTTTGTAAAGTTTGCTCAAATTAAAAGCAACGTTGATGATTTTTCGACGAAATTTTCAGACTTTAGATTGTTTAGAAAAATCGAACTATCTGAGATGTTTGAGATTGAGACATTTTTTTTTCCTGCTATAAATTTTTTTTTATTCTTTAAAATTAAAAATAAATTAATTCAATTAATTTCAATTAATTGAAAGTAAGATTCGAATTAATGAAAAAAAAAAAAAAAAAAAAACACCACCTATTCGTGTGCAGCATCGTGGCAATGTGCTCCGCTCCTCGATCGCTGATGCGATTATTGGCAAGATTCAAACCGATCAACTGCGAAAGCTCATTATCCTTGTATCTTAATTCGTTCGCTATTTTCTCGAGGCCAGCGTCACTTATGTTGCAATATTTTAATGAAAGATAGCGAAGACTAAAAAAAAATTGCTCGAATTAAAAATTCAGGAAGCAATGAGAGGATGAAAAAAAAAAAAATTGTCAATTGCACACTTTCCCATCGTTGAACAGAGCAAATGATAATTTTCACGAATATTTGGATTCATATCGAGATTCAGATCTCTGACGCATCCAATTTCCGTGAGGATTTGAGCAATCTGCGATATACCAAAGGCATTTATACGACAATTTGGTAGTCTGGGGAAAAAAAAATTTCTGATTGAAAATTTTCGTTACAAATTACATTTTTTTTCTTATAAATTTTTTTTGCAAAGTAAATTTTGATTTCAAACTTAAAAGAAAAAAAAAGCAACAGGGTAGGTGAAAGTTGAAATTTGTATCTTCGATTCGAAGATTTTTCCACTTTTATTCACCTGATCGTCGTGACTGTGCGAAATTTTTCGATACTCGTGATCAGAGCATCGAGCAAACAGACAGATATTTCGTAGCCTTTGCACTCGATTTTCTCAAGATTGGAAAATTCCTTCGCTCTCTCGTACGTCACGTAAATCAGAGGAGGAGAAACATCATTTTCCATCTTAATCTCCCGAAAGTTTATAATTAAACGAATTCGTTGATTGGTTTTTTTTTTTTTAATAAAAAAAAAAATTTTCCATTTTTATATTGATCTTCAATGTTGAATTATATTCAAAATTGTTAATTTGTCATACCGGAGGAGGATTTTCAAATTTCCCTGAATCGAGTTCCCTCGGATCGATTCGCCGTCTCGCTGTACTTGATACTTCCCCGGGGGAATCACCAAGCGGCTGAGACGAAAATTTCACGAACCAGTAAATTGAGGCGCAAACATTTAAAGTTTCGAGTAAAAACAATCACAGGGGTGAAGAAAATTTGAAAAAAAAAAAGAAAGAAAAATATTACCAAAAGTTTTGGTAGAGGATCGACATCGTATTCTTCGCAAAGAGTGAGAAAAAAGTTGATAAAATTGTCCGAAGACGTTCTCGTCAAATATTCTGTGGGGTAAATGTAAAAAAAAAAAGAAATTTTAGGAAGTTAATTCAAACGTTATAAAAATTAAGAAAAATATAGATGTAATGTGACGTGAAATCGTTAATTACCTGGAGTGGCCATAATATTTACGTCTGTGACACGAGATTTTTTTTTTCGCTCAGACATCATAGTGCAAAATTTATATTTTCTTTTGTTTCAACGAGCTACGCAGTTTGAATTAAAAAAAAAAAGAAACATTGCGGGGAAAGATTTTTTTTTCATTCAATTTTCAATGGATTTAAATGGATCATCAGAATTTCACTTTGTGCATAATGTAACAACAATTTAATTTCTTATTTTTTATTAATCTTTAATTTCCAAATATATTGGATAACTTTCTAACGGCTATTTTTATAATAAAAAATGTAACGAAGCATGCCGGGTAATCTTGAGTGGAATTTAGGGGTTATGTTCGAATGTCCTAAATGTCACCCTTATTATTACGTCGCTGTAATATGTATATATATATCGAGATAAAAATAGGAATGAAAATAAAAACAAAACAAAAAAAAGTGACAATGGGGCGGTTATATATACTTGCATGGAAATGGAAATTACTTGCGATTTATTCTGTGTAGGTCAATTTCGTCGAACACGCCACACGAGAGGATTGTCAAATTTTGAATTACAAAATGTGGGCGGGAAAGAATAGTAGCAATAATGTTGGATTAAAAAAGAATGAAACAATTAAGAATATTTTAAAAATTATAATGATTTTAATGAATGATTATTAATTATTAATAACCATCTCGTTATTATAATGTAAATATTTTGATCTATTTCTCGTTCGTTTCGAATCTAATATCTTTTTACGAAATTTTTCTGATCGTTTTTCACACGGGAGCTTGTTAATTTTCATGTAAACCATTATGCCATATTAGTAAAAAAAATGTATGGGGGAGAGAGCATAAAAAATAATAAACCTTTTTTGAGACTCGGCAAACCTCTCAAATGTAAAAAAAAATCATTACACATTAATTTCAATGATTCATAACAATAATTAATAAGGACATTCTTATATTAACATTGATATATGTATATAGATTATTTATCGTTTATTCATTTAAATAATAGCGCGCGAGGCTGTATTGGGTGAGGGAAAGCGAGCGAAAGAGAGAGCGATACACCGCGTCTCGCGTCGCGGTGTAAGCCACGTAAGCTCAAGCGCGCGGCGAGTAGTGGGGAGTGGGGGAAGCAGCGAGAGCGAGAGAGAGAGCCCACCCGGCAGCCGGCCATTCATTCATTCACGCGTTGCCCGTCGCTGGTGCCGGTTGTGTACGCGGTGCTCTCGCCAGCTCTCGCGAAGTGTTTAATTAATAAAATATATAATAAAAAATGATAGGCACGCTATCATTGCATAATAAAACAATCGTTACTAATTGTTTGATACAAAATAATTTTAATAATCAAATAATCTTAAATAAGAAATGATTAATATGCGAGAGAGCAGCAGAGTGTCGTCGCCGGCTTTGTGGCTTTGTGCGTAGTTATGACGCAATTTCTCGGACGTGTCGTACAGTGACGCGCGCCGCGCGCGACGGGCCTTTCTACGTTTCCCTTGCCTTTTTTGTTTTACCCCTCAACATTTCGCGCTCTCGAGTGAAAAAAAGTGCACCAATATTCAGAAAAAATGAATCCACGAAGGACTGCAGTGTCGTCCTACCGAGATTTCCTCGTTAATCGACTACACGGTGAACATAACCTGTCAGGCGGCGTAATTTTTTTTCTCCAAGAAATTTCGGATTTTTGTGACAGCTCCAGGGTAAGTGACTATCTCGTTTTCGAGACTCGTTTAATAATTGTTTTATTATTATTATTATTATTATTATTATTATATCTTTTTAAAAATTTATTATTTTATCCTTTTAAAAATTTATTATTTTATTCTTTTTCAAAATTTATTACTAGCATTTTATCCTTTTTTAAAATTCATCATTATATCTATTATTATTTAATTAATTTGATTATTATTTACTCATTTTAAAGAATATCCTTTTTTTATTTATTTTTTTACCCTCCCAATTACACGATATCCTTTGGCTATCGCATGTCCCCTCGGTCCTCTCAATTTCCATACTTCATTCAACTTCTCGAGATCCCCCATGAATTTCTCATTTGTTTCGTCTCCGTGCGTTCCACGTCGCTCTTACCGCTCGTAGTCTCAGAGACGGAGGCCGTTACTCTTACAAATTGGAGCGCGATCCTTTTTCTTTGTTTCGCCATTTTCTTAAAACTTTTCTGGACGATCCCCATTATTAACAATTAAACCCAAAACATTTTTTTTTGTACCCTCGTCAACGCAAGAAGTGGGTCATTTTTTTTCTGGCTCGTTTGCCGCCGAACTTAACGTATTATAAAAAATATCGGGCGTAGTCCCAACGGAGTTGGGTGATGCGAGTCGTATCGTCTCGATTATCGAGATCACGCACGACGTCTCTACGGGGCGGGTCTCCTGAATTTTTATTTATTATTTTGCATTCTGTTTTATAATAAATTTTCGATCTGCAAAAAAAAAAAGAGAGCCAAATTTGCCGATAAATATTGTCTATTTTGTGGGCAAGAGGACGATCGTATTTTCAAAAACGTCGGATCGGATTTACAAAAGAATTAACTTTTTTTTTTTTCAAAAAAGTTTGTTGACCTCGTACATTTGAAACTATTGCACAATTTGCACGATTTTTTCGTTATGCAATAATTTTTAATTATTTTCATACAAAAATCAGTTGTTAATAGATTACTATCATTACGCATAATAAAATGAACAATCATTAAAAGTTAAATTTTCATTGAAAGTAATAATATTTAATTAATTGTTAAATTAAATAAATATAATAATTAATTGTTAAATCAATGAAATATAATTACTATCAATGAAAATTTAACATTCAATTATTGTTAATTTTATTATGCTTGATGATTTTTTAATTTTTTCAAAGCGGGTTCCAAATCAGCCACCTCCACGCGGTGGAGCCTGGGGAATTTATGCTTCGACAATATTATTTATTGGAAAAGCATGAATTGGCTAACGGCTGAATTCGCGTTTTTTTTTTTTAATTGCGCCTCAAAGCCGCTGATAATCATACCATTAAATAATTTCATTATGCGACTCTCGCGTACTTACTACAGAAAAAAACATGAAAAAACTTGATTGAAATTTTTTATCATCGACATATTGTGCTTTTAACATTATTTTTTTTTAAGATTTAACAAAGCTACCATTTTCCACGAATTTTTTATGTTTCTTTCTAATAATTTGATTCTATGCATTTTGTTTGGTTGTGCACTTGAGATGTATTTGTGCATATATATTTCACTTGAATCGCTTGAATCGTTGGGGTTGATTTGCAAATGATTATTTTTTTTCAGGCTGTGTCTTACGCATTGTAGATTAATTTTCACTATTACCATGTCGCATCTATTTCTTATGTTATGGGTTGCTTATGCGTCATGTTTGCACTTTTACATGACGCATACATTTTTTCAACGACCAAAAGTACGTTGGAACAAAACGTTTTAGGTTTTCAGGCTTTTTTTTCATCGCTCCAGGGACTTTTTCTTAGATATAAGTTAGCTCGTTGCGCATCAATGTTGAGAGTTTTCTTCCCCAAGCTTGAGCTAACGTTAAGATTTCTAGTTGACTGATTTAATATAATATTTCTATCCGAATATTAGATAGGTAAAAGAAATTTAATGAATGAAAATTTAATTTTTAATGATTATTCATTTTATTATGATTTATGATTTTTTTAAATTTTGCGAAGCGGGTTCCAAATCAGCCACCTTCACGCGGTGGAACCTGGGGAATTCATGCTACGACAATATTATTTATTGTAGAAGCATGAATTTGCTAACGGCTGAATTCGCTTTTTTTTTTTTAATTGTGCCTTAAAATGGCTGGTAATCATACCATTAAATAATTTCAATATGCGACTCTTGCATGCTTGCTACGGAAAAAACTCGATGTTTTATATGTATATGTATATATGTTCAACGTAAATTTTTTGAATCGTTGGGGTAAATTTTCAAATGATTCTTTTTTTCAGATTATGTTTCACGCATTGTAGGTTAATTTTCACTATTACCATGTTGCATCTATTTCCTTAGGTTACAGGTTATTTGTGTCATGTTTTCACTATTTTACGACGCATACAACATTTTTTCATCGATCATGTACTTCGGAACAAAACGTTTTAGGTTTTCACGTTTTTTCATTGCTCCAGGGACTCTTTCTTAGATCTAAGTCAGCCCGTTGTGCCTTAATGTTAAAAGTTCGCTATCTAAGTTTGAGCTAACATTAAGATTTCTCGTTGATTGATTAAATATAATATTTCTATCCGGATATAGGCAGGTATAAGTATAAGGTTGCAACTTTTAATCGGTATAAAATACCAACCCCCTATATCTAAGTTAGTCCGTTGCATATAAAATTTAAGAATATCTCATCGCATTTTAAGCTAATATTAAGATTTCTAGAGAACTCAATATAATATTTTAATCCAGATATAGGCAGGTATATGTATAAGGTTGCGATTCTCAATTGGTATAAAATACCAACCCCCTATATATAAGTTAGTCTTATTATGTATCAAATTTAAGAATATCTCATCGCAATTTAAGCTAATATTAAGATTTCTAGTGAACTTAATATAATATTTTAATCCAGATGTAGGCAGGTATAAGTATGAGGTTGCGATTATCAATTGGTATAAAATACCAACCCCCTATATCTAAGTTAGTCTTATTAAGTATTAAATTTAAGAATATCTCATTGCAATTTAAGCTAATATTAAAATTTCTAGAGAACTCAATATAATATTTTAATCCAGATATAGGCAGGTATAAGTATAAGGTTAAGATATCTTAATATAAATACTAACCCCCTCTGTCGAAAGAGGGGATTGGTATTCAAACAAAGCGGAAGCTTTTTTTTTTTTTTTGGTTAGTTTCTGTAGCACAATGACGAAGAGATTGTTCTGGACACTTGTTGCTTGAGATTGGGTCTAGCGCAGCTTCATAACGATTCTCTTTGACGTTGTTGGTATTTTCGTATTTTGGCGAAAATAGAAAATATCTTTGCTACCCTCAATTTCGCAATTATTTCCGCTTTGTTTTTTTTTTTCTTATCCCGTTTAATTTTAGTTTCCAAAATTAGGCAGACATAGGTAGACACCGCGTTTCCATTGGTGGAGTTGGTCCGTGCTTTAGCATGAATGTGACCGTTCGACGGTTGAGGAGTACGTGTTCTGTGGCATCATGCTTTTGCTACAACCCCATCGGTGTAAATGTAGTCAAGTAGGCCTACAGGGTAGGCCTACAGGGTATCTCGTTTAATTTTAGTTTCAAAAATTAGGCAGACATAGGTAGAGACCGCGTTTCCATTGGTGGAGTTGCTACAATTATATTGCTACAACCCCATCGGTGTAAATGTAGTCGGAGTGGATTAGGCCTACAGGGGATACCACTTAAAAAAAAACGCGCCCACGTTTGCTCTACCTCCGTGGTGGGTGTGGAAATGAGCAAGTCGCAACTTTCTCTAGCTCTATAGGGGTTTTGCAATTCCATGTATGAGAAATCAATTTATATAATAAGAATGTGAAATTATTAATAATGTAATATGTGTAATGATAAAGCATTTTTAATACAAAATTTGGTTTACATTTTTTGTCAATGGATTCGATGGATATACGCATTACTATAGCGATATACATATTTATATTCTGATGCATGAAGATTTCGGGCACAGGAAGAATGCTGATCGAACGAGACAGGTTTGATTCAATTAGAACAGCATATCATACATATTTTTTATCTCCTTTTTTCATAGTGATTGCTTTGTTCTGATATTAATGTATTTTATATTATGTGTAATACGTACTTCGTTAACTCTGTTGATAAAACATTCATAATTTATCGAAGTAAAATAAAATAACAGTTAAAGTTGTAAAATAAATTAAAAAAAAAAACTTTCCGTTATCCCCCCCCCCCCCCCCCATCCGACAATATCCTTTTACATATCCCCTTAGTCCTCTCAATTTCCATAATTCACTTGACTTCTCAGGATCCTCCATGAATTTTTAATTTGCCTCGTCTCTGTGTGTTCCGTGCCGCCCTTCCTGCTCGTAGTCTCGGAGACAGACACTGTCTTACAAATTTGAGCACGAATTTTATTTTGCCATTTTCTAAAAACTTTTCTCGACAATCCCCCCCAAGATTAACAGAAAGGACAAGGAGTCTTTAGTCATCCTAGACGCCTAATCTTGCGGCTAGAGGGTTACGGGTAATTTTTCCCAATGGTACGGCTACGCTTCGAATAAGAATGATAGAAACGTCTTACAGGACAGTGACCCAACGGAGTTGTATCGTCTCGATTATCGAGATCCTACATGACGTCTCTACAAAGGTTTCCTCGAATTTTCATTCATTACCTTACATTCCGTTGTAGGAAAAAATAAGACAGCCAAATTATCCAAATTGGCGAACAAAGATTCTCTATTTTGTGGGCAAGGGGATGATCGTATTTTAAAAAACATCAGATCGCAATTACAAATAAGAGAATTAATTTTTTTTTCACAAAAGTTTGTTGACGAGCTTGTACATTTGCAACTATATGAGAGAGATGGGATGGCAATTTTGAATTTGCACGATTTTTTCGTTATGCAATATTAAAAATTAATTGATTAATAGTAACAATTAATTGAATATAATTACTTTCAATGATAATTTAATATGTAATGGTTGTTCATTTAATTATGCTTGATGATTTTTTTAATTTTTCGAAGCGGGTTCCAAATCAGCGACCTCCACGTGGTGGAACCTGGGGAATTCATGCTTCGACAATATTATTTATTGTAAAAGGATGAATTTGCTAACAGCTGAATTCGCGTTTTTTTTTTTTTAATTGTGCCTTAAAATGGCTGGTAATCATACCATTAAATAATTTCAATATGCGACTCTTGTACGTTTGCTACGGAAAAAACTCGATATTTTATATGTATATGTATATATATTCAACGTAAATTTTTTGAATCGTTGGGGTTAATTTTCAAATGATTCTTTTTTTCAGGTTATGTTTCACGCATTGTAGGTTAATTTTCACTATTACCATGTTGCATCTATTCCCTCAGGTTACAGGTTATTCATGTCATGTTTTCACTATTATACGACGTATACAACATTTTTTCATCGATCATGCACTTCGGAACAAAACGTTTTAGGTTTTCGCACGTTTTTTCATTGCTCCAGAGACTCTTTCTTAGATCTAAGTCAGCCCGTTGTGCCGTAATGTTAAAAGTTCGTTATCTAAGTTTAAGCTAACATTAAGATTTCTCGTTGATTGATTAAATATAATATTTCTATCCGGATATAGGCAGGTATAAGTATAAGGTTGCGACTCTCAGTCAGTATAAAATACCAACCCCCTATATCTAAGTTGGTCTGTTGCGTATATTAAATTTAAGAAATTCTCATCGCAATTTAAGCTAATATTAAGATTTCTAGTGAACTCAATAGAATATTTTAATCCAGATATAGGCAGGTATAGGTATAAGGTTGCGATTCTCAATTGGTATAAAATACCAACCCCCTATATATAAGTTAGTCTTATTACGTATTAAATTTAAGAATATCTCATCGCAATTTAAGCTAATATTAAGATTTCTAATTGACTGAATATAATACTGCTATCCAGATATAAGCAGGTTAAGATATCTTAATAAAAATACGAACCCCCTCTGTCGACAGAGGGGGTTGGTATTCAAACAAAGCGGAAGCTTTTTTTTTTTTTGGTTAGTTTCTGTAGCACAATGACGAAGAGATTGTTCTGGACCATTGAAGCTAAGATTGGGTTAGTTCCACCTTCATAACGATTCTCTTTGACATTGCTGGTATTTTCGTATTTTGGCGAAAATAGAAAATGCCTTTGCTACCCTCAATTTCGCAATTACTTCCGCTATGTTTTTTAATTGGCCTCAGGCTTTTAGGTATACGAAGGGTGGACTTAGGCCGATATGGGATACCACTTGAAAAAAAACACTCGCATTTTATAGTTGACTTGATTCAATATATCTCCGTGTCTAAATATTTAAGAAAATCTCATCGCAATTTAAGCTAATATTAAAATTTCTAGTTGAATTAATATAATATTGCTATTCAGATATAAGCAGGTATAAGATATAAGGTTAAGATATCTTAATAAAAATACGAACCCCCTCTGTCGACAGAGGGGGTTGGTATTCAAACAAAGCGGAAGCTTTTTTTTTTTTGGTTAGTTTCTGTAGCACAATGACGAAGAGATTGTTCTGGACCATTGAAGCTAAGATTGGGTTAGTTCCACCTTCATAACGATTCTCTTTGACATTGCTGGTATTTTCGTATTTTGGCGAAAATAGAAAATGCCTTTGCTACCCTCAATTTCGCAATTACTTCCGCTATGTTTTTTAATTGGCCTCAGGCTTTTAGGTATACGAAGGGTGGACTTAGGCCGATATGGGATACCACTTGAAAAAAAACACTCGCATTTTGTAGTTGACTTGATTCAATATATCTCCATGTCTAAATATTTAAGAAAATCTCATCGCAATTTAAGCTAATATTAAAATTTCTAGTTGAATTAATATAATATTGCTATTCAGATATAAGCAGGTATAAGATATAAGGTTAAGATATCTTAATAAAAATACGAACCCCCTCTGTCGACAGAGGGGGTTGGTATTCAAACAAAGCGGAAGCTTTTTTTTTTTTGGTTAGTTTCTGTAGCACAATGACGAAGAGATTGTTCTGGACCATTGAAGCTAAGATTGGGTTAGTTCCACCTTCATAACGATTCTCTTTGACATTGCTGGTATTTTCGTATTTTGGCGAAAATAGAAAATGCCTTTGCTACCCTCAATTTCGCAATTACTTCCGCTATGTTTTTTAATTGGCCTCAGGCTTTTAGGTATACGAAGGGTGGACTTAGGCCGATATGGGATACCACTTGAAAAAAAACACTCGCATTTTATAGTTGACTTGATTCAATATATCTCCGTGTCTAAATATTTAAGAAAATCTCATCGCAATTTAAGCTAATATTAAAATTTCTAGTTGAATTAATATAATATTGCTATTCAGATATAAGCAGGTATAAGATATAAGGTTAAGATATCTTAATAAAAATACGAACCCCCTCTGTCGACAGAGGGGGTTGGTATTCAAACAAAGCGGAAGCTTTTTTTTTTTTGGTTAGTTTCTGTAGCACAATGACGAAGAGATTGTTCTGGACCATTGAAGCTAAGATTGGGTTAGTTCCACCTTCATAACGATTCTCTTTGACATTGCTGGTATTTTCGTATTTTGGCGAAAATAGAAAATGCCTTTGCTACCCTCAATTTCGCAATTACTTCCGCTATGTTTTTTAATTGGCCTCAGGCTTTTAGGTATACGAAGGGTGGACTTAGGCCGATATGGGATACCACTTGAAAAAAAACACTCGCATTTTGTAGTTGACTTGATTCAATATATCTCCATGTCTAAATATTTAAGAAAATCTCATCGCAATTTAAGCTAATATTAAAATTTCTAGTTGAATTAATATAATATTGCTATTCAGATATAAGCAGGTATAAGATATAAGGTTAAGATATCTTAATAAAAATACGAACCCCCTCTGTCGACAGAGGGGGTTGGTATTCAAACAAAGCGGAAGCTTTTTTTTTTTTGGTTAGTTTCTGTAGCACAATGACGAAGAGATTGTTCTGGACCATTGAAGCTAAGATTGGGTTAGTTCCACCTTCATAACGATTCTCTTTGACATTGCTGGTATTTTCGTATTTTGGCGAAAATAGAAAATGCCTTTGCTACCCTCAATTTCGCAACTACTTCCGCTATGTTTTTTAATTGGCCTCAGGCTTTTAGGTATACGAAGGGTGGACTTAGGCCGATATGGGATACCACTTGAAAAAAAACACTCGCATTTTGTAGTTGACTTGATTCAATATATCTCCATGTCTAAATATAGGCAGGTATATGTATAAGGCTAAGAATTTAAATCGGTAGAAATGAAATATCAACCCCTTAGTTCGTTGCGTATTAATGTTAAGAAAATCTCATCGCAATTTAAGCTAATATTAAGATTTCTAATTGACTTGATATAATATTGCTATCCAGATATAAGCAGGATTAAGATCAGGATATCTTAATATAAATACGAACCCCCTCTGTCGACAGAGAGGGTTGGTATTTAAACAAAGCGGAAGCTTTTTTTTAGTCTTTGTATAGCACAATGACGAAGAGATTGTTCTGGACACTTGATCCTCGACTCTTTTGTTGGGGCGCAGCTCTATAACGAGACTCTTTGTCGTTGTCGGTATTCTATATTTCTCGAAAATGTAAAATGCCTTTGCTACTCTCAATTTCTTCATTATTTCCGCTTTGTTTTTGATTGGCCTCAGGCTTTAATAGGCAGGCAGAGTGGATTAGGCCTATAGGGGATACCACTTGAAAAAAAACGCGCCCACAGTTGCTCTACCTCCGTGGTGGGTGTGGAAATGAGCAAGTCGCAACTTTCATTAGGTCTATAGGGGTTTTTCTTTTCCATATATGAGAAATTAATTTATACAATAAGAATGTAAAATTATTCATAATGGAATCTGTGCAATAATAAAGCATTTTTAGTACCAAATTGTGTGCACATTTTTTTTTCAATGGATATATATGTATGACCATAGCGATATACATATTTATTCTAATCCATGGAGTTTTCGGGCACAAGAAGAACGCCGATCGAACGAGACAGGTTTGATTGAATTAGAACAGCTAATAGTTATATCTTATTTTTTTTAACTTGCTTTTTTTTCATATGTGACTACTCTGTTCTGATATATTAATATATTTTATATTATGCGTAATACGTATACTTCGTTAACCCTGTTAAAACACCCATAATTTATTGAATTAAAATAATACGAAAAGTTGTCAAATCTTCTCTCTTTAATTACAACAAGGAACGTTGAACGAATATGTTCAACGAGCTTGCTCAGGAACGCTTTACAATTTTGGTCCAACTTCGGTCGAATGAAGAAAAAGAATGTTCAAATTTCAATAGTTTTATTATTATTAATTCGTAAAAGCTGTAAAAAAATCATTTTCAAGAAACATTTCGGTCACGAGAGGGATAGGATTGCCTTCAACGAAAGCTTGCGGTTGACAACCACTTTGTGAGTACTTTTGGGTATATGTATAATGCGTGCGAAACTTCAGGTTGATCTCACGAAAAATGAGACCAGTTCGGCCTTTGACCGCCTAGGTGTCACGTCGACGCTCCGAGCTAGCGGGTATCAAGAAAATACGAGCGTTGGAGATCTCTCTACGAATTTCTGTTTTATATAGCCCGTGGCAGTATATAATGGGCGAGCGTAAAAGAAAGTATATAGAAGAAAGAGAGAAACAGAGCGACAACCGAGCACCCGAGCAGTCGCGCGTTGTCCGTCGCCGGTTTTGGTTGTGTTCGTTTCAGCTTTTTTACGTTTTGAAGTTTTCAATATTAGAAAAAAATAAAAACGATCGTTGTATAATGAAGCAATCGTAATTAATTGTTTCACATTTTTTTTTTTTTCAATCAAATAATTATCGTTACTAATAATAATTATTAATAATAATAATCATTAATAGTAATAACAGGGGATAGATTTTATCATGCCTAGATGTTTTTGAAAATTATTCTTCGTAACGGGCAATTTTTTCGATCGCGTCGATTTAAAAGTATTTTAATTCGCTTCGTGTGTGTGTGTGTGTGTGTGTGTGTGTGTGTGTGTGATGTGTGCACTTCTGTCTTATGCCCACGGGGGCCTCACTCATGTCTTATGAATAATACATATCGGGGCCCATGAGACTTAATTTTATTTATTTTATTTTATTTTTCAGCTCCGCATCCCTTTTTCTTAGCCACGTTTGGATAACTTGCGTGGGTGATTTTTTAAAAATTTAACTACGATAATTTGCAATATTTTACAATAAGAAAAAAAAGTTTTGAGATTTTAATTTCACTTTTATTTATTTTTTTCGATTTTAAACAGTCGAATTCACGTATTTTTGCGTTGTTGAATGGTTTTTTTCAAATTCAAAATGAATTAGCCAAGAGTTCGAGTCGATGCAAAAAAAAAATACCCATTTTTGGCATTTTTTCCCAAAAAAAAAAAAAATCAAATCAAATCAAACATTTTTAAGTGGCTGTAAATCGAAGAGAAAATAATTTTGTTCGCCCAGAGTGAGAGCTCTTGAACGAAAAATTGGTCGCGCATTTGAGTCGATAATTCTTGGCAATCGGTGTATTTGATAAAAATATAATTTGAATTATGCTCCAATGTTGAATAAATCAAGTCCTCCCGAACGGATCCTCATGGATTATCATCGATCAACGTTTGATAAGCGATTTTTCAAACAAAGCGTCGTAGAGCGACACGCACCCTCTCGTTTGGCCTTACATATACCGCAGTGTACTTTGGGTTATAGCTAAGACAGACGCGCATGCGCGCGTGCTCCGTCTCGCGTGACACATATATATATATTCTTCGAATACATCGACAATTTCAAAATTCCTCTCTTCCACTTTTTTTTTTTCTTGTTCGTGAACGTTTTTCCTTTTCTTCATCTTTCGATGCTTCCATTACTACAGAAACTCGGGCTAGAAAAAACTTTACTGATCTCTGGCATGCGGCACATTATAGTCAACACGCGTAGGCACCCCCACACGATATCGTGTGTGGATTTTTATCCTTTTGTGCTTCTCGCGATGAGAGAGGCCCAACCTCGTACGTGTCATCGCTCCCTTACGAAGAGACTCTCTCACTCACTCTCTCTCTCTCTCTCTCTGGCTTTCCTTCGGAACAGCTTTGTATATATATCAAAGTATATACATTTATATATGTATATATACATACGTGCGTACATCCCACGAACTGGACAAACCCACAAATACACTTATATACACGCAATAACGCATGGAAAAATGGATTTATACACGTATAGGGCATTTTCTGCCAAAGCTTTGCTCGAAAATTCTTACTTTTTTTTTTCTTCAACGAAAACATATTATTTTAATTCCAATTAAAAATTTATTCGAGTGGTAGAAAAGTAAATAATTTCACGTGAATACTCAATTTTCTCTGTTGAGAAGGAACATTAGATCGTTGCACGTGTGTGTGTGTGTGTGGTATTTGTAGTGAACACGAGTGCATGCAAGTATATTAGTAAGTACGTCTGTAAATATAAGTAAGTACCATTCCTCGCTGCAAGTATACTTACCCGGTGAGTAATGGAAGTACATATTTACATATTTACGTGCTTAATCACCGGTTGAGTAAGTACGTATCAGTATTTATTCGCTCGCATACTTACTTATTAACTTCGTTAAATACTTTAGTGCTTAATAAAGCATTAAAGAACTTGCAAAAGTATGTACTTACTAAAGTACTTAAAGTACTTTCTAAAATAAGTACTTTAGAGCTGAATTAAGTATTGAAGTAATTACTAACGTAAATACTTCAGTGCTTAATAAAGTACTAAAGCACTTTTTTTTACTAAAGTACTTTTTTTTTACTAAAGTAAGTACTAAAGTACTTTTTTTTTTACTAAAGTAAGTACTAAAGTACTTTTTTTATACTAAAGTCAGTACTAAAGTTCTTTTTTTTAAACTAAAGTAAGTCCTAAAGTACTTTTTTTTAGTATGTACTTACTAAAGTACTTAAATTACTTACTAAAATGAGTACTTTAGAGCTGAATTAAGTATTGAAGTAATTACTAACGTAAATACTTCAGTGCTTAATGAAGTACTAAAGCACTTTTTTTTTACTAAAGTAAGTACTAAAGTACTTTTTTTTTACTAAAGTCAGTAATAAAGTTCCTTTTTTACTAAAGTAAGTACTAAAGTACTTTTTTTAAACTAAAGTAAGTACTCACTCACTTACGCGATTGCTCACTCTTTTACTTCCTCACTTACTAAGTCACTCAATTACTTATTTACTCACTCACCCGTTTAATTATTTATTCATTTACTTAGTTACTCACTCACTCACTTTTGTAGTCATTTACTTACTCGACAACTCACTTACTTATTTACTTATTACTTACTTATTCACTTATTACTTACTTGTTTACCTCTTACTTACTTATTTACTTATTACTTACTTATTTACTTATTACTTACTTATTTACTTATTACTTACTTATTCACTTATTACTTACTTGTTTACCTCTTACTTACTTATTTACTTGTTACTTACTTATTTACTTATCACTTACTTATTTACTTATCACTTACTTATTTATTTACTCACCTATTACTCATTTACTTACTGACCTACTTACGTACTCACTTATACCCGTTCAATTACTTACTTACTTCACTTACCTGGTAATTTAATTACAATTGTAATTAATTCGTTATTTCATTGCAATTACTTTCGAGTAATTGTAATGAAAATGGTAAATAATTACTGGAGTAATTATTTCTACAGGTCTCTGGATTATAATTAAAAAAAAAAATCTCCATGGACATCGTAAGATCTGAAAGGCCAAGTGGTCGATCGCTTTGACGCGGAATGACTCATGTATGCGTATATATATATATATTTTTTTTTCCAATTCATATTTACGTACATGGCATAAACCAACACAAACATACTTATTCCAAGCACCCCAGCATATGCAGGCATGCAAGAGAGAGAGAGAGAGAGAGAAAAGAAGAGAGATCAGAGCCACACGCGACGCATTCTAATTGCTCGCGCGGTCTGCGGACCGCGTTAAATGATGCGTGTGCACGCACGAGTAACGCGTCCCGACTTCCTATTTGTTAAATGCTCTTAAGATCTCTCACTGTCCTGCTCTCCCTCGCTTTATTATTAGTATTCCCGGCATTACGAGCACACAAACAAAATGACAAAATTTCAATTGCATACGAGGCGTATATTTGAATATATAATGAAACTTTTTTTTTTTTAATTTTTTAAATAATTTAATCATACGCATTAATATACTTCTTTTGCTATGGGGGCGCGGCTTTTTATCGCATCTCGGGATTCGCAGGAAATGCACGAAGATATATTTGTCGAAGAATATAGAACACAGAGAGCGTGGGCATAATCGTTATCCGGCGAACGGGTGTGTCACTATAGCGATTGAGGATTTATTTATAAATTTAAAAACTTTACTTCTATATTTTTTTTAATTTTTTTTCTTCAATATCGAAGAATAAAAATGTGATCATTTTTTGAGGTTAAAAATTATTGGCAAGTTTTCATGAAATTCATGAGAATTTGTCAATTTTCGTCGCGCGTCTCTTCTTGTTTCGTGAAAATAACGACCGAAGTTTTTCTCTGCTCGACGTGACTATAGTCGCGTGGCTCGTGTAACATTATCAGCCTCGTAAAAATAAGAGCCATTTTTTCAAATTATATTTATGATTTATAGCGTTGGAGATATTTAGCGATGAAAAAGCGACTGAAAAAGACTCTCATTCTTCCGTATCCTTCTCCCTTGGCCATCGAGCTAACCATAAATTCCTTCCAATTTTGTTTTTTTTTTTTTTATTTCTCCCCGAGCACGAAGAAAAGGTTATGTCGATAGGGCACCTGCTGCTTGCCAGCTGCGTTTTTTTTGAGCTTCGCTAGCACATGTCCCATCCGCGATTATGCAACAAGTGTGTGTAGAGGGGTTTTTTTTCTAGCTTTGTTTTTGTCTCGTGGCTCCCCCGAGTCGGAGGACCGGGGAGTCCCTTTTTTAATCGAGAGTTTCAGAAGGATTTTAATTAGAAGGAAAAAAAAAAAAGAATAAACTTGGCACGGAGACGAGTGAAATCGTAATTATAGGATAAAATCTCCAAAGTACGATTGAATGTATATTATAGAGTATCGAAGATCGATAATTGAGGATCAAACATTATTTTGCTTTCCCATAGTGGGTTTTTTTTCCGTAAAAAAAAGATTTCGAGATTCGTCGAAAACACATTTAGAAAAAGTTTCCGTGTGTGTGTGTGACAAAAAAACGAATATTCCACATAAAATTTGGCTAGAATCGCTTTAGGGGTTCAGATTTTAGAAAATTTTGAAATTTTCAAAAAATGTTTGTATGTGCTCCAATTTTCTTAAATTTGAAGCCATCGAGCTGAAACTTTTTATACGAATAGTTTGGGGAACAAGGAAAATTGGTATCGAATTTGGCTCGATTCGCTTGAGGGCTTCAGATTTTAGAAAATTTTGAAATTTTCAAAAAAATTTTGTACGCGCTCGAATTTTTTTTTAATTTGAAGCCATTGAGTTGGAATTTCTTGGATAAATAATTTAGGGGACAAGAATATTCCATATAAAATTTGGCTAGAATCGCTTGAGGGGTTTAAATTTTAGAAAATTTTGAAATTTTAAAAAAATATTTGTACGCGCTCGAATTTTTTTAAATTTGAAGCTATTGAGTTGGAATTTCTTGGATAAATAATTTAGGGGACAAGAATATTCCATATCAAATTTGGCTAGAATAGCTTGAGGGGTTTAAATTTTGGAAAATTTTGAAATTTCCAAAAAATGTTTGTATGCGCTCCAACTTTCCTAAATTTTAAGCAAACGAGCTGAAACTTTTTATAAAAACAGTTTAGGGGACAAGAACGATTGGTATCGAATTTTTCCAGAATTGTTTAATTTTTTTAATGAATTTTTAATTAATTCTGCTGAAAATGGCAATTTTTTTTTGTTTCGTTGGAAAGATTCATCGAAATCTCGGTTTCTCGAAGCATGAGACCTTAGTCCAAGTCGAGCGAGGGAGAGAGGAAGAGAGAGTAAGAGAGATAAAAAGAAAAATTGTAAATCTCTGACAAGGAGACAAAAATGTGCTACGTCATAGTGACCGGTCGAAGCCTTTTGTGGGCCTTGTTATCGCTAGTCTCGTTTATGGCTGTTTTGGCGGCTGTCATCACTCCAAAATGGATCGTTGGACCACCGATAATCAATACTACCAGTAAGATAATCATTGTCGAAGAAACGAATAAAAAAAAACGTAATTTTTTATGGATCTAATATGCAATTTCAATGGTTTAATTAAAAATTACAAGCGAAACTTGTTATTTTAATTATTTCATGACAAATCGCTAGTGAAATATTCAGCAGATTAATTAAAAATCACAATTTCAATATGTAAATTCAGCTATTCAATTTAAAAAATTACAATTTTGTTATTTAAATTAATTAATTCGATCACAATTCACAAATGGAAATGATTTAATTACAAATTTTTAGTGCAATATTCAACAGATCAATTAAAAATCACAATTCCAATATCTAAATTCAATTATTCAATTTAAAAAATTACAATTTTAATATGTAAATTAAATAATTCGATCACAAATCACAATTGTAAATGATTTAATGATTTAATCACAAATTGCTGGTGCAATATTCAACAAATCATTGAAAAATCACAATTTCAATATTTAAATTCAATTATTCAATTTAAAAAATTACAATTTTAATATGTAAATTAAATAATTCGATCACAAATCACAATTGCAAATGATTTAAACAAATTTTTAGTGCAATATTCAACAGATTAATTCAAAATCACAATTTCAATATCTAAATTCAATTATTCAATTCACAAAATTACAATTTTAATATGTAAATTAAATAATTCGATCACAAATCACAATTGTAAATGATTTAATGATTTAATTACAAATTACTGGTGCAATATTCAACAGATCAATTAAAAATCACAATTTCAATATTTAAATTCAATTATTCAATTCAAAAAATTACAATTTTAATATGTAAATTAATTAATTCGATGACAAATCACAATTGTAAATGATTTAATGATTTAATTACAAATTGCTGGTGCAATATTCAACAGATCAATTAAAAATCACAATTTCAATATGTAAATTCAATTATTCAATTTTAAAAATTACAATTTTAATATGTAAATTAATTAATTCGATGACAAATCACAATTGTAAATGATTTAATGATTTAATTACAAATTGCTGGTGCAATATTCAACAGATCAATTAAAAATCACAATTTCAATATGTAAATTCAATTATTCAATTTTAAAAATTACAATTTTAATATGTAAATTAAATAATTCGATCACAAATCACAATTTTAAATGATTTAACCACAAATTACTAGTGCAATATTCGACAGATCAATTAAAAATCACAATTCCAATATCTAAATTCAATTATTCAATTTAAAAAATTACAATTTTAATATTTAAATTAATCAATTCGATCACAAATCACAATTGTAAATGATTTAATGATTTAATCACAAAATACCGGTGCAATATTCAACAGATCAATTAAAAATCACAATTTTAATATCCAAATTCAATTATTTAATTTAAAAAATTACAATTTTAATATGTAAATTAAATATCTCGATCACAAATCATCCTTTCGAATAAAAATTACAATTGTAACTTGTGAAATTCAAATTACTCGAATGAAAAAAAATAAAAAATAAAATCACAACTGTAGAATTCAATTTCATTTGTTCGATCACAAATCCCAATTGTCACATGCAAGTTTTAATGACTCTCACAGATTACCACGCGTAACCTGACTCAGCCAAACGCGTTATTTCCGTCGTTTCAAAAATAAAAAATAATTCATCATCATACACCATGCCGAATCAAGCTAGCCAACTTTTTGGAGTAAATCACAAAAAAAAATTGTCGCAAAATTGCGAAAAATTCGCTGCTGTTGTAAAAAAAAAAATTTTTCAATAAAAAAAAAAAAAAAATAGAAAATGGATCGAAGCTTCTCGACATACCGACCATCGGAATTTTCAATCGTTGCGCCCGTCTCTCCGGCACATTCGGACGTATAAATTGCGGAAATTTCAATGTTCACGGTTTCGCCACCGATCCGAGCGTCTTTCCGGGCCTCTGGAAGGCTTCGCTGTTCTTTCTCTCGCTCGGACTCACCGTCATGGCGATCAGCGTCCTCGCGGCTTTTCTCGGCTGCTGCGTCCAGAGCATATGCCGCAAGAGTATCTTCAATCTCACCGGTGTCGTTCAGGCTTTTTCGGGCAAGAAAAAAAAAAAAAAAAAAAAAAAAAGTTTTAATCAAATTTTTGGAAAAAAAAAGAACAAAAAATGAAGCTTTTTTTTTTTTACTCCCGCAGGACTCGTTTACGTACTCGGTATGATTTTGTATCTCGCTGGATGGGGCGCCGAGAGAGTACGGAGAATCTGTGGCCCGGAGGCCGATGCTTTTTATCTCGGCGATTGTAGTTTTGGTAAAAAAAAAATTCAAAAAAAAAATTCAAAATTTTTTTTTTTCAATTAAAAAAAAAAAATTCAAAATTTTTTTTTTTCGAATTCAAAAAAAAAATTCAAAATTTTTTTTTTTTATTCGATTTTAAAAAATCCATCAAAAGCTTCTTTTTTTTTTAATTTATATTTTTTTTTTTCAACATTGTTAAGAAATTTTTGATGATTTTTTTCCAAAATTTTATCATTATTATTTGCTAAAAAAATTTAATTTTTATTTTCAAAAAAATCCTTCAACAGTTCCATTTTATTTTAATTCATAGTTTTTTGTTTTTTTTTTCAACATTTTCAATAACGACAATAATAATAATAATTAAAATAATCAAAAGATTAATAATTTTTAATTTTTTTTTCTCCAAGTTGTAATTTTATTATTATTATTATTATTATTATTATTATTATTATTTTACAGGCTGGGCATTTTATAGCGCGATAATTGGCATATCGTTGACTTTCGTTTGCGCCGTACTGAGCGCTCAGGCCGAAAAATCGACTGCGAGCGACAGGGTCCAGGAAAAAATGAACGAGGGAAAAATGCTCATCTGCCTCGCTTGATTCGGACTGATTTTTTTAATTTTTTTTTTCAATTTTTTTCCTCCCAGAAATCAAAAATTTTTCCATTCAGTCACGATTAATTGTCCAAGCGCGCGGTAAAAATTTGTCGGAAGAAAGAAAAAAAAAAAAATTATCAAAATTTCCCGGTGTGATTCGAGAATTTTGCTCATTTTTTTTCTCCTTACCCGCTGAAGCACTTTTGAAAAAAAAAAACTCTAAAAATAGCCAAAACGTTCCGGACAATATTCCTGAATTGGGGAAAAAAAAAAAAATTCGTGAAAACAAAAAAAAAAAAAAAAAAAAAAGAATTTGAAGGAAAAAAAGTGATTTACAATTGAAAAAAAAAGTGATTTACAATTATTAGTTTAATCGTCGTGTGCGGTCGAAAAGACTGACCCTTCCGCAAAGAAAAAAAAAAATACGACAACCGGAAAGAAACGAAAAAAAAAAAAAAAAAAAAACACACACACGCACTCGATAAAACTTTCGAGAGAAAAAAACGAATCAAGTTCTCGCTATTCGCGATATAAATTACTAAATTCTAAAAAAAAAAACTAATTTAAAGAAATTCCAAGTCGATTTTAACGTTTTTTTGCTTTGTTTTTAATGTTTCTCGAATTTGTCGTGAAATTCGTTAAAAAAAAAGGAAAAAAAAAACGAAATTAACAAAATTCCAAGTCGACTTTAACGTTTTTTTTTCTGTTTTTAATGTTTCTCGAATTCGTCGTAAACTTCGTTAAAAAAAAAGGAAAAAAAAAACGAAATTTAAAAAATTCCAAGTCGACTTTAACGTTTTTTTTTTCTGTTTTTAATGTTTCTCGAATTCGTCATAAACTTTGTTAAAAAAAAAAGGAAAAAAAAACGAAGTTTAAAAAATTCCAAGTCGACTTTAACGTTTTTTTCTGTTTTTAATGTTTCTCGAATTCGTCGTAAACTTTGTTAAAAAAAAGGAAAAAAAAAAAAAAAAAAAAAAAACATTCGTTACATTTTATTCTCTCCAGCTCACGTTTCCCTTTCTATATTTACAATACTCATTGTCATGAACAGGCTCACATGCATACGCGCCCCGACGCGACCACGTTCTCGCAAAGAGACGAAAATTTACTCGTAAAACTTCGATAATGCTCTTTTTTTTTTTTTTTTTTTTACTTTTTTACTTTTCTTTTAATTTTTCAACCTAATTAAATCGAATCCTTCGGCAAAGATGTGTAAAAAAAATAAATAAAAACAAAGGAAGAATTCAAAAAGTCAAATATCCGCGAAGAACAGAGTTGGGCAATAACGAGCTACTTTTTTTTTTTTTTTTTTTTTTTTTTTTTTCGCTAAAGTACCGTCAAGTATCGTCAATTGAGAATTTTCGGGAACTTTTGAAAACGTAAAAATTGAAATTTAAAAGCTCAATTCGTAATTTGAACGATTCGATCGCGAATCACAAATTTGCATCGATCGGTGATAATTAATGACACAAAAAAAAAAAAAAAAAAAAAAAAAAGAAAAGCTTCAATGATAATGACGAATTATCAAAAATTTCATAACGAATTACTCGCATTGAGCAATGAAAAAATCTTCCGAGGATATTGTCCAATTTTAAACGATTTAAAAAAAAAATTGCACCTTCAATGAAATTCTTTGAAAAGTTTTTATCAAAAAAATTCGAATTTCAATTTAAAAAAAAAAAAAAAAAAAAAAAATACAACTTTAATTGGTAATCGATCGATTTAATTACAAAAGCACCAAAAAATCGTTAGCTTGCAAATTATGTGAATGATTCGTGATTAAAAAAAAAAAAAAACGCGAATTATACTCATCCCTGTCGTGGAAAAAAAATGAAAATCAAAAATTTCAAAAAATTGTGAATTATTGTGCAATTTTGAACAATTTAAAAACAAATTGCACGTTCAATGAATAATTTGAAGGTTTTTTAGCAAAAAAAATTCGAATTTCAACGCTCAGTGTCAATAAATCGGTAACGAAATTTGAACGATTTGAAAAAAGAAAAAAAAATTACAACTTTAATTGATAATCGATCGATTTAATTACAAAAGCACCAAAAAAATTTTTTAAAATAAATAAAAGCGATTTATGCTCATCTCTGTCGTAGAAAAAAAAAAAAAAAATGGAAATAAAAATTAGAAATTTCGAGAAAATTTTTTTTTTCCCAATTTGAGCCGATTTGAAATAATTCCAAGCTGTAAATTACTTTTTCTTGTATAAATTTTTGTTTTTTTTTTCTTTTTTTTTGTCCTCTTTAATTAAGTTATGCGTGTTATTTGGCAAGCAAGCTTGAATAATCGTTTTTCGACTCTCCTAAAATCGATCGTACATTCTCTATATAATTATAATTATAATTACAATTATAATTATTTCATCTATTTTTCTCGACGTTTTCACAATCGAAGGAAAAATTCAAAAATTCGCATGGGCATGTCCGACGAAAAGTTTTATCCTAATCGGAATTTCAATACCGCGAGTGGGTTCGAAGAGGAAAAAAAAAATCAACCGATTCGTTTGGGGATCCAAAAAAAGGAAGTCTGATCATTCAAAAATGTTTTTTTTTTTGCTAACTATTCGGCATTATTATTATTATTATCCAAAATCCAAGTTTTGAGGATCTCCCGAACGGTTAATTTTGTTTTTTTTTTCAATTTCTTTTTTTTTTTTTTTTTTTTTTAAAGAAAAGTGGTGCGCGGGTGCAGATCCGATTTTCCAATAAATTCGTCGACAAACGCGTGACGATTAATTAATTTTTTTTTTTTTTTTTTTTATACTTATTTGATTAAGCGTAATTGGATTTATACAATTTAGTAAATATAATTGTTACTTGCTGAAAATGAAAGAAAAAAAGAAAAAAATCGCTTGAGATGATAAAAAAAAAAAAAAAAACGATTATTTCTTTCATTTTTGCTTTTTTTTTCTCGTCTTTTCTCTTCTTTTTCGCTCCTTGAACATCGAAATTGTTCGCCATTTCGTTCGACTGTACAATTGATGGATTATTTATTTAGAAAAAAAAAAAAAAAAAATGTTAAATTTTTTTTTTTTCTTCCCCTCGTAACTTGTAATAATACACACACACACACACACACACAGGCACGATCGCAATAATAATCGTCGATAAAAGAGCACGGTTTTTTTTTTTCTACCTCGCAAGAGCATTTCCGGTGCCCCAGGAAAATCCTTTCGAGCTTCGATCATGCATATATATATAAGTATGTATATATATATATATATTTATATATGATTTTTTATCGCGAGTTTAATACATACTTTGAGCTTTGAGCCAGCTTTTTCCTTTTTTTTTTTTTTCTTTCTATTTTCATAGTTAAGGAACGTCGAAACGGATATTATACCGGAAGTTGGGAAATCGAAACTCGAGATTAAAATATCCGGATGATCCTATCTTCGACCGGCCGCTCGATGTTACGTTTCCGGTGCAAATATCGTGACCTCGTCGACGCTGTCGTCCTCATCGTCGTTTCTCTTCTTTGCGCTGCTCCGAATCGCCCTTCTGCGTTCGTCCATCATTTTTCTTCTCGCCTGTTCACGCGCCTCCCGGGCACGGCGATTCGCCTCGCTCGTCGCCGTTGTCTTTGGCCTCGCGGTCACGATCAAGCGACGCTTCGTCGCGTTGCCATTCTGCGACCCGAGACCCGCTGCACTCTTCTCCGGTGTCGTCTGAAAGGATCATGGAGAGAGAGAGAGCGTGAAGAAGAAAAAACCAACGATATGGGGGAAAAAAAAATCATTATTTCTAACGAAAAATGGGAAAAAAAAATGATTTTTTTTGCTATTTTTTGAAATTTTCAACATTCATTCGTGGATTATCAAATACTTTTTTTTTTTTCGTCAATTTAGCTTTCAATCACGTTTAAAATTCGTTTGATCGAAAAACAAGATATACAATTTCACCTACTCTTTTGTTTTTTTATTATTGTTATTTTTTAACCCTTTCGTGTCCAGTGGTACATATATATGTAGCGCTACTTATGAAAATTCATAACTTCCACAAAAATTAACGCAGAGTGCTCGTTTAGGGCTTGTTTCAAAGATAAAGGATAGGACCAACTTAAAAAAAAAATTAACGACCCCCTCGGAGCTACCTCTTGTTGTGCACACTTTCTTAAAAATCGTCAAAAATGACAAAATTTGAAAAATGTGTATAATTTTGGGTGTGATTTTTTTTGGAATATTCATTTCTGCTGGAATTACGTGTCTGTCATGCCGGTAATGAGAATACGGTGTCGTATTTCGGAATTTACCAAAATCCAAGATGGCGGATCAGATATGGCGGACCGAAATTTCAGAATTTGAGCTGATTCGCAATAAACTTAGTAACTTGGGGTTTTTTGGGTCGCTGATTACGAATCTGAGGTCAAAGTATGAGAATTCAAGATGGCCGATCCAGTATGGTGGACAGAATGACAAAATTTAAGTTGATTCGCATTAAACTCGATATCTTGAGGTTTTTTGGGTCGCTGATTCCGAATCTGAGGTCAAAATTTGAGAATTCAAGATGGCCGATTCAGTATGGTGGACAGAAATGGCAAAATTTAAGCTGATTTGCATTAAATTCGGTATCTTGGGGTTTTTCGGGTCACTGATTCCGAAAATAAGGTGAAAATTTGAGAATTCAAGATGGCCGATTCAGTATGGTGGACAGAAATGGCAAAATTTAAGCTGATTTGCATTAAACTCGGTATCTTGGGGTTATTCGGGTCGCTGATTCCGAATCTGAGGTCAAAATTTGAGAATTCAAGATGGCCGATCCGGATGGTGGACAGAAATGACAAAATTTAAGCTGATTTGCATTAAATTCGGTATCTTGGGGTTTATCGGGTCGCTAATTCCGAATATGAGGTCACAATTTGAGAATTCAAGATGGCCGATCCAGTATGGTAGACAGAAATGGCAAAATTTAAGCTGATTTGCATTAAATTCGGTATCTTGGGGTTTTTCGGGCCGCTAATTCCGAATCTGAGGTCAAAATTTGAGAATTCAAGATGGCCGACCCAATATGGCGGCCAAAAATGGCAAAATTTAAGTTGATTTGCATTAAACTCAGTATCTTGGGGTTTTTTTGGTCGCTGATTCCGAATCTGAGGTCAAAATTTGAGAATTCAAGACGGCCGATCCAAAATGGCGGACAAAAATTGCAAAATTTAAGCTGATTTGCATTAAATTCGATATCTTGGGGTTTTTCGGGTCGCTGACTTTGAATCTGGAGTCAGAATTCCAAAATTCAAAATGGCCGACCCAGTATGGCGGACGGAATTTTCAAATTTTGAACTGATCTGCATGAAACTCGTTATTTGGTAGTTTTTTTTGGGTGAATTCCTCAAATAAATACTTGTGCAACATTTTTTTTTACGTCCCTTCGAATCATTCTCATATGAAATGACGAAAAAAATTCTGAATTGAATGAAAATTGACTGATCATGGCACTGCAGGGGGTGATTTTTCAATTATGGGGCGCCTTTGATGATCTCACATGATTCTCTCCTCCTTATTATTGCTTTTTCTTTCATTTCACGATTTTTCGCACGATTTACGAGCGCGTATACCAAAAAATAAATTTTATCCTCCCGATGGCTACTTTTTCATCCACAAGGGTTCTTCAAAGATAGGAAAAATTATGAAATATTTTTTTCCCACATCCGGAAACCCCCCACATTCTTTCGTATCCAATCCTGACCTTTTTCAAAATCCCCCTGGAAGTAATTCAGGCACGAAATGGTCAATTCGAGACAGGAAAATGAGAGGAATTTTTGTAAATGATAGGAATTTGTAATTTGTACTTATTTTTCACCGGGGATCGTCGATTATTTCTTTCTCTCTTGGATATTTCGCCGCGTCGTTCGTTTCCTTTTTTTTCACGAAAAAAAAAAAAAAAAAAAAAAAAAAAAACAAATAAACAAACCAAATTCTTCATCGCAGTGAAATTTGCCAAAAATTTCTCCCACAAAATATCGAGAAAAACATTCTTCAAGAACAATTTATTACATTAATTCTTTTTTTCGCGAAGACTCGTCAAATTTTACACTTCGCCTTGAAAGAAGAAGAAAAAAAAAAAAAAAAAAAAACGAAAAATCGTTCATTCGAGTCGCGGATCGCGAAGGAAAAAATGTTTGCTGGTCGTTAATTTGATGATGATCAGAGCGAGACTTAGCATACCGTAGAAATAAATATAGAGCGACAAACGACAGAAGGCACGATTGAAGCGTAGAAATGTGAAAAAATGTTTGAATTTGGGATAATTGCGATCGGTAATTGTCGCGACGTTCGGTAAAACGGTTACGATACTTTTTTCAATATTATTATTATTATTATTATTATTTTTACGAAACGTCGTGGAAATATTATTTTTCATCATTCCAAGCGAGTATCGATCTCCATCGACAACACCGGATATCGTATTTTTACGAAATATCTCGCGTCTTCTCGTCATATCGACGATACTATCGTTTCTCAACAGCGTTTCCGGTTTAACGAAATAAACGCTAAAGTCATAATTTTTTTTTTCAAAAAAATCATAATTTTCCTCGTTTTTCGTAAATTTTTCATCGCTAAACGTTGATTTTTCCATGGAATGATTTTTTTTCAAAAAATTTCGACGTTTCTCATGAAAATTTCGTCTTCTCCTCGCTTCGTCATATTTTTTCATACGCTCGAGCTTGCTCGGGCATTTCGGTGAAAAAACCTCGTAGCAGCGTTTAACTTTTCTCGCATAATCATCGAGCTCGTTGCTCGTGCTCGCCGAAATTTGCTCGCGAATCGGCGAATAGAGCGGCAAATTTTTCAAAAATGTATTTTCCATTTTTAACGATAAATTCGACGTTTCATCGTCGTTTTTGCGATTTTTTCGTCGCAAATCCGACGTAGCGATTTTTATATTCAATTTTCTCCATGCCGGGCACTGATTCGCCATCGAAACGTTCGGGCTCTCGTCAATTTTACGTTTTGTCACGTTTTCATGAAAATTCAACGACGAAACGTTTTTTTTCAAAACTTCGTCGATGCGACGCGGGGAATTTTTCATTTTCAGGGATTCATCGGGATGGAAATTGTCATCGGTGTGAATTTTGACCGGATATTCAATGATATTCGTGTAAAAATCAATATTTTTCCATGAAAAATACGTAATTTGTGTTATAAATTTCTTCATATCCGTATCGTTGATTATTCTTTTGGGCAACGCGCGTTTCGTCTTTTCCACGCAACCGCCGCGTCGCGAGCGCAATTTTTTCGTCCAATTAACGATAAAATTTATGGACGAACGTTTTTGCGAAAAAAATTTCTCGCGTTTCGTTGATTTATCATTTTTACCCGAAATTGATGATTTTTTTCCCAATAATGTCGAATTTTTTCCCAATATTGATGAATTTTTTCTCAAAATTGATGATTTTTTCCCCAAAATTGTCGAATTTTTCGATGAAATTTCATGAAAAAACCGTTCGAACGGATCAACGTGAAATTTTTCAAGAACATTCGATGAGGAAAAATCTTTTTTCACACAGCCTCGAGGATATTTCAAATTTTCGCTCATCATCGCTTCGCAATGATTTTTCATTCTCGAGGGACACGTCGGATCTTGGGATTGTATTTTTTTTTCGCTAATTTTCGTTTTTTCGTGAATTTTCGAACGAATCTTGGGCCGTGGAAGATTCGAACGGGACTTTCTCTTATCGCGATTATCATCCGACGAACGTACCTCTTCGCGCCACTGGCAATTTTTCAGCTTTTCGATATTCGCGAAAATATCGTTGACCTGGACAACCTGGAGCATCACCATGTCCCAAAAACCAGCGAGATCCTCGTAAGTCGTTGGAAATTTTTCGCCCGGCACTTGACTCTTCGATGATTTGCGTACGAGCGTGAAAAAAAAAAAAAAAAAAGAAAAATTCCATAAAAATATGAAAAATTGTATCAAAAAAATGGACCGATCGGTCTCGGTAGAGTAAAAAAAGCGAAAAATTTGTAAATTTTTGATAATTTTTTTCGAAAATTTGACTCCGTAGCGTAAGATTCTTCGATGAAATTCTTGTTACTCACGATATTCTTGTGACAGAGTCCCTCGAATTGTTGCATCTTTTGTTTGGCGAGTAGTCTCGCTTTTCCGGCCGCCGAACGTAATTTACCCTCGGCCTCCTCCGGCAGAGTTGCCGGATCTGCATTCGCGAGCTCGGCCTCCGCTGATTCCGCCAGTCTCAGGAGCCTGTCTCTCTCGGCATTCAGGAGCTGTGAAAAAAAAATGAAAAAAAAAAAAAAAAAAGAAATTAATTCAAATAAATTAATAGTGGAAATGAAAATTCGCAGATTGCGCTCTCGTTGTTTCATCTCGACTGACGCGGCTCTCTTTCTGATGTAGTCGATTTTTCAACCTTCAAAATTGAAAAATTTCATTTTCAATTTCAATTTTCAATTTTCAAAAGTTGGGGCGCGTACTCGAATTTTTCGAGAATTTTCCAAAATTCTGTAAAATCTCAACGCTTTGAAGGATTCTTGACAAATTTTATGCAAAATATCTTTGTACTATTTTGTAAGTATTTTTGTAACAAGTTTCGGCTCGATAGGGGCAAATTTACGAAAATTAGATAACGTACTTACGTTTTTAGAAAATTTTAAAATTCTGTAAAATCTCAATTCTTTGAAGGATTCGCGGTAAATTTTATGGAAAACATGTTTGTACACCGAACTATTATTGTACGATGTTTTGGCTCGATAGTGTCAAATTTACGAGAGTTAGATGTCATACTTACATTTTAAGAAAATTTAAAAATTCTGCAAAATCTCAAACCCTCGAGGGATTCTGCCCAAATTTGATACCAAACATCTTTGTACCCTGAACTACTATTGTAACAAGTTTTGGCTCCGTAGCCTCAAATTTACGAAAGTTAACGGACGTACTTACATTTTTAGAAAACTTCAAAATTCTGTAAAATTTCAACCCTCTGAAGGATTCTCCCCTAATTTGATACCAAACATTCTTGTACCCCGAACTGTTATTGTAAAAAGTTTTAGCTCGATTGCGTCAAATTTACGAAAGTTGGATCACCTGCTTACATTTTTAGAAAATTTAAAAATTCTGTAAAATTTGAACCCCTTTAGGGATTCTCTCCAAATTTAATATCAAGCATCTTTGTACCCCGAACTATTATTGTAAGAAGTTTTAGCTCGATGGCGTCAAATTTACGAAAGTTAGATCACACACTTACATTTTTAGAAAATTTCAAAATTCTGTAAAATCTCAAGCCCTTGAGGGATTATCCCCAAATTTGATACCAAGCATTTTTGTATCCTGAACTCTGATTTTACAAAGTTTTGGCTCGATAGCATCAAATTTACGAAAGTCCGATCACCTACTTACATTTTTAGAAAATTTCACAATTCTGTAAAATCTCAACGCCTTGAGGGATTCTCTCCAAATTCAATACCAAGCATTTTTGTATCCTGAACTATTATTGTAAGAAGTTTTAGCTCGATGGCGTCAAATTTACGAAAGTTAGATCACCTGCTTACATTTTCAGAAAATTTAAAAATTCTGTAAAATTTCAACCCCTTTAGGGATTCTCTCCAAATTTAATATCAAGCATCTTTGTACCCCGAACTATTATTGTAGAAAGTTTTAGCTCGATTGCGTCAAATTTACGAAAGTTGGATCGCCTGCTTACATTTTTAGAAAATTTAAAAATGCTGTAAAATTTCAGCCCCTTTAGGGATTCTCTCCAAATTTAATATCAAACATCTTTGTACCCCGAACTATTATTGTAAAAAGTTTTAGCTCGATTGCGTCAAATTTACGAAAGTTAGATGACGTACTTACATTTTTAGAAAATTTAAAAATTCTGTAAAATCTCAAACCCTTAAAGGATTATCCCCAAATTTGATACCAAGCATCTTTGTACCCCGAACGATTATTGTAAAAAGTTTTGGCTTGATTGCGTCAAATTTACGAAAGTTGGATCACCTGCTTACATTTTTAGAAAATTTAAAAATTCTGTAAAATTTGAACCCCTTTAGGGATTCTCTCCAAATTTAATATCAAGCATCTTTGTACCCCGAACTATTTTTGTAAGAAGTTTTGGCTCTATAGCGTCAAATTTACAAAAGTTAGATCACCTACTTACACTTTTAGAAAATCTAAAAATTCTGTAAAATTTCAAACCCTTGAAGGATTATCCCCAAATTTGATACCAAGCATCTTTGTACCCCGAACGATTATTGTAAAAAGTTTTAGCTTGATTGCGTCAAATTTACGAAAATTGGATCACCTGCTTACATTTTTAGAAAATTTAACAATTCTGCAAAATCTCAAACCCTTGAGGGATTCTCTCCAAATTTAATATCAAGCATCTTTGTACCCCGAACTATTATTGTAAGAAGTTTTAGCTCGATGGCGTCAAATTTACGAAAGTTAGATGACGTACTTACATTTTTAGAAAATTTCAAAATTCTATAAAATCTCAACGCCTTGAGGGATTCTCCCCAAATTTTATACCAAGCATCTTTGTATCCTGAACTATTATTGTACAAAGTTTAAGCTCGATAGCCTCAAATTTACAAAAGTTAGATGACGTACTTACATTCTTAGAAAATTTCAAAATTCTGTAAAATTTCAAACCCTTGAAGGATTCTCTCCAAATTCAATACCAAGCATTTTTGTACCCCGAACTATTACTGTAAGAAGTTTTGGCTCGATAGTGTCAAATTACCAAAAGTTAGATGGCATACTTACATTTTTAGAAAATTTCGCAATTCTGTAAAATCTCAACGCCTTGAGGGATTCTCCCCAAATTTGATACCATGCATCTTCGTATCCTGAACTATTATTAGACAAAGTTTAGGCTCGATAGCCTCAAATTTACAAAAGTTAGATCACTTACTTACATTTTTAGAAAATTTCACAATTCTGTAAAATCTCAACGCTTTGAGGGATTCTCCCCAAATTTGATACCAAGCATCTTCGTACCCTGAACTCTGATTTTACAAAGTTTTGGCTCGATAGCATCAAATTTACGAAATTCAAATCACCTACTTACGTTTTTAGAAAATTTCAAAATTCGCCAAAGTCTCAACGCCTCGAAAGCCAACAAATTAAACACGCAAAATAAATCAACGAATTTTATTCTACTCACTCTCATGAAATGATGTCCGTGCATCTCCTCGACCGGAGTCTCGGTGGGTTTGGCAGTTTTTTCATCGGGCGCAATGCTCGCCGAGCTCGAGCTCGTCTCGAGCACCGGCAGTACGACTTCCGGCGCTGCTGGCTGCTGATCCGGTATACTCGTTACGCTGGCGCTAAGCTTGATCGACTCGTTTTTCTCGCGAACGTTGCCGCTTGGTTTCGCGATCGATGATAATTTCACGTTTTTCTCGTCTTTGCACTGTGGCGACAACGATATCCTGCGATCCAAGCGAAAAACAAACAACAAAAAAAAACCACAAAAATTGTCAATTTTCCGGGTTATCCAAGTTCCTAAGAACGATTTCGGATTTTTTTTGCCCTAAAATTCGAAAATTTTGCACCCAAGTTTCAAATTTGCAAGATTTGATTTTTTTTTTCTACCATTTTATTTCAATATTACCTCTGCAATGGCTTGATAACTTGTTCCGTGCCGTCGGTGGCTTTGCGCGAATTAACGACCGGCAATTGTGCACGAAATTCCGGTCTAAGGTGTCTCAGTACCGGCAAATTTTTCAACGATTCCTCGGTATTCGCGTTATCCGTACTACGATCATTGTTGTTGTTGTTTTTGTTGTTGTTGTTGGTGCTGCTGCTGTTGCTGCGATGCGATTTGTTGAAACTGCTCTCGCTCGTGTTTTGACCGTACGAGGCGCGTTTGAAGAAGAAACCTTGGGCAAGAGCACCGGGTCCGTAGAGACGCTCGACGCGCTGTTGAATAAACGATTTCTCGCTGCACGAAGAATTGTTCAATGTTTGATTATCGAAGGTCTCGTAGGACGAGCCATTCGCGAAACTCGTCTCGCTGTACGAATTGTTGGAAACTGAAAATTTAACGGGGGGGAAAAAAAAACGAAAATTACCAGCTATAGTCGAGTCCGAAAACAAAAACAAAAAAAAAAAAAAACATTGGTAACCCTTTAACGGCTTGTGGGACACGTGCGTCCCATCTACACTTTGAAAAATCGTAACATCCGGAAAAATGAACATATCGACATAGTTAAGGTCGCATTTTGAGGACGAAGAATGCATCTGATTATGAAAAATTCGGCAAACTCAAGGGTTGCACCCCTTCGGTTTTACAAGCTGTCGAAAAGTGGGAAAGTTGCGAAAAAAAAATGAGAAACGAGATGAACTTTCGGGCAAAATTTTTTTTAGAGTCGCGATCTCGAGTATGGGCTTTGAAGTAACATCGAAAATTTGTAGCAAAAAGGTCTGGACCAAAAATCACCCCTAACGGTAATAAAATATCGATAACCACCCCTGGCTATGGTGATACGCCCAATAATGCACTTTCATTGATGTTCAGTTCATAAATATTTTTTAAAATACATGAAAAATGCGTATCAAGAATATCCGAATGGAAAACTATCCGTAACAGTAACAAAACATCAAAAAAACCGCCCCTAGAAGTCGCGATGCGCCTGAAAATGCACTTTTATTGATGTTCAGTTCATATAAAATTTTAAAAATACATGAAAAATGTGTAGCAAGAAAATCTGAATCGAAAACTACCCCCAACGGTAACAAAACATCGAAAACTACCCCTAAAAGTAACAAAACATCCAAAAACCACCCCTAGCAGTGATGATGCGCCTGAAGATGCACTTTTATTGGTGTTCAGTTCTTATAAATTTTTGGAAAGCACATGAAAAGTGTGTAGCATGAAAGTCTGAATCGAAAACTACCCTCAACGGTAACAAAACATCGAAAACTACCCCTAAAAGTAACAAAACATCCAAAAACCACCCCTAGCAGTGATGATGCGCCTGAAGATGCACTTTTATTGGTGTTCAGTTCTTATAAATTTTTGGAAAATACATGAAAAATGTGTAGCAAGAAAATCTGAATCGAAAACTACCCCCAACGGTAACAAAACATCGAAAACTACCCCTAAAAGTAACAAAACATCCAAAAAGCGCTCCTAGCAGGGGTAATGCGCCTGAAAATGCACTTTTACTGATGCTCAGTTCATATAAATTTTTAAAAACACATGAAAAACTTTCAGCAAGAAAATCTGAATCGAAAACTACCTCTAAAAGTAACAAAACATCCAAAAACCGCCCCTAGAAGTGGTGATGCGCCTGAAGATGCACTTTTATTCATGTTCAGTTCATATAAATTTTTGGAAAGCACATGAAAAATTTGTAGCAAGAAAATCTGAATCGAAAACTACCCCTAACGGTAACAATACATCGAAAACTACCTCTAAAAGTAACAAAACATCCAAAAACCGCCCCTAGCAGTGGTGATGCGCCTGAAGATGCACTTTTATTGATGTTCAGTTCATATAAATTTTGGAAAACACATGAAAAATGTGTAACAAGAAAATCTGAATGGAAAACTACCCTCAACGGTAACAAAACATCGAAAACTACCCCTTGAAGTAACAAAACATCCAAAAACCGCCCCTAGCAGTGGTAATGCGCCTGAAAATGCACTTTTACTAATGTTCAGTTCATATAAATCTTTAAAAACACATGAAAAACTTTTAGCAAGAAAATCTGAATCGAAAACTACCCCCAACGGTAACAAAACATCGAAAACTACCCCTAAAAGTAACAAAACATCCAAAAACCACCCCTAGCAGTGATGATGCGCCTGAAGATGCACTTTTATTGGTGTTCAGTTCTTATAAATTTTTGGAAAGCACATGAAAAGTGTGTAGCATGAAAGTCTGAATCGAAAACTACCCTCAACGGTAACAAAAAATCGAAAACCACCCCTAAAAGTAACAAAACATCTAAAAACAGCCCCTAGCAGTGATGATGCGCTTGAAGATGCACTTTTATTGATGTTCAGTTCATATAAATTTTTGAAAATACATAGAAAATTTTTAGCAAGAAATTCTGAATTGAAAACTACCCTCAACGGTAACAAAAAATCGAAAACTACCCCTAAAAGTAACAAAACATCTAAAAAGCGCTCCTAGCAGTGGTAATGCGCCTGAAAATGCACTTTTACTGATGCTCAGTTCATATAAATTTTTAAAAACACATGAAAAACTTTCAGCAAGAAAATCTGAATCAAAAACTACCCCCAACGGTAACAAAACATCCAAAAACCGCCCCTAGAAGTGGTGATGCGCCTGAAGATGCACTTTTATTCATGTTCAGTTCATATAAAATTTTGAAAATACATGAAAAATGTGTAGCAAGAAAATCTGAATCGAAAACTATCCCCAACGGTAACGAAACAGCGAAAACTACCCCTAACAGTAACAAAACATCCCAAAACTACCCCTAGCAGTGGCGAGGCGCCTGAAAATGCACTTTTATTCATGTTCAGTTCATATAAATTTTTGAAAATACATAGAAAATTTTTAGCAAGAAATTCTGAATTGAAAACTACCCTCAACGGTAACAAAAAATCGAAAACTACCCCTAAAAGTAACAAAACATCTAAAAAGCACTCCTAGCAGTGGTAATGCGCCTGAAAATGCACTTTTACTGATGCTCAGTTCATATAAATTTTTAAAAACACATGAAAAACTTTCAGCAAGAAAATCTGAATCGAAAACTACCCCCAACGGTAACAAAACATCGAAAACTACCCCTAAAAGTAAAAAAACATCCAAAAAGCGCTCCTAGCAGTGGTGGTGCGCCTGGAAATGCATTTTTATTGATGTTCAGCTCATATAAATTTTTGAAAATACATGAAAAATTTGTAGCAAGAAAATCGGAATCCAAAACTACCCCCAACGGTAAGAAAAACATCGAAAACTACCCCTGGAAGTTGTAAAAGAGCCCGTCCAATGTGGATCGACTCTTCAATTATTTCCGGGACAGATTCTTGAATTGTGGGTGATATTTTCTCAATTGAGGGGCAGTTCATGAGGGTCGTAATGATCCGCAAGTTCCTCGGAATATATTCACGTGTTCCAGGATACTCATATTCCGATTTGAATTAGGATGAAACAATAGGAAATGAGTAATAACGTTTTATGCGTTGCGGGTAAATTTTTCCCAACTGAAGGTTCGTTGATAAGGGTTGGAATTATCCCCAAGTCCTTCGGGAATACGCTCATGCGTTATGGAACACTCGTATCTCGATTCGGATCAGGATAAAATAACGGAAAATGAGATGATAACATTTTATCCATTGGGGGGATGAATTTTACTCGATTGAGGGCTAGTTCATAAGGGTTAATTGATCCGTAAGTTCTTCAAAATTCCACTACGTGTTCCGGAATGACTTTTTCTCAATTTCTGGCAGAAATGAACGATGCGAAATGAAATTAAGATTTTTTCAAGCGATCGGGGGTGGTTTTTTTTTTTTCATTTGGGGGTAATTTCCGAGGGTTGGAAAATTCTGAAATAATTTTTTTTCTCACATTGGCTACTCATGAATTCAGATTTAAAAAAAAAAAAAAAAAGAACTCAGCTGTTAAAGGGTTAAAATAAATATTCGCGTCTTACTCGCATGTCCGGTTCTTGGCGACGATACGCTCGACGTGTAATTCTTCGTTTCACGGCTTAACGTCGTCGTGATTTGAATATTTCCGGGTGTTCGTTTTATCGGCGATTGCGATCTTATCGGACTTATGTCCGGAAAATTTGCGCTCAACTGCAGGCCCCGATCGACCTCGGAATATCCCTGACACGTATTCATCGTGCCGCCTCGCGTCTCGGCGTAATTCTCAATTTTGCACTCTTTCGCGCCGCCGTTGCTAAAGCCATTCTGGCGATCCATCGCTGCCAGGGGTGATATCGATTGGCTCTTGGTTGGATGACAAAGGCCCGGTACTCCCAGATTCTCGCTCGATCTGCGTAAAATTTCCCCAAAAAAAAAAAAAAAAACATTCAATTTTTCATTTGAAAAATTGTAAAATATCGAATATTCCGGGTTTTTTTTTTCTGTTCTTTTTGGAAGAAAAAAAAAAAACATTTTTCACGAATTTTCAAAGTAAGACCATCGTTTTTTCCCAATTTTTCTATAGCTACAGGCAGAGATCGATTTTTTTTTCCTACAAAAATCGAAATTTCAAATCTTTTTTTTACCAATTGGGCTATAGGTGACCCTAATTAATAAATAATCAAAATTATTCCACGAGATTGGCCTGTTTAAATTTAAAATATCAATTTAATGAAAAAAAAAATGAATAAATTCGCACCTAAATCCCGCTGGACTGGTTTCCCTCGTGATGAGTCTCGAGCCAGGACTGCTGTCCCTCGAGCGAAAGCCCTCGCGCAGCTTACTGTCGTATCTCGTGATACCGGAATAGCCACTAATGCTGCACGCTAAGCCCAAGTAGCTCGGCTTCTTAGCCGATGTCAGCTGCTCACATTCGGTATTACTTTTTTCCCCATTTACACAATCTATCTGTACAATTGGTCCTTGCTGCTGCAGCTGCTGCTGCTTTTGCAGTGTCTCGCTGCTACCGTTTGAAAAATTTTCTTGAACCTGACCGTTGCACGATAAATTAAGACTGTGCAGGGTTTTGTCCGATATCGAGCCCAAAGTGGCTTCTGTAATGCGAAAAATTAACGAGGATATTGAAAGAAAAAAAAAAAAAAATTTCAATTGCTTCAAAAAAAAAAAAAAAAAGGAGGAAATAAATCACGAAAATTCGTTACGCACGAAAGAGTCCGGGATGCATTCGTAATTTTGAGAAAGATAAATTCAAATTGAAAAATCTATCAATTGCGCTTGGAAAATTAATTTTTCACCCCAATCTTTTGATTCAAAAGGGAAAATAATTTTTTTTTTTTGGGGAAATGAAAAATGTTGATTTTCGAATATCTGTAATTGGAAAAATTTTGTAAATTTCTTTTTTGGGTATGTAAAATATTCCGTGAAAATTTCAATTTCGAAAGGGATGATTATATTTGCGGTTAAAGTTTTCGTATTCAAGTGCAATGTTTTTTTTTCATTTCTTTCAAACAATTGAAATATGTTTTCGAAAATTTCTAAAAGATAATATGATGAATGAAGGACAGTGCTGAAAACTTTTCTTTGTCTCGTTCCTTTTCTTATCTCTATTATTATTATTATTTAAATACGAGTAAATCACGTTTTCATTCTCTCGTATCGAATTCTAATCACGCTCGGGCGAAGGAAAACAAAAAAAAAGAAAAGTCCTCCTCGTTGATCTCTGGCTATGGAAAAGTACGCGACGAGCACGGAAATAGCAGTCTGGACTGGGAAGAATTTTTTTTTTTTTTTCATCACTAAGCAAGACGTAATGCGATGTATTTTTTTTTCTTTTCTAATTCGTGATTTTCTTTTTTTGTCACAAATATATGTTTCTCTCGACTTGGCACTGTTATCGTGGCATGGTCGTACCCAAAACATCCTTGCAAGTGCACCGACGTATACGTGGATAGAAAGAGAAAGAAGAAAAAAAAAAAAAAAAACGAATAACAGAAGCTCTTCTAATTACGATTGGCACGCGCAACATCGGGAATGGAGTCCGCGGAGCACGTGTTATAAACCGTGGCGAGTTTAATTTGCGTTGGAATGGCGTAAAAAAAAATATAAACACATGTTCGAGGGATACTCAGAGGGATTCCTTGGGGGGGGGGAATCTCCTTGAGGGATGGTGAATTTTGGGATTTATCGAAGGTTTTTCGTTTATGACTCGAGTCGACGAAATAATATCGTCAGAGTGAATATAGTTAAGGGTGCGGCGGTGGGTAATGGCAGAATATCTCTGAAAAAATATATCACGTGTCTAAATAATTCTGTAATGAAATATCCCGCTGATCAAATTTTTATTTGTTTCTTGATCACACGGCATCTCGTTGGAATATCTTGGGCGAGGTGTGTTGGGATTCAAATTTTTTTTTTTTTTTTTTCTGGGTAGTAACCTACGAAGTACGGAGAGTTGGAAGTTTGGCGAATATGAGATGAGAGAGTCATTGTCACTGTACCGTTGCTGCACCGTTACTGTATTTTTACTGCAATTACTGCCACTGTTTACCGTATTATTACTGCGATGTTGCTATAATTTTTTCTGCACGGTTACCGTACTGTTACGGCAATATTACTGTCCTTTTATTTCGCTATTACCGTACTGTAACTACATAATGTTTCTGTACAGTTACAGTACAGTTATTTCTGGTGCACCGTTACTATACAGTTACTGTACTGTTATTTCGCTAATTACTGTGGCATTGCTACACTGTTACAGTAATGTAATTATATGGCAATTTTACTGAAACCGTTCCTGTACTGTTACCGCGCTGGTAGCTCAAAGTTACTGTAATGTTACCGCATTGTTATTTAACTATCACTGTAATGTTACTATAATTGTTTTGTACAGTAACTGCTGGAGCACTGTTACAGTACTGTACTGTACTGTTATTTCGCTATTACCGTACTGTTACTGCAGTGTTATTCCACTATTACCGGAATGCTATTATAATTTTTTTCGTACAGTTACTGCTTGTGCACTGTTACTGCTATTTTACCGTACGGTTATTGCACTGATATTTCATTATAACTGTGCCACTGATATAAAATTTCTGCAAGGTTAGTGCAATGTTATTTTACTGTTACTGTATATTTACTGTATCGTTACGGTAATGCAATTGTACCGAAATTATTCCTGTACTGTTACTGCACTGTTTGTGCACTGTCGTTACACTGAAATTTTACCATTCCTGCACTGTTATTTTACTATTACTCCACTGTTACTGCTCTGTATTATTACTTTACTAATAGTGCATTCATAATCCTGTACCGTTACTGTACTGTTGGTGCGCTGCTATTGCACTAATATTTTACTATTACTCCGCCCTTACTGCCCTGTATTATTTCTTTGCTGTATTATTTCTTTACTACAGGTGCATTCCTATTTCTGTATCGTTGCTGCATAATCATTACACTGACATTTTACTATTCCTGCACGGTTATTTTACTATTACTCCACCTTTCCTGTCCTCTATTATTTTTTTGCTGCATTATTTCTTTACAATTGGTGCATTTCTATTCCTGTACTGTTACTGCACTGTCGGTGCACTATTATTACACTGACATTTTACTGCTCCCGCATTGTTATTTCTTTACTATTAGTGCATTCCTAATCCTGCACTGTTACTGTACTGTTGGTGCACTGCTATTACACTGATATTTTACTATTCCTGCACTGTTATTTTACTATTACTCCGCCGTTACTGCCCTGTATTATTTCTTTACTATTGGTGCATTCTTATTCCTGTACTGTTACTGTACTATTTGTGCACTGTCATTACACTGATATTTTACTATTCTTGCACTGTTATTTCACTATTACTCCACAGTTACTGCCCTGTATTATTTATTTACTATTAGTGCATCCCTATTAATGTACTGTTACTGTACTGTTATTTTACTATTACTTCGCCGCTACTACCCTGTATTATTTCTTTACTATTGGTACATTCCTATTAACGTACTGTTGGTGCATTGTTATTAAACTGATATTTTACTATTCCCGCACTGTTATTTCACTATTACTCCACCGTTACTGCCCTGTATTATTTCTTTACTATCGATACATTCATGTATTGTAAAAACGAAAAACTGCATTTTTTCATTTCCTGAAATTTTGAGGGTTCACTAAAATCGTTGTAACGTTCCGTCTCCAAGGAGATATGACTTCATTCAGTACTTGTATTTCTTCGTAATCGTTCAAGCTTCAAAATGCCTCTTGGTTCATCGAGCTGCGTTGATTTTTCGATTTTTTACAGATTTTCAAAGTTGGACCATCGATTTTTGCCAATTTTTCCATACATACCCCTTGGACTAAAATTCGTCAATTTTCAAAGTGCTTTTTTTGGTATAAAAATTATACATATCAAGATTAATCCAACTCCATTCTCTAACTCTACTCAAGGGCTTTCAAAAAACCCCCCGATAAGCCAAAATCGGTAAATCTGGAGATGAGTTATGGCCATTTGAAATTTCGTGATTTTTGGATTTTCGAAAAAGTGGGCAAAAATTGAAAAAAAAAAAAAAATTCGTCTTTCACCATAATTTTCGGGCTCTAGGCGATCGGGAATTTTCTGCTGATTACGAATCACATCAAGTTTTTCCCTGAAATCTAAAAATACGATATGAAAAGGCAAAAAAAACGAAAAATTGCATTTTTTCATTTTCTGAAATTTTGAGGGTTCACTAAAATCGTTGTAACGTTCCTTCTCGGAGGATATATGACTCTATTCAGTACTTGTATCTCTTCGTAATCGTTCGAGCTTCAAAATGCCGCTCGGTTCATCGAGCTGCGTTGATTTTTCGATTTTTCACAGATTTTCAAAGTTGTACCATCGATTTTTGCCAATTTTTCCATACATACCCCTTGGAAAAATTTTAGATATCAGGATGAATCAAAAGCCATTAACTGAAGTCTACGCAAGGGCTATTCAAAACACATGAATGTATGTACGAAACTTCATGTACTGTTACTGTACTCTTGGTGCACTGTCATTATATTGACATTTTACTATTCCTGCACTGTTACATTACCGTTACTCCACCGTGTTACTGCCCTCTATTATTTCTTTGCTGTACTATTTCATTACCATTGGTGCATCCCTATTCCTGTACCGTTACTGTACTGCTGGTGCACCATTATTACACTGACTGCATTGTTAATTTACTGCTACGGGTACTGCTGTCGTTTCAAAATTGTACTGAAACTTCTTTCAACGCTCTTACCGCCCTGCAATTTTACTGACTCGTTACGTCAATGTTACTATAGTATTACTGTACTCTTACTATACTGTCTTTGCACCATTACTGCACTATTACCGTAATATTTCTTCACCGTTACCCGTACCGCAACGATCGTCTATCAATTTGACAGATTATCTCGCACTGTCATTTGTCAAACGTTGTTTTTGACAGTGGCTTTCTTTTTTTGGTCCCTGCGGGTTTTGTCCCAGGTATGCTTTAGTCGCGTGATTTTTTGTTACGGGGGGATATAGCGTCGCGGAAACGATCTTTCGACCTTTGGGACAACAGCTAAAGGGTTCTTCAGGGCCAATGGGAATTACTACCTCAATGCACATTATTGTCATTTTTTTTTTTTTTTTTTTTTTTTTTTTCAAATCTGCTTCGAAAGGCATTATAGTTTTTTTTTTTGCTTTATTTCTTTTTTTTTTTTTTCCAACCTGAACGGTCGGATGCCGAACGATCGACGTCGAGGCTGCAATTGCCGATGCTCTCCTGGCTCGTCATGTTTGGATGCTGTTTGACGCGACGTCTCTCAACAATCGTCGTTTCGTCGTTGGACGAGGCTTCGTCGGGATCGAGACGCTGATAATTCAACGGCTGTACCGCCAATGATATTGGCCTTGGACGACGATTCTGACGTGACAAGACGAGAGAATCGTCGCGTAAAATCGTCGAAGCGCTGTCGTTCCCCCCAAGGCCCGCCACCTCGACGTGACCGGGACCTCGACGAGGAGGACGTCCTCTTTGTAATTCCGATAATTGATTATTTCTGTTGTCTTCGTTATCCAATTTAACCTCGCCCTTGCGACGATCCTCGTGAACGCTGTCGAATTTTTGTTTTTTGTTTTTTGTTTTTTTTTTTTTTCTCATTTTTCATTTAATCTTCCTTTTTTGTTTTTGTTTTTGTTTTTTTTTTTTCACGACTGGGTGCTTCGGGCAGTGCGAATATTTTCGATAATCGTGTGTTTGCGTTATCCGGTAGAGGGGATTTTAAAAAATGTTTGATCTAATTAAAAAAAAAAAAAAAAAAATGGCGCGTGCATCGGGTGCGAATAAAACGAACGAAAAAATCGTCAAAAAAAAAAAAAAAAAAAACGTTGAGGTGCTAAATTATCTGTGCATTTGGGGATGTCCTTGGATTTTCACTGCGTGCAAAGCAAAATTTGATGATTCTTTTTCTTTTTTTTTTCTTATAAAAATAAATTGTCATGAATGTATAATTTTTATTATTATTTTCAATTGAATTTACGTCGAAACGAAAAACAAACATTTTTGACAATAATCATTATGAGTCATTGTGATTTTTGTTTCGATCGATTTTTTTTTTTTTTTTTTCTAATTACGATCGTGCGAAAAATTTGATCTAGTAATTAAAAAAAAAACAATGTAAGATGCATTCAAAAGTGAAAAAGACACGAAAGTGCATCGCGAGGGAATTGTTGGAGGATTCGTGGAATGCAGAAATGGGCAAAATCGAATTTTTCAATTATTTTTGAAGATCGAGAGCTTCTTATTTTGAATATTTTTTTTTTTTTTTTTTTTTGCTTTTTCTATCGGAATTTTACAAAAATTTTGGCAATCCCTGGACAGGAGATGCACCTTGAAAAAAAATGCAATTCGTAAATGCACTTTTCTTCTTTTTTTTTTTACTCAAATTTAATTGAAAAAAAATTTCAATTTTTACCTTCACATTTCTGCAAAATCGAGTGCACAAACACGTGCATACATTGTACATTTTGCAAATACGACAAACAATTATTAATACTGACTACGAGTACTAAAAAATACGTGCTCAACGAGAGACGAGGACTCTTGCAAGTGCCAAAATTGCCATACATAAATATAATTTAAAAAAAACAATGTTAATCACAAATTACAAACATTATTATTATTATTAATGGGCCAAATTAAATATATCATTCATATATATATTTAAATACAATTTTTAATTTATTTCGAATTAATTTTCAGTTTTGGAGCTTCGTTCCTAGATAAATTCTATGGTATTGCGATAATTGTATGAAATTATAATTAGAAAAAAAAAAAAACGATCCCGACAAAACGATAAATACTTAAAAAAATGAATAAGTGAAAATTTTCAAATTTTTGCAAATTGTTAACGTAATTGTGATTATTATTTTTTATTCATTGCTAATCGTAACTTTTTAATAATGATAAATCGCGACAATGAAAAATAATTTAAAAGAAAAATTGAAACTTGGATAATTAAAAAAAAAATTATATTTCAATTTTTCGTCCAATTGATCGACAATTTACAAAAGTTCCTTCCTACATGGAATTTCCCTTTGAGACAAAAGAAATCCTACTGACACCATAAAAAAAAATTAAAATTTCAAATTTTTTTTATAATCGAAAGATCAAATATTCATTGTTTTTTGTCAAATTAATTATTTTCAATTCTTCGCAGCTGAGCTACAAAAAAAAATGGGTACACCGAACGAGAAAACCTAACATTATCCCCCCCGAGAGGCTAAGTCGTCCCTACAAGTTGGTCTCAAAAATAGAATCGTTTCGAGTGCCTAAAACTAATATTCCTTTTTTTTTGTTACTAAAAGAAGAGGTTAAGGAAAAAACCCTGGATCGTCAGAAAAAAACCGGTTAATTTAATCGAATAAATTTTTTTTTTCAAAAACATAGCTTGAAAAAGGAAACGAAAATTTCAAAAAAAAAAAAAAATCTCAAACTCACACTATTCATTCGCAAAAAATTTTTTTTTTCTACCCCGATATACCTCGAACGCCAGTGTTTCCACAGAAAAAATTTCGTAGCCACGCTCTTTTTGCTCGTCACAGGATTCACAGTGTAAGTTCCACTCTCGATTTTCAAGGGCATCCTCGCACGATCTATTTTCAATTTTTATTAATTTTTTACCACGTTAAATTGTTGATAAATTTATGGCAAAACACGATAAATTATTATTAGCTTTTATTGCAAAAAAAAAAAAAAAAATCGAATTGAATGGTCTCCGGTTCATCCCCAGTCATGCCCCTCCCCCGGTGATTTCATTCGTGACGATTTTTTTTTTTAACGAACTGCACTGTGTCTCTCGGACTACTGAATTAGCACGGATATTCGAAGACTCTATTCGTGTTATAAAAGAAAAAAAATACGAGCAGGTGAGACTTGGAATTACGAACAAATAGAAAAAAAAGAAGACGAGAAACACGAAAATGGCACTTTGAGATTGAGAAGAAGAAGAAGAAGAAGAAGTAAATGAAGAAGAGGGAGGAAGAATAAAGTAGAGTAGACGAAATAGTTTCACGCTGTTGGCCCTCGGGTACTTGCCGAAGAGTGTGGCATCGAGGAGATCCCCCGAGAGCTCAACAAATTCCCCTCATCTAGCATTCCCTCATCTTCTTCTTCCTCCTTCATCGTCGTCTCGTTCTTTCTTTTTCATTTTTTTTTTTTTTTCTTCCCTTTCTGTCTCAACGTCTCGCGATTCTCAACGAGGAATAATATATTTTTGGAACCCCCTCCGGAGGACTATTTCGTGCAAACGACGAGAGATATAAAGCACGCTCTTTGAGCTTGTCATATGTACCATGCAAGACATATGCAAGTTACGGGAACTTACGAGCTTACTCTTCATTTTTTTACTCATAAACAATGAAATCGTAAACTTATTAAGGAAAATTAATGATTGGTAACGATTGTAAATTTCAATTTTGAATGGTCCATTAAAAATTACGAACTAGTAATTTTTAATGAACTTTTTCACGTTAACATTGTAATTTTTAATTGATTCGGGACAGTCACTAGTTATAGTAATAATTTTCGATTTATGCGGGACAGTTGCATGTGAAAATTGTAATTCTTAATCGATGCGGGACAGTTGTATGTTAAAATTATAATATGGAATTTATAAGGGACAGTTATACATTACAATTATAACTCGTAATGTTTCGGGAACAGTTACATGTGACTAATTGCAACATTAGGTGATTGTAATTATGGTCCAACTATGCGGGACAGTTGCGTGTTAAAATTTGAATTTTTAATTTATGCGGGACAGTTACGCGTTATAATTATAATTTTCGATTTATGCGGGACATTTACACGTTGAAATTGGAATTTTTAATTTATGTGGGACAGTTGGGACAGATGCGGGACAATAAAATTTTTAAACTGTAATAAGTAATTTATAAGGGACAGTTGTACATTTTAATTGTGACTAGAAATTTTTCTGGGACAGTTATGTACATGGGACTAATTACAACATCGGGTAATTCGTATGGGACAGTTTTTGTTCTAATAATAACTTGTAAATTAATCGGGACAGTCGTATGATTCTACGGTAACGTATTCGGGACAGTTTAATGGGACACCTATAATTATCAATTTCTTTGGGACGATTGCATGAAAATTTATAACGCGAACTTCATGTGGGACAGTCAACTGATAGGGCTGTCTCAATTTATTTGAGACAGTTGCAAGCTGTTGCATTTATACAATTTGCAAGTTACGCGGGACAGTTAACACGGATACCATTGTTATGCAGCTGGGACAGTTTAACGGGACAGTTATAATTTTTAATTAATACGGGACAGTTTCAACTGTGATTCACATGGGACAATTACATGATACCGTTGTAACGTGCGTGGGACAAGTTCACGGGACAATCATAATTTACAATCTATTTTGGGACAGTTAACGCGATAATACACGATTACAATTTGTAATTTACATGAGACAGCTCAAGGATATTGAAATTTGTGCGGGACAGTTGCTTGGGACAAGTATCTATAGTCTTTGACTTTTATTCATTGGGCGATTTATATTTGATTAATTATGCCTTATCCAGACCGGAAGCGGAGAAAGGATAGCGGATAGCGGAGAAAGTTTTTTTTTTTTTTTTTTTTTGCGGCAATTCAGAGAGCGCGAGCCGGAGGGGGGGGGGGGAGATTGGATGACATTCTGTCGCGTGCGAGGGAAAAATCGATTCCCGCTTGTGCACGCGACATACCGCAGGGTTCGAGAGAGCCGGGTCGTCGGGGTAAGTGACACCGGACGAACTCGTCTTCCCTCTATATATAAACGCAAAATAAACCACTCACGACTTTTGAACCCCCCACCCCTCCGTCTGAAGCGCGATGTCAACGTGCAAGAAGCTCACGAAATTCCGTGGGCTTCCTCGAATTTTCCCGGCAGTCTTATAGGCTTGCCCGGAGAACATAAAAATTATATCATCTCCAAGGGTTGGAAACACTTTTTTTTTCCCCCTTTATGCCAATCAATTTTTTTTCCCAAATTTTAAAAGGCTTTCGTGTATGAGCAGCTGAAATTTTATCGAGAATCAACTGTTCGATCGTTTAAAAGGATTGTAGGATAAAGAAAATAATAATAATAATAATAATTGAAAAAAAAACGTGTCTTGCTAGACAAATATTTTGTCCCAGATCTGATCAGTGTCCCACGATAATGGGAATAATAACGACAAAGTGTTTCGAGTAGACACGAGACATATAAGAGAGAAGCAAAAAAAAAAAAAAAAAAGAAAAAAAAAATAATAATTGACGGTTATTCGACCGCGAGAGAGTTTATGATGAGAATATTACGCGAGGGAGTATATACAATGTGCGTGACGCCAGAGCCCACCGGAAGTCCATGACTCTCTACTGCACCGAGACAGGAATAATGAAGAATGGGAAGAAAAAAAAAAACAATACAATACAAGTTCGAGAATTCGTTCTATGGCGTGGAAGAGAAACAAAGAAAAAAAAAAAATCATAACCAGGTTCAGCGTGAGCGTAAAGAGAGTCGAGACGAAAAATATGTACAGTCAAATTGTGTGTGGGATTCGTCGCTTTCTCCCTCTCTCTCGCTTGTATCATGCCCTTGAGAATAGGAGTCAAAGTATTCTCACCGAGCATCCAGATAAATTGATTGTTTTTTTTTCTTATTTTAGATTTCTATTTCGCCATGAAAAATATTTCTTCGTAAGAGAGGCAAGATAGAAGGGGAAGGGTGGGAAAAATCTTAACGCTATGTTCGGTCGTTTTTTTTTTTTTTATCTGGCACTCGTATCTGAGCGAGAAAACTCGATATGTGGGGCGTAGGTTGGCAGGCCAGTCGGGCATCTAACCGGATTTCCGAAAAAGGAAAATCCCCCTCGGCTGTTTACGATGCAATCGTCATTTCGACCGCTTTATATATTTTTTTTAATAAGATAATATTAATATTAATATAATAATATTATTATTAATATAATGATAATAATATTACATTGTAATATTGCAAAAAATATCGAACCTCTTTGCACCCACGCGTGCAAATCCAAGTAACACGTCATATATATATATATATAGAATGCAATTAAATTAATTGCAACCTCCGTTGCACCATTCACGAGCGAAAGAGGGGAGGGGGGATCTGCAAAAGCTGTACTCTCGTCTCGAAGAACCTGTTATGTCCCGGATAATGTCCGTTATGGAGGAATTTAAACGAGAGAGGAAATGGTTGGACGGTGTGAAGTCACGAAAAACAAAAAAAAATCCTAATCGATGGCCATTTGGAGAAGAAAAAAATGAAGAAGTCGCTTTATGCGTCGAGGGACATTGCGTCAATAATATCGGAGAAGGGAGACACAATTTACGCCCAGAGCCATATTTGGTCAGCTCGAGTGGGGCTAGTCTCGAGCTTGCTTGGGTCCGTTTGGGTTCGATCGAAAATTTTGTATTATTATATTATTATCCGGGGGAAATTATTTCTGTGCGCATAGCTGCGATAGACCTTAAGACACTATAAGAACGCATCGAAATTACCTAATAGGGAATTGAAAAATTCGTCGTATGGCGAGTTTCAGGATTGAAATTTAGAAGATAAGATTTGTTTTTAATTCTAGGAAATTTTAATTCGACAAATCTGAAGATTATCGGGATCCGGGGGAACTTTTGGGTTCTGGGAAATGTTAAATTATAAAATTGTAAGAAGTTTCAGAATATCGGGGATTTTGGGTTAATGCATATTATAGGGAATTTTGCTGTCGTAACGCGTTACATCTGGTGGCATGGGGGAAAATTTAGAGATTTTTGGACTCTCAAGTAGTTAAATTTTAAGTACAATTTTATAAATTCTGGGGAATTTTGAATTGAACAATTCTAGGGAATCTTATAATCTCGGGATTTTGGGTTCGGGCTAATTCTAGGGAATTTTGCTATTGTGCTGCATTATATCTGGTGTCATAGGGGAACATTTAGGGATATTTCGATTTTTAAGAATTGAAATTTAGAGTATAGGGAGTTTCATAAATTCCGAATAAACGATTTTCAAATTTCGAGCATTTAAATACGCTATATGGGGAATTTTTTTATAAATTATAAATTCTTATAATTCATCAATTCTGGGAAATTTTAAATTAAGCAATTCTGGAGAATTTTAGGATCTCGGGATTTCAAGCTTTTGCTAATTCTAGGGAATTTTGCTGCTACAGCGCATATCCGGTGTCATGGGGGAAAATTTAGGGATATTTGGATTTTTAAGAATTGAAATTTAGATTATAGGGAGTTTCATAAATTCCGAATAAACGATTTTCAAATTTCGAGCATTCAAATACGCTGTATAGGGAATTTTTATGAATTATAGCCGATTCTAGGGAATTTCAGAAATATCTGAAGTAAAAAATTCAGGCAACGAATCCGAGAAACTACGGAAATTATTGGTCAAAGTTCGTCGTATAGGGAATTTCGAAAACTCTAGGGATTTCAATCGTTTATTATTTTTTTTAGATTCCCGAGTATTTCAATCATTTCCGGTGCATCGAACGCCATTTGACCTTGTTCGCGTCGGATAAATCACCAGAGATGAGAAATTATTTCAATACGCTCATAATATCGATAAACATCGCTCGATGGGCTCGATCATTGTAATTATACGTGGATGTAACGGGCGGGCAAAGTCGGACTAGGGCGCGAAGAAAGTACCGTTCAAGGTCGACACGATCACGCCGGTCGATAGACTCTCTACCGGGAGACCAACCACCTCTTTCTATCATTTACTTCGCCCACCACCTCGACCACCTCTTTCTTCTTCTTGCTCCTCGCGAGATTTCTACTTTACATGCCAACCTCACTTTTCTCCTTATCTCGTTTTTTTCATTAATATTCATTTTTTTCCCCTTCTCGTTCTCTCTAAATAACCGAGTTCTGTCGCGTCCTCACCGGAAATCTTTATTCCAGCCGGTGATGGTCGTGGGACGGTTATTATTATTATTATTATTACTATTATTATTATTCATCGATACCGCAGCATATAATTTTTTAGACTCGAATACTTGGGGGAAAAAAAAAAAATGCACAAGTACAACATAAAATGAAATTAAAATTCAATTCAAGCAAAGGATCAAAATTACGTTATAGCCATTTGTAAAATTATATAAATTATCCAAAGCAAAATAGCTGAGAAATTTTTTCACAAAATCAGTTTATTTTTTTTTTTTTTTTTTTTTTTTTTCAAATTCGAACGATCGTTAAATCCTCTTTAGTACGTATACTCCCCTGCAGGACCGCGACAGGAACAGGTGATTTATTCACTTCCGGCGAATCACGTACATCGGGGGGGGGGGGAATTTGCCGCAATACAAAGCACAGCTGGGGGAGCGGGGGGATACGTCATTAAAGGGGAAATCAAATTTAAAAGAGAAAAAAAAAAATTAAGTTCGAAAATCACCGGACAGAAAAAAAAAAACTAAATCTAAATCCTGTGATGTACATGTATACGAGGTACGGTACGAAAAGGTAAGGTACGAAAACAAACGGGTCGTTAGGGGGGGGGGGGGGGGGGGGAGGAAATGCGCTTAACCTAATCCTAAATTGGCGTTTTCGTTGATACGGAAAAAAAAAAGTATACGAAATATAAACTACACCAGTGTCCGCATAATCACGATCCTTCGCATGCATGTGTACGTACGAACAAAAAAAAATCATTACACGTAAATTGCTTGCGCGAAATATGGAAAAAAAAAGGTTAAAAACCCGGGATATAGCGTGTGAGGGAGGGAGGGAATAAGAAAAAAAAAAGGCCCGAGGACTATGCAAATGACAGAGATGCACGCATAGAAGATTAAAAAAAAAACGGAAATGTATCGTGAATGCGAAGAAATATATAACGGGGACGTGTACCTTCGGCCTCAGTAAGAAAGGAAGAAATAATAGAAAATATACTCGCGATCGTTACTCACCACGTCGGTCGCGATCCTCGTCTCGCTTTAATTAGGTCCGTACCGATGGATAAATCGGAGACGCGAATTCCCAAGAGACACTATCGCGAGCCCGGTTCGCGGATTAAAAATTATGGGGGAAAAGAGTAACGAAGAAAACAGGAAAAAAAAAAAAAAAAATTTTCACTCCCGTTCTTGTTTTGTAACGATAAAACGAATAAATACTCGCGGATGATTTTGCACCGTGGGGTGTAACCGGTGTGTGCGTGCGTTGTTTGTTCGTGTGTACGTGTGTTTGTGTGTACTGTGAGTCCCGAATTTTCGTTTACCCGTCAACCGAAACCGTCAAACGTGGGAAACGCCGCGGCCATATTGGCCCTCTGGCCACAGAGAGCGACGACGTACGCGTCCTCTCGATGACCCCGGCGTTACTTAACGAAGCCTTTAGCGCGGGAAAATTCAAATTTATTGCAGCTTTTTTTTTTCTTTTCTTCCTCGCGTTGCAATTTAAATACCGTACTCTTCAATTATACGAGGATCGGTGATTCTTTAACAATTGAATTTCGTGATTTATGAGGAAAGTGTAAAAATATAATTTGCATTTTTTTTTTTTTACATCAACAGTTGCTCGAAATTTTCATTTGTAATTTCGAAGGACAGTAAAATTTTCGTTCGTCATTTTTATAGGACAGTGAAACAAAAATAGTAAATTGCAATGTTCCAATTGCGATTTGGTAATTCATGAAATTACAAAAAAACAAAACTATGGATCAATGCGAATTCATTAAGAATGAAAAAAAATTACAAATGTAATTTAAAACTCGTAATAAACTTTGCATAAATGTAAATTTGTCCTCGCCTGCCGCTTTGCACGTAAAAATTTATACGCTCCTGTTCTCTCATTCTCGTATTTATATATTCTCGCGAAATTATCTCAAATCACGGACGTTTTTGCCGTGATCCCAGCACATCGGAAAACCGGCATCCGTCGCACAAATGTACAGCGCTTTGGATATATACGACACGAGATATTTTTCCGTAGCGTTGAATTTTCGATATTTTTTTTTTTTTTCGTTCGACGATCTCGAAAGGTAAGAAAATCCCCTCCAACCCGAAATATATATAACAGTGAGCTTAAAAAAAGAACACCGCGTGTGTGTGTGCCCGTGTATAACGGATTGCAGCGTAAAAGAAAAAAAAAAAAAAAAATAAGAAACTTGGTAAATAAATTGAACGATCTACATCGTTTTGTGTCTCCACAGGGGATAGTCCCTCGCACACGCGGTGCGTTGACGACCACGTGGGCACCCACGTTTTTCGACAAACGAGTGCCGGATAACGGAAATAAAACAAACGCACACACACACACACATACGAATTTGACAGTCCTGAAATTTTTCGAAAAAAAATTAAAAAAAAAAAACAACCCCAATTGGAATTAAAAAATCTTTCAACGCCTCAGGATGACGTAAAACCTGTGAAAAAAAAAAATTTCCGCTACCGCTGGAAGAGCGGGAAATTTGAATATTTTTTTTTTTTTTCCAAATTTACACAAATTAACATTTTCTCACGATAAATCCAGCCAAAAACGGGGAAAAAAAATGTGAATCGCCCGAAAACGAAGAAAAAATAATCAAAAATATCTCAGATCCGCTCGAAATTTGAAAAAAAAAATAAAAAAAAATTTTTCATGCCCGAAAACGAAGAAGAAATAATCAAAAATACCTCAGATCCGCTCGAAATTTGAAGAAAAAAAAAAAAAAAAAAAAAAAAAAAAATAATGAAATAAAGACAAAAAAAATTTTTTTTTTTCGAAATATCTTCACCCTATTCGCGTTTTAATCACAATGAACGTCGATAAGCCGATGAGAAAAATGTCCGTCGAAGAGCCCCTAGCGAAGAGATTCAAGCATTCGATGATATCCGAGCGTATAAACGATCGCGAGTTTCAAGATCGACTGGCGAAGCATTGGCTGAGTCGCGAGCCCCTGGAGACCTCGGATCTGTGCCTTATAACCGAGCCCTATCGCCTTTGCAAAATATCAAATTTCATTAGTTGCGAAAAATTTATGGACGATCTGAAGGTCGAACTTGCGGAGGTCAAGAGTCGTAGGCAAAGCATCGATCTTTATCAGTTCGAGCAAACGTCCGATTTGTCGATAGTCAGTAGCGAGAGCTTGGGTCGTTTGTGGGAAACATTTCAGAGCGATTTTGCGCCATGGATGGAGAAAAATACGAGAATAAAATTGAATAAAAAAATTTCCATGTCAAGTTCGGTCTATTACGACACGGATTATCTTCTCTGTCACGACGACAATATGGGAGACAGAAGAATAGCCTTTGTTCTCTATTTGTCGAAAGATTGGCGTCCCGAGGACGGCGGTAGTTTGGATCTCTTCGATATAGATGAGAACGGCGCGCCGGGCAAGATCGTACGTTCCCTAGTCCCCGAATACAATTCCCTGATATTCTTCGAGGTTCTCGATGAATCGTATCATCAAGTGAGCGAGATAAAGTCGATAGAGAAATCGCGCTGGACGATAAACGGCTGGTTTCACGGTCCGATTCGTCCATCGACGAAAAAGCCGCGTCCCGAAATTCCATTACCCTTAAAATTGCCCGATAAGGCGAAAAACGTTGAGCTTCGTTCTTGGATAAGAAGTTGTTATTTGGACTCGGGTATAGCCAAGAACGTGCAAAAAAACGTCGAAGCTAATTCCTACGCGTTTCTCTCGAATTTCTTCATTAACGATGTCTACGAGACGCTCTCGGCTCAGTTGGCCTCGGAGCAGATCGTCTGGACGAGAGTCGGACCGCCCGACGTGAGAAATTACGAGATAGCGCGCGAGGAAAGTTTGCCACCGTTGTTGCGCGATTTTTATCGTATTTTCGGTAATCTCGAGATCTTTCGATTACTGAAGGAATACACGGAGCTCGATCTCGTGCCGGACGGCAAAAACGAGGGTAATCCGAGAATGTCCATAGAGCTTCAGAGATGGTCGGCGGGCTGTTATACGCTGATGCGAGACAAGAGCCTCGACGGCGACGAGGAGAGATTCGACGAGGATAGGCTCGCCGCGGCGAGCGAAGAAAAAAAAATATCGGACGCAAAGGAGGATGAGACGATCGATGCGATAAGCAAGGAAGATACAATTTGCCCGAGGACCAGAGAAATGAGGATTTCTTCGATGAAGAAAGAAGAAAAGCTCGGTAGGATGAGCGAAGAAGAGAGGAACGCCCGAAAGAGCGAAGAAATGAGCATCTCTTCTGAGAGCGAAGGAGAGAGGGTCGCTTCGATGAGCGGCAAGAGGAGGATTTCTTCGGTGAAAAAAGAAGAAAAGCTCGGTACGACGAGCGAAGAAGATAAGATCACCCGAAAGAGCGAAGAAAAGAGGATTTCTTCGATGAAAAGCGAAGAAAAGAGTATTTCTTCGATGAAAAAAGAAGAAAAGCTCGGTAAGACGAGCGAAGAAGAGATGATCGCCCGAAAGAGCAAAGAAAAGAGAATCTCTTCTGAGAGCGTAGGAGAGAGGATCGCTACGGCAAATTTTGAAAAACCTGCTACGCCCGCAAGTCCGATTAGCTTCGCTGCCGAAGACGAGAAGAGAGAAGCGAAGAGATCGGAAATGGAAGATACGAGGGATGCCAAGAGAGCGGACAGTCCGACGGCTAGCGAAACGGACGAATCGTGCGACAGCGCGATACTGAAACGTTTGCTGCGCGGAAAATCTCGAGCCGAAAAATTTTTATCCATGAATCTCTTTCAGCAAGCCTCGTGCTCCGCTATCGATGAAAAATCAACGAATTTCAATCTTGAATCCGAAGATTCCGACGTATCGGACATCGGTGATTATCTTTCCGATGGCTTCGAGCGCTCGATCGAAAATTCCGAAGACGAGGACGACGATGAGAATGACGACGAGTGCGCGACATCGTCGAGCACCTGCGAACCTGGCTCGCTCGATCTTATAATACAATTCAACACCGGCGCGGTAACCACGGACGAGACAATCGATTATATCGATCCCAATCAACAGGAGGGCGCTCTCATTCACGTACCATTCCGGGACAATCATCTTTGTCTCGCTTACAAGACAATACGTACCAGCAGACTTCACAAATACGTCAATCATTATTGCAAGGGATACTTTTATAATTTGATTTGCACGTATTACGAATAAAAATGAAAAAAAAAAAAAGAATGGAAGGCTTTTTTTCTTCTTCCGTTCTTTTTGTCGGAGGAAGAAATGTAAAATTAATTGTTCGTTTGTATGATAATTGAGGATTCGTGCCTGGATAATTGGAGAGTGAGGAAAAATTTTGTCGAAAACACGTTGATGATGATTTGTAACGTTCCTCGATGTCTGTACAGTATTTGTATCAATAAAATTATCAGTATTTGTAATTCATTCATTTTCCTGTTATCGCGTAGAGAGATCAATGGCAGAGACGAGATAATTTCATGATTTTTTTCGTATAAGAAGCTTAGATTGAATTTTTTTTATTTTATTTCAAAAATTAAACCTTAATCTTCAGTATAAATAAAAATTAGATGCCGGTTCGTTGGTAAGCGCGCATCGCTTTAGAGCGGCTGGACCGATTTGGCGAATTTTTTTTTTTCAAAACGTTCGCAACAGTCCGAATAAGGTTTTTAGGGAAAGGAAAATTGGAAAATTGAAAAATTCGAGAAAAACTGAAGTGCTTTTTTCTAGCTATATAAATAAAAATTGAATGCTGTTCGTTGGGTAAGCGCATCGCTTGAGAGCGGCTGGACCGATTTGGCTAATTTTTTTTTTAAACGTTCGCAATAATCCAAATAAGGTTTTTAGGGAAAGAATAATTGGAAAAGTTGCCCGGAAAATTGGAAAATTCGGGAAAAACTGAAAGTGCTTTTTTCTAGCTTTGTAAAAAAAAATTAAACGCTGTTCGTTGGGTAAGTGCATCGCTTGAGAGCGGCTGGACCGATTTGGCTAATTCAACGTTCGCGATAGTCCGAACAAGATTTTTAGGGAAAGAAAAATTGGAAAAGTTGCCCGGAAAATTAGAAAATTCGAGAAAAACTGAAAGTGCTTTTTTCTGGCTATATGAATAAAAATTAAACGCTGTTCATCGGTAAGCGCATCGCTTGAGAGCGGCTGGACCGATTTGGCTAATTTTTTTTTTTAAACGTTCGCAATAGTCCGAACAAGATTTTTAGGGAAAGAAAAATTGGAAAAGTTGCCCGGAAAATTGGAAAATTCGAGAAAAACTGAAAGTGCTTTTTTCTGGCTATATAAATAAAAATTAAACGCTGTTCGTTGGGTAAGCGCATCGCTTGAGAGCGGCTGGACCGATTTGGCTAATTTTTTTTTTTTAAACGTTCGCAATAGTCCAAATAAGGTTTTTGGGGAAAGAAAAATTGGAAAAACGCATTCCAGCCTGAATTAAAATAAAGCTACATTTGTTTTTACTTTTCTGTTTGTTTCGCGATCTGTCCGACAAATGTAGTTTTATTTTTACACATTTCCAATAGCTTTTCACAAATTCACAAAACGATCACAAACAAATTTATTGAAATTTCGAATAAAAATATGATTTTTCATTTTTTTTTTTCAAAAAATTCGCCTTGATAAATGGAGAGTTAGTAAACTTTGAGGTTCGTGCGCTTGCATACAGAAATGTTGTGGTAGCCAAAAAAAAAAAAAGCGAGGTGCTTTATCATTGTGAAATGTTTCTTCGAGATAAATTTCTATGATTTATTCTTTTGGTACGCGACTAGTCGTGAAAAAAAAAATAATAATAATTCTAGCCATAAAGTACAGGGAAAAAAGAAAATGTGTAAAGTGCTTACGCTTCACAGATCCGAGGATTATAGATGCGAGTTTTTTCCTCGGATTTCTCAACGATTATATTGAAGCTCTCTGTGTTTGCATTTTCGTCTCTCGATTCGTTATCCATGCGTGGCTAAAAAAAAATTTGTGAAACAAGAAATATTTCTCGGCGCTTCCAACGAGAATTTTTTTCAAATATTTTTCCATGCAGAAGAATGAAAAATTGAATGAAAAATTATAAATTCAGTTTTTTTTTATATAAATATAAATTTTAAATAAAGAAAAATATAAATTTTTCTTTATTTACTTGGAAAACGGAATTTTTCATCGGTGAATCTGATATTTGATTTTACTATGCAACAAAATATAATAATACTTGGATAATGAGATCGAAAATTTTAATTTTTCATGATTTAGCGAAAGTTAATTGCTCCACCAAGTCTTGCGCATGAAAGTCAGCCGAGAGTTTCTCATAGCGGTGTAATTTATGAGTCAATGAGATGGTTATTTGGACGATGAAAATCAAAAAAAAATTCCGTATCTCTTGTGTATTTAGAAATTTGAATTTGGTCAAATTTCAGAAATGGAAAAAAAACGATTGCGTAAAATTTCCAGCGGTAATATCAGATTTGATAAATTTGCAATAGGCAAAGCGGTACTCGGAGGCTAAAAATTGAAATTTCCATTTTTCAATGTATCCGCTGTGTATAATATTATTGTTTTTCGAGTAACAATGAAACCTGGCACAAAATTGAAAAAAAAAAAAATATTTTAATCGATTTATACTTGGTAAATAAATTTCTGGATAAAATTTCTCTCATCCTGAACTGAGATAAAAATTTAAAAAAACTGTACTTGAATGGAAAAATTTCAATTTGTGGCTGTGGACCGAGTTCTAATTTTCCAAATTTGAAAAAAAAAAACATTTTACTTGGACATCGTACTTGATTTATACTTGGTAAATGAATTTCTGGATAAAAATTTCTCCTAAAAATGCATCCCGCGCTGAGATAAAAATAAAAAAAAAATTGTACTCGGATGGAAATGTAAAATTTCAATTTGTGACTGCGCCAAGTTCGAAATTTTGCTAATCATCGAGTATATCGTTGCTTTTTTTTTCTTCCGGTCATTGATTTTTTTTTTAAGCTTCGAACAATTATGCGAGCGGAATAAAGAAAAGATATCGTCATGCTCCGATTCGTTTTACATTATTATCGTTTTGCGTTTTATTATATTTATACCTGGCTGACGAACGAATACGATGCCAAGGGTGAGGAAGAGGGCGAGGCTGATGCACAGCCGAGCATCCTCTTTCTCAGCTCGTTCAACTGTAACTCGCGCTGATAACTAACGTCACTTTCCTGAGACTCCTCATCGCGTCTCATCGTATCGTTCATCGATTCGTTCGAGTACTCGACTCTTATCCACGGGCATATCGTCGACGATGATGACATCGTTGCAAACGTTGTTTTGTTAACATTACGCGACAGTCTCGGTGACAATCTTCGCAATAACGATACGATCTTTGATCTGATTTTTTTTTTATTAACAAATAACAATAATAATTAAAATTTAATGATTTATTTATTTATACAAAAATTAAATAATTAAGTTAGAATGTGTGTTTTTTTTTTTTTAATTCTTTTATAGAGAAAATTCGCAATAACGATACGATCCTTGATCTGATTTTTTTTATTAACAAATAACAATAATAATTAAAATTTAACGATTTTTTTTTTTTAATTATTTTATAGAGAAAATTTAAACTTTGGATAATTAAATTAGAAAAAAAAAATTAAGACTTGGTTTGTTTTGAAAAAAATGTCCAAGTATCAGCTTAAATTTTTCCATCAACTATATCATCATTATTATTATTATTATTATTATTATTATTATTATTATTATTATTATTATTATTATTGACACGTGGTTAATTTTTGATGTTTTTTTTTATTGCAAAAATCTACGAAAACCTCAAAGTTGTTTTTTTTTTCATGAAAACTTATTTTCACGTACTTGGCACTCGGTGTATGAATACCGCCTGGTGTAAAATTTCGACTTTGGGACAATTGTTCGACGCTACGACACGAATCTCGCCAATCTGGATTATTTACTTTGCGACCAGCTCGCCAATCGAGACTGTTGCTTTGGCGAGCTTGAAGAGCTACGAATTTTTTAAAACAAAAATAAAAAATTATCTTTGTACTTGGAAAATTATTTTTTGGAGAGGAAGAGGGGGGGGGATAAAATAATGGAAAATTATAGACACGTGCCTGGCTCGGTAGTTGATTGTCCCATACGCCAATCCAACGAGTTGCTATTTTTATTTACGTTATAAATGTTATCACAGGATTTAGTAGCGAGGCAAGTCTCTTGATGACGACGCCTCAGCAGTCTTGATACTGGACCCAAATTTCTGAAACGTTGATTTTTCGAAAAAAAAAGCGCAAAAGAAAAAATTTAATCGTGTAACAATTTTCAAATACTTGGTACACGATTTAAAATTTTTGTTTTTCGAATTTATCGAACGGATTCGATAAATTTGTTTATTTATCCAATCAGCATTATTGTTTATTTATTAAAACTTCCAGTACTTGGCTTGAGCACTCATTTCGTACTTGGTTCAATAATTCGATCAGTTTTTAAATCTATCCAGCGGATGTCGTTATATTTGTGATCATGTAACGAACAATTAATTCGAACGACCTCTGTATATACTTGGATCCGATTTTGTTTTTGTGCTTGGCTTGAAATTTAAATTAATATTTATAAAAAAGAAAATTCACAATGAAATTTCTGACTCGTCAACAATAATTTCAATTCAATTGTCTTCTTGGTGCATAATTTTTGCGACTAAGTACAAAATAGCACAGTGACTTTAGTGATTTGCCTATAACAACTTTGACTTTACGTAGTTTCAACATAATTTGAATCAATTTGACAAATGAGTATTAAAATTTGTAAGTAAATTCGTTGCTAAGTAAAGTTTCAATTAACCGTAATGTGGGGGACAAAATTGCAATTATAAAAAAAGTACTTGAACGAAAAATTGAAATATCAATTTATCAATGTACTTGGAAAATTAAATTTGTCCGATGTCTCGGGCGTGAGAGGAAGAAAAAAGTTTTTTTTTCCGTTGCAATTCAATGTGGAGGGTTGTACTTGGATTCGATTTATTTTGTACTTGGCGTGAAATTTGAATTTTTTGAAATTTATCCTACAGATTTAATAATGACATTCTCGTGATTTATCGACAATAATTTCAATTTAATTGGACTTATATATTTTTTTTAAAATACTTTTGATAGTGCTACAACTTTAGTGATTAAAATCATCCAACAGATGTCGCTGTAAAACTTGTGATTTACAATTTCGTGTACTTGGTTGTAAGTTTCTAAATTAATTTATCGATTGTTGAATCGACACTCGGAATTTACGAACATTAATTATCAAATTTTAGTTCCTAAATTTATTCACCAACTGCCGCTAATGATTTGTACTTATAAACTCGCGCAGCTGACTTCGTACTTGATTTGAACAAAAAAAAATTGATTTCCAAGTACTCGAATGGAAGAAGAAAAATTATTTATATTTATTTTGTACTTAGTTTACCCTCACGTGGTAATCCCTTATTTCGTACTCAGTTCAAAATTTCTCCGACAGATGACGCGCCATAATTCATCCGGTGATTCCTCTGTTTGACTGAAAATATCTCAACCGCCCCGCATTTGTAATTTGTACTCACTTGAATTTTCGTGACTGTCCCACCGGTGGTTTGGTTTCCCGCATATTCGGCGTTGTCTCGTTTTCAGTCTCGATTTCCGGACAATAAGTCCCGAAACGTACGTGACTGTAAGCAGCTCGCAATTGCACACCATCGAGCGGACGAAAATTTCGTCGCTCGGTCGAGGATACACGAACGACCTCGATCTTCGGACGTTCATCCATATCTCACGCACAAAAACACACACGCGCACGCACACTGCACAATCGATTTAGATAAAAAAAAATCCGTTCAGTCGATATTACATATGCCCTATATTCGATCTCATTTATCGTCAAATAAAATTTGAAGGAAAAAAAAACATCGTAAATTTATAAAATTCGTTAAAAAACTTTATTTAAAAAATCTAAAAAGTCTTGAAATATATTTAACGTTATCGTTTTTTACTCCTGTACATATCTCGAGTCACAAATTATACCGTTTTCGTATAAAAAATTATCACGCACATATTAGCCCCTTTCGAAACTTATAATCACATTTGGTTCAAATTTTCATATTCAAATTTCCCGCCATTTTCACGACTTAACGAAATTGCACTAAATCAAATAATACAAACAAAAACATCACGATCAGAACAATCGTTGCATGTGACAGAGGATAAGAAAACCACTCTTTGCACACACTCTGTGAATCATCGGACTGTACAAATAGGAGAGGTATATGATCTATACAAAGAGAGAGAGACAGAGATGCTCACACGGTGAGTTTCGAAGATAAACTGGCTGGTATCGCGTGCCCGCCTCGTCGCTTCTCTGTACACATCGATGACTTTTTAGAGCGACCAAAGGGAAATAAAAATAATAATTAAACACACTCTTATACCCACCCATTATAACGTGGTATACATGTGCATGTATACATACGTTTAACAATGTTATACTTTACGCTCAGGCGAGCATTTCGAGCTCAAGCGATCGTCTTTATTATTATCCATAGCGGCTTGGATGTATAGCGCCATCTATATGGATTATTATGTACTGCTTTTTTTTATGCCACGAAAAAAAAACACGAGAATAACTCGCTTAAAAATTATCGTACGACCAATTGGGACGGAAATTTAACAAAAATATTTCGGGGCTAATAAACTATAAGGATATTTTGTATATTTGAAAAAAAAAAAGACAATGTTAAACTAACGCGTAAAACGTTTTGTGGAAATATATATATATATATATACATATACAGGGAAGAAGAGATGAGAGCTCCTAGTCGAATTTTATGTACTTGATACTGAATAACCAGACAATTATATCTTGTCAGCGAAATATTCATATAGTCATATTTTTATTGTGTTAGCGAGCACAATACTTGCATATAGAATATCATGACGTATATCTACCGAAACAGATATCCTCGCGGTGTGCACGGTGAGAAAAAAAATGTTATAGTCAATGCCCTCGTACTTGACGCGTGGGTTAAAAGATGGACAATTATAGATTAAAGTAAAGCTCTCACAGACAAGACTTTAACCAAATCGAGCGAAGCTTTCATCGCATAAAAAGTCTACGGTATTGTTTATTTTTTTGAAATTCCTTTGGGCAGTCGAAAAACCAGCGGTCGGGGGGATGCAAGCGCAGCTCAAGATGCGTAAAGTGAGCTGCGGATAGTCACGTGATCAAGTCGATAGTCGACGGTTGCAATGTTTCGACAATTTCAAACTAGCTATTTCGTAAAAATCTATTGCCGTTACGAGTTTACGTCTGATCATAATTATTTATGGCCAATAACACGGAGCACGATAGGTAGAATCCGTGCGAAAAGTATGGTTAAGTAATTCTTTGTCATCTACGAGAACATTCGAGCCATCGCGAGAATCAACCCGATCAGCTGATCGAAGTAAAGCGTCCCATTACCCAATTACCCGTGCGGCAAGTTAAAAAATGATAAAAATATTGAGTCAAACTACCGAGAATCGGATATTGTGAAAATTTTACAATACACAAGAATTTCATTGGGAACCACGCTCGAGGTCACAATTTTGGCATGCGAGTCGATAATTGGTGGATTCATACATACAGACAGGCTACTCTAGTGCAGCAGGGGGAGTTTCATTCATGGAATCTCAACTATATGTACTAAATGGATAATTGCTTACATTTATATATATATGTGTGTGTGTGTGTGTGTGTGTGTATATAAAGGTTACTCAATCCTCCTACAGCCGGATTCTTGGACTGAGTATCTCGTCATACGTCGTTTATTAAAGCTTTTTATTAAGGCCAAGCTTCAAAGCAGAGTGCACTGGTCAATACAAGTTCTAAAATTTTTAAATCGTGAAAAAAAAAACGGTTTGAAAATTGACCAAAAAAGCCAGTCTCTTCGTGAATTGACAAAAACAAATTTTTAAAGTTCAAAAATAAAAGAATAATTATTAAAAAAAAGAGGAATTACTTAATAAATTCATAATTGTTCAGAGCACACCACGCCCTCTCGCGCACAAAGTCATATCACTCTCCACGACCACCGGGTTTTGTAAACAAATAAGCCTAAATTCAGCGAGAACATTTTTTTTTATGTATTAAAAACCGGTGGAGGGTGAGGGGAATTTCACAAAATTCTCTGTACTTTGCACAAACAAACAGGATCGACAAATAATTTTAACGGATCGAGAATAACGCCGCGGATTACAATTCCCGAAATTATAAAGGCCGCGAGCCTGATCATGTATAATCTCCGTGGTTGTGCACGCGGGACTCTCCCGAAACTATGTACAAAAAGAGTCTATGCTAGGTCCGCGGTTTGGCACGCGAGTCTAACCCCGCTCTATTTATAAAATCCTGGCCTCTCGACGCGGGCACATAGGTATATATGTTTATTTTTTATTATCTTTTTTTTTTTTTTTTAATACGAGAGTCTACCGCCCAGCGCGTGTGAGTCCATCCACCTCGAGCTCGTGGCGACAACAAACCGTTTCTCTTCTATCGAATCACGAATCCCCCCCCACTAAACCGACAACTTCCTCGCGCTCTTTCCTCCCGGGGCGATTGAACGAAAAAAAAAAACGACCGTTAGAAGGAACGCGGATGAAAAAAAAGAGGAATTTGACCGCGTGATGATTTCACAATTGTAAAGCGAGCTTAGAAAGTCTAGACATTGCATTTCTGACAACCGGAAGGGCTTAACTATAAAATGGAATACCAACGAAAATAATGCAAGCAGAGGGCGTTATGGGGGATGAGGTTTCGACTCGTAAGCTCGCTCAGAGCGATTTTAGACAATTGTGAATCGAGCTTAAGGCGTCTAGACATTCGAGTTGATATGGCAAGATATAGTGTGGAGGGAGAAAAAAAGCTTTCGACTCGTACACGCCCATTGAGCTCGCTCGTAACATCATACGAGTGTGAACTGAGCTTAAGGGATACCTGTACATCGATTTCTCTTGCATACATACAAAAGGACTTGACTAGAATTTTCAGGGGTTGGGTTACGTCCTTCAGAGAGAGAGAGAGAGAGAGATAACGATGGGACTTGATGGGGAATTAATATTTAGAGGGCTTTGAGTCACTAGGGGAATATTTTTTACTTCGACTAAAATATAAAAGCTTCGGGAGAATAAAAATGATATTTTAGTACGTTTGAATTTCAAAATTTTTTTTGTAATTGCGGTAAAGTTAAATTTGGTAATTATGGCTAATTTCAAAGTTTTAATTAAGATTCGAATAATCGCAAGTTCGTGAAAAATAAATTCAATAAAACAAAAAATTGTCCAAGAGATATACTTACCAGTCATTTATATCGTCGAAGAGTTACGACGAGACCATCCGGAAGTCTTCTATGGCGTCGGTTGATTTTTTTATACTAAAAAAAAATCTACATTGGCTGCACTGACTCTACTTTTGTTTTTCATAATTATAGGAAACGGTTATTCATAGCGAGATATTCAACTTTAGAAAAATATTAAATCTTTAACTTTACTGTTATTGAAAAAAAAAAAAAAATTACCAACGGAGCTTAATTTGACTTTTTTTTTAATTTTTCTTTCGTCGATTTCAGCCAAAGCAGTTTGGATAAATGATGGATTTTTTTTCTTCAGGTTTTGGGAATTGAATAAAGTATCCAGTACAAATTACACCGAGAAATATCGATTTACTGAATTTGAATAAAGTTAATAAATCGTTGGAAAAGTCATTTTTATGAATTTATAAATTATAATAATTATTTTTTTAAAATAATAGATCGACGCTCATCCTTGGATTTTACCAAAAATTCATTGTATTCAAATGAAATATTATTTTAGGCAAAAATAAGTTGTTCGCTTGAGCCAATTCGTAATCAAATAAAAATATCAATTTTTCTCGTTGTAAGCTTCCATGCAGCTTTTAAAAAATTATTGTGTTTATTTAAAAAAAAAAAAAAGAATTCATTCCTATACAAGATGGCCGAGCTCGTCTTAGCCGCGCCACTTCCGGTTCTACCGGAGCTCTCGCGCGCGACGCCCGCACGCGTCTCCGGGCTTCACAGCGCCTGAAACAGAATTCTCCCAAACCGTACGAAAAAAAAAAACTTACCGCACAACACAAGCGCTTCCGGGGGAGAGGGAGGAACTCTCACCGAGGAATAACTAAACTCGCGTGAATCAATTCGTCGAGAACAAAACGAAAAAAATGTCTAAAAAGATAGAATCTCGAAGGAATTTCATTAATTTTTTTTTTTTTAATTCACGAGGAACCGCTAAACTTCACCGGACATGAAAATTCACTTGTCTTATTTTTCTTTTTCACACCGCAGTTTACCAATCTCCTTTTCGAACGCGAATTCGGGCTCTCGGCTCGCATAATTTTACCGCGCATTTATTCAAACGATCGAAAAAAAAAAAAAACAGACGAGAAAAAAAAACGACTTTTGCACAAGCACTTTGCATTGCACAAGATATAAAAACCGTTACTCGTTGCTTTTCGACGTTGCTAACCGAAAAAAAAGAAAAAAAAAAAAAAAAAACAACAACAATCACGAATCGCGAAACGATTTTTCATTGTGAATCAATTCGTTATTATTCAAAACAATTTAAAAACCTCTCGTGGAACGAACAAACTCACAGAGCACCATTTTCACTCTCTCTCTCTCTCTCTCTCTTCCTCTCCCTCCCTCGATTCACAGCCAACTTCACTCGATTGAAGAACAACGAACGACATAACCAACGGAAAACTTTTAACCGAGAAACGCAACAATACGATCGAAGAATCTTGAAAAAAAAAAATTGTTTTCTTTCCCCATCCCCTCCAGCCTTTTTTTAAATCACAAATCACGCATGCTGATTTTTCTCGACCTCACTAAACAGAAAAAAAACAAAACCATCGGCAAGATCCCGAAGCTTTTTTTTGTCGAACTTTTTCTTCATACGGACGGGTTTTTTTTTTTTTTTTTGGACGAGTGAAAATTAAACACATTTTTTTTGGCTCTGCATCTATTTTTTTCATTTTTTTCATTTTTTTTTTTTCATTCAGAGACCTGCGCTCTCGTTGTACACTTGATCCACTGCACCTTGGTTCGTCGACGGGCGTAGATCGGACACAAATTTTTTCATATTCGTTTTCTTTTCTCAAATTCAAAATGAGAGAGAGAGAGAAAAAAATGGGACTGGGAACTTTTTTTTTTTCTTCAAATTTTAAAAAGTCGCGCAACACTTCCGTTGGAGAGAAGAAAAAAAAAAAAATAACCGATCTCACACCCGTTGACGAGAACGCCCCGACACTTTTTTTTTTTTTTTTTTTTTTTTTTTTTTTTTTTTTTTTTTTAATACATCACTGTACACAATTTCTTTTCTTTTTTTTTCAAACAACTTACACAGCTTCCGCACTTAAGCCACCTGGTCCGTTTTTTTTTTTCCCTTTTTTTCTTCGAGTTTCGGACGAATCTTTCGTTTTTGTCCAGCTCTAATTTCTTGCTTTTTTTTTTTTTTCTCTTTACCTCGATAAAACTAGTTCACTAGTCACTCAACGTTGATTCTAAGGGGGGGAAAAAACCAAAAAATCGAAACTACTTCACCGGACACTTAACTTTTAGCCTTGAAAAAAATAAAAAAAAAAAGATGAACCTAGTTCACTAATCACTTAACTTTTAGGTTAGGGGAAACAAAAAAAACCATTGATTCATGGGGGAAAAACATTTTTCTTCACCGACGAGTTCTTTTTTTTTTTTTTTCTTTCGTTTCTCGCACTGTCTCCGACACAAGGGCACAGTTTATCATTTTTTTTTTGTTTTTTTGGTTCTTTTCTCGCTTACTGCACGATTTCTGGAAAAACTCGTTTAACGAAGGCAAAAAAAAAAAAAAAAAAACAAAAACCACACAATTTTTCTTTCGTTTACGACACCGAGCACTTAAATTTTTAAACTTTACGTCACACATGAATCTTGATATTTTGTTTATACATGCAAATATGCGTGTATAATAAGGGGTGGTCCTTATTCAGGGCTCGAACGAATTATTAATCGAACGCCCACCCAAATCGGCTCCGAATAATTAAAAAAAAATACCCCAATTTTTTCAGATTTTTATGCAGACGCGCAGACCCCTAGCACCCGTGGGTGAATTTCCCAATTTGAAATACCACGTGTTTCGGCCAAATTCTAAGGATATATTTTATTCTGGGAGTAATAATTAAAAAAAAAATCTGTAACTGCGAGATTTTAGGGTTCATTGGTGCTGCTATATGAAAAAAAAAAAATCACATTATCATACGGATCAATTTAGACAAATTGCACACCCTTTAACTTTGAAAAATGGCGGTAATCCACGTCACCGCATCGATTTTCTTGAATTTTTCTAATTTATTTACTTTTTAACGTATTCAGATCTGGTTTTTTTGCACTTTTCGGTTACTTTAGCGACGAGAGAACGCAAATATACCGTATAATTGTCATCGTTGTTTATAATATAAGATTTTTAAATAAACGAGCTAAAAAAATGACGGTTTTTTTTCGGAAAAATTCAATCTTAAAGAATCTATCCGAGGTAATGACTTGAAATTTAATTCCGTGTTCGGAAATTGGCTGACAGTACTGTCAGTAACAGAAAATGTGCGGTATACGTGACTTGCACTACAGATTTTCTAGTACTGACAGTACAGAGGGGGTTTTTAGGGTCACTGATTACGAATCCGCTATCAGATCTGCAAAATTCAAGATGGCGGACACCGAAATTTAAATATTGAATTTCGGAAAAATCTGACATCGGATTCGTAATCAGTGACCCCAAAAATCCACTCTCGCTGAATTTCACGTTATTACCTTGCATAGATTCTTCAAGAGTGAATTTTTCCGAAAAAAACGTAATTTTTTTTAGCTCGTTCATTTATAAATCTTATATTATAAACAATTATACGAATTAGACTGTATATTTATGTTCTTTCATCGCTAAAGTAACTGAAAAGTGCAAAAAAACCGGATCTGAATACGTTAAAAAGTAAATAAATTAGAAAAATTCAAGAAAATCGATGCGGTGACGTGGATTACCGCCATTTTTCAAAGTTAAAGGGTGTGCAATTTGTCCAAATTGATCCGTATGATAATGTGATTTTTTTTTCATATAGTAGCACCAATGAACACTAAAATCTCGCAGTTGCAGATTTTTTAAAAAATTATTACTCTTAGAATAAAATATATCCGGAGAATTTGACCGAAACACGTGTATTTCAAATCGGGAAATTCACCCTCGGGTGCGAGGGGTTGGAGTCTGGATAAAAATCTGAAAAAATTAGGGTATTTTTTTGGAATTATTTGGAGCCGATTTGGGGGGCGTTTGATTAAAAATTCGTCCGAGCCCTGAATAAGGACCACCCTAGCGTATAAACGAACGATACAAAGTTAAATCCGAATGAAATAAATCTAAATAGCAAGGGGGATTCCCCCTCTTGCGATATTTAACGACTACATTGCGATGGCTCAATTTTTTTTATCTACGGAGAGGCCTTTCGCATTTTTCTTTTTTTTTTAATTCATGGGCTCTCTCCGCGAAGTCTCATTTTGCTTTTTCTCCCCCCCCCCCCCCAGCCCCCGCCATTTTTCCATATAGTCGTTCCCCGTGAAGGGAAAGTCGGCTTTTTTTTTTTTAAATTCGATATTTTTTTTTCTCCGATGCAGGATTCGTGTATATATTTTAATATATATCGTACAAGTATCATTGATTCTCAGTAATAATAATAATAATGCCAAAATTGTTTGGAAAAATCATTCGACGAATCTCTTTTTCAGCATTCGCTCTCCTTTTTTGAAAATTTTTCTTCTTTTTTTTTGTATTTTGAGAAGCGAATGGAAAGTCTCGAAGATCGGATATTTTTTTTTTGTTCGTACAAAGAAAAATTGCAGTGAAAATTGTTTAGGGCAATTGAAAAAAAAAAAGAAATCATTTGATCAAGAGGAAGAGATAAAAAAAAATTCTGATGATTGGTTCAGCAACTTTTTAGCCAATTTGTTAATGACTTTCCGGCATTATTATTCTTATTATTATTATTATTATTATTATTATTATTATTATTATTGAAAATCAAAGTCTCAAAAATCTCCAAAATGGTCGATTTTATTCGGATTTTTATTTCATCGTAAAAGCGCTTAAACTTTTGGCTGGGAATATCCTTGCGGGGGAAAAAAAAGATTCGAGTTAAAAAAAAATCGTCATCTCAATGCCGGATGGAAGACCAAGAGCCGTCGCGAATCAACGAAATTGTCAAAATACCACGATTCTGGGTACTTTTGTTTAAGAAAACGAAAAGAAACAAAAAAAAAAAAAAAATTCTCGACAATTTTTCTACATTAATAGCCGGATATTCATGATTGAGGCACGAAAAAAGATGTAAGCGAATCGAGATAGCTTTAAATAAAGCACGACTACTGTTTTTCGGTAAAAAAAAAAATAATTTTTGCCGCATTTTCTTCGAATTCGACAAAATTTCATCAATTGACTCAACCGTGACTCAAGAATTTTCAGTAATTTTAGCAACTCAAAAAAATGCATTCGTATCGCCTCTTTTTCAAAATCCCTCCCCGACGAGACTCTAGATGAGAAAAACAAAAAAAAAAAAGCGCCCAAAAATTTCTCTGCTTCGATCGGGCTGAAGAAAAAAAAGTCAAACTCTCTTAAAAGAAGAAGAAAAGAGTCCCTAACGTTCGATATTTCCTCAAAATATACAAATTGAAAAAAAAAAAAAAACCCCCTCTGAATCGTCGATATAGGGACCGTGCAAGCTGATACACTCTTACCATGGTGAATGCCCAACAATTTCTCTGCTCTGATCGGTCTGAAGAAGAAAAAAAGGTCAAACTCTCTTAAAAGACGAAGAAAAGAGTCCCTATCTCCGTAAAATATACATATTTCAAAGAAAAACAAAAAAAAAAAACAGCTTTCCCCTTCTGAATCGTCGACATAGGGACCGTGCAAGCTGACTCACCAAAGCGGTTGTACATTCCCCCCCCCCCCCCCCCCCCCCCAACAAAGTGTTCGTTCTGGACTGCAGATGTCGCGACTGGTATGCGCGCTTACGCGAGTACGTATTCTCACTTTTTCGACGGTGTATCAGCTTGCACGGTCCCTATTACCCAAAATTTCTTTCCCCAGAGCTGCGCAAGTCCGATCCCCTTACGATTCGGGCACTAAGATCTAAATTCGAAGAAAAAGCAATGCGGGATCGCACCCCGATTCGCTTTTTCGCCCGAAAAAGACCTTCGAAGGCCCTCGAACCATAAAAATATCAGCTTGCACGGTCCCTAATTCCAAAAATTTCTTCTCCCAGAGCTGCGCAAGTCCCGATCCCCTTACGATTCGGGCACTAAGATCTAAATTCGAAGAAAAAGCAATGCGGGATCGCACCCCGATTCGCTTTTTCGCCCGAAAAAGACCTTCGAAGGCCCTCGAACCATAAAAATATCAGCTTGCACGGTCCCTATCACCCAAAATTTCTTCTCCCAGAGCTGCGCAAGTCCCGATCCCCTTACGATTCGGGCACTAAGATCTAAATTCGAAGAAAAAGCAATGCGGGATCGCACCCCGATTCGCTTTTTCGCCCGAAAAAGACCTTCGAAGGCCCTCGAACCATAAAAATATCAGCTTGCACGGTCCCTAATTCCCAAAATTTCTTCTCCCAGAGCTGCGCAAGTCCCGATCCCCTTACGATTCGGGCACTAAGATCTAAATTCGAAGAAAAAGCAATGCGGGATCGCACCCCGATTCGCTTTTTCGCCCGAAAAAGACCTTCGAAGGCCCTCGAAGCATAAAAATATCAGCTTGCACGGTCCCTAATTCCCAAAATTTCTTCTCCCAGAGCTGCGCAAGTCCCGATCCCCTTACGATTCGGGCACTAAGATCTAAATTCGAAGAAAAAGCAATGCGGGATCGCACCCCGATTCGCTTTTTCGCCCGAAAAAGACCTTCGAAGGCCCTCGAACCATAAAAATATCAGCTTGCACGGTCCCTAATTCCCAAAATTTCTTCTCCCAGAGCTGCGCAAGTCCCGATCCCCTTACGATTCGGGCACTAAGATCTAAATTCGAAGAAAAAGCAATGCGGGATCGTACCCCGATTCGCTTTTTCGCCCGAAAAAGACCTTCGAAGGCCCTCGAAGCATAAAAATATCAGCTTGCACGGTCCCTAATTCCCAAAATTTCTTCTCCCAGAGCTGCGCAAGTCCCGATCCCCTTACGATTCGGGCACTAAGATCTAAATTCGAAGAAAAAGCAATGCGGGATCGCACCCCGATTCGCTTTTTCGCCCGAAAAAGACCTTCGAAGGCCCTCGAACCATAAAAATATCAGCTTGCACGGTCCCTAATTCCCAAAATTTCTTCTCCCAGAGCTGCGCAAGTCCCGATCCCCTTACGATTCGGGCACTAAGATCTAAATTCGAAGAAAAAGCAATGCGGGATCGTACCCCGATTCGCTTTTTCGCCCGAAAAAGACCTTCGAAGGCCCTCGAACCATAAAAATATCAGCTTGCACGGTCCCTAATTCCAAAAATTTCTTCTCCCAGAGCTGCGCAAGTCCCGATCCCCTTACGATTCGGGCACTAAGATCTAAATTCGAAGAAAAAGCAATGCGGGATCGCACCCCGATTCGCTTTTTCGCCCGAAAAAGACCTTCGAAGGCCCTCGAACCATAAAAATATCAGCTTGCACGGTCCCTAATTCCAAAAATTTCTTCTCCCAGAGCTGCGCAAGTCCCGATCCCCTTACGATTCGGGCACTAAGATCTAAATTCGAAGAAAAAGCAATGCGGGATCGTACCCCGATTCGCTTTTTCGCCCGAAAAAGACCTTCGAAGGCCCTCGAACCATAAAAATATCAGCTTGCACGGTCCCTAATTCCCAAAATTTCTTCTCCCAGAGCTGCGCAAGTCCCGATCCCCTTACGATTCGGGCACTAAGATCTAAATTCGAAGAAAAAGCAATGCGAGATAGTCCCCGAGGGGCCTCCCCGATTCATTTTTCTGCCCGAAAAAGACCTCGAAGGCCCTCGAACCATAAGAATATCAGCTTGCACGGTACCTAATCCCCAAAATTTCTTCTCCCAGAGCTGTGCTTTTCCCCGTACGATTCCGTACCTAAGATCTAAATTCGAAGAAAAAGCAATGCGAGATCGTCCCCCGATTCGTTATTCTGCCCGAAAAAGGCCTCGAAGAAAAAAAAAAAAAACGGAAAAACTACCTTCGAAGAGTAAAAAAAAAAAAAAACGCTGCTCGGCCGCTTAAGCGCTGCCGCCCTTGACGACAACGATAACGAGATGATCCTCCTTGAGTCCCTCCTCGCTGAGGCTTGGACAGGTGCGTTTGAGCAATTCGGTGGAGAAAGCGCAAGGCGGAAAGGCATAAAGTACCCCGGTACCCTCGGTATCCTTGTTAAGCAACGATATAACACCCGCGGCTTCCTTCTGCTTAAGATAAGATACCAAATTTCTCAGCGGCCTCGTCTGTACATTGGCATCGTCGTTGGTGATAGCGGCGCTCGAGCCGGCAAGACCGAGGAAAATCGCATGCGAGCTCGAGGTCTGAATTCTCTTCGATACATCGTCGAGTTTCGGCTGATCCAATCGAAGTCTCTGCGTTATCCTGAGCATGTGTTTGCCCTCTTCGTCCTTCATGAGTGCCTCGATGATATCGGTATCGCCGTCGGTCAGATGAAATTTCGCTGGAAAAAGTGAATTCTTGAGTATCAGTGCGCCCTGCCAGACGGCAATGGATTTCCGCGCGACTTCCGCGAGTGTCCTCGAAGTCGATAACATTCCCGTTCTCGCGCTTTCCGAATCCGAGTCCGAATCAAGATGCGGCCTGCGACGCGGTGATCTGGATCTCGATCGATCGACACCCGGCTCCCTCGACATTGAGCGCCTGAGGCCTCGCGGTGGCTCGTACTCGATTTCCGGCGGAGGTCTCCTCGACGGCCATTCACCATCGTCGCGCGGATAACCGCCCGAATCCGGATAACCACCGCCTCCACCGCCCCCGGCCCCGTAACCGCTCGATGTTCCACCGCCTCGGGATGCTCTGCCGCCTCTTCTATCGTGCCACGAAGCTCCGGAGCTTCCGCGACCGCGAAAACCGCCTCCACCACCACCACCGCCGCCGCCGCCGCCGCCGCCGCCACGAGGCCCGTAAGAGAATTCGGGCTCGGGCGCGTAACCGTCGTAGGGCGAAGCGTCGTAATCGATCTGCGGTGGCCTCTGACGAAATTCACCGACCGCCGAAACGTCCTCGGGCGGATATGCCCGGGGTTTGTAGCCCGCGCTCTGCGTAACATCAGCGAAATCGACCCTCAAACGTCGATCCGGTCCGCCGAGAGGAAAACCTCGCATCTCTTTTACCGCGGCCTGTGCCGCATCGATTGAATCGTAAAGTATGTAACTGTAGCTCTCGCCTTTGGCATAATCGATCTTCTTTATTGCCCCGAAACGATCGAATTCACGCTCAAGCTGGGGAACCGATGTCCATGGTCCGAGGCCGCCGACCCAAATTTTCGTCGTCGGTGTTGCTTTGCCGTAGCCGATTTTACACTGAAATTTGCCGATATACTGTCCGGAGAGCTCGACCTTGCAGCGATGAGCCATGTCGAGGGTATTGAAGCGCACGAAGGCGTACGCATTTCCGGTACCCGGCGGCGGCCTCTTTATATCGATATCATCGACTATACCGTACTTGGTGAATATACGTCGTAGCTCCTCCTCGGATATGTTGATCTCGAGATTACCGGCGAAGAGGGTACGGGTCGCCAATGGATCATCCTCGGGCTGTACGTGATGAAGATAATTCGGGAATTTGTCCTTTTTGTTCTCTATACGCTCGAAACCGTGCACCGGATGCCGTATCATCATGTGACGAGGCGGCCCGGCGCCGTAATGATGAGGCGGTCCTCCCCCGCCGCTTCCCGGATGATGAGGATGCGGCGGACCGTGATGCATCGGCGGACGAACGAAATCGTGATGCGGCGGCGGTACGGCCTCGCGTCTCAGCTCCCGATGCGGCGGCAGTCCAACCGGCGGACCGTAGACTCGCTCGTAACGCTCGATCGGCCTGTGCCTCTCAGCCGGTCCTGGCGATCTTGCCGCGTAATAACGATCGTAATCCGGGGGTGTCATTGATCTTGGACGACGATAGGGCGGCTCGGGTCTCTCGTAAACAGGCTCGACTATCGCAACCTTGTCGTACATTATAATACGCGGTTTTGCGTGTTTCGCATCGCGCGCATCCTCGGAATTACGAAAACAAACGAATGCAACGCGCTCGTCGAGCTCGTGCGATATTTTAATCGAAAAATCACCGAATTTCTTGTACTCGCGATAGAGGGTATCCTTGATTATCTCGTCGCTTGCTTTCGGATGTATCGAGCTTACGCACAGTACTTTGTAGCTGTAGGGACGCTCGGGGGGTGGCAATTCGCGGGAAGCCGCGCGCATGTAATCCTCGCGATGGGCATTCGCCTCGACGTAGCGAGCGTGCGATGATGCCCGCGGCGGTATACTCGGACTACGCGCGCCACGGCTGCGACGTCTCATTCTGTCGGGGGTTATTCTCTCGTCGCTCGACTCGTCGTATCTGGGGACAGGGGGGTGGGGGAAAAAAAAAAAGTTCGTTGGTCCGGTCAGTTGTCGTTGGTTTTTTTTTTTGTTTTTTTTTGTTAGTGATATTTTGAGGGTTTTGGTAGCTTGTGAATTGACGCTGCAGCGTGAAAATGTCTCAAAATTGATTTTTACATGGTGGCCACTTTTTTTTTTTTCGTTCAATTTTCCCTGACCAAAGTTCTCACAGTTCTCGTTAGCGCTACGAATCGATACTACCAATTCTTCGTCTCATTTCAATGTAAATTCAACGATGAAGGAGAATTACATGAAAACACAGCTAAAATATTATTTTTTAAATGATTTATTTCATTTAACTTGTAGCTAGTTTGTTCCAAGTATGCCACTAAGGGTTTTTACATCTATACATCCTCCTACTCTCTTCTCTACGGCTTATATTTTTCCCATTCGCTTCTTTCTTTATAGCTTTTTCCATTTCTAAAATAAAATAACATCAACAAATCGCAGGTTCTTCCCTTTGCACTGTTCATTTTTCTCCTTAACCCTTCACCTTCCCCTATCCATTTCTCCACCTCCTCTTTTATCGTTTCCTAGCTTTGTTTTTTTCCTGCTTTGCAAGTGATAATGTGCTCCGCTGTCTCCTTTTGGAGCCAGCAGAGTCTGAATTTCTAATTTTTAAATCTTCATTATCTTTTCCCACGCTACCCGCATCTCAATCTTGCCCACACTTCCCTTTTTTTCTCCACTTATCTGACCATTTTTCTCAATATTTTTCCATTACCATGTCCCTCTTCCTATCCTTGTATTCCGCACACTACCTGGATTCAATAATTCCATTCCAGTCATTCTGGATTTCCTGGTCCGTCTTGGATTTTGACTCCTCGTTCAATTTTTTTCTCCAAATCCCTCACAACATTGCTATTCATTATTATTTCCCACATTTCTCTTTCCCCAACTTCTGCTTCCCGTTCCTGATTCCTTCAGCTTCGTCTTTTAAGCACTTTTTTGGCCATCTTTAATCGCTCATTTTCATAACATCCTTCGTTATATTGGGCTGCTCTTTTCCATAAATCTATACCAACTCCTCTACATCCGGCTTCCCTTCTCCATATTATGTAGTCCGGGTGTATTTCTTCTCAAGCCCATAGCTATTTTTACATACCCCGTGCCTGCAATTTTTCTACTCGCTCTCTTCTCTTTCATCCCCAAATTTCCACTCCTTACAACACCCGGCTCTTGACTATCGCCCGCATTAACAGAAACCTCTTCTCCAAACTGGCTAATCTTTGCCCTTTCGAAAATTCCCCACGCATTGTTCGTTGCTTTTCTTTATTTTACTCATATTCTTTAACTATTTCTAAATTTTCATTTCTGTACTTCCATGTTTTTTCTCTCTTGTTGTACCCCCCCATTGTTTGAAAATCAAAACTTTTGTTTTATTTATATCAAGTATGAGTTTGTTTTTGTCGAAATATTTCATTTAGCTTGTATATATATATATATATGACATCTTTTTTTCATTTGTACTCGCATCGAATTTTTCAGGAAATGTATTATATATTTTTAGTATTTATTTGGTGATTGTAGGGAAAATCAATCATCTTTGGAAACAAAACTTACGCCGCGCGTTACCGTTTACAATGCCGAAAAGTTTCACTTCTATAGCATGGGGGTTTTTTTTTTTTTTTTTTTTCAATAATAAAATGAGAAAAGTGAATTTTTGAATTTCCTTTCGAGTCATTAGAGATGTTTGGTCATCTCTTTTTTTTTTTCCCCCCTGACCAAGTTTAAGATTTCCTGACATTTCCCGGTTTTCCCTGACTGTGGCCACCATGATTTTAAGGGGAGCACTTTGGATGCTTCGAAAAATTCGTTTTTTTTTTTTAATTTCATAAATCGTTAGCGAAATATCTCAATACATACTGCAAAATCTCAAAAAGGTATTCGGATTCCTTTGAACGGTACGTATATGAATTTTACTTTATCGCTCAATTGATCACATTTGACTTTCGAGTTTTCCCTTTGGGAAACTTTTAACCTTTTGACCGCCGGGTTTTTCGTGACTTTTTTTTTCTCAGAAAGTCGATGAAACTCGTTCATATTTCTTGGGTTCGACCCTAACGAAGTTCGAATCACAGCTAGCGTCTTGTACGAGACTTTCCGACGGTCAAAAGGTTAAATGTTTTTTTTTTTTTTTCTTAAAACGATATTTTTACAATTTGCGGGAATCATAATTAAAAAATTAAATGATCGATTATCTTCAAAATTCAAGGACGTTTGGATTTAATTTATTAAAACATGAACCAAAAGTTGGAAAGATAAGATTGTTTAAAACATATTAGTTGCAAAATTCCTTAAAAAAAAATATGCTGAATAATGTAGAAATTTTTTTTGGGAATTACCGCAAATCGACAAGGACGAGGAAAAGCCGAGGAACAAAGCGGATTTTATTTTAATTGATGCATGAAATAAGTTGAAAAAATTACTAGAGATGCATGGAAAGATGAATAAATTATTGTTCAGAATTTGGGAAATTTCCGTTGTTTTTTAGATAAAAAAAAAAAAAAAAAAAATCCAAAAATCGCCTAATTTTCGGTCTCCCGAAATAGTCGCTCCCCTTAAAGCGATCAACAGGGGACTTGATCAATTACGACGAATAATTTTTCCATACATCCGCGTCTTGCAAGTTTCAAATAACAATTTCAGTGCGCGACCGTCCCTTATTAATTGCGATTGGAAAATTTTATTAAGCAAGTGTCCCCGATTAAAAATTTATTAAAATTTATAAATTTATGCAAAAATATTTATTATAAATTGCGAATAACATTTTCAATGTCCCTTATTAATTGCAAATAACAATTTCAATGTCTTTAATAATTGCGATTGATGATAATAATACACGCGTGCCCCGTGTGAATTTAAAATTCAAATTTGGACATGAAATAAATAAATAAACAAACAAATAAATAAATAAATAAATATATAAAAAAACAAGACGAAGAAAAATGTCCGCGGCCAAAGATAAGCTTGGGCGTCGCGAGCACAAAGCGAGAGGGAGAGAGAGGCCAACACGACGAAGATTGAAGGGAAAAAAAGAACATGGCCGACAAAATCGACGCTCTTCGATCTTATAATTTTCATTCACATTACTCCCCCCGATACTTTGTAACTCAAGTCGCATATTTTTCACGATAATCGTCAAACATAAAAACATCGCAAACCCAAAATTCGACAACAATGATCGATAATGAAAAAAAAAAAAAAAAAAAAAAATTTGATAAACGTACCGCCCCATGGAGGATCTCGTTCTCTTGACGCGAGGCGGTGGGGTATCGCGACTGGAGCTTCGCTTCATATTATTACGGATCTTAACCGTGATCTTGTGCCGGTCGTCACGCGGAATCCCAATCATCAACGCTAATTTTTTTTTTCAACTTTCAACAGCGTCAAACGAAACGAGATCTAATTATACGTAACGAATTTCTTCGTTTTTTTTTTTCTCTCTTTTTTTTATTCCGCCGTATTATCGCGCGGATCTCTCGACGGGTTGAGACTTTTTCTTTGTTTTTTTTACGAAAACGGGGGGAAAAAAAATAACTCGATGTCACGCGAAACGCGCACTTTCGTCAGGCAGGGGTCAATATCATGGTCAATATAACACTGAACAAACTTCAACAAACGACACGAAATATTTTCCCTTTTTTTTTCTTCACCGCTGCGCGGAGAGAGAGAACGACTGAAATGGAAAATGGCGGCGAGACATGCGCGTCTTCCTTGGGGCATCAGCGCGCGCGCGCGCCGAGTCATGCATTTTCGGATATTTCCGGTCTTCCTCGATCGGGCGGGAAGATTTGAATTTTAAATTTTAGGCTTAGCTTTGAAGCAACGATGTTTCGTATAATTTTCGTTCGAGGGCTTGTTGGGAAATTGCAAATTGTGATACGATATTGCGAAATTTCGAGGCAAAAGCTCGTTGCACTCTCGCCGGGGTAATGAGGGTCAAATATTGTCTCAACGATACTCGATGTGAAAGATGCGCGCACAAATTTCAAATTTTTCAACGGTTTTATTGTTCAATCAAACGAATATATGCAAAGAATCGAAAATTTTTAAACGCAAATACATTTTTAACTATTAAAAAAAAAAAAATTAAAGCATGCTTGGGAAAAAAAAAAGGAGTAGAATTACATGGCAATGATTATATTTTTGTTATTTAAATAATTCGGGGAAATAAATTAATATCGAATGTACAATTTTATCCAATAAATTAAATCGCAAACATAACGAATTGAATATAAAATTTGAACTTTCGAGGTTAAAATCGCGTTTCTCATCGCAGATCGTAAACCGGATGTAGCAAGGACATGCTATCCTTCTCGCGTAGCCATTTTTCGACAAGCTCCTCGAGTGAGTCACGCGTCGTCTGTAACGAACGAACAAATAATTAATAATGAAAAAAAAAAAGAAAAAAAAAATTAATAATGAAAAAAAAAGAAAAAAAAAATTAATAATAACAATAATTTGTCATCGTACCTCGATTAGACTCGATTTTTCGAGTCCCAATCCACGAAAAAGTTGCTCGATGCTCAGAGCCCAAATTTGTGAGCCCGTACGGGCGATCCAAAAATTTTCATCGATCTGACCCAAAATAATATTTTCCTTTCTTCTCGTGCGAAAATTTTTACGTTCCTCGACGAAACTTCGTCTCACGCTGTCCATATCGATTTTCCACGGTTCAACGGTTTTTCTAATCGTTTTATCATTCTTCGACGCGATCTTCGGATTTTTCATGTTTTCCAGCAAATCGACGAGCCGCTTTTTATTTTTTTCCGCCATTTCGCTCGTCAAGCTCGGCCGTTTTTTCGTTCTCGTCGATTCCCGGCTCGTGAAATTTTTATCGATCAATTTGAACGTATCGGCGACCGCGAGATCGCGATAATATCCGCGCTCCTCGGGCGACAATTCCTTCCAGCGCGACGTCAAAGATTTCGCCATCTCGACGAAATTTATATCCGGATTTTCTTCTGCGACTGAAAAAAAAAAAAAAAAAAAAAAAAAAAAAAAAATTTCGTTATTTAGGTTGCAATTGAAATTTTAATTTTTTTTTTGGTATATGCAATTGTATCTCGATAATTCGGGTAATCATTTTTTTTTCACATTTGAATTTTTATTGGACAAAAAATTAAAAATTGTCAATTTTAAGATGAAATTGTGCCTCGGTAATTTGAATGACTGGAAAAAAAAAAAAAAAAAAAAAAAAAAAAAAAAAAAAAAAAAAAAAAAAAAACGTTTTTTTTGAAAATTGCAAATTTTTCGAATTTCAAAATTTTGGAAAAAAAAAAAACGACAGTTGCAGGTAAATTGTCGCGTAAATTATAATTCAATGAAATTCGCGTACTCAGGGGTCGGATTTCCTTCGAGAATTTGAGAAATCCCTTGCAGCCCGTCGAGCTCGAATCGGTCTCCGCCGTCTCGTTCGCATTGGGATTCACGTTTTCGTTGCAATTTCCATAAATTTCAACGTCCGTACCGCCCTGGAGTCGATATAATTATTTTTTTCCATCGCAATTCAATTATTATTATTATTAAAACAGAAAAAAAAAAATAGTTAAAAAAAATCCTAAAACGATTATTACGTGAAGTTTAATCGGCACTTGGCCTTTGCTCCAAGCCTCGAGCGTAAAATTTTTCGTTACGGTCGATTTAATGATTTTCGGTGGATCATCGAGGCTGCTCGAATTTCCCAAAATCGCCTCGATCTGGCAAGCATCGAGATTCGGCAAATTTGATATTTCCTGTGACGTAAAATCCTCGCCCAAATCGACCAACGGCAATTGACTTATCGTTTCCGTAATTTCCATACCGATCGGGCGATCATCGATTTTTCCCGGCGCCGATACGTTTGAGAAACGATTTTCCTTGTTGAAAATGGCCGCTTTCGCGGCATTATCGTATATCTTCGATGCTCTTGGATTTTCAGTCTCGAGGCGTCGTTTCTTGCATGACCGAAGAGGATCGGAAATTTTTAGCTCACCGAGCGCCGAGTCGTGACAATCCGTGAGCATCGAGTCATTGTACTCCGAGGAATCGTCGTTATTAATTATTTTTTCGTTCGATATTTCCCGAGATTTCACGACGATATCGTAATATTTTATCAACATTTCGTCCAACGTTTCGATAATTTTTTTCTTGACGAATAAAATAATAACGGCATATTTGAGAGGTGTGACGGAGTAAGTATTGCAAAATGGCGCTAGGTGCGGATAGAACACGTACTACATTTATTAGGGTGCTTCATATTTTAAAAAATTTCGATTTTTTTTCCCGGGCAGACGCGAAAAATGCTTGCTACTGGTCTAAAAAGAAGCCTCCGAAATAGTGAGCACTGTAGCACTAGTTTTAGGGTCTCCGAAAACGATTTTTCTAAAAAAAAATAAGTGAAAAATAGATACTAGCAGCGCTTTAATATTTACCGCTTCTTTTATGTTTTACAAACAATGAATTATGACCAAAAAAGAACATGTAAAGCGCATTATAGAGAAATACTGACATGGAATTTCCAAAATCAGTGTCGCAAGGCGCACGGTTGGTCCGATTCAACCTTTCGAAGTCTCAACCTGTTCGGGCAGCTTTTCCGCATCTTTTGAACGCGGGGATCTGAAAAAAAAGTAATTATGTAAAAAGTTACACTCAATTATACGAAATTTTTCAAATTTGAGGCACTATTTTGCACAAAACTTGGTAAAAAAAATGAAAAAATTCCCTCCGTCGCATAACGAGGATTTTGATTCCAAAAACAAAATTAATTGTACCGTCGGTGCTCCCAAAAGCTTACGACGCAGCGCCAAAAATATAGTTTCAAGAAAAACTAATTTGATATTTTTCCCACCAAACAGGTGAAATTTTTTAAATTGGAAAATCTTAAATATCTGTTTAACCGTTGGGTAAAAAATATCAAATTAGTTTTTCTTGAAACTATATTTTTGGCGCTGTGCCGTAAGCTTTTGGGAGCACCGATGGTACAATTCATTTTGTTTTTCGAATCAAAATCCTTATTAAGTGACGGAGGGAATTTTTTCATTTCTTTTTACCAAGTTTTTTGCAAAATAGTGCCTCAAATTTGGAAAATTTCGTATAATTGAGTGTAACTTTTCGCATAATTATTTTTTTTTCATATCCCCGCGTTTAAAAGATGCGGAAGAGCTGCCCGAACAGGTTGAGACTTTGAAAGGTTGAATCGGACCAACCGTGCGCATAATACCTTGCGACACGGGTTTTGGAAATTCCATGTCAGAATTTCTCTATAATGCGCTTTAGATGCTCTTTTTTGGTCATAATTCATTGTTTGTAAAACAAAAGAAGCAGTAAATATTAAAAAATGGTGCTAATATCGATTTTTTACTTATTTTTTTTTAGAAAAATCGTTTTCGGAGACCCTAAAACTAGTGCTACAGTGCTCGCTCTATCGGAGGCTTCTTTTTAGACCAGGAGCAAGCATTTTTTGCGTCTGCCCGGGAAAAAAATCGAAAAATTTTTTAAATGCGAAACACCCTAATAAATATGTAGAAGAGAATTGGAATATTTGATCCGAGAAAGAGCGTTAAGGTACATCGGAGAGGTGATAAGTTTCAAGGATATTGTCATAAATTAAGTAAAGCTATTTTAAATAAATATTATTTAAAATAAATTATCTAAAATATTATTATTATTTAAAATATTTATAAAATAAATTAATTTTGTTAAATAAAACTATAAACTATTGCTACAAAAGCATAAGTAAAAAATAATTAAAAAAATTAAGTACAGCATAAATAATAATAATAATAATATGATAATTAGCCGTATGAATAAATGAATAATTAGTCGCAATAAAAATTCAGGACATACCTGATTCGCGAGAAGGACGCTCGTTTTATTTGGCTCCAGATTAACGTCCAAATCCGCGGACGGTACATCGAGACTAACGACAAAGGACAATTTCTTTTTCGCAGGAATTTTATCACCAAAATAATCGACCAATCGTTTATTAATTATCTGCGAAGGAAAAAAAAAAAAAAAAAAAAGCATTATTTATCGAAAATTTTCCAAAATAATTGGAAAGAAAGCAAAAAATGGTGGAAAAACAAAGAAATATCGGCCACCTTTTCGATTTCTTTGTAAGAAACGGGACGTTTATTGACAAAAACGTGTTGTCCGGCTTGAAAAATTTCTCTCTCTTCGATCGCGTCTCTCCTCGGTATCGTCAGCTTTATCGCTGCCTCGGACATTTTTTTCTCGATAAAATCAATCAGCGATACGAATTTACAGCCGAACAGAGCGACCAAGGTCTCTCGATGAGTTTCGCTCGATGATTTTGTCAGTACTTCGCCGCCGTTGATACGCAAATTTATACGAATTTTTTCCTGACAAATCGCATACGAGCGCAAAAGATTTTTCACGTCGCTGCTCGTACGCTTCGAGCCTCTCATAGCCTGCCGACGTACCGGCAGATCCTTGAACAAGGATTTTGCCCTGACCGTAGTTCCTATTTAAAAAATTTTTTTTCTTCAATTTTTTCTTCTTTTCTTTTTTTCCGCTAAAAAGGAAGAAAATTTTGCTAGAAACGAACCGACCGAACGATGACAAAGTTCCGAGCTCACGATACAACCGTCGCGATCGACGCAGTACGATCTCGCCGTCTCGTCATCGCTCGTCCTCGTTATAACGCTAAGATCGGCCATTCTGGCCACGGAACTCAGAGCCTCGCCCCTAAAGCCGTACGACTCTAGGGAATCTGGGAAATCGAATTTGCGAATAAACTTTCAATTTTAAATATTTCGAGTGAAAAAGTTGTTTAAAAAAAAATTTTTTTTTTCATTCGAAATATCGAGGCTCGAATGACGAAAAAAAAATGAACATGTACCCAAGTCACTAAAGTCCTTGATCTTTGAGGTATAGGACTGCAAAGCCATGAACGGCGTGTCGGACTTGGATATCCCTTTCCCATTGTCGCTCACTTCTATGAGAGAAGCACCGTCGTCTACCTGAGATATTTAATGAGGGAGACGAAAAAAAAAAAAAAAAACCAAAATTTGTGCCCCATATTTGGAAAAAAAACGAAAAAAAAAATTCGAATAAACCAAAAAACTTAATTTTCCTTTTTTTTTTTTTCTACGTACGAGATTGACGTCGATGCTGTTTGCTTGCGCGTCGATGGAATTTTCAACGAGCTCTTTGACAACCGTCGTGACTGACGTTATTACCTGGGCGGTTGTCAAAAATTTCGCGGTTTTTTTATCCAGTGCATTGATGATCGACATTTCGAAAAATATTATTTGTCAGCCGGCGAGTATCAAGTTAAAGTGCTAGTGAAAGTGGTTGAAGAATTTTGGCGCAAAACAATAAACAGATGGTGAAGCGAGAGTGGGGATGAGAGCGGGAGGGTTGAGATATGAGGGAGAGAATTTCGAATCTCGAGCCCGCCAAAACCCAAATCCTCTGCTTTGACCGCCTGTGTTGCTTACAATCCTCGCTCATACTCGTTTTTTGCTCATTTATTCTTATAATTCTGATTTCTCGATCTCTTTGTTCCCCAACAAACCTGCGAGTCAAGCTTTCTGCGCGTGCTAGCAGTGTTTTTTTTTCAATTGCATCTTTGCGAGTGTCTCGTCTTGATGATATAATTTTTTTTTTGTTTAAATTATTGGCAGCTCGAGTGTGCTAATTATTTCCTGTTTCGAAAGAAAAAAAATTCAAAGATCGAATTATCCATGATCAATTTTTTCACACCAAAATTGAAAAAACAAATTGTTAAAAAAATGAAAACTGAATTTTCTTTTTTTTTTCTATACGTGTGTAAGAAAATATTTGGTCCACTCTGTTGTACCGAAGTTTTCCGAAAGTTTTTCCCTCAGCTGGACGAGTACAAGTTGTACTCGTCAAACGAATTATCATTTTCTCGCAAATTGCTATTTTCATGAATTGTTTTAATCAACTAATTACGAGATATAATTTAAATTTGTAATTTTTTCAAAAGACAGTTTTACCCAAAAATTGTAAATTTTCAAATTTTAGGGACAGTTGGGCTCACAAAAAAATTGTAATTTTATCGCAAATTGCTATTTTCATGAATTATATTTTAATCAACGAATTACGAATTATATTTGAAATTTGTAATTTTTTCACAATACAGTCTTACCCAAAAATTGTAAATTTGCAAATTTTAGGAACAGTTGGGCTCACAAAAAAATTGTAATTATATGTCGCAAATTGTTATTTTTTAAATTGATAATCTGAATTATCAAACTAAAATTTTTGATTTGCGTACATTGTTTGCAATTTTGAATTTGTAAAGCTTAATAACAATTGCCAATAATGAATCTGACTTAAAAAAAAATTTCAATCGATAGTTTACACATTGCAATTGTATTTTTATAATTTTATTTACAATTATAAATTTTAATTTAAAATAGTGCGCAAAGAAAAAAAAAAATTGTCAATTCGCGTAACAAAACAAATTGTAATTAAAATTTTCAACTGATTCATAATTGAAATAATTGGAATTGGATAATAAAAAATTGTAAAATATCTCAAATTACATAAAAGCCTTGAAATCTGTAAATGTATTTTTTTTTCCCCGCGCCCCGCCCCAAGTACTCACCGCTACGCAGGATCTCTCATCGGACCGAGAATTTCGTAAAATCATTTAAATATCATCGTAGTTTTAATTACCAAAAAATTCTTTAATAATAATATGATACAAGGATTGATTAAGCTACTATTTAACGACTATTCAACAGCGCAGAGAGAGAGAGAGAGAGAGAGAGAGAAACATTTTAGTTAATAACTGCAGCGGCTATAATGAAAGCTGCTCGATCAGAATAATTCTTGTTCAACTGTGGATCATCGTTTGTTCGACGATCGGAGATCATCGGAAGCACAAAAAAAAAATTTTCACATCCCTTTATCTTTACTTTTTTCTTTTACTCCTTTTTTTTTTTTCTCGTCAATTCAACGGTTCGTATCTCTTTTTTTTGTTAATTAAATGATACACGGATCTCGGGGGGGAAATAGATTGAGAATGCGAGACCTGGCGGTGGCGTCATTGAACTAAAAAAAAAAGGGCCGCTTTGCAAATCAAAATTCGATACGTCGAATGTGACGAAAATAAACGAAAAAAAAGCCAATATTACGATATTTTTTTCGACAAAAATTGTATATTTTCCAACTTCCGCCGTACTTTCCCGGATTAAAATTTCCCAAAATATTTTGCTGGACGACTGAATTCTCGAATATCGTTATCTAACCTCAAAGTCTGAAAATCCGCCATCGGGTGTGGCGCCACTTGTCGGCAATCTATTTCCCCAAATATCCACAAATTTTCGAACGAAAAATTGAAAAAAAGCAATTTTTCACAAAATTTAACAATTCTCGCTCAAAAGTATTAAAAATCTATGCAAAAAAAAATTTTCAAAAAAAGAAAACAAAAATTTACAATTATACGAAAAAAAAAAAAAACATGAATCTTCGCGTTTCCACGAAAATTGCGATAATTACAATAATACTTATCTCGATATGTATAATTAATTTGTACCAAAACAATTTTAAATAATTTTTTTCATTCCAACAAAAGGCTCTCGCTTTTGATCTTCGGTGCGTGTAAAAAAAAATAAAAATAAAAACGTAAACGCTCATCCTCGGTAATTATAATTCACCTCGTAAAACGCCAATTCCTGTATTAATTAAAAAAAAAAAAAAATATGCATATATTCCCATAATCGAAGAATTAAATTGTCATTCCAAATTTGAAAAAAATAAAATAAAAAAATAATCCGAGCAGAAATAACGCCGATTGATCGAAAGTGCCTCTTGAAATTGCAAATATGAATAAATTATTACCTTTTCGCCGCGGAGCGCGATGGCAAATTTTGTTTTTTTTTTTTTTTTCAAATCTGCTTCGCGTATTCGATCCCCCAACGAAAAATTTCCAAAAATCAAAGATATTCATGAACTTTGAGCACTGATTTGCCATAATAATGCCAAAAAAACGATTGTCGGCAAATTTGTATGGAGCGAAAATTGTTCGACGGATCGCAGCGCTAAAACTTCATTTTTGCCACGTAAAATGAATTTTCTGGATGTTTTTGTTTTTTTTTTTTTTCAAATCCAGGAAGGAAAAGAAAAATCACCGATTTTCGGCTTCGACGACTCTCGTTTTAATGAATTTTTTTTTTTTTTTTCAAATTATCTCTCAGCGACCGTTCAAAATAAAAATTCTCACGATGATCCGAACGGTCATTTTTTTTTTCCAGATCTTTTACTTCGATCGGCCCGAGCAGCGAAAAATTCTTGACGAGGGCTCCCCCGCGCGCGTAACTTATTTACAAAAGTATGCAAAAATTGAGAGAAAAAAAAAACCGAGAAAAAAAAAAAAAAAAAAAAAACTTTCGTTCAACGATTAAATATCGATAGAAGTACAAAAAAAAAAAAAATTTTTTCCTCTCTTTTCATTCTCATTTACACATATTACACATATTACATATAGATACACGAATCGATTCAAGATTTTTCTCTTTTTTCATCATTTTTCCTTTTTTTTTTTCCCTTTTTCTTAAATCTTCATTCATTTTTTTTTTTTTTCTCGTTTCACTCGGGACCAATCGATAAATTATATTTACACTAATTCAATCGACTAGTTTCGCCTATCGGCGCTTCGAAAAATTAAAAAAAAAAAAAAAAAAAAAAAAAAAAAAAAAAACTTTCTTAACCCAATATAGTACAATATGAAGTTTTTTTTTTTTTTTTTAAATTGATATGAGACATTGGACGTAACTTGACTGGCCCGAAAAATCACAGGGACTTTTTCGAGAAATCGGAGCATACGAACGTTTTTTTTTTTTTAATTTACAATAAAAAAAATTAAAAAAAAAATACATTTATCCATTCGATCGAAAAATTTTAACTCTCATTTAAAAAAAAAAACGAAAGATCAGCGTTCCTGTAAATCGAAATTTCGCGAAAAAGAAGGCAAAAATGATTTTTTTTTTGTTTTTCGTTGAAAAATCGCTTTGAATTCCGCAAATTCGTACATTTTTCAATTCAAAAACGCATCTCGATAGAAAAATTGTACAAGCACGGTACGTCGAAAAAAAAAAAAAAATAATTACAAAATGTCTTTTTTTTTTGAGCCGCGAAAGTAATTTCTCCCAAGTCACGTGGGAATGTCTCCCACAAAGTGGAGAGATGGAGAGAGAGAGAATATCGGACTTGGAATCGTCAAAAATGAAAAAGGGACTCGAAATATCGAAATTTTCATTCGGACTGTAAAAAAAAAAAGCTCGGCAAGATTGACAAAGAAAAATGTACAATTTTGTTTTTTTTTTTTTTCACTAGAATTATCGATTACTAATTTGGGTGGTCCTCGTTTAGGCTTTTTTTTTCAAATTTTAATGGTCTCGAGCTCCAAAATAAATTAAAAAATCCCTGAATTTTTTCAAATTTAGAGATTAACCGTTCAAAATTCGAAAGTGCCGTTTTTTAAGCCGAAAAATGGAAAATTTTTCAAAATTTCATCTAAATTGATGCGACTATGGGGAAAAAAAAAATTAAACACTCTTTTTTTTTGAGTTTTGTGGTTTTTTTTTACGTCGAATTAATTTTTTTTTCTCAAAAAAACGGTTTTCAAGGATTTTTTATTTATAATTGATAAAAAAAAAATATTTCTCAGCTCAATAGTTCAGAATTCTCTGAAACTGGTCGGCAATGGAATAAAAAAAAAATTTTTTAACGCTATTTTTCAAAATTTCTGGATTGTTTCGGTTTTTGAGAGCTTTTTCCTGTTATTGTTGATAAAAAAAAAAAAAAAATTCTCAACTCAATCGCATCAAAGTCTCGAGAATTGGTCTTGAATGTTCTTATAAAATGGAAAAAAAAATTTAACTCGGTATTAAAACTTTTATAAACGATATTTGAGATCGGAGATGATTTTTTTTTTAATTCTTCTCTAATTATAGCATCGAAAAAAAATTGAAAATTATTCCGTTGTAATTCGATAGCCGTAATTTTCGATTAAAAAAATTGCCGAGTAGACCTGGAAATGATTTAAAATATTTTTTTAATCAATTATAAATAAAAAAAAATCGCCGAAATTCGCTTTTTCGGGGGGAAAAAATCCAATTCGACGTGAAATAATCCATCAAAAACTCAAAAAAAAAAAGTCGTGCTGTCAATTAATGTGAATGAAATTTCGAAAATTTTCGATTTTTCGGCTGAAAAATATGTCGCGCTTTGGAATTTGATCCGGAAAATCCCAAAAAAACCTCTCATGAGAAATTTTGACCCGGGCCAGGGGTCGAAATAAAAATTTGAAAAAATTCAGGGAATTTTTTTTTTTTTTTAATTTTTAACCGATTTGGGTACTGAGACCATTAAAATTTGAAAAAAAAAGCCCAAATAAGTACCACCCTGATGTATTTATATATTTTCATACTAAGGCGAGAAAAAGCTCGACGGAAAAAAAAAATTTTTTTTTTTTTTTAAACGAAAAATTTGCAAAGATTCTTCGAATGCAGCATCGGAGAAAGTCATATTTATATGTGCACGATGGAAAAATAAAAGTGAGAATAAATCTCATCCGAAAAGAAAAAAAAAGCTCGTTCATCATAAGGGCAGGAGATCGATGAGATTGTCGCGCGGTTGCGTCAGTGATTCGGGAAAAAATTCCGCAAGCTTGTCGTACAGCTCGTTTCGACGCGCGTGAAGTATCCGCGCGCTGAGATCGCGATTTATCGTGCTCGACGACGACGAGGACGAAGACGATAAATCGATGTTGCGCGATGCATCCTGTTCGCGAAAGATCACGGACGCCAAAAGTTGAAACTACAAAATGGAAAGAAAAATAATAATTTGGAAAAAAAAAAAAAAAAAAAGAAAAAATTAGGTACATAAATGATTATTAAATGCTGTTCGTTGGGTAAGCGCATCGCTTGAGAGCGGCTGGACCGATTTGGCTAATTTTTTTTTTTTCAAACGTTCGCAATAGTCCGAACAAGATTTTTAGGGGGAAAAAAATTGGAAAAGTTGCCTGGGACATTGAAAAATTCGAGAAAAACTGAAAGTGCTTTTTTTCTAGCTTTATAAAAAAAAATTAAGCGCTGTTCGTTGGGTAAGCGCATCGCTTGAGAGCGGCTGGACCGATTTGGCTAATTTTTTTTTTTTCAAACGTTCGCAATAGTCCGAACAAGATTTTTAGGGGGAAAAAATTGGAAAAGTTGCCTGGGACATTGAAAAATTCGAGAAAAACTGAAAGTGCTTTTTTTCTAGCTTTATAAAAAAAAATTAAGCGCTGTTCGTTGGGTAAGCGCATCGCTTGAGAGCGGCTGGACCGATTTGGCTAATTTTTTTTTTTCAAATGTTCGCAATAGTCCGAACAAGATTTTTAGGGGAAAAAAATTTGAAAAGTTGCCCGGAAAATTGAAAAATTCGGGAAAAACTGAAAGTGCTTTTTTTCTAGCTATTTAAATAAAAATTAAACGCTGTTCGTTGAGTAAGCGCATCGCTTGAGAGCGGCTGGACCGATTTGGCTAATTTTTTTTTTCAAACGTTCGCAATAGTCCGAACAAGATTTTTAGGGGGAAAAAATTTGAAAAGTTGCCCGGAAAATTGAAAAATTCGGGAAAAACTGAAAGTGCTTTTTTTCTAGCTTTATAAATAAAAATTAAGCGCTGTTCGTTGGGTAAGCGCATCGCTTGAGAGCGGCTGGACCGATTTGAAAAAAATTTGAAAAGTTGCCCGGAAAATTGAAAAATTCGGGAAAAACTGAAAGTGCTTTTTTTCTAGCTATAAAAAAAAAAAAAATTAAGCGCTGTTCGTTGGGTAAGCGCATCGCTTGAGAGCGGCTGGACCGATTTGGCTAATTTTTTTTTTTTCAAACGTTCGCAATAGTCCGAACAAGATTTTTAGGGGGAAAAAAATTGGAAAAGTTGCCCGTAAATTGAAAAATTCGAGAAAAATTGAAAGTGCTTTTTTTTTCTATGGGATTTTTGTATGAACTCGAGACCATAACTCGCGATTCGAACGATGTACATGCGTAATTATTTTTTCGTTTTGTTCGTTATGGTCCTGGACATGGTTTTCCGAAAAAAAAGAAAAAAAAAAAAAACAATTCGGAACAATTACAAAAAAGAAAGTCGGAAAATTCGGACAAATTTCGTACGCACTCTTCGATCACAACTAACGATAGGAACGACATATTTGGTTGATTCTTTTCGTTTTGTTCGTTATAATCCCGGGATGGATATTACTCAATTGAATGTTTTGAATTGAAAACAAAAAAAAAAAATCTGGAAGATCCGGAGAAAAATCTGGCCTAATTCCAGCCTAAATTAAAATAAAACTTGCATTCAGTTTTTACTTTTGTGTTTGTTTCGCGTTCCGTCCGAAAAAAAGGCACTTATCTTATCTCGTTTAAACATTTCCAATAGTTTTTTTTCACAAATTCCCAAAAAAAGATCGCAAATTTTTGGAAATTTGGACGGGACAACGTCCGTCGGGTCAATTTTATAAATAAATTTGTAAAAAAAGGGAAAAAGGGCAAAAAAAGGGCAAAAAAAAAGGGAAAAAGGGCAAAAAAGGGTAAAAAAGGGCAAAAAAAAAGGGCAAAAAAATACCTCTTTGGTCTGTTCCTCGTCCGTATGATCGATGATATCGAATATCTCGTTCTGAAGATACCCGAGGGCCTCGATGCTGTTGAACATCGCGAGCTCCTCGAATTTGTACTTTCGAATGATCAATTTGCATTTTCGGGCTATCTGATCCCTCGACGGTCGGCAAAGACGCAATTGCCAAAAATCATCGAGACGCAATTTTGGCAAACACGAACGTCCCGGATTACCGCCGAAAAGATAATGCACCCTTTTCGCGCAATCGTAGACCAACTGATGAGCGAAACGCGGACAAGGCTCGTGATCCTGCATTTTGCTCCAATATTTTTCTCCCACGTTCTCATTACGATAAATGCATGACCAGCGATTTTCGCGTATCTTGTATACCCAGAATGAATTTTGTACATTGTCGTCGCGTTTGTCCTTGTCCTTGCTGAGGCCCTGGGGGTGAGGGGGGGGGGGGGGCCGTCCATCATAAATTACTTCGAATATTTCATTCGATGCGACTTGCATTTGGGGATCGTTTTTTTGGGTTTTGGATTGTCAGCGAGATAGATCGATGAAATTTTTTTCTTTTTTTCGTTCGAGGAGCAAGAAAAATAATGAATTCGAGAAAAAAAAAAGACAATTAAAGGGAAAAAGGAGAAAAAATTGCGAAGAAACAGAAAAATGAAATTGCTTATTCTTATATATATATATATAAGAATAATATATATATATGAATAAGCAATTTTATTCTTCTTTTTTCTGTTTCTTCGCAATTTTTTCTCCTTTTTCCCTTTAATTTTCTTTTTTTTTCTCGAATTAATTATTTTTCTTGCTCCTCGAACGAAAAAAAAAATATATATATATATATATATATATATATATATAAAATATATATATAAAATATATATATAAAATATATTTTGGAAATTTCATGTCAGTATTTCTCTATAATGCACTTTATATGTTCTTTTTTGGTCATAATTCATTGTTTGTAAAATATAAAAGAAGCAGTAAATATTAAAGGGGTGCCAATATCGATTTTTCACTTATTTTTTTTTTAGAAAAATCGTTTTCGGAGACCCTAAAACTAGTTCTACGGTGCTCACTCTTTTGGAGGCTTCTTTTTAGACCAGGAGCAAGCATTTTTTGCGTCTACCCGTAAAAAAAATCGAAAATTTTTTAAATGTGAAACACCCTAATAAATATATATTTATTATATTATATTATATAAATATATATAAATATATATATATATATATATATATATATATATATATATATATATATATATATATATATATATATATAGAAACTCCTTATTCTCTTCCTACCTTTTTCTTAGCCCATCTCTTACTTACTTTTCATCTTTTTCGTATTTTTTCCAAGAACAAAAAATCCGAAAAATTGATCAACGGTATTTTTGACCTTTCGAAATTTTGGGCCAAAATATCAAAGTGCCAATCAAATGTTTACGAGAATATGGATTACGAAAAAAAAAAAAAAAAAAAAAATCGTCAAGACATTCTTGAGAGTAAATATATTAATTAAATTTCAAACGTACCGACAAAACGTAAATTTCCCCAAGATTCGGATCTATCGTCGCTCGTTGGGTATAACCAGCGGCCGGCACGTGACTCGGATCTCTGTTGCCAAAATCCGTCAGGCTTATGTTCTCCAATTGATTCGTATCGATCTCATACGTAAAAAAATCATTTAGATATTCCTTGCTCCTCTGACCACCGAATATATACAATTTTCGCGAATCCTACAAGAATATGTAATTATATTTTACATTTTACATTTTTTTTTTTTTTTTTTATTTTTTCATTCAAAAAATCTTTAGAGTTCGTAGCAATTTGAAATTTTCTTCGATAGATCGTCATCGCTTTTATTTATCGATTGATTGAAGAGAAAAAAAAAAAGCATAAATTGATTTTCCGAAAAAAAATCTCTGCAAGATTAAATTGACTTTGGGGCAGCGAGGACGGGAATTTTATTTTATTTTATTTTATTTTTTTTCAATTTTTATTCTCACCGGATGAAAGAGCATCGAATGTCCGACCCTCGATCTGATGACCGGCACGTCGGGCGGACTCGGTCTCAGCATATCCGACGCGAGTATCCTCCATGTGCCCGTTGGCACGTGATACGAATAAAGCCCGGAATAAACTGGCTCGCTCGAATTCGTCGTCGCTACTTGATCGTCGGCTCTGAATTTTAAAAAAATCCAACGAATAGAACGAAATGAAACTTATTAAAGGATTTCAAAATGATGCAGTGAAATTTTCATAAAAACCAGAACTGGGCGGTACTTTGAGTACCCGGTATTTGCGATGGAGTACTGTGCCGGAAGTACAAAGTATACGTTGAAAGTATTTCGAGCATGGTACTTAAAGTTTCGAGTACTCGACCTGTACTTCGAGTACTTTTACTTGAGTTTTCAAGAACATATTCCATGCGCTCAAAGTATTTGCAATTATAGATTCAAGCACTTTTATGCACTTCAAGTACTTTTTTCAAGTACTTTTCGGGCGCTTTCAAGCACCCAAAGTACTTTTTAAGTGTTCTCGTGTACTTCAAGTACTTTTCAAGTGTATTTATGTACTTAAAGCACTTTTCAAGTGTATTTGTGTACTTAAAGCACTTTTCAAGTGTATTTATGTACTTCAAGTACTTTTCAAGTGTATATGTGTACTTCGAGTACTTTTCAAGTGTGTTTATGTACTTCAAGTACTTTTCAAGTATATTAATGTACTTCAGGTACCTTTTCAAGTGCACGCGCGCCATTCAAGTACTCTTTCAAGTGCGCGTGTGTACTGCAAGGACCTTTTCAAGTACTTACGCGTACTTCAAGCACTTTATTGAGTGCGCTCATGCACCTCGAGTACTTTTCAGGTGCCTCAATGTAATTCGAGTACTTTTTCAAGTGCTTTTATTCACTTCAAGTACTTTTCATACGATTTCGTGTACTTCAAGTACTTTTTCAGGCGCTTTCCTGCACTTCAAGTACTTTTTCAAGCGCTTTCATGTACTTCAAGTACTTTTTCAAGCGCTTTCATGTACTTCAAGTACTTTTTCCGTCGCTTTCGTGCACTTCAAGTACTTTTTAAAGCGCTTTCGTGTACCTTAAGCGCTACAAGTAGTTTTTCAAGTGCTTTTATGCACTTCAAGTACTTTTTGAGCGATTTCGTGTACTTCAAGTACTTTTTCAGGCGCTTTCCTGCACTTCAAGTAATTTTTCAAGCGCTTTCGTGTACTTCGAGTACAGCAAGTACTTTTTCAAGTGGTTTTCTGCACTTCAAGTACTTTTTGAGCGATTTCGTGTACTTCAAGTAGTTTTTCAAGCGCATTCGCGTACTTCAAGTACAACAAGTACTTTTTCAAGTGGTTTTCTGCACTCCAAGTATTTTTTGAGCGATTTCGTGTAACTAAAGTACTTTTTCAGGCGCTTTCGTGCACTTCAATTACTTTTCCAAGCGCTTTCGTGTACTTCAAGCACTTTTTCAGGCACTTTCGTGTACTTCAATGACTTTTTCAGACGCTTTCCTGCACTTCAAGTACTTTTTCAAGCGCGCTCGTGTACTTAAAGTACTTTTCCGACACTTTCCTGTACTTCAAGTACTTTTTCAAGCGCTTTCATGCACTTCAAGTACTAAAAGTACTTTTTCAAGTGATTTTCTGCACTTCAAGTTCTTTTTGAGCGATTTCGCGTACTTCAAGTACTTCTTCAGGCGCTTTAGTGTACTTCAAGTACTTTTCAGGCGATTTACTGCACCCCAAGTACTTTTTCAAGCACTTTCGCGTACTTCAAGTACTAATAGTACTTTTTCAAGCGCTTTCGCGTACTTCAAGTACTAATAGTACCTTTTCAAGTGCTTTTCTGCACTTCAAGTACTTTTTTCAAGTACCAAGTATGACAACGCCTTAGAATATAATTTACGAAGGTTCTGCGCTTTTTTTTGTAAAAATTTTAAGAAATGACTTGTACTTCAGTTCATTCAAGTACTTTGTACTTCGGGTAATTAAAGTACTCTGTAATTCGGGTCCTTGAAGTAATTTGCACTTAGGGTACTTGAAGTACTTTGTACTTCGGGTACTTGAAGTACTTTGTACTTCGGGTACTTGAAGTACTCTGTACTTCAAGTAATTAAAGTACTTTGTACTTGAAGTACTTTCTTGTACTTTTTCCCAGCTCGTATAATAACAATTAAAAAAAAAAATAATAATATTTATTATTATTAATTATAATGAAAAATTGCAAATTTAAAATTCAAATATTCAATCGTGCCTCGATCATTGCAAAGCTTACCCGGCCGATGCCACGAGCACCCGTCCACCGACCACGTAAATCGTTCTCTTCTGCGCGTCCATGGACATCTGATGATCGAATATCAATTTTGGTCCACCCACCGATCCCGTATCCTCCGATATCAGCGTCCATTTTTCCGACTCGATGTCGTACATGTAAAAATCGCTCTTAAGATTATCGTTCGAACGATACTGCGTGTCGAGATAACGACCGAGGGTGAACAATTGTCGTCTCTCGGGATCGAGGCACATTTTGTGACACGAACGAGCGCTCGGTCCGCCCTGTCGGACGATGCAAGATTAAGAAAAAAAAGAAAAAAATAATCGAAGAAAATTTTTTCGTATTCGAGAATTTTTTTTTCGTTTTTTTTTTCGAAAAAAAAAAAAAAAGAAAAAAAATAAAAATTGAACGTACGTCATCGACGTACTTACTGCCTCTTCCGTGTTCCTGCAAATGAGCTTCCATTTCTCCGTATTAACGTCGTATGCCCAGAGATCGGCGAGATCCTGATTACCGTCCCAGCCGCCGAAGAGATAAAGAATCTCCGAAGCCGGATCGAGAACCATCTGATGGCCACCTCGCATTCCCGGCTTCGGATCTCCGCGGGATACTTTTTTCCATACCGCACGATAAGACTGCGAATTTATGTAATCGTCCAGCATTCCCGCTGTAATTCCGTAATCGATCATCGAGCCGATGATCGATCGAAAATTTTGACGAAAAAAAAATCTGAATTTTCACGATAAAACGAATGCGGTATGGAAAAATTCTGTTTGGGATACATTTTTTTTTTTTTTTTTCGGATAATTCCGATACATTCGAATTATTTTGAGGTCATTTTCTGGTTTTTGGCCATCGAATGAATGAATTTTCTTATCGATTATCAAGCTCGTGCTCACCGGATATCGCATCGGCGATGAAATTTTCGACCTGCGGATAATCACCCTTGCCGATCAGAAGATCGTAGAGTTTTGCCAATCTAACGTCCTCGAGAGTCACCCCGGTAACTCTTTCCAGGGTTTCCACGACTTCGGCTTGCTCGAAGCGTCGAAAGTGTTTCATGCAAAGCCTTATTACCTTCTTCTGAAGATACTGGGGTGAAATTTTTTTTTTTTTTTTTTTTCAAATTAGCGAACAACGGCGCGTTTATCAAAAAAAAAAAAAAAAAAAAATAACAATCCAAGTATAATAAATATTGAAATAATATCGATAATGAAGATTCTTACCGAATCCACCCATTCTATGCTAGATTTGACAATTTTCGATTCGTCGATACCGGCGAGACGGACGTGCCATATGGAAAAGTTAAAGCTCGAGCCCCAAGACTGCAGCGGCAATATACTTATGTATCTCACGGGAAAATAATTGCCCTCCCTACCGATCACGTGTTTCATGTCGAAGGTCTCGGCTATCGAATCATTTTTCAGACCGCTTGATCGTGGGAAGAAGAAGAAAAAAAATCGTTCAGCGACAAATTCAAATTCAACCGCGAACGAATATCGCAAAGTTTTTGGAAAAAGTAACCAAAAAAAATTTATTCCCGATTCAAAGAGGGCAATTTCATTTCTTCTTTTTGTTTTTTTTTTTGTTTTGTTTTCAACTATCTCGATTACATCGATACCGACCTTTCCAAGAGGGTCATCATATTGTCGGGCTTCATACCCCCGTAAACCCTGAATTTCTTTATGTTGCAGACATGAGTCTTCTCGAATTTGCCAAAAGTAATGGTTTTCACGACCGCCGGACTCTGCAGCTTGAGCACGAGAAACTTGCAAGACACAAACGGCGCTGAGTCAGTCGTATATTTGATCCGTTAACGCGAATATTGCGATGCAATGTTCTCTTTTATTCAAAGATATCGCATCGCTGGCAAATTTATTTTGAAAAAAAAATAAAAATAAAAATAAATAATAATCTTTTGGGTTACAACGGTTTCGGTTATCGGGCCGTTGCGCTTTCGTAATTGGATAAATCGGTAAAGCGATTGAACGAATGGAGAAAATAATTGAAATAAAAATAGGATTGAGCTGAACGAAGCGTTATTGCCGAGGAACATTGCGCCCAAGATGAGCAACGATTATGAAAAAAAATTTTAGAATTACTAAAAATAGCGCCAAAAAGTAGCTCGGAGGGTAACGATCGATGCAAAATAAGAATTTCGGTTTTTAAGGGCAGCGCTAATACGAAAAAACATTTTATTCCTTATCGCTAGCGTAAAAATTCTCATTTCGCAATAGGATAAATTGGTAAAGCGATTGGACAAATGTAGAAAATAAAATAATTGAAAAAAAAACAGGATTGAGCTGAACGAAGCGTTATCGTTGAGGAACATTGCGCCCAAAATGAGCAACGATTATGAAAAAAATTTTAGAATACTAAAAATAGCGCCAAAAAGTAGCTCGGAGAGTAAAGATCGATGCAAAATTAAAATTTCGTTTTTTAAGGGCAGTGCTAATACGAAAAAACATTTTATTCCTTATCGCTAGCGTAAAAATTATCATTTCGCAATAGGATAAATCGGTAAAGCGATTGGACAAATGTAGAAAATAAAATAATTGAAATAAAAACAGGATTGAGCTGAACGAAGCGTTATTGTCGAGGAACATTGCACCCAAAATGAGCAACGATTATGAAAAAAAAATGTAGAATTACTAAAAATAGCGCCAAAAAGTAGCTCGGAGGGTAACGATCGATGCAAAATAAGAATTTCGGTTTTTAAGGGCAGCGCTAATACGAAAAAACATTTTATTCCTTATCGCTAGCGTAAAAATTATCATTTCGCAATAGGATAAATCGGTAAAGCGATTGGACAAATGTAGAAAATAAAATAATTGAAATAAAAACAGGATTGAGCTGAACGAAGCGTTATTGTCGAGGAACATTGCACCCAAAATGAGCAAGGATTATGAAAAAAAATTTTAGAATTACTAAAAATAGCGCCAAAAAGTAGCTCGTAGAGTAAAGATCGATGCAAAATAAGAATTTCGTTTGTTAAGGGCAGCGCTAATACGAAAAAACATTTTATTCCTTATCGCTAGCGTAAAAATTCTCATTTTGCAATAGGACAAATCGTTAAAGCGATTAAACAAATGTAAAAAATGAAATAATTGAAATAAAAACAGGATTGAGCGGAACGGCGTTATTATCGAGGAACATTGCGCCCAAAATGAGCAAGGATTATGAAAAAAAATTTTAGAATTACTAAAAATAGCGCCAAAAAGTAGCTCGTAGAGTAAAGATCGATGCAAAATAAGAATTTCGTTTGTTAAGGGCAGCGCTAATACGAAAAAACATTTTATTCCTTATCGCTAGCGTAAAAATTCTCATTTCGCAATAGGATAAATCGGTGAAGCGATTGGACAAATGTAGAAAATAAAATAATTGAAATAAAAACAGGATTGAGCTGAACGAAGCGTTATTGTCGAGGAACATTGCGCCCAAACTGAGCAACGATTATGAAAAAAAATTTTAGAATGACTAAAAATAGCGTCAAAAAGTAGCTCGGAGAGTAAAGATCGATAATCGGAGAATAACGATCGATGCAAAATAAGAATTTCGTTTCTTAAGGGCAGCGCTAATACAAAAAAAACATTTTATTCCTTGTCGCTTGCGGAAAAATCCTAATTTTTCAGCCACCGCGACTATTTTTAAAGAACGCGGAACGTGATGAATCGATAAAAAAATATTAAATGGAATTATAAATAACAAAATGAGCTAGGTTTTTCCGAAAAACAATGCCCGACGATCATTTCGTTTTACCAAATTATCATTTTTATAACGAGTAGGATAAAAAAATTGAACATCCGGGCATAAAAACGCGAGAAACAAATTTGCCAAAAAAAATTAAAACAGCGTCAAAGATTTTCAGTACCTGGGGTTGATCATCGTTGTCGGAGGACCACCTCGAGGCCTGATCCGAGGGCTTATCGATAAGAATATTTCTGCAAATTTCGAATTACCCAAAAAGTCGTAAAAAAAAAAAAACGATTTGGAAAAAAAAAATTTCTACGGAATTTGCCTCGGAGTTTGAAAAAAATAAAAAATAAAAATAAGATAAATTTGTACTCACTCGGGAACGTAGGTGGACGAGTAACTCGAGCACTTGTATATTCTGTACTCCAAAATTTTGTTAATTTCACCGCTGTCGGACGCCATATTACGCAAGTGACATAACCATAACCTAAAAATTTTTTTTTTCTCTTTCTCTTTCTCTTAGGTTACTTGCAACAATCGAGCGAAACTGTGACACGAATCGCGTGAGATAAATTTGAATATATCGAAATGTTTTTCTTTGAATCTTGTGGCCTGGAAATTGTTGGAATTTTTTTTTTTCAATCACTGGTTTGAATTTTCACAACGTGAGATATTTTTTTCCGGTTTTTTGGTTTCTCATCGCCGTTGTTGCTCGCATATTACCCGCAAACACCGGAAAAGTTGTTTCTCGTTTTTTTTTTTTTTTTTTTTGGCCTCGAAAAGAGAGGTTAAAACGACCGTTGGACCAGCCGCGCGGTTCGACGAGTGGCAGTGGCGAAATTGCTCGTGCAACGGCTCGAGAGGAACGCGCCCGCGGGGACTTGAGAGAAATTTGAAATTTTTACATTTTCAAATGCAATTTTTTAGAGTAAAAAATACGTATGAATATTGAGACACGAGATGGGAAGGAAATAAGTTTCATGATGCTCTTTTTTTTTTTTTTCTTTAGTTAGAAAGACGAAAGAGGGATGGGATTTTTTTTTTTTTTCGAGTCGCTCAAAATCGGATCAATTGATTTATTTTATTACTAACACCGATTTCGACGTTCATACAAATATTTACATGTACATTTTTCCCGCGCGTATTGTACGCTTGAAAAAAAAAAACAATAATGATAATAATAATAATAATTAATCAAGAAAAACATGATAATTCATCGTACCGATATATGTTTTGCTTATCAAACATTAAAATATACACAATGTACAATTACATCCGATGCGAGGTTTTTTTTTCACAATTTTTCTTTGTTCTGTCGTCATTCTCGCTCGTTTCGCGGTACGACAACGAGATGAGAGCGCTTTTTCAAAAAAAATTTCTTCAAAATACCTAAAATCGTGTATTAATCATGTCAATCACCGTATTGACTGTTTTTTTTTTTTTTTTTATTATGTTAAAGCAAATGGCACGCTGTCGCTGATTGGAGAAAACGTAAACAAAATGGCCGGCTCTAACCTCAAAATTCGACAATTTCAAAATTATGAGTAAATATTCCTCAGAATAAATCACCTCGAATCGCGTTGAACAAAAATTAAAAGCGCGCAATAGATTGAACATCTGGAATTACAAAAAAAAAAAATCGATTCCTCGATTCGATAAAAAAAAATGGAATTTCATGGTATTTTGAGAATCGAGGGCCACAATCATGAAAAAAAATTACACACGTTATTTTCCAGAGTAGAGCGATGAGATTTATGGAGGAATTTGATAAAAGCGTGTCCGACTTTTTTTTTTCTTCAAAATTCCTCACTGATTCGAATGATTTTGATCCTGAAACTTCATGCTAGTGCATTCTTGCCACAATGATGCAGATACGGTCGAAAAAATTTCGTTAAATTCCACGGAGCCATTTTCGTGAACGCTCGAATAGAAATTTTGAGGTGAGAAAAACGATTGTTTGTTCATAATCTACAAAACGTGAATTCTCTCGACACGGTCACGTGATTCCCCGCCCGACTACAGCGCCACTCGTCTCAATTGTTTTTTTTTTTTCGCAATTGAATGCAAACATTCGGAATATATATATATCAATATATATTCGTATACCGTTGAGAAGGGATAGGACATAAAAAAAAAGAATGGGCTTAGCTCAGTTCGAAGCCCGCCCCAGCTTGTATCGCGTACAATAATTTCTCCCTCAGTGTCGTCTCGTCCGGGAATTCCGGTAGCTTGAGAAGATTCATGCAGGTACTCGACGTTGGCAAACGATCGATGGTACCGGCGTGCTGTATGCAAAACGGTGGATCGAGTTCCTAAAGGAAAAAATGATAAATGTTTTCGAGTACTAAAAACCTAGAGGGCGTATGTGGCGAAAAAGTGCGAAATTTCGCCGCACCGAGCGCTGGATAGTCAAATTCCTTGGTCAACCACACTTTTGCACGAAGCTACTAAAAAATCGTGCAAATTTCTAATTTGCACTCTTTTTTTTCTCCGAATTCGATTTTCAATAACGATACAACGAACATAAATTTTTTTTAAATAACATTTGAAGAGATAGCGGTAGTTTTTTTTAAATTTCGTTTGGCAAAGTTGGTACATGGTGAATCTGAATTCATGAGTACCCAATGTTAGAAAAAAAAATATTCCAGAATTTGCCTACGCTCAGAAACTACCCCCAAATGAAAAAAAAACCACCCCAATCGCTTGAGAACATCTTAATTTCATTTCCCATCGTTCATTTCTGCCAGAAATTGAGGAAAAGTCATTTCGAAACACGTAGTTAGATTCTGAAGAATTTACGGATCAATCAACCCTTATGAACTACCCCTCAATTGAGAGAAATTCACCCCCCCCCCCCCCCATGGATAAAAAGTTATCATCTCATTTTCTGTTATTTTATCCTGATCTGAATCGAAATATGAGTGTTCCAGAATACATGAGCATATTCTCAAGGACTTGCGGATAATTCCAACCCTTATGAACGATTTCGATGTTTTGTTACCGTTGGGGGCAGTTTTCGATTCAGATTTTCTTACTACAAATTTTTTATGCGTTTTCTAAAATTTATATGAACTGAACACGAAAAAAAGTGCATTTTCAGGCGCATCACCACTGCTAGGGGCGGTTTTTTTTATGTTTTGTTACTGTTAGGGGTAGTTTTTGATTCGGATGTTCTTAATACACATTTTCCATGCGTTTTAAAAAAATTATATGAACTGAACATCAATAAAAGTGCATTTTCGGGCGCATCACAACTGCTAGGGGCGGTTTTTGGATGGTTTGTTACTGTTAGGGGTAGTTTTTGATTCGGATGTTCTTGATACACATTTTCCATGCGTTTTAAAAAAATTATATGAACTGAACATGAATAAAAGTGCATTTTCAGGCGCATCACAACTGCTAAGGGCGGTTTTTGGGTGTTTTGTTACTGTTAGGGGTAGTTTTTGATTCAGATGTTCTTGATACACATTTTCCATGCGTTTTCAAAAAATTATATGAACTGAACATCAATAAAAATGCATTTTCAGGCGCATCACCACTGCTAGGGGTCGTTTTTAGATGTTTTGTTACTGTTAGGGGTAGTTTTCGATTCAGATATTCTTGCTACAAATTTTTCATGCGTTTTAAAAAATTTATATGAACTGAACATGAATAAAAGTGCATTTTCTGGCGTATTACAACTGCTAGGAGCGGTTTTTGGATGTTTTGTTACTGTTAGGGGTAGTTTTTGATTCAGATGTTCTTGATACACATTTTCCATGCGTTTTCAAAAAATTATATGAACTGAACATCAATAAAAATGCATTTTCAGGCGCATCACCACTGCTAGGGGTCGTTTTTAGATGTTTTGTTACTGTTAGGGGTAGTTTTCGATTCAGATATTCTTGCTACAAATTTTTCATGCGTTTTAAAAAATTTATATGAACTAAACATGAATAAAAGTGCATTTTCAGGCGCATCACAACTGCTAAGGGCGGTTTTTGGGTGTTTTGTTACTGTTCGGGGTAGTTTTTGATTCGGATGTTCTTGATACACATTTTCCATGCGTTTTCAAAAAATTATATGAACTGATCATCAATAAAAGTGCATTTTCAGGCGCATCACAACTGCTAGGGGCGGTTCTTGGATGTTTTGTTACTGTTAGGGGTAGTTTTCGATGTTTTGTTACTGTTGGGGGTAGTTTTACTTTCGGATATTCTTGCTACAAATTTTTCATGTGTTTTCAAAAATTTATATGAACTGAACATGAATAAAAGTGCATTTTCTGGCGTATTACAACTGCTAGGAGCGGTTTTTGGATGTTTTGTTACTGTTAGGGGTAGTTTTTGATTCGGATGTTCTTGATACACATTTTCCATGCGTTTTAAAAAAATTCTATGAACTGAACATCAATAAAAATGCATTTTCAGGCGCATCACCACTGCTAGGGGTCGTTTTTAGATGTTTTGTTACTGTTAGGGGTAGTTTTCGATTCAGATATTCTTGCTACAAATTTTTCATGCGTTTTAAAAAATTTATATGAACTGAACATGAATAAAAGTGCATTTTCAGGCGCATCACAACTGCTAAGGGCGGTTTTTGGGTGTTTTGTTACTGTTAGGGGTAGTTTTTGATTCAGATGTTCTTGATACACATTTTCCATGCGTTTTCAAAAAATTATATGAACTGAACATCAATAAAAGTGCATTTTCAGGCGCATCACAACTGCTAGGGGCGGTTTTTGGATGTTTTGTTACTGTTAGGGGTAGTTTTCAATGTTTTGTTACTGTTGGGGGTAGTTTTCCTTTCGGATATTCTTGTTACAAATTTTTCATGTGTTTTCAAAAATTTATATGAACTGAACATGAATAAAAGTGCATTTTCAGGCGCATCACAACTGCTAGGGGTGATTTTTTGATGTTTTGTTACTGTTAGGGGTAGTTTTCAATGTTTTGTTACTGTTGGGGGTAGTTTTCCTTTCGGATATTCTTGTTACAAATTTTTCATGTGTTTTCAAAAATTTATATGAACTGAACATCAATAAAAGTGCATTTTCAGGCGCATCACAACTGATAGGGGCGGTTTTTGATGTTCCGTTACCATTAAGGGTAGTTTTCTATTCGGATATTCTTGCTAAAAATTTTTCATGTGTTTTCAATAATATTTATGAACCGGAAATCAATGAAAGTGCACTATTGGGCGTGTATCACCATTGCCAGGGGTGGTTATCGATATTTTATTACCGTAAGGGGTGGTTTTTCGTCCGGACCTTTCGGCTAAAAATTTTCGCCGTTATTTCAAAGCGCATACTTGAGATCGCGACTCTAAAAAAACAATGTTGCCTGAAAGTCATGCTCGTTTCTCATTTTTTTTCAGCAAAAATTTGAAACAACAACAAAAAGAAAAGCAAAAAATGCAGCAAACAAAGATGGATCAACGGAATTTCGTCGAGAAATCACGTACCTTGAATCCAAGCAGGGGTGGCCTGCTGCAGCTAGTGACGAATTTCAGCAATTGTCCCTTCTGCAGATCGCTGAAATCATTGACGACCTTCCAGAATACAACGATCGTCGGATGCTCGGGCGCATAACCACCGGTATAATTCGTATGCAGCTTTAGATCCATAACGTCCACCGGTATCTGAGCACCGGATATGAGTACCTGAAGTTCCTTGTTATTGAACATTTGCAGCCACTCGAGGGGCACGACATTGCCGATGCCCTGCTTGAAGGCGCAGCACTGTCCTCTTATCTGTTTGTTGAGCTTGTAATCCGCCACGAGATGTATGTACTCGATACGATTGTTATTGTTCACCGGTATATTTGCACCCTGAGGCTTGAGCTCGTCGATTCTTCGCTCACCAAGCTCATCCGACAGAACCGTAAAATCCAATCCCAGCTCCGTAACGTCGGATTTGTAACTCTTGAGATACAACAAATTTCGATACATCACCGGATCGAGACTCGCGAGATGATGAACATCAACGTCCGACTGTCTACCGACGATTTTTGATAAAAAAAATTCGGCAAAAGGGAGCTCGACGAGTAAATTTTCATAAATCGCTTTGCCCAATATACGACCAATGAAGTAATAATGTTTCGGATAATCATCGACGAGCAGATTAACGTTCGGATTCGGATAGAGCATATTGTCTTTGGTCAGACGAAAAAAGCCTCTATTAGGATCGAAGCTTGTTTTCAATAATTCCGATAAAAATTCACGCAAAAGTCCGCCACCATCGACACCGGCCTCCTCGAGACCCGCGGCATTCACCAGCTGTACCCTCATCTTCAGCCTTAGTTCCGGTTCATTTTCCGTCGATAGCTTCTCAAATGCATCCTCGTAAAGATAGCCCCGTCTTACGGAAATTTGTATCGACGGTCCCTGCATGAAATGCGTCATTTCGCCCTGTTGCTCGAGTTTGTCGCGATGAATGAGGGACTGCAGAACGAGAACGCGCTCGTTGAAGGGAACGACGAATGGTATTTCGCGCAAAAGCGTCAGAGTTCGCACTTCTTTGGTCGACAATGGCGGACCGCCTTCCTCCATTTCTTCCGCGGTGAAAGCTCGCAAACCCTGAAATGGCACATAGCCGCGCAGACGTCTGCGACGAAACGTAAAATCCGCTGGTTTGTCCATGGGTACGGTGACATTGCTGGCTATCCAATGGCCGTCGGGGCAAAATTGTCGTCTGAGATCGCGAGTATGCAGCTGCCTCAGCAGACCTACCGTAACTTTGAAGAGATGCGTCCACATTTGCGTGTTCTGACGTTTGTCGATGGGTTCGCGGCGGCTCGACGAGCCATGAACCGCTGATTTGTAATCGTCGCGTACGCACGGACGTATATCGGGAAATGCGCGCTCAACGAGACCCAGGCAAACGCTTTTTAGATGGGACGAGAGGGGAACGAGAGCGGGAGTCAAAAATGGCATAGCGAGCTGCGGATCTTCGTGCGTATAAAATATTCGATCTTCGCGCGAATCAATGAAAAATTCACTGTCATGAAGAGTCGCTATGAGAAGACTGAAGAGAGAACAGAACACGGCTAGGAGGGATATAATTTTTCGCGAATCTTCGTCGGTCAGCGGCGCGCCGCGTGAAATTAATTGAAGCAACGGCGTCGAGCCGCCGCCGAACAGCGAAGTCTGACAAATCGTTACGAGGCATGTCCAGAGATTACGTAGAAATGTTGGCTTAAAGGCGAGCATATAGAGGAGCTTGTATTTGTGCAACGCGAGCTTGTTCGTCATCAGCAAATTGTGACACAATTCGCAGAGCGGACCGAGCAGCGCTTGATCCTCGCTGCGATCGACCGCGGCGAGGATACCCTGAACTCGCTGCTCCTCGTTAACGAGATCTATGCAACGCTTTATTATATCGAATTCCGACTGATCCGGCATTTCCGCGTCGCTCTCGTCCTCGCTCGTATCCTGCTCGATAATCGTGCAGGATCCGTCGCACGGCCGAGGACTCATGCGAGAGCTCAGCGACGCCAGTACTTGAAGATAATTCATGAGTATCTCGTCCGATTTTGATGGACCTTCGAGTCGATGGATAAGGAAGGGACGAGGAAAGGGATTTATGATTTATTTTTTTTTTATTCATTTTTATCTATCGGTTATTGAAATAATAATTTTGCTTTCTCATCTTTCGGGGGGGGCTTTGTTTCGGTGAAATTTTTCAATACCGATGCGCTTAAAAAAATGTCCCGAAACTTCGAGAAATCATCGTTCGGAAGAAATTTTTGGACGCGCTTGCGCGTAATCGCGGTTAAAAATTGAAGAAATCGATAATTTCGAAAAGAAGAAATGAAAAATTAAAATCAATTCAACGGCCCGGGCTCGAGAGCTGATTGTACGAAAAATTTCCGTTTTTAGATAAAATTTCGAAAAACCACGAAAATTTTGTCCCGGCGTAGCTTCCGTGCCTTCAATTTTGAAAAATTCAACCAAAAATCCAAAATCCTTTTGTTTTGGTGAAATTTTTTAATACCGATGCGTTTAAAAATGTCCCGAAACTTCGAGAAATCATCGTTCGGAAGAAATTTTTGGACGCGCTTGCGCGTAATTGCGGTTAAAAATTGAAGAAATCGATAATTTCGAAAAGAAGAAATGAAAAATTAAAATCAATTCAACGGCCCGGGCTCGAGAGCTGATTCTACGAAAAATTTCCGATATTTTTTGAGCTAAAATTTCGAAAAACCCCGAAAATTTTGTCCCGGCGTAGCTTCCGTGCCTTTAATTTTGAAAAATTCAACCAAAAATCCAAAATCCTTTTGTTTTGGTGAAATTTTTCAATACCGATGCGTTTAAAAATGTCCCGAAACTTCGAGAAATCATCGTTCGGAAGAAATTTTTGGACGCGCTTGCGCGTAATCGCGGTTAAAAATTGAAGAAATCGATACTTTCGAAAAGAAGAAATGAAAAATTAAAATCAATTCAACGGCCCGGGCTCGAGAGCTGATTCTACAAAAAAATTCCGATATTTTTTTGGCTAAAATTTCGAAAAACCCCGAAAATTTTGTCCCGGCGTAGCATCTGTAGCTTCAATTTTGAAAAATTAAACCAAAAATCCAAAATCCCCCGAATTGAGGCAAAAATCTTAAATAATTTTCGACCAATCTTGAGAATTACAAAAAAAAAAACAAAAAAAACATTACAATTTTCCCCCATACTTTTCGTTTGTACTTACAAAAGTTGTCCGGCTCGAGCGACAGTACGGCGTAGAGTAGGCTCGCCGTTGGCTCTATCTCCGATCTGTTTATACAGGCGATCAATTGGGCGTATGGAAAATTCGTTAATTTCGCCAATGCCGGTATTATGAACATTCTTATGGAATCCGTCATTCTCGGCGACAATATACTCAGACTGAATTGACGCAATACGAGAATATTGAATTCGTCGTTCGACAATTCCAATTGCTTGACGATGCACAGAGGTCGCTCGATCATCTCGAAGAGACACTTTGACATTGCGGTAGGCGGGGTCGAGCTAATTTCCAGCATTGGCGGTACTTTTTCATCCAATAATTTTTTCAATTGATCGAAATAACCGTTGTTCACGAGATCCGTGAATACGTCTTTGAGATACTGTATTGTATTTTCGCCGAGCGAACGCTCGGTCTCATTTTGTCCCGTTAAAACTTCGATTACGCGCAACGGTATGGCAACGTAATGAGTTTTATCAGATTTTATAGCGTCTACTGTATATTGCATCGATACACGTAAAATCCATCTGAAAAATTATTATCTCATTTGAATTTAAAAAAAAAAAAAAAAAAAAAAAAAAAAAAAAAAAAAAAAAAACAACAACAATACTCATCACATTTGCCTGGTATATATGTATGAAAAATTGAAAAAAGCTAACGGTTTTTTCAGTTCAAGCGCCAAGTTTGAACCTACAAATCGCGCGTTCAATGGAATAAGGTCGTAAGTGCCATATTATACGATTATAACAGAGCTGGTACTTCGAGTACCCGGTACTTGCGATGTACCGGAAGTACACTACTCGAAGTACAAAGTACTTTCAAAATGAGGACTGTACTTATATTTTTCAAGTACATGTCATGTACTCAAAGTATTTGCAATTAAAACTTCAAATACTTTCCTGTACTTAAAGTACTTTTCAAGTACTAAGTATGAAATATTTTTGAATGTGACTACATAGCTGTACTTTAAGCACTTTTTTCCAAGTACATCGTCGCACTTCAAGTACTTCGCAAGCCCACGCATGTACTTCAAGCACTTTTCAAGCGATTTCATGCGCTTCAAGCACTTTCTTCAGTGTTTTCATGGACTTCGACTACATTTTCAAGTGATTTTCTGGACATCAAGTAATTACCCACACTTCAAGTACTTTTCAAGTACATCCGCGTACTTCAAGTACTTCTTAAGTACTTTTCTGCGCCTCAAGTGCTTTATTAAGTGATTTCCTGGTCTTAAAGTACTTTTCAAGTGCTTTCCTGTGCTTAAAGTACTTTTTTCGAGTGCTTTCCTGGGCTTAAAGTACTTTAACAGTGCTTTTCTGGGCTTCGAGTACTTTTTCAGTTGCTTTCCTGTACTCAAAGTACTTTTTCAATTTATTTCATGTACTTCAAGTACTTTTTCAAGTATCAAGTATAAAATACTTTTGAATACGTCTTGCTAATGGCTGCATGTTTTCATCATTTTTATAACGAATGACGGAAAAAAAAAAAAAAATTATACGACTTTAAAATCGCTTTTTTGTCGCTCACGATCTTATTCCATTGCACACGCGATACGCGACTGTGCGATAATTTTTTTACAGGAAAAAAAAAACAGGAAAAAAAAAAAAAAGAAAGGAATTTTACATCGAAGCGTTGAAATTTGCAAAAACGAAAAAACGCCGTACCGCAATCTCCATAGCCAGACGGCGGATCGTCTTGTCTGAATTTTGATTTCCTGCTGATACTTGAGTACGTGCTGCAGTAGCCATATGAGCCTGCTGGAATCGTGCTGGCGTTCGTAAAAGAACAACAGAGAGCGAAAGAACGGGCTGAGATCGTCGAGGCTAAGTCGTTTACCGGCTATGTCATTCTGCGCATTGTCATATTGTTCCCTGCATTGTTTCCTCGCTACTTTACGCTCTATGAAGCTACGTGCGTGCGCCTGAATCTTCACAGCGGCGTTGTGCCTTCTGCGCTGTTCCTCTCGCTTCATGCGTTCTAACTGAGCGTGCTGAAGCAGAGCGGCTTTCTCATCCCTACGACTCGCCCCTGCCAAATTTTGCTGCGGCTTGCGCCTGTAATCTCCCTCGAAGCTAAACATTCTTATCGGCGGAAACCTTTTGTATCACCCAATCTAATTTCTCTCTCTCTCTCTCTCTCTCTCTCTCTCTCTAGCTCTGATCTGTTTTCTTTTGCTATCGAAGCAATTTACATGCCGCTACGGCGCTTATTCATCATTCGCTTCGGAGATTATCCTTGGACAAGAATTTTTCTCGACCGAGCTGCGAGAAGGAAGTTTTATCATTGGCTTGAGGAATAGAAGGATTATACGGCTCGTTCTGGCTTTTCGACGAGGCTTTAGTTTTATTCTTTTTTTACCCTCCTTTGACCCTAACTTCGGTCTCGCGTTTCACCCTTATTTCGGCTTAAATTTTTACCCTCCTTTCGGCCTAAGCTTCGCCCTCTTTTGGGCCTAATTTGTGGCTAGAATTCAGGCCGAAAGGAGGGTATAAATTCATGGGAATTTTGGGCCTCTTTTGGGTCTAAATTTTGCCCTCTTTTGGGCCTACATTGCGGTTAGAATTCAGGCCAAAAGGAAGATATAAATTTATGGGCATTTTCCGCCTCTTTTGGGCCTAAATTTGGCCCTATTTCGGGCTAGAATTCAGGTCAAAAGGAGGGTATAAATTCATGACCGTAAAAACTTATCGCCTCGTTCGTATCTTTTAACTTGCATTAAATTTTCGTTTTTTTTCAATTTGCCAAAAAAAATTATATCGCGAAATCCAAAAAAAAAAAAAAAGCGATTCTCGAAAATTTTATTTTTCTTTATTTTCGCCAAATTTCTTTTTTTTTTTCCCCCGTCAACTTTCAGGCTCTATCTCGATCGCCGATTTTCTTTAATTTACGCAATTTTCTATACAAATTTCTTAATCCTTCAACGTCGAGAAAAATGTAAAATGAGAAATTTTCGAATTTTTTTTTTTTTTTTTCATCACCCGTCTTTTCCGGGCATATCCATTGTGAAATATTGCGAAAGAAGAAAACGCAAAACAAAAGAATATAAATTCGAAAAAAAGTCATCGCGTTGAAAAAAAAAAAACAATTTCCAAAATTAAAATTTTTTTCCTAAAAATGCCCGGCCGGAGAGAATTTTCGAAATAAAATTTAATTCCGCGCAGCGTCAAAGTTTTCTCACACTCACCATAAATATTGCATCGTCATCGTCGTAGCATCGATGCCGATCAACGAATTTTCGTTTAGCCAAAGCGCTGCGATTCAAATAACATTAATGAAAAAAAAAAAAAAAAAAATTCTCCGGAGAAAACCGAAGAATTTGTTTTGATCGTGAAATTTCACGGAATAAATAGGGAAAATTTGATCGTAAATGTAAAAAAACAAAAAACTATAATACATATAATGTCGAATTTACGATCGTTGCTGCAGAGCAAAAAATTTGGGGCTTTTTTCTTTTCGTTTTTGAAGAGTTTTGAGTCGAAAAAATTTGGATGAAACAAAAAAAAAATGCGTGATACGATAAATCATGCTACGATGACTCGTTAGCTTGCAACGAATCGTTTTGACAAAGTGCAAATTTTACGATTAGACCAATTTTTTTTTTTTTTATCATTCTCATCGTGCTTACCTCGTTGTAATATTATGAGAATTATTTCTCTATTCACTCTCGGCAACAGATGAACTTGCACACAATAGCACGCATATACACACCGGCTCTGGCCACCTGCGTGTGTTGTCTTTTATTTTTTTTTAATTTTTTTTACGAGAAAAAAAAAATGTATATATTGTTTTTGCAACGTGAAAAAATCTCGAGCTCCGAATAAAAAGAGCCTGAGATTTGGACAGAATATTCGCGACGTATACGGTCTAGATGAGGTTATGTTACGTTTGGTTGGGATTGAAAAATTACCCGTCACGTAACCTCGTTTTTTCTCTTTTACAGAAAAATGACGAGTCTAGAAATGAATAACACGTTCATACGATCGATATAAATGATGGGATATGCGCGTATTGACGGGAAGTAAAGTTGCTTAATTATTTAAAAAAATGAAAAAGTTGTATTTAAATCGGGCGTTTCTAACCTTCATTTGCGATGACAGCGCTCATCAGCTGTCAAGCAAATATGCGGTCGTTATACGCAACATACATAAATATGGAATATGTAAATGACAGATGACATTTGTCCAATTTTCCTGGACATTTGTTACAAATTTACAATTTATAATTTTAATTCGTATGCTTAGTGACTTTCATGTTTACAGGTGTAAATTAAAATTTAGTTACAACACAGAATTTGCATAAAAAAAAAAATTAAAACCTGCCATTTATAAAGAAGAGTATTTATAATTCGTTTAATTTGGCATTGATATAAATGTTAATTTAAAAATAGCAAAAATTCAATTGAGCAATCGAATTTAAATGTTAACAATAGTTTCTCTCGCAACGAGTGTCATCCGTCAATTCGCAACACACGGATCAGCTGTCAAGAGAGTGACAGCTGATTGCCAGTCCGAACGGTGACATATAATCAGTATAAGCATAACCTCAAAAAATTTCAAACTACTGGCATTTCGGGACTCTTGATATTTCGACGAAACGAAAAAGATCATCTTTCGCGAAATTTTATTTCCCGTTCGAGGATCCTTTCATCCTCCTCGTAATATCAATAATTCATGAATGGCGTTTGTTTGAAAATTTCTCGTTCGCACCTCCGTGGGGGGTGTTTCACGTATCCATATCGATATTTAGGATGGAACGGAAAGTTATTAATATTTACGAGTATCAAGATTCTTGAGTTTTTGTGAAAAAAAAGAAAAAGTGAATTTATCCAATTTCATTGGAACATGGCACCTCCACCTGTGGTTACTGGCATATCGCCCAAGGAAGGTCCACCGGGAACTCGCGTGACAGTTCGAGGCGAATTTTTGGGCACCAAGGCACAGGATCTGACAGGCTAGTGCAAAAAATTTTTTCGAAAAAAAAAATCAATTTATTCGTTAATAAAAATAAATTTAAAAAAAAATTCGTTTACAATTTATTCGTCAATTTATCAATCAGTTAATTAACTGAGAATGGAATGGTAAATTTTCGAAAATTTGGGTAGGCTTAACGATATGCGGCTGCGATTGTCTCTTATCCGCCGAATGGAAGTCGCAGAACAAAATAATAGCGAGATCGGGATTGTGCAAAGGGCGGGGTGATATATTAGTGACGACGAGAAGCGGGGGACAGGGCACCTCGACGGTGCAGTTTCGTGGATATCACGAGACTATAGGTCCGATGAAAGAATCGGCGGTGTGGGTAGAGGAATCGCCGGTACAGAGCTTTGTCTGGGGCAGAAGAGCCCTATCGCCCACCAATTATCAGCAGGAAGATCCTCTCGGGCTCAGCGTCGAGGGCAACGAGTTAGTAATTCTCGATTTTTGGTTTAATATAGCAAAAAAAAAAAAAACATTTAGTTCCGCGATAAATTGCAATTTTTATTTTCCCACCGAAGTATTATAAATTCACTACTGGCCGTTGGAAAATCTTAATCTTAATTTATAATAATACAAATTACGAACGTAATTAGCGATGAGCGGTTAAAAATTATAAACCCAAGTCACGTTTGATTTATTTATTTTACTTTTTTTTTTTTTTTTTTCAAATTTATTTATTCAATTATATTCGCGACAATCAAATCGTACGGAATCGCCTTCTGGTAGAAAAAAATTCCCCGAGGATGAGCTCTGCGAATTATTCGGCGATTGCTCCGGCGAATTGACCAGCGAAAAATTTCATCCCGGCTGGTTCTTGCTGCAGCATCATCACGCCACGACTCTGGACGATCTGAGAGCCGGTTTGGCCTATCTGAAGCGTAAAGTTAATTCGCAGAAGGAAGGACAGCTGTCGTTTCTCAAAGTAAATTATAAAAAAAAAAATTAGCCTGCGCAATGATCAAACGAAAAAGTTAAAATAAAAATTCCATTGCAGGGCTTACCGAGCTAAATCTCAATCGCCGGTAGTTGATAAGATTCGTGACTAATACTCGTTTCGATTGAAAAAATTAAAATAAATATATAACAGGCAAACATCGGAGCGGTGATGGAGCAACTTGAGACAATTGTACTGCTCAAGGAACAGTTTGATTCGGACGTGAGAAAATATGGCAACAATCCGACCGACAAATTGGAATCCGCTATAAGAATCTCAATGGCCGAAGCGAACAAGCTCTTCGACGATGTTTTGGCGAGACGCGATCGCGCCGATGCAACGAGAAGTGCCCTAGCTCTGATGCAACGCTATCGATTTCTCTTCTGCATGCCCGTCAACATCGAGAAAAATATAAAACGCGGCAATTACGATCTCGTTATAAACGATTATGCTCGTGTGAAAAATTTATTTGGCAATACGGATGTGGAAATTTTTAAGCGCATCCTCGTGGAGATCGAGGACAAGATCGGCCTTTTGAGAACTATATTGCGAAAAAAGCTCGAAGAAACGCCATTCGCGCTTGAGAGACAGAAAAAAATTATACGCAATCTCGTGAATCTTGAGGCTAACGGTGATCCGGCATGGGATGCGATCGGTTCGTATTCAAAAATATAGTAATAATGAATTTAGCGTCATTTATTTAATATAAATATACAGCCAGTATTTTTTTTTCAAAATATCACCTCATTTGGAAGGAAAAAGGTCATACATAGATTTTCCCTACGACAAATATTTTTTGAGATACAAAAATTTCTTGAAACAAGAAAAGTTACACCGAATAAAAATTATATCTTCGAAATTATTCGTCATAGCGTCTCGTATCACGGGACATTTATTTCATGAAATTCATCGATATAACCGAAAAAAAAATACTGGCCGTAAAAAAAAACACTAACGAAAATACCGACAGTTGGGAGTAATTTTTTTTTTAGTTTCTCAAATACTTAATTTTTTAACGGCCAGTATTTTTTTTTTCAAAATATCACCTCATTTTGAAGGAAAAAGGTCATACATAGATTTTTCCTACGACAAATATTTTTTGAGATACAAAAATTTCTTGAACCAAAGAAAGCTGCACCGAATAAAAATTATATCTTCGAAATTATTCGTCTTAGCGTCTCGTATCACAGGACATTTATTTCATGAAATTCATCGATATAACCGAAAAAAAATACTGGCCGTAAAAAAAATAACACTAACGAAAAAGCCGACAGTTGGGAGTAATTTTTTTTTAATTACTCAAATACTTAATTTTTTAACGGCCAGTATTTTTTTTTTTAAATATCACCTCATTTGGGAGGAAAAAGATCATACATAGATTTTCCCTACGACAAATATTTTTTGAGATACAAAAATTTCTTGAACCAAAGAAAGCTGCACCGAATAAAAATTATATCTTCGAAATTATTCGTTTTAGCGTCTCGTACCACAGGACATTTATTTCATCAAATTCATCGATATAACCGAAAAAAAATACTGACCGTAAAAAAAAAAAAAACACTAACGAAAATACCGACAGTTGGGAGTAAATTTTTTTTTAATTACTCAAATACTTAATTTTTAACGGTCAGTATTTTTTTTTTCAAAATATCACCTCATTTTGAAGGAAAAAGGTCATTTATAGATTTTTCCTACGACAAATATTTTTTGAGATACAAAAATTTCTTGAACCAAAGAAAGCTGCACCGAATAAAAATTATATCTTCGAAATTATTCGTTTTAGCGTCTCGTACCACAGGACATTTATTTCATCAAATTCATCGATATAACCGAAAAAAAATACTGGCCGTAAAAAAATAAAAACACTAACGAAAATGCCGGCAGTTGAGAGTAATTTTTTTTTAGTTTCTCAAATACATCATTTTTTTACGGCCAGTATTTTTTTTCGGAAACATCAGCGAATTTCACGAAGGAAATGTACCGTAGTGCAAGACTCCAAGACCGATAATTTTGGAGTAGTAATTTTTTTTTTCAACACCTCTCGCTTTAGCTTGCAAAATTTGTATCATCGAAACGCTTGACGATAGGCAATACGGCTGCGGAACATTATTCATGTAAAATCGGCTATGCTTTTCGAAAAAAAATACTGGCCCCATGAAAAGAAAGATTTATAACGATAAAAAAAGAACCATATTTCGGTAAAAATTTCATAAAACAATGGGCTTGCAGTTTCCCACGGGGCCTATCTTGACAAAAGTATAACGGGTTGCGTGCAAGATTTTTTGAGCTGCGATGGCTCGGGTGGCGCCGGCGACGAGTCCGGCAGAACACCAAAATCGAACAATCAAACCCCAGTTTCGATCGATCGTTTGCGCCTGAATCGCAACGACGCGAATTACAGCGTACCCCCGCGAGTTCAATGCATCGAGGCGATATGCGACGTTATAGCCGAACAATTGCCCGATCTTTGGCGACTCGGTCAGAGTTATTTCACCGGACAGTTGCACGTGACCGTTGACATTGAAAAACAGATTCCCTTCAAGAATCTCGTTCTCACGTCTATACAGCGAGCCAGCGAGGCGATGCGCGAATCTTGCTGCTCGAATCTAACGCCGGCATGGATGCTTCACGGTCTGCGCTGCATAAGACAGATGTACGCGGCCCTGATACATCTCGATTTGCCAAGCGAGGCTCTCGATATATTTGGCAAATTTCTCTTCGATCTCAGGCTTCAGTGCCTCGCGGCACTCTTTCGACAGACCGCTGAAAATATAAGCGGACTTCAGCGCAAGGAAACATGGCAATTGGAATATCTTCCCAACGAGGACGGCGGTATCACGAAATTGGCAAGTGAAACATGAAAAATTGGAGCAATTATTTTTTTTTTCCCCAAAAAAAATTGAAATTACCTCTCGATATTTGGGTTTTCCGAAGGAAAAAAAAAAAAAAACGATCGAACGATTTGTCTTTTTTTTTTTTTTCCCCTAGCCCTGTTTGTTCGAAGATATGGTGACCGAGGTCTCGGAACTGGCGCGCGAAACAGCGATAGCCTGCGGACCGAGGGAAAATCCATTACTGGCCGGTCCGACTCAACGATCGCTCTATCATACAGCGGTAAAGACTTTATTCGTCGCTTTTGCCAAATGCCTGCAACAATTGGCTTTCAGCGGCAGCGAGGAAGCCTCCGAGGAGGACGATCCGTCGGTCAGTCAACTCGTCGGCTCGCCGTCCTGCTACAGGATTCGAGAGAACAAACAGCGCGGACCGACGACTCCGGTACGTCGAGATAAATAAAAATAAGCAAATAATAAAACATATTCGAGTGAGCTGATGAACAAATAAATTAATTGAAACAAAGCAGCTGAGATAAAATTCAAATGAAGTGATTGAAAAAAAAAAAAAAAAAAAAAAAAAATTCAAAACAACGAAAAAAATTGACGAAAATTAAAAATATTCAATTTTTTTCTTCCTTTTTTTTTTTCATTTTTTTCCTCTTTCACGCAGACTTGGGAAAAATGCCTGTTGATCTCATTGAGCAACATACGTTACACGTTAAATGTTGCTTTACCGAGAGTCGTGATAGCCCTTAAGTCACGCGGTTATCCGGATTTAACTCTCGCCGAAGGCTGGCGAAGCGACTGGACCCAGCTTGAGACCCTCGATGCTGCGGTCCTCGATGCTTATCTTGAGAGACGCTGCGATCCTCTAGTCGGGACGATCGAGCCGAGCATGTATCTCGGTGGCCTTGAGTGGGATTCGGAAATCGAGCCTACGCACGTTAGACCGTACGCCCGCGAAGCACTTGCCAATTTGATAGCCGTTCATGCCGAGGTAATTTTTTATTAAGGATTTTTCTCTGTTTGTTTTTTTGGGAAAGGTGGGGATGGGGGGGGGGGCTAGGCTTATACGCAGGCAAAGCTCAGCGGTGCCAGCGTCAAATCCTCGCTCATCTCGGCTAGTCAATTTATGCTCTCCGAATTAGAATTAAAACTGTGAGGTTTCGTTTCAACGCTATTCGATGGTAAATGGAATTGAAAATAACGCGTAAAAATTATAGCAATATACTCCTGTAAGTTTTTTAAATATCAACGTTTATGTTGCATAAAAAAAAAAATCAAAATTCACGTTTTTCGAGCTTCAACTCCGAAAGCTGTCTGAAATATTCGAGATGGAGAAAATTGCACAGGAACAATTTTGTAGAGAATTAAATTTTCTATAAAAAAGTCCTCGGTGGCATTTATGAAAAGTCAATAGCGGATGAGCGGGCGGTGTCTGAAGTGGCGTGACAAGGAAGTGTGATTTTTGTGAAATCGCGCTTCAATCGAACTTTAACTCCAAGCGCTGTCTGAAATATTCGAGATGGAGAAAATTGCACGGGAACAATTTTGTAGAGAATTAAATTTTCTAGAAAAAAGTCCTCGGCAGCATTTATGAAAAGTCAATAGCGGATGAGCGGGAGGTGTCTGAAGTAGCGTGACGAGGAAGTGTGATTTTTGTGAAATCGCGCTTCAATCGAGCTTCAACTCCAAGCGCTGTCTGAAATATTCGAGATGGAGAAAATTGTCCGGGAACAATTTTGTAGAGAATTAAATTTTCTATAAAAAAGTCCTCGGCAGCATTTATGAAAAGTCAATAGCGGATGAGCGAGAGGTGTCTGAAGTGGCGTGACAAGGAAGTGTGATTTTTATGAAATCGCGCTTCAATCGAGCTTCAACTCCGAAAGCTGTCTGAAATATTCGAGATGGAGAAAATTGCACGAAAACAATTTTGTAGAGAATTAAATTTTCTATAAAAAAGTCCTTGGCAGTATTTATGAAAAGTCAATAGCGGATGAGCGGGAGGTGTCTGAAGTGGCGTGACGAGGAAGCGTGATTTTTGTGAAATCGCGCTTCAATCGAGCTTCTACTCCGAGCGCTGCCTGAAATATTCGAGATGGAGAAAATTTCATGGTAACAAATTTTGTAGAGAATTAAATTTTCTATAAAAAAGTTCTTGGCAGCGTTTACGAAAAGTCAATAGCGGATGAGCGGGAGTAATCTGAAGTGGCGTGACGAGGAAGCGTGATTTTTATGAAGTCGCGCTTCAATCGAGCTTCAACTCCGAACGATGTCTGAAATATTCGAGATGGAGAAAATTGCACGAAAACAATTCTGTAGAGAATTAAATTTTCTATAAAAAAGTCCTTGGCAGTATTTATGAAAAGTCAATAGCGGATGAGCGGGAGGTGTCTGAAGTGGCGTGACGAGGAAGCGTGATTTTTGTGAAATCGCAGAATAGCAGACTCATTGGTTGTTAAATTAAATATCATCGTGTTAGCGTTGAATTAAAAATGCATGAAAATTCATGCGTCAACTGGACACAACGAGTAAGCCATTGACGCCTGAAAAACTTTATTTATAACTAAATTCAAATAAACCTTATAAAGTATAAACTAAAGCACGAAAAAAATCAAAATTGACGTTTTTCGAGCTTCAAATCCAAACGCTGTCTGAAATATTCGAGACAGAGAAAATTGCACGAAAACAATTTTGTAGAGAATTAAATTTTCTATAAAAAAGTCCTTGGCAGCGTTTACGAAAAGTCAATAGCGGATGAGCGGGAGGTGTCTGAAGTGGCGTGACGAGGAAGCGTGATTTTTGTGAAATCGCAGAATAGCAGACTCATTGGTTGTTAAATTAAATATCATCGCGTTAGCGTTGAATTAAAAATGCATAAAAATTCATGCGTCAACTGGACACAACGAGTAAGCCATTGACGCCTGAAAAACTTTATTTATAACTAAATTCAAATATAGCCACCTACTTGAAATGGTTTTTTTTTAAATTATTTTTAGAAACTTTGGACGCCTCTCACGCCTAAACAATTAACTTTAGATATATGCCGTCCGGGACTTTTTTGTACAGAATTTCATTACCTAGAAAATGATTTCTGAGTAATTTTGCTCTATGACGTATAGTTTGAGCAGCGTTTCTAGTTGAAGCACAAAAAGTACCAAATTTTCATTCGTTCTATTTTTCCCTTGCCAAAATGTAGGAAGGGATGATAATGAACATTCTATGAATTATTATTTATGTCATTTACTATGAAAAGACGCTAAAATAAAAACTCCAGGATTTTATTTTGAAAAAGAAAAGCTTTCAACAATAGGGTATCCTTTCAACCCTTTAAAACAAATGCCCTTTTTTAACTCCCGAAGCCTCCCATACTTTTTTTTTTCTGAAAGTACATCGGCTCAAGTAAAAATACCTCAAAGGATTTTTTTAAAAAAGCTACATGACAAAAATTATGAATTTTTCAACACTATAACGGTGCATTTTCTGCATTTTTTTTAAAGATTAGATTAACAATTTTAAAATTAACGTCATGATATTATCAACGAACCTCGAAGAACACTTGTGATTTTTTTCAGAATTTTTTTGTAATATTTAAGGTTCACGGAGAATAAAAAAATAAAATTATTATTATTATTATTATTATTGATATGAAGATCAATCATTGACAGGTAAATCGTGTCTCACCGGGATTGCTGAAGCGCGTATTGTCCCACATCGTCGAGACAATAGCCGAAGAACTGGCGAGGCTGATGTCCTGCGTCTTGAAATTCGGTCAACCTGGAATTATTCAAGCGCGGGCCGATATTATGATGCTGCAAAAAACACTCGAAGCCTACTGCACACCGAGAGCCAAGTAGAGTATTTTTTTTTTTTTCAATTCTTGTTTACTCCTCGAACATGCGTTAATCAAATTTTTTGAAAAAAAATCATCCTACGTGAACTTTTATTTGTTTATTGTTTATTAATTTTTTTAAATTTATTTTCTGGAGAATTAATTTGACTCGTGTTTTTCCGTTTTTTTCTCTCTCTCTCTCTCTCTCTATTCGACAGAAGTTTTTTCGAGGAAGCTCTGGACGCTGTACCTCAACCGGCCGGCAAGGATTCAATGAGAATCGAGGCTCTGTTGAGCAAAGTTACGGCGTCGATGCAACTTCAGATCTGTTGTCTAGCCGATCGTACAGCGTCGAAGGATATCCCGCAGGAGGATCATCTTCGCGCTACTACGGTGTAAAATTAACTTTTTAAATGTATCTTTGCGCCGCTACGGTGTAAAATGAATTTACAGAATGAAAAAATAAAAGAGAAATTGCAATTATTAATTTTGAGCTTTGATTTAATAGCGTCAACCCTGGAACGCTCCAAAAAGTATAATTTAAAAATTAAAAAAAAAAAAAAACATTAACGAAAAGGCCGACAGTTGGGAGTAAATTTTTTATTAATTACTCAAATACTTAATTTTTTAACGGCCAGTATTTTTTTTCCAAAATATCACCTTATTTGGAAGGAAAAAGGTTATACATAGATTTTCCCTACGACAAATACTTTTTGAGATACAAACATTTCTTGAACCAAGAAAAGTTACACCGAATAAAAATTATATCGTCGAAATTATTCGTCTTAGCGTCTCGTATCACAGGACATTTATTTCATGAAATTCATCGATATAACCGAAAAAAAATACTGACCGTAAAAAAAAAAAAACATTAACGAAAATACCGACAGTTGGGAGTAAATTTTTTTTTAATTACTCAAATACTTAATTTTTTAACGGCCAGTATTTTTTTTCCAAAATATCACCTTATTTGGAAGGAAAAAGGTCATACATAGATGTTCCCTACGACAAATATTTTTTGAGATACAAAAATTTCTTGAACCAAGAAAAGTTACACCGAATAAAAATTATATCTTCGAAATTATTCGTCTTAGCGTCTCGTATCACAGGATATTTATTTCATGAAATTCATCGATATAACCGAAAAAAAATACTGGCCGTAAAAAAAAAAAACACTAACGAAAATACCGACAGTTGGGAGTAATTTTTTTTTTTAGTTTCTCAAATACATCATTTTTTTACGGCCAGTATTTTTTTTCGGAAACATCAGTGAATTTCACGAAGTTAATGTACCGTAGTGAAAGACTCCAAGATCGATAATTTTGGAGTTGTATTTTTTTTTTTATGAATAAATCGTGTTTTTCGAAGGCATTGTTCAAAAATTCATGCTTTCCCCGTAAAAAATTCATAACTTCTGTGATTTTTAATACTTTCGAATTTCTCTTCCATCAAAAGTTAAAGGAGGAAGATTGACACTTTTGTTTAATAAAATTTGCCATTATAGCGCGCTGCAAAAAGTATGATTATTCGGAAGGATGAAAGTAAGACTTTTGTTTTATATCGGAGAAATGCAAGACTCTCGTTGTAAAATTCATAACTTTTTGAATTTCCGGTTCTTTTTTTTATTGTTTTCCCTGCCATTTTATAAATAAATACGGTGCCGTTATTGGAAAAAAATGCTACGCGGTCCAGAAAAAAAAAAAAATAACTATCGGAAAGCATCGAAGGAGGATTTTTTTTTTTCAACAAGTAAATCTGTAATGATTTTACGAAAAGAATATTGATTTGCACACGATTTACTCATCGCTTGTTGTACAAAATGCACACAGCGGGCTTTTGGTGTTGCGTATGTGTCCGCGAGACGGGATGCGCAGACTTTTTTTTTGATTTTTCGATCTCGCTCATAGCTCGCAGCAGCGACTTTGTTTCTCAGAGCGTCTGCGCTCGATCGGAGGCTTTTCTATCCACGGAATATCCATTACGCGGTATTTCAATTTTTTTTTTCGCAGCGTATGGCCACTTAATAATACCGCGCTTGAACGTACTTTAAGATATTCGGTTAAATTGAGAGGAGACCGTAAATCGAATTTACGCGGTGGACGAAAATCGTTAGGGCTTACCTGCCGAGAGGACCGATTGGCGGAAAAAAAAAGACCCGGATGCGTCACATCCGGTACAGCGTTCCAAGGTTGAAAAAAAAAAAATAATTTAAAGCAAAAAAAAAACAATAGCGGAGCGGTACTCGAAAAACTTGTTCCGAATTTATGATAATTCATCTTTATTTCTATGTCAACGATACACATATTAGACCGAAGAACAAATAATTTAGCTCATCGATGGGAAAAAAAAACCTGTAGAAAAGAAAAAAAAAAATTTCCTACTTTTCGCTCAAAGCTTGATCCTTGCAATAAATATGGATTTTTTTTTCGTTTTTTTAATTATTATTTGCGAGTAATATGAGAAAAATTGGATTAATCCATTTTCTTGTCGCTGGGTAAGGAGCCGGATCCGCTGGGTTCTTCCATTATCGTCGCTGTGTCTCTGCGACTTTTGTCCACCGGATAGAGCCTGAAAAAAAGGGAAAAAAAAAAAATCTTGCAGGAAAATGATCGAAAATGGGCGAATTAAAGGAAAAAAAAAAAAATGACTCACCATCTTTGATAAAGATAGACGAGGAAGACTGCGTCGTCGCGAAAACACGCGACTCTATGAGCCATCGGCATTGTTATTACAAAGGCAAATACATCGTCGATGAATGTATTGAACGCCTTGTACATGAACGATCTCCATGGCAGATGAGCCACCGATTTTAATTTATAATTCACGAATAACTGGGGAAGCATGAACAAAAATCCAAACGCGTAAACACCGTTTACCAATGAATTTATGCACCACGAGTACCAGCTAAAAAGTAATTAAAAATAATAAAATATATTTTATATTTTATAATAAATATATTTTCGTCCAATCGGACAGTCGTACCGGTCGTCCGAGAGTTTTTCGGAGTCGCCGCCATTTTGGAGAACCGTCTTTACGAAATATCTCGTGAACGGTAGCTCCTATCACAATAATTCATATAACCATTTTTGTACAGGCCAAGATTCTTAACAATTCTTACGAAGTAACTTTTTTCCGTAAAATTGATATTTATCGAGTTACAGCGCGATAAAGTTTACGGGATTGCGAAAAGATAATTCGTAAAAGTTTGACGCGCCGTAACTCGATAAATACGAGGCTTGGAGAAAAAAAGTTTTAATAAAAATTGTAACGAACGCTGTGCTCGACAAAAATGAGTTGAATGATTTTTGTCGTTGGAGCAGCCGTTCTCGAGATATTTGGAAAAAACGGTTCTCCAAAATGGCGACCAAAGCTGAAATCTCCGTTTAACGGTTGCGCCAGCTTGAATTTACACGACCGAAGATTTCTCCAACTCGTTTGACCGAGAAAGCGATCGATTGGCTTACCTCTTGTGCGGCTGATACAGCAGAGAATATATCGCACCTCCGGCGACCAACGGATACAAGAGATAACTCAGGTATCTCATGCTCTCGGCATCGAATTCACGAGTTTTAGCTTCCGCCGAATCGCTATTGTGCCTCTTAATTTTTATCCTCGGCAAAGATAAACCATCGCCCCTCTCGAACTCGATTCTCAGGATTTTCTTCGATTTCCAGAGCTAAGAATCGACGATCGAAGCATTAAGCGCATGTGATTTATCGAAAAAGAGACAAAAAAAATTGTACAAACGATGGGAAATAAAAATAAACTTTGCCTCTATGAGCGTTCCAATTCCAGCGGGTATGAGAATGAGCAATGACGAATTCTCATCGAGAAGATAAAAAAAAACTATCGTCTGACTGAATGCTCGCCAGACTATCGTCGTTGTGCTTAGGCCTTGAAGATTGCTCTTGCTGCGCCAGAAACTTATGTCATTTTTGAATGCGAGAAAATCGAAGAGCAACTGAAACGATTATACGAAATATCTGTCGATTTTTGATAATAAAATTTTAAAAAAATAATAATAAAGTTAATGGTAAAAATGAAATAAGAATTTTTTTTTTTTATTAAATTGTACTGCGAAGATTTACATGAAGAGAGGCAATTAAAATTGTTCCGGCAAGAAGATAGACATTGGTGTCGGCATAAATTCCTTTAGCCTCGTCCACATCCTTGTCGGAGAAACCGATATTCTTGAGACTCCGCATGGCTGCCTCGATGTGCAGCACCAATCTAAGCTTACCGAGCGACACGGGAGTATAAATAATCGTAGCGTTCATCGTTTCGCTGCTCTTTTCGATAATTACAAGATCGCTGTGTCGCGTTTGCAAAAAATCGTATTTCACTATAGGCAGAAACGCGCCGGCGCGGCTCACTCTGCGGGAGAAAAAAAATTTTCCCCTTCATTGATTTTACGAATCTCAAAATAACGATCGGGGATGTAACGGCGTTGAGAAAAAAAGGAAAATTTCGTAAAAATGGAACGAAAACCGTGAATAGGGGGAAAAAAAAAATTGTTTTTATAAATCATTCGAAGCGTTTGAATTTTTTCAGACTTTCATTTCACCGTTACATCCCCCCTTGGATATTATGCGAGATTAAAGGGTACTTTATGTCTCTGGCGAGTTCCATGGGAATTTTGTACAGAGGTAATTCGATATCATCGGTCATCATGGTAAAGGTAATACGGCTTCTCAGATGAGAAATCGGTTTCGCTGAGTTTTTATTAATCGAACGATCATCCTCGTGGGATTTTTTATCACCGAGAAGTTTGAAGGTCTCGGCTTGCGGAACGACAAACTGCGTCATTTTTATTCTCGTGTATACCATTTGCGGATTCTACGCAATGAAATTGGGTAAAATGAATTTTCGAGAATTGGGGAAACATTCGTTTTTTTTTTTTGTCCCAAATGGATTGGAAATAATATTTTTTATATTTAATTTTTATATGGGAAGTTATAAACTGCGTCCCTTTTATTCTCGGGTAGGGTAAGTGTGGGTATTACTGCGATTTTTTTTTTATTTCATCAGAATTTAATCTTGTCTCATAATTTATAGCTTGAAAAAAATCAGACTGCTAATTCAATGTCTAGAAAACACAAAATGAATCAACGTAATGACGCGCATCATTATTATTTAATTTATTGTTGATTTTTCCAAAATGAAGAGGTGTTTGCGAGTGAAAATTTCACCATTTTTTTTGCTAGCAATGGTCAAAAATTGATATCGGTGTAAGGTCATTGTTTTCTTTGTTATCGTTGCAATATCCTTGTATATTTTGTTAGGGTCACTAAAATAAGACTTATTTTTAATTAAAAAATTTTGTAAAATCAAAATTTAATTTATTTTCGCTTTTAATTTGCCGCCGCAGTATTCGGCACGAATTTTTCAAGGATGCGTGCATTTCTGCGGTTTTAATACTATTGCCGCGGTATTCTTTCCTTTCGAAGCGTGCGCACCGATTACTGCGCTTGACACATTTTCAATTTCTAACATATATAAATATTAATAGTCAATGTCAAAAGTATAAACAAAAGTAAAGCGAAATCAAATAAAAACAAGCGGGTTCGAGTAGATCACAAAGCCAGCCCTTGAACTTCTCGTTCTTAAACTTTTTTCGAGAAGACATAGGAATAATAATAATTATTATTAAATAATTATTTCGAATGTGATATTAATTGTTAAGCAGGTAATTAATAAAGATGAGATATTAGCGGGCTTAAATTTTTATCATTTTTAAAAATCATAGATTACATACACGACGCGCGGTATTAAGGGCGCAGTAATTGAACGATTCGCGGTATTTGGTGCGCAGTAATACCTTCTCGTCGTTCTAAACCCCGCAGTAATAGCGGCATCCGCATTATTTTTTGCAAATGCTTTTTATTCGATGAAAAAGTCATTCGATAACATTGTTAATTTTTTTCCAAGTTCAAAATAAGTAAAATATTGATTTGAAAACCATAAAACGTCCGTAATTTTGAATGATTTTTTTTCAAAATATGCTCGTCAAGCTGGCGCCGCATTTCAAAACGCAGTAATAGCCACACTTACCCTACAACATTTGTGGACGCAATGAAATTGGGTAAAATGAATTTTAAAGAAATGAGGAAACATTTATTTGTTTTTTTTTTTTGGTCCCTTATAGATTGGAAATATTTTTCATATGTAATTTTTATATTGAAATAAAAATTGCGCATTGCCATTGTAATTGATAAATGTCCCATATAAATTGTAAATAACAATTTTAACGCGTGAAGATGTCTCGTCGAATAAAAGATCAAAAATAATTTATAATTTTTGGTGGAAAATTATGTACATCCAAAATTTTATAAATTCTTTCGACTCGACGAGTCGATGCGACGTATGTAAAAAAATAATTATAAAATGTAACATCTATTGGGTAATACCTTTTGTAATTCGTGAAAAGATTTTGCGCCCTTGCTAGATTTTGGCGCGACTACGATATGCAGGAACAGCGTTCCGTTATTGCGTGTTTTTTCAGGAATTTTCATAGTTACGGGCCTAAAAAAAGATTACGAATGATTTTCTCGCCCAAAAAAAAAAAAAAACATTTCACGACTGAACGATTGAATTTGTGTTTTTTTTTTTAAATTCATATTGGGCAAGCCTACATTTTGTACGGCGACGAGTAGTCGAACGGAACAACGGAATGTACGTTAAAGACTTCCTTGGCGAGGGGCTTGCTCATGGGCGAGGCGAATGCGTAAAGTTCCAACAATGGATTGTCTCTCAGATAAGACTTTAAGCAAGTTTCGCCTTTTTCGCAAGCCGGCGCGACAAAAAGTAACGACAGCGAGTATATGGAATGCGCTATGTAGGCCAAAAAAAGGCCCGACAATATCAGGCTCAGCGAAGGCCTCGGCATGTTGAAAAATTTGAAAAAAAAAAAAAAAGGCCTTCCCAGAATCCAATGGTCTGTGTTATGACATCGAAATTTTTATTCAAAAAAAATTTTCCTTCACGATTTTATTCATAAAATTCGAAATAATACGTTTTTACAGTACCTCTGTGACGAAATTTTTTACAATTTTTTCAGGTTTGGGTTTAGGTTTAGTTCCACTATCGAAGTACACGAAACAATCTCGTTTCTCGCGACTTTTCGGCAACAATCTCGTGCTGACGTGGCATCGCGATTATTATTTGACAGCACGATATTTACGAAAAAGAATGAAAAATCGTTCGAAAAAACGAGAGTTAAATTGTGTCATTCGACATTATCCAATGAGAATTAAACAAAAAAAAACTGTAAGTATAAACACTTCGGAAGACCGGTTGTATATATAGTTTTTCTTGTTGATTTGCAAACTGGAATAAGGTTACGTTAGGTTAATCCTACTCATCCCGCTGTGAGCAAACGAATTGGACAAATAACAAAAGTTTTATAATTCGTATACACTATTGTTGAAAATTATAATCGTGTTATTTGTAATTTTTAAATAGCAAAAGTACAAAAATGACGAATAAACTATACCTAATTATTACTAGGATACAAGTCACAAATCACAAATTGCAATAGCAATGTGTAATTGTTCCTAAAAAGAAATGACAAATTACGATAGTAACATGTAAATATTTCTTATAATTGTAATTATGATATGTAATGGCAAATAAAAATTTTAATATGTAATTTTTGATCAAACGATCAAAGTTTTTATAGCACTTGAGCGCAAATATCGATCTCGAATAATTCAAATTTCCCGCTTAACAAAATTCGCGCGTGCGCGGCGGCCATTTTTCTTATCGGCGTGACTTTAGCGAAATAGTGTAATAGCGAGATAGAGAGAGAAAGAGAGAGAGACAGAGACAGAGAGAGCGAGAGAGAGAGAGAGAGAGAGAGAGAGAAAGGAAGAAAGAGAGAGTTTGTTCCACTTCCGATATCCGGCAGACGCCCCAAACCATCAGGAAAGGCATTGTGCATTGTGCATTGTGCATTTATATACCCGTTAAATCGCGGAGTATCGAAACTCTTTCGGTTCGTGGTGCTTCGACTTTTGTTTGTGTTTTGTTTTCGTGTGTTGTTTGCCGGAACGTTTAAGCGCTATTATAAGCAAGCGTGGAACAAAAAACGTACGTTGATTATCGTGAACAAAACGACGATTTCAACGCAATCGAAGCCGGTCGAGTGTGAATACGTACGTATTTTTTTTTTTTTTTCCATGTTTATTCGTCGAACGATGGGGAATGCAGTACAGCAGCCAGCTATTCGCTTTATTTAAAGTGTTAAAATTGTTCCGAAAAAACGTTAGTTGCCCTTATTTATTCGTGATAAGCCATCTCAACGTTATTTTCTCAATGTATAATTTTCTCGAACAACGATTGGTAAGAATTTTCATGAATTTGTCATGTAAATCGATAATTGTAAGTTGAAAAGAAGACAAAAAAAAATGAAAAAAAAGCCCGTGCGACTATCCAGGGTCCTTATTGCCGGTTTTTCGTTTTGGGTATTTTTTTTTTTTGTTGTTTTTCTCGAAGCGACGAAAATCTCCCACGGAGTTTCACGAGTATGAGTCATAATATATCTCTCTCACTCCCCTAAACACCTGACGTTTTCTCGAACACACCCGCAAGCCGCTGCAAATACATTGGGAGGGAACATGAAATTTTTTTTTTGCAAATTACGATCGATATTATTGAGGGTTTCGCGCGAGCAATGGCCGCCATGTTTCTATTTTTTTTTCTCTCCTAAAGTGACAGAGATCGAGCACTTTTTGTAGTGCATTTTTTTTTTTTTTTTTTTGACAGAATCGAGGTTATTGATGCTTTTGGTGTATTCATAAAGATCGGAGAAATTTGTCGTTAGTCTGGGAAGTCTTAGGTCGGGGGAAAGGGAAGGGGGAATAATAAGATTCGAGGAAGGGGAAAAAAAAAATTCAAAAGAACGGAGCTTGAATAAGAGAAAAACGATTATTTTCGTAAGATTTTTTTTTTTTCTTTAGCGAGCGAATGACACATTCTCATTATCAGCGTTGATCTGTAATGGAGTCGATGACGTTAGGTGTGATTCATAATGGACGGGTAATCATTTTGACACACACATACACGCATCGGCGTTCGAGCTAACTTGGTTAGGTCTTAGATCATGCTACTAGAGTTTTTGTTTTTTTAAATTATTTTTGTTTTGTTTATATTTATTTAATAGGGTAAGTGTGGGTATTGAACGATTTAAAAAAATCGTTAAAAATTACAGAGGTTTTATTGTTTTCAAATCAATATTTCACTTATTTTGAACATAGAAAAAAAATTAACAATTTTATGAAATGACTTTTTCATCGAATTAAGAGCATTTGAAAAAATAATGCAGATGCTGTTATTACTGCGGGGTCTGGAACGACGAGAAGGTATTACTGCGCACCAAATACTGCGAATTGTTCAATTACTGCGCGTCGTGTATGTAATTTATAATTTAAAAAAAATGATAACAATTTAAGCCCGCCAATTATTAATTACCTGCTTAAAAATTAATATCACATTCGAAATAATTATTTAATAATAATTATTATTATTCCTAATATATCTTCTCGAAAAAAGTTTGGGAAGTTCCAAGGGCTGGCTCGTGGTCTACTCGAATCCGCTTGTTTTTATTTCATTTCGCTTTACTTTTTTTTATACTTTTGACATATAGCTATTATATATCCAGAATATTCGTCTGTGATATGAAAAAACATACGTCTTAATATTTTTATAGATTAAAAATTGGAATTGTGTCAACCGCAGTAATCGGTACGCTCTAGGGTGGTCCTTATTTAGGGCCTCGGACGAATTTTTTAATCAAACGCCCCCCAAATCGGCTCCGAATAATTCCAAAAAAATACCCTAATTTTTTCAGATTTTTATCCAGACTCTAACCCCTCGCACCCGAGGGTGAATTTCCCGATTTGAAATATCACATGTTTCGGCCAAATTCTCAGGATATATTTTATTTCAAGAGTAATAATTTTTTTTAAAAAATCTGTAACTGCGAGATTTTAGGGTTCATTGGTGCTGCTATATGAAAAAAAAAATTACATCATAATGCGGATCAATTTAGACAAATTGCACACCCTTTAACTTTGAAACATGGCGGTGACCCGCGTTACCACCTCGATTTTCTTTAATTTTTCGAATTTATTTACTTTTTAACGTATTCAGATCCGGTTTTTTTTTGCACTTTTCAGTTACTTTAGCGATTAAAGAACATAAATATACAGTCTAATTGTCATAATTGTTTATAATATAAGATTTATAAAAAAAAAAAGCTAAAAAAATGACGTTTTTTTTTTGGAAAAATTCTTTCTTGAAGAATCTATCGAAGGTAATAAATTTAAATTAAATGCCGTGTTCGTAAATTGGCTGACAGTACTGTCGGTACTAGAAAATGTACGGTATACGTGACTTGCACTATAGATTTTCTAGTACTGACAGTACGGTGGGGGTTTTCGGGGTCACTGGTTACGAATCCGCTGTCAGATCTGCAAAATTCAAGATGGCGGATTCAAGATGATGAATACCGAGATTTAAATATTGAATTTCGAAAAATCTGACATCGGATTCGTAATCAGTGACCCCAAAAACCCACTCTCACTGAATTTCAAATTATTACCTTGGATAGATTCTTCAAGAGTGAATTTTTTCGAAAAAACGTCATTGTTTTAGCTTGTTTATTTATAAATCTTATATTATAAACAATTTATACCAATTAGACTGTATATTTATGTTCTTTCATCGCTAAAGTAACTGAAAAGTGCAAAAAAACCGGATCTGAATACGTTAAAAAGTAAATAAATTCGAAAAATTCAAGAAAATCGAGGTGGTCACGTGGAGTTACTACCATGTTTCAAAGTTAAAGGGTGTGCAATTTGTCTGAATTGATCCGTATGATAATGTGATTTTTTTTTTTCATATAGTAGCACCAATGAACACTAAAATCTCGCAGTTACTGATTTTTTAAAAAATTATTACTCTTGGAATAAAATATATCCTGAGAATTTCGGCCGAAACACGTGGTATTTCAAATCGGGGAAATTCACCCTCGGGTGCGAGGGGTTAGAGTCTGGATAAAAATGTAAAAAAATTAGGGTATTTTTTTGGAATTCTTCGGAGCCGATTTGGGGGGCGTTTGATTAAAAATTCGTCCGAGCCCTACATAAGGACCACCCTAGTATGCTCGTCTCGAAAGGATAGAGTCTAATAGGTACTGCGGCAATTTTATTAATACCGCAGGAATGCACGCATCCTTGAAAAAATTCGTACCAAATACTGCGGCGGCAAATTAAAAATGAAAATAAATTAAATTTTGATTCTAAAAAATTTTTTAATTCAAAATAAGTCTTATTTTAGTGACCGTAACAAAATACATAAGGATATTGCAACATTAACAAAGAAAACAAGGACCTCATACCGATATCAATTTTTGACCATTGCTAGCAAAAAAAATGGTGAAATTTTCACTCGCAAACACCTCTTCATTTTGAAAAATCAACGATAAATTAAATAATCATGATGCACGTCATTTCGTTGATTCATTGTATTTTCTAGACGTTGAATTAACAGTCTGACTTTTTTCAAGCTATAAGCTATGAGACAAGATTAAATTCTCTGATAAAATAAAAAAAAATCGCAGTAATACCCACACCCGCGGTAATACCCACACTTACCATATTTGGATACTTGTAAAAATTCCCTAAATTATAATTTAAAAAAATTCTTATTCACGAATTGCAAAAAAAAAGTAAGTTGTTTTTTTTTTTTTTTTTAAATTTTTTTCGAATATCTTGTCTATCGGATTAATTGAGGTGTTTGAATAATTAAAATTCTCACTTTCGATGTGATTCATTGCTGTGAATAAATATCACGGAGCGTTTAAATCCCTATCTAGGGTTTTTCACGATTACATTACCCTAGCTAGGAAATTTTAACGATGCTTAACCGAATTTAATAATAAAAATTAATATCTATGTCGTTGAAATTCTGTATAGATAAAAAAAATTATATACGAGCTCTCTCACAATCAGTGAGTGAGAGAGAGAAAGAGAGAGAGAGAGAGAGAGTGGGGCATACACAATGTATCATCTTTTTATTGGTCTATCGGCCAGATCGGCCTCCAGGTTCTCCAGTCGAGTCGAGGACTTTGCGATCGTCGCATCAACTCCTTTTATATCGTTTTGCCTGTTCGATTGTTTTTTTTTTTTTTTTTTAATAAATAAACGCGTTTTTAAAAATAATTATTAAAGCTTTTATTCATTCCATTTTCATTCTCATTGATTTTTATTTGAAAAAAAAAACGAAAATAAAAATTTGCAGTGTAAAATATCCGCATTAAAATGCCGCATGCGGAGGATAGCAAGTGCGAAAATACGAAAATTCCGGCTAAGGAAAATTACAAGGATTTGCTAAATTTATGGAAAAATCGTGAGTAGAAGAAAAACAAAAATGAAATTCAATTCTTTAACGATCGTTGGAATTATTGATTTTCAATTTTTTTTTTTTTTTTTTAATACGCAACTTGTAATATTGGCATCGTTGTAACAATTTTTGTATTACATATAAAACGTTACATAGAACAGAGCAGTCGAAAATAAGGGGTAATTGTGCGATAAATTATACTTTAATTAAAAATCATAAATTTTCGTTGTCATTCGAACGATTTAATTACGAATTGTAATTAAAATGTTTCATTTTAGCTTACCGTGCTCACAAAAATGATGCATTAAAATTGTTACTTTGTCAGTCGGGATTGGAAATTTATTATTTTGAATAATTCTCGTCGCTTATAAATTACAATTTGTAATTTTTTTAATACAATTTTCCTTCGTAAATTAAAAATTACAATTGTTCATTACAAATTGCAATTTTTTTTAACACGAAACTGTCCCTTATCAAGGAGATTGATAATCCAACGCGCAACGATAATAATTCGTTCAAATTTTTAATGTTGATACTCGCGAATAGGTGTAACGACTCTGTGAAAAATTTCAAGTCATTCATCTGCATAGTTTTCCTGCAATTAATCGTTGAAGTTGTACTCTTATACATTGTTTCATAACTACGTTAAAAATGATAAAGAATTTAATGAAAATCGATCCATATAATTCATCGCAGCTTTGGTAAGAAGTTCGCAAAGATCGAAATGCTTCGTGTGCATAGTTATTAAGTAAAAATAAAACATCTCTCGTTGTATCACAATGTTCGCTTGTGACGCTGATCTCTCTCTCAGCGATCCGTCCCCCGATTTTCCCCCTCCCTCACGATGATATTCACCTTCCTTAATTGAAGGTTTACGATTTTTACATAAAACTGGCTTTTACCAATTGCAATATACAATTTTAATGCACAACTGTTCCTCGAAAATGTAAAATTAACAATTTTTTATGTTACATCACTCACGAATTAAAATTAAACGGCTATATATCCGCTGCTTTGCCTTTAAAAATTTCAAATTACAATTTCAACGTGCAGCTGTAGCTTGCGAATCGAAAATTACAATTTTTCTCACCGAAAAATTGCAAAATACAATTTTTAAATTCGAGGATCCCTGATAAATCACGAGATACTATTTTTTTTTATTTTACTGTCCCTTGTAAATAACATTTGATCATTATTCAGACGAATTTCCCTTGAAAATAAAAAAAAATTACGATTTCAATATGTCCCATATAAATTGCAAAAAAAAAAATATTAATATTCAACTGTTCCGAAAATTTTTAAATGTAGTTTGAAAATTTACAATCCGTCGCCCTTAAAAATTCTAAAAGATTCTCTCGTACAACGAAAAGAAAAAAAAAAATAAAAAGTAAAACTGGGTTACAAAAGGAAAAAATAAAATTAAATCGATAAATACAAAGAACTGTAACGTCCGATGCTTGGTGAGACCTCTGGAGGTCGTACGAATCGATCTCTCGCTCTATTCGTAACTGGAAGATTGCCAGGTCGAAAAGAAAGAAAAGAAAAAAAATTTCTACATGTGTTTACGAATAATTATCGACTGGAAAACGATAATGATCAGGTACTAACAAAGAGAGGCAAACAAAAAAAAAAGACAAATCGTCGAATATCGACGCGTGGACGTTTCTCCGTATTTTACGTATTAATTTGCTCAACAAATCCCCCCTATGAAACCTGTTTTTCGGTTTGCCCCGTTGTTACGGTAAACACTCGCAGACTTCTCGATTCTCCGGTCCATCCTTTATCGCGTGCAATTCATTTTTCCAAACAGGTTTTTTTTCCCTCAATAACGTGTGTGTGTGTGTGTATGAGAGAGAGAGAAAGAGAGAGAGAAATTCCTCTTACCCCTTTAGTGATCGTTTTTTTTTTTTTTTTTTTTCCTCGGAAGCTATCGGTATATAACTGTATGTATAACGGTACGACGAACTTTCCGGTTAAATGTCACCGGTTACAAGAAGCTTTACGGGTGATTAAAGATTCTGATTTAATTAACGAGATAGATACCTATTTGTCCACGAGCAAGAATCCAGACTGGCCCCATCGTCAATTATATCGATGTTTGCTGACGTAGAAAAAGAAATTGCCTTCCTACTCGTATTTTTAAACTTTAAGGATCTACGATTATAGTTAAAGTGCAATTTTGAGAGTTGATTTTTTTTTTTAATATTTTAAACAATTTATTAAACTATTGACAAAAATATTCAGCAACCTTCATCGTATAGTTTTTTTTTCATATTTAAAATTGAGACGTTAGCTGTATGAAATTGGTGTAAAAAGACGCGTGGTTCGTCGCGGACGCCGCCAGGTGGCGCCCGAGCAGTTTCGTTCGCGCGAACGAGACGTCGTTCACACGTGCTCATAAACGAGGCTCAGGGAACCGCTGTACCGGAGTCTCGTTTCCCAATGTTTTTCTATTTCGCCGAAACTTGACCTTTGCTTTGATCCATTTTTTTTTTTTACAAATTTATTCAATTAATTTTTGGATCTTATTTTAATCTTCAATTGTATAAATTGCCACTTGATCTCTTATCGGGCAAATATTGAGATTTTTGGCTAATTTTATTCTCGTTATTCAGCGAAATAAAGGAATATTTATTTATAATTTTGGAGAGACTCGATCGAGGGATTTTGATTTAATATTTTGAATTTTGAACTCAATGACAATTACAAACTTCGAGTATTGGCATTAATTTGGCAAAAGTGGGGATAAAGAAGGAAAATAGTAATTTCTTCTATGGACACGGTTTTTTTTTTTAAATTAATTAATTAAAACAATTAATTGATAAACTGGAAACTTTAATGTGAATTATATTAATAAATAATCAATAATAGTAGTGTTAATTATTGGGGTAGGCTTGATCCTAATTAATTAATTAAATTAAATGAATTTTGACCTCGATTGTGGCACAGTTCGTACGAAAGCTGGGACAATTTCCTGTCCCAATTCTTCATTGAGAGTAAAAAAAAAATTTCCCAACCCTCTTTCTCGGGTGCAAGGGAACTTCGGGTCTCGTCCGTTTTATTTCTGGGATGGCAGCATCGTAGCATCGAAACCATCCACTCCCGGAAATTTTCTAGGGACACGGGCAGTTCCCTCTAGTCCTGCCCTCTCCTCGCAGGGTCGTTCGCCTTTATCCGCGACGACTTATACGATCGTCGTGTTGTACACTGGTATATTCGTTAATAAAAAAATTATTCATCCTCGCTTCCCCGAACGATCAATCATATTACGATTTGAATTTTCTTTTAATTTAATTAATTTATTAATTTATTTTTCTTTCGCACTGACACTCGCTCGGTTGTATCTCGTGGTGCGATCGATTAAGGAGTGTAGCCCAGTGAGATATTTCTCGTCAGATCCGCACCCTTGCCCGGTGGCTATACAAATGAAAAAAAAAATAAATATAAAAATAAGAATAAACATTTAATTTATTTCTGATTATCCGGTCGGTTTTGTGGGATTTGAAAAATAATCACGGTGACTCATCATCACCCAACATGGATTTGCTTCAATTAAAAAAAAAAAATTGAATTTTTGCTCATCAAATAAAGAAAAAGAAATTCTACATCTTTGGTAGAATTTGGAATTTTTGTAGGTGGAGTTTTTTTTTTTTTAATGCCGCACTCAATTTTAATTCCAAATTTAATAGTAAATTTTTTCATTACAAGAAATGTCGAGATTTTGCTCCAAAAAAATGAGAGGGATTCAGTGAGATTGGGAAATTAAAGGCTGTTGATGTTTTGGTGCATTAGGAACATTTTTTTTTAATTACAAAAAAAACAATTTAAGATTCTTTTGAATCGTGATGTATGGAACGTTGCAAGTATACGGGTTTCTATTTCAATATTATTTCGAATTTTTATTATTTGTTATTTTTTTAATTTAACTGTTTTTATTATTTCATTTTTTTTTACGATTTTTTAAACTAGTTTCCTACTTTTTTCTATTTATTTGGAAACTTGAAAGCCACTCTCTAACCTATTCGTACGATTTTATCATTCTTTTGCCATTTGTTTACCATATCTTTGCTATTTTTTTTTGTAATATTCGATTTTTTACTATTAAACTATTCAAGTATTTTTTTACTATTCAACTATTCTAGTATTTTTTTACTATTCAACTATTTAACTATTATTACTGTTGTTTTTTTCGAATTTACTTTTTTCCTATTCACCAATTTTAACGATTTTCCCATTTTTTTACTATTCCACTATTTTTTTTTACTTTTGCTACATTTTTACTATTTTTTTGTGATATTCTATTTTTTACTATTCAACTATTTAACTATTATTGTCATCGTTATTTTTTCGAATTTACCATTTTCCTATTCACCAATTTTAACGATTTTCCCATTTTTCGAATTTTTCACTATTCCACTATTTTGTTTTTACTATTTCATCATTCAATTATCATTTTCACTATTATTTTTCCCACAACTCAATAATAATCCCCAAAATAAAATTTCAGTTTAATATTATCAAATTTTTTTTTCACTATTACGTACTATTTAAAAAAAATGTATTCCCTATTCATCGGTACCCCCGATCTCGTCGATGTGTCTCCTCGAAATTTTCAAAGTTAAATCGATAAAAAAAAAAGGCTTGTCCCACGACGATTCGTGGCTCTTAATTAATTAATGCTCATTCCCCGACCCCCTCGCTCTCAAGCCACGATCCTACCAATCCGACTAATTGAAAAAAACAATATTACACACACGCACCCACACGCAGATCGAGGATACAAACGAGGAATTTCAAAAGGCTTTGACTAAAATAAATTTAAAAAAAAATCTCAAATGTTCGAGATAAGCAGTGAATGGGAAAAAAAAAACAAAACAACGAAACTTTGTTGAAAATAATTGTTGAACAATCTACGTCTCGTTATCGCAATCGTCGATGTGTTATACTGACATTGCAAATATACAATTGCAGCGTTGATTATAATTAATTGAATAATAATAATAATAAATGAATTTAAAAAAAAAGTTATAAAATTTCAAACTTTTTACTGGATCGTCAAATATCAAATATTTTATTTAAAAATAAAATAATAATAATAATAATAGCTCGAAGAATTTGAATAATAATAATAATAATTGAGGGAAAAGAAAGGAGTAAACAATTTTCGTCGACAATGTTCAAGTGCTGCGTGGGCAATAAAAAAAATTCGAAAAAATCAAAGCACGAAAAGAGAACGAACGATGAGGGCGAGGAGCCTCGACGATCGTTGATCGAAGTTATGGAAAATGTCGATTTGCAAAGAAACGGAGTAAAATTATCGTCCTCGCGCGAGCGAATCAACGATATGACGAATGAAAAAATATCAAATTCGTGTTATTATGAAAATTTGGAAAAACGTGAAAAAAATGATGCAACGCGCGATGTCGAATCGATGAAAAAAATTTCATCCGATGAAACGACGATAGGGACGATAAAATTGAAAGATTCGTTCGTGAAAAGCCCGAGCTTGAAATCAATGTCCGAATCGTCTGACAGGAATGTCAATGAGATGAAAAATGATGATAAAAGGTATGAGGAAAATGAAAAAATTGGAACGATGAAAATCGATTATCTCTATGCCCCGGCATATATCGAGAGAACGATTGCCGATGGACCCGATGAGGATGGCGATGATTCGGTTTTCGAGGCTCCCATCAACGAGCCAGATCACCCTGAGACTCCAGGTATTGTTTTTTTTTTCGTTTTTTTTTTAACGATTGAAAAAAAAACAAAATTGATGAAAACGCAAGGTTCACGTCCTGGGATGAGCTTGGCTCTCGTTAATCTCGTTGGATTTTCGATATTTTTTAACTTTTTGGTTTTTTTTATTCCTTTGTCCGATTTTTTAAAAAAATTTTGAACTAATTTTCGTCGAAAATTTCACCAAGACAAAGAATTGACGAAATAAAAGTTCGATGATTCCAAAAATTCGACAATTTTTCGACGATTTAAGATTCTGCAAGCGCGTGACAAAAATTTTGGCAAAAAAAAAAAATGTACGAAATTGTGAGAGATTCATTTTTTTTTTCAAAATTTAGATAAAAAAATTTGCAAGAGCCGTTTTTTTCCAAAAAAAAAAGTTCCTATCGCAGTGGAAATTACGATTTACAGTTTTGGAGTAAATTTGTATGCAGTAATTTTTATTTCCAAACAAATGAAGGTGTCAAGTTTTTTTTTTTAAACTTGACGACTTCGTTTGTTTTACCCGATTAATTTTGAAGCTTTGGTGGTATTCGGGGGATTATTTTTCCATCCGAATTTTGACCAAATAAAATTGCACAATGAGACAAAATTCAGAGCTAAAAAATTCAAAATTTAAAAGTCACAGAATTATGATTTAATTCGTATTAAAAAAAAAATCCCCAAATCTACGAAATTTTTATCAAAACTTTTCATTTGAAAAATTTTGTATCTAAAAAAAATCGACAAGTCGAGAAAACTATTAAAAAATATAAATAAAAGTAAAATTTACAAACATTGAAAATGGTTCATCGTAATTCCTAAACATTTTGAGCAGCTTTGAAAAAGAAAAAAAAAAATATTGAGTTTCATGTCACACGAAATTTGTGTAAACCCCAAATGTGATTGCTCAAGGAGGAAAAAAAAAATATATATATATATATATATATATATTGATTAAAGACACGAGTCTGGGACGAGATCCGATCGATCGATTATACATACGTATGCTTATCAAGATCGAGAACACATTGTGAATTTTTCTTTTATCGCTCAAATTCGCTCGATCCGAGATATAAAATTGTTTGTCATGCGATCGAATACGTCTGTGCTCGATAATTCATTGCGATGAGAACGAAACGAGCCATGTCCTGGGACGAGACACCCAGCGTGACGAATTTTTTTAAAAGATTTTATTAATTTTTTTTTTCACGAATATTGCGAATTTATTTTCATGAAAACTCACGAATACAAAGATTACTCCATTTCGATATTGTTGGTATAATTCTGGGGGGGGAAAGAAATTTTTCGAATGATAATATCATTAAAAAAGAAAAAGTTACGTTTCATTGAAAATCCGCCTTAAAGATTTCGATAGCTCTGGTTTTTTTCACAATTTCGCAACTTCGAACCATTCAATTCCAAATTTTCTTGGCTCTTTCTCTTTCGGACACTTCGCCCTACGTTTTGAGCCTAAAATGAACCGTGAAAAATCTTTTTTTCCCAAAATTTCAGCTACTCGAACAAGAAAATCGATTTTTCATGTCCCAACTGACTCGATTTCACGTTCCTCTGGCTGGAATTTTGTTTAAAAATTTTTTTCTCACGATCCATTGCACATTCAGGCCATAGAGGAAAATGTCCCGATGACGATGGTTCGTGAAAATTGCCGATAGCTTCGTTAGAAGCGTCGTTATCGTTAAAATGGTCGAGGCATCGTAAACACAAAGGCTGATTTTCAACGCAATCGCTGAAATCGTTGTTTTCAATGGAATTTTCGTGAAATTTTTTTTTTCTTCTTTCCCCAACAGCGTCAACCAACAATATCCAAGTTTACAATTTATTACATTCGTTGGTTTTTCCCAAAATAAATTCCCCAAACATCGCACCCTCAATGCTGATCATGAAAACTGCCCTAAGGCTTTTTTGCTCTCTCTCTCTCTCTCTCTCTGCTTGTGGGATAAATAAAATAATGTATGTGCGAAGCTCCTGTCGCGAGAGAATTGCCGAGATGGTTGTCCCAAGAGGACGATGAGCCCGATAAGCCTTCCGAGGGATGCGACGGTATGCAAGAACCGCCCGCGACACCCGTAGCAAGGGACGAGCTCGCCCTAAGACGACACAGATTTTTCTCCGATCTTTTGCAAGCTGCGAGGAACACAACCGAGCACAGAGTACATTTTGATCCTCTCGGACCCGTTGTGCACTCCGGTTAGATGAAATCAAATATAAATAAAATTTATTTATTAAAAATTGTTTTTTTTTCCCAAATTTATTTAAACAATTTAAACAATACGATAAAACGCTAGGACCGATAAAAAAATTCATCATTCATTCGTATTAGCTCGTTTTTTTTTTTTTTTTATTGCATGCTCTTCGCTAAGCCTACGAATCTGGGTGAGAAAAATTTATTCGAGAGGGAAAAAAAAAAAACAACAAAAATATTCCATTCATCGTTTTGTCCAATTGTTGAACTTGAATTTTTTTTTTTTTAAATTAACAAACGCTCGTCGACTTTGTCATAATCGTTCGATTGTTTGTTCGTGTGTGCGTGTGCGTATGTGGGAATTTTTTAAATGGAATTTTGAGGATATTTGAATTTTGGAGTCTTAATTGAAGGTTAAATTTGTTTCAATTATTTGTTGATCATGGTGATGAGATTTATGCGAATGGTTGCGCATAAAAATCGTAATTTGTGACTAGCGAGGAAAAATTGTGCGGTAGGATTGTAATTTTTAACTTGCGAGGGACAATTTTTTTAAAATTAAAATTGCTTCTTATAACTTGTGAGGAACAGTTAAAAATTACAATTGCATTTTTTTTAACTTATACAGGGGAGAATTTTGTATTAATTGTTTTGAATTTTTTTGAAATTAATTAATTGTTTTGAATTTTGTATTATTGCTTTTTATAACTCATGAGGAACAGTTACAGGTTGAAATTATAATTTTTAACTTGTAAGGAGCAATTCTATGATATAATTGCTTTTTCTAATCAGGGACAATTTAAAAAAAAAAATTTTTTAATCGGCAATCTGCAACGAATACAAAAAATACAGTAGTCGTTTTTTAAAGGGCTTTGCAAATTGAAATCGTCAATTTTTTTTTCAACTTTTAATTGATAAGAAAAATTATCGCTCAGTCCTATCGTGATTCGCCAAAATTCACTCATGACTGCAATTAAAATCGACAAAATCTGTCCCTCTAATCGTATACCCTAGTTAATTATGCTTGGAATAATATTCGCGTTGATATATTGCGATTCAAACGATTCCTCACGCCCACACGTTTCTCCATCGTTCTCCCTCTCCTCGTCCGCCATCCACCTTCATCTTGCCAAATTGTCTTTACACAATTTTCGCGTCTTTTCCCTCTATTAATAGAGGGATATTCTAGCCGCACTCCCTGACATCCGAATCCACGTTTAATGTCTCACAGTTCGTCGTTTCGAGCCCCTGGAAAGTCCCCCGGATAATTTTCCATTTCGACCAGCGCAGAAAAAAAAAACCGTTTTCACGTGCTCGTTAATTGTTTGTTTTTTTTTTTTTCGGTGAGAGATGATTGTTCCTAATATCTTGGAATAGTGGGAAAAAAATTAAGCAGTTCATAACATTTTTATTGGTCTTGAAAATTTTATTTCATGATTCATAAAATTTACGTAACTACCAATACATATATATATATATATATATATATATATATATATATATATATATATACACATATACATACATACATATATATTAGGGTGTTTCACATTTTAAAAAATTTCGATTTTTTTGCTTGCTCCTGGTCTAAAAAGAAGCCTCCAAAAGAGTGAGCACTGTAGCACTAGTTTTAGGGTCTGCGAAAACGATTTTTCTAAAAAAAATAAGAGAAAAATCGATATTAGCACCCTTTTAATATTTACTGCTTCTTTTATGTTTTACAAACAATGAATTATGACCAAAAAAGAACATCTGAAGTGCATTATAGAGAAATGCTGACATGGAATTTCCAAAACCAGTGTCGCAAGGTGTTAGGCGTGCACGGTTGGTCCGATTCAACCTTTCGAAGTCTCACCCTGTTCGGGCAGCGCTTCCTCATCTTTTGAACGCGGAGATCCGAAAAAAAAAGTAATTATGTGCAAAGTTACACTCGATTATACGAAATTTTCCAAATTTGAGGCACTATTTTGCAAAAAAACTTGGTAAAAAAAAATGAAAAAAATTCCCTCCGTCGCATAACGAGGATTTTTATTCCAAAAACAAAATTAATTGTACCGTCGGTGCTCCCAAAATCTTACGACGCAGCGCCAAAAATATAGTTTCAAGAAAAACTAATTTGATATTTTTTACCAAACAGTTGAAATTTTTTATTGGAGAACCTTAAAAATGTGTTTAACTGTTGGGTAAAAAATATCAAATTAGTTTTTCTTGAAACTATATTTTTGGCGCTGTGTCGTAAGCTTTTGGGAGCACCAATGGTACAATTCATTTTTTTTGGAATCAAAATCCTCGTTATACAATGGAGGGAATTTTTTCATTTTTTTTTACCAAGTTTTTTGCAAAATAGTGCCTCAAATTTGGAAAATTTCGTATAATTGACTGTAACTTTTCGCATAATTATTTTTTTTTTCAGATCCCCACGTTCAAAAGATGTGAAAGTGCTGCCCGAACAGAGTGAGACTTTGAAAGGTTGAATTGGACCAACCGTGCGCGCCTAACACCTTGCGACACTGGTTTTGGAAATTTCATGTCAGCATTTCTCCATAATGCACTTTGGATGTTCTTTTTTGGTCATAATTCATTGTTTGTAAAACACAAAAGAAGCAATAAATATTAAAGGAGTGCTAATATCGATGTTTCACTTATTTTTTTTTAGAAAAATCGTTTTCGTAGACCCAAAAACTAGTGCTACAGTGCTCTTTTGGAGGTTTCTTTTTAGACCAGGAGCAAGCATTTTTTGCGTCTAACCGTATAAAAAATCGAAAATTTTTAAAATGTGAAACACCCTAATATATATATACATATATATATATATTTTTTTTTAATCTGGCATAACTAAATGTATCTATAAGTTGGGTATTATGATACAATAACGCTGTATTCTTGTAATTGTGATTTTTAATTTTTCCAATGCGTCGCCAAAACCCCCAATAAAATCAATTTAGTGGAATGAAAATTTGGAAAAAAAAAACAATCCAAAAAATACAATATAATATTTGAAAGTAACAAATATTGAAACGAAAATATTCATAAAAACAATTGAACGAGTGTGTCTCATTGAAATTCTAAAAAAAAAATTGCGTCACGAATAGAAGCGTCGAGTATTTTTTTTAAATACTCAAAAAAAAAAAATCGTCAATATTGAAAAGAAAATTATTGCAGAACGATGAAAAAAGATTATTCGAATGATTAAATTCTCTCTCTCTCTCCCTCGCACACTATCGCACTTTCATCGATAATCTTTGCGCTTGCGAGACCTTTTTTTTTTGTGGCTCGCAGTGGCTATCGATGCTCCTTCGAACTGTTACACGACGATTTTTCCACTCAAAAGTTGCTTTACGAAATTCACAAATTCGAAATTTCAAAAGGAAACAAAAAAAATTGACAATTTTTTCCGAAAATAATTCGTCAATTAATGATATATTGCATAGGAATTTTTTTTTTTTTAATTTTTCGCAACAGGCTGCGAGACCGACGATCGGGAGGAACATCTCGAGGATCTCGTTACCCGTTTGGAGAACGTAACGAGACGTTTGGAGAGCAGCGTACCAACGAAATTAACGCAGGAGACGGCCGTGCAGACGAAGACCCCATCGCCGAAGAGGCCGGAACGCGCGAACGGTGAATGTGCGATTGAAAAATCGATTAAAGCCGAGACTGTGGTATTTTCGAATAATTTGGAAAAAATGTCGTACGAGAGTTACGAGGATCTCGTGGCCGGACCGGTTGGGCGTTATCTCGAGCTGAGTCGAAAAATCGGTGGCGATGTCGAGACTCACAGCAAGCTCGTCGATAAAGCATTCAAGTGAGTTTCGCGTCGATGGATATTACAAAAAAAAAAACAAAAATCATCAATAATAATCGCAAGAAATATTTTTATTGTGTATTTTTTTTCGTTTTTTTTTTCTTTTCTCCTCCGTCGCAGAACTCAGCTGGAGTTCATGAAAATGGCATCGAGTCGTCCATCACCGACGAACCAGTCCGAGCAAGTTTCGCTTCTTGGACCGACGTCAGCGAACATCCAGGAGATTCAGGAGTATCGCGAGAAAAATCGTGGCTCAAAATTCTTCAATCACTTGTCAGCGATAAGCGAGAGCATCCCGGCACTCGGTTGGGTCGCCGTAACACCAACGCCGGCTCCGTACGTCAAGGAGATGAACGACGCCGGACAATTTTACACCAATCGAGTGCTGAAGGACTGGAAGGAAAAGTATGATGAGAAAAATTAATTGTTTTTTTTTTTCTTTTATTTATTTATTTATTTGTTTTTTTCGTGAGAATGTGAAAACGAGAAAAAAATCGAGAAATTTTCTATAACGCGGGTAATTATTTTTTTTTTTTACTTTTGCGAAATGGAATTTTTCGATTGACGTAATTTATAATTTTTAATGTCGTTAATTATAATTTTCCTACGTAATTCGCAAGTCACACTTGCCGATTATCGTTGTAATTAACAAGTGACACTCGCAAATGTCCCTCGTAATTCGTAATTTATAATCGACACTTACGAATTATTCTGGTAATTTTCAATTTATAAGAAGCACTTGCAACTTCATTATTGTAATTTGTAATTTGTGAGAGGCACTTGCGAATTATCGGTTGTAATTTGTAATTTCCAACGGACAATGATGAATTAAAATTGTAAATTTTAATTCGCAAGTGTAATTTACGAATTGCCGTTGTAATTTTCAAGATATACTCACAAATTATCCTTGTAATTTGTGGTTTAGATGGGACACCTACGTAATTATCATTGATATTTGCGATTTACGTGGGACACTTACAAAAAATAATGATTTTCATTTTAAATTTTCACGGGACAGTCGCGAATTACCATTTTAATTAAAAAGTGATACAAATATCTCTCGTAATTCGTAATTTACAAGGGTCACTTACAAATTTCCATTGTAATTCGTAATTTGTAATTCGAAACTTACGAATTATCATCGCAATTTGTAATTTATATGTGACACTTGCAGCACAACCATTCTAATTCGTAATTTCTAATCGACACTTACGAATTATTCTGGTAATTTTCAATTTATAAGAAGCACTTGCAACTTTATTATTGTAATTTGTAATTTGTGAGAGGCTCTTGCGAATTATCGGTTGTAATTTGTCATTTCCGACGGACAATCATGAATTACAATTGTAAATTTTAATTCACAACTATAATTTACGAATTACCATTTTAATTAACAAGTCCCACTTACAAATATCCCTCGTAATTCGTAATTTCCAATCGACACTTACAAATTATTCTGGTAATTTTCAATTTTTAAGAAGTACAAAATTGCCATTGTAATTTGTAATTTGTGAGAGGCACTTACTTACTTATCGGTTGTAATTTGTCATTTTCGGCGGAAAATCATGAATTACAATTGTAAATTTTAATTCACAACTATAATTTACGAATTACCATTTTAATTAACAAGTGCCACTCACAAATATCCCTCGTAATTCGTAATTTACAAGGGACACTTACAAATTATCCTGGTAATTTTCAATTTATAAGAAGTACAACATTGCAATTGTAATTCGTAATTTGTAAGAGGCACTTACGAATTATCGCTTGTAATTTGTCATTTTCGGCGAAAAATCATGAATTACAATTGTAAATTTCAATTCGCAAGTGTAATTTACGAATTACCATTTTAATTAACAAGTGCCACTCACAAATGTCCCTCGTAATTCGTAATTTACAAGGGACACTTACAAATTATTCTGGTAACTTTCAATTTACAGTCGAATTTGGTTATAAGCAATCCTTCGGGGCTGTAGGGGAAAAAAAAAACGCCGAAGAGTCGTAAAATCTGGCTCCCCCACTACAGCGCATCAATGTAGCGTTCTTAATGTGTGTGAGTGCGTCGGTGAAATGCGCAATGCTGCTGGTTATAAGCAATTGGCTTGTGGTGGTTTCGAGTCCGCGCTGAGCGGACTCGAAAAAAAATCGGAGGGGAAATTGCTTATAACCAGATTGCTTATAACCAAATTCGACTGTATAAGAAGTGCAACATTGCTATTGTAATTCTTAATTTGTGAGTAGCACTTACTTATCGGTTGTAATTTGTCATTTTCGGCAAAAAATCATGAATTACAATTGTAAATTTCAATTCACAAGTGTAATTTACCAATTACCATTTTAATTAACAAGTGCCACTCACAAATGTCCCTCGTAATTCGTAATTTACAAGGGACACTTACAAATTATTCTGGTAACTTTCAATTTATAAGAAGTGCAACATTGTCATTGTAATTCGTAATTTGTGAGTAGCACTTACTTATCGGTTGTAATTTGTCATTTTCGGCGAAAAATCATGAATTACAATTGTAAATTTCAATTCACAAGTGTAATTTACGAATTACCATTTTAATTAACAAGTGCCACTCACAAATGTCCCTCGTAATTCGTAATTTACAAGGGACACTTACAAATTATTCTGGTAACTTTCAATTTATAAGAAGTGCAACATTGCCATTGTAATTCGTAATTTGTGAGAGGCACTCACTTACTTATCGGTTGTAATTTGTCATTTTCGGCGGAAAATCATGAATTACAATTGTAAATTTCAATTCACAAGTGTAATTTACCAATTACCATTGTAATTAACAAGTACCACTCACAAATATCTCTCGTAATTCGTAATTTACAAGGGACACTTACAAATTATTCTGGTAACTTTCAATTTATAAGAAGTGCAACATTGCAATTGTAATTCGTAATTTGTGAGAGGCACTCACTTACTTATCGGTTGTAATTTGTCATTTTCGGCGGAAAATCATGAATTACAATTGTAAATTTCAATTCACAAGTGTAATTTACCAATTACCATTGTAATTAACAAGTACCACTCACAAATATCTCTCGTAATTCGTAATTTACAAGGGACACTTACAAATTATTCTGGTAACTTTCAATTTATAAGAAGTGCAACATTGCAATTGTAATTCGTAATTCGTGAGAGGCACTTACTTACTTATCGGTTGTAATTTGTCATTTTCGGCGAAAAATCATGAATTACAATTGTAAATTTCAATTCACAACTATAATTTACGAATTACCATTTTAATTAACAAGTGCCACTCACAAATATCCCTCGTAATTCGTGATTTACAATTGACACTTGCGAGTTATCAATGCAATTTGTTATTTATATCCGAAACTTAAAAACATAACCACACGTTAATTTTTCATTGTTCTTTGTTAATTCGTTTTATTTTTGCTTTTTTTTTCTTTGTTTGCTTTTTTTTCACAAAAATTCAGAGACAAAACCCACGTGGAATGGTGCAAGGCTTGGGGAGAGACGCTAAGCGAGCTTCAGCAGTACGTGCGAAAGTTTCACACGACGGGTTTGGTATGGTCGACGAGAGGGGGCGTCGGCGGTTCGGCTTCGGGGCCGATGGCACCGCCACCGCCGCCGCCACCGACGATGCCGATCGGTGACGTTGCCCCAAATTCGAATGACGATCGGAGCGCCCTGTTCGAGCAGATAAACCAGGGCGAGAATATCACGAGGAGCTTGAAGAAAGTCACGTCCGAGATGCAGACGCACAAAAATTCGTCGCTCAGGACCGGGCCAGCGCCGTTCAAGGCGCCGATCACGAACAGCGGCGTGGCGCCACAAAAAATCGTTCCTTCGGCGAATGCACCGATCGACAAACCGCCGAGCTTTGTACGCGATGGCAAAAAATGGCTCGTCGTGAGTATTACGAAAATTTTTTTTGGTTCGGGGCGAGGAGGGATCCGAGACACGAGCACACTTTGCTCCATTTTGAATCCTTCAAATTTTATTTATTTATTTTTTTAAATAATTTATAGCGCTTTTCCGTTTTTTTTTTTTTCTTTTCAGTGATAATTGAATACGAAGATTAATTGGTAGAATAATAATAATAATTTTTTTTTTTTTTATATTCGCATTGGTATGTTTTTTTTTATGCAAAATTCTTTTTACGTCTGCGATTATTATTTTTTTTTTTTCCCCCCCTCCTCAGGAATATCACAAGGGCAACAAAGATTTGCTGGTTGAGAATGCCGAGATGAACAACGTCGTTTACATGTTTCGATGCCAGGACAGTACGATCACGGTCAGAGGAAAAATCAATTCGATCGTAATTGATTCATGTCGCAAATCCTCGATAGTATTCGACTCGCTCGTTTCCAGTATCGAGTTCGTAAATTGCCAAAGCGTGCAGATGCAGGCAAGTGGATAATTTCTAATTTTTTTTGTTTGTTTGTTTGTTTGTTTTTTTTTTTTTTTTTTTTTCATTCTTTTTTCGGCTTTATATAAAAAGCTTTGAGGATGCATCGGACTTACCTTCCCAATCAAAAGTGTCTTTCGTCGACGATATTGCATACTTTATGATAAAATAAAAAACGGAAAAAAAATTCAACCACAATAAAGACGATAAGAAGGATTACTTATAATTATAATTATAATTACAATTATAATTATACTCATAATTATACTTATAATTATACTTATAATATATACTCATAATTATACTTATAATTATACTTATAATAATACTTACAATTATAATTATTATTGTAATTATAATTATACTTATAATTATAATTATTATTGTAATTATAATTATAATTATAATTTTACTTATAATTATACTTATAATTATAATTATTATTGTAATTATAATTATACTTATAATTATACTTATAATTATAATTATAATTACAATTATAATTATACTTATAATTATAATTATGATTATACTTATAATTATAATTATAATTATTATTGTAATTATAATTATAATTATACGTATCATTATAATAATAATTATATTTAAAAAAAATAATATATTTTTTTTTAAATTATACAATTTATTGATAACTTTTGGGTATTATTATTATTATTATTAAAAAGTAATCTTCTTATCATCTTTATTGTGGTCGAATTATTTCCGATTTTTATCTTATCAATGAAGTATGCAATATTCTCGACAAAGATCACTTTTGATTGGACGTCCGATGCATCCTTAATGGTGATTTCTTTTTTTTTTTTTTTTGTTCCAACTACCGTAAATTTTGAGATATCGGGCTAAATTTTTTTTTTTTTTACATTGAATTATTATCGAAGAACGCTTGGAATTGAATTTGGCGATGATCGATTGGCTGATTCGAATTTAATGAAATTTTGAATTTTCGAAAAAAAAAAAATTCTTTTCGCAGCTATAATTTTCCCAAATTGTGATAATTAGCTAATTAAAAAAAAAAAAAAGCGTTTATCTCATGAAATATCGAATATTCAGGAGAATTTTGCTGAACTCGAGTCTCGAAAAAAAAAAAAAAACGAAAAAATCAAACCGCGCATGACGGTGGGAAGGAAAAAAGCTTCGAGTTTCAATCTTGCGGCGTTTCTTCTTTTTTTTTTTTCGCTTCCGGGTAATATTTATTTAACCTCGAGGATCGGACGAATTTTTTATCCTTACGAGATCGAACTCGGAGACAAAATCCACGAATTCTTTAAAAAAAAAAACGTATTTTAATTTTCTTCTCATTTTTCTTTATTTTCCAAAGTCAATTCTCGATTTCCGCGTCGTTTAAAATTCTCAAAAGAGTCGCCAATAGTCACAAATCCGTTATTTCCTTGTGCCCCCCCCCCCCCCCCTAGTTCGCCCCCTTTGTCGAGAAAATCCAAAAAAAACTCCCCAAACTAAAAAAAAAAAATCGACAAAAACGATTTTTGTATTTGGTTTTTTGTTTTTTGTTTTTTTTTTTTTTTTCTCCTCAAAAAATCCACACATCGCGTTATTCGTTCTCGAGCAAAATCGAGAAACGAGCGGATAAAAAAAAATATATCCACAAGTACAGGATAGTTCGAAAAAAAAAAGAAGAAAACAAAAAAAAAAAGAAGAAAAAAATCGAAAAAATTGCTCCAAAAGAAGAAATCCACAAAATCCACAAACCGGGCCCCCCCGATAAGCAAAATCGGCAAAAAAGTTTTTCTCTCCTTTTCTCGAAGAAAAAAAAAAAATGAAGAAAAAAAAAAAAAACGGTCGATCCTTCGTCCCGAATCGTACCGCAATTTTTTTTTTTTTTTTTTTTCTCTCTCATCGACGAAAAAACCATCACTCGTGAAAGCCGAGACCGAGTTTTTCGCACAATTTGTGCATTTCCCGCAATTGATGAAGATTCGGATCCTGATTAAGCGCCTCGAGCAGAACGATGTATTCGTCTTTCGTGAGTTCTTTCGGTATTTGAAAAATTTGAAATTTTCCATCGTCGCTCGCCGCGTCGGGTCCCTCGGTTGTAATTATTTCGGGAATATCGGAAATCGACGTGCTCGTGTCCATTACCGATGGCTTTGCCGATACTTCGATCTCGCGTTTTTCGACCCTCAGCGACCAAGAATCGCCGCTTTTCATTTTTATCTCCGGATTCGACGATAGTAGCGCGGGCTGAGCGAAATTTTCATCGACCGCGGACGATACGATCGTCATTATTCTCGGCGAGCCAGATACCGTAATTTCGTCATTTATCACGCGATCCTGAATATTTTGAATCTTCAAATCGCGATTTTTCAGATATTCGAGAAATTTCTTGGGATCAACGATCCTCGTTGTGCTCTTTTGTTCTCTCTCCGTAGCGATATTCACATAAATCACCGTACGTTGATCCGTAAATTTATCACAATTTTCGCCATTTTTTTCACAATTTTCGCCATTTTTATCACAATTTTCGCCATTTTTTTCACAATTTTCACCATTTTTATCACAATTTTCACCATTTTTTTCACAATTTTCGCGCGATTCCGCGTAATTCGTCGAATTATCATGAATTTTCGCGCTTTCTCGACCGCCCTCCGCGCGCGAATTCACAAAAGTCTCGATTATCGGCAATGAACGATTCTCCGTTGTCCATGAATTCGTCGAAATGGTCAGCGGACATCGAGCCGGACTTTTCGCGCGTTTTTCGTGGGAGCTGTGATGCCTAACGGCCTCGAGACGTCTCTTCAGTATCGGAATGCACGATTTCGACGAATTTTTATCAACGAGCATGCTCGATTTTTCACTTTTAACCCCTTCGAGTCTCGTCTCATACGAATACGCGGAATTTTCGAATTTTTCAAATTTTCTCGACAATCTCGACTCGGATAACGCGTTTCTTCCGTTTTTCGTCAAATTTCCCATGTCGCACGTCGATATTTTCGCGGAATTCGTTTTTTCGCGAGTCTCGTCGTGTACGCGAGATTCGCTCGACGCCGCCGAATTTGTAAAATTTCTCGTCGATTCTCCCGTCTGCTCGTGCATCGTTTTTTCACATTTCGACGAATCTTGGAAACTTTTTCCGTCCATACGATTATTGCGCTCGTAATTCTCATGAATTTTCATTGTTTTTTCCGTTTTTACGAAATCTCTGCGTGTTTTTACGACTCCGCGAGGATTATCCTTGGCCTCGGAGCTCGTCGCGTTGCGCGGTGACATTTCGGATTTTCGCGGCGTCGCGTACGAGCGCGAACGTCTCTCCCGTAAATCCGTATTTTCATTTTTACTTCGTCGTCCGATATTCGACGATTCCAAATCTCTCGTTACGTTTATGCGAAAATTGCTCTTGCCGGCGTGCGACGGGTACTTCGAAGTTTTCGAATTCGTTGATTTTCCATCGCGCGTCTCGTTTTTCATTATTTTCATGAATTCTCGGGTTTTTTCCGCTCGCAGGCACGTTTTGTCAATTTTTTTCGTCAAATCGATCGCGGCATTGTTGAGTAGCGACGCGCCGCGTCTCGGTGTCGTCGCCGCTGCCGCGACGCTGTTTCGTTTCAGGGGCGACGAGCACGAGCCGCGGGCCGATTTGCACGAACGCGAGGTCGAAAAAATTTTCTCATTTCCGAGGCTCGTCGAGCTGAAATTCAAAAATTCACGACTGCTCGCGTCCATGTACAGCGTCGAAGCTTCGTTCCGGTTATTCGATGAAATTTCCTTGTTACGACGGTTAATTTTGTTTCTCGGTGAATTTATGACAATCGTATCACCCGAATTCGGACGATTCGCAAAAGTATCGGCCATATTTTCCATCTCGCAACAATCGTCGTCCTCGATAACGTCACGCGTCCCATCCGTTCTCGCGTCTTTAACCTCGTTATTCGTTTTATCGTTCGAAACATCGATTTTCCATTCTCCGACTTCCGGTTCGAGTTTTATTTCCGTTTCGACGCTTGCCTCATCGTCCAACGACGGGCTGTCAATTTTAACTTCCGTTTCGGCGTACATAACCTCGTTTCTCGTCGCAACAGACGGTTCAGCATCGTTATTCTCATTTTTACGCGTAACTTCCGGTCTGGCTTGTCGTTCGTCGTACTTTACCACGTTTCTCGTCGGGCTCGTCGCGATTTCCATCGATTCGCGTTCGTTAATACAAATACTGCTAGTTTCCTCATCGATATTCCTCGTGCGAGCGTAATTCCCATCGTCCTCCGTGTCCTCGGACGCGAAATCGCATTTTCGTGAATTTTCATTGGTCCAATTTTTCATGCTCGCGTCGTTGTCGTCGTCGTTATCGTCGTCGTTGCTGAAAATTTCCTCATTAACCTCGAAGCTCTCGTTCGCCCTTACGATCGTTCTTCCGGTCAGTGGACTATCCGAAATTCGCGATTTAACATCGTTTATTCGTTCCGTTCGTTCGTTATCATCCTCGAAAACCATCAGATTCGTCGTTTTATCGTCGAATTTTTCATCCCGCGTCAGACTCTCGGGCGAATAATCGCGTATCAATTGTTTGCACGATTGCTCGGACGAGAGTGGCGGATATTCATCCTCGTCCTCGTACGAATTCGCTGTCTCGAAAAATGAATCTAAAAATTGCTCGTTCGATGTATCGTCGTCGTCGTCGTCGTCGTCGTCGTTCTCGTCGTCGTTCGACGAGACGAGCAAATTATCGGCAAGTGAAATCGTGCCGGGACGACGTTTTAGCTCGAAAACAATTTTATCGTTCGAATTATCGGAATTTTCAAATTCGAGATCGACGAGACGTATTATCGATGGCTCGGACAATTTTCTCGGCAATTCCTCGCTTATCGTTGTCTCGACGGTATTGAAGAAACGCGTCAGACTGTCGATACTCGATGTTTCGCGGGTCAACGCGGCTATCGGCACGTAATTTACGTCCGCGGATTCTTTTAACGACGATGACGTCATATCCGATGATCTCTCGTCATTTATAACCCTTTTTGCCTCGTTTATAGCGTCATTCTGCATACGCGAATAAGCCTCGATATATTCGCGTATATTTTTTACGCTACGATCGACGAGATTGCTCAGATCGTTTTTCAAATTTTCCTCGCTCGTCGTTTCGTCATTTTTCATCGTCGTTTCCGGATTTTCGTTCGTACGTTTTTTCACGTCATCCTCGATGATATTCGGCAAACTAAAGTATTCCGATGAAACGGAAGTCATCATTTTCGAGCTATCCGCCTCGATTATCTTATTTTCCCTTCGTAAAAATGTTATCTCGTGATTTTTCAAAGGTCTCTCCGTCGAGCTACCCGCCGACTGTTCCTCCGATATTATATCGAGCAATTTAGGCTGAAAATATGTCTTGTTGATTTTGGGAAAAATTGCCTCGTCCGACGAATCGCTCTCCGAGCTTTTTCCCTGAATCCCATTATTATTATTATTATTATTATTATTATTATTATTATTATTTTTCATCTCATTCGAGCTGTCGTCGAGCTCCATTCGCGTTATAAGGGCATTCTTGAATTTTATCGCTTCGCGAATTAGCGTCGCGTTTGATTTTTCGTCGGTATCGCTGTCGCGAGGTACCTCCGGCTCGCTGGATATCGGCGACGATGCCGGATCTTCGGATTTTTCATCGTTTCTCGAAGCTTTCGCATCGATCGATAGCTCAACGGGATCGACGTTTTCCACACCGATCGAAAAATCTTTTTTAACATTTGCCATCGTTATTGGAATTATTTTCATTATTTTTTTCATATTTTTCGTTGTATCGTGTAAATTCGTCGTCGAAGAGTCATCTCGCTTCGCGTAACATTGCTTTTTCGATAAATTTTCATTCAACGACGACGACGACGATAAATCGCTCTGACATTGCTCGAATTCATTCGTACTATCCGCCTCGTCGTCGTCGTCGTCGTCGTCGTCGTTCTCGCGCGTAACATTTTTTCGCAAATTTTCCCTCGTCGCGGTGACGAAAATTCGCGACGGTGCGCGACGATGGGTTGTTTTTTCATCGCTCTCGGTTTCCGGCAAATTGCCAATATTCTTCAAATCTCGAAGTATCGTTTCCGCCAATTTCGCATTGTTCGATGTTTCCATGCTGGCCTCGTCGCTCAGCATCGGTCCGCCGTAAATACGCAATACGCTATGAAGATTTTCGAGTTTTTCCTTGACGCGATGCAACGTATCGCTGGTAGCATTTACACGTTTCTCCGGTGTTTCGATCTCCTGTTTAACGAATTTTTTCGACATTGAATTTCCATTCGGTGCCTCGTACGTTTGCCTCGTCAAGGCTTTTTGATCGTCGCGATATTTCAATACTCGCGTCTCGCTTCGACTGTCTTTGCTCGTTTTCATCGTAACGTTGAGATTCACGTCCGTTCTCGTTGAAAAATTTTCGCTTCTCGGCTGTTTTCTCGTATTTCTCATCGTCGCGACGCTCTTTGACGATGATTTAACGTTCCCGAGGGATTTTTCACTCGTCGATAATGACGACGATGTGGGATTTTCCTTGTTGGATAACGGCGATGGATCGCGAGTAAATTTCGAGGACATGTATTTCGTCTCGAGATTGATGAGCTTGGTCAGACAGCGAACGGAACGTGGGCCGATTTTCGCGTACGGCACGCACGAGGCATTTTCCGAGGGACTGGGGAAAGGAGAAAGATCGATTTGAAAATCCAAAAAAAAAAAAAAAAAAAAAAACACAAAAAAAAAAATGATTGGTCGTGCACGCGTTGGGAGTTGATTCGAAGGATGGCAATTGCTGAATTTCTTTGGTCATTTTTTGAGGGATATTTACGTATTGCAGTTTTTTGTTTGTCATTTTATAAAATACCAGCTGCATATCACAATTGTAATTTGTAATTTATAAACGATAATTACGTATCACAATTGTAATTTGTGTGGTCTGTGAAGAATATTTTTACAGATTAGAATTGCAATTTAAGATTTACAAGGAATAGCAGCTTTAATTTGTCATTTATGAACGAAAATTACGTGTCACAATTGTAATTTGTAATTTGAAAACGATAATTACGTATCACAATTGTGATTCGTGTCGTTTGTAAAGGATATTTTTATACAGTAGAATTGAAATTTGATATTTGCAAGGAATAGGCACATATCACATCTTAAATTTGTCATTTATGAACAAAAATTGCATGTCACAATTGTAATTTGTAATTTATGAGGGACATTAAGGTATTTTAATCGATATTCGTGATTTACAAAAAAGAATTACATATGAAAGCTGCAATTTGTGATTCATGAACAAAAATTGCATGTCACAATTGTAATTTGTAATTTATGAGGGAGATGAACATATTTAAATTCATATTTGTGATTTATATGGGACAGCTACATATCACAATTGTAATTTGTAATTTACAAACGATAATTACGTATCACTATTGTGACTCGTGTGATCTATAAAGGATATTTTTACAGATTAAAATTGTCATTTATGAACGAAAATTACATGTCACAATTTTAATTTGTAAATTATGAAGGACGTGAACATATTTCAATTGATATTTGTGATTTACCAGCAATAATTACAGATTACAACTGTAATTTGTGCTTTATATGGGACAGCTACATATCACAATTGTAATTCGTAATTTACAAACGATAATTACGTATCACAATTGCGATTCGTGTGGTCAGTGAAGGATATTTTCACAAATTATAATTGCAATTTGATATTTACAAGGAATAGGCACATATCACATCTTTAATTTGTCATTTATGAACGAAAATTTCATATCACAATTGTAGTTTGTAGTTTACAAACGATAATTACGTATCACAATTGTGATTTGTAGTTTATTAGGGACATTAACATATTTAAATTGATATTTGTTATTTATATGGGACAGCTACATATCACAATTGTAATTCGTAATTTAGAAACGATATTTACGTATCACAATTGCGATTCGTGTGGTCTGTAAAGGATATTTTTACAAAAAAGAATTGAAATATGATATTTACAAGGAATAGGCACACATTACATCTTTAATTTGTCATTTCCGAACGAAAATAACACGTCGCAATTGTAATTTGTAATTTATAAACGATAATTACGTATCACGATTGTAATTTGTGTGGTCTGTGAAGAATATTTTTACAGATTAGAATTGCAATTTGATATTTACAAGGAATATACACATATAACATCTTTAATTTGTCATTTATAAACGGAAATCACATATCACAATTGTAATTTGTAATTTACAAACGATAATTACGTATCAAAATTGTGATTTATAGTTTATTAGGGACATTAACATATTTCAATTGATATTTGTTATTTATATGGGACAGCTACATATCACAATTGTAATTTGTAATTTACAAACGTTAATTACGTATCACAATTGTTATTCGTGTGGTCTGTAAAGGATATTTTTACAAATTAGAACTGCAATTTGATATTTGCAAAGAATTGGTACATATCACATCTTTAATTTGTCATTAATGAACGAAAATTACATGTCACAATTGTAATTTGTAATTTACAAACGATAATTACGTATCACAATTGTGGTTTTTAATTTATTAGGGATATTAACATATTTTAATTGATATTTGTGATTAATATGGGACAGCTACATATCACAATTGTAATTCGTAATTTACAAACGATAATTACGTATCACAATTGCGATTCGTGTGGTCTGTAAAGAATATTTCTACAAATTAGAATTGCAATTTGATATTTGCAAAGAATAGGCACATATCACATCTTTAATTTGTCATTTATGAACGAAAATTACATGTCACAATTTTAATTTGTAATTTATGAGGGACATGAACATATTTCAATTGATATTTGTGATTTACAAGCAATAATGACATATTAAAACTGTAATTTGTGATTTATATGGGACAGCTACGTATCACAATTGTAATTCGTAATTTACAAACGTTAATTACGTATCACAATTGTGATTCGTGTGGTCTGTAAAGGATATTTTTACAAATTAGAACTGCAATTTGATATTTGCAAGGAATAGGCACATATCACATCTTTAATTTGTCATTTATGAACGAAAATTACGTGTCACAATTGTAATTTGTAATTTAAAAAAAAAAATTACATATCACAGGTGCAATATGTGATTTATGGGGAAAAAGCACTTACCACAGTCGTAATTTGCAATTCATTAACGAAAATTACACATTACAATCGTAATTTGTGCTTTAATGAGGGACATGAACATATCGCAATTGGTATTTGTTATTTTGCAAGAAATATTCACAAATTACAGTTGTAATTTGTGATCTACGAGGGACATTTACATATTACAATTGTAATTTTTAATGTACAAACGACAATTACATAATCGCAATTGTAATACGTAATCTGCAAGGAACATTTACACAATTCACGTTGTGATCTGTAAAACTTATGAGAGAATTGCGCATCTTACAATTGATATTTTCCAGCTTATAACGAATATTTGCGTTTTAAAATTGTCATTTGTAACTTATAAACGAAAGTTACATCTAAAAATTGTAATTTGTAATTCTTTCATCCACGTTACAAATTTCAATTGCAATTTTTGATTCTCATATTCCCGCATTTATCGATCTATCATTAATAAATGTCGCTGAAGTTTTCACTTTTTTTAAAACCTAGCCATGAAAGCCCATTGTTATTTTTTTTAACAAGCAATCTAGGCAAGTTTAATCATTCATAGTTAAAAAAAAAAAAAACAAAGAAGATAATTAGGACAATTTTATAATTCTGCTATAATTTTTTTTATTCAATTTTTGTAAACGTTCGAAAATTTTTTCAGAATTTGCATTTCACCCTGACTTTTTTTTCTCAATTTTTCATTGAATACAAAAAATTCATACCTGAGCAGCATGTGCTTGAGCCAGGCGTTACGATCGTTCGAATTCGTCAGTGTAAGTCTGACATTTCTGAGTCCATCCTCGACCCCTGTGCCGCGAATTTGTCGCGGAAGCGGCCAAGTACCGTACTGCATCTTGTACGTCAGTATATTGACTTTGAGCTCGAGATCCTGAACCTTGCACCCGACGACATTGAGATTTTCACGATTTATCGTTGTCTCGTCCATAAGACGAGTTTTCGTGTAAATCGTGTGAATCAAAAGCGTACAGACGAACAGCATGGCAATCACCTTTTTCCCCCAATTCAAATATCATCAGTTAATAGATTTTTTTAAATTTTATTTCATAAATTTTTTCCTTCAATTTTGCTCATTATTTCTCATTATTTTTTTCAATCGCATTAAATTAAAATAAAAATTTCTCAGGAATCGTTGTTTTTTTTTTTTTTCCCATTTTTTTCTCACCCTCCACATCATCCACTCGTTCGTCAAACATTCCACAACTTCCGTTACAATTTCCGACCATACGTAATTTATCAAAGCCGAGGGACATTCCCTCCAGTCGAATTCGCAAATCATTCGGACAGGCTGAAGATTACCACCTGTCAGAATTTTGCAATTCAATGCAATGCAAAAAAAAAAAAGACAAAAATTGAACATTAATTGAAATTTCGGTAATCCCATTCGAAAAATTACAAAAAATCTACACTTATCCCCGAAATTTAACGTCAGGATTGAAGAAATTCGTCAGCTCACCAAATTGCCAGCGCATTATTTTTTATTTTTTTTTTTTTCTTCCTTTAACCTCTTCGTCGATCTCGGCAAAAATTGAAGGCACAGCCGAGAATTGGAGCGAAAGAAAAATGAGGGGAAAAAAAAATTATCCAATTCGATTCAAATTATCCCTCGTTCGATCATCGATATCCAAAAAAATCTCGTTTGTCGATGGAAAAATAAAAAAAAAAAAAAGTAAAAATAAAATAAAATAAATTCTCGTGACACTGACAAGATTGAGAAAATTAATTAAAAAAAAAAAAAGAAAGAAATGAAAGAAGAAAAATCGCCACGAAATAATCGATCGTCATTTGTTTTTGTTTTTGCGCTTTTTTTCTTCTAATTTTCTTCTTTTTTTTTTTTTTTTTTCGAATTTCCTTTTTTTTTTCGTCTCCTCTGGGACAGGTGCTGGGTAAAGTGCCAACTATATCGATCGACAAGACCGACGGTTGCCAAATGTATCTCAGTCCCGAGTCCCTCGACGTTTCTCTGATAAGCAGCAAATCGAGCGAGATGAACGTCATGGTGCCCAAGGGAAACGGCGATTACGTGAGTTCTCCTCGTATAATTAGAAAAATGACAAAAAAAAGGTTTTTTTTTTTTTTTTCAGAAATAAAAGAAACTTTACATAAAAATTTATTGAACTTTACCGAATGGGCAAAAAAAAAATCATTTTTCTTCAATTCGTCACCAACTTTGCCGATAGCCCTAAAAAAAAAATTATTGCTACTTTATTGCGATTTTGTGGGGAAAAAAAATCCAAACAATTTCGACGAAGCAATAATTTTCAATTTCCACTTTTAAATTAAAAATTTTTTTTTTTTTTTTCTTCAAAACAACCGAACGAATCGAATTTTCAGACTGAGCTTCCGGTTCCCGAGCAGTTCAGGACTACGATCAGCTCCAAAGGGCTGAGCACGACCGCCGTCGATTCGCTGGGATAATTGAACGAAAAAAAGGGGGGAAAAAAAAAAAAAAAAATTGAAAAAAAAGCAAACAAACTCCCGATAGCCTAAAAGAGAAGAAAAAAAAAAAAAAAATCGAAAGGAGGAAAAAAAAACGGAAAATCGCCTCGATTCGCGAAAGGCCGTATCGAAAATTCGTAAAAAAAAAAAAAAAAAAAAAAACAATTTTTCTCATTATTTATTTTTATCCGTCTCGTTGACGGGGAAGCAAATTGAATATATTTTCATCGCGAGAAAATCATTCGCGCCGAATCGTTTTTTTTTTTTTTTTTTTTTTTTTTCGCTTTTTAATTTTTTCTTTCAAAGAAAAAGAAAAAAATAACAAATCGTCAATTTTCAAAATTGAAATATTCCGATAATTCGTACTTGGGAAAAAATTTCGTTACGAAAAAAAAAAAAAAGTTCTCGATAAAAATTCATAAAATTTTCTTTTTTTTTTTTTTTTTCCCCTTTAAGCCTCCCGGTTGGCCGGACAAAAGTTTTCAATCTCCCATTGCCCGTACTTTTATACATTTACACCGTTTCTTACAGCGACAGGAGAGAAAAAAAAGAAAAAGAAAAAAAAAGAAGCAAAAAAACTTTTGTCCAAGCTCGAAATGGCCCTCGTATAATTAGGGGATGAAAAATTGAGGAAAAAACGGGAGGGAAAAAAAAAATTCGAGTGAAAATTTTGTTTGCGTGTTTTTTGGGTGCTTCCCTCTCTCTCTCTCTCTCTCTCTCTCTCTCTCTCGTTTTTGGGATTTTCTTATCGATCAATCGCATGCTAATCCTAGACGTAATTTATATAGCGTACGTACTGGAAAAAAAATAAAAAAAAAAAATAAATAAATAAATTACAAAAAAAAATAAAAAAAAAACCCCCTGCAGATTTTATCGACGTTGATAATTTCGCAGTTACGAAAGTAACTGTCCTTTTTCGCAAAATTATCGCTCCTGTCGATCTGGAAAAAGAGGAAAAACAGAAAAAAAAAAAAATAAGCGGAAATCATGCGATGAAATTTTATTTTCACTCATTTGTCCATATTTATAAAAACGTTCGATCTCTCAGATACAAAATAACGGATATATTCGTTATAATTATAAAGATTCATCATTTATTCGCTTATCAACTACGATACGATTTTTTTTTTTTAATATGTACAGTGATTGGTGTAAAAAAAAAAAAAATTACAATAATAATCACGAGAGTCGACAACCGCGTACAGCAGTCGAAGGAGCAAAAAACAAAAAAAGAGCGAGCGATAATTTTAAGCACGGTTCGTGGATGAATACGGAAAAAAAAACGTTTTTTTCACACAAAAACATTGTTAAATCCTTTAACTTTTTTTTGGAGCGTTTGGCAAAGTTGGTACACGGTGAATGGGAATTCGCGAGTACCCGATGTGGGAAAGAAAATTATTCCAGAATTTTCCTACCCTCGGAAACTGCCCCTAAATGAAAAAAAAAAAACCGTCCCCCCAATCGCTTGAAAACATCTCAATTTCATTTCCCATCGTTCAATTCTGCCGGATATTGAGGAAAAGTCATTCCGGAACGCGCAGTGGGATTCTGAAGAACCTTACGGATCAATCGATCCTCATTAACTACCCCTCAGTTGAGAAAATATCACCCTCAGGGCAAGAACCTGCCGCCTGAAATAATTGAAGAGTCGATACACATTGGGCGGGCTCTTTCACAACTTCTAGGGGTAGTTTTCGATGTTTTGCTACCGTTTGGGGTAGTTTTCGATTCAGATTTTCTTGCCACAAATTTTTCATGTGTTTTCAAAAATTTATATGAACTGAGCATCAATAAAAGTGCATTTTCCTGCGCATCACCACTGATAGGGGCGGTTTTTGGATGTTTTGTTACCGTTTGGGGTAGTTTTTGATTCAGATTTTCTTGCCACAAATTTTTCATGTGTTTTCAAAAATTTATATGAACTGAGCATCAATAAATGTGCATTTTCAGGCGCATCACCACTGATGGGGGCGGTTTTTGATGTTTCGATACTGTTAAGGGTAGTTTTCGATGTTTTGTTACTGTTGGGAGTAGTTTTCGTTTCAGATTTTCTTCCTATAAATTTTTCATGTGTTTTCAAAAATTTATATGAACTGAACATGAATAAAAGTGCATTTTTTAGGCGCATCACCACTGCTAGGAGCGGTTTTTGTATGTTTTATTACTGTTAGGGGTAGTTTTTGATTCGGAAATTCTTGATACACATTTTCCATGCGTTTTCAAAAATTTATACGAACTGAACATAAATAAAAGTGCATCTTCAGGCGCATCACCACTGCTAGGGGCGGTTTTTTGGATGTTTTGTTACTGTTAGGGGTAGTTTTCGATTCAGATTTTCCTGCCACAAATTTTTCATGTGTTTTAAAAAATTTATATGAACTCAACATCAATAAAAGTGCATTTTCAGGCGCATCACCACTGATAGGGGCGGTTTTTGATGTTTCGTAACTGTTAGGGGTAGTTTTCGATGTTTTGTTACTGTTGGGGGTAGTTTTTGTTTCAGATTTTCTTCCTATAAATTTTTCATGTGTTTTCAAAAATTTATATGAACTGAACATGAATAAAAGTGCATTTTTTAGGCGCATCACCACTGCTAGGAGCGGTTTTTGTATGTTTTATTACTGTTAGGGGTAGTTTTTGATTCGGATATTCTTGATACACATTTTCCATGCGTTTTCAAAAATTTATACGAACTGAACACAAATAAAAGTGCATCTTCAGGCGCATCACCACTGCTAGGGTAGGTTTTTGGATGTTTTGTTACTGTTAGGGGTAGTTTTCGATTCAGATTTTCCTACCACAAATTTTTCATGTGTTTTAAAAAATTTATATGAACTGAGCATCAATAAAAGTGCATTTTCAGGCGCATCACCACTGATAGGGGCGGTTTTTGATGTTTCGTAACTGTTAGGGGTAGTTTTCGATGTTTTGTTACTGTTGGGGGTAGTTTTTGTTTCAGATTTTCTTCCTATAAATTTTTCATGTGTTTTCAAAAATTTATATGAACTGAACATGAATAAAAGTGCATTTTTTAGGCGCATCACCACTGCTAGGAGCGGTTTTTGTATGTTTTATTACTGTTAGGGGTAGTTTTTGATTCGGAAATTCTTGATACACATTTTCCATGCGTTTTCAAAAATTTATACGAACTGAACATAAATAAAAGTGCATCTTCAGGCGCATCACCACTGCTAGGGGCGGTTTTTTGGATGTTTTGTTACTGTTAGGGGTAGTTTTCGATTCAGATTTTCCTGCCACAAATTTTTCATGTGTTTTAAAAAATTTATATGAACTCAACATCAATAAAAGTGCATTTTCAGGCGCATCACCACTGATAGGGGCGGTTTTTGATGTTTCGTAACTGTTAGGGGTAGTTTTCGATGTTTTGTTACTGTTGGGGGTAGTTTTTGTTTCAGATTTTCTTCCTATAAATTTTTCATGTGTTTTCAAAAATTTATATGAACTGAACATGAATAAAAGTGCATTTTTTAGGCGCATCACCACTGCTAGGAGCGGTTTTTGTATGTTTTATTACTGTTAGGGGTAGTTTTTGATTCGGATATTCTTGATACACATTTTCCATGCGTTTTCAAAAATTTATACGAACTGAACACAAATAAAAGTGCATCTTCAGGCGCATCACCACTGCTAGGGTAGGTTTTTGGATGTTTTGTTACTGTTAGGGGTAGTTTTCGATTCAGATTTTCCTACCACAAATTTTTCATGTGTTTTAAAAAATTTATATGAACTCAACATCAATAAAAGTGCATTTTCAGGCGCATCACCACTGATAGGGGCGGTTTTTGATGTTTCGTAACTGTTAGGGGTAGTTTTCGATGTTTTGTTACTGTTGGGGGTAGTTTTTGTTTCAGATTTTCTTCCTATAAATTTTTCATGTGTTTTCAAAAATTTATATGAACTGAACATGAATAAAAGTGCATTTTTTAGGCGCATCACCACTGCTAGGAGCGGTTTTTGTATGTTTTATTACTGTTAGGGGTAGTTTTTGATTCGGAAATTCTTGATACACATTTTCCATGCGTTTTCAAAAATTTATACGAACTGAACATAAATAAAAGTGCATCTTCAGGCGCATCACCACTGCTAGGGGCGGTTTTTGGATGTTTCGTTACTGTTAGGGGTAGTTTTTGATTCGAATTTTCTTGCTACAAGTTTTTAATGTGTTTTAAAAAATTTATATGAACTGAAAATAAATAAAAGTGCATTTTCAGGCGCATCACCACTGCTAGGGGCGGTTTTTGATGTTTCGATACTGTTAAGGGTAGTTTTCGATGTTTTGTTACTGTTGGGAGTAGTTTTCGTTTCAGATATTCTTCCTATAAAGTTTTCATGTGTTTTCAAAAATTTATATGAACTGAACACGAATAAAAGAGCATTTTTAGGCGCATCACTGCTAGGGGCGGTTTTTGGATGTTTTGTTACCGTTAGGGGTAGTTTTTGATTCGGATATTCTTGATAAACATTTTTCATGCGTTTTCAAAAATTTATATGAACTCAACATCAATAAAAGTGCATTTTCATGCGCATCACTACTGATAGGGGCGGTTTTTGATGTTTTGTTACCGTTAGGGGTAGTTTTCCATTCGGATATTCTTGCTATAAATTTTTTATGTGATTTAAAAAATATTTATGAACCGAACCTCAATAAAAGTGCATTACTGAGCGTATAACCATTGCCAGGGGTGATTATCGATGTTTTATTACTGTTAGGGGTGGTTTTTCGTCCGGACCTTCCTGCTACAAATTTTCGATGTTATCTCAAAGCGCATACTTGAGATCGCGACTCTAAAAAAAATTTTGCCTAAAAGTTATGCTCGTTTCTCATTTTTTCGCAATTTTCGCACTTTTCGACAGGGTGTAAAACCGAAGGGATGCAACCCTCGCGTTCGCCGAATTTTTCATGCTTAGATGCATCCTTCAGCTTCAAAATACGACCTTAACCATGTCGATATCTTAATTTTTCTGGAAGTTATGATTTTTCAAAGTAGGTGGGACGTATGTGTCCCCATCAGCCGTTAAAGGGCTAAACAATGTTTTTATGTGAAAAAAACTTTTTTTTTTTCGCTTCTGGAACAAAAAATATCGAAGCAATCACGAATTTTTACGACGGACTTAGAAACTCGAGACTAAAATGTGTAAATATACGAATTTTAGTTTAGGTTCTCTAGTTTTTAAATGCGTCGTAAAAATCGATCCATCGTGCGAGATACAATGCACCCGACAAAATATGTCATAAAAAAAACTTGGAATGTCGATTGTGCATGAACGATTGGTTCGCCGATAACGAAATTCTGTCTTGAAAAATTCTCCATCGACTGGCCCATGAGGGATACACAGAGCGGGTAAAAGTATCATCGACGTGGCCTCAAGATTTCGCAATACTAATTAAAATTCAAGGCAGCTGAAGCACCGGCGTACTCGAGCAAATGAGTGAGAATTTTTTTGAATATTGTTCTTTTTTGCAATTTTTTTTTTTCCCCCCATCCAATACACATGGAAATTATAATTTGTGATTTTTCAAAGGACTTTTACGTTTAAATTGAATTTCCCCCCCCCCCCCCCCCCCCAAATACCTTCGCGTATTAAAATCATAAATTGTCATTTACAAATGGCAATTATTAATTTCATTTTATGAAGAATCCTCGCGTATTCCAATTAATAATTTCAGTCCCTGAAAAAAAAAACTCAAATTCTGGGTTCACCTGAATTTCGTAAAAACCCCCCCCAAAAAAGTGCGCAGTTTTACCAAAAAAAAATCGTCATGCTCCAAAGTTTATTGGAATTTCAAAATTTATCCTTGAATTTTCACTCCGATCTCTCGAGTATTGATAAAAAAAAATTAAAAAAAAAAATAAAAAACCAAAATGCCAAGTCACACTCGATCGACAGTTCTACGAATCTCTCAAATTCGATTCTTCATCGTCGAGAGATTCGTGAATCGTCTCGATCACTCTCCGTCATCAACGATTTCGCAGCGAACCTAAACTGACGAAAAAAAGAAAAAAAAAATAAAAAAAATTATCACAAACAGCTAAAAGACTACACTTGAGTACTTTTTTTTTGCGAACTTCCCATACTCGGCCACTGTGTCCTCAATTCGTTTTTTTTTTTCTTCAATTTATCGTTGAACAGTCTTTTTTCGTTTTTTTTTCGTTTTTTTTTTTTAATAACTATTTTAAATTAACGTTTATTGCACTCGAGGGCACAAATTTTCGTTCTCGTTTTCCCTTCAGTCTAATTTTTTTTTTTTTTTTCGTTTATCAAATTCGAGTCTCGGTCTCATCGGTGATCGATGATCGGGCAATCGCGCTCGTCGCTGCCGTCCGAACATTCGAGATAACCGTTGCAGACGCGCGACATTGGCAAACATTCGCCGAGGGGACATCTGTGACCCTTGCAGCCGGGAAAGAACGCCGGCGAATCCAATGTCGTCATTGTATTCTCGATCCACGGTACGTAATGATGAACCTTCGTGTAGACACCGGGTCGTCCGGGTCTTGCGCAACCGTAACCGTTCGACGTTATGCCTGTCGATTTTTCGAGCAAAAAAAATTTTTTTCCCTCCTTTTTCACATCAAAGATCGGTTTTGTTTGACGTAAAATCATGAATTTTGACAAAATTTCATTGATCCATGAGAGTTGGTAAATTTGTTTTTTTTTTTTTTTTTTTGAAGAATTAATTACCGTGGAGAGTATAACGGTTGTCGGGTCCGGAGCAAACGAGGGGTCCTCCGCTGTCACCGAGACAGGCGTCTCTACCGCCGTCCTTAAGACCGGCGCAGAGCATCCCCGATGTTATTTTGTACAGCGGCAGGAAGAGAGTTTTTCTTCTGCACTCCTCGGTCGATATGACCGGAAGTTCGACCTCCTGAAGCGTATCGGCTGAGAAGGAAAAAAAAAATGAAACAACGATCGCAATATGATTGATCGGGGTAATTTGATTTAATTTATTTTACTCGACTTTTTTTTTGTGCGTAAAAAAAAAATTTACTAACGATATATCCTGCCGATTTCGAACAATTGTCCCCAACCGGTTACGGTGCACGCTGCGCCGCTCTTTGGCTCGTAACTCGGCAGGCATATCGGTCTCACGTAATCGCTAAAAGTCACCGCTCTCTCGAGCCTCAGCAGTGAAATGTCATTTATAAAACCGCTGTCAATGTATTCCGGATGAAGCGAGACCTGATCGAGGGTCAAAAGTTGCTCGTGAGGACTTGGAAAATTTCCTCGACGCGTTGCACCGATTCTCGCCACCCAATACTCGTATTGAGCGCTTTTGAATGAAAATTAAAAAAAAAAAAAGAAGATATTCGCAAATTAATTCGAGAAATGACGGAATTTTGAAAGATTTGAACAAAAAAAAAGACATTTTTGGAACACAAATTTTCATGTTGATTGCTTCAAATTTTTATTTAAAAAAAAAAAATGAAGCAATTTGGAAAACTTCCGATTTGACGAATTTTATAATTGCTGGAAGAATATTGCAAAGTTCGGAGAGGTAAAGAAGCTATTTTTGCAATGGAATTGCATCTTTCGAATTCTGCGTACTTGCAATTTTTCTTCCGCTACTCAAATTACAAATGAAAATTAAAATTATCGACAACGCTATCGCAAATTCAATTTTTCTTATTCAATCATCGAAATAAATGATAAAAAAATTTTTGGAACACAATTTTCATGTTGATTGCTCCAAATTTTCATTTAAAAAAAAAAAAAATGAAGCAATTTGGAAAACTTTCGATTTGACGAATTTTATTATTGCTGGAAGAATATTGCAAAGTTGGGAGAGGTAAAGTAGCTTTTTGCAATGGAATTGCATCATTGGAATTCTGCGTACTTGCAATTTTTCTTCCGCTACTCAAATTACAAATGAAAATTAAAATTATCGACAACTCTATCGCAAATTCAATTTTTCTTATTTAATCATTGAAATAAATGATAAAAAAAATTTTTGGAACACAAATTTTCATGTTGATTGCTCCAAATTTTCATTTTTTCAAAAAAAAAAATGAAGCAATTTGAAAAATTTCCAATTTGACGAATTTTATAATTGTTGGAAGAATATTGCAAAGTTGGGAGGGGTAAAGAAGCTATTTTTGCAATGGAATTGCATCATTGAAATTCTGCGTTCTTGCAATTTTTCTTCCGCTACTCAAATTACAAATTAAAATTAAAATTATCGACAACGCTATCGCAAATTCAATTTTTCTTATTTAATCATTAAAATAAACGAAAAAAAATGTTTGGAACACAAATTTCCATGTTGATTGCTCCAAATTTTCAATTTTTCAAAATAAAAATGAAGCAATTTGAAAAATTTCCAACTTGACGAATGTTATAATTGCTGGAAGAATATTGCAAAATTCGGAGGGGTAAAGAAGCTATTTTTGCAATGGAATTGCATCATTGAAATTCTGCGTACTTGCAATTTTTCTTCCGCTATTAAAATTACAAATAAATATTACAATTATCGACAATGCTATCGCAAATTCAATTTTTCTTATTCAATCATCGAAATAAATGAAAAAAAAAAAAATGGAATTTGCAGCGAAACTGATATTTCTCATTGCTCAATTCCGTGTCTTGTACTTTCATTGAATTGCCTCCGAACCAAACGAAAATCATACTCACTGATAGAAGCAATGAGCGGCGGACAGGATCCATCGATCACCGACGAGGGCACCGCCGCACTGATATTCGCCCTCTTTGTAGAGCGCGACCTGCCAGGGCCAGCTACCAGCCTCGGAGCTACCGCCGCCCACGATTCTGTAAGTTCGCAAATAATTTCTTCAATTTTAATGAATTCGACGAAATTTGCCGATGTTCCGAAAAATCGATCACTCAAAAACGTATTTTATCTTTCTTTCTTTCATTTTTTTCTCCCCTCACCTCGCCTGCGATGTGATCTGAGTGCGAATGCCGCACTCGAGATTCTTGCATTTTACGCGAAGCACCTCGCCGCTCGGGCACTCCGAGGTTCTGAAAGTCAGACTCGTTTTTTCCGCCTGTCTCTCGTTGTAAAATAAACTGTAGTAGACGCGTTCCCGCGACGATTTATCGTCATAAACTTTCTCGACTCTCTCGTAGTCCCTGCGAAAAATGAAAAAAAAAAAGAAAATTGAGAATCGAGGAAGCGAGCGCAAATTTATAGTTTTATTTTTCTGAAATTGACGAAATTTTTTCGTCCGCTGGGTCAGAGTTAAAATTCAAAAATTGATAAAACCCGCAATTATCCTTGGAAAATTTTGATTTTTCAATTATCTTCAACTCACTGATAAGTGATGGCTTTGCAAACGGCTCTACCGAGATCCTCGATGCTCCATACGGTTCTCTTATCCTCGAGAAGATTGTCCATACCGCCGAGGCAGAGTTTTCCCCATTTGCCATTTTTTCGAACGCTCAAAAAGCCCCGATCGCTGTAACCGTTAATCTCATTGCGTATCATCGATTTTTCCAATAAATTCTCGGCTCTCCGACGAACGAGCGAATTGCCGGAATGCGCAGGATGATTTTTTTCATCGCCGGAGATTTCACGACCGATGGCGATGATTTTTCGATTTTTCGTTATATCCGAGGATCTCGTTTTATCCGCGACGATGCGAAACGTCGTTGTCTCGAGTATCGTCGATTCGACGGCTTCCTGATCGTCCGGAATTTCAAAATTTTCAATGTCACCGGTTTCATCGATCGAAGCTAAATCATCGCGGTGCGCATGAAGATTTTCTTCAACGCTCGCGTAACTCGCTTCGGTGACAAAGTCAATGGACGCTGTGACGCGTCGTTGATGAATATTCTCATCCGTATAGTCGTCTATGAGCGCGGCACATTTCTTCTCGTCTTCGCCGCTCGGACAGTCGCTCACGCCGTCGCACACTTTTTTCTGTTCCACGCAGGTTCTGCTGTTGCCGCAGACGAATTGCCCTTCGGAGCACCAGTCTGGCGTGGGGAAAAGAAGAAATAAAAAAAAATACAAAAACTATTGCATGGCGCATTCAATTTTCATTATAATTATTCTTTCGATGGATAATTTTTTCTTATGAAGTCTTATATGGAGGTTTTATTACGAATCGCCCTTCGGAGCACCAATCTGGCGTGAGGAAAAGAAGAAATAAAAAAAAATACAAAAACTATTGCGCGGCGCATTCAATTTTCGTTATAATTATTCCTTCGATGGATAGTTTTTTATTACAGAGGTTTTATTACGAATTGCCCTTCGGAGCACCGATCTGGCGTGAGGAAAAGAAGAAATAAAAAAAATACAAAAACTATTGCGCGGCGCATTCAATTTTCGTTATAATTATTCCTTCGATGGATAGTTTTTTATTACAGAGGTTTTATTACGAATTGCCCTTCGGAGCACCGATCTGGCGTGAGGAAAAGAAGAAATAAAAAAAAAATACAAAAACTATTGCATGGCGCATTCAATTTTCATTATAATTATTCTTTCGATGGATAATTTTTTCTTATGGAGTCTTATATGGAGGTTTTATTACGAATTGCCCTTCGGAGCACCAATCTGGCGTGGGAAAAAGAAGAAATTTAAAAAAATCACAAAAACTGTCGCACGGCGCATTCAATTTTCATTATAATTACTCTTTCGATGGATAATTTTTTATGACGGTGGTGAGAAATTGTCAAATTAAAGGTTCAATAATGGTGAATCGAATGATTTAGCGGGAAATTATAACTGGAATTATTACTTCTTAATAGTTCCGTTAAAATTAATTTTGTAATTGAAACACAACAAATTATAATAATCATTCAATCGTATGGCAAAATAATAATAAATATAATATATAAACAATTATATATATGTATTATATAATTGTCCTTGACTCATTACGAATTGTAAAATGTGATTGTGACTGCGCCGCTGCGAATTTAAAATAAAATTTTCATTGCGTAAAAAATTCATGGCGCGTTTGCGCATTACAATTTTTAAATCGTAGTTATGAGACAAATGTCAAGCATTTTGCCAATTGCAATATTTTCACGTTTCTCATAGATTATTACGAATTTCAATCGTAAATTACAATTGAAATTTATATTAAATAATTAAAATATCGTAATTACGAAACTTTTTTATCGATTTTTTTCGTCCATCATTACCGGCTGAATTATCATCGATTGCATCGATTGTCGTATTCAAAACGGCCGTTAGGGGAGCGGGTCACGTGACCCCCTCCTGCCCCAGTGCCCAGTGCATCATATTGTCGTGTCGTTCGTCAAATCGTCAACGGTGGACCGCGTCTTTTTTCTTTTTTGCTCGTGAAATTTCTCTATTAATTAAATTGAGCTTGCATATTTACCGCAATCGTTCTCGTCCGAATAATCCCAACAATCGGCCGTACCGTCGCATATCTTCTCATGAAGTAGTTGGGCCTTTAGAAAATCCGCGCAAGTGCAATTGTTTTCGTCCTCGGAGCTCGAACACTCGCCGAGCATGTTGCAGCGTCCCTCGGATGGCAAACATTTTCCATCGTTGCAGCGAAAGCCGACGCACGATTCTTCAAGAAAAATAAAAAAAAATAACGTCTCTGAGGTAAGTGACATATCTTATCACGTAATATTGTGTTCATAAAGACGAAACATAAAGCCTGAGACGTGAAAACATTGAAGAATTTTATTGACATTCGAATGAGCTCTCGAGAAAAATATCGCGGGAAATTTGCCAAAAAATGAGAATAAATTCTTCGAAATATTAATAATAATAAAAATCTTCATGATAAGACTGCAGGACTGCTCGTAATTATTCAAGAAAGTAAAACGCACTCATTTTCGTGATTTCGATCTACAATAATTTCTTTTTAATAATAATTTTTTTTTCCCATATGCTTGATGCGTGGGGTTTTTTTTTTTTTTTATTATTTCGAGCGATTTATCTCCGTTAGTTCGAAATCTTGCCACCAGTAGAGCCACTGAAAAATTCCCAAGGCCCGTGGCATCAGCGAGAATTCTGTAGTGTGCCCAAAAATCCGCTAGGTGGCTTTGAGAAGTGGCGCTTCGCGTGAGCCAAGTCTCATTCGAGCGTTTATAACAGTCGTACAGTAATGCCTACATTTTGAAGGCTCGGATACAATAGCCGTAACCATATTTGTTACCGTAACTTTAAGAATAAGTTAGGAAACCGGGTACTGTGTTACTACATTGCGCATTGTAGGGTAATAGAGTACACGGCTTTCCAACTTCTCAAAGTTACGGTAACTGTTACGGTTACGGCTATTGTACTCTAGTCTTTATCCTCATTTCTTGCGAATTCGGGTCAATAAAACTAAAGTCTGTTCTGTAGCCATGATTTGATCGATAATACGATAAATTAGACGGGGAAAACTCATTCTTTTTTGTGCAGTTTTTGTTGAGATTTGGAACGTACATAGACGGGTATTTTAAATTCAAATTCAAGTTCGATTTTTTTTTTTTGTAAATTAAAAAGGAAATCGGATCATCAATTTAGGATAGGGCATCTAAAATCTAAACGAAAAGTAGAACAAGTACTACGATTTTTGATATTTTTTTGCTGAAATTTTTGATATTTCTTGGTGGAAATTTGAATCGCTCTTCTACTGATTGATAGCTACAGTTCTATGCTAATTAGAAGCCAGAAGAAAGCATTTTTGAAAATAAAAAATGTACTTTTTTTTTATTCGTTTCGAAAAATCCTTTTCCCAGGCCTCGATCCCGTATACATGTACAGTATACTCGATCACCACACAGATCCAACAATTCCGAGCTAAAAATTGACGTTATCCCATAGTCGAACTGATTGTAGTTGCTTTTGGCGACCCCTCAATCAGTTACTTTTTGGGGATTCCGTCATTTTGGGATTGTATGGTTCGGTAATTATGACTATACCTATCATTTCGATGCCCCATGTCATTTCAGCTTCCTCCAACTATCTTAAGATCAAAATGAAAGATCCCCAGACGTGCATGATTGACCTTTGGACAATTGATCTATGCGAATTACCTGTAGACGTTGTATCATCGTTCTCCTCGGTGGTGGAGCTGATTTTCTTGTCCAAACGTTCCTCAGCTCTGTTGAGAACTTTCGTAGACACTTGAACACCATCTCGGCTCAGGGTGAAGCTCCGCGTGGCGTTGTTCTCAATTGCCTGATTACCGGTAGCAACGTCAGCGAGCTTCTTCAATTCCTCAAAATCAACGAGTCCCTGATTCATTATGATTTTCGATGATTCGTTAAGATCCACGAGTTCTGACGTTTCCGTAGAATTTTTTCGTCTTCTCTTTCCCGCATCATCGTCCGTTCGTATCTCCGCGAATTTCTTCAATTTCTCGAGGATAAATTTCTCCTGGTCGATCGATATCTTACGATCGAAATTCTGCACGGTCTTCAAATCGTCTGAGATCAGTGCTGGACGTTTGCCGGTCCAGAAGACCAATCGCTCATTGGTATCCTCCGAGTTGTTTCTCTCTTGGTCATTGAACGATCGATTTTCCTCGGTCAGCGAAGAACTTTGCTGCCCTCCAGCACCGGAATTCCCAATCTCCCGATGATGATTGCGAATCTCTGGCGCTGATGTGGAATTCGTTATATCGAATCTCAGTATCACTTGATCGCTCTTGATCTTGGAGGAAACTTTGGTACTGATGGAAGTCACGACTTCCACGATTGGCTCTTTGGATGACACAGCTTTTTCCAAATCATCCCGGATCACTGTTCCTCTGTCTGTCGTTTCACCGACATTGGATTCTTCAGGGTCAATGGAATCCTCCTTTTCGGCAACTTCCAGACCAAACAGTCTCTTCAGCAGATCAACATCTTGTCGTATAACTTCCGAATTTTCCTGGCTCTTCTCCAGCAATCTCGTTGTCTTGTCCTTGTCAATTTTTGGCCTTGGTCTCAGAGGCCTGCCGATGCCCGTGTTACTCTTGGCCGGTGCAAGCGTCACGATATTTTCCACTATGTTGGCCTTCAGCGTGTCATTGTAGATCTTTTTGCCAGCCTCGTGATTGCCTGGAGCTTTGCTAGATTGCCATATCGTTCCCTCCAACGACTGGAACGACGTTTTCGTTTCGGGATCATGAGTAACCGTGTCGATCTCCACGTAAGTCGAGTTCCTCGATGATCCGACCGGTTGGCTCGGGATCGCTGGCTTCGCCGGATGGTCGCTTGTTCCCGTTGAAGCAACAAGCTTCTCACCGTTGTTGAAGCTGGGATGCAAGATCTCCGAGTATTTTTCCGTCGTAGAGCGTCTCAGGACCGTTCCATCGTCTATCGTCTGACGTTGATCCTCGGTTGCGTCAGAGCTCGATCCGAGCTCATCGACGATCTCGATCTTGCCGAAAATCTTATCAAGCTCAATTCCCGATGCCTCCTCCCCTCTTACCGGGCCGCCGTTCATGGGACTCGCGTCAGTCCAACTCAGTATCTCGTCGTTCGCTTCGTTCTTCAACAGCGGACCACGAGTCGCCGGCTCGGGACTCGTCGTCACAGGTCCAATCGATTGATCCAGCTGTATTTCCGGAAATTGAACAATTCCCGGAGTTATCTTGTCCACGGGTATTGTGTGCCTGAAGGGCTTCAGAGTGCCAGGATTCTCCACAAGACTGGGCTTAGCGCCACCGTTCAAATCCGGCGTCCGATAGCTCGTGTATATCGGTTGACGAGCCTCCGCCGGTTCATTCAATCCAATCGAATCCCGCTGATCGACCTTTCGATCTCTCATGGGCTTCGCGAGTGTCGCGTCAAGCGCTGGAATATCCGTAAAACGATTTCGCGTCTCAGGCTCGATTTCCAGATCCAGCACAGGCTCGGCAATCCCGATTCCCTTTGTTCCCGAATTGTCGTCCGATTGGCCGAGGCTCGTTACGGTAGTCCAGCCGTTCGGTAGGTCGTCCGCAAGCGTTATAACTGAGCTGGGCGTCCGGGGAATCGTCGAGGCTGAATTCAGCGGTAGGGAGGATGCCTCGGTGACGATTGACACGGGAAATCCGTTAGCTGGAGGCCTCGACGAAACCCGATGATGCGTCTTGAGGGCGGAAGAGCCCGAAGACGTTCCAAGATGCAGGTCATAGGTCTCCAATGGCAACTGTCCGGAAACTTCGATCTCCGGCTTTTCCGTAATCGTCGATTCGATCGTATCTTCGTGGCCGGTTATCTTGTTCTTGAACTTGGAATTCGTTCGATAATTCACCATCTCCTGGGGCACTATTCTGTCTTGGGGAAAATCCGATTCCGATGTATCCAATGTACCGAGTCCCAATGACGCTAGACTGAATCTCGTGGCTTCCTCCAGCGGGAATTCCGTGGTAAACGTAACGTCAGAGCCAAACTTACTCGTTGTCGTTTCCCGCGAAATGGCCTCCGGTGTTCTCTGGGTCGTAATCGTTCTCACGGTCGTCTCCATTCTTGATGGTGACAGTCTTACCTGGGTATTCGTGAAATCTGGAATTATCGGTCTCCAGGGTGAAGTCTCGAAATCTGGCTTACGAAAGTCCTTGAATAGATCGTTATCTTTGATTACTTGACTGCTGCTTGAGGTTGACGTTTCCCCGGTGCTCGCCACAGTATGATCTGTCACAGTGACACTTTCCGTAATATCCGTAGCGATCTTGTTGTTGGCTCTGAGGGTCGAAGATTCCATCCTGTCATCCTCCTTTCTCGTGAACGTTTCCATGCTCTTCATCGCATTCGTGGTATTCTTCATCGGTTGGGAATGTTCTTTCTTCGGGCTTACGGGGCTTGAGTCACCTTGGGCTGTTTCCATTTTCGTCGTTCCCTTCGTAACGTTAAGCTTTGTCGCCTGATAGGTGCCCTGTATCGTTGGTATATTGCTAAAATCAATGTCCGCCTCGTTCGGCTCCATTCTCGTTGGTTTCTGCTTTGCCTTTGAGCTCGATACCAGCGAACTGTTTCGGCTCGGTCTCAGCAAACCATTCTTCGTTATCATCGTGTTTCTCTGCTGTTGGGAGCTTGGCTTCGGGCTCTTCAGCAATTCCGCGTTTATTCCTGAAACAAGGAAACATCGAGTTTGGTCAATTTCAATTTGTATCTAGGACGCTTTTTGCTTTTTTTTTTTTTTTTTTTTCGTAAATTTCACTCTTTAAATTCCAACTCACGTCTAATCGAGATACTCGTTAGATCCAGCTCCGTGTCTTTGAACAGCGAGGACGAAGAGTATGTTTCCTTCGCTATTATATCCTGTATCGTATCCTCGATGTTGGTCAATGTACGCGGTATCTTCCTACGATCCAGATACAATCTGAAGAATATCTTGAGCATACCATTCTCGAATCTGTCCACGATCGTTTGCCTGTATGCACCGCTGAGTATGCTCTTCATGAACAGAAGCTCTAACTACAAGGCAGTGGTGCGGAAATTTATATTTTTTAATCTCTCATTCAGAAAGCTTCTCGTATTAATGAAAAATAGTATATCGTTTACCGAGCGAGAAAACGGTCGTTTGCACGCCGAGTATGAAGTTGAGAACACCTCGGCTTCGCCTCGGTGCTCAACTTCATACGAGGCGTAAAAAAAAATTCTCCTCAATGTAACAAAATTGAAACTTGAAAATTTTCGATAAAAAATACTCGCTTCTAAAAAAAAAAGTTCAAAATACGATTAAACATTGGGACAATTAAAGTACTCACGATACTTTTGTACTTGTGTGCCTTCTCACGGAAGACCATGCTCGTGTTTAATTTCAACATTGGATTGTAATGTTCACCCTTGGTCACTCTGAAGCTACAGGAGAAACCGACTATAGCTGGAGGGAAAAAAAACAAACATTATTTACACGTACAATGATGATAATAATTTAATTAATATTATTATTATTAACGGGTTTTTTTTTTTTAATTTATTCTTCCCTATGGTATGCCGTGAAGCAGCATGAAAAATCACTCAAAACTGATTTTCGAGATTGAAAAAAGAAAAATTACTTTGGTCGTAATGGCTCTTGAAAGAAAAAAAGTTTAAAAAACTCGAGGGTCATGTCTTCCGTAAAAATATTTTGCGGCTTTCCTTTTACTCTCGTCCACTCACCATTTTTCGAGTCACCGCGTATTGCTGGAAAGAAAATAATAATAATAATCATAATAATTCCACGAGTACGAGGTGTATTCAATCTCGACGAGACGAGTCTTTAGGCGAAATAATTCAGCCATGAATAATGCATGACTGGTATAAAGTATAAACAGTATTATATATATATATATATATGTACATATTGTCGTTTCTTATAAAGCCTTATGGCGGTTGAGTAAAATTTACCTCCCATCCAAAAAGCAATTCCGCCTATCGCGAGAACGAATAGCATAAGAATTGTGACCGCGGCACTGCAGATCTTCCATGTCAAGCTCGAAGGATGCTGCTTATTCTTGTCTGTTTGCTGTAGTGCCGGTACCCTCGACCAAGCTGACCTCGGCGGAAGATAATAATCGTTCTGCGAGGGCAAAACAAACGAAATTTTCATACAATTTTGTCATTCGTAAAAATAAAAGTAAGAATTTCGTTGTTTTTTTTTTACTAATTTCCAAATTTTCTAGCTTTTGAGCCAATTTTCAAGGAATTTTTGTTTTTTTTTTTCAAAAATAATCCAGATGGTTTAATTTTTATTTTCCACTTTTTTCCTTCTTTTATCGGGCGTTGGATAAGATACTATCAATTTGATCATAACAATGCTGATATGTAATTGGTTCTCAAAAAATTGGGTGTCACAATTGTAATGTATAATTGGCACTTTTTTTTTCTCTTCGAAATTGATTTTTCGACGAAACAGATTAAATGGGGCTCGGGCAAGATTGCTCGCAAGGTCAATGCACGCCCTGGCGTCTCTCCAAGCATATATATATATATATATATATATATATATATATATATATATATATATATATATATATATATATATATCAACAAACCGTAACAGATATATTATTATTATAACAGTATATTAGCCTCAGCAGGGCCTGCGCCACAAGGTAGCAATCTTTTTCTTATTACTTTACTCACATAATATACATATTATATACATTTATAATAAGAAAAAAATTTATAATTTGTAAGGGACATTTATCTATTTCAGTTACCAGTTTTTTTTTTTTTCTAACTTTTAAAGGACAATTACACCGTTGCAATGCAAATTTTCAAATTACAATTATAGACTTTAATTTGCGAGGTCCGGTTACCTATAAATTGAAAAAAAGCACAATTTTTTTGATCACTGGCCATTTTTCAATTATTCAGTTTTTTAAAATCATTATTTCATTTACCAATAATTTAAAATTTGCTATAGTAATAATAATAATGATAATAATGTTTGAGCAATAGCAAAAAAAAATATCTAATTTAATATAATTCGTCACGTATGACTGGCACGCTCCGGCGGACCTGTTCGTAAATATGTTTTTACTGTAAAGTACAAAAGTGTATATGCAACAGGTGGTTTCACCGTTAGAAATTTATCGCTTATCACACGAAACGAACCGGCAACATTTTATTTATGTTTATGCCCACATTGCGGTCGTGTGTTACCAAAACACATGATGCGCGAATGTTTCTTCTTCCTTGTTGGCACGTGTCCCATTATCCCCTACCGGTAGACCGTGGCATAGAGCATGTTTACAAAGTCACATATATAGATATATATATATGCATGTATAATGTACATGTATGCATTCAGACGGGACATTCGACGATAATTCAACCGGACTTTTTAGTTTCTTGCTCTTTACATTTGGTCCATTATGATTAATGACAAAGAAGTTAGGAAGATATTTTGTTTTAAATAAAATAAATTTAACATGGTACTTCGATCGACTTCGATGCTTATTATAAATTATTGTGTAATACGCAATTGGTCCCTGATAAATTATTAATTAACATTGCAATGAGTGTGCAAAGGTCCCTTATATGTTGCCAATTGAAATTCTGACTTGTAAGTACCCTTTAAAAATGACTTATTACTATTTTAATGCACAATTAACTTATAAATGATTAATTACAGTTTTAATGTTTGTGTGCTTCTTATAAAATGTCAATGAAAACTTCAATGTACCTCGTAAATTGCAAATTGCAAATTACAATTTACATTTTTCATCGACATGTCGAAAATAATTCTCAGAAATATTTTTTCCTGTGATAAATACTTTTTGGGAGGGGCGAATGACAACTTGTCGTTTTATTCATTGAAACAATATATCCTTAATTATTTTTATCATTCCACTTGTGTGTGGGCACTCGAGAATAATATACAAGCCAAAGGAAAAATTCCGTGTCGTTAATGAAGCGCAACATTTTGTTCCTCGAGGGCTCTCGTCCCCAGGGAACTCTTCAGCAACTCACTCTCCTTTCCAAGTCTCTCTCTCTCTCTCTCTCTCTCTCTCTCTCTCTCTCTCTCTCTCTCTCTCTCCTGATCACAACATTTATAGCGCATGTCGAGCCCTCTCGTCTCTGGCAAAGCCAAGTGCCGCAAATATCGTGTATGCACACAACCGTGAAACGAAAGCCCGAACTTTACGATTTAATAATGAACCGTAATGGTCCTGAGCCTCGCGGGCAATGCGCGTGACAAGAAGAATAAGAATGAGAAGAAGAAAAGGACAAATCATGTATGTATATATATATGGGGAATTCCATGTCAAACCTTTCTCTAATAAAATATACTAATTAATAAAATTCTATGAACATTGATGAACGATAAATAAATAACAATTATTCAAAATAAATAATTAATTTCGAATTATTCGTAATTGATTTAACCCATTAACGGCTGGTGGGACACATACGTCCCACCTACTTTGAAAAATCGTAACTTCCAGAAAAATGAACATATCGACATGATTAAGGTCGCATTTCGAGGATAAAGGATGCATCTAATTATGAAAAATTCGGCGAACGCAAGGGTTGCACCCCTTCAGTTTTACACCCTGTCGAAAATTGCAAAGAATTGAGAAATGAGCATAACTTTCAGGAAATTTTTTTTATGTTCGCGATCTCAAGTATGTGCTTTGAAATAACATCGAAAATTTGTAGCAAAAAGGTCCGGGCCAAAAACCACCCCTAACAGTAATAAAAAAATCGACAACCACCCCCTAGAAATGGTGATACGCTCAATAATGCACTTTCATTGATGTTCGGTTCGTGTAAATTTTTGAAAACACATGAAAAATATGTAGCAAGAATATCCGAATGAAAAACTACCCCTAAAAGGTAACGAAACATCGAAAACCACCCCCTAGAAATGGTGATACGCCCAAAAATGCACTTCCATTGATCTTCAGTTTATATATATATTTTCTAAAACGCACGGAAAATGTGTATCAAGAACATCCGAATCAAAAACTACCCCTCACAGTAACGAAACATCCAAAAACCGCCCCTGGCAGTGGTGATGCGCCTAAAAATACACTTACATTGATGTTCAGTTCATATAAATTTTTGAAAATACATAAAAAATGATGTGTAGCAAGAAAATCTGAATCGAAAACTACCCTCAACGGTAAGAAAACATCGAAAACTGCCCTTAGAAGTTGTGAAAGAGGTGGTGCCCGTTTAATGTGTATCAACTCTTTTCAATTATTTCAGGGGCAGGTTTTTGCATTGAGGGTGATTTTTTCTCAATCGAGGGGCAGTTCATGAGGGTTGAAATGATCCGCAAGTTCCTCAGAATATATTCACGTGTTCCAGGATACTCATATTCCGATTTGGATTATGATGAAACAATAGGAAATGAGTAATAACGTTTTATGCGTTGCGGGTGAATTTTTCCCAACCGGAGGGTCGTTCATAAGGGTTGGAATTATCCGTAAGTCCTTCGGAATATGTTCATGCGTTCTGGAACACTCATATTTCGATTCGGATCAGGATAAAATAACAGAAAATGAGACGATAACATTTTATCCATTGGGGGGGTGAATTTCTCTCAACTGAGGGGTAGTTCATAAGGGTTGATTGATCCGTAAGTTCTTCGGAATCCCACTACGTGTTCTGGAATGACTTTTCCTCAATTTCTGGCAGAAATGAACGATGGGAAATGAAAATTAAGATATTTTCAAGCGATTGGGGGTGGTTTTTTCATTTGGGGGTAGTTTCTGAGGGTAGGAAAGTTATCGAATAATTTTTTTTCTCACATCGGGCACTCATGAATTCAGATTCACCATGTACCAACTTTGCCAAACGCTCCAAAAAAAAAACTCAGCTGTTCAAGGGTTAAAAAAATTGCCATAATTCAAAATTAACGTGCTTCAAAAATTTTGATTTACTTCAAGCAATTTTTTTTTTTCAATTTTACCAAATTATTAATAAATGAATTATCGCAGGAGATAAATAAAATATAATTACGGGGGGGGGGAAATTTTTTTATTTTTTTTTTCTCGCAAGATAATTAAAACGATGATTCAGACGAAAATTGTGGTGTGACGTCGATATCTGTAATCATATTTCTTGCAAGAGGTGCGATAATTATACGGACGATAAAAAAAAAAAATTACCAAGACATACGAATGATACGAAATATTCATGATCTCTGAGAAATCGCAAGAAGGGGATACAGTAGAACTCCGCATAATTTGACTTTCGCTATAAGCCCTTTATAGAGCCCTATTCTCGTGTCATTTTTTTTGCTTTTCAATATGAAAATAAGATTATGCAAAAACTGAGGCCCATGGATCAATATTCATCACTGCCTCTTCGGCGACATTGAATATTTCAATCGAAAAAAAATCATTAGAGCGATTTTCAACAAATATAAAAAGTTTGACATTAATATTTTTGGCAACTGATTTTTTGTATCACGAACGTGCTTAACAAAATCAGAGGATATTTCAATATTTCGAATTTTAAGGGTTTTCGAAAAAATTTTGAATATAAAAATCGACGTGGCAGTAGTAAATAACTATCGTACAAGATTTTTACGTTTCAGAGGATATTGATTTCCATGAGAAAGTGAACGAATTACTCGACGAAGATTCTCACCTTTTTTTGCCGATTTAATTTTTGAGGTTAGAAAATTTCAATTGCCACGAGGCAGTGATAAATATTGTTCAAAGAGCCCCAACTTATGCATACCTTATTTTTATAATAATAGGCAACGAGGGACTCGATGAACATCGAGATCCGAGTCCGATAAGACTGAAAATGGCGATTTCGGGGGGAAAAAAAAACTTTGTCCTCGTTGAGGCAGTGCTAAATTTTATCGTACAAGCTACAGCTTGAGTTTTAATTTTTCTTTCCGTAAAAAGATACAACATGGACCTATGAACGGTTGGAAATTTCAAAATTCCATTATTTTAGCGATTTTTTTTGAAAAGTCAAACTGCGAGGGCTTCTACTGTATACCTGCCTTAGTTGCATGTAAAAATGTACCCCGCGCATAATCACGACTAATAATGTGGCCTCGAATGATCGAGAGACTCGATTGACATACTCTTCGCGTACGACCCTGACGTGATTCGAAATAACAAAACTATCTGTCCTCAACGAAGCAGAGAGAGAGAGAGAGAGAGAAAAAAAACTTTGCTAGCGAGTCTGATGACCATTGTGGGAAAATCTATGACTGTGTTTCAAAGGTGTGCGAAACGTTTTGCGTGCCGTTTGATTTGGGTCGCGAGTCCGAGGGCAATTCAATTCCAATTTAGGGAGAACTTGAAAAAAAATTGATTCATTGAATAAGGAAATTCGAAAAAAAATACAACAAAAACTGTGAGAAAAAAACAAATTATAATTGCATAAATCAACTATAATTAAAAAAATAAAAAAATTATTTTTCGAATTTGAAATAAATTCAAAGTGAAAGAATTATAAGAAAAATAACCCGAGTACCCGAGAATCATGAGTCAGTAGGAGAGAAAAAAAAAAAGTCGTGATACCGAGCATGGCCAACTAGGATGATCGCAAAGCGTGGTAACAGCTATTATACAATCTACGAGAGAAAAATCCAAGTTGCCAGGCTCCTCCCGACCAGCTATGAGCTATGGATTTTCGATTTTTTTTTTAAAATTAAAAATAGGACGAAAATTAAAAAGTTTTTTTTTTTCGAATTAAAAAAAAAAATTATTTTCATTTTTTTTTTGATTGGTTCTCGGTTTTCACACGTCGCGAACGATTTGATAACCATATAAAATAAGGGTAGAATATGCCACTTTGATGGCCTAAAGATATTTCCGGGACAATAAAAATGATTTCTCGGCCAGAAAACACACAGAATTGAATGAATCAATGCACCAATCGATATGTTTATACGTCAGGGCACCATAGGGCTAATTTTAATTTTTTTTCGCGACTGAAAAAATATTTATCTAGCTACGATTAAGTTGAATCAAAGAAAGATTCACTCGAGCATCATATTAAAATGGAGTGTATTTGAAAAAAAAAAAATATGGCGGAAGTAACGCCCACTAACTTTTCCCTTCTCTATCTCTCTCTCTCTCGCCCCTCTGTCATAATCTCAACTTTGCTTCATCTTCGTTTTTTTTTTCTTCTGCAAGCCTCACTCCTCATGAATTCGCATAATTCACTCTCATGATCGCGCACAGAGCGCGGAACGAGGACTAATAATTATGTCTCATTCCGCATTCAGATATATATATATATATATATAGTTATGCGAAACTTTATGTGCAAATTGGCTCGAGAAGCGAAGTAAAAGTGCAAAGAACCTGTGAGAAAAAGAAAACAATCGTTATACCTTGATGTGTATATAATAATGGACGATCGACTCGTTTAATTTTATAACGGCAATAAACGGGAATAAAAATCCAGTTCAATTTTTCAATAAAATAATTACGAATAATTATTAAAATTTTATGATATTAAATGATATTAAAATTTTATTTGTTTTTCATCGAAATAAACTTGAAGAAGTATATATTTATTTATCTATTCGAAGCTAGAATGTTTGATATGAGAAATATTTGATCATTATATATCTTATAGAGTTGGTTGAACAACTGTACATTGGTCCGACGTGAAAAGAACTTTTATAAAAATAGATAGGAGTTTAGTTTGAATTTTTAATAGCAATAAAGGAGTTTTCAAAACTTAAAGGTCTTTTCAGCTCGGAATTTTTAAGCGCTATTTTCAGTAGCCTGTTTTTTTAATCTTTGCAGAGGCCCAATCACATTGGTACATGCTCATCCCCAAGCAACTATCCCATATAAAGCCACAATATGTAACAAAGCATAATAGACGATTATCATAGTTTTTGGATCCAGTATCTTTATTAGCTTATAAAAAATAGCAGATATCAAGTTTTTTTTTATAATTGCTCGTGTATATGACATTCTCATCTCGGATGGCAATCTATAATTATTCCAAAATATTTACAGGATGCTGCTCTATTTAGAGATATATTATTTATATTAATTCAGATATTATTAGGGGCACTGTTCTTGTGTGCACCAAAAGTCATGACGGCTGTTTTATTAATATTCAATGAGAGTGCATTATTGGCTAACCAAATTGCAACTTTACCCAAATAAGAGAAAATCTCAATGTTGACTTCTTCCCGGAATGTCTCCCGAGAATGTGACAACGGTATTATATCTGCATAGGCATATTATATTAGTGCTCGGTATAATTTCGAGCGGATCTGGGCAGTACTTCATGCAAGTACCCGATACTTGCGATGTACTGGAAGTACAGTACTTGAAGTACAAAGTACTTGAAAAGTATGAAAAGTATTTAAAGTATCGCACTTGAATTTCCAAGTACTCGGCCTGTACTTCAAGTATTTGTACTCAAATTTCCAAGTACTCGACATGTACTTCAAGTATTTGTACTTAAATTTTCAAGTGCTTTACCGTACTTCAAGTACTTTTTTAAGTACCAAGTATGAAGTACTTTTGAATACATTTTGCCAATGGCTGCATTGTATATAAAGCATTTGAATATGTAATTGAGGAATTTTCTGCGCCATCTTTGGTTACGATTGTAAGGAATATGACCGTTCAATGGCTAAAGTTACGATAGTTACGGTGTCATTGTCAATGCATGGCTCCGTTTTTAACAATCCGTGTATTATATTCTTAATTTTTTTTTTTTCAAACCTGAAGCTAAGTAAATCTTAATTATAATCGTCAATGCGACTTTTTAAAAATTATTTTGAATTCTTCGTTTAAATATTTCTGTTCCAATCTGCCTAAACTGAGTGAATTGCACAGTGTGAAAATATGCTTCGGTACAAAAAGTACTCGAATCAAAATCAAACGAGTTTAAAGAGTACGTAACAAATCAAATATAAGTATTGGAACTTGCGAGATGTATCACTGAAAACTTGGACAGTATTTGATACTTGGATACTTCTTGACGTATTTCAAGTACTTAATATCTCAAGTACTTGCTACCTCAAATACTTCAAATATTTAGTACTTCAAGTAGCCGTGAACACTTGAAGTACCTGGTACTTCAAGTTCTCACAGTACTTTGTACTTGAAGCACTTACAGTACTTTGTACTTTGTACTTGAAGTATTAGAGTACTTTGTACTTAAAGTACTTTCTGGTACTTTGCCCAGCTCTGATTTCCAGCATGTCATTTATATAAATAATGAACAATAATGGACCGAGTATTGTTCCTTGAGTAACACCGGTAGTTAGTATGCTAACATCACTGAGTGCATCATTTATTCTAACGATTTGTTCACGATTAGTTAGATAACTAAGAATAAGTTTTCGAGCAGTTTCTCTGTTCCCATACAATTCTATTTTTCCAAGTAGCTTTTCATGATTAATAGTATCGAAAGCTTTTGCTAAATCCAAAAACGCAACGATTGTGGGTTTGGAATAATTAATGTTCTTATAAATTTCCTTTAACTTTACCATTTATGTATTCCCATAACTTTTTGGCATTATCAGATTATATATATATATATATATATATATATATATATGTATAATTTTTCTCAATGGCCTGTCAAAGATGCATGTGCCACGGAGTTGAGATAAAGAAAACGATAAGAAAAGCAATAGAAATCGCAGAATCTCTCGTCGTACTCGTTTTTGTCTATATACACATGTATACACACCTTAGAGACTATGTACATATGACCTTCGGAGTAAAACGATGGAGAAGATGCGATATTTTTGCCGCGTATATAAACGCACACGTATAGTCGTCGAGAGTGCAAAGATCTCTCAAGGACGCAGGAGGATCTTGATCTCGTCCTTGTCTCGCTAATGAGACTCTAGACCGAATAAGACTTCGAGCCAAAGAGTTCTTCATCCCTCTCTCTCTCTCTCTCTCTCTGTGTGTGTCGTTGCAGCTAAAAGTGCTGTCGGTCGTTCTCGCAATCCCCTGCGGGATCAACGACGCACACTTCTGAGATGCTTAAGCGCGAGTACGCATCTATATTACATATACATATATCGACTTCTTGGATTCATAAAGGCGTAATATCCGTATTTAATCACGTTAGATTGATGGAGGGGTACAAGCCTTTATAGCTCTCAGCTCATTCGGGCGTGCGACGTTGGTCGATGGATGGGGAAAGACTAGGACGAAAATATATACTTGCATACGTCGAGGCGACGCGCACCTGTTTCACGAAATGCCTGTAGTGAAAAATAAAATCGTAATTCTATCGTTTTTTACTGAGATCCAAAGGTTTTTTTGTTTCTCGATCGGCCATATTGATTCCGTAATTGTTAATTTTGAAATTCTGACATTAAATTCGAGTTCAGCGACCCCGATGACCCACGTGTACCGATTTTCATTGGGATCTAAAGATTTTTTGTTTTTTTGGTCGGCCATTTTGATTTCACCATTTCGAAATTCGAAAATTTTGCGATTAGAATCGAAATCAGCGACCTCGGCAATCCCCGGTCATCAATTTTCATTGAAATCGTAATATTTCTTTTGTTTTTCTCCGCATCAGCCCTATATCGACTCGGCCATTTTGTTTTGCGATTGCACAATTACGATTCTTCAGTCGGCCACATTGTGGTTCTACGGATTTTGAAACGCAAAATTTTGACCCTGACACGGTGGGTATGAGCGAGCCCAGAAACGTGTCCAGCTACTCGAATCTTCATTAAAATCATGATCATATGTTGACACCGCCATTTTGAATTCTAGATTCTCTCTTCCAATCGTTATTATTTTTTTTTTTTTCATTCGACAATCACGATTACGTTTTCGAAATTAAAATTCAAATGGCAGTCGATTGATGGATCGAAACGTCCGGTGCTCGAGGATACACGTAAAAATGCTAATGGACGCTCGTCAAACCTCAAAGACCGGCTGGAGCTCTTCCGGTTGAGCTGCCGTCCGCTCAGTAATACACACACACACACACACACACACGCGCGCTTTTACATACATGTATAATGTATTCGGGAAGAATTTCCCGTTATATCGCAACCTTGGGATTTCGACCCACGCGAGAAAGACGAAATTCTCTTGAGTCCATTACAGACTCCATGTACACACTCGACATAACTTGACAGATACAAATTTTCATCAACGAATCCCGGTCTCGGCAGCGCACGTAGCAGCTCCCAAGGTGACTGCGGCAATTATAAGCTGTATAGCGGGAGGTGCCACCTCGAGATAACGATCTCTAGCGCAATTCCTGGGTGTTATGTCCGTGTTGGTAGCCCAGAGGATTATCATGCACAGTCGCCAGGTAGAGACTACTAGTGGTCTGTGATGCAATCTCAAGGGTCCCCCTATGAATGATCAGGGGAGCTAGAAAATTTTTCCCGTTAAATGCAGCCCTACGAGGGAGGAAGAAAGAAAATCATGGTGAATGAAGATTGAGATCTTTGTAACGGTTATGGTGACCGAAAACCTCGTAATTGCTTCTTATATCACCTCCTTCAAGGAGTTCAATGACTCCGTGGAACTTAAAGCCCCTCTCCCAGAGTCGAAAAATAAGTCGAGATTTGTGGCCAATATGGCCTGGATACCGTAACCGGCTGGATCACATTCGAGTGCCACTTTGTCTCGCAACGAGATTCGTTTGGATCAAAATAAACAATGGGCAACGTAAGCTGTATGAAGCTTTCTCGTGTAATCCTACTTTTCCTACACCTGCTTTCGTCCACTTGACCTTTGCGCATTGAAACTTTTCGAATATCGAAATCAGGATTTTTGATTCTGAGAATCATTGATTTTGAAAAAGACAGGAACCATGCACAAGCTTAGGGGATACAAAATGAAATCTCGAAAGAGCACTTTTTCCCCAACTAATTCCCAACAACAGTCTCGAGTCTGTGGCAATGCGTGGATTTAATTTTTCGTGGCAATCCATATATACTTTTGATGCGGATTCGCAAAAAAATTGACACTAGAGGCGAGAGCCTGGAAGGTGCTCAAGCCTTATAGGCGCTGGGAGTGGAAGTTCTCTCGCGAGAGACGACTTCGCTCGAAGCCACCTAGCGGATTTCCGATGCACTGGGGAAATCTCGACCGGGTATGACGCACCGTTACACTCCATAGTGAATAAATGCGTATGGGAGACTATGGGGAGCAATTTCTCGATCGATGTAGCACCAGTAGTTCATTGTTCAGCCCGGTTTACATTCTTCGTGATAGGACCGATTTTTTTCAAACGAGTTTTCGGCTTACGACACCGTTGCTCTATTTTTTTCCCCAACCTGCTCAGCTAACCTCGAATTTCAACGGTCTCGTTGTATGGAACAGTTAGGCCTACCGTAGTCCGATCCATCCACCATTTCGAGGGTTCAAGGATCACGGTTCCATTGATAAATCCCTTTTTGGACTCTTGATCGCTCGTTGCTCTGCAGATATACTGGGAAAATGGTCAATGGTGTTTAAATCGTTCCCAGACTCCCCAGGCACCTTTTATGAGCTGAATCTCAAGTTCCGGAGTGTCAAGGACTTTAAGGCTTCAATGTTCCTTTTTTTCACTGCTGGACCCCATTCAGCTTCATATCAACTTGTGCGAAAGAACGGAGAGCAAGAGAGAGGAAAGGACAGGACACTCTTTCTCTTTCTCTCTCTCTTTCTCTTTCTCTTTCTCTTTCTTCATATTCCAAGTACGTTGAACCTAACTGTGATGAGCCCATTGTGTTGTTGTGTGTGCGACCATGTGTACCACCGACGACCATGATTGTATCCCGCACTGGGTTAGGCTCATCTTTTGCCTTTGCTTCTCGTTCTCGAAAGAGCGTTAGAGAGGAAGCACGAAAAAAAAGCGTGCGAATTAGAAGCTTGCACATTACTTCCTCATTATTTTAACTCGACCACGAAGCTCGTTGCTTCAAAGTAATTTCACGCCTACGATATCAAAACTTCAGAAACGTTGTCCGTTACTTTACGGCTAGATCAATACCGTTGAAAAAATATAACCATTACTCGCATCGTCAAAATGGATCTTATGATTTTAGTGGCATAACTGACGTTCCAACGAATACTATAATGTTACCCTGGCTCATTTATGTGGAATGTGCTGGCTCGATAGTGGCAAATTCAAAAAATGTCAGAGTTAACACATCATTTGTCATAAATATTGAAAATTTTATAAAATCTGAACTCTTCGATGGATCGTCGCCAAATTCAATACCAAACATCCTTGTCCTCTAGCTTATTAATGTAAAAAGTTTCGACCCGAATAGCTCGAAATTTACGAAAGTTAGAGGAAACGAAAAATTATCGTTCGTTAGTTCGAGGCCGGACAGGACTGAAAATGGTAAACGCGTGGACACAAAACAGAGAGCCATTGTTGTTTTTCATTCTCCTCGGAGTATATATATATATATATATATATTATTGAATGATTCCTCGAGCGAAGACATATAGAGTGAGAATGAACCGTCGAACCCTGAATTCTCCCTCATTGTGTTTTGTCTTGTTTAGTTTCCTTTTTATTATCCCAACTCTGGGTAAACATGAACGAGGTATATCACCTTGAACGATCCGTTAGGCTATTACCAAGGTACGACGAACTCAAGGATTACGCGATTAACGACAAAGAAAGAAAGAAAAAAAAAACAACGGCAAGATCTCGGGTGTGTCGATATTGCGTTTGTTCTCGAACTAGTTCTCGCGATCAAATAACTCGAAGAACAAAAAATCAACCGCAGAGGACATCGAGGCAAAGAAATTCGTACAAGCTGACGATGAATTATTATTATTATTATTATTATTATTATTATTATTATTATTCTACACAGGAGTCCTCATTCAGCAGATCCGAAATTAAAATCTGAATTTATTTTAAATTATAGACGAAATATTATAATCCCTGATTAGGCCTAAAGTGTGAATTAGATCTGAGCTTTTGAGATACGAATCAATTGTAAGTTCTTTGATTTTATATGAGACTATGAGGAAACTCATGGCACATTGCTTGGACGGATAAATGAATAAATAAATAAATAAATCAGTAAGGAAATGAATAAATAAATAAAACAACAGGGCCTGATGATTTCTAGGATTCTTATTACTATTATTTAATCGTTGTGTGATCTTGAGGCTGTTGCATGGTTCTATGCTCGTTCAAATTCATTTTGAGAGGCCTGTTCGTCGCTATATGCTGTAGACGAGAAAATAAGAACATATAGGGTGGAGGAAACGTGAGAGAGAAAAAAAAATTGAGTGATCGAAGGATCGAGGTTAAACCTGCATGTCCCAGTGAGCTTGAAGCACGCTTAGACAACACACACGCACTTTTTATACTGTATATATATATATATATATATATATATATATATATATATATATATATATATATATATATATATATATATTATAAATTATAATACAGGCGTGTCTCACGTCAGTTGAGAATAAAATTCCCACAGAAGTGCTCACGGGGGACCTCGAGGTTTGTCCAGCCAAGGCGATCCCTCAATATATATATATACATATATAATATATATAAATATATATACGTGTAAACGATCTAAAAACGACACGAGATATACATAAGCCCCGGCTGAGAATGCTAGCGATATATGCAGAGCATTCTATGCCAATTTGATAAATTTCCTTAGGCATTTTGATTTTGTAAACTCATCCTTATCATTCAGTTGAGACATAAGAATTTCATTGTTTCAAGCTACATAGGGAATTTTTGTTTCGGATTTTGTTTCCAATAGTTTCCAATAGGATAATGTGACACTTGAAAACGAAAAAATTTGACGGAGTCAAGTTTGTTCGTGGCTTGTATAAGAATAAAAAGTTATAGGCAATGAAAATGCTTTTGACCAACAAATTGGCAGTGTCTCTTTTCTAGAGCAATACACTCAACGATTCTATACGCACAATTATTAAAAAATCGTCAAATCTGAATGGTGCAACTTCGTACGTTTCAACCCTACACGCTCCAATCCTACGCGTTTCAATTCTACACGTTTTACACTCTGCATCTTTTATACTCTACGCGTTTTTTTACTTTGCACGTTTCAATTCTACACTTTTTTACTCTGCACGTTTCAACCGTACACTTTGAAATGAACCCCGAAAATTAAACTATATCGTTAAATTGACGTAGAATGCTTCTATACCGTGAATATACGAAGAAGATGCTTCTCTCTCTCTCTCTCTCTCTCTCCTTCCCTATACTATCTTAAGGGGGGGGGGGGGGGGTAGGGTTTTGAGGGTTCAAAAAAAGTGATTTTTTTTTTATTGCATATTATGAAAGTATAGTAACTCAAGAATGTTGTCTGTTAATAGGAAGTCAATGATTCTATGTGAGTAAAATAAAAAATAAATAGCTTACTAAGTTTTATCAGGGTCTTTTCGCTACGAAAAACTTTAAACGCGTTTTTCTCAAATCGATGTTTTTTGAGTCGGTGCACTCTGTATCTCAAAATCTATTCAACCGATCGTTCTCAAATTTTTTACAGTATTTCCTTACATAATTTATGAGGTAACCCTGTTGAGATTTTTTCGTTTTTGATTTTATTTTTTTTATTATTAACAACAATAGTCATGAATTTAGGCCAAAAATCGGTATTTTCACTTTCAAGTCTTGTAAAAAGTTCAAAAATTAAAAAAAAAATGGAAAAACTCGACAGAGATACCTAGAGGGACATAAAAATTAAAGGAAAAACTTTGGTTATTTCATTTCAAATGATCCAGTGCTGAGGTATGACGTGCACCGCAAAATGTATTTTTTCTGAGGCGCCTGCGAAGAATTGCTGCCATTCGGTCAATTTTCAATATTTTTCAACCAATATTTCACAGAATATAGTTCAATTACTACTCTTTAATGTACAATAATCAGAAATAAATTTACTTTCACCGTACGCCCAAAAAAAAATCTGTAAAAACCTGTTTTTTTCTGCCTTCAAAATCCTACCCCCCCCCCCCCCTTAAGCTGGGGGAAATCGAGATATCGATCCCGTGAATGGGATCTCTGGGACTGGACCCCCGAGCCCGCGCGCTTCGTGGTATCGCGTGCAGCGGCACCCGACCCGTCACCAAAAGATCCGACTCTCGCGTTGCATACCTGCCAGAACCACAAGGCATCTCGTCTCTCTATCTCTATATGTCTCTCGACCCCATAATACCATCGATATATTATATATATATGCATAATGGCCAGCTATTATTTTTTTCGTTTAATCCTTCGAAGAGGATGAAGCGTCAGGTGTCTCGCGTCTCTTGAAGATTTTTAAAATTCTGATTGAGGCTGTTGTAAAAGTATATTGTTACCAATGATAATAACAGTAATAATAGTAATAATACTAAAAGTGTAATAATACTATTTGTAATAGTGAAATTTGAATGTCTCGTGCCAAATTTGTTAAGTTCGTTTTCACATGGATTCCCGGCCTCGGGGTACAGTATAATGGAATTCAAAACTACAAGACATTATGCAAATATGCCGTCAAGTTTCTAGTTCAAGTTGGCATTCCCCCAATTGTATACAGTCAGCGGAATGTCCCCACACGCTGTGTATTCATATATTCGTAATAGTATCCTTTCTCATCTCTCTTGGTCGAAGCCTCGTGGTCGTTGAGGACACGCGGTAGTTCGTCGAGATCGTTTGGTATTCCGGCTTAAGTATGCCAGTGAAATAACTGTACAAACGTAGCGAGGTAGATGCAATCGTTCGAGAGAGGAAAGGTAGGAGAAACGTTAAATATATAAGTATATATATATATATATAAACTCCTGTGAGAGATTCTCCAATGAGCGGACCTCTCTCTCGGGCTCTTAACTATACAGATAGGTCAGTAAACATCGTGGTATTATTCGACCTTAAGAAAAAAACAAGGGCTTATCATTCTCATAACATTGTGAATGATATGAAAGTATCATTAAAAATGGACGAGAATTTCGATTTAATTTCCTCCATGATCAAATCATCGTTATAACTGATTGACCACTTCAGCCCGAATAGGAGATCGATTGATAAGATAAAATTAGCAAACTCGATTAAAAGTCCCCACTTTTCGTACATCATATCACGATCAATTTTCTTTTTCCCTCGCAAAAAAAAAGGTAGATCTTCATTTCAATTTTAATCCCTGGCTTGTATATATATGTCTTCTTCGTGACGGTTCCTCGTGGTCGAGAGAGTTCATCGAATTCTGATCAGGTCAATATATATTTATATATATATACGTAGACTCGCTGAATTAGCATAAACCTAATCACCGTCTTTACGCGGGTACAAGAGTGCTATCCTCGAGATTCGTAGTAGCTCGTGTTGGTGCCGCGGGGATGGTGTTTCTCCAACGCCCTGGCTCATCCAAACAAATCTCTTTCATGTATTTTCTCGTTCAATCCTCGTGCTTTAACGATGATAAAAGCCTGGGAAAAACGCTATGACGCTTGAGCGAGTGTATTACGAGCCGTTGCAACCGAGAATAATGCAACGAGCCTAACTTGAGGATTATACCGAGAGACTCATCTCTCAAGCACCGGAGGCGCCCGAGAGAAACGATTTTGTACACAATACGCGGATATTATCCTTCGTTTTCTATCCGCACACACACACATATATATATATATATATATACCATGTAGCATAATGGTAGGCAGAGTACGAGAGAGACTATACGGATATTGGCAAATTTGATTATACACTCTGAGTTCGATTTAGGTAACGCTCGTTTAACGTACAATCTCCCCACTCTTCGGCGTGTGTCGATCGGCGCGACGTATGGTGGGAGAAACGCCGCGCCAATCGCTTCACCGCTAGGCACAAGGTCAGCTGCGCGTTCTGAGCTGCGCAGGCCTCGATCGCGCAAGCGCGATGAGCTCTCCCAAGCCCGCTGATGTTCCCCGAATCAAAGTCCCGTGGTGTATTTCAAAGGAAATCAAAACGAACAAAGAATGCTGCTATCATTGAATTAAAAAAAACAAGCGTGCAAATTGGAATCTTGCACATTGTTTCCTCATTACAAAGTTATCTCAATGAGGAGATGGTTCTCGTAATTTTCGTGTTTCCTCATTGAGAAAAAGCTTTCTAATGAGGAAGCAATGTGTAAGTTTCGAATTTGCGGTTCAAGAGATATTGAAATTTTAATTTTTCGAAAGCAATCACACACACACACACACACACACACATTTTTCCTAAATGTCTCGATGTTTTGGTACACGTTGGCATAAAAAACTCGAGATTTTTTTTCACGGAAACAAAGAAAAATGTCGGATAATCTTATAAACAAAAAAAAGTTCGATTCTGAAACGTCGGATTTTATGGGATATCTAATTTTTCGAAAAATCATATCGATCGCAGTTAACTTGGAAAAAACTTTCCATGTAGAGAGGAAATTTTTGGTGTTAACGGAAAGAGAGAGAGAGAGAGAGAGAGAGAGAGAGAGAGAGAGAGAGAGAGAGAGAGAGAGAGAGAGAGAGAGAGAGAGAGAGAGAGAGAGAGAGAGAAAGAGAGAGAGAGTTTATGGAGTGAAATGATTGCAGGGAAAAAAGCATAAGACTTCGTATCACTGTTTCCTTTCTTTTGTATAAAGTGATATATATATATTCTTCGTTCATTTCCTTGGTATGCATGTAATAGTGACTCAAGCTGGTTCGCTTACGCAATTCTTTCCTCCGAGACGCAAGGCCAAGGTTCTCCTTGGTCGTCTCGAAGGCACTTACAAGAGGTATTCCACGCCAAATGAGTCACCAAATTATAAAAAAAAAAAAAATTAATAGTCCGAAACAAGAAAGGAATCCAAAATGATTTATAGTCCAAGGCGCTCCTTGCCTCGGACGATAATTCATTTTGGATTCTCGATCTATCAGCCTGGTCCATCAGACAAAATCCAACTTTGAGGCTCGAATTTTTTTCATGTCTTACACAAACATCGTATCCAACTACCGTGAAAATTTCAGCCACTTTCACTGCATAGTTTTTTCACAAAAAAATCGCAAATTTTGCCACAACAGGACGGTCGTTTATGGAGACTCCGGTTGTGGGGTTCAATGTCCTCTCGTTTTGGGCCTCATTTAACAAACTGAGATTTTCTTAAAACTGACAGACGACGTATTGAACACTTTGGTTTGTATGAAAAATGCTTAAACCCTACTTGACCGGACAGATTCGACAGTTACATCGCGAAAAAGTTAATTCTCACTGGGCGTATAATGAGTCAGTGGTGTAATAGCTGTGATTTGTCCATGAAGACGACCCAGCCTTTTTTTTTTTTTTATTTTTTTTAATTAATCGAGATACTCGTCACGTATATCGTTGATAGAACGAAACGCAAATTTACAATTAAAATTCTTCGTGTTACCTCGTTGTTGCTAATCTTCTATAAATGCTCGAGCACGCGCGCGCTAAATCCATAAACGTAAAGTCTTCCGTTTCGATGTACGGTAATACAACCGGAAGTGTTGTCGTAGTTTATCATCGTGTTTTTATAAGCCTCTCTTGGCCTACGCTATTCGTACAGTTGAACCGACAAATTAATAATAGAAAAAGTACATTTTTCTACTGACAGTGGCACGCGCGAATTATCCGGGTAATATTATAACTTCGAGAAGAATGGCTAGGAAAAAGTTTGAATCGCTTACGAACGCGGACGTAGGATGAAAAAAAAAAACCGCGTGTGTGCGAGGCTCCCAAGAAGCTTCAACGTCGAGGGGGGGGGGGGGGGGGAAGGGGGCGAAAAAACTCGCTACAGACTTTATTGTAGGAGAATAAGCGTCATTCCATATTGTTGTGGTAATATGTTACGTACATGAGGTAATCGACAAAAAAAAACCGACAATTTTTGGTCGATGAAATTTATCATAGTCATTGGATATTGATTTCGTTTTACATAGCAATGGAATAAATTTGAAAAATGGTTTGAAAAATCGAAAAAAAAGAAAAAAATTGAAATTGGTTCTCTCAAGTGTTCAGAAAATTTATGAATTTTTGGGGATTTTTCATTTTATTTTTAGTCAAAGAAAAAAAAATCACGAGAGCTACTTGCAAAAGAGGACGAATTCGGGGGTTTTTTTTTTTCCTTCGTGACTCTCGGAGCTCGAAGTTTGACGGCCCGTGGAAGCGAAACGATTGACTTGACGAGTAATATCGTCTCGTTTACTTTTGTAGATAATTTTATGCTCGACAAAACAGGCGAACCGCATAGTTTGTTTTTATAGCTTTTATCTTGCTTAATTATCGATATATTTGAGAAAAACCCCAAAAAGTTGGGTTTTTTTGTTTGTTATACATAATTGTTGATATATACTTATAACCGGTTAAAATTGTCCGGGTTTGATGTCTGGTATGATTGGCCTATGAAACTTGTCAACAAAACAAAAATGCGTAAAGTATAAAAGATTTTGGTGCGTATGATAATCATAATAATAACCAAAATGAAGAATAAAATAGGCCCCTGAATATTATCCATGACCATATTTATTTGAAATCGATCGATTCCTTCTATACCCATTATCGAAATTAAGGCAGATGAATCGAATTTCAAAATTCTGGGCGCTCAATCGACCGCATTGGTAATGTAATGGGCAATGAAATGAAACTCCATTGATTATTGCCAAAATAATGGAACATCAATCGGTACTAAAATAAAGGATACTTCATCGAATACCACTGAAAATTTCATTGAATCAGGAAAATTATGAATGTCCACGATTTGAATCCTGCAGAAGTTCTTTGTTTCGCCAAATTTGGGTTACATGTATTATGACATGTACGATTCAAGGAAGTGGACTTACCTGATAAGGATAGCCACCGGGTCTGTAAAAACTGCCTGTAGTCAAGCCAGGATGGCCCTTGCCGCTCCCGCACATAGAAGCCATCTTTCAAACTGTCCCTCTATCTTTCTCTCACAAGTCACGAAGAAGAAGAATAGGAAGAAGAATAAGAAGAAGAGAAAACGCAAAATGTTCAAACTGTACGTTAAAAGATATCCAAATGTCCACGATATTTCTCCTCGAGGTTCTTCTTCGATGTTTCCTCTCAGTTTCTTCCTCGTTGTCGATTCTTATCCAACGAAGCTCATAAATCAAACGATTCAACGAAGCACCTCTAGCCAATCGCAATTTCATTCATTCGAAATCTGCAAAACGACGAATGACAATCCAAAGAGCTCCTGACAAAGAGGCTCCAACTTTGTTTTCCGTTTTTTTTTTTTTTTTCCCCTGGGCCTGGGATCGACAATACTTGGGTTCCCCTTTCAGTCCACGAGACAAGAATCACCGAGGCAAACAATATAACTCATTGTACAGACGACACGCACCGAGGCAAGCCGGGTCTCATCGCGCAGACAAGAGAACGATCGCAAGCTATCAGGTGTACCGTGAACTTGTTCCCCAAGCTCATCCTTTCCCGGAGTTCATTTTTTCGTTTGCAAAAACAAGGAAAAGAAATTGACCTGGTCAGAGCAGAAGAAGTGAGCTTTTCGCAAAATCCTGACGATCTCTTTCTCTTCGTGTCATTTCGATGCTTCGGATATGCAGAAATTCCGATAATTCGACGATACACGCTTTGGCAGAATTGTTCGAGGCAACTGTGACGAAGGTTATTCCAAGCGCTCGTTTGTTATCAATTGATTCACCGTTTGGATCCGTTTGTTAATCTTGGCTGTCGAAGTTTGTTGGCCGATTTTTAAAGAGCTTGCCCACGAACGTGTCTTGATACCATGACGGTTGACCACCGACTGACGCGAGACCAGGAGAGACCAACCGAGCCAGATCTTCGGAATAATTCTTCATCTTCATTCTTCGCGCCGCAAGGATCCCGGGTCCCTCCACCAGCACCACCACCACCACCACCACCAACACCACTACTACTTTGATACAAACGGCTCCGCCTTGAGCTCAGCTGCGCTCTATCGCGTGGATTCTCTCCATTTTTTTTTTTTTTGCTACAACCAGGACGAGAACGCGCTCGCGATGAGCGCGCTAGAGAGACCACCTTAGAGCACTTAGTACTGAGACGACTTCACTGGGGGGAGATCGGTCTACGCGTCAACTTAACTCTCCTCTCCCTCTCATTCTCACTCTTCTTCTTCTTCTTCTTCTTCTTCATCCGATTGTTTTACGTTCACCATTCTGACAACGTGCGAACGAATCGTTGAGCCTCATCGTCTCGCTAGGCTATACTCATTTATCATAATTGCAGAATTATTTATTCCTGGTGGGGAGAAAAGAAAAATCCTTGTCGTAAAATCGACCGGGGGAGTCAAGATGATCTTTTTTTTTCTTACCTTGACTATAGTCAACCCTTTTCAATCAACGATGCATCGCTGATTCTTGGATCGGTACCAGTTAAAATTGTTAGGAACAAAGAGAGGAAAGGATTAGTGGCTTGCTTTTAAGTGGAGATGCATCTAACGGTTGGCTTCCCCAATGAGCCTTCATGGTGAGGTAAGCATTTTTTTTGTTTTGTTTGCTTTGAAATGGAAGTGGAACCGTTGGAAATCGACCAAGTTATGGGTGACCAACCGTAGACCGACCGTTTGGGCTCAGTTACCTGGATACTTGGCAGAGTTTTAGGTGCTATAATGCTGAGGTGACAGTCGAGGATAAAGCTTGTCATTGATCGACGTTTTGTTTTACAAAAATTGACCGAGTTCCGTGTCTTCCACTTTTCATTCCCCAAGGCAAGGGCAATGGGGTTCTTCCAAAACAACCGCTCTTTAATGGACCAAAGCCTGAGCTTACCATGAATCTTGGGCTGGGTTTCCGTTAGTCCTTTCACAAATCGTACACCAATCACTATATCGAAATGTGGACCTATACTGTCTTAAGGTTGCTGCCCAGTTAGATTACTGAACATCGGCTAAGAGCCAACCGAAAAGGTTCCAAGTTCCAGCCACGAATCCACAGAACGGGTTCCAAGTGGCCGTACTAGGTTAGGTCCCCGATGATTCGATCTCGCTCCAAACACCCCAACGACCAACTATAACTTTAGACTCGCTGTTGGAAGTTTGATACTCGGTCAGATAGCTGAGAATCAACCACGAATCGACTGAAAGGATTCCAAGTTTCTGAGTCCAAGTTAGATTGGCTCCTTGATGATTCCATCACGTTTCAAGAATTCCAATCGCCAAATAATCGTAGACCTGCTATCGCAATGATGCTATCCAGTAAGATTACTGAAAATCAATCACGAATCAACCGATGAAAAGGTTCCAAGTAATTATGTTGAATTTGAGATTGATTCTTTGACGCCCCTACCGTGACTTCAGCATCAAAGCCACCAACTAACTTTAGACCAGCTATCGGAAGGTTGCTCCCCAGTCAGATTACTGAAAACCTACTCCCCATCAACTGCAAGGATTCCCGAGGGCAATGGATTAAACTTTGCTAGCTCCCGGTTTATGTTTACCCACGAACCGCAACCGCAGTCTCAATCGATCCGGAAGTCAGTTGGACAAGTTGCAACCTTCCAAATCGTCGAATTCGGATATTTCACAAAATCCAAACGCACATTCGAAAATTGATGCTCCACAAATTTCGAAAAATCTTCGAAACCAAAAGATGCCCCATTTTTTCAACTCTTCTGTCCCCATATCTTTTTTTCCTGAATATCCCTTAGCCTGGGACTTTTCCACCTCGTTCTTTCCGCTCGTAAAAAAAAAATAATAATCTACAGCGTTCGTTTTGAATGGAAAAACCGTTGAAACCAATACAGGGAAAGTAGTGTCAGTTCTCGCTCGTGATTGTACATACCTGGGTCAGGAAACGGTTCATTTTATGGTGAAGCGATAAGAGTAGTCGCGATAAGAGACCAAACCTGCTGTAATTCGTATAGAAGTAAGAATTTTCGTACCCGCAGCTTAGAAAACGACCCGAACACAGTGGAGCATAATCCTTCGTCGATGAGCTCTTCGCGCACCGGAAATACAATTTTGGTCAAATCCTCGTAGCGTGATTAACGATTCACTAGCTCTACAATAATGCGAAACGATATACATTCAGGAGCATATTCAACACACGCATTTTATCTCTTTATGCTTATAACTCCTGGGGAACCTGTTTCATCGTTTCCAGCACATCTCTCCTGCTGTCTTCATCTTGCCTAGTCTAACAGGTTTACTTTTAAGTCTCATCCGTACAGTATATTTTGTATGTATAGTGAATTTCACGTAAAATCGATCATCATCGACCGTCAGCCTCTTGGATTTGTTCAACAATAATCTAAATAGATTATTGTTAAACAATAATCTATTTAGATTATTGTTAGGAGACATTTTTTAATTTTTAATTTTTCGGAATATAAAAGTTTTTATTGAAGCCTAGGAAAATTTATTTTTGTCTATGATATGTCTATAATAAACATTGACTGTCAGCCTCTTGGATTTGTTCAACAATAATTATTGTTAAACAATTTATTTATCTATTTTTATATTTATTTATTTATATTTATTTATCTATTTTGTATTAGTTTGTTAATTTATCTATTATTGTTTGAAAATAATTATCCAAGAGGCTGACAGTCGATGTTTATTATAGACAAATTATAGACAAAAATAAATTTTCCTAGGCTTCAATGAAAACTTTTATATTCCAAAAAATTAAAAATTAAAAATTAAAATGCTAGAGTCGAAAAATTTATCTGAAATTCATAAAAAGAGCAACGATGTTTAATTCAATAAAGTTAATTCGCAATAAATATTGCCTCAAAAATTGTTTTTAATAATTCATAAAATCGATTCAACTATCAATATTGTTTCTGAATTGAATGAAAGATTAATTTTGATAAAATTATTCTTCCCCGGAGACTCTGATGAAATTGCGTAGAAAATTTGTGACATTCGACACGTGTGCGTTACGATTATACGAGTGACTTTAATGTCAGCACACGCACGTGTGCCTGTATCTTTTTCCCACACCAAAGGGGAACGTACTATACTCTCGCCAGGATCTCTTGGCTATATAACGATGACGAAGCACGTACCAACAACCTTAATCCCCTCTCCGAGTGATAATATCATCCCCTCTCTTTCTATCAACGCTGCTCTTCGTAACTTCCTTTTTTTTTTTTTTTTACTTTCTCACCTGCTGACTTTACTCCCCTCCATTTATATATATATACGTGCCTGTGTAATCGCACACGCCGTTCTCCCTGCGAACTTGGCAGTGAAACGTCAAAGGCATTGACCGCGCGACGAGGCCACGATTTGTATCAAGAAAGAGCAATATATATATATATATATATATATATATATATATATATATGTATGTATATGTGAATGTATGTATGTAAAAGGATACGATGTTTGTCATGGTCCGAATTATTGAGTAATGTTTAGGCTCGTTTCGGTTGGTTAGAGATTGAAATTTTTCTTCATACCCCCGTGGAGACGGTCTGTCATACACAATGATGTATTAGGAACAAATTACACCATCATCGAGAATATCGCAGAATGGAAACAAAAAAACTACGTTTTTTTGTTATTATCATTTTTTGCACATTTGCATAAAAAAATTGAATTTTTTTCATAAAAAGAAATCTTCCTCTATGAGGAAGGCAAAACAACAACATTAACAATTGTAATAATGACAAGAATTCGAACGATAATAATAATAATAATAATAATAATGACGACAAAAACAATAATAATTATTATTATTGTAATAAAATAATCATGTGATAGGCAGTTTGTAAAGCAGTTGTCCGCGTGGACGACTTACAGGCACCCCATATTGTGGCCACTCGGTCGTTCTTAAACTGTGTTATTGTCATGCATATACTTAACTTGTGATATAAATATATATATATCTATGCGATATCTATTGTGTTTCGCATATAATGTACTGCAGCAAGCTTTTGTTGATAACGGGCCTTCAGAAAAGTACAGCAAGGCTTACTTCCCACACTTCCATCCGTATATTTTCCTCTCTCTCACTCTCTCTCTCTCTCTCTCTGTCTCTCTCTCTCTCTTTCCTGCCACACCATAAACCATAAATTTCCTCGATCGCTTATACCCTAAAACTCATCTCGATGAAAATTACTCAAGTAGCATATATACTACTGATATATATATGGAAGTAATTCGTGATGTAATCAGCCAATCGCACATTTCGACAGGAATGTGTTCGAGCTCTTTGAGTCGAAATTTTTGAAAATAATATAATTTTTTTTTTGAAACACCTTTTTTCGAAAGAAATGAAAATGAAAAAATTACCACGGCAGGTCTGAGAACTATATTTTTATTGTCATACCGTTTTCAAAGTTGGACCAAAAAAAAAAAAACAAAAAGGGCAAATTTTTTTTATTTCTCGAAATTTTATGGGTTCACTAAAATCGCTGGAACTCTTCTTCCCGGCGGGGATTTGAAAATTCATTCGGTGATTATTCTTTTTGCAATCGTTTTTAGCTTCAAAATGGCGCTTGTTTCATCGAGGTAGGTCAATTTTTTGATTTTTCACAAATTTTCAAAGTAGGACCATCGTTTTTTGCAAATTTTTCCCTCTGGACTCAAAATCGTGAATCCAAATTCCATTCGTGATACTAAGTTTTCGCGTTTATTTATTGCATCCACGTGGCTATGCAAATAGCCACTGCGTTGAATCGTAACGACAAGAAAAGAAGGGGAGAAAAAAAAAACGGAAACGAAGCGTTGGTCTGATTGTGCAGTTTTTCATAGTGTAAACGTGACTATGGAAATTGCATGAGAAAACCCAGTGGGACGAGAATGAGACTCGATTCATGGTTACTCGAGTTTTTCCCACAGCACATGATTCTCTTTGGCATACATATATCGATATAAATAAATATATATATATATATATATATATATATATATATGTATGTATATTTATGTGCGTGATTTCTTTTGTACTCACCTTGCATATTAGATCAGTGCATAATGCACCAGCTTGTCCTGTTACAGGAATGAACTTGGTTATTAACTTTGTGAGATAACTGGTTGACCGTCAGATGGCTCGCCATAAAACACTCGTTTATTCAATGAAACGTCAATGATATTCGTCTCATCGAATGAAAATAAATATTTTTTCTTATAATAAACATTTTTCCGTTTCACTGTACGAATGGAAAATCACTCTTTCATAAAAATAAAAAAAAAAAAAACATTACGATGTAACATGTAATTTTAATAATTCAATTAAAAAATACAATCGTAATATCTAATCTGTATGATTAGATTGCAAAATATATGCAATTTTAATTATCCAAATCTTATAATTATAATTTTGAGAAAAAATTCTAAACAAATGAAAACAAAAAAAAAAAACTTGAACATTGCTCGTCATTGCTTTGCGAGTATCCTCTTTTTCTTCTTTGTTCTCGTTTTTTGTTTACGTTCTAGGGACGCAGTTTCGAACGATAAAGAATATATATAGAGTGAGATTCTCTCTTTCTCTCGCCCCCTCCCCCAACTCTCGCGAATTCCACGTTGCCTGCATTCTACCGTTTTTTTTCCCCCATCATAATACCAGGGGATCGTTTTTGCCCTTTGCTCGACATACGAAAGAATGAAAGGGTGGTGAAGCACCGAACAAAAGACACGAACCAAACGAGTGGTATTCCTCCAGTTATTTAGATGGTGTGCTGTCGTCACTCTCCCTTTTGTCACTGTCCTTTCTCTCTTTCTTTCTCTCTTTCTCATGTACTCTCTTTGCTCTTCAGGCAAGGAATCACGAGACACGACAGCTTGAGAACAAACCGCGAGCCACTCTCTGTTGCTGATTGCTAACTTTTTTATTTTTATAATTTTTTGCTACCAGGAAAGAAGATTGCTTATACGTTTCGACCTCAACCTGACGTATCGTCTATCTACTAATACGTTGCTTGTCAACCTAGATCCAACCTAAACCAGAGTCATGTTTTTCATATTCAGCAAACCTTATATCAGGTGTTTGGGTTGCCAATTCTCGCAACGGTGGTGGTGAAATATTTCTCCCAACTCAATGGCTTCAATTGCAAAAGGTCGAGTATACTTTGGATCGAATCAAATTTTGGTTTTTCTCGATTGGTGGGGGCTCAAAAATTATTTTTCTCGTAACTTTAGTTTTTTTTTAATGTGGCATTGATAGTAGAAAGGTTCATTGATGATAAAAATTAAAAATTTATGGATCAGTGACAGGTGGGGACCCTCGGAAATCAATGTTTTGTCCCAGAACTGGTTAGAGCCGATAATTTCGTATTCTACATCGAAGCTCATCCTATAAAGGATTTTTCTGGGTCGCTGCTGATGAATTCTGGGTTGAAATTTCAAAATTCAAAGTTGCAGATCAATCGCGGTGGACCAAAATGCAAAAAATTACTCGATTTGAATGAAACTTGGTATCCGGGGGTTTTTGAGGTCGCTGATTACGAATTGGGACTCGAATTTTCAAAATTCAAAATGGTGGATCCAATATGGCGGACCAAAATCCAAAAAGTCATCAGATTTGAATGAAACTTGGTATCCGGGGATTTTTGAGGTCGCTGATTACGAATTGGGACTCGAATTTTCAAAATTCAAAATGGTGGATCCAATATGGCAGACCAAAATCTAAAAAGTCACCAGATTTGAATGAAACTTGGTATCCGGGGGTTTTTGAGGTCGCTGATTACGAATTGGGACTCGAATTTTCAAAATTCAAAATGGTGGATCCAATATGGCGGACCAAAATCCAAAAAGTCATCAGATTTGAATGAAACTTGGTATCCGGGGATTTTTGAGGTCGCTGATTACGAATTGGGACTCGAATTTTCAAAATTCAAAATGGTGGATCCAATATGGCAGACCAAAATCCAAAAAGTCACCAGATTTGAATGAAACTTGGTATCCGGGGATTTTTGAGGTCGCTGATTACGAATCGGGACTCGAATTTTCAAAATTCAAAATGGTGGATCCAATATGGCGGACCAAAATCCAAAAAGTCACCAGATTTGAATGAAACTTGGTATCCGGGGGTTTTTGAGGTCGCTGATTACGAATTGGGACTCGAATTTTCAAAATTCAAAATGGTGGATTCAATATGGCGGACCAAAATCCAAAAAGTCACCAGATTTGAATGAAACTTGGTATCCGGGGGTTTTTGAGGTCGCTGATTACGAATTGGGACTCGAATTTTCAAAATTCAAAATGGTGGATCCAATATGGCAGACCAAAATCCAAAAAGTCACCAGATTTGAATGAAACTTGGTATCCGGGGGTTTTTGAGGTCGCTGATTACGAATCGGGACTCGACATTTCAAAATTCGAAATAGCTGATCCAGTATGGCGGACCAAAATCCAAAAATTCATCCCCGATTTGAATGAAACTCGGAGAAAAATTTATCTGAGAATTATTATCGACTGGGCCAAATTCTCGTGATCGCAGTGATCGACAATATTTTATCCGGGCATCGAATTTAATAATTTTTCTCTCTTTTCATACCTTCTTTCCCTCTCTGGTCTTTTTATCGTTCTCGCAGCCTCTTCGGCTACGCTGCTCTCCCGAGGCCCTTCCCCCCTCCCTCACGTAAAGATTTATCTCGAAATTTTTAAAATCGCTCGAGCCAAGAGACGTTCCTACCTCATCTCTCTCTCTCTCTCTCTCTCTTTCTCTCTTCCAGACACGTAGACTCTTCTCTTTCTGCTCTCTTTTTTTCCTTCCTGTCCTTTTCGTTCGCAACACTCTCCTCTCACAAAATGCTCTCTGCGTATATACAAGGAGAGCAAATATTCTCCCCCTTGCCCTCTTCTTTGCTGGAATAAGAAGACTCTCTCTCTCTCTCTCTCTCTCTCTCTCTCTCTCTCTCTCTCTCTCTCTCTCTCTCTCTCGCCGATAAAATCGAGCAGAGAACGCCTCGGTACTCATGTGGAGCTCCCCACCGACAACTTATCGTATACGCGATGGAATGTCTCTCTTCTCGATCCTTTTCTCGAAATCCTTTGGATTATATTTTCTTCGCTTATATGTGCGTAGAGAACTAACGACCGAGACAGCCGATTCTCATCGGCGTAACAAAAAAATTTTCGACTTTGAGAAAGTTCAATTTCACGAAAATCACACACATCCGCAAGGGAATCAACGGAGTTTTGGGACAATGAAAATTAAAAAAAAGCAATTCCATTTATCCTTCCTACACCGATAATTTGTAACCGAATGATTGTTATTATTCGTTAAAAATTGCAATTAAAAGTTTAAACATTAACTTGTCATTTGCAATTATATTGTTATAATTATACTTTATGATTATAATTTTGTAATTAAATAATTAAAATCACATCTCGCAATGATAATTCGTAATTTAATTGTTAAAATTATATTTTAGCAATTTGAAATTTTATAACTGAAATTAAAAATTGCACATTTTAATTTGTGAATAATTGAATTTACGCATTTAGCCTCGTTATTTTCAATTAAATAATTGAACTGGCTCATCAAACTTGTAATTAAAAAAATTAAATCATTAAAACTTCACAATCGCAATTTTTAACCGAATCATTTAATTTGAAAAATGCACCCGTAATTTTGAATTGTATCATGAATTACAAATTACAATTGTAATTCGTTATCGAGAAAGCTACACCTTAATTGTCTAATTTAATCAACGAAATTACTCATTGGTTCGATAATTCGTAATTTAATTGTTAAAATTATATTTTAGCAATTTGCAATAATTTTACAACTGAAATTACACATTGCACATTGTAATTCGCAAATGAATAATTGAATTTACAAATTTAGCCTCGTTATCTTCAACTGAATCATTGAACTGGCTCATTAAATTTGCAATTTAAAATTAAATCATTGAAATTACGCATCAAACTGTTGATTTGTAATTCAATGATTAAAAGCGCACACATTGCACGTGCGATTCGCATCTCAAACATTCGATATCAACAAATTTAACTTGTAATTCGTAATTTTTATCATGAAAAATTGCTCGCTTACCCTCGTAATTCGTAATTAAATCGTTAAAACTTCACAATCGTAATTTTTAACCGAATCATTTAATTTGCAAACTGCACCCGCAATTTGCAATTGAATCACGAATTACAAATTACAATTGTAATTCGTAATCGAGAAAGCTACACCTTAATTGCCTAATTTAATCAACAAAATTACTCATCGCATCGATAATTCGCAATTCGATCATTAAAATTATTAATTAAAAAAAAAAATATACGCTCTGACATTGCTAAATCCTCGACTTCTTCAAAATTACGAATTGCCGATTGTTCGTAATGAAATTTTATATTTTTTTTTTTCATAAAAAAAAAAAAAAAAAAAACACAAGCAATTCGTAAATTTCCAATTCTGCCATATAAATATTTCGAGCTATAATTATATAGATCGTTCCCAACGCCCCTGTATAGACTGCCACGAAATAATAAGGGGAAGGGGGGGGGGGGGGGAAGGATTCTTGGTCCTTCAGGAACCTCGGGGGTCCCGAGCCTCGTTACTTTGCCGATCTTCGACAAGAATATTTGCCTCCGAGCTTGGGGATTGTGGCTGCGGGAGCTCTCTGGATTTGTTGTACACCGTTTTGGCTCCCCGATCCTCATACCGATCTCTTTAACCGTCTCCTCATCGCTCCCAAGCAGCCACTTTCCTCACTCTCCTGCCTCCTGTATCATTCGGGCAACATAATTCTCCCCCGACCCCCCTCTCCCTTCCCCATCACCCTTTTTCCCTTGCCACCTCTTCAACTTTCATATCCTTTACTCTTTGAGCGCCATCTTTCGCGCATCTTGATTTATCGGTCGACATTTTTTTCACAAGACTTTTATTACGTTTTAATCCGACGCATATTTAGCAGCTTCAGAGAGAGAGAGAGAGAGAGAGAGAGAGAGAGAGAGAGAGAGAGAGAGAGAGAGAGAGAGAGAGAGAGATCGGTATACAGACGACGAATAAACGAACGATCGCCAACCGATCGCCTCCCCGATCCCACAATATTGCCCCGGAGCAACAGAAGCCACATCGTCGTTGCGCTTCAGCATATATGCAGGATCGAAAAAAAAAAAAAAAAAAAAAAAAAAAAAAAATAAGAATAAAAATTATACGCGAGTCATTCCGCACCAATTCAACCGATCTCCGATCCACCGGCTTCGATGATAATCGTCTTTTTTTTTCTGCTTTATCATAGAGGAAGCTTTGTTTGCAGGAAAAAAGGGGGAAAAAAACCCTCCGATTTTCATGCCAGAGTTCTTGAAATGTGTCGAAATGTCCAAAAAATCGGCATTTTATAAAAAAAAAATGTCCGCTGCCACATCGCTGGCTTTTTCGTGGACATGTAAAATCAGTACAGTCCCATTTTTCACTTCGATTCTCGTCGAAATTCCTCGAAAATTACGAATTTCATGTCATTTTGAAATTTACAAAAACAAATATCCGTGATCGGTATGATTTTTTCCAAATTTTCGAGATAGGCTAAATATTTTTTTTTTTTAATTCGAATAAGCCAGGGGATCAGGATGTTTGGTATTGAATTTGGCGAGAATCGTTCGAGAGGTTGGAATGAAAAAAAAAAAAAAATTTTTTTTGTATTTTTCGAAAAAATGTCCGTCAGGGCTTCATCTTTTGTAAATTTGAAGATATCGAGCGAATTTTTTTTCTACAAAAATAGGCCAGGGTATAAGTATGATTGATATTAAATTTCGCATGAATCGCTCAAGAGGTTGAGATTTTATAAAATTTTGAAATTAAAAAAAAAAAAAAAAAAAAATGTCCGTCAGGGCTCCAACTTTTGTAAATTTGAAGATATCGAGCGAATTTTTTTTCTACAAAAATAGGCCGCAGGGGATGGGTATGATTGATATTAAATTTGTCAAGAATCGCTCGAGGGGTTGAGATATTTTTTTTTTTATTTTCAAATTAAAAAAGAAAATCTGTGAATCGCTATCTGTTTATTGCTAATTTGAGATTATCGACCAAAACAAAATTTACGCAAGTACAGCAGGAGACATTACATTAAATTTCGCAAGAACAAATGGAATTTAGAAAAACAAGCTTGTGCAAATTGAAAACTTGAACTGCCATGAATTTCAGAAAAATCCCTCTAGGCTTAGGCTTGTATTTTCAAAATTTTTTTTTTTTTTTTTTTTTCGATTGAGAAGAAAACGCTTTCGATCGAGAAAGTATCGAGCGAGTCTCTGGAGGATTAAGCCATGGGACAATGATCCTCGGTACTGAATTTCTCGAGGATCGATCGATTTCATCAGATTTTATAGAATTTTGAATTTTTTTTTTATCCAAAAGCTTCAATTTTTCGAAAAAGAAAAAAAAACTTGAGATCGTTATGAAATTGTAAAAAAAAAAAAAGAAAAATCATTGTTGGGAAAGAAAACAAAGCTATAGGATGATCAGGGGGAAAATGGGAAATGGAAAAATGGAAAATGGAATACTTGTACTATCGATCCTCGGACGATATTTGGGCAATTCTTCTCTTTCACTCTCCGTAACACTCTCGGAGCTTTACCGATCCCAAGATGGGTGAGGATTCGGCGTTTCACTCTATTATCCCCTTCATCATCATCATCATCATCATCATCATCATCATCATCATCATCATTATCATCATTATCATCATCATCATCATCCTCCTCGCCTCGACTTGTTTCTTCCTTCCTCTTGCGCTGCTCGTTTACGACCCAGCGAAACAATCGCTTCCCCTCAAGAGTCTCAACGACGCTTTCTCGGGTCGGGTTTGCTCGTAATTTAATTTTTTTTTTTCCCCAAATAATATTTGAATATAAACATGCAAACTGAAGAAAAATTAACGGAAAACGAGAATCGATTCGAATAAGCACACGTTTTTATTTATTTTTTAAATTCTTTATTACGAGACTCGATTCTGATAATTTACTTCGCACCGAGAAAAGTGTACAAACGTAATAAAAAAAAAAAAAAAAGAAAGATCGAAAGAGCTCCCCCCCATCATCGGGATGCGCGATGGGGCTGAAATTCGTGGCTAACGGCGTCGATTATTATCTGAAAGGTTTCGGGTCCGAGGCCGAGAAACGCGTCTCTTCGTCTTCTTCTTCGTCTTCGTTTTCTCAGGAAGTAATCGTCGTAATCGTCGTTGGTAGATGGATTAACCTTGGCGTAATAAAGAGCAGCGAAACCGCTGTATATGAGAAGCGCAGCGGTGGCAAGCTGTCGACGAAGAAGAAGAAGAAGAAAAAAAAAAAAAAACACAAAACAAAACAATAATAAAAACAAGCGATATTACGATATGGAGGGACTCGTGAAAGTCATGTGTGTCGTGAGAGTCTTTGAATAAAAAGCCCGATGAACGAAAGAAATAAAACACGGGTTTTAAGAAAAAAAAAGGACCGTAAAGAAGATTAAGAAGAAGAAGAAGAAGAAGAAGAAGAAGAAGAAGAAGAAGAAGAAGAAGAAGAAGAAGAAGAAGAAGACGTGTAAGGGAATGAAGAAATGAGCTTCTTGCTCAATTTCGACATTCGTAATGCTGATGGGCTCTTGGATTTTACAGCATGTATACACAGCTGGTGTATACCGGTATTTCCACTCAACACGTTTCAATTCTACATGTTAAAACTGCAAAATGCTTCAAATCTGAATACGTTTCCATTATACACGTTTCAACGAGATATTTTTTTAAACTTTACACGGTCGAACTTTGTGTATTTCAATTCTGGACATTTCAACTCGACACGTTGAAACCCTACACACGTTTCCACTCTGTACTGTCAGACTGCACGTTTAATCTCTACACGTTTAATCTCCGTACGTTTAAGCTCTACGCGTTTAAAATTTTGCACGTTTTCTAATTATGCATGCTTTCGAATCTGCACACTTTCAACTCTACACATTTGAAACTCTACACACGGCCAACTTTGCACGTTTCCAACTCTCTGAACGTTTTAAGCCCTACGATTCCAAATCTTCACATTCTCAATGCTGCACGCTTTCAACTCTACATTTTTTTCGACTCTATACGCGCTTCCAACTCTACACGCTTACGGCTCTGCACGTTTCCTTTCCTGCACCTTGTCAATTCTACATGTTTCCAACTTCACAAGTTTCTAGCTCTACACGTTTCCAACTCCACACGCTTTGAACCCTACAACTCTACACGCTCCCAACTCTACACGTTTCCCACTCTTTACGTGCCCAACTCTAAACATGCGTAACCCTCCACGTTTATAATCCTACACGATTCCGACACTATACTTTCCCGACACGTTTCCAACTCTACACTTTCCCGAAACGTTTCCGACTCTACACTTTTTCGACACGTTTATAACTCTACACTTTTCCGACAGTACACGTTTCCAATTCCACACTCTTCCAACTTTACACGTTCCCAACTTACAAGCTTTCAACTCTGCACACTTCCAAATCTACACGCTTCAGACTCTAAACTTTCCCGACACTGCGCGTTCTTAAATTTTGCCGCTCAAAGCTTTGCACACTTGCCCAACAGTTCTCGCTTCCCAACACTACACGTTTCCAACTCTACATGCTTTCAACCCTACACGCTTACAACTCTGCACGTTTCCCACTCTTTACGTGCCGAATTCTACACATTCGTGACTCTTCGGGTTTCTAATCCTACACGCTTCTGATACTATACTTCCCCCTGCACGTTTCCAATTCTACACGTTTACAACTTTTCACGTTCTCAACTCTGCGCGCTTGCAACTTTACGCGGTCGCAACTCTGCATGCTTCCAACTCTACACGTTTAAAACTACAAATTTTCCCGACACTAAACCTTTTCAACTCTAGCCGCTCAAAGCTTTACACTTTCCCGATACTCCGCGTCTACAACTCTGCACGCTACCAACTTCACACTCTCCCGAGGCTACACGTTTTCATTTTTACGCGTTTCCAACTCTGCACGCTTCCAAGTCTTCACGTTTTACAACACTACGCGTTTCCAAGTCTACGCGTTTGAAATTTTACACGTTTGCAATTCTACACGTTTGCAATTCTACACGTTTGCAATTCTACACGTTTGCAATTCTACACGTTTGTAATTCTACACGTTTGCAATTCTACACGTTTGCAATTCTACACGTTTGCAATTCTACACGTTTGCAATTCTACACGTTTGTAATTATGCACGTTTGCAATTCTACACGTTTTCAATTCTACACGTTTGCAATTCTGCGCGTTTGCTACTCTACACGTTTGCAACCCTGCACGTTTTCAACTCCGATTACTACTCTACTCGTTCGCAACTCCACACATTTCGACTCTGCACGTTTCAACCATACACGTTATAGCTCCAAACGTCTCAAACCTACACATTTCCACCGTGCACGTTTAAGCTCAATACTTTCCGTTCCTACACTTCTCAATTTGACACGTTTAAGCCCTGCACGTTTCTACGGTACTCATTCAAACCGTACACACGACTCTACACGGCCAACACGCGTACTACTTTTTCCGTGTAAAATCGATTCACCGCTTGATTTTCATTCAAGGAAACGGTCAAGTGTAACGACAAAGGACAGTTCACGCTCTGCACGATTGCATCGATGTCCTGTCGTATTTGCAGTACCGAATTACGAGTATGACATGTCAACACTTTTTTGTCGAAGCCGAAAAAAAAAAAAAAACAGAAATAAACAGAGAAAAAAAAATCACCTGAAAGACTGCCCAGAACTTGTAGCTACCCTCGTTGATGAGAAAATCGTAGTAACCACCCCAGTAATCGATCTTTCCATGCGATATTGCTTTGGTCTCGCCCTGATCATCGGGATCCATTTCGTCATCATGATCATCGACGTATTGCTCCTCGTCGTGATCTCCCCGCCTGTACCATCTTGGATTTCTGCGTAAAATTTTTATCAATCATTCATCGTCTTTCACACAATCATTTCTGCAGTACAAAAAAAAAGTGTTGAGATAAAATCATTAGGATCGAATCCAATATAAATACATCATTATTTTCATCGGCTGAACATCATTCGTAATTGTGTCAACTTTAAGCCAATTATTATTCACTCCTCGAAAATACTTTTTCCATTATTATTCCGATTGTAATAAAAAAAAATGATAATTATTAATTTCGAAATTCTTGAACGAGAACCTGAATGACTGTACGGTCGTAGCGACAGCGGTACTCTCGGTCGTGTGACCTTCCACGGGCTCGTCAATTCCTCGTCCCTCCGTGAGAACATGGCTCTCTGCCCAATCAGCGAAAAGGGACAGCAAAAAAATACCGCGATATGTCCAAATAATTTTCATGATTATCGTCAACCGTGAACGATCGATCGGGGAGAAAATTATCCGTGAAAATGCCCGCTGAGGGACGGACAAATTTTTGTTTCGTCCCTCGGGGCCTTATTCCCTCTCGTCTCGTCGCTCAAAAGATCGATAATTTTCTCAGCGTGTTTCGTTGCACCTCAGCGGTGCCTCGTCGCGACATCACGCAACATTCGTGCGGGGTCGAGGAGAATTTTGATTTCTTTTTTCGCTTTCTTTCCTGAGGAATGTACGATTGTATGAAGCGTTGGAAAAAGAAAGAGAAAAATAAAATTATATATTTATGTCGATAATGGTTTGGGTTCGTTTGGGTTTGATAAGAAAAATTTTACGAGATTGAAGAAAAAAAATCATTGATCCCTTGATCGATGTACGATTTGAGAAAGCATGAAAATCTTGGATCTGCTGAAACGAAGTTTTTTTTTTCGTTCAACCCAAACGAACCCAAACAAGGTAATGTCTACGTACAGGAAGATTCACAAATGAATATATATATATATATTTTTTTTTTTTTTTTCAAGTGTCACTTTTCGATAGCACAAAATCACTAAACGACGATCACCACAATTCGTAATTTTCACGATAAATTAATAATCATCCTCAATCGGTTCTTAATCGCAAATCTATGCCGGATCTCGATACGATGATAATCCCGAGTGAATGGAATGTCCATCGATGGACAAACGCGTCCGTATAACTCGAGGACTCGCTCTCTTCTTCCCTCGTTTCTCTTCTTCTTCTTCTTTTTCTTTTTCTTCTTCTCCTCTGAGCGAGACACCTTAATGTTTGACTTTGCTTCTACAAGGTATCTCCTGATAACTGTAACATCGGTAACGTTAAGCAAACGCAATCCGTGAGCATATGCTAAGGGATCCTAATTGTTACAGATATTACGAGCACACGAAACGACGCATGGCAAAACACATATAACAGTGGTTGATTTGAACATTTTTTTTTTACGGATTTGAACATTTTTTTTTTACTCCCGACGAAGCTCATTTTTCTAGCGATTTTTTTACGCGTTAGCTCCTGGGGTCTTTGGTTTTTTGCTTATTTATTTTTTGTTTAAATTTGTCTTCTATTAATTTTACGTATCCATTGCAAAATAATTTTGCTATCGCACGGGGAAGAACTTTTCCATGGTGAATTTTTGTTTGTTGTTGTTGTTTTTTTTTCATGTAAATGTTTACAAAAAATCACCTCTGTTGGAAAATCACCTCTGGAAAAAAAAACTTTTGAGTGCGCGCGCGTGTGCAATAAAAAAAATGAAAATTGTTACGAATATCATATGCAATGTCACATAAAAAATTTCGAGAAAATTTGGGCCTTACAAATTTTGCGCCCCTTCCATTATTTTTGGGCCTTATGAATTTTTTTTGGGCCTTATGAATTTTTTGGGCCTTGCACATTTTTGGGCCTTATAAAATTTTTGGGCCTTATTAATTGGGTGCATTATCGATTTTTGGGCCTTATCGGTTTGGGTCTCCCTTCGATTGTAAAAATAAGATGCTCCACTGGTTTCTCAGGATTTTCTCATGCAGTTCTCGTTGCATTTACCGTTGAAACAATGCTCTAATGAAAGGGTGATAATTACACGTGCCATTCGCTGCTTTACCATTCGTATTTGAGACTCGAGGTTAGGTTTTTTTGTGTTTCTTTTTTTTTTTTTTTTTTTGGAAAAATATTTTCAACTATCGTCGATTCACATCCAATGACATTCCAGCTAATACGTGCCACACGAAGACGACGAGACAAAAGTGATAAATGGGGAAAATAAAAAGAAAAAAAAAATGGCATAGTTGTACGTTTGTACAACTATATGACTGTCATTTTTTTCCATTCGATCCGATCGATAATTTGAGTTTTAGAATTTATGAAAAAAAAAAATCAATAAATATATCTTTGGGATATAAAATCTCTGGTCACTATAAAAAAATTTCAAATCGCTAGGAAAACAAAGAATAAATCTTGCACTTTTGGTGATAAAAAATTTGACATTCCCTGAAGAATGTATAATTATTTAATGAATTATATCAGCTTGGAAAATTGAGTTGCATTTCACACGTATGTCACGTGACAGTGACGTCACAACACGCCAGTGTAGCAGCGCCTCTAGCGGTAAAGTTAAGATACTCAAGTGGCTAATCATTCCTAACCCAAAAAAAAAATCTTCGTAATTCGCAAACATGTACGGTCGGTCAATATAGGATTCAAACATGACTAATGTATCGGAAAAATCGAAGAAAGTGTAAAAAATGTTGTTTTGTACCGTGTTGGAAAAACACAATTGTATCAGCACCAGAAAAAGAGTTTAATTGCGTTAGGAACATCTCTAAATCTATTTTTGGCAAATTTGCAGATGTCGCTTTCATGTATCCTTGATAATTTTTTTTTTTTAATTACAGCATAGACTTTAATGTATATCAGACACTCGTGCGCTAATGATGTACTTTCGCGAATTTTTTCACCGACGGATATCCCATTAACATGAGCATATCCGGCGGATAACTATATCCGGAAGTATAACCCTAGGCGAAAAAAAAACCGGACATAACCTTGCCGCAGTACCGCGAGAGGTGTTGTGACGTCACTCGATCCGCAGAGCGCGTAAATTTCTTGCAACTTTTACACCTTGAGATACAATCATTTAATTGTTTAAAGAAATTAATGCAATGTTTATTAACTTCGGAAAATATTTAACTGTGACAGAATGATAAAAAAAAAAAAAAATGAGAAAATAGTTTGCATGCAAGTTATAAATGATTTAAATTTAAATGATTTTAAATTATTTAAATTTGACGTTTAAATTATGATTTTTAATCGAGCAATGACATTTTAATTATGAAATCACGGAGTTGAGGATTTTTTCTTTCTGCAATAAAAAATGGGGGAAAAAAAAAAAACAATTGGATCGTAATTGGACAAATAAAAACGAAAATATATTCCGGGGTGCTCGGCTCTTTCCTTTATTTATTTTCGTAATTAACAAATACAAATGACACTCAGGAAAAAATTGGTGACATTAAAAAAAAAAAAAAATACAACAGTCTCGTGTTCGTGGGATTGTCAATAGCATATTTTTTTATTAATCAATAATATTAACATATAATTATAAATAATTATATACACGTCAAATCAGATAATTATTAATAATTATATACACGTCGAACATATAATTATTAATAATTATTCCACGTCAAACCGTGGGGTCGTCGACCTGATCCTCTGGGATTTCGATGAGCAATCAATTTTTTTCGGTTCGTTTCGGTCAAAAATCATAGCTCTAATTTTTCGAAATTTTTTCCATCATTTTGTAAAGGTGTGGCCGAGCTCAAATATACCTTGACACGAAGATAAACATTTTTCAAATCGACGAAACTTTTTTGTAAAATCAAAAATGGGATGTGAATGTTAATTTTTTTTTTTTTAATTAAAAAAAAAAAACAAAATTTCTCGAAATTTATTTGTAATGGTGGTTTCTTGTCGTAAAAAATAAAATAATAAGAAACTTCGTATCGGTAAAATTCGGTTTTCCTTACTTCAAGAGAAGAAAACGAAGAAAACGATGCTGAATTTGAAAAAAAAAAAAAAAAGAATGAAGCATCGTTTTCTTCGTTTTATTCTTGAACCAAAAAGAAAATCAAATTTCACCAAGACGAAAGTTCTTTTTTTATTTTATTTTTTACGACAAAAAAACCATAATTGAAAATAAATTCAAAGAATTTTTTATTTTTTTGAATAAAAATTCAAAAAAATATTCAGCATTCTCATCCGATTTTTCGAAAAAGTTTTATCGATTTGAAAAATCGTTCATCCTCGTTTCACAATGATATTTGAGAACATCGAATCCTTGCAAAATGGCGGAAAAGTTTCGAAAAATTAGAGGCATCATTTTTGACCGAAAGAAATGAAAAAATCCACTGGTCATGAAGAATCCCAGGTGGTCAGGCCGTTGACCCCGATATGTGGTATTAACGTGAAATGCCTCATATACGCGCACGCGAGAACGCGAAGTTTCAGGATTTTTTTGACTTTCCAATACTGTTGTACAGATCGATACCATCGAGTACTCGTTTGGTTAGATCGTACCAGCCAGGTGCCTCGTGAGGAACGTTGAAGTTTCTCGCGTCCGACGAAACGGCGGCCAGGCTCGATGGAAAATTGATTTTGTGTCTCGCGATGCTTTTTAGAACGAGCGCAGCGATATATATTATGAAATAAATGCTGAAATAAAGGGGAATATACCAGAGCTTTTTGCCGATATAATAATACGAGTAGGGACGTTTGCTGAGCCTCTGATCATTCATTTCCGGTTCTTCGGTTGTGGTGGTAGTGCTGATGGTTGTATGATCGTGAAAATATTCTTCGGGTGGATGATCGTAGAACAGATCATGATGGGAAACATATGGGGAATCACCGTAGCTCGAAGGCTCATGAGTATCATGAAAAATCGGAAATTTCGATTGATGCTTTTCATCGTGGGTTGAGCTCGTTGGAAATCCGGAAAATTTTGTAAAATCTCCGGAATTATCGTCTCCATAGACATTCGGTTGAGCGTAAGAGTCCGGAATCTGTAAATATATTGACATTCGGCTGAAAGGACGGTTGGAATTTAGGGTTAAAGGAGGAAGAATTTAGGCTGAGTATAGGGTGTAAATTTTCAGCCATATTTTGAGTTGATTGCATTCAAATCTCGAGAAGAACGACCTGGATTAAAAGGAGAGGGCTATTTAGGTTGAAAGGAGGGTTAGAATTCAGGATTCAAGGAGGAAGAATGTAGGCTGAGTAGGGTGTAAATTTTCTACCATATTTCAAGTTGATTGCATTCACATCTCGAGAAGAATGATCTGCATTAAAAAAAAGAGGGCTATTTAGGTTGAATGGAGGGTTAGAATTTATGGTTAAAGAAGGAAGAATTTAGGCTGAGTAGGGTGTAAATTTTCTGCCACATTTCAAGTTGATTGCATTCAAATCTCGAGAAGAACGATCTGGATTAAAAAAAGAAGGCTAATTAGGTCGAAAGGAGGGTTACAATTTATGGTTAAAGACGGAAGAATTTAGGCTGAGTAGGGTGTAAATTTTCTGCCATATTTCGAGTTGATTGCATTCAAATCTCGAGAAGAACGATCTGGATTAAAAAAAGAGGGCTAATTAGGTCGAAAGGAGGGTTACAATTTATGGTTAAAGACGGAAGAATTTAGGCTGAGTAGGGTGTAACATTTCTGCCACATTTCAAGTTGATTGAATTCAAATCTCAAGAAGAACGATCTGGATTAAAAAAAAAGGGGTAATTAGGTCGAAAGAAGGGTTAGAAATTATGGTTAAAGAAGGGAGAATTCAGGCTGAGTAGGGTGTAAATTTTCGGCCACATTTCAAGTTGATTGCATTCAAATCTCGAGAAGAACGATCTGGATTTAAAAAAAAAGAGGGCTAATTAGGTCGAAAGGAGGGTTGGAATTTATGGTTAAAGAAGGACGAATTTAGGCTGAGTAGGGTGTAAATTTTCTGCCATATTTCAAGTTGATTGCATTCAAATCTCGAGAAGAACGATCTGGATTAAAAGGAGAGGGCTATTTAGGTTGAAAGGAGGGTTCGAATACAGGATTCAAGGAGGAAGAATGTAGGCTGAGTAGGGTGTAAATTTTCTACCATATTTCAAGTTGATTGCATTCAAATCTCGAGAAGAACGATCTGGATTAAAAGGAGAGGGCTATTTAGGTTGAAAGGAGGGTTAGAATTTATGGTTAAAGAAGGAAGAATTTAGGCTGAGTAGGGTGTAAATTTTCTGCCACATTTCAAGTTGATTGCATTCAAATCTCGAGAAGAACGATCTGGATTAAAAGGAGAGGGCTATTTAGGTTGAAAGGAGGGTTCGAATTAAGGGTTAAAGGAGGAAAAACTCAGGCTGAGTAGGGTGTAAATTTTCTGCCATAGTTCAAGTTGTTTGCATTCAAATCTCGAGAAGAACGATCTAGATTTAAAAAAAAGAGGGCTATTTAGGTTGAAAGGAGGGTTAGAATTGATGATTAAACAAGGAAGAATTTAGGCTGAGTAGGGTGTAAATTTTCTGCCACATTTCAAGTTGATTGCATTCAAATCTCGAGAAGAACGATCTGAATTCAAAAAAGAGGGCTATTTAGGTTGAAAGGAGGGTTAGAATTGATGGTTAAAGAAGGAAGAATTTAGGCTGAGTAGGGTGTAACATTTCTGCCACATTTCAAGTTGATTGCATTCAAATCTCGAGAAGAACGATCTGGATTAAACGGAGAGGGCTATTTAGGTTGAAAGGAGGGTTCGAATTCAGGATTCAAGGAGGAAGAATTTAGGCTGAGTAGGGTATAAATTTTCTGCCATATTTCAAGTTGATTGCATTCACATCTCGAGAAGAATGATCTGGATTAAAAAAAGAGGGCTATTTAGGTTGAAAGGAGGGTTAGAATTTATGGTTAAAGAAGGAAGAATTTAGGCTGAGTAGGGTGTAACATTTCTGCTACATTTCAAGTTGATTGCATTCAAATCTCGAGAAGAACGATCTGGATTAAAAGGAGAGGGCTATTTAGGTAAAAGGAGGGTTCGAATTAAGGGTTAAAGGAGGAAAAACTCAGACTGAGTAGGGTGTAAATTTTCTGCCATAGTTCAAGTTGATTGCATTCAAATCTCGAGAAGAATGATCTGGATTAAAATGAGAGGGCTATTTAGGGTAAAAGGAGGGTGTAAATTTACCTCGAAAGGAGATTTGAAATTCTTGCAATCCTGCTTTTACATCAAGGTTGAAAGGATTGGATAAATGTAGATTGAAATGACGTTAATAGTTGTCAGATTCGAAAGAGAAGAGTCCGTGAGCTTAGGTTTAAATAAAGTCATAGATATTAAAAATAATGTTTAAAAAAAATAGAAAAAATACAATTTCAATCTTCGTGCTGATTCGATCGTTAATTACCTTCGAGAAGCTATCATCATCATTCGTATTAATCGAATAATAATTCCCTTCTGCCGCCGGACGATCGTCATTGCTCGATGGTTTTCCGCTCGAATAATCGTAACTCGTCGTATAAACATCCCGCGGCAGGGTAGCGTAACTCGGCACCGGAAAAATCGGTGATTTGTCATCGTTCGAATCCTTCATTCCCATGGATTCGAATTTCGTTCTCATCGCGTTCGAATGTGCCGCGTTATGCTCGAAACTTGCCGGCGGATGAAATCTTTCCTGGGCCTTTACTCCCGAAACATCCTGCCTGCCCAATTGATCGCTCGTATCGCGATCGAGAGTCGTGTATTTCACGATCTTACGATGATCGATCGCCTCGCCATTTTGTAATTTCGTAATTGTCGCCGGCGCGTAAATTGGCGAACGTGAAACTTTTGTATCCTGAAAATTTCGTGACTGATCGAACGTTTTGGGTTCGGTGAAATTTTTTTTAATGATCGATTGACCACGATTCGTCGACACTCTCGCGTAAGACTCGATCATCGGCACGACTGTCGCGGATGATGATGAAAAAACCATTAATAATGATGATAATAATAATAATAATAATAATGATAATGATGATAAGGAATTGTCGCGAGATGACACTATTTGGCACATTGTGGCTTAGTTCGTCGTGCGTCGAATCATAACGAGTGGCAAAAGGTACTTTTGGCTGCTCGCCTATATATGTAGACTCGGCTAATGACTGCGTCAAACGTGTGAGATTTCGTGACTGTCGCGCTAAATGGATCGGTAACGAGACGCGGTCTCCGAACGAGAGAGAGAGAGAGAGAGACAGAAAAAACATCTAACGCAATGTGCAAACTGTAACAGATAGGACGAATACCGTTATAGATGTATAAGTTATCGTGAGGTCTCTCTGACGATCTGTACACGTGAGATTTTTGACAATATCGAGGTATGGGCGGTAAATCTGTACCTGCACAGCAGTCAGACGTCATAAAGTAGTCGAAAGTGGGTCTTGAAAAAAAAAAAATCCCAAGACATAATGTTTTATCGTAATATCAATTAGTGACAAGTTGAATTAAGAAAAACAAAACCCCCAAGACTGTTTTATCAAAACATCAATTAGTTACAAGCTGAATTTAAAAAAAAACACAAATTGGAAAGAAAATATCCGGATTTAGTACCCGATGGTACTAAAAATGATGCCAAAAGATTTGATTAATTGATTATCGAATCTACGGCGTAAAAATCGTCATTAAGATATGTAGTCCAGTCGCTATGTACCGTAAAAATTGCTTAAATTGCATTAAATACAGTAATTTTCCTTCACGAGTCGTTGGGGCGGATCATTGAGAGTCTCAATCCAGATAAAATAAACGAGATAACGCAGTAATTAAGTTTTAAGCCCCACTTTTCCGAGTCCAGATCGAAAAATATCGATCCTAGGAAAAAGAAGATAAGAACCAAAGTTGTAGGGAATGAAATTTGCTTCACGTTTGTTTATCACCATTTTCAGTGTAAAGTCGAAAATAAACGAGATAATTCAATAAATAAGAAATTCGCCGTTAAATTCAAGATGGCGACTGAATCGAGTTGGGGATTTTCCCGAAAATCTGGATTTAGACTACCAATGACTCGTGAAGGAAAATTGCTGTATTTAATTGAAGCAATTTCAAATGTACATAGCGACTGGACTAATGGACGAGGTAGAGGCTTTATAGGCACGGCAAGCGTGCCAACGCTGACGCGAGAGCGCTCGGCTCGAAGCCACCTGGCGGATTTCTAGCGAAGCTCACGAAAACTCGCAGGGTGATGCGGTCGCTCAGCCGGATTCTATAACGCGACGCTTTATTTTTCTTTCTTCGTATCTTTATGCCCTTTTTGCTGATTTAAAAAATCGAAAAATGAGAAAAGAAGTTGTGCCAAAAAAAAAAAACGTATCCGAGCCAACGACAGAAATATTTTTTTTGTTTTTGTTTGTTCCTCAGTGCGTCAAACCCGTGACACAAAATTTACTAATTATTCGCAACTAATCAGTGCAATAATTTCAAACGGTCGCATCATTATTTTTTTGTTTTGTTTTGTTTTTGCTTTATTACTGGCTCATTACGATTTTATTTAACAAAGCTAAATCAGATGACAAAACGCTTTTACAAAATTCTTATCGTCTGGTTTTGTAAATATAAATTTTATGCCTACGTATATTTATATATATATATATATATGTATATGTTTATATTTTAAAAAAAACAGATCACTGTGGTATAGGAAACGATAAAATCTCAACAGAAATTCAACAGAGATAAATAAAATATTTGGGATATAAAATTAAACATAAACACAGACAATGAATAAAAAATACTGTACAATTTATGACTCGCTCGGGAAGAGTTTACGTGACGTGGTCCCTCGTGAGGATATACGAAGCAATTTATTACGTGGAAAATTAAAATTGTTTTTTTTTTTTTTTTTAATTTTACGAGAGAAAAATGCAACTCTCCTGTCCAGCCCAATTTTTACTTGCAATTATTTTGGCGATAAAATATATTTTCCATATTATTCCTTATAATGAAATTACGATGAATAATTTTATCAAATTATTTCTCGATTATTTGGGGAAGGAAAAAAACAAATTTTGTCATCACAATAAAATTATTTTTCGCCAAAATAATTTTTAATCCCCATCAATTAAAATATTAAACGATCGTGAATCGCACCTGATGAATTTTAATTATCAAAAAAAAATCATAATAATTTGCCTCTCGTTTAAAAATAATTATTCATAATTATTTCTCCGTGAAAAAAATTTTTTTCTTTCTTCTTTTCCCTTTTCGACTTGTGCTCACGATTCTTGTTTGATTCATACGAGAAAAAAAAAAGTCTCAACGAGCTGCCCATCGTTATTTATTATTCCTCCGGTTGTCTCTCAACGGTCACGTTACATTTACCAGCTGTCCCAGGATTTCTCGAATCACCATTTTCCCTGACAAATCCGATATTCTCGATGCCCTGATCTCGCGTTTTATCGATATTTCCCGTGGGCTCGTTCGGTGAATTTGATTTTTTCAAATTTTCCGAATTCCTCGACAAGCCCCTGACAATTTTTTCAAATTTTCTCGAACGATCGTTGCAACGCTTTGTCCCATTTTCCCCGTCGTTGTCATCAATTCTTTCAATCATATCGAGATTTCTCGCATTTTTCATAGCCTCAAGATCATCGTGATTGCCATTAAATTTTTCATTAACAATTTCATCGTTGCCGATCATTTTTTCAATATTACCATTCGCCTCCAATCTCTTGATCTCATTTCTATCGGCAAGATCAAACGTCGTATTATCAATGCCGGATGCCTCGATGGTGTTGGCTGATTTTTTTGGTTTTTTCTTCACGATATCGTTGCCCTCGACTTGCGGACGTTTCGTCAGATAAAATTTATTAAAGAGAAAATAAACGATACCCGTAACGAGACTGACAACGGCGAATATACGATAGGTCGGACGTGTGCCGAATGCCTTCATCAGATAACCACCGATCAGGCTGCCCGAACCTTTGCCAACCCCGTAATACAAGCCACCGAGTAAGCCCTGTATCGAGGTGTCGGTCGTTGTCGTCGAGAGTTTAGCCGCGTAAGTTACCGCAGCGGTGAAACTCAACGACGACGTGACGGATTCGAGTGCCTCGAATATGAGGCACAACCATGGATTGTATATCAACGAATATCCTGTGAGTAAAACGAAAAAAATATCGTTTGATTGTGAAAAAAAAGCGGATTGATCCAAATTAATCGGTTTATAGTGTGTCATATAGTTGACCGATGTGACTCTGCTGATGTATCGGAACGTGCACAGTCGTAATTTGTTTAGTTTAAAAGTGCTCACTTGCGGCACATACAAGTTGGAATGTGTTCAGTTGAAGCGTGTTTAGCTGGATTGCGTACAGCTGGCTGGTATTTGGCTTGAACGTGTACAGTTGGAATGTGTTTGGTTGAAACGTTTTGAGTTGAAACGTGTTTAGTTGGGACCTATTTACTCGGAACATGTATCGTTAAAGTATGCACAGTTGAAGCGTGCACAGCTGGAACTTGGTTAGTTCGAACGTGCTTACTTGCAGGACATACAGTTGGAATGTATTTCGTTGGAACGTATTTAGCTGAAGGTTATTCAGCTGAGGTGTGTTTAGTTGGAATGTGTATAGCTGGAGCATGTTCGGTTGGAACGTATTTAGTCGGAACGCGCTTGATTGGAGCGTATTTAGTTGGAACGTGTTCGGTTGGAGCGTAAACAGTTGGAACGTGTTTAGTTGAAGCGTGTTTAGCTGGATTTTGTAAAGCTGGAACGTATTCAGTTGAAACGTGTTTAGTTGAAGCATTTTTAGTTGGAACGTGTTCAGTTGGGACGCATTTACTTGAAAAATGTACCGTTGGAACGTGTTTAATTAGAAGGTGTTTAGTTGGATTTTGTAGTGCTAGAACGTATTCAGTTGGAAAGTGCACGGTTGGAATGTTTTTAGTTGAAACATTTGTAGTTGGAACGTGTTTGGTTAGGACGTATTTACTCGGAACATGTACAGTTAAAGTGTGCATAGTTGGAGCGTGCACAGCTCGAACTTGTTCAGTTTAAACGTGCTTACTTGCAGAATGTACAATTGGAATATGTTTAGTTGGAATGTATTTAGTTCGGGTGTATTTAGTTGAAATGTGTATAGCTGGAGCATATTCAGTTGGAATGTGTTCAGTTGGAACGTGTTTAATTCAAACGTGTTTAGTTGGGACGCATTTACTTAGAAAATGTACATTTGGAACGTGTTAAGGTGAAGCGTGTTTAGCTGGATTGTGCAGAGCTGGAACGTATTCAGTTGAAACGTGCACAGTTGGAATGTGTTTAGTTGAAACATTTTTAGCTGGAACGTGTTTAATTAAAACGTGTTTAGTTGGGACGCATTTACTTATAAAATGTACAATTGGAACGTGTTTAGTTGAAGCGTGTTTAGCTGGATTTTGTAGAGCTGGAACGTATTCAGTTGGGACGTGCACAGTTGGAATGTGTTTAGTTGAAACATTTTTAGCTGGAACGTGTTTAATTAAAACGTGTTTAGTTGGGACGCATTTACTTAGAATATGTACAATTGGAACGTGTTTAGTTGAAGCGCGTTTAGCTGGATTGTGCAGAGCTGGAACGTATTCAGTTGGAACGTGCACAGTTGGAATGTGTTTAGTTGAAACATTTTTAGCTGGAACGTGTTTAATTAAAACGTGTTTAGCTGGGACGCATTTACTTAGAATATGTACAATTGGAATGTGTTTAGTTGAAGCGTGTTTAGTTGGATTTTGTAGAGCTGAAACGTGCACAGTTGGAACGTGTTTAGTTAAAGCGTGTTTAGTTGGGACGCATTTACTTAGAAAATGTACAATTGGAACGTGTTTAGTTGAAACGTGTTTAGCTGGATTTTTTAGAGCTGGAACGTATTCAGTTGAAACGTGCACAGTTGGAACGTGTTTAGTTAGAGCGTGTTTAGTTGGGACGCATTGACTTAGAAAATGTACAATTGGAACGTGTTTAGTTGAAGCGTGTCTAGCTGGATTTTGTAAAGCTGGAACGTATTCAGTTGGAACGTGCACAGCTGGAATGTGTTCAGTTGAAACATTTTTAGTTGAAGCGTGTTCAGTCGGAACGTGTCTAGTTGGGACGTATTTACTCGGAATATATACAGTTGAAACGTGTTCAGTTGGAACGTGCATAGTTGGAGCGTGCACAGCTCGAACGTGTTGAGTTTGAACGTGCTTACTTGCAGCATATACAATTGTAATATGTTTCATTGAAACGCATTTAATTGGAGCATATTTAGTTGGGACGTGTATAGCTGGAGCATATTCAGTTGGAACGTGCACAGTTGGAAAGTACCCAATTGAAACATGTCCATAGTTGGGACGTATTTACTCGGAACATGTGCAGTTGTAACGTGTATAATTGGAGCGTAATTAGTTGGAAAGTGTTTAGTTGGAGCGTAATTAGCTGGAACGTGTTCACTCGGAGCGTGTTTAGCAAGAAAGTGTTCAGTTGGATCGCGCACAGTTGAAACGTGCAAAATTGGAACGTCTTTGGCTAAAACGTGTTCGCAGTTAGATCGTGCAAAATCCAAACTCTTATCCAGTTGAACATTTTTCGTTTCTTGTTTTTTTTTTTTTTTCGTTCAATTCCGCATACCTGTATAAATTTGCCAAAAAGCTCATCAATGAGCTATACTCACCCAGGAGCCTTACGGCGTAAAACACAAAGCCGATAAAGAGAACATTGGCGTGTCCGATCTTGTTTATTATCGGTCCGGATAACACGAGAAGCGGTATACCGGCTATACCACCGACCGATATCGTGATTCCCATCAGTGATCTCGAGCCACCGAGATCCTGAAGTAACCAGAATAGAAATGACTCGATGTAGCCCCATGCGGTGCCTGTGTACCGATTAAAAAAAAAAAACGAATTGAAACAAACAAACAAAAAATTAAATCCCATATTCCTATGTTGAAAAAAACGAAAAAAAAGCTATTCCGTATCAAACGCCGCAATTCGCTTATAATTGGTTCTCGTTTAATTTCCCAGTCCTGAATTCTATCAGTTGGATGAAAAAAACAAAAAACACTTTTTAACCGCAGATGTGTCACACCCCGAGATATTTAATATCGAGTAAGTATAAATCGAGCGTCATTTTTACGAGCCTTGCAAGTTTGACCATGCCGCGCGGAAGTCGTTGCACAATCGCGCTATGCAATTATACAATTATGCGCGTGTACAGTTCATCGGGAAGATCGAGAGTGACGATAAAAACGAAAAAAAAAAGTAACAAAAAAAAAAGCAAGTTGCATAAACAAGGAAAAGAGCATCGTTTATGTATCACGTGCATTTTTGTTCTTTTTTTAAATTTTTTATTAATTTTTTTTTTTTTTACTGACCGAGAACGAAGCACGCGAGAAGAAGAGCAACGATCTCGACGTTCTTCAGGACACTGAGGACGTCGCTAACTACGTTGCTTGCCGGTGATTTGAATTCGAGATTTATCGATAGCATCAGAACGCCCGAAGCTATTTTTAGTGCCGCGTAAAGATAAAATGCCGGTCTGAAAACAAAAAATCAAAAAAATACACACATTTCAAATTATTTTCACAAATTCAGGATTTTTTTTAAGATTAATTGTAAATTTTTACAACAAATTTAATAATAACAATATTGCTATTATTATTATTTAATAATAATAAACAATAATAATAAAAATAACATTATTGTTATAATTATAATTGTTGTTGTAATACCTGAAATCGGTATAGCCTTTTCCCTGGCTGGCATAATCGATCAGAAGACCCGAGAGAGGCGACGATATCATTCCCCCGATTGTACCGTAAATTCTCTGCAAGCCATAATCGGCCTTTTGCTCCCGCAAAATTGCAATAACAGCGCCCTCGAACATTGCAAATGCCGTACCACCGATTATACCGATGAAAACTCTTATACCGAGATAAAGCCAAAATGTCAATTTAACATTGTACTCGACGATGGTCTCCTTGTTGGAGCACATCTCCGAGCGCAGTGCCGTTAAAACGCATCGTTTGCTGCAGCCCTCGATATAAAGATTCCTGTAAGGTTCGTTGCTCGACGTCCAATTAACGAGAGGAACGTCGATCGAGACCCTCGTCGCGCCGACATCCGGATTTTTGCACTTAACGATGTCATAATCGTCATCGCCGGAACGCGCCATTTCCTCCAAATGATAGCGTCGTTTTTTCTCAAGACGATCGATATAATTCGACTCGATGCTCTTCAATCTCGTCCGATCGTCCGCGTAAACGTTCTCGCTGCGATTTTCCATAATTCGAAATTCACCGAATTCACAATGAGTCTCATTTCTCTGGCTCGCAACGCGGCTAATCGTGGCATTCGCGTTGCTCTCGTCATTCGGGATCCTCGACGCTCGACGATCGCATCGAAAATCATAGAGCCGTCGGGTCGGAAAGTAATACGTACTTTTTGACAATTGACGCACGGAAGTTTGAAAAAAATCATTGTTACGCATTTGTCGATATTCCCTCAGGTCATCGATGTCATATTGCCCGACTGCCGACGGCAATTCGTTCGTCGTTGTATTGTAAACGTACGATGTATTGAGGTTTTGGACGAGATCAAAATGCTTTATCGTGTATGCTCTGGACTGTAGGATAGATCGAAGATCCGTGTCGTTTTGCAAATCAACGTGACATATGTAGCTGAAATTCGAGGATTGGGTTTTTATGCCAAAAAAACGGGTCATGCGGGAGAATTAGGCGGGATAAGAATACGGCGGTGCCTTTTTTTTTTTTTTTTTTCCTGAATAAACTGCAGCTTGGATGAGCCTGACACGTTCCAACGGTGAACAATTCAATTCTAAAACTTACAACTGTACATTTTCTACGAGTCTCAACTGCCCGCGTTTTGATAACTCTGTACTTTCCAACTCTACGCGTTCCAATACTAAATAGCAATCCAATTCATCCAAGCTCTAATATGTTCCACGCGTCTGTATACACGTTTTAATTCTAAAAGTTCGAACTCCAAACGCGTGAACTTTATACGCTTCGAATCTAAACGTTCCAACTTTACAAGTTCGCAAACTATGAACTACGTGCCAGCTTTACACATCTCAATTCGACACGTTCTGCATGTTTCAACTTTACACGTTACAACTCCGTGAATTCAAACTTGGCGCGTTTCAACGATACACGTTCCAATTCTACACTTTTCAACTCTACATGCCCCAAAACTACACGTTTCGACTTCACATGTTCTCCAACTCTAGACGCTTCCACGATCATACTCCCGAAAGTTGCAGCTCTATACGTCCCAGCACTATACGTTCCAACTCAACACGTTCAAACTACAACACGTTCCATCTCGACACTCTTCAACTCTACACCTCCCAATATTTTACCTTTCGGCTCTAAGCATTTCAAATTTGCACGTTCAAAATCCACACGTCCCAACTCTACACGCCCCAACACTACACATTCCAAGTCTCCACGTTTCAATTCCACATGTTCCAACTGCAGACGCTTCAACTCAATACCATCCAGCACTATACGTTCCAACTCTCAACTTTTCAACTCCACATGTTCCAACTGTAGACGCTTCAACTCAATACGTCCCAGCGCTATACGTTCCAACTCAACACATTTAAACTTTACACGTTCCAACTCTACGCGTTTAAACTACAACACGTTCCGACTCGACACTCTTCAACTCTACACCTCCCAATATTTTACGTTTCGGCTCTAAACATTTCAAATTTGCACGTTCAAAATCCACACGTCCCAACTCTACACATTCCAACACTACACATTCCAATTCTCCACGTTTCAATTCCACATGTTCAAACTGCAGACGCTTCAACTCAATACGACCCAGCACTATACGTTCCAACTTTTCAACTCCACATGTTCCAACTGTAGACGCTTCAACTCAATACGTCCCAGCACTATACGTTCCAATTCAACGCATTTAAACTTTACACGTTCCAACTCTACGCGTTTAAGCTACAACACGTTCCGACTCGACACTCTTCAACTCTACACCTACCAACATTTTACGTTTCGGCTGTACACATTTCAAATTTGCACGTTCAAAATCCACACGTCCCAACTCTACACGCCCCAACGCTACACATTCCAATTCTCCACGTTTCAATTCCACATGTTCCATCTGCAGACGCTTCAACTCAATACCATCCAGCACTATACGTTCCAACTCTCAACTTTTCAACTCCACATGTTCCAACTGTAGACGCTTCAACTCAATACGTCCCAGCACTATACGTTCCAATTCAACGCATTTAAACTTTACATGTTCCAACTCTACGCGTTTAAGCTACAACACGTTCCGACTCGACACTCTTCAACTCTATACCTACCAACATTTTACGTTTCGGCTGTACACATTTCAAATTTGCACGTTCAAAATCCACACGTCCCAACTCTACACGCCCCAACGCTACACATTCCAATTCTCCACGTTTCAATTCCACATGTTCCAACTTTAGACGCTTCAACTCAATACGATCCAGCACTATACGTTCCAATTCAACGCATTTAAACTTTACACGTTCAAACCGAACACGTTACAACTCTACACGTTCAAACTACAACACCTTCCAACTCGACACTCTTCAACTCTACATCTCCTAAAATTTTACGTTCAGGCTCTACACAATTCAACTTTATACCCTCCAATTATACACGTCTCAATACTACACGCCCCAACTCTATGTTTCCCAACCCTACAGCTTCCAACTTTGCACGCTCAAAATCCGCAACTTCCCAACTCTACTCGCCCCAACACTACACATTCCAACTCCACATATTCTAACCGCATATTCTATACGTCCCAGCACTACACGTTCAAACTCGACGCATTCAAACTCTACACGTTCAAACTCAACACATTCCAACTCGACACTCTTCAATTCTACACCTCCCAAAATTTTACGTTTCGACTCTGCACAAACTTCAACTCTATATACTCTCCAATTATAAACGTCTCAATATTACACCTTCCAACTCTGTATTTCCCAATCCTACGGCTTCCAACTTTGCACCTTCAAAATCCCCAACGTCCCAATTCTGCACGTTTTAACTCAACACGTTTAAGCATCAAATTATCCAAATTCACAACTTTCAACACTGAACGATTCAATTCTACACATTTTAACGGCAAACGATTTGTGTACAGTTCACTGTGTCGAGTGAGTTTTACTCACTCGATATAGAAATCGATTTCTGTACCAGAAAAGAGGATTTAATTTTCTCAATCTTTCTCTCTCTCTCTCTCTCTCTTACCCGCAACTCTCTATTCTCGTGGTGACTTTCGGCTGTAGTTTCGTCTCGCACGGATGATTCTGGCTCATCGTGTAAATCAGTTCACCCTCCGTACCGGGACAGCTCAGATCCATGACGACCCTCTCCGGAAATTGTACCGTCACTCTACCCACCGGGACCAGTAGAAGCAAAAGTGCTGCGCCACCCCCGAATGACGAAAATAGGGACAATAGAATCTATATTTTTTTTTGTTTTTCAAAAATATATTTAGATCTTTTACATCTGCTTTTTTTTTTTTTTTAATTCAACGGAAAATTTTGTCGAAGCCACGAGAGCTTCGTGACAATAATTTCGATATTTTGATGAAGTTTTTAAAAATTCGATAAAAAGGTATAAATTCATCAACGAACCTTAAAATTGCCTATACGATCGGCGATCATTCCCGCGAGCGGTGGCATAACGATCGCAACGAAAGGCGTAACAGCGCTCATAATTGCCGTTTCCTCGACATTTATACCCAATTCTCTCATGTGTATCGTCAGATACGGATAGAGAACATAGAGAGCTGAAAAATAATCGATATGAAAAATTCAATTATAAGAATATATCGATTGGTCAAATCCCGAAGGAGTGTATAGAAAAATAATAATAATAGTAATATTTAAAATAAGAAAAATAAAACAGAAGTAATGATTTTTTTTCTTCAAATATATTTGCAATAAATTCGTAATAATTCATTTACTCGAGGCTTGAACGAAGAATATCAGTTTCAGGGGCAAGAGTTCCTTGTGCCGGAAGTCCTTGATTATCCTTCTGAAGAAGCTCTTTATCAGCAGCATCTTGGACGTGTTTTTTTTTTCTTCCACCTCTCTTTTTCGCCCCCCCCCCCCCAATTAATTAATAAAAAATAAAAATAAATATCCAGATTCCGAACGGATAGACGCTCGCTGGCATTCACCGAGCTCCAATCTAGGTCATCGTATCGTTCGACAAAGTCCCTGCGAACGATAACACATATTATGCAGTCTCAAACACGATTATATTTACATCTTCTACATTTGAGATCTATGCCTGTTTTCGAGAGTCCCAAAGCGTGTCAAACAAAAAACACTGAACGTCGATTTTCGAACGAAACACAATAAGATCGACCAGTGGACATTCATGTTTGACCTTGAGTTCGCTCGTGTAGGTAACCACCATACAGTCATGCTTGTCTTTCGTGATTCCTCATCGTCAAAAATTTCCCCAGCCTCGACATGCATTGCGTTCGTTCTTTCGAACGTATGTTCCTTTTTTTATTTTTCTTATTGAAAAAGAAAAATGATCGTTGTATATTTTTCATGATACGTTATCTCATTTCGTTTTTTTCGAAGATTGATAAAAAAAAAAAACAGACTTGCTGCTGACAATGTGAAGATAAATAAAATAAATGATTTATCGACGTTTGAGAATTAATGACGCATTGACAATGCATGAAATTATAATGAATCGAAAATTTCGAAATAATATTTAAACTTACTGCAGACAGTATGAAATTAAAGAATAAAAATAAATAAATAAACGCGAATAGTTCTACCGGGAGAAAAAATTTTAGCCGAATGATTCTCGTTGAATATGTTTTTTTTTGTTAATTTTTTAATCGTGCTATAAAAAAGCCTATTGACGATATTTATTATTCATTTAAAATTGAAAAAAATGACGTCTCGTCGTTTGTTAATTTTTTTTTTTATGGTACAATAAGATGTGATTAATTTTGAACAATGAGAAAATATACACACATACAACAGGGGATAGAAAAAAAAAATATATATTCTTCAGTTCTCGTTTCATGATCGTACGGTATTTATTTTGGTCACGTTTTCTTTTCACAATACGCATGGCCCTGGCGCATCATTGGAATAAAATAATTGGCGGTTGTTATCACGATCGCAAAACGTCGATTGACATTGACAGAAAGCTGAATCATCCACAGAGAGAAAAAAAAAAAAGAACACAATATATTTCATTTGAGGCAAACAAAATGGATTTTCATGATTAAGAGAAAAAAAAATCATGCGCCATGAATAAAATTCATTGGTATAAAAATATATAATTATGCGAGATGAATTGACAATATAAATACATAAAAATCCATACACGTTTCCAATTCTGCATGCTTCAAAATCATCGCGCTTCCAAGTCTACACGCTTCCAACTCCACGCGTTTCCAACTCTACACGTTTGCATTTCTGCACGCTTCATACTCTACACATTTCCAATGCTGCACTTCAGAATCTACACGTGTGATACTCTTCGCGTTTCCAACTCTGAATACTTCCAAATCTACACGCTTCCAATTCTACACGTTTGCATTTCTGTACGTTTCCTACTCTACACGTTTCCAACGCTATACTTCTGAATCTACACGTTTCTAAATCTATACGTTTATAAATCTACACGTTTATAAATCTACACGTTTATAAATCTACACGTTTCTAAATCTACACGTTTATAAATCTACACGTTTATAAATCTACACGTTTATAAATCTACACGTTTATAAATCTACACGTTTATAAATCTACACGTTTATAAATCTACACGTTTCTAAATCTACACGTTTCTAAATTTACACGTTTACAAACTGTACACGTTTCCAGCCCCCCACGTTTCCAACTCTACATACTTGGAAATCTACACGTTTGCAACTCTACACCCTTCAAACTCCCTACGATTCCAACTCTACACGTTCCCAGATCGACACGTTTCCAACTCTACATATTTCCAACTCTACACTTTTCTAACTCTACACGTTAAAATTTATGCACGCTTCCTACTCTACACGTTTCCAACGCTACACCGGTGAATTTACTCGTTTCTAAATCTACACGTTTTCAGCTCTACATGCTTACACCTCGACACGTTTCCACCTCTACATACTCAAAAATCTACACGCTTACAATCCTACACGCGCTAGACTCTAATCCCCCCCAAGTCTACACTTTTCCAACTCTACATACTTCCAATTCTACACGTTTCCAACTCTACGTGTTTCCAACTTTACGCGCCTGAATTTCTGCACGCTTCCTACGCTACAAGTTTCCAATTCTACACTTCAAAATCTACACGTTTCCAGCTCCACAAGTTTACAACTTTGAACGTTTCCAACTCTACATGTTTCCAACTCTGCACGCTTACAACTCTACGCGTTTCTAATTCTACACGTTTCCAACTCCGAAAGATAGCTACTCCGAACATCCCAAACCTGCACGTCTCGATTTTGAACATTCCAAGTTTACACGTCTCGACTCTACAATTATTAACTCTGCACGTTCCAACTCCGCACGTTTCAACTTTACACGTTCCAGCGATGCACGTTTCGCCTCAACACTCGTTCAGTTTAAACGCGTCAGGTGCGTTATTTTTCTTTTTCTATGTGCGTAGCATTTTTTTTTCTCCCAGACCCATTGAATGACCATCAAAAAAGTGTAGTGCTTTTTTTTTGTGTTGTCTCAAGACGTAGTGAAAAATAAAATCAAAGATTGACTCACAAGACCAGAGCTCAGTCGTTTTGCCTTGGTATTCCCCATACATTGGATCTGTATATATTATATTTACGAGTCTGAGAGATGAAGAGGTAGAGCAACACCGATTGAACAGAGCATGCAATTTGTGCATCCTCGTACAAGGCTCTTCCTGTTTGCACTATACATGTGCACCCGATATATAATACACTCGTGCACCACTCGTGCTTATCGAGCATGCACTCCGGATGAGTCGTGTGTATATATATATCTCTCTCTCTATATTATATAAAGATCTTGCCGCCGCCACTGTGTACAAGAATGCAAGGATGCATTCGTGGTCATTTTCGGCAAGATCGTTATGTATAACATAGATTTCTCTGGTATACCTCGCCTTCGGGGTTTTTTTTTATCCTTCACCCGCGATCAAACTTACATGAGAGGGATCTGATATGTCCCTCGAGATTGGGGAAAGAGCAAAAAAAAAAAGAAAATTGCAAAAAAAAAAACAGGTTGGGAAAAAATTATTTTTTTTATCACGATATTCTTTATTTATTAATAATTTGATTTTTTTTAAATCGATAATAACGGAAGAATAGTGATCAAAATCTATATAAGCCATATTAATTATAATTATATTTAATCCAATTTAAATTGTTATTTTAATTTTCGAGAAAAAAAAACATCGATACAGGGCCCTAAATGAAATTTTAAAAATTAAAGATTTTTTTGAATTTTTGGGACCTTCGGATGGGTTCACTAAAATTGCTGTAACGTTGCATCCCGATGGATTTGAGAATGCACTTTGTGCTCATTCTCTTTCGTAATCCTTCAGGCTTCAAAAAGCCACTCGTTTCATCGAGCTCGGATTTTTTTCGATTTTTTCGCAAATTTTCAAAGTCGAACCATCGATTTTTGCCGATTTTTCAACACTGAAAAATCGCACGATTTTTAAAGTGCTCCTACGGGAACAAAAAAATTGAGATCTCGGAATAAAAAAAACGGCATTCTCTGAGTCTACTTCTGGGCTTTTCAAAACATCCCCGATAAGCCAAATTCCGTCAATTCGGAGATGAGTTATGGCTATTTGAAATTTCATAATTTTTCGATTTTCGAAAAAGTGGGCAAAAGATTGAAAAAAAAAACTTTTTTCCTGTCTTTCACCATATTTTTGGGCTCTAGGCGATCGGAAATTTACTGCTGATTACGTATAATGTCGAATTTTTTTCCCCCAAAGCTCAAAAATTCGATATTGAAAACGTAAAAAAAAAAAATATATATATATATTTGAAGTCAACAAAAGTTCCTCACAATTTATCTACGATTTAAAGAAGATGTTATTTCGTAGTCGAGAATATCCTCGCCAACTAAAATCAAACTCTTTTTTTTTCTCCATTCATTGCTCCGAATCGTTAACTAGGCTAAATTTAATTTTTCCAATTTTACGAGAATTTAAAATTAATTTCATCGTTAATAAATAAAATCAATATCATAATTTTGATTAAATCAAAGATATTATAATATTTTAATTTTCCAACGGTTCTAATTAATCTCATTATCGTTGGAAATTTTTTTTTTTTATTAATTACATCACATTTCAGCACACTTCAATTAATTCTTCCTCTTCGTTCTCCAATATATTCACGATCCTGGTATTTTTTCCGAGTCCCGAGAGGGGACTGTAATGGCACTGCACTTAGTGCATTCGATCGCGATAGTGAACGAATTGTTTTTCAAACAATTCCAGCATGCACGATAGGTATTCTGCTACTTTTTTTCAGGTTGATAGGCAATTTGAGAGCGGACAGGAATAAACATGTACATTCAATTGCATCTTTGCGAGTGTCTCGCGATGAAATAATTTTATTTTTTTATTTTTTTATTTTTACGAGATTCCTCGCAAATTCGTGGCAGCTCGAGTGTGATAATTGTTTCCTCTTTTGAAAAAAAAAAAAATTCAAAGATCAAATTATCGATAATTAATTTTTTCATATGAAAATTAAAAAAGGAAATTGTTTTAAAAAAAAAAAATGAAAACTATTATTTTCTTTTTTTTTCTATACAAAGATACGCGTGTAAGAAAATATTTGGTCCATTCTGTTTCACCGAAGTGTTCTTGGCTACTATCAACTTATCACGGGTGTCTCTAAACCAGCTCCTCGCTCCTCCGATTATCCATTTTATCCGATTACGTATACCTAGTTATACTGTCGTCGTCGTCGTCATCGTCGCGACGTTTACAGTCACGAGATCCAAAAGTTTTGCCCACAGCTCGACGAGTACGAGTTATACTCGTCAAACGAATTATCATTTTATCGTAAATTGCTATTTTCATGAATCATTTTAATCGACGAATTACGAATTATAATTGAAATTTGTAATTTTTTTGAAAAGACAGTTTTACATTAAAATTGTAAATTTGCAAATTTTAAGGACATTTAGCTCACAAAAAAAAATTGTAATTCAATCGCGAATTGCTATTTTTTTTTAAATTTATAATTTGAATTATCAAACTGCGATTTGAAACGATGAAGCTGGCTTTAAAAAAAAATTTTAATCGACAGTTTACATATTTAAATTGTTGTTTGCAATTTTTCGACGATAATTGAATATTAGAATCGTAATATATATGTAATTTATACGAAACATTTGCATATTGCAATTATATTTTGTAATTTACAAGGGACAATTACACATTACAATTGTAATTTTTAATTAATAAGTGAAAATTACACATTACGATTGTAATTTGTAAATTAAAACTTTCGCAAAATTACAATTACGAATTTAATATTAAAATAAAAATTGTAAATTGTAATTTGCAAGGGTAAATGTGCATTAATTTGATTTTTTTTTATCGAAACGTACGAGGAACAGTCACATAATGGGCAATTAATAATTACACCTCTCATATATACTCGACGGTATTGAAAATTACAATTATAATTTGTAATTATATTATTTTTAAATTTGCAATTAGCTTATCCAAATTATAATCCAATTACTCGTCAAACGAATTATAATTTTATCGCAAATTGCTATTTTCATGAATTATTTTAATCGACGAATTACGAATTATAATTGAAATTTGTAATTTTCTCAAAAGACAGTTTTACATTAAAAATTGTAATTTTGCAAATTTTAAGGACATTTAGCTCACAAAATAAAATTGCATTTTAATAGAAAATTGCTTTTTTTTTTAAATTGATAATTTAAATTGTCAAACTGGAAATTGCAATAATAAAACTGGCTTTAAAAAAAATTTTAATCGACAGTTTACATATTTCAATTGTTGCTTGCAATTTGAATCGTAATATATGTAATTTATACCAGACATTTGCACATTGCAATTGTATTTTGCAATTTACAAGGGACAATTGCACATTAAAATTGTAATTTTTAAATTGAAACTTACGCAAAATTACAATTACGAATTTAATATTAAAATAAAAATTGTAAACCGTAATTTGCAAGGGAAAATGTGCATAAATTTTTTTCTTTTATCGAACCGCATGAGCTGTAATATATGCTCGACAGTATTGAAAATTCCAATTATAATTTGTAATTATATTATTTGCATTGCACATAAAATTTTTCAATTTGCAATTAGCTCATCCAAATCACGAAAGGCATAATCATAAGATATTTAATTGTAAAATTTTAATTGCACGTACAAATTTTTGTTCCGTATTTTCAAGAAAAAAAAAAAGTGTTTTTTGTTGAAAACGAAACTCTTTTTTTTTTCATTGCCCAATTGCGATCGAGAGTCGTGAGAAATTTCAATGAAACTTTGCGTGAATGTTGGCAAGGCGATTTTACGATTTACGTAATTTCATCTCTCCCTCTCACCGGTGTTCGATTACCCGGTGTATATAATCGTATAATACTCAAGCATTATTTGCAATAAACACAAAGTAAGAAACAAATGTCGGTCAGATTCGAAGGTTTTTTTTTCTTCTTCTCCTTCGAAGCTCCTCATCATAATTGCGAGACTGATAATTCAATAATTTTACGAAATTAAGCTTATCTTTTATAAACAATATTTTTCATAGCGAAGAATGAATTTAAATCTTTGAAAAAAAAAAAATTACAACGTTTTTGTAACCCCGCGAATAGTCATTACAGCAGAGTAATTACAATAATTATCCTTGATCAGAAACTCGACTATATTGGGTCATGGTGACAGTAAACTCTTCGTCGTTCTTCTCTCCCCCTTTTTTTGATACCGTCCTTTAATTATGCTAATTATCTTTTTAATTTCCGTTCCATTATTCTTTGTACGAACATCAAAGCTGGGAGAGAATGCTCGAGAAAGAGTGATAAGAGACATTTCTCATCAGGATAGAAAATTAATTTTATTTTTTTATTTATTTTCTTGTATGTTTTTTTTTTTTTTTTCATGGCGATAATTTTTTCGATCGATGCACATTAATTTTGAAAATTATGAAAAATAAAATTGGTCGAATAATCAAAAAAAAAAGTGTTCCGGAGTTATTTAAAAAAAATATATATATTTTTTAGATTTTTTTGTCCCCCCTGCATCTACGAATTTTTATTATGATTTTGGAATTCAGCACAATTGACTCAGACAATGACAGAAATTAATAATTTTGATTAAAAATTTTGGCTCAAAAGTAATTTTACGAAAATACTCTTTCAATATTTTTTTTTTCCAGCATCTTCAATACTCAATATCAATAATTCCAGTACGGATTTTTTTTTTTTTAATTGCCAGAAAAATTTAAAATTTTGTATCCGGAAGGAATTTTTCGAAATTACTTTTTCAATTTTTGTTTGTTTTCGAATCTCAAAAATGCAACGATTATTCAATCATTCGGTATGAATAATAACAATAAATATGAAACGCGAAAGAAAAATTCCTGTTACAGTTGAACAATGCTTCCGGAAGCAATAATAATAATTTAAAAAAAAATCGTAATTCCGTTATCGATTCGCCAACACGTGACTCTCCATCATGATGAAAAGTCACGAAGGTAAAGACGAAGCACGAAGAGATAATACAGGTAAGTATAGTTTCGTGACGAAAAACCAGTTTTTCAATCTTTGTGAAAAAATTTCCACGTGAAAATATGCAAAAGAAAAAACGAAAATTATAATAATTGCTTCTCGCTGATGTTGAACGAATTTTATTGCTGATATAATTTTTTCACAAGTTTTTATTTTTTATTGAAAAATTTTGACAGCAAAATATAAATTTGTTTTTACACGAAAACAAAACATTCTCCGTGAGATAAAAGCACAAAAACTTTTATAAAATTTATAAATGAAAAAAAAAAAGTAATTTACGAGCATGGAGAAATAAAAATTAATGACAAATCAACGCAATGCAAAATGCTCTCGAAAAATAATTTATATTCACGTGAAAAAAGCACGACCATATTTTCATTTATTTTCCTCGTGGAAAATGCAGCTGAGATCTGAGCGAGGTTAGGATGCGCTCGACTCGACGAATCAGCTGTTCATGACGCCGACTCCATCATTCTCAAAGCATTATAATTAACTTTCCAGCGGCACGAATGTCATATTCGTCCGGCTAAATATGATTTTTCGGATCTATTCGTTATCCAGGATATCTTTTTTATCAACTGTGAGTTTTTCAAGCACCTCGGTTTGTTCGATGAGTAAAAAAAATCAATAATTACCAAAGCACCGTTCAACGGTCTCCGTAAGATTGCATGCTTTATCGACTTCGAAGTGGTCGACTTTGAAATTTTATTACGGAAAAACTGTACGATCGATCTTTCTCAAATTTGAATCACAGTACCATTTCATCTTTGTTTGTGATATAAAAATTAGATTGAGTGGAAAAAATGAATTTCTTCTCACGATTCTTTCTTCGAGTAGGCCGGAACATGAACTTGGTTGAATAACGAAAAATGAAGATATACACGTGAGAATGAATGTGAGACGCCGAAAAAAGGGGTCAAGTGCATCGTGCAAAGACACAACTAGCCCGTATATGTTGCATATATGTGTGCCAAACGCTTATAAAATTCCGTGCAAAGTGGTGATCGTCACTCCACGGAATATGTATTGAAAGGAACTAACAAATTATGCTATTGCTATATAACACCCACACTTTGCACAATCGTCATCAGAGCACATCACCGTTCCTTCTGACTGACCACTATATATATATATATATATATATATATATATATATATATATATATACTGTTTTCTTTTACTTCATTTAGCGCGAAATTTTCTTTACCTCTATATACCGCGAAGTGTTCACGAACGTGCGTCTTCTAGAACGTACTGATGAATTTATGTGTATCAAATGACGAGCACGCCACTCTGTTTTTGCTTCCACATGAAGGATGCTTTGTTTTCACGCGAAAAAAAAACAAAAACATTTTTTTGTTTATTTTTTTTCATAATTATTAAAGAATTGCATACAAATATCGAGATATCGTTTCAGAAAAGAAGAAGAAAAGAGAAAAAAAAATGTTTGGGTTTCGTTTGGGTTGGGGATCTTGTCGTGGTGAGGGACAAAGAATTCTTCATAACTCGATAAGAACTTGGCCGATCTGGCTAAATTTTTTCACCCAAGTTGATCACATATTGCCTTTTATTACAGTCAATTATTGTTATTAATAATTACTATTAATAATAATAATACCAGTAGTAATAATAATATATATATTGTTATTATTATTATTAATTTTTTAACGAGAAAAATGTTTAAATTTTAACAAAGCCGAAACGAATAAGTTATATTGAATGGCATTGACTAGTTATTTTTTGAAAGATGTTTGGTCAGTGAGCAGATAACCATTCGTCAGCCTCGATATATGGGGAGAAAGAAATAAAGAGAGAAAATGAATGTACATTTAAATCAGTAAACGTTGAACTTTCGTTTTGTGTATCGCGATGATATTTCGATTTTGTTTGTTATATTTTATTTGATTTTTTTTTTTTTTTCGAAATTTTATTCCAACTCACCTTCTTTGGTTATCCAAGATTAAAAAAAAAAATTTATTCGACGACAACGATCGAACACTGGATGAAAAAAAAAAAGAAAAAAGAAAATGACGTTTATGACTTTTTAATGACTTTTTTCCGGTAATTTTTCCACTTTTGACGAAATTCAACTTTAAATTACGATTTAAAAAGCACTGTTATTTTTTTTAAATTTAAACACGAAAACTGCCTTATTTTTTTCCGTTGAAGATGGTTTTTTGTTATTATTTTTTAAATTTTGAACTCAATGAAAGAAACCGAATGAATCGTAGGAGGGAACGTTGGATGGTAAAAAAAATAGTGTGTGTTGTGTCTACACTGGCCGGTGCCGAGCACGCTACTGGCCATTTACCGATCCTTCTACCACTTTCATTGCCCTCCACCGCTGCGAGCAAGAACAAAATTCATAATATCCGAATGCGTATGTATACCCGCGAGCAGAGATTATGGTAATTTTAAACGCTTCACAAAAAAAAAAAGTTAATTACCCGTGTAATTAGGAATATTTAATGGATTGCTGTGATTTGACATTTTTGAGAGACAGTCACGTATTAAAATTGTAATTAGTAATTTATATCGCTATGTCGACGGACCCGGATGAAACTAGGACCGAGAATTCCGTTATCGAATTTGGGAAATAAATTATAAATTATCAAATTAAATGTCAGCCATTTCGACAGATTTTGGATTCACGAAACTATTTATAACCGTAACTCTACCCATCACACATTGTGAATAGAATGAAAAATCGGACGTCAGCAATTGGACCGATAAAAACTTTCCGGTAGTATAAAACGATACGGTAGAAACTCTTCCGTAGCTCGATTGAACGACCTTCAGTTCGGTACGTTTCAGTTCTACACGTTCCAAACATTCACGTTCCAACTCCACACGTTCAAATTCCACACGTTCCAACTTCACACGATCCAACTGAAGTTGGATCCAACTCCACACGTTCCAACTGTACACGATCCAAGCCCACACGTTCCAACTGCAAACTTTCCAACTATCCACGATCAAACTCCAGACGTCCCAAGGTCCATGGTCCCAACTGTAAAACGTTCCAACTATCCACGATCCAATAACACACGTTCCAACCGAGTACTTGAATGAGTCATTCAACCCTTGGAGAAAAATTCACTGATTTTCAAAGTGCTTTTTTGAGTATAAAAATTTCAGATATCAGAATGAATCAAATACTATTCTCTAAGTCTACTCAAGGGCTATTCAAAACACCCCAGATGAGCCCCGATACCATAATTTTCAGCAGAGTTATGGCTATTTGAAATTTCGTGATTTTCGGGTTTTCGAAAAAGTGGGTAAAAGATTGAGAAATTCTTTTTTTCGTCTTTTACAATGTTTTTGGGCTCTAGGCGATCGAAAATTTTCTGCTGATTACGAATTGAGTCGAATTTTTCCTTGGAACCCAAGAATTCGATACAAAAAGGCAAAAAAACGAAAAACTCCACTTTTTCATTTTCTTAAATTTTGAGGGTTCACTAAGATCGTTGTAACGTTCCGTCTCGAAGGAGATATGACTTTATTCAGTACTTGTATCTTTTCCTGATCGTTTAAGCTTTAAAATGCTTTTTGGTTCATCGAGCTGCGTTGATTTTTCGATTTTTTACCGATTTTCAAAGTTGGACCATCGATTTTTGTCAATTTTTCCATACATACCCCTTGGAGGAAAATTCACTGATTTTCAAAGTGCTTTTTTGAGTATAAAAATTTCAGATATCAGAATGAATCAAATACTATTCTCTAAGTCTACTCAAGGGCTATTCAAAACACCCCAGATGAGCACCGATACCATAATTTTCGGCAGAGTTATAGCTATTTGAAATTTCGTGATTTTTGTGTTTTCGAAAAAGTGGGCAAAAGATTGAGAAATTCTTTTTTTCGTCTTTTACAATGTTTTTAGGCTCTAGACGATCGAAAATTTTCTGCTGATCACGAATTACATTGAATTTTTGCCTGGAACCCAAGAATTCGATACAAAAAGGCAAAAAAACGAAAAACTGCACTTTTTCATTTTCCGAAATTTTGAGGGTTCACTAAAATCGTTGAAACGTTCCTTTTCGAAGGATATATGACTTTATTCAGTACTTGTATCTCTTCGTTATCGTTCAAGCTTCAAAATGCCTCTTGGTTCATCGAGCTGCGTTGATTTTTCGATTTTTTACAGATTTTCAAAGTTGGACCATCGATTTTTGCCAATTTTTCCATACATACCCCTTGGACTAAAATTCGTCAATTTTCAAAGTGCTTTTTTTGGTATAAAAATGATAGATATCAAGATGAATCCAACGCCATTCTCTGACTCTACTCAGGGGCTTTTAAAAACCCCCCCGATAAGCCAAAATCGGTAAATCTGGAGATGAGTTATGGCCATTTGAAATTTCGTGATTTTTGGATTTTCGAAAAAGTGGGCAAAATTTAAAAAAAAAATTTTTTTCGTCTTTCACCATAATTTTAGACCCTAGGCGATCGAAAATTTTCTACTGATTACGAATTACGTCGAATTTTTGCCTGGAACCCAAGAATTCGATACAAAAAGGCAAAAAAACGAAAAACTCCACTTTTTCATTTTCTTAAATTTTGAGGGTTCACTAAGATCGTTGTAACGTTCCGTCTCGAAGGAGATATGACTTTATTCAGTACTTGTATCTTTTCCTGATCGTTTAAGCTTTAAAATGCTTTTTGGTTCATCGAACTGCGTTGATTTTTCGATTTTTTACCGATTTTCAAAGTTGGACCATCGTTTTCTGTCAATTTTTCCATACATACCCCTTGGAGAAAAATTCACTGATTTTCAAAGTGCTTTTTTGAGTATAAAAATTTCAGATATCAGGATAAATCAAATATTATTCTCTAAGTCTCCTCAAGGGCTATTTAAAACACCCCAGATGAGCCCCGATACCATAATTTTCGGCAGAGTTATGGCTATTTGAAATTTCGTGATTTTCGGGTTTTCGAAAAAGTGGGCAAAAGATTGAGAATTTTTTTTTTCCGTCTTTTACAATGTTTTTAGGCCCTAGGCGATCGAAAATTTTCTGCTGACTACGAATCACGTCGAATTTTCGCCTGGAACCCACGAATTCGATACGAAAAGGCAAAAAAACGAAAAACTGCACTTTTTCATTTTCTGAAATTTTGAGGGTTTACTAAAATCGTTGTAACGTCCCGTCTCGAAGGAGATATGACTTTATTCAGTACTTGTATCTCTTCGTAATCGTTCAAGCTTCAAAATGCCTCTTGGTTCATCGAGCTGCGTTGATTTTTCGATTTTTTACAGATTTTCAAAGTTGGACCATCGATTTCTGTCAATTTTTCCATACGATGATCCACGATCCAACTCCACACGTTCCAACTATCCACGATCCAATTTCACACGTTCCAACTGTACACGAATCTGGAGAACAGTCCTCATCCTCGTTTCGCATTTATTTTTTATTTTTTTATTTTTTTTTCTTACAATTGTGTCACAAACATAATGTCCGTACGAAAGTTCATCAAATTCGAGGAAATAAAATTTTCGGAAAATAAATTACAATTAAATGTACAATTAAATGAGTACAGATTCTACTGTACTCATTTCGTTGAGCGTCACGGAAGTGTGACCTTGAATAAAGAATAGTAAGAAAAAAAAAAGAAAAAAAAAAAACCAATGTCGTTACGTTCGACTCATTGAGATTCTCTAGGTTGAGATTTCTATGGCATTGGGTAACCGTCCAGCGTAAGCGAATAAAAATAAAAAAACGAACGAACTTTATGAATCTGGACTTGCGCAACGAACAAAAATGTGAGGAACGCACATCAGAAGTCAGTTTTTATTATTATTTTTCTTTATTTTTTTTTTTTTTTATTAAAAAAACATTACAAAACTGCAGCCATCGAGTTCTGGGAATGATTAAATATTTTTATCCCCCTGCGAGAATCTTGAAGAAATATTCTACCTCGAGAAGACCGTCTTCGGGAAGATCCGAGCAGTGAACGGCGTTTTGTACTTTTGTCCTTCCATACTTGGCTCTCAGAGTCTCCGGTCTGACCTGTCGCGCTATGTCCTGCGAGGAAAAAAAAGAAAAAAAAAAAAGAAAGAATGAAAAATAAAAGAAGATTTCTTCGTATTGCGAAGAAAAATATCTTTATCGTACGGGATCCATGGGACCGCAGAATTTTCGAAATTCAACGGGTACTTCGAACTTCTCGTCCCCGTGAGTTATTTCCATGGCAATGCAAGGTCCCGACTGTAATTCCGCGACCATGGCCTGTGGGAATAATTTTATCGTCAATTTTGACCTCGCCGTCTGCTCGGAATTTTTTTTTTTTTTTTTTTCACTCAATTTTTTCGCTCTTCTCTTTTAATTCCCTGCTTACACTGTAATCGGGCAGGACGCCTTTGTAAACTTCGAGAAATTCCTCGGCGTTTATCGGATCGACGTGAAATTGTTCGATCGCTGTGATATCGTAGCCGGCCTTTTGTACGGCGTCGATAATGTGACCGGATAGCCGGGCCCGGACGGCGTGAGGTTTTATCAAACAGCATGTGCAATTTTTCAGGGTCGCTGTGTTACCCGGTCCCCGTCTCTTGGTCTTTTGATCCGGGAAGAAGTAATCGAGCTCCTGATATTTACCCACAATTTACGACATTTTAAAAATTTGAAATTCTTTTCTTCTTTTCTTCTTTTTTTTTTTTTTTTCTTCAATTATCTCATTTTATGAACGAAGATAATGAAATTTTTTAATAAAATACAATGAATCAAATACGAAATTATTTTGATTACGCTCGTAATTTTTTTTCTAAAAAAATTGCAATCACCTCTTCGGCGCGCTCGTGATTTCCGGAGCCGTGAATGGCATTTTTTATGGAATCTTCACCGTAACATGCTCGCAAGGACGCCGGAGCGTCCTCTCTGGCTTTTTTACTGTCTATCGGTCCGATCAGTTGTCGCCAACGATCCAAAACGTTATCTCCCAATAATTCGAGAATCAGAACATTGCCGCGGGTCATATGCTTCTTTATGTTTCTTGAAATAAATGAAGAAATAGCAAAAATTTGAGATTTCTTCATTTACGGGAACCGTGAGATTTCATTCTCGGAGGGGGGCATTTATTAAAACGCGAGATCGCACTCACCGAAGCTCTTGATCGCCTCTCTCTTTGTACAAAAATTCTACGTCGTGATCCTTCGCTCTTATCATTTTAATGTTGCTCGTGTGAAGATCATGATCGGAGATAAATTTTAATATCTCGCCCATTTTGTGCATAGCGTCTGGTTTTATTATGGCAAAAGTTCTGAAGTAACGAGAGTTTGGGGGGAAAAAAAAAAAATTAAAAAAAAGCAAACTTCAAATATTCGATAGAGCAAGTTAGAGATTTCAATTTGGCATCTTCTTTGTTAATTTGCCAGTGATTTGTCTGACCGTTGTTAATTATTATTTACAAAGCATCGTAAATAAAACTTATTATAAACGTAATTTAGAAATGTTTATTTATAATTATTATATAATTATTTATTTATAAGCTCGAAACTTGAATTAATAAAATAAATTAAAAAAAAAAATTTAATTACTTTTGCATCTTAATTGCCAGTTTATTTCTGGTAGCGTTGTCAGCTACGTCGGTTATTTTCATGGCTCTCGAGAAAATGGTGACAATCGCGCCTACGTAAAGATTTTTTGCCTCGACATCGTCGCATTTTGTTCTTCGCAGAAAAGTCTTCTTGGTCTTAAGATCGTACTGAGAGGAGAAAATCTAATAAGACACTCTCCGTCGAACAGTTTTTTTTTTTTTTTTTGAGAAAAGTCATATCGCTCGGTCTCGTAATTTTTTCATTTTTTTTACTCGAAAAATAATATTTGAACGTTCACTTACCAGCTCTATCGTATTATCGGCGGGAAAGTAATACAGATAAAATTTTCTGAGCAGCGATGCTACTTTGTCGTACCATTCTGCCTCGAAGATCAAACGTTCCGCAAGATTCATTGACATTCTGACGTTTACGAAATGAGGTTATGTTCCTCAAATCGATCTACAGTGTTCACTTATTTCGTCATAAAATAATGTAATACGAAAAAAAAAAAAACGAATTCTCACGCAACGATCTTACAATCTTATTTATTTAATATTGATAAGAATTATGGGGAAAAAGAAATGAATGAAATAAAACGTAGAAAATGACAGTACGAAGCGTCTTGGATCTCAAACTGTTACTATGGAAACCTGAACCTGAACTGCTTAAATGGTGACGTCATGCCCTACTCATCTCTGCAGATAGTTAATAAAAAAAAAAAGAAAAATAGAATACTCAAATATTAATAAGCGCTCAATGTTTAAAAAAATATGAGGAATCGGGAATTTTTCAGTACATTAAAAATGTATTATTTTATTTATTTAAATTATATTCGGCGTCATGACTTCAGTTTTGACAAAAATGTCTCGCAGCCAACTTCGTTCTTAAGAATGCCATTTATAGGTGGCGCTGCTGTTTGTCTAAAAACCCGGGATTTTTAAACCTGAGAAATCGAATATATCTTTGTTTCAAAGTAAAAGCTTGAGAACGGGATTTTTAAACCTGAGAAATCGAATATATCTTTGTTTTAAAGTAAAAGCTTGAGAAAATGCAAGCCTTGAGTCGCCCTGAAGAATAAAATAAAATAAATTCAATAGGGTGTTATGATTTTTTTTATTACTAAGACGGAGGTATGCATTTGAAAGAAAAACAGATTATCTTAATTTTAACATACCTTTCCCTGTCCCGGAAAGTTTATAGAAAAATTTCAAGGTATCATTCGCAGTGTCTTCGCAGCCTTTGGTGGTGCTTCAGCCAGTGTCTAGTTTGGATGCAAAATTTGAATAATTTATTCGACTAAAACTGATTTTCAAAAAAGACGGATTCAAGCAAGTATGAGGCATGGAAAATACATGAGTTAAAAGTAATATTGCAAAGATGAGGTGCAAAATTGACAGGAAAAAAGAAAGATTTGCAGGACAGGTAAGTTTACGTGTGAATTTAAGGTTATGTTGTTATGTTAGCACTTTACCCGTTTTAAAATATCTAAGTTATCGTAAAATAGTTAAATATGCGAATGAGACTGATTAACAGTACCCCTAAAAATAAATTATTCATATAATTATATATGTACGTAGTAAAATAACTATAAACATGATGTACCAGTAAAATACATAACGCAACTGCATTTTTCGACTGGTAAAATTGTTCCTAATATTTTTTAGACTTATTTACTATGAACTTTTAAGATTATGGCAGTAACCGTACCATGATGTAAGTATAGGAGCTGTAGCAACTAACAGAGGATGATGTATTTAGAATAACAAAAGACGTACAATTTTCATATAGCAGCATATATTATGTGGGATTGTATTTAAAACTTGCATGTGTCAAGACACGACTATAAAAAAAAAAAACACATTCCATTTTTTATTCTTAAAATTCGCGGCATTACAGACAGAAACATCAGCGCCGCCTAACGGTGGACGTTCAGTCAACGCGATGGATAAACTTCCCCATCCAGAGAACTTTCTCTGTATGATTTTTATAATCCGCGCTCTCGCAAAAACGGCCCCCCCCCCCCCGCCCCGCACAGGCTGCCGCTATAGCAGAGTCGGTGTTCGTCAGTTCTTCCTTCCCAGAGTTAAAGAATAAAAAAAAAAGCTAATTCTCTCGACGATAATTCGTAAAAGTAGTTTGCATCGATCGCATTGAAAGCGCGAAATAAAGAAAAAAGTATTCTTCGCGCTCGAAAAAGGTTTTCACGTGTTACAACGCTAAAGTGCGCGTGTGATGAATTTTTTTCTTTTTATACACAAAATAGATGCCACGGTTTTAGGTTAAGTTTCGCAGTCCCGCGGAGATATGGCGGAAAAGGCGATAATGAAGGTAAGAAAAGAAGAAAAAAAAGCACCAAAATTTTTTTTTTACTTCAATTTCTCGCGCGATTTGACAATCGTTCGTGAAAAATTCTATTTTTTTTTTCTTTTTTTTTTTTTTTTCTTTCTTCCTTTTTCACCGTGCGCTTCAGCAAATTGCGGAGCAGAAGCTCAAGGCTTTTTCCATCGGTACGATGGGAAAGAGGCCGCACAGTAAGAAAGAGCTGGAGGAGCAGCGCAAGAAAGAACAGGAACAAGCCGCCGCCGAGGTGAGTTTCGTCTCGGCGTAGCGCGAGACAATTAGGGGGAAGAAAAAAGCATAAAAAAATGAGCCCGCAGCGGCGTGCTCTTTTTTTTTTTTCATACATTTATATGTAAATATGTGTGCATTTTCCGGCGATAGGCTTACGAAGAATTCGTAGTAACGTTTCAAGACGCGCCCAACAAGACCACGAGCAAAATTTGGGTCAAAGCGGGAACTTACGACGCCGGCAAAAGACGTCAGTATTTATTTTGTCACTTTGTTTTTTTTTTTTTTTTTTTCCTTTGTTTTTGCTCCGAATCGGCGCGAGGGCCCCCCCCCCCCCCGAAATTTCCAAAAATTTTCCATCTCCGTTGGTCGTTCTGAAAAAAAATTTTGTCCTTCCGCTCGTCGCGCGTTCGCGTTTTTTTTTTTTTCCTTTCGCCTTAAAAATTTTTCCGAACGCGATCGTAAATTGTTGATCTCAGAGGAGGATACGCGTGACAAGGGCAAGCTTTACAAGCCGCAGTCGAAAATATCCGAAATGGTGGACAGTAGATCGTCCGCGGAGCAGGCGCAGGAATACGCCAAGCTTTTGGGTACGAGCGATCGTAAGCTCGACAGGCTTGGCAAAAAGAGAAAAGAGGGAGAGAAGAAGAAGAGCAATCTCGAGCTCTTCAAGGAAGAGCTGAAGATGATACAGGAGGAGCGCGAGGAGAGGCACAAGTACAAGGGAGCCGTTAAAACCGTAATATCGACGCAATCGGAGGATCCCATGGCGGCGGCCATGAAATCCGTCGAGGGTAAGAGATCCCCGAATGATTTTTTTCTCTCGAAATTTTCCAATTTGACAATTTTTTTACCCCCCCCCCCCCCCCCCCCCCCCCCCCGACGCTCCTGTACAAGAAAAACAGAAAAAAATGTGCGAAAATTTCGAATTTTCCCGCTTTTGTTTCTTCATCCGTTGAAAAAAAAAAAAAAAAATCACTCGAACGATTTTCTCCGTAACTCGGGGGACATCTGAAAAATCGGCGAATTTTTAAGTCCGAAATTTTTTTTTTACCACGAGCCCCGATAGCGAATTGTAAAAACGGAAAAAAAAAAATGCTGAAAAAATTTTTTTTTTTTGTAAAATTTTGCCATCTTTGTAATTCCTTGACTACGATTTTTCGTAGACTCCTCGATCGATCGTTCTTTATGGTTAATTTCCTCAGACGGTTCTTTCGACAACGGCGATCCCAACACGACGAATCTTTATCTCGGAAATCTCAATCCGAAGGCAAGGCTCATTGTTTTTTTTTTCTCGTTCAAATTTTTCATGCAATCGTCAATAAATAAATAAATAAATGAATAAATAAATAAAGAATATTCGACTATTGTTGTTATTATTTTTGTCGTTGTTTTTTTTTGTTTTTTTTTTGTTATATTTGTAATTTTGGTACAGATAACGGAACAACAATTGATGGAGATATTTGGAAAGTACGGCCCGTTGGCGAGTATAAAGATTATGTGGCCGAGAAGCGACGAAGAGAAAGCAAGGCAAAGAAATTGCGGCTTTGTTGCGTTTATGAGTAGAAAGGACGGCGAGCGAGCGCTCAAGAATTTGAACGGTAAGCCGCAACGAAATTTTCTCAATTATAATATTATTATATAATTATAATTATAATATAATAATTATATTTATAATGTAATAATTATATAATATATAAATGTTTATTTCCCTTGCGGGGAACATTGCGGACTTCCGCTCCGCTCACACGTTTTTCCTTATCCTACACTTAACCTATCTTAGCCTACCCTAATTATAATTACAATATAATAATTATAATTACAATATAATAATGATTATTATAATATAATAATAATTACAATATAATAATTATAGTTACAATATAATAATTATAGTTACAATATAATAATTATAATTATAATATAATAATTATAATTATAATTACAATATATAATTATAATTATCATATAGTAATTATAATTACAATATAATTAATATAATTACAATATAATAATTATAATCACAATATAATAATTATAATTACAATATAATAATTATAATTACAATATAATAATTATAATTACAATATAATAATTATAATTATAATATAATAATCATAATTATAATATAATAATTATAATTATAATGTAATATTGTATAATTATAATTATAATTTTATTTTAATCTTTAATTATACAATAATTTACAATTATGAGATTTTTTTCCTATATTCTTTCGAAAAATTGAATGAAAAAAAAAAAAAAAAAAAAAAATCTCACATCAGGACGAGACATAATGCAGTACGAGATGAAATTGGGTTGGGGAAAAAGCGTGCCGATACCTCCTTATCCGATTTACATACCGTCCGCTCTGATGGAAATAACGCAGCCTCCTCCGCCGTCCGGCCTGCCTTTCAATGCTCAGCCGCATCGTCGCGACAGACACAAGGTACATCAAAGAATGCGAATGAGAACAATGAAAAGTACGAAAAGCCAAAGCGCGAGAGAAAAATTAACAAAAAATCCATTCGCTCTGACAATAAAAATTCTCAATAACGTTCCTCTCCGTACGAATTTTATTTATTTATTTTATTTTATTTTATTTTTTTCAAATATTACTTCAACGAGGAAATGCGAAATATCATTTTTTTTTCTCACGAGTAAACGAAAAGGAAAAAAAAAAAATATATATATATATATATATATATATATATATATATATATTTAATTTTACAATTATAATTTATTACCCATCAATTCATGAGCAAACGACTATTTTATTGTTCATCGAATGAATTGGATTTTTAACAAATCCTGCGGTAATTAATTTTTCTACTTTTTTTTTTTAATGAAAAAAAATTGTTAATTGAGAAAAAAAAAAAAAATTACCCCAATTCGCTGATACTCGTTTAATTCGAGTCCGAAAAAAAAAAAATCCCTTTTAATCGCCCAGTAAAGTTCGAAGAGGCGATGTAAAAAAAAAAAAAAAAATCAACGTTTTGCGAAGTTGACGGACGAGCCTCTCGCACCTTCGTCTTTCTCGGCAATAATATTCAAAAAAAAAAAAAACAACAACAATCCACGGAAATCCAAATGACAAATAACGAGAAACGAACGAAAAAAAATTCACAATTGACGCGAATTGATTCGAAATTGAAAACAAAAAAAAAATCTAAAATTAGCTGTGAACCGTATAACCCACGTTTTTGAAACATAATCTCAGATACCACGTATCCGCAACCTCCAGAGCGCGGACCCCCAGGAAAAGGAAAACTTTGAAAAGGTAAACTTATTCTTTTCTGTTAGAAAAATTAAAAAAAAAAAAACACACAAAATTCTTCACCACGGTGGATCAGGAAAATTTTGCCAAAAAAACAAAAAAAAAAAAAAAAAAGACAAAAAATGATTAAGTAAAATAATATCAAGACCCGCTGAGTAATTCTCGAAAAAAAAAAAAAAAAAAAAAAAAAAGAAACTCGATGGGTAAGTGTGAGAAGTGTTAATTTGGGGAAACAGCGGGTCTCGTAAACAAAAAAAACCAAAAAAAAGCTCCCTCGAACGATGATCAAATGAAAAATCTAATTCACGTTTAAAAATTGTGTTGTAACGACATTCTCCGGCCTCCGTTCTATTCCGACTGGGCGCGATCTCACGATTTTGGATCATTGTGCGCGTGTTGTGTGCTCGGGGATTGTCTCTATTGGAAAAAAAAAAAATCAAAAAAAAAAAATTAAAAAACAAAAAACAAAACAAAAATCTAACCCAAACGCGCACGATGGGCCCCCCTCGAGAAATCTCTCCGACAAATTGCGATATCTCAACGTGTACGATCTGGCGGAACTTGGCAGATTTTGCAGAACGCCGTTGTCAAAGTGGTTATTCCAACGGAAAGGTATTTCTTCATTCCAAATTAATTATTAAAAAAAAAAAAATCAATATAAATATGTTCGTCTGTAAGTATGGTGTTGGAAAAGAAAAAAAAAATCGTATGTAAGAAAAAAACAAAAAAAGTACGAAAGCATACTTGCGTCGACACCTTCCACCGATGCCGCTGCTCCCTCAAAAATTTTATCCGATTAGCCCGAAAGCCAAAAAAAAAAAAAAAAAAACAAAAAACCCAAACGAAATATTGACGAGATGCGAAAAGAGAAAAAAAAAAAATTATCCAACGTAAATTGTCACGAGAGCAAGCCTTTAATGATGTTGTGCGTTATAGGAACTTAGTCATGTTGATACATAGAATGGTGGAATTTGTCATACGCGAAGGCCCGATGTTCGAGGCAATGATCATGAATCGCGAGCTCAACAATCCAATGTTTAGGTGAGTCGAGAATTTTTATTTTAATTTTTTTCATTTTAATTAATATATTATACATATATGCATACATATATATATATATATATATATACTAGAGCTGGGCAGTACATCAAGTACCCGATATTTTCGGTGTACTGGAAGTACTTTAAAAGTACTTTAAAGTGATTTTTAAAGTACTTTGAAGTGCTTTAAAAAGTGCTTTAAAAGTATATAAAGTATTGTCCTCAAATTTCCAAGCACTTCCGCGTAATTGAAGTACTTTCCAAGTATTTTCGTGTGCTTCAATCACTATTCAAGTGCTTCCCCATACTTCAAATACTTTTAAAGTGCTTTATATACTTTTAAAGTGCTTTAAAAATTGCTTTAACGGTATTTAAAGTATTGTACTTAAATTTCCAAGCACCTCCGCGTACTTCAAGTACTTTTCAAGTATTTACGTGTGCTTAAATCGCTATTCAAGTACTTCCCCGAACTTCAAAGACTTTTAAAGTGCTTCAGTGTACCTTTTAAAGTACTTTTAAAGTATTTCAAGTATTGCGCTGAAATTTCCGAGCACATCCGCGCACTTAAAGTACTTTTCAAGTATTTACGTGGGCTTCAATCACTATTCAAGTGCTTCCCCATACTTCAAATACTTTTAAAGTGCTTTATATACTTTTGAAGTGCTTTAAAAATTACTTCAAAGGTATTTAAAGTATTGTACTTAAATTTCCAAGCACCTCCGCGTACTTCAAGTACTTTTCAAGTATTTACGTGTGCTTAAATCGCTATTCAAGTACTTCCACGAACTTCAAAGACTTTTAAAGTGCTTCAGTGTACCTTTTAAAGTACTTTTAAAGTATTTCAAGTATTGCGCTGAAATTTCCGAGCACATCCGCGCACTTAAAGTACTTTTCAAGTATTTACGTGGGCTTCAATCACTATTCAAGTGCTTCCACATACTTCAAATACTTTTAAAGTGCTTTAAAATTACTTTGAAGGTATTTAAAGTATTGTACTTAAATTTCCAAGCACCTCCGCGTACTTCAAGTACTTTTCAAGTATTTTCGTGTGCTTCAATCACTATTCAAGTACTTCCCCGAACTTCAAAGACTTTTAAAGTGCTTCAGTGTACTTTTTAAAGTACTTTAAAAGTATTTCAAGTATTGCGCTAAAATTTCCAAGCACCTCCGCGTACTTAAAGTACTTTTCAAGTATTTTCGTGTGCTTCGATGACTTCAAGTACTTCACCATACTTCAAATACTTTCAAAGAGCTTTAAATACTTTCAAAGTGCTTTAAAAAGTACTTTGAAAGTATTTAAAGTATTTTACTTAAATTTCCAAGCACCCCCGCGTACTTCAAGTACTTTCCAAGTATTTTCGTGTGCTTCAATCACTATTCAAGTACTTCCCCGAACTTCAAAGACTTTTAAAGTACTTTAGTGTACTTTTAAAGTACTTTAAAAGTATTTCAAGTATTGCGCTAAAATTTCCAAGCACCTCCGCGTACTTAAAGTACTATACAAGTATTTCCGTGTGCTTCAATCACTATTTAAGTACTTCACCATACTTCAAATACTTTTGAAGTGCTTTAAAAAGTACTTTAAAGTATTTTCCTTTAAAAAGTACTTTAAAGTATTTTCCTTAAATTTCCAAGCACCTCCGCGTACTTAAAGTACTTTCCAAGTATTTCCGTGTGAGTCACTAACTATTTAAGTACTTCCCCGAACTTCGAAGACTTTTAAAATGCTTCAGTATACTTTTAAAGTATTTTTTTTTTTTTTTTCAATTCAACAGGAATTTTTTTAATTCGTAAAAAAAAATTTTCAAAAATATTCATTGTCCCCTCGAGATGGCAATTTTTCGTTTTCAGGCCACAAGGAGGGAAAAAAAAATGTTTTCCCTTCGTCATTCATAGCTCTGTATTAAAAAACAGAAATAATAATTAAAAAAAAAATTCGTTTGTCTTGGAAAAAAAAAAAGAATTAAAAAAAAAAATGATACGCAATGAAAATTCGAGGGAACCGCCGTTGATCAATGTGAACATGTTTCGGCAGATTTTTGTTCGAAAATTATTCGCCCGCTCATACGTATTATCGTTGGAAATTGTACTCGATATTGCAAGGCGACGGGCAAAAGGAGTGGCGGGTAGATGAGTTCAGGATGTTCAAGGGCGGCAGCGTTTGGAGACCGCCGCCCGTTAATCCTTGGACTCAGGGAATGCCCGACGAATTGATAGAAATGGAGGAACGACAAGAGCCTCGAAGAGGCAGCTTGTCGAATAGGTAATAATTTGCCATCAATCGTCGTATTATCATTTTTTCAAGTTTTTTTTTTTTTGCAATAAAAAATTACCCCTTATCAATCAAGAGCCAAAAAATAATTTTCTCATTATATCGACGAATTTTTATTCGGCAAAACTCGAAATTTACATCGTCAGATGAAAATTTATACGAAAAAAAAAAAAAAAAAAATAGCATAAAATGCTCCGTTCCCATCCTCAATTTTACAGTCAGCGAGACAGACTCGAAGATTTGTTGCGAAATATAACACCCGAGAGAATAAGAGTCGCAGAGGCAATGGTTTTTTGTATCGAGCACGCAGAGGCAGCGGAGGAGATATGCGACTGCATCGGCGAGTCATTGTCGATAATACAAACGCCTGCGAGCAAAAAAATTGCACGGCTCTATCTCATATCCGATATACTGCACAATTGCGGCGTCAAAGTAACGAACGCGACGATCTACAGAAAAGCGTAAGCGCGGACCGAAAAAAAAGCAAAAAAGAACTTGAAATTTTCCCCATTTTCGAATATATATTTTTTTTGCTTTCTCGTCCATTTCGAAATTCGGATGGAAACGGACGAAAAAGCAAAAAAAAAAATATATATATATTCGAAAATGGGAAAAATTTTAAGTTCGTAATTTCAATTTTGCAGAATTTCATTCAATTTTTTTTTTTTTTTTTTTCTTTTTTTCTCAATTTCTTCGCCCGTTCAGATTCGAATGTCGATTGCTCGAGGTTTTTAACGAGGTGCACGTGGCTTACAAGCAATTCGAGAGCAGACTGAAGGCCGAGGGCTTCAAAGTTCGCGTTATGCGCATGTTTCGCGCTTGGGAGGATTGGGCAGTTTATCCGAGGGATTTTTTGGTTCGATTGCAAAATACGTTTCTCGGCCTGGCAATGGTGAGTCGATGAGTTTCGATATTTTTGTTTTTTTTATATCTCGAATTCTGGTAAATTAAACAACGAAAATTGCGCGTCGCTGAATTTTCGTTCGATCGAAGCTTCGAAGCATTTGAAGTGTCGATTCGACGCAGCGCGCAAAGAATCGACAATAATTTTCCGTGATTTTCCGATTTTTTTTTTTTTTTCCTTGAATTATTGTTATCGTTTGAAAGGCCGAAGAGCCCGAGCCGGAAAATGACGAGGACATTGACGGTGCTCCGTTGTCGGACGCCGATGGCGACGGCGGCGAAGATCTCGACGGTGTGCCGCTGGACGGAGCTGCACTTCTCAAGGGCGCATTGAAATTGGGCCTGACGCCTCAGCCTGTGACCAATTACGACGATATCGATGGTGTACCGAGTAAGTACAAATTATTATTCGATTTTTTTTTTTTTGTTTTTTTTTTTTAATTTTTTATTCGTATTTTTACTTTTTTTCCGAATAATTTTCACAATTACGAATTTGAAGCTATTTTATAATTATAACGATTGAATTCTCATTGCAAAATTTCTAATTTTCGATTTTTTAATATTTTTGTTAATGCGCAATTGTTCGTAAAAAATTACAAGCTACAATTGCGCGATTCAATTTACTCTCGTAAATAAAAAAAAATGCAATTATGTGCATTATCGCTTGAAAAAATTGAAAAAAAAAATTTTTTTAATCAAGATCCATCACTGATTAGCGATTATCGGATCGATTTGGTAGCTTTCATGGATATACTTCGGGAATACGAAAAAAAAAAAATTAAAAAATTGCAATTTTAGCCTTCTTTTCCGATAAAGCTCTCATTTTCGTCAAAAAAATTGTTAAATTTGTTCTCATTTTTTTTTTTTTTTTGTAAATTTAATCAGTGGACGAGGACATCGATGGTATACCGATGGACGACGATGAGGATCGTGGCAATTCACGAGCCAAGGACGACGAAAAAAAGGCAATAATGCCGGCCGGCTTCGTGCCATCGAGATGGGAAACCGTCGATCCGGATCAGGTCGAGGCGCAGGCAATGACGACGAGCAAATGGGAGGAGCTCGGTCAGAACGACGATTCGAATTCGCAGGACGCGAGTATGGATTCAACGGGACGTGATTACAATGAGGAGAGACGCAACAGATTGCGGGAGATCGAGGTTAAGACGGTTCAGTATCAGGACGAGCTTGAGAGCGGACGGAGGAGTCTCAAGCCGGGAATGACGATGCAGGGACAGGTCGAGCATTACAGAAAAAAACTCATCAGAAAAGTATGATGTTTGAAGATAACTTTTTTTTTTTTTTTTTTAAATTAAGTGCTCAGTGGTACAAATATGTACCGCAACTTTTGAAAATTCATAATTTTCAACAAAAATTAACGCAGAGTGTTCGTTAAGGGCTTGTTTCAAAGATAAAGGATAGGACTAACTCGAAAAAAAAAATCAACGACCCCCTCGGAGCTAGCTCTTATGATACGCACCTTCTCAAAAATCGTCAAAAATTGACAAAATTTGAAAACTTTGTGTTAATTTTGAGAGTGATTTTTTTTGAATATTCATTTCTGGGGGAATTACTTGTCTGTCATGCCGGTAATGAGAATACGGTGTCGTATCTCGGAATTTTCCAAAAATCCAAGATGGCGGATCAGATATGGCGGACCGAAATTTCAGAATTTGAGCGATTTGAGCTGATTTGCATTAAATTCGGTATCTCGGAGTTTTTTGGGTCGCTGATTCCGAATCTGAAGTCAAAATTTGAGAATTCATGATGGCCGACCAATATGGCGGACAGAAATGTCAAAATTTGAGCTAATTTGCATTAAACTCGGTACTTTGGGGTTTTTTGGGTCGCTGATTCCGAATCTGAAGTCAAAATTTGAGAATTCAAGATGGCCGACCAATATGGCGGACAGAAATGACAAAATCTAAGCTGATTTGCATTAAATTCGGTATGTTGGGGTTTTATGGGTCGCTGATTCCGAATCTGAAGTCAAAATTTAAGAATTCAAGATGGCCGACCAATATGGCGGACAGAAATGACAAAATCTGAGCTGATTTGCATTAAATTCGGTATTTTGGGGTTTTTTGGGTCGCTGATTCCGAATCTGAAGTCAAAATGTAAGAATTCAAGATGGCCGACCAACATGGCGGACAGAAATGGCAAAATTTAAGCTGATTTGCATTAAATTCGGTATGTTGGGGTTTTATGGGTCGCTGATTCCGAATCTAAAGTAAAAATTTGAGAATTCAAGATGGCCGACTAATATGGCGGGCAGAAATGACAAAATCTAAGCTGATTTGCATTAAATTCGGTATGTTGGGGTTTTATGGGTCGCTGATTCCGAATCTGAAGTCAAAATTTAAGAATTCAAGATGGTCGACCAATATGGCGGACAGAAATGACAAAATCTAAGCTGATTTGCATTAAATTCGGTATCTTGGGGTTTTATGGGTCGCTGATTCCGAATCTGAAGTCAAAATTTGAGAATTCAAGATGGCCGACCAATATGGCGGACATATATGTCAAAATTTGAGCTAATTTGCATTAAATTCGGTATTTTGGGGTTTTTTGGGTCGCTGATTCCAAATCTGAAGTCAAAATTTAAGAATTCAAGATGGCCGACCAATATGGCGGACAGAAATGGCAAAATTTAAGCTCATTTGCATTAAATTCGGTATTTTGGGGTTTTTTGAGTCGCTGATTCCGAATCTGAAGTAAAAATGTGAGAATTCAAGATGGCCGATCCAATATGGCGGACAGAAATGGCAAAATTTAAGCTCATTTGCATTAAAATCAGTATCTTGGGGTTTTTTGAGTCGCTGATTCCGAATCTGGTCAATATTTGAGAATTCAAGATCGTCGACCCAATATGGCGGACGGAATTTGCAAAATTTGAACTGATCTGCATGAATCTCGTTATTCGGGAGTTTTTTTTCGGGGGAATTCCTCAAATAAATACTCGTGCTACTTTTTTACGCAACTTCGAATCATTCTGATGTGAAACGACGAAGAAATTTTGAATTCGATGAAAATTGACTGATCCGTGCCACTTCAGGGGGTGGTTCTTTACGATGGGATAGTTCCGATGATTTCACATGACTCTCTCACCCTTATTATTCATTTTCCTTTCAGTTCACGATTTTTCGCACGATTTACGGGCGCGCATAGCAAAAAAATTAATTTTATCCCCCCCGAGGGGTAGTTTTTCTCGGACAAGGGTTGTTAAAAGATCGGGAAAATTATGAAATATTTTTTTTTTCCCACATCCGGAACCCCCCTCGATCTTTCGTATCCAATCCTGACCTTGTTCAATATCACCCTGGAAATGAGTTGGGCACGAAAAGGGCTAATTAATTTAATTTTCATTCTCAACAATTTTACATTCAAATTTGGGCAAAAAAATTATCATTTTGGTGATCAAAAATTGATTTATCGATAATAATTGTCAGTATTATTGTTTTTTTTTTCTTCAAATATTACGATTTTTTTCAAAAATAGTTCGCGCTGCAGAGCGACAGGGACATGAAAGGTGAGGATCGCGAAGAGGAAAGACGAAGGGAGAAGAAACGAAGCGCGACGCCCGAATCACCGGCGAATCATTATCGCGAGAGACGAAAAGCTTCGCCGCCATCGCCCGCCAAGAGTGCCAGCCGTTACAGGTTTTCATTAATTTTCTTCATTATTACTCAAAAAAAAAAAATTACGAAAAAAAATCCGCAATAACTCAAAAATCGACTTTTTTCGAAAAAAAAAAACCTTTTTTTTTCCAAGAAAAAAAGCTCCGGGAGGCTGAAATTTCAATTTTAAAGCGATTTTTTTCATTTTTTCCGAGCTAGTTTGACATTTTTTTCCACTTTTTTTGTTTTTTGTTTTTTTTTTTTCACGAATTCGCTTTCGATAATTCAAATTTTTTCAACTTTCTCTCAAACTATTCTTACGCGACAAAATTCGCAAAAGTAAACGTGTAATTTCCCATTAAACAACAAAAAAACAAAAAAATTCCCCAAAATTTCAAACAATTTCGAGAGTTTTTTCCGGTTTGGAAAACTCAAAATTCCCTGAAAAGTGAAATTTTTTAGCACAATTTTGACGAAAAATTTCGACAAACCACGAATATTTCGAACATTTCGAGCTCTGCGACACGAAAATCTTCGGGGAAAAAGAAAAACCGTTTTTTTCCAAGAAAAAAAAGCTCCAGGAGGATGAAATTTCAATTTTAAAGCAATTTTTTCATTTTTTCCGAGCTAGTTTGACATTTTTTTCCACTTTTTTTGTTTTTTTTTTTTTTTTTCACGAATTCGCTTTTAATAATTCCAATTTTTTCAACTTTCTCTCAAACTATTCTTACGCGACAAAATTCGCAAAAGTAAACGTGTAATTTCCCATTAAAAAACAAAAAAATCAAAAAAATTCCCCAAAATTTCACACAATTTCGAGAGTTTTTTCCGGTTTGGAAAACTCAAAATTCCCTGAAAAGTGAAATTTTTTAGCACAATTTTGACGAAAAATTTCCGACAAACCACGAATATTTCGAACATTTCGAGCTCTGCGACACGAAAATCTTCGGGGAAAAAGAAAAACCGTTTTTTTTCCAAGAAAAAAAGCTCCGCGGGGATGAAATTTCAATTCTAAAGCGATTTTTTCATTTTTTTCGAGCTAGTTTGACATTTTTTTCCACTTTTTTTGTTTTTTTTTTTTTTTTCACGAATTCGCTTTCAATAATTCCAATTTTTTCAACTTTCTCTCAAACTATTCTTACGCGACAAAATTCGCAAAAGTAAACGTGTAATTTCCCATTAAAAAACAAAAAAATCAAAAAAATTCCCCAAAATTTCACACAATTTCGAGAGTTTTTTCCGGTTTGGAAAACTCAAAATTCCCTGAAAAGTGAAATTTTTTAGCACAATTTTGACGAAAAATTTCCGACAAACCACGAATATTTCGAACATTTCGAGCTCTGCGACACGAAAATCTTCGGGGAAAAAGAAAAACCGTTTTTTTTCCAAGAAAAAAAGCTCCGCGGGGATGAAATTTCAATTCTAAAGCGATTTTTTCATTTTTTTCGAGCTAGTTTGACATTTTTTTCCACTTTTTTTTTGTTTTTTTTTTTTTTGTCAGATCGCGAAGCAGATCGCCCCGTGCGAAGCGTCGCTCGAGATCGCCGTACAAAAAACGTGCACCGCTGACGCCGTCGCCGCCGCGGATACGTCGCACGCCCTCGCCCGTTTTCACGTCCTCGTCTTCGTCGTCGAGAACGACGAGAAGATCGCCCGGCAGCGATCGGGCCGATCGCAAGAGACGCGCCCGTTCGCCGTCGATCTCACCGCCGCCTCCGCCGCCTCCTCGCGCCTCGGCAAAACATCGCGCAAGTAGTCCACCCTCTCCTTCTCCGCGTAAGCATCGACACAAGCACAAGTACTAAGAGGAAAAAAAAAAAACAAAAAAAGGCGAAAAAAAACGAACAAAAAATTTGAAACGTTTCAAAAAAGCTTCATCGATCGTCGAAAAAAAGGCCCCGAATGAGCTTTTCTTGGTTTTTTTCGCGCTTCGCGCGGCGAAAAAGAAGAAAAAAAAAAAGACGAATCTTTACAGTCGGCTTCGATTTTCACGATAAATGCTTTTTTTTTCAATTTTTCTTCAATCCGATTACTCGATTTATGACTCTCTCGCTCTCGATTTTGTAAATATTGTGTCAAGTACGCGTAAGCTGCGAAAAAAAAGTGCGCAAAAAAAACAAAAAGAAAAAAAAAAAAAAACACAAAGAATGCGTGAATATTGAGAAATGAAATATAAAAAGAAAAATCACAAAATTGGAGTAAAGTGATTTTTCTTTGTTCTTAATTTGGATGTTTTTGTTTTTGTTTTTTTTTTTTTTTTTTTTTTCGTAGCGGTAGTTGGGAAAAATACAAGAGAAAACGAAAATTCGAGATTTAGAAATTTATCGGGAAATTTGTGAGAGAGGAAAGTTATTTTTCTCTCCTGGGCTTCTGGTTAACGTAATACATCGATAAATAGGATGAAATGATAGAGAGAAAGGGGAAAAAAAAATCGAAAATTTTCCAGGCCAATCGACAAGCAAAAGAATAAAAGGGAAATTTTTTTTATTATTTTTTACGATCCGTGGTCTTTGAGAGCGTCATCTGTGGAGGTAAAGCTTCATAAACTGCTGGAAAAGAAACGAAAAGAGGGGAAAAAGGAAAGGAAAAAAAAAAACAAAGCTCTAAAATATCTCGACGTATTCTCAATTTTGCGTGACACGGTTATATTTGTACATGTGGGGTATTCCAAGCCAAATCAGCCAGGGGTTGACTCTCATCATTGAAGAAATTTCTTTTTTTTTTTTGTTAATATCGACTCCGCCATTTTGAATTATCATATTTTAACTTTAAATTCGAGATCGGTGACCTTGATAAGTCAGAAGTATGAATTTTCATCAAATTCAGATGACTTTTGATCTTGATCCGGCTAATATTGGCTCCGCCATTTTGAATTTTCAAATTTTAACATTGAATGCGAAATAAACGACCTCAATAACCCCAGGAGTATCAATTCTCATCAAAATCAGATCATTATTTATCTTGATCGGCCAATATTGACTGCGCCATTTTGAATTTTCAAATTTTAACATTAAATTCGATATAAACCACCTCAATAGCTCAGGAGTGTCAATTTTCATCAAATCCAGATCACTTTTGATCTTGATCCGGCCAATATTGACTCCGCCATTTAAAATTTTCAAATTTTAACATTAAATTCGATATAAACCACCTCAATAGCTCAGGAGTGTCAATTTTCATCAAATCCAGATCACTTTTGATCTTGATCCGGCCAATATTGACTCCGCCATTTTGAATTTTCAAATTTTAACATTGAATTCGATATAAACGACCTCAATAACCCAGGAGTGTCAGTTTTAATTAAAATCAGATCAATCTTGATCTTGATCCGGCCAATATTGACTCCGCCATTTTGAATTTTCAAATTTTAACATCAAATTCGATATAAACGACCTTAATAATTCAGGAGTATCAAATTTCATCAAAATTCGATGAATTTTAATCTTGATCCGGTCAATATTGACTCCGCCGTTTTTAATTTTCAAATTTTAATATTGAATTCGATATAAACGACCTTAATAACCCAGGAGTGTCAATTTTCATTAAAATCAGATCAATTTTTATCTTGATCTGGCCAATATTGGCTCTGCCAATTTGAATTTTCAAATTTTAACATTGAATTAGAAATCAACGACCTCGATAACCTAGGAGTATCAATTTTCATCAAATTCAGATGAATTACGATCTTGATCCGGCCAATATTGACTCCGCCATTTTGAATTTTCAATTTTTAATATTGAATTCGATATAAACGACCTTAATAACCCAGGAGTGTCAATTTTCATTAAAATCAGATCAATTTTTATCTTGATCTGGCCAATATTGGCTGCCAATTTGAATTTTCGAATTTTAACATTGAATTCGAAATCAGCGACCTCGATAACTCGTAAGTATCAATTTTCATCAAATTCAGATCAATTTTTATCTTGATCCGCCAATATTGACTCCGCCGTTTCGAATTTTTGAATTTTAACATTGAATTCGAACCAGCGACCACGATAACTCAAGAGTATCGATTTTCATCAAATTCAGATCAATTTTTATCTTGATCCGGCCAATATTGACTCCGCCATTTTGAATTTTCAAATTTTAACATTGAATTCGATATAAACGACCTCAATAACCCCAGGAGTATCAATTCTCATCAAAATTACATCATTATTTATCTTGATCGGCCAATATTGACCGCGCCATTTTGAATTTTCAAATTTTAACATTGAATTCGAAATCAGCGACCTCGATAACTCAGAAATATCAATTTTCATCAAATTCAGATGACTTTTGATCTTGATCCGGCCAATATTGACTCCGCCATTTTGAATTTTCAAATTTTAATATTGAATTCGATATAAACGACCTTAATACCCCAGGAGTGTCAACTTTCATTAAAATCAGATGAATTTCGATCTTGATCTGGCCAATATTGGCTCTGCCAATTTGAATTTTCGAATTTTAACATTGAATTAGAAATCAACGACCTTGATAACCCAGCAGTATCATATTTCATCAAATTCAGATCAATTTTGATCTTGATCCGGCCAATATTGACTCCGCCATTTTGAATTTTCAAATTTTAACATTGAATTCGATATAAACGACCTCAATAACCCCAGGGGTATCAATTTTCATCAAAATCAGATCATTATTTATCTTGATCGGCCAATATTGACTGCGCCATTTTGAATTTTCAAATTTTAACATTGAATTCGAAATCAGCAACCTCGATAACTCAAGAGTATCAATTTTCATCAAATTCAGATCAATTTTTATCTTGATCTGGCCAATATCGGCTCTGCCAATTTGAATTTTCGAATTTTAACATTGAATTAGAAATCAACGACCATTCTTATCAATTTAATCCATCGATAAACCGAATCCACGTGCTTAAAGCCTGAAATAATGAAAAGAAAGGGAAAAAAGTAAAAAAAAAAATGATAGGCTAAACCGCAATCGGGGAACCGAAATTTTTATTATTTTTAATCATCCGTGGTATTTGATCGCGTCATCCGTCAATGCAAATCTTCATAACCTGCAGCAAAAGAAACGAAAAGACGGAAAAAAAGAAAAACAAAAAACAAAGCTCTACAATATCTCGACGTATCCTCAATTTAACGCGAAACGGTTTAATTTATACATGTTGGGTATTCCGAGCCAATTCAGCCAGGAATTGATCCTCATCATTAGAGAATTTTTTTTTTTTTCCTTCGAATGTCCTACCTGAAACGTAAAAATGAAAAAAAAAAAATTTTCACCACCATGCTAATTATCTACGGGAGTCGAAACAGCTTAAAAAGCAAAAAAATACTCCGAAATTTAAAAATCTGACAAGAATTTCAAAAATTCATACTTTATGCCGGATTTATGGAAAACAAATTTTCATTTTTTATGATTTTTTACTCAAAATATTTTCAAAGTCCCGTAACAGTCATAAAATCTAATTATAAAAAATTACGAACAATATTTACGTTGTTAAAATTTTCCTTTCAATATTTTTTTCGACACGCTAAATTTCCAACTCCTTAATTTTCGCAAGACTCGCGGGGGTCGGGGGGATCTCCGCATCTATCGATCAATCGTTCCTTGGTAACCATCTTGCAGTTCAGCTGTCTTTCAAATTTAAGCGTTTCGAGGTATCAGTCTCGAGTCTCAGTTCTTCGATATCCGTTTTTTATTCGAGCCGCAGCGAGAATCGAACGCGAGCCGTTTAGCATCGAAGGGCCAAAAAAAGGGGAGCCGAAGGAAAAATTCCCTCGGCGACGTTGAATCGCCGTTAAAAAAAAAAAAAAATCATTTACAGAAATCGCGAAACTTTCGATGAGACTTCTCAAGTTTTTACTCCGTTACTTTCCACCAGGTAGGATTAACAAAAAAAAAAAAAAAGAAAAAAAAAATCCCAAGAAAATTAGCAAAGTTGCTGATAAAATTGACAAAATTATTCTCATCCAAGGCATCGCCCTGGAGTACACTCAGGGCGGTGACGTAAAAACGAAGATGATAGACCTGCTGGATCTAACGGCTAAGTATAAATACGAATTATTTATTTATTTATTTATTTATTTTTCTCATCGAATTATTTATTTATTTATTAATTGCTTAGAATTATTTTAGAATTTTAGAATTATTTAGAAATTTTGAATTTTAGAATTATTCATTTATTTATTATTTTTTTTTCTCATCGAAGCATCAAAAATCACGGGGGCAGCGGGGGGGGGGGGGCTTTTTCGTTGGTTACAGAGAGCTATAATGATTTTTAGTAAATTAATTTTCTCAAAACTATCGAATATCGAATAAACTTTCGCGCTTTATCGCATCTTCGAGTTCGCTCCGTACCAGCTACGCGATCTTTCAATTCCCGGACTTTCGTGAAAAAAAAAAAAACTTTCATTTCGATTATTAACGAATATTCACGGCGATAATTTTTCGAGTCAGCCGATGAACGGCGAGGGTAGAACAAAATTCAAATTCAATCCGATCGTCGTTCGCAGAACCGACGTTCAAGAGCTTGCCCGTAGCATAAAGGCCAGCGAGCCCGTCATAACCGACGGCGTGATGGATCAATTGATCGAGACGCTGCAAAAGTTACAGTCAAAGGTCTGCGACAATGGGATCAAGCGCTATTACAAATACAAAACCCTGCAGACCCATTTGCTACCCCTGACCAACATTGCTTTTGATAAATTAGGTAAAAGGTATTGATATTTTTTCAAAAAAAAAAGAAGAAAAGAAGAAAACGAAGCTGGCGCGGATTATCGCGGTCTTGGGAACGATCATTTTTTATGGGATCGTTATTTATTTCTTCCGTAGATGCCTGACGGGCAGCTATGACCGAACTTGTAAAGTTTGGGACATCGAGAGTGGAGCGGAGCTTCTTACTCTCCAAGGCCATAAGAACGTAGTTTACGCGGTGTCCTTCAACAATCCAGCCTCGTAAGATTAGCGTCGATAGGGAATGAACGAAAAAAAAAAATTTTATGACGCAGCGGGTAAACATGAATGTTGCCGCTGAGCTTTAGGGACAGTAAGAGCGGTCCTTCGACGAAGGAAACCTCTCAAGCGACTGTTTTATCGAACTTTCATGATTTTTTTTTATCCTTAAAATCCGCAGTCCCATCCAACTCTTCGGGTCATTGCTCCCTATTATTCGATACCAATATCTTCCATTAATCGAATCTTAACCGCGCTGGATTAAAATTTTACCTCGACGCGGGGAAAATTTGAGAAAATCTTGATTCGCGTCCGCTCAATGATCGGAGTTCCCATGAGGAACAAAAACTTCATCGTTCCAGGCTTAAATTTGATTTTTGATAGATATCTTTACCTCAGCGGGCAATTTTCATGTTTTAGCTCGTGTTAGCTGGACATTTCGGCTACACGTGGAGCGCTACGAAAATTATTCGAGTTGCTCATTCGTGAATTGGCACGAATCCCCCGAGGATTTTCTCGCACCTCTTTGCGCGTATGAAGAAAAAAGTGAAAAACTGATTTTTTTCAGTGACAAAATCGTGACCGGTTCGTTCGACAAAACCGCTAGCGTATGGTGCTCGCGAACCGGACACTGTCTCGTAAGAGTCTGGGGTCACAATGCGGAGGTCGTTGTAGCGCGCTTCTCACCGAGTCAGAGTAGAATAGCAACCGCTTCGATGGACACGACCGCAAAGATATTTCACATCGGCGGTGGTCAAGAGCTCGCAACGCTTAAGGGACACACCGGTGAAATAATTGCAATGCATTACAACGATGATGGGAATGAGATTATAACCGGCTCGTTCGACGCTACCATAAGCATCTGGGACACGAGAACTTTCAAGTGAGAACGATCCTTCCGGATCTTCGGTTTTCGTTCCTCGTCTCTTTTATCAGTCGCGCTGCGAGTTTTTGTTTTTTTTTGTGTTTGTTTTTTTTTTTTTTTTATTGCCCAGGCGGACAAGCGTTCTCATAGGTCATCGCGGCGAAGTTTCAAATTGTCTCTATAGCTTTGACTGCTCGCTGATAGCATCGTCGTCTCTCGACAAGACGTCGAAACTCTGGGACACGAGAATGAACAGCTGCCTGGGAACGCTTCTCGGTCACGAGGACGAGGTCCTCGATCTGACGTTCGACAAAAATGGGAAAAAGCTCGCGAGCGCGAGCAGCGATACGACGGCGCGGGTCTGGGATATCTCGGGTGATTTTCGCGAAACAGCGGTGATGGAGGGCCATCGGGAGGAAGTCTCCAAAGGTATATAATGTGGCATTGTTCGAGTCTTTTTGTTTGTTCCGTGACTCGTATGAGACTCGCTGGCAGGCAGAGGCTCCGATGGATCATTAAATGGCGCGGGGCTGGGCATATTTTGATTTTTAGGGAAATTCAAAATGGCGTAGTCAATATTGACCGGATCGAGATCAAAGTTGATGTGATTTTGATAAAAATTGACACTCCGCGGTTATTAAGGTCGTTGATTTCGAATTTTAACATTAAATTCGAAAATTCAAAATGGCGGAGTCAATATTGGACAGATCAAGATCAAAACTGATCTGATTTTGATAAAAATTGACACTCCGCGGTTATTGAGGTCGTTGATTTCGAATTCAATGTTAAAATTTGAAAATTCAAAATGGCAGAGCCAATATTGGCCGGATCAAGATTAAATTTGGCCTGATTTTAATGAAAATTGATACTCTTGAGTTATTGAGGTCGTTGATTTCGAATTCAATGTTAAAATGTGAAAATTCAAAATGGCAGAGCCAATATTGGACGGATCAAGATCAAAATTGATCTGATTTTGATGAAAATTGATATTCCTGGGTTATCGAGGTCGTGTATTTCGAATTCAATGTTAAAATTTGAAAATTCAAAATGGCAGAGCCAATATTGGCCGGATTAAGACAAAAATTGATCCGATTTTGATAAAAATTGACACTCCGCGGTTACTGAGGTCGTTGATTTCGAATTCAATGTTAAAATTCGAAAATCTAACATAGCATAGCCAATATTGGCCGGATCGAGATCAAAATTAATCTGATTTTGATGAAAATTGATACTCTTGAGTTATTGAGGTCGTCTATTTCGAATTCAATGTTAGAATTCGAAAATTCAAAATGGCGGAGTCAATATTGGACGGATCAAGATAAAAATTGATCTAATTTTGATGAAAATTGATACTCTTGGGTTATTGAGGTCGTTAATTTCAAATTCAATGTTAAAATTTGAAAATTCAAAATGGCAGAGCCAATATTGGCCGGATCAAGAAAAAAATTGGCTTGATTTCAATGAAAATTGATATTCCGGGGTATCGAGGTCGTCTATTTCGAATTCAATGTTAAAATTCGAAAATTGAAAATGGCGGAGTCAATATTGGCCGGAACGAGATCAAAATTGATCCGATTTTGATAAAAATTGACACTCCGCGGTTATTGAGGTCGGTTATTTCGAATTCAATGTTAAAATTTGAAAATTCAAGATGGCGGAGCAAATATTGGCCGGATCGAGATGAAAATCTATCTGATTTTGATAAAAATTGACACTCCGCGGTTACTGCGAGGTCGTTGATTTCGAATTTAATGTTAAAATTCGAAAATCTAAAATAGCATAGCCAATATTGGCGGGATCGAGATCAAAATTGATCTGATTTTGATAAAAATTGACACTCCGCGGTTATTAAGGTCGTTGATTTCGAATTCAATGTTAAAATTCGAAAATCTAAAACAGCATAGCCAATATTGGCCGGATCGAGATCAAAATTGATCTGATTTTAATGAAAATTGATACTCCGGGGTATCGAGGTCGTCTATTTCGAATTCAATGTTAAAATTCGAAAATTCAAAATGGCAGAGCCAATATATCGGCCGGATCAAGATAAAAATTCATCTGATTTTGATGAAAATTGACACTCCTCGGTTATTGAGGTCGTTGATTTCGAATTCAATGTTAAAATTTGAAAATTCAAAATGACGGAGCGAATATTGGCCGGATCGAGATAAAAATTGGTCTGATTTTGATAAAAATTGACACTACTCTGTTATTGATGAGGTCGTTGATTGCGAATTCAATGTTGAAATTTGAAAATTCAAAATGGCGGAGCGAATATTGGCCGGATCAAGATAAATATTGGTCTGATTTTAATATAAATTGACACTCCTCGGTTCTAAGTGATCTGATCAGTGATCTGATGTGAAATTTGATACTCCTGGGTTCTCCTGTGGTCGTTGATTTCAAATTCAATGTTAAAATTCGAAAATTCAAAATAGCGGGGTCAATATTGGACGGATCAAGATAAAAATTCATCTGATTTTGATGAAATTCGATACTCCTGGATTATCGAGGTCACTGATTTTGAATTTAAAGTCAAAATTTGAACATTCAAAATGGCAGAGTCAATATTGGCCGGATCAAGATCAAAATTCATCTGATTTTGATGAAATTCCATACTCCTGGGTTATCGAGGTCACTGATTTCAAATCGAAAGTTAAAATATGAAAATTTAAAATGGCGGAGTCGATATCAACGATCCTGAAACCAAAAAACGCCTGATATTAATTTTGCAAAAAACCTTTCATCGGATTAAATTTAAGTAAAATGACGAAAAAGAATAAATCCTCGTCAATTGTGGCCCAGTTTGCTTCAGTCCAGGCGGACATCAACTGTTGACCTCGTCCCTCGACAGAACCGCCCGACTATGGTCAACCGAGACCGGACGCTGTGCACAGACTCTCGTCGGCCATAACGACGATGTTTTCGCTTGTGCTTTCTCGTATACCGGTGATACCGTTGTGACAGCGAGCAAGGACAATACATGCATGATTTGGAGATGACTCGAGTGGTTTCAGGTCATTGCCTAGCTCTTGCTCGTAGCCCTCTTCATTGGCTACGTACTCTACTTCTTTGTCTTTTGAAAAGCCCATAAAATGAAGAAAAAAACACACACACATTTTGTGTTTTCATAATTGTGTTATTCCTCGGTTCAACTAGCAATGTTAAATCGGAACGATGATAAATATAATTGCACAATTCTCCCGCGAACTATATTAGTAAATATTTATTTTAAAAAAAAATGAATAATTTACGACACTTCTCGCATGATAAGAAACGTTCCGAGAATTTTATTAAACAAAACTCTCTCGTAATATCGTTATTGTTCAATTTTCCTGGAATAACAATTATTATTTTCACAATAATTCGGATTTTTTTTCTTCACATTAAAAAAAAAAAAGAAAAATTCTTTTTAATCGTCGACTAATCACTGTACTAGAATTACGGATAATAAAATTTATTTTATCCAATAAAATTTATTTTATTCAATCAAATTTATTTTATGCAATTAAATTTCAATTAAAAAACACGAAAACTTTTTTTTTTTTTCGATCTCATCAGGTCACTTTATAATTTGCAAGATATCGATAATTGAAGAAATAACAAAAAAAAAAAAAAGCTCGAAATTTCGAATAATCTGCAAAGTAAGGAAGAAAAAAGTTGAAAAAAAAAAAAAAAAAAAAACAAGAAAATCGGTAAATTATGTAGTAAATCTTTTGAATGATAAAAAAAAAAGCAAAATTATGGGTCAGATAAACAAAATTGGCGAAGAGGGCAAAAAATTTTGGGGTCATCGATAAGACCCCCTGCAGTTATAACTTTGCTGATAGGGGCCGAGTGACGTATGAAAATTTCCTCATCGCAACTTTTCGTAATTTTATCTCCCCTCTTCCTCTCTCTCTCTCTCTCTCTCGCCGCGAATACTGCTTATCGTAGAATTAATTTCCAATAGCTCGTCATTGAAAATAAATTGAAGCTCATTAATTCAAATTTTAATTATTTTTTTTTTTTCAATTTCTCTCCCTTTTATTCCAATTGTGTATTTTTTTTTCTCTTTTTTCAAACAATTTTTCCAAAAATTGCACAATTTTCGTGGCTAATTTATGACGAGAGATGGAAAAGAGAAATCTCGAATTTATATTTATAAATAAAAAAAAAAAAAAAAAAATAAAAAAACAAAAGAAAATCCCTTTCTCTCGGAACACGTGCGTCTGAGGAAAAAAAGAGAAGTGGAAAAAGAAAACTGACTCAGCACTCTCATGGGGGGGACGTGTTTTCCTCGTGAAACGTGATAAATCGTAAATGAGGAAGGAAAATAACGTTGCACGATTGTCTGAGCTGTCTTGCAATTTTTCCGACAGCAATGTCTGATGGCTGCCAAGCAGCTTGAAAGTTTTGAAAAAAAAAAGAAAAAAAAAAAAAAAAAAACACCAACAAGCAATTCCAGAAAAAAATTTCTGAATTAATAAAACAAAAAATTTTGGCTTTACAAAAAAAAATAAATAGTCCTTTCGTTCATTTTTGCCCTTTCGATTTAATTTTTTGCAAATTATTTCGACACTTTTCTCATTTCTCGACAAAAAAAAATTAATTAATTTTCTTTTATAATAATAATAATAATAATACGGATAATAATAATAATGATAACGATAACTATAACTATAGTTATAACTATAACTATAATTATAGTTATAACTAGTTATATTATTATATAACTATATTATATTATATAATTAGTTATAACTATAACTATAACTATAGTTATAACTATATCTATAGTTATAACTATAACTATAGTTATAACTATAACTATAACCATAGTTATAACTATAACTATAGTTATAACTATAACTATAACTATAATGATAACGATAATGATAATGATAATAATAATAATAATAATAATAATAATAATAATAATAATTATAATAATTATAATAGTAATAATAATTTTTTAGTTGAATATTATTTGATCGAATTTCGAATAAAAATGATAAATTGGAAAAAAAAATTATTTTCTTGTTTTTTCGAAATATTGCACGAGAGCTTCTTATCAAAAGCTGTAAAATTTTCGTCGATTTTCATTCCATAACTTCTTTCCTATCTCAACGTCAACAGACACCATAAACATACAAAAAGAGAGAGAGAGAGAGAGAGCCTGGGGCTAATTTTCTTTCCCTATGCATTTCTTTTTCCACTTTTCTCCTCTACTCTTTTCACTCTCCCCGATACTCTCTGTGCGTTTAATGATTTTTCTTTTCACCCTTCTTCTTGTTCCTTCGTACCGTCCACTTTTAAACACAATTTTCCAACTCCTCGTTTGAGAAAAAAAAAACCTCTTATAGTCCACTCTCTCCGTGCCACGTGTTCGGGGCAATTTTTTTTTTTTTTTTTTTTTTTTTTAGTTATTCGAATCGTCAACGATGACTCGGAGAAAAAGAAACGAAAACGCAAAATGGCAGGCTCGAACAAGAAAAAAAAAAAAATTGAGTCTTTCAGCTTGATCGAGACTTTCGGAGTAATTTTTTTCGCGATTTAAAAATTAATCCGGAAAATATTTTTCGACAAGCGGGGAAAGTAAGTGCCCCTTTTTTTTTTGCTTTTTCACAATTTGAACTTTTTTTTTTAATTCATTTTCACTGCTTTGATAATAAAAAAAAGAGAGAATTATATTATCCAAGAATCATTGGGAATGAAAAGAAAGGTAGAAATAAATGACTGATTAGGATTAGGCATGAGTCGAGCTTGCATGAAATGTCTCGAGATGAGGGCTTATCGGGAAAAAGAAAATGGAAAACGATGGGGGATGGGGCGCGCATAACCGTTCGGTGAAACTCACATTGGAGTAACCTCATCCTCAACTATGTTTGTTCAGGCCATGGTGATGCATCATTTATGTATGCATAGTACATATATATGCGCAAATGTATATTATGCGTGTGCGCTTTATCATAGAAAATAAGAGGCTCGTCTGCGCTCGGCATGGGGGAAAGATAAGACTCTCTTTTCTCTTCTTCTCGATTTTTTTTCCCCTCTCCATCTCAGCTCTTGGGGTATCGCCGGGGCACAGGACACTTCAAAGTCTCGAAGAATCTTTCTCGATGCATCATGGTTTTTATGATAATGTATTATATACGTGCTCGAGAGACAGGCAAGGGAAATAGAAAATTTACAGTATACGAAAACCGTTATAACGATACCGTAATAACTATTGGACAAAATTTATCAAAACATTTAATGATTCCGAACCCACAGTCGCTGGGTTTTTTTGGATTTAGCAAAAGCTTTCATAACTATTAATCATGAAAAGGTACTTGGAAAAATTGAATTGTATGGGATCAGAGAAACTGCTCAAAAATTTATCCATAGTTATGTAATTGTGAACAAATCGTTAGAGTAAACGATGCACTCGATGATGTTAGCATACCAACTACCGGTTCCTAACTTACTTCCTAACTACTTCCTTACTTACTTACTTACTTACTTACTTACTTACTTACTTACTCGCTTAATTACTTACTTATTTACCTACTTATTTACTTACTTACTTACTTACTCACTTACTTACTTACTTACTTACTTACTTACTTACTTACTTACTTACTTACTTACTTACTTACTTACTTACTTACTTACTTACTTACTTACTTACTTACTTACTTACTTACTTACTTACTCACTCACTCACTCACTCACTCACTCACTCACTCACTCACTCACTCACTCACTCACTCACTCACTCACTCACTCACTCACTCACTCACTCACTCACTCACTCACTCACTCACTCACTCACTCACTCACTCACTCACTCACTCACTCACTCACTCACTCACTCACTCACTCACTCACTCACTCACTCACTCACTCACTCACTCACTCACTCACTCACTCACTCACTCACTCACTCACTCACTCACTTACTTACTTACTTACTCACTTACTCACTCACTCACTCACTTACTCACTTACTTACTTACTTACTTACTTCCCAACTAACTTCCTCAAGTAACAGTACTTGGTACATTATTTTTCATTATTTACTAAATGATGTGTTCCAAATTATACCGAGCACTGATATAATAGCCAATGCAGATGATACCGTTGTCACATGCTCGGGAGACACTTGGGAAGAAGTCACAATTGAGATTTCCTCTTATTTGGGTGAAGTTGCCATTTTGGTTAGCCAGTAATGCACGCTCATTGAATATTAATAAAAGAGTCTTTATGATTCCTGGTGCATATAAGGACAGTGTCCCTAATAATATCGAAATTAAGATAAATAATATATCTCTGAATAGAACATTATCCTGTAAATATTTTGGAGTAATTATAGATTGCCATCCGAGATGGGAATGTCATATACGAGAAATTATAAAAAAAAAAAAAAAACTGGATATCTCCTATTCATTTTTTACAAGCTAGTAAAGATTCTAGATCAAAAAACTATGTTAACCTTCTAATATGCTTTGTTCCATAGTAGTGTGGCTTTATATGGGATAGTTGCTTGGGAAGGAGCATATACCAATGTCATTGGACCTCTGCAAAGATTACAAAACAGGCTACTGAGAATAATGCATAAAAACTCCAATTCGAAAGCACCTTTGAGTTTTGAAAACTTCTTTATTATACACCCATTACGATATTACTATGAAATATTGAAATCGAACTACGATAGCTCTAGCAGTAGTACAAGAAACAAAAGCCTAATCCTTTCTAATGTTAAAAAAGAAATTTATCACAGAAGTAGTTTTATAAAAGCGATGGTCTACTTCAGCAAGCTTGATAATGATCTGAAATCATTGAACTTCAGGAAAAATACTATAAAAAACAAATTGGGAAATTGGCTTATCGATATGAGGAAAACTTTTTTTATTATTTTTATTTAGCTATCTATTTTTTTGTAAAAGTTCTTTCCACGCCGGATCTATGCACAGGTTTTTAATCATCTCCATAGGATATAATGATCGAATATTTCTCATATTCAACATTGTATATTCCGGCTTTAAATAAATAACTAAATATATGTATAATATATATTTATATATAAAATATGAATATATAATATAAATCAGAAATATATAATTATATATATATAGCAGGTATTGTTTATCAGTGCTGATTATCTTCGAAATCGTTTAGGCTTGCAAACGCTGCTTGGTTCATCGAGCTGCGTTGTTTTTTTGATTTTTTTTACAAATTTTCAAAGTAGGACTATCGAATTTTGCCAATTTTCAAAGTGCTCTTTCATGATATTTTTAGGCTTCAGGCAATCGAAACTCTTCCGCTGATTTACTCACACGCACACACACACACACACACACACACACACACACACACACACACACACACACACACACACACACACACACACACACACACACACACACACACACACACACACACACACACACACACACACACACACACGCACGCACACACACACACACGAAAAAAAAATTATTATTGAAAATAAAAATGCCTTTATCACAAAAATTACTCATTTATTTATAATTTCCAATTTAATGATTCAAATGACCTAGAAAGCATTGTTATGATCAATTAAAAAAAAAAAGTCCAATTCGTCATTCAGGCAACTTGCAACTGTCGAATTGTTCGTGCAAATCTCCTTCGTGCATTGCGATTATCCGGACGAGGTCAGCTCGCACGTTGATTAAGATCGTTTATTCGAGAGCATATATATTCATGTGCACCGACCAAATGATAAATCGCGAATGGCGACCACGTGTGAATGACGCAGTGACAATCATTGCGCTCACGATTTCTTTACAGAGATTGTCGTTTTATTTTTATCGTAACTCCACAATATAAATTGGTTAAATAATTAAATTTTTTTAACGCTTGTTCGAACGTTGGATTTTTTTTTCAGTAATTAATTATTAAAAAAAACAATTAAAAAAATCCTGAGCCATTAAAATTCGATCGAAGCTTCTGCAGTTAATGTTGTAATTAAAATTTATTACGTAGATATTTCATGATTAATTGAACGAACAAAAAAATTGACACTTCTGGTAATTTCGATTTTTATTTAATTATTATCACTTCTCAATATTTTTTTTTTTGGCAAAAAACGTCTGACTCGTCTAATGGAGTAGAATTTCGACGATAAAGCTCGTGTGTAACGATTCGTGTTGAATGAAAATGAACCTGTGCAAGCTCGGACAGGAGGGAGAGACGAAATTTCGTAAATTAAATGATTGATTGAATTTTCATCGGACCCGATGAAACGAGCAAGTAGAATGGCCGATATACTGCATTCATAATTCATAGGTTTGCAGAATTAAAAAAAAAAAATCACGATAGCCCATGATACGTTTCGGAGCAATGAATTTTCGACTCATTAATCATTTCGTAAATATTAGCTGTTGCTCCAAATTGCATTTTCTTCGTTCTATACAAATATCAATAGAAAAAAAAAAAAAATAGCGAATTTCACGAATTTTCAAATATTTACATCGTCCAAAGAGTCGTGTCGAATTTTAAACATCGGAAAATTGAAATTCTCACACATTTACGATTTTCATAATTACGAGTAAAATTCTACTCGATTGTGCATGTAAAATCGAAAAGGGGAAAAAAATATATATTTTCATTGTTTTATTTAAATATCGTTTGGCTGACAAATTCTTAAATTTTTCAAAATTCCATTTTTTTGATTGAGAAAATTTTTGCACAATTAAAATGACAGGAAATATATAAAATAATGAAAAACCATAAGTAAGGAAATTTAATATTTTTTGTTTTTAGTGACAAGTAATTTTGTTGAACAGATATAATAATAAAAATTGAAAAAAATCCAAAATAAAAAATAAATAATAACAAAGAAAATTTAATATTTTTTTTAATGACGTGTCAATTTATAAGTAATTTTATACATATATATATATATATATATATATATATATATATATATATGGGTAGTGGAAAATGATCGATTGGCCGTTTGATTTACGATATGCACCTGTCGAAAGTGCATCGTGTATATGTGTAGCAGAGTTCACATTCCTCGAGGCAGCTCACGTATCGGAGCTCGGTTGGAATGTCGTTCGAGAACGGATTGGAACCGAGTAAGTATCTCGTCGATTGCATTCTGCTTGTACACACAAGCAAAATATAATTTTATTATAAATAAACCTGTCGAAGAAAACGTCCGAGCAAGTTTTTTTGTTGTTTACCAGGGAAAGGGAGAGAGAGAGAGAGAGAGAGAGAGAGAAAGAGAAAATGAGTGAGAAAATTGGCTACAATTATCCATCGTCTTCTTTCGTTTTTTTTTCTCGAAATTACTGGAGAAATATCTTCGAGAGAAAAAGATAATTTATTTTATCTTCGGTAATACGGAAACTCAATTTTTTAATAAAATAAATTGAACCCTTCGAGTCAGAGAATGATAAAAACTATACTTAAAGAATTTGCTTTATTTTTGTACCAATTTCGTTAATTATACACAACTGGATGGTCAATTATCCATGCGAAGATTGTGAAAAAAAACATTTTGTCGACTAAAAATATATCTCATTGCACTAAAATCAATTTTGAATGGAAAAAAAATATTACTAAAAGCTTTTTTTAGAGCTGGGCAAGGTACCAGAAAGTGCTTCAAGTACAAAGTACTGCCAGTACTTGAAGTACTTGAAGTGCCAGTGTATTTCAAGTACCGAGTACCATAAATACTGCCTGAAGTAGCGAGTACTTCAAGTAACCGAGTACCATAAATACTTGAAGTAGTAAGTACTTGATATTGAAGTACAAAGTACTGTAAGTACTTGAAGTACTCGAAGTACCAGTGTATTTCAAGTACCGAGTACCATTAATACTTGAAGTAGCAAGTACTTCAAGCACCAAGTACCATAAATACTCGAAGTAGCAAGTACTTCAAATACCAAGTACCATAAATACTTGAGGCAGCGGGTACTTCAAGTACAAAGTACCATAAATACTCGAAGTAGCGAGTACTTCAATTAACAAGTACCATAAATACTTGAAGTAGCAAGTACTTCAAGTACCAAGTACCATAAATACTTGAAGTAGCAAGTACTTCAAGTACTCGGTACTTGACGTACTAAATATTTGAAGTACTTAAGGTGCCAAGTACTTGAATTACGTCAAGTATCAAGTATCAAATCATTTTCACGTATTCAGGTACACATCTCGTAAGTTTTACTACTCATATTTGATTTCTTACGTACTCTTTAAAAACTCATTTTATTTTGATTCGAGTACTTTCTTTTATCAAAACATATTTTCACATTGTGCAATTCACTCGGGTTAGGCAGATTGGAACAGAATTATTTAAACGAGGAATTAGAAATCATTAAAAAAATATGATTGACGATTGTAATTATGTAAAAAACTTCGATTGATCAACTGTTTTAATTCGAATTTTCATTAATTTTATTCCAATATTCCATTGATCTGATTGACCATCCGTGTATAATTAATCAATGAAAATTGCGTATATAAAATACGAATCTGCTTTATCCATCGTTATTAACGTCAAATATTTGGCTTGGTGGATTTTCCATCGAATTTACTATTAATTACTCGTGTAAGCGAGTAATTTGATTGCCTTTACTGTATATGCTCGAGAAAACAAGAATGGGAACAAAAGTAATGTACCGGAAATTGGAAAATTACTCGAGCTAAATTAAAAAAAAAACAAAAAAAAACAAAAAATAAAAATTTTTCTTTTTCATTTTTAGAATTGAATTAAAATTAAAATACCCCCCCCCCCCCCCGCCCCCTTGATACTTTATCATCAACCCCTATGGGTAATTTTTTTTATGCCTGATGACCTCTGTTGTTTCTTGAAAAAATGTCAATTTCGTCAATTTTTCATTTATTTTTCTAACGTCTCCGGCAAAAATCGTTCTCGAATCAATTAACAATTGTTTTACATTATTATCGTGACCCAAATATGATTTTTCTTTGGTATACAGGGATTGAAATACGTGTTGCATACGACGGCGAGGAGAAGAAAAAAAAATACTCAAGCCAATCGTCGATTTGCACACATTCTCAGGGGGTTATCATTATCAGCGACCTCTCTCAAGTGATAGAGAGAGAGAGAGAGAGAGAGAGAGAGAGAGAGGTAGAGAGAGAGAGAGAGAGAGAGATAATTGGACATTCAGCATTCTCGAGTCTTTTAGCCACGATTGGCCAAGAGAAATACTCCTTTGCTTTGCTCCTTGGGGGTTTTTCTTTTTCTTTAGTTCTCTTTCGCGATCAGTGATCTTCACGAGGGTATATAACGGGCCCCGTTCAACGAGTCCCCGGTATTTGAATGTGCGTGCTTTTACCTAACTCATCTACGAACGTTTAAAAAAAAATTTAATTTTTTAAATATTCATTTAATCGATTAATTGAAAATTTAATTAAATCGACAAATTCTACGTAACTTGTATCGAAGAAATATCATATTGCGTGACATTTTTTTTGCGTTTAATCGATCATTCGATTAGTCGAGATCGGTCGGGAGGAGAAAAAAAAATAATAAACGTCGATAAATCGTATATTTAATCCGAAGTGACGATGCCTTTCGCAAGTGAAACTATGAAGAACGGTCATGGACCCCTTAAGAGGCCAAACGAGAACGAGTTTTTGCACACCGCGGTCAAACACACCGTCAATACAACGTAAGTACACTCGATTATATATATATATATATATATATATATATATATATTATATATGTAGAGGTGTATATGTGGGTTTTTAGTTTGCCCACGATTAATTGAAATTGTTGATAGACGGTTGGAATTCGTTCACTTGTTGTCTGTAGGTGTTGAATGTAAAAGAAAAATTAACCAACTTATTAATTAATTCTGCTGCCAGTCAATTGACTTATTCGTAGGTTTGAAAAAAAATTAACTCCCAAGTTAATTAATTTTTCGATATTATTATCTCGAGACGTTTATTATTATAATTATAATAATTATTATTACTATTATAGTGTTCGAGTCGTTAAATGTTGAAAAAGAAGATAAGAAGGATTTTTTTTTAATTACAAAAGAAGTCTGCCCAAGTGAATGTTTAGAAATAAATATTTAGAAGGTAAAATAGGAAAGTTGATGATTCAGAAAAGGGGTAATTGGCAATGGAATATCGTAAATATGAACTTTTATTTTATTGTTTATTTTTGCTTTACTCGCGATTGAATTTTTTCATCTATTTCAATTTTCAGAAAAATTGAATTTAAGATTGTCAAGTGTTTCCCTAAAATAAACGAAATAAATTTTTTTTTTTTTCAATAACAATTGTAACGTTTTTTCGTAATATTTCGTGATGACAGTGTTGAATTTATCATTAAGGGCTAAATAATTATCGAATAGGTGTGAGATTTTTTTTATCGTGGAATATGGCAATTGGAATTTTTTTTTAATCCTAAAAAATCCAGAATACGTAACTTTAGTGTATCTTGAAATTTTACAAGTAACAAAATGAGTCGGCCAACGTTTAATCTCAATGATATGTCGATTATGTACAGTGGCAGAGAGAGCGAGAGAGAGAGAGAGAGAGAGAGAATTGTGGCATGTCAAAAAAGAAAAAAGAAAGAACTCACGGAATAATATCTTGTGCAATAATTATCGTGCTGGCAATGCTCTTGTGCTATCGTAATATAGATATGAGCCAATCATTATTTTTTTTTTCGTTGCATTTTTCTCTCTGTGTTGAATAAACGTAGCCCCAGACTCGATGATTTAACAATTGGGAGTATTTTCGTAATTTAATAAGAAAAAGGAATAATAAATATAATGATAATAAATTAGAATATTATTATTATATTAGTATAGCATATCAGAATACTATTACTATTATATTATTTATTTATTATTGTAAATAATAATATCACGATTTTTGACAACAAATATTAGTTTTCTCAACTACAAATAAAAAATCTAATGTTTACGTATTATTTTTTTTAAGAGAAATTGATTTTTTTCACTCAGTGTAATTCAAATGAAACGATAAATTAGACTAATTGGTAGCTCGAATTCTTTTTTTTATCTAAATTTTTTTTTGGTGACATTCAGTAAAATTGTGAAAAATATTTTACGAAAGTTCGAGCTTCAATATGTCATTTTTGAGTTTCAATATTTTTTTTTTTTTAATATTCACGAATGTCAGAATTTTTGAAAATTACATTGACAAGTTATTTTTTTTCAATCTGAAAATTGTTGGGAAAAGTGTTTTTTTTTTCGTGTCGTCTCCCCCAAAAAAGTGAGAATATTCTTTTATTCAAAAAATGCTATAATTATCATTTTAATTGCAAAAAAAAATAATTATTTATTCACAAAGGATAGTAAAAAATTTCTTGTTACTATAAAAGAAAGAAACTTTACATAGTTTATATTACAAAAAAAAAAAAAAAAACATACAATTCTCGCTTTCTGATTTACGAAAATATTTAATAACATTTAATGTCCTCTTGTTTATCAATGAAAATTTGTTTATCAATGAATATTTTGACAAATTAAAAATCGAAAAGAACACAACTCGCTCTGTAAATTGAAGAGCATAATGTGTCAATTTTAAAGAGATGAAAATTTTTCCATAAATTATTTTATTTGAGCAAAAAAATATTTCATAAAATTTTACAAATTTCATTCGCAGTACATAAAATTTTTTCTTTCCTTTTACAACTGTGAACACCGAATGATTGTTTTTCCTAAGAGGAAATAAGACACGTTCAGTGACGAATCGTCGAGTCATGCGGTTAAATGAGATATTTTTATCGTTGTCAAGGTTGTTTGACAACTCGAGTGAAATTATTTTAGAAACATCTGTGTATGTGTGTGTGCGTGTGGTTGAATTGAGAAATTGAGGCGTGTATATGGATCTGTGACGTTCGAGGAGAATTTTTTTTTTTTTATTTTCCTTGCCACATTATCGACGAAAATAATGTCAGAGAATATTTGATTTTGAAATAATCACGTTTCAACAGTAGATAAGGCTACTATGATCAGACCATAATATTTGTGATTGTATACAATCGGAGTATATATATTAAGCCGGTTTTTTTTAACTTTTATTTTTTTTCTTCTTACGTACCCTTCGAAAAGTTAGTTTTCAGCCTCAAACGAAGCCTCGTGAAACCGGAACTCGGTAGTAAAATTCTAAAAGGCGACTCATCCGGTTTGAATGAAATATCTCGAAAACTATACAAGTTAGGAAGTTGTTTTTGATTTCATTTTGTAGATAATAAAATTTTCTTCAAAAAAGGTCGTGACTACTACACATCCAAATGTACACAATTTGTATGAGCTTAGAACACGGGTGAGAAAAAAAATTTACAAGGTAATAAGCATCTTCATTCATTTATTCAATTAACTTAACTTTAAACGTTCGTATCGAGTACAAGATAAACATTTGGGTGTATAGTAGTCTCAACCTTTTTCAAAGAAAATTTTATTATTAACAAAATGAAACGAAAAAAAAGCTTCCTAACTTGTATAGTTTTCGAGATATTTCGGTTAGAGTGTTTGAAAAATTCAAACCGGACGAGTCACCTTTTAGAATTTTTCTACCGAGTTCCGGTTTCACGAGGCTTCGTTTGAGGCTAAAAAATAACTTTTAGCAAGGTACGTAAGAAGAAAATTTTTTATTTTCAAACCGGCCTGATATATATAATATATATTGTGAGTGATGATACGTGAGTCCCGAGCAGTTATATTGAGAAAATATTGATATTTGCTCAGGGGCTCCCCCGTTGGCTGCTGAGTCATTTCATGATGAAAAAACAGTGACAGTCGTTTTTTTTTACCATCATCAGTAAATAATAAATCTCACGTTTTATCGTTTATGAATTCAGGAAAGAAATATTTAATCAACATCGAGAAAACTTGACATTTTTCCTAATTAATAACAATATTAATAATAATATTTTCCTAATAATAATAATAATAATAATCATAATATGATTATAGTTAATACAATTTATAATATAATAACAATAAAAATAAAATAATATTAAATATTTTCTGTATAAATATTTTGTCGTTTTTTTTATCATTAAAATTGTTATTTAAATATAAATATTAGATGAGAGACATTTTTTTCAATTCTTCTTCAATTTCTTATAAGAGAATAAGTTATAAAAAAAATTAAACTAAATATCAAGCTTTGATCCGGAATGGTTCATATCTGAAACGACGGCTATATAGATTGTTGTTATTGAGGCTTCAAGTTGCGACACAGCCAGTCCAGGAAGTCTAAATCCGTTCTTGGATATCGTCATAGATACGATAATACATAAAGGAGAGTGCTGAATATGAAACCTTATGTATTCAAAGAGAGAGAGAGAGAGAGAGAGAGAGAGAGAAAGAAAGAGAGAGAGAGAGAGAGAGAGAGAGAAAGAGAGAGAGAGAGAGAGAGAGAGAGAAAGAGAGAGAGAAAGAGAGAGAGAGAGAGAGAGAGAGATTGAGAGCTTACGAACGTATGTGAACCTGGAAATTCTATGGATATTTGAGAAACCACAGAGCCTCGTCACGCACGTATATACATTCACGAGCGATTATTACTAATTATAGCTGTGCAGGCATCGCGACATCGGAGAATATTTCGTCTGCACGATTTCTAGGGGGAATTCCAACCCGAAACGACAAATCCACGATTCTCAAAATTTTTTAATTTCAATTTTTCCGCTTTTTTTCTTCATTCTTCGTAGAGTGAAGCGTAAAAACGAATTTTAAGATTTTTTTTTTAGCACATCGTTTGGTCATTATCGTGGAAATTGTTGAATTTTCAATTTTCAAAATACATATATTTTTTTTCTCAAAAAATAAAAGTAAGAAAATAATCTTTTTTTTTCCCCCCTCAATGACAATTCTGTTTATACAATTATATTCACGTAATATTATACATCAGATAAATACAATTAATTACATTTTTTTAAAATTAAGTCTCTACAAATTGAAGAGATATTGTAAAAAGAAACTGAAATTTGATAAAAATTACTAATTTTTATATTGCTTAATTATTTTTTTTTATTTTATTTTGTCAATATACGTATTTTTTAAAATAAATTAATTACACTGTTAGTGCTCGCGTTAATACCGGATGGTATTTGAGAAAAAAAAAAAATTTCGATGTCTGACCAAACACCGGGTTGCACTACTTGGATTCTTTTTAAATCGTGTTAAAGCGATAAATTTCGTTGCTGCGAGTATGGTATATCGAGAAACGAGTATGTCGATACTGCAATACAGGCACAGAGTGCACGTAGAGGTCCCTTTCATTCGAGTATTTTCAGCAAGGGTAACTCGAAGCACATATCCTCAACAGAATTCGGAGCTTCTGTCAATGACACACTTCCTCTATAAGCTATATCTATGTATATATGAGATATTCCAGGCCAAATGGGATCCGAGGGGCCCTGGGATTTCGTCGACTATTTTTTTTTTTTTCCATCATTATTTCAATTTTTTAATTTTTAATAAATATTAAATTTAAAATATATCAAGCACCAGGCCTAGTAAGATCTCAGGTCCTGGGATTTGGTTCACAATATTTAACTACTTAAAAAAATACTTGCCCATACTGGGCCACAGTTTATCATTTTTTTGTACCTGCGATAAATAAAAAAAAAAAAAAAACAAAAAATTTGAATTAGAAAAAATCCGAAACTTTTTGGGTTATTTTTTTTTTTAATCAATTATAATTGAGGTACAGGGAGTAAAAAAAAAAATTTACGAAAATAACTGCATGAATATTCGGCTTTTGGGAACGATGTAAAAAATTGTGGATCACATTCGCGAGGGCTGAGAAATACGAATTCATTCATTTGGTCCTGGAATACCCGATACAGATTTCTATAAGTACTTTATGTGGTATTCCTGTATGGAAAAAGCCCTGGCGAATGAGGGATATGCATTGCAGGTGCATACTGTGGCAATGTGGTTGAACTATTCTACTGCTGGGAAATGTTATTGCGCTCGGTTGAATATCCCCGCGTCTCCAACCTCTCTCATGTATGGATGTACGCGTACTGCGATCGTCCTATTTTCCTATACACGTATCTAGACGGAGTTTCAGGCTAAATCGACCGATATCCGGCTATCCGGTATTTCGATTCCATCGCTGATTTTTTTTTTTATATTTCACGATATCATAAGAGCATTCGACATTTTTTTTCAGATTTTGTATCTCCGAAAAATTATGAGATATGATTTTTTGAATATCGAGAAACTTTGCTGATCGAAATTTTTTCTTAAATTGTCTGTAACTCTTCAATGACGAGGACTACGAAATTTTTTTTATCCCATCAAAGTTATCGGTATTGAAGTGTAAGGTGTGGAAAAAAAATTGTCAAATTCTGACGCGTTTACGACGATAAAGATTTACCTTGATTGGAAAATGTTTTTTTTTTTTTTGTTTGGTGCATCTCAATGATAATTGACAATTTTTTATTTCGAAAAATATTTGAGATAAAAATTGGAAAAAAATACTGAATGATCGTTCGATTTGTGGCAATGGAGGAAAAAATTGGCAACGAAATCGATTCGCAGGACTTTGGATTATTGTCAATTTCATGTGAAATACACGATATAAGTTTATGGGGGATTGCTGCACGTACGAATTTGTCGGTACATTATGTATATATAGGCTTTTTATAGACGAAAAGACAGAACGAGAGGAGCAGATAGAGCGAGAAGCATCACTCCTGCTTTGGTGGCTGCATGTTCAGCATGTGTTCCACGCGGATTTCTCGATTCTCCTCCAACGAAATACGTGATACTGAAATTGTTCCCGTCCACGTATAACACACGCACGAGGCATTCTAAGCCAAACGGGGACTGTTCTCAAATTTTTTTTCAAGTCTCAATTCCCGTTTTTGTTAAAAATAAAACCTAGATTTTTTTTTAATAACCGAAAAACTAATAAAAAAAAAAATTTCAAACGAACAAAAAAAAATATAAAATTTTTTTTTTCGATATTTCTCACTCGCGATAACAATACAAAATTTAGTATTTTTAAATAGTGTAAATTATTCAAGTATAAAAATATGAAAAAGAATTTCAGGAACAGTACGAATTTTTTTTTTTTTATGCCAATAGTTTTAATTGAACGATTATTTGAAATTAATTTGTCTCGAATTACTCAAAGCTAATTTTCCCAAAATTATGGAATAAACGAGGATTGAAAAAAAAAAAAAAAAAAAAAAAAAATACAAAAAACAAATAAAATAAAATTGTCGAAAAATTTGAATTATAAAAATTTGTAGCATGATATTTCGATTGATTGACCATTTTCCTCGACAACGATCAATAAAATTTTCTCAAAAAAAACACACAAAAAAATCAGAATAATGACAATAACGATAAACAATAGTTGAGATGTTGAAATTTTGGCTGGAAAGCCCCTTGTATATTTGTATATATATATATATATATATATATATATATTCGTAGGGGCTTATATCGCAGACTTCTCTTTCACATGTCGCAGCGACATTGTGCTCATTGGATCTACCCTGCCGTAGGCAAAACGTTTCGAGGGAAACGTCGTGTACGTCATTGTGTAGAATTCGGGGGTTGTTTCAACCCCCACCCCCTCCCCCACCATCCAAGCTCTTCACGTTACGATATCCCCTCCCCCACGACTCACAATGTACAAGAGACTCGCTTGTTGTATACTTCGTCTAGACGATTCTCTGATCCTTGTTTTCGAGTCCTCGGTTTATTTCATCCCCTGTACATGTGTATAGGAATCAAACGAGATTAATACCTTCCAATGAGCATTTCTATATAATGCTGATTAGTGACGATATGAAGAACGAGAGAGAAAGAGAGAGAGAGAGAGAGAGAGATATTGTAGAGTATCCCCGCAATTATTCATTGATTATGATGAGCACACAAGCGTTCCGGACACGTTCCAGTTTCCTCCCTTCCAGCAGAGTGTGCTTGTGTTTCCCATATATGGGATCAAGCCCACTAATTATACCGATAATCAACCCTTTCTATCGCTATAATATCAATCATACATGTACACACACATACACGCACACATACACATATATTGTTAAAGGGTGCCCGTGCAGAAATTTTTTAGGGATACCCTAAGTCCGACCATATCCCGATCGGGATTGTCCATGGACTCCCCAAAACCGGTATCCCCATAGGAATCTATATGGTATCCGTCTCGTAATCGGATTGGTGGATGTGGCAAAATTTGTAAGTTATGGCGCCACTTTCTTTCAGGGTGTACCGATTGAATACCAATCTCACGTTTGTTCTGAATCAGGATTTGTTGAGAGCTCCTCAAGACGAGTATCCTCCGATGATTTAATGGGATGATCGAAGAATTTTAATTTGCGAAATGCCCAGTCATATTCCGAATAAAGCTTGTTGACACATTATTCGATTGGCATAATAATAATAATAATAATAATAATAACAATGAGTAGTGGTGGTGGTGGTGGTGGTGGTGGTGTAAATGCCATTATTATTACTATATATTAATTGTCATTACGTGTCATTTCATGATCGAGAACCTCCACCACCTTAACCACTTAGCAGTGTGGCGAAAATTAAATTTTTGAGCCACTTTTGTGCATTTTGTTTGCAAATGCCATTATTATTACTATATATTAATTGTCATTACGTGTCATTTCATGATCGAGAACCTCCACCACCTTAACCACTTAGCAGTGTGGCGAAAATTACATTTTTGAGCCACTTTTGTGCATTTTTCATAAAAAAAACAAATTTTGATTTTTCATGCTCCCATCCCCTCAAACTGAAGTTTTGATAAAAAAAAAAGACATAATCGCGAAAAGGGTGCTTTGTAGCTTAAGTGGAAGCCGCCGCTCATTGGACTTTTTTAATTATAACAGCCACTTAACGTCTGTGGCGAACTTTTTGGAAGGAAAAATTTGAGACCATGGGGATTGTACTTCAAATAAAAAGAACCTTCGATGATTCAAAAGTTGTAAAGGATATTGCTGAACGGAAAGTAGTTTTGTGCGCGGAATTTAATTCATTATTAATTGTAAGGATAGTCTCAAGCGCAATATATACTTTTAGTCACGATCGATAGACAATACCCCTGAATTTTTTCAGGTTTCGCCCGTCATGCGTGTGATTTTAATTATCAGCCGTTATTGTTAATTAACAAACAAATAAACAACGGAGTTCGTCCACTCAAAAGTTGAAACGCCATCGTATTTCAGGATCGAATGACAATACTCCTTAATTTTTTCAGATTTTTCTTGTCATGCGTGCGATTTTAATTATCAGCAGTAATTGTTAATTAACAAACAAATAAACAAGGGAGTCCATCCACTCAAAAGTTGAAACGCCATCGTGTTTCAGGATCGATAGACAATACTCTTGAATTTTTCCAGATTTTTCCCGTCATGTGTGCGATTTTAATTATCAGCAGCCATTGTTAATTAACAAACAAATCAACGAAGGAGTCAGTCCACTCAAAAGTTGAAACGCGATCGTGTTCCAGGATCGATAGACAATACTCCTTAATTTTTTCAGATTTTTCCCGTCATGCGTATTCTTTTCTGAATTTTGGCTTCTCGCTACCCCGCTGCTAGCTTCAGCCTCATGTATAGTGTATAGAAGATATTTATAAAGTAAATGTGCAAGCATTCGACAGCGTCGTGGTTAGAGCGTTAGTTCATTAGGTAGGCAGATAGGTAGGTAGGTTGTCCTTAAATCATTTTCCCGGTTAGCAAATAAATTTTCAACGACCGGAATCATCCTCGGAACAACAACAATCAATAAAAAATGTCAAAAACATTAATGTTCATAAAATATAATTTTTTTGTCATTCATTTCGGGTCCAATACGCAAACGAAGGCTAGTGAGACGTCGTAGGTTCAAACCCCGGTGTCGACGTTTTTTTTTGTTTAAATTTTTTCTATGGCTCAGATAATAATAAACAATTGCCTATAACCTGAATTGCGGAAGATAAATATTTATTCGGGATTTTATATATATGCCAGATTAAACCACATTTTGATCGGGTTTTGACCGGATACCATAATTGGAATCCAGTCAGGGGTTCCTGTCGGATTCCAATGTGCAAACGTTACATTCAGTCATGGGATCTGATCCGATGACCAGCTGGATCCCTATAAGAAATTAGGGATCCTTCTCAGAATCCACCTGGATCCCGACCGAAATTTCTGCACGGGTGGTCCTTATTAAGGGTTGAAAAAAATTTCAAAAGAACCAACCCCTAGATTGGCTCTAAATATATATTAAAAAAAAAAAAATCCTCGCGAAAGCTTAGCTCACTGTCTCAATGGGAAGGGCTGCCTCTGAGGACAAACCTTTTTTTAACCACTTTAAATTTTTTATAATTACGTTCCAAGCGCTAGAACAATCTTTATCGAATTTTTTTTCAACCCCAAATGAGAACTACCCTTGTATATAAATAAATACATAAATAAATAAATAAATAAATAAATAAATAAATAAAACGATAAGTAGGTAGATTAATAGATAGATAGGTAAATGGATAAATAAATAAATATTGTTTTTGTTTTGTTTCATGAAGATACACGTTCGAGGCACTCCAAGAATCGGCACAATATCTCCTCGATCGTGTGACAATAAGGCCAAAGATCGGTATAATTTGCGGCTCCGGATTGGGTTAGTTATTTTACGATCGTAATTCAACAAGATGAAATTCAAAATTTATTTCCAATACTACTTGCTAATAATTGACATTAAGATATAAATAAAATTTTTATCAGTTACTCGTGAATTGTTTGATCATTCGTTTTTTTTGCTTCGTTTTATTTATGAATTATGAATTTTTTCGAAAAACAATTAAATCGATCGATAAACTCGTGCCCAATTTATCACGAAGCTTCGAATCCCATTTTTCTTTTCTTTCGTTCGTTAAGATTGACAGATCGCGCGATTGACAAATTGATCGATGATCGATTTTACTATGGGAAAGAAAAAAAAATGATTGTGAAAAATCTATCGAGAGAGTTTGGCTAAAATGTTATTCAGCGATTTTAGTTTTTTATTTATTTGGAATTTCGAATTAAAAACCTCGCACATATTGATAATTATAGAAAAAAAAAAATTGTAATGTTTGTATAATTATGGCAGGTTTGGGAATTAATGTTTTCATTATTATTGTTTTTTTTTACCGTCAACTACCATTTTACTACTCGTTATTATTATTTTTCGCACATGACCCTCGAATTTTTGAATTCATCAATTTATCAAAAAAATTACGTATGAATCGAATTTAATTTGTAAAAATTTGATTGACAAAAAGAAAGATATTATTCTTCATCGCGTTAATGTTCGTTTTTTTTTTTTTTTTCATTAAAAAATAAAAATAAAAATATAATTTAATCAAATTATAGATCGTTTTAGCGACGAAACTTTGGAGAAAAAAAATAAAATAAAAAGATATTCGTAACAATTCAGAGAGAGCCCTTTTGTTGGGATTTTTTTTTTGTTTTTTTTTTTTTTAATTTTGTCATACAGGACAATCTGAGCATAGTGAGTTGTGTCCAGGTTCACTGGCCGATACTCTGACCGATCCAATAATATTTCCATACGAGGAGATACCACATTTTCCTACCTCGACGGTCAAGGGACACGTTGGACAATTGGTTTTTGGTTTTATCCAAGGCGTACCGGTGATGTGTATGCAGGGCAGATTTCACTATTACGAGGGTTATCCACTCTGGAAGGTAAGGAGGAAAAATAAAAATAAAAAAAAAAAAAAAAACAACTTTCCTAGCTCTCGAAATTTTGGGTTTTTGTCCTCGTGTAACTCCTATCCTTTCATTTATTTATTTTTTTTTTTTCGTCTTTCATTTTTTTTCCCCAACGTGAGCAACGTCAATAATAAATCGAATGAATAAATAATATTCAACACCAATATGCTTTTCTCATCACTGAGTGAATGAAAGAATAAATAAATAAATAAATAAAACAAGAATAAATGAAAATGAGGGTAAAAATGTAACAATACTTTTATCGTAAAATTGAAAGGAAAAAAAAAATTACAATACGTGCAATGAATAAGTATGAATAATTATAATACGGAACGATGACGTATGGGATCCAAAACAAAATTAAAAAAAAAAAAAAAAAACGGCTCGATCATTGAAAAATGATTGATTCTTCGTTTTGACAGTGCTCGATGCCAGTGAGGGTGATGAAGCTCGTTGGTGCTAGTCACCTGATAGCGACGAACGCTGCCGGTGGCTTGAATCCAAATTACAATGTCGGTGACATTATGATGGTGAAGGATCACGTTAATATGATGGGATTCGCCGGTAACAATCCACTTCAAGGGCCAAACGATGACAGGTGAGATGAATAAAAAAAAGTGTGAACCGAGAGTCTGCCAAAGAGCTTTTTTTTTTTTTTAAATTCCATCGCTTCTACAATATATGTGCGGTGGTGTTTGTTATTTTTGTATCTGTACATACTGGAGATTGAAGAACAAAAAAATTGGAAGAATCTCGAGAGTTGAGACAATTTTTTCTTAAAATGTTCGGTTATTGATGTCTCGTGCAATTGTCAAATTGGTAAGTATTTACTTATTGAATTTATCGCTGAATTTGAGAATGCAAAAAAAAGGTATTTACCAGCAAATCTTGTCTGTGAGTCAATTTGGCTTCTTAAAAAAAACATTGGAACGAATGATGACCAACTTATTAGACGAAATTTATAAGTAAATTAATTATTCCAAGCCCACAATCGCTGCGTTTTTTTCGATTTAGCAAAAGCTTTCGATACCATTAATCATGAAAAGCTACTTGGAAAAATTGAATTATATGGGATCAGAGGAACTGCTCAAAAACTTATCCATAGTTATGTAATCGTGAACAAATCGTTAGAGTAAATGATGCACTCGATGATGTTAGCATACCAACTACCGGTTCCTAACTTACTTCCTAACTACTTCCTTCCTTCCTTCCTTACTTACTTACTTACTTACTTACTTACTTACTTACTTACTTACTTACTTACTTACTTACTTACTTACTTACTTACTTACTTACTTACTCACTTACTCACTCACTCACTCACTCACTCACTCACTCACTCACTCACTCACTCACTCACTCACTCACTCACTCACTCACTCACTCACTCACTCACTCACTCACTCACTCACTCACTCACTCACTCACTCACTCACTCACTCACTCACTCACTCACTCACTCACTCACTCACTCACTCACTCACTCACTCACTCACTCACTCACTCACTCACTCACTCACTCACTCACTCACTAACTCACTCACTCACTCACTCACTCACTCACTCACTCACTCACTCACTCACTCACTCACTCACTCACTCACTCACTCACTCACTCCCTTACTTACTTACTTACTTACTTACTTACTTACTTACTTACTTACTTACTTACTTACTTACTTACTTACTTACTTACTTACTTACTTACTTACTTACTTACTTACTTACTTACTTACTTACTTACTTACTTACTTACTTACTTACTTACTTACGTACTTACTTACTTACTTACTTACTTACTTACTTACTTACTTACTTACTTACTTACTTACTTACTTACTTACTTACTTACTTACTTACTTACTTACTTACTTACTTACTTACTTACGCATCACCGCTGCTAGGTATACGGTTTTTGATGTTTTTCACTGTTAGGGGTAGTTTTTGATTCGAATGTTCTTGATACACATTTTCCATGCGTTTTCGAAAATATATAATGAACTGAACATCAATATGGAGATGCATTTTTCGGCGTATCGCCATTTCTAGGGATGGTTTTCGATGTTTCGTTACTGTTAGGGGTAGTTTTCTATTTGGATATTCTTGCTAAAAAATTTTTCATGCGTTTTGAAAAATAATTGTCAACTGAACATCAATGAAAGTGCATTATTGGGCGTATCGCCATTGCTAGGGGTGGTTTTCGATATTTTATTATATACTGTTGGGGGGTGTTTTTTGGTACGGACCGTTTTTCTACAAACTTTCGATGTTATTTCAAAGCACATACTTGAGATGATGATTCTAAAAAAAAATTTTCCCGAAAGTTATGCTCATTTCTCATTTTTTTTTCGCCATTTTCGAACTTTTTGAAAGGGTGTAAAACTGAAGGGGTGCAACCCTTGCGTTCTAATGCTGCTAATGCGTTAATAAATGTTCTAATGCGGCTAATAATGTTCTAATAATAACGTTCTAATAATAACGTTCTAATGCGGCTAATAAAACAGTCTTTATGACTTTTGGTGCATACAAGGACGGTGTCCCTTATATAATATCGGAATCATGATAAATAATGTATCTCTAAATAGAACAGTATCCTGTAGATATTTAGGAATAATTATACATTGCCATCTGAGATGGGAATGTCAATATACAAGCAATTATAAAAGAAAACTCGATATCTCCTATTCATTTTTTATAAGCTTGTAAAGATGCTAGATCCAAAAACTAGGTGAACCGTATATATTATGCTTTGTTCCATAGTAGTGTGGCTTTATATAGGATAGTTGACCAATGTGATTGGATCTTTGCAAAGTTTACAAAACAGGCTACTGAGAATATAGTGCTCAAAAACTCCAATTTTAAAAAGACCTTTGAGTTTTGACAACTCCTTTATTGTACAATCATTACTCCATTACTATGAAAAATTGTAATCAAACCACGATAGCTCAAGCAGAAATTCGCAAAACAAAAGCCTAATCCTTCCTAATGTTAAAAAAATTAATTTATCACACAGAAGTAGTTTTACAACAGCTATGGTTTACCTCAGTAAGCTTGATAATGATCTGAAATCATTGAACTTTAGGAAAAATAATATAAAAAAGGAACTGGAAAATTGGCTTATCGATATGAGGAAATAATATGACTTTTTTAAAATTTTTATTTAGCTATCTATTTTTTTGTAAAAGTTCTTTCCACACCGGACCTACGTACAGGTGTTTAATTACCTCTACAGGATATAATGATCGAATATTTCTCATATTCAACACTGTATATTCTGGCTTTAAATAAATAAATAAATAAATAAATAAACGATTTTTCGATTTAAACGATTTTAAGAAATTAAAAAAATAGAGAAAAAAATGATTTTACAAGCTCTTACGATTTTTTTTTTTTAATGACACGGTATAAATTAAACTACCGTTACAAATTTAATTCGTGATATCGAATTGAAAAAAAAAAAAACAAACAAAAAAAATTATCCTCTTCAATAGAGTAAATTACGAATGACAATAATTGTTCCCGTGGAGATAAAAATAATGAGCTGCAATGAAAAAAAAAAATGCAATTGACCACTGAATTGCAATTTTAATATGCAACTGTCTCTTGTTAATTAAAAATTACAAATTACAATTGTAATAATTGCATGTCCCTTAAAACCCGCAAATTAAAAACTTCCAATCTGCAGCGGTAACTTGTAAATTGAAAAAAATAAAAATAAAGCAAAATTTGCGACCTTTGGTTGATATAAATTAAAAAAAAAAAAAGTATAATCTTATCATGCAACGATCTCATGTAAATTGCGAAAAATTTTCATCGGCAACGAGTCTCTTGAAAATGAAAATTTCATCAAGTGAAGAAAATTTTCTATCGTCGTTTTTGACTGGCAAGGCCTGTTGTATGCTGCCGCAGTTGCCACGATGTAAAATAACTCGAATGAGATAAAGCGCAACGAGTGTAAGTAAAAGGGTCGGAGAGCCGGGGAATTAATTTATTTCATTGGAATAACCCCTTGAATCGGATTGATGAACTATTTGCACGAAGCAGATATAAAGAAGCTGATTGGCGTATTTACTCAGCAAAACTCACGGAAGTGATTCTTCCTTATATATATATATATATATATATATATATATATATATATATATATATATATATGCACTTGTCTCGTTTACTCTCGTCTTTCATTTTATTCACCCTCTCGCTTTTTCCTCTTTCGGGGCATCTCTTTCTCTCTTTCTCTCTCCCTCTCGCCCTCTCTGTGTGCCATCAAGCTTTTCCTCTGCCACTGAAATCTGGTGGAAGGGTGTTCCCATCTCCGTGGCAGCGTTTTCCAGCTCTCGGTGAGGCTCAACCTGTGCTCAAAACGACGCTTCGACTCCTCGTTCTTTTCTTTCGTGCAAACCAGCCAAATAGTCCTGAATTTCATCCCTTATTCTCTCTCTCTCTCTCTCTCTCTCTCTCTCTCTCTCTCGTCTCTATCTTTGCTCAGCAAGAACTAATCTTTCGTTTCTTCTTTTTCTCACTTCCACATTCTTGGCCACTTCTTCATACCTCGCCTTTCAGCACCAAAGCTTCGTCTTCTTCTTCTTCTTCTTCTTCTTTTCCTTTCTTCTTCAGTTTTTTCTTCCTTCCCTCTTCTCGAGCGATATTAATGGACCGAGAGAGCCCACTCACCAAAGACATCCTCTCCGTTATCATCAGCGACAAAAATCTCTCGTTCTTCATCCCTCTGTTGCGTCCATTTTTTAGTATCATATATATTATACATGTGTGTATGTGTGTGTGTGTGTGTGTGTGTGTATATAGGACGAGATTTCGAGGGTGCAATATCGTCCTGTCGACGGAAGTGAAGAATTAATGATTACGAGGACAACGAAGAACTGCCGAAGACAAAAAATCTGTATGTTCGTTTTGTTGTTTTCTCTTTTTTTTTTTTACAAAGTTTTTTTTTTTTCTTCATCACTTTAAGATTCGGTCCGAGATTTCCACCGATGAACATGGCCTACAACGCTCATTTGCTCGATGTAGGGGCTCAGATTGCCAAGGAAATGGGCATCGATGATATCGTTCATCGTGGCGTGTACACGTGCCTCGGTGGGCCGAATTTCGAGACGGTTGCCGAGCTTCGAATGCTCAGTATGGTCGGAGTCGATGCCGTTGGTCAGTATAATCTCAATTTTTTTTTTTTTTTTCATTTTTATTTCAATCACACGAAGGATAGGAACGACAATTCGATAAACGCGTGAATCAAAGTTTAAATAAAAGTTCTCTTGTACTCGTGACATTTATGACTCTCCGGGAAAAAAGCTCCGTCTCAAAGAACAACTCTACCAAAAAAAAAAAGTTATCCCAAAGAACAAATCTACCCAAAAAAAAGTTATCTCAAAAAACAACTCTAGCTCAAAAAAGTTATCTCAAAGAACAACTCTACCCAAAAAGAAGTTATCTCAAAGAATAACTCTACCCAAAAAAAGTTATCTCAAAGAACAACTCTACCCAAAAAGAAGTTACCTCAAAGAACAACTCTACCCAAAAAAAAGTTATCTCAAAGAACAACTCTACCCAAAAAAACGTTATCTCAAAGAACAACTCTACCCAAAAAGAAGTTACCTCAAAGAACAACTCTACCCAAAAAAAAGTTATCTCAAAGAATAACTCTACCCAAAAAAAAGTTATCTCAAAGAACAACTCTACCCAAAAAGAAGTTATCTCAAAGAATAACTCTACCCAAAAAAACGTTATCTCAAAGAACAACTCTACCTCAAAAAAGTTATCTCAAAAAACAACTCCACCCAAAAAAACGTTATCTCAAAGAACAACTCTACCCAAAAAAAAGTTATCTCAAAGAACAACTCTATCCAAGAAAAAGTTATCCCAAAGAAAAACTCTACCAAAAAAAACGTTATCTCAAAGAACAACTCTACCCAAAAAGAAGTTATCTCAAAGAATAACTCTACCCAAAAAAAGTTATCTCAAAGAACAACTTTACCCAAAAAGAAGTTACCTCAAAGAACAACTCTACCCAAAAAAAAGTTATCTCAAAGAACAACTCTATCCAAGAAAAAGTTATCCCAAAGAAAAACTCTACCAAAAAAAACGTTATCTCAAAGAACAACTCTACCCAAAGAAAAGTTATCTCAAAAAACAACTCTACCGAGAGAAAAAAAGCTATTTCTTAAAACAACTCTACCGCGAGAAAAGCTATCTCAAACGGCAACTATACCGGGAACAAAACTATCGCAAAGAATAATTTTACCGGGATAAAACGCTATCGCAAAGAACAAACTCTACTGGAAAACAATTCTGTTCGAGCAACTCACTCGCGGTGAATACTCTATCGAGTAACGACTCTACCCAACGTCAACTCTACATCGGCGGAATGAATCTCCGGAGGGACAATCCTCCGAGACGAAAACTCTACCTGCTAGCACCTCTGTCGCGCATTCCCGCGAGCATCGACGCTAGCGCGCATGCGCGGTACATACTGCTCATGCGCAGAATACACTTCGCGCCCTCTCCAGACGCTGTCCGGTAGAGTTATCCACCGGGAGAGTTGTCTTTTCGGATAATCGTCATCTGGTATAGTTTCTCCTAGTTAGAGTTGTCCCAAGGGCCCATATATGTTTTTATAGCGAAAACCACAAGCCTGGAAAAAACATTACCCTCTTTTTGAAAAAAAATGTTGGACAACTATACCGGATTACAGCTCTATTTACGTGCAAAAAATCGACAATTTTTCCGTTTCTCTTTTTTTTCCAGCAAATAAAGCATTGAATCTTTCGTTTCGTTTTGTTTTTTTTTTTTTTTTCTTTTTTTGCAATTTTCTTCGTAAACGTATTTGCAGGCATGTCGACGGTTCACGAGGTCATAACGGCTCGTCATTGCGAGATGACGGTATTCGCTTTTAGTCTGATTACAAATCGTTGTCCAACCGATTACGACGAAAACAATGGCGAGGCCAATCACGAGGAGGTCATAGACGTTGGTAAGAGCAGACAACCGGTCATCGAGGATTTCGTCTCGCGCATGGTAATGCGAATCAACGACGAGATCCTCGATCGAAACGAGTGAAGGGGGAAAAAAAAATAAAAAATAAAAATATAAATATAAATAGAAGAAAAAATATCGTTGCGGAAAATTCTCGCTCGTTTTCTTGTTGGATTTTCTTCTTTGTTTTTTTTTTTTTTTGTTTGTTTATGAACAAAATCCTCGATATAACGAAGCACGAGGGCGGGAGAAGAAAGTCCCTCGAAGGACTTTTCACAGGACGAGAGTCCTTTAGTCCTGAAATTTCTTTAAAAAAATCATGTTTCTCGTGTATATTTCTACTCGAATTTCCTTGAAGAAAAAAAAAAAAAAAAAAAAAAATCTTGACAAATCTTCAAGACGTGCATTATGTTTGGCCAAGAAATTTAGTAAATAATGAAGGCCAAGTGAGAGAGGGAGAGAAGGAGGGAGACAAAAGACGTGAAATAAAAATTGAAAAAAAAAGAATTAATAAAAAAAAAAAAATGAGTGCCAGCTGGCAGGAGAGAATCCCTCGGATATCTCGAGCTGAGAAAAATCCGTGAACCGGCGAATTCCTCGCGGGAATCGTATTTAATTTAACGCAAGAACGATCGTCGATGCTTCGGGGAGAGGACACTATATATATATATATATATTTCTTCTCTTTTTCCTTTTCATCGTTAAAAAAAAAGTCCAATTCTCCTCGTCGTTCCGAGAGAAATCTTGCATTTTCTCTCCTCTCAGCTTTCGGCCAATTTTTTTTTTCCCCTTCCCTTTTCCATTACGTTCCACGGGCCTTTTATTTCGCGACATTATGCCAGCATTGAAAAATTATCGGCCCGATAGATTCGCGGACGTACATTTTATTTCGCGTTTCTCTCACGAAAGGGTAGGAAAATATATATATATATATATATATATATATATATATATATATATATATTAGCGATTGATTTCGCAAGATTGACCAATTTGAATCGATTGAGGAAAAAATTATACGATTTGTGTTTCGTTTTTTTTTCTTCTTTTCTCGTTGAATTCGCTAAAGATGCACGCTTAGAGAATTTATCGTAAAAATAATGTCGTGAAGCAGAAAAATTTCGTGCGAGTGGAATTAAATTTTACAAGAGAGAAAATGAGGGAGAGAGAGAGGATGGTTTCCTTTGGTCCTCATTTCAATTCAGACTTGAGTTTTTCTCTCTCTTCCTCTCTCTCTTTTTCTCTCTTTCGTTTCGATCTTTCCCTCAATTGATTCGTTACATGCTGTATATCGAGAGACAGTTGGGGCCGAGGAGAGCGAGTCTCGAGGAGCCGGAGTGAGAGAAAGAGGGAAAGGAGGGAGAAAAAGGATGAGGAAAAAGAAAAAAATCACCCTTAGCGAGGCGTCGAAGGGTTCACGAAGGAGAAGGAGCAGGGTTAACAGGACGGAGAAAGAGGCAGAGAAAAGAAGAGAGAGAGAGAAAGATATACATACTTACCTCGTTTCACTCAGTAGATCGTTCAAGAAGTGCTGAATGTATGGGGTATCCCATCGAGTATTTACGGATCTTGAATCTCGGAGACTCAAAATAAGAATCTTATTTTTATTTTCATATCGCTTATTATGCAAAATCATCGGAGTGGGCTAAATTTTACATTTCAATTCTACGCGTTCCAACTGTAAAATTTCCAGTTTGATACATTCCAATTGAACGCATCCCAACTGAAAACGATCCAATTGGATACTTTGAAACTAAACACGCACCAGTTGTACACGTGCCAACTGAAAAAGTTGCCAACTTTCCAGCTGAGCATCTTCCAACTGTACAATTTCCAGTTGAACACATTTCAACTGAACAAAAGGTATACACGATTGCACTGGCATTCCAATTACACGCATTCCAACTGACAATGAGTGTGCTTCAATTATACACGAACCAGCTGAACTAATTCCAATTTTACTTGGAATTGTAAACTTTGCGTCTTCTAACTCCGCACGTTCGAGTTTCATACGTTCCAACTTGAGACGTTCCAATTGTACACGTTCAAGCTGCACACCATCCAACTGTACACGTTCCAACTGTATGGGTTCCAACTGTAGACGATCCAACTGTACAGACTGTAACTGTACGTATTCTAGTTGTGCAACTTCAAACTGTACACGATCCAACTTTACGCGTAGCAACTGGACACCATCCAATTGTTCACGTTGCAATTTTACATCCTCTAACTGCACAGCTTCAAGCTGTGCACGTTATATAACTATGCACGTTCAACTGTGCATGATCCAATTTTACGCTTTCCGATTTTACACGTTTCAAGTGTACACTTTTTAACTGTACTGGATCCAATTGTACAGACTCTGACTGTGCAACTTCGAACTATTCATTTATGTTAACTGTACACGTTTCAACTGTGCCAGTTCCAGCTATACATGCTCCAACTGTACACGTTCCAATTGAACACGTTTCGATTAACACTTTTCAACTGTATGGGATCCAACTGTAAACGTTTCAATTGTACGAGATCCAAATGTACACGTTCCAACTGTACAGACTCTGACTTCAACTTAAAACCGTACAAAACAAACTTAAAACCGTACATGCTACAACTGTGGACGTTTCGACTATGCCAGTGCCAACTAAACATTCTCCAACTGTACACGTTTCAACTCCACACGTTTCGATTACACCCTTTTCAACTTTACGCGATGTAATTGTACACGTTTCAACTGTACGGGATCCAAATGTACACGTCCCAACTGTACAACTTCAAACTGTACATGTTACAACTGTGCACGTTTCAATTGTATCAGTTCCAATTATACATGCCCCATATGTACGCATTACAATTGTACGCGTTTCAATTATACGATTGTAAACTATACGGGATCGAATTGTACACGTTCCAGCTGTACAGACTCTGACTGAAAAACTTCAAAGTGTACAAGCTATAACTGTGCCAGTTCCAACTATACATGCCCCAAATGTACACGTTACAATTGTACACGTTTCGACTGTACACTATCCAAGTATACACCTTTCAACTGTACGGGGTCCAATTTTACACGTTCCAACTGAGTAGATTCTGGCTGTACAACTTCAAACTGTACATGTCACAACTGTGCACGTTTCAACTGTGCCAGTTCCAACTACACATTCTCCAAATGTACTCGTTACAATTGCACACGTTCCGACTGTACACTTTTAAGTTGCACAGGATCCAATTGTACACGTTTCAGCTGTACGGGATCCAATTTTACACGTTCCAACTGAGTAGATTCTGGCTGTACAACTTCAAACTGTACATGTTACAGCTGTGCACGTTTCAACTGTGCCAGTTCCAACTACATACGCGCCAAACGTACACGTTACAATTGCACACGTTCCGACTGTACACTTTTAAGCTGCACAGGATCCAATTGTACACGTTTCAGCTGTATGGGATCCAATTTTACACGTTCCAACTGAGTAGAATCTGGCTGTACAACTTCAAACTGTACATGTCACAACTGTGCACGTTTCAACTGTGCCAGTTCCAACTACATACGCGCCAAACGTACACGTTACAATTGCACACGTTCCGACTGTACACTTTTAAGCTGCACAGGATCCAATTGTACACGTTTCAGCTGTACGGGATCCAATTTTATACGTTCCAACTGAATAGACTCTGGCTGTACAACTTCAAACTGTACATGTTACAGCTGTGCACGTTTCAACTGTGCCATTTCCAACTACATACGCTCCAAATGTACACGTTACAATTGTACACGTTTCGACTGTACACTTTTTAGCTGTACTCGAGCCAATTTTACACGTTCCAACTGCGTAGACTCTGGCTGTACAACTTCAAACTGCACGCGTTACAGCTGTGCACGTTCCAACTGCGCCAGTGCCAACTAAACATTGTCCAACTGTGCACGTTTCAATTGTACACGAATCAGCTGAAAAAACGCCGAATCTTCGATGCCCATGAGACAGGCGATTAGTTTCAATGATTGCATCGAAAATGTATCGCGCATTCAGTTGGAACGTGCACAGTTCGAACGTTGTATCTCCGTGAATTCGGGAATAAAAAATTTGAAAACAAAAAAAAAAATAAAATAAAGGAAATTGGAAACAAACTAATGCCCTCCTTTGTAGATGGAATGACTCATGCATTGATACACAGATTTATGTATATATGTGTATATTGTCTCTTCGAAGTGGCGTGAAGCTTTTCGGTTTCTTCGCGCTTCGTTACCCGACGCGTCCTCGCGCGAGACGTCTCGCGGCACGTCGACGGCGCGGCCGCGCCTTCTTCCGCCGCGACGCCCTAATGCATCGCCGTTCGGGTTTGATAAATCTCCAGGCGCTCGCGAAAAGACCATACTGCATCACTCTTTCCAGCCTCTCGTTTTTTCACTTTATCCTTCTCTCTCTCTCTCTCTCTCTCTCTCTCTCTCTCTCTCTCTCTCTCTTGTCCAATGTTTCATCAGTTCCCCCCTCCCCCCCTTCACCACTCAACTTTCGTTTTTCTTACCTACACAGCCGAGACCCCGGTCTGTCCCGTTATTACCAGCCGTGAATTAAATTACGAATTGACATGCCCGGATCAAACTTTCCATCCTCTCTTCCTCTCGTTCTCACTCCGAGAGATCTCGTTCTTTTTTTTTTCTTCGTTCCCTCCCCGAAGAGAAATAATAACTCCGATGACATTGTTTTTTTTTTTTTTTTTTTTTTTTTTTCGTCAATTATTCGCGGATGTTAATTAATTAAAATATATATATTTTTTTCAATCTTTGAAGTTTTCATTTCATGAAGCTGTAGCTCAATTATAATTAATGAGAGAAGGAGAGCAATTGAGAGATGGAGAACAATTTTTATCTTTCTGTATAATTGATTAATTAATTAACGCGATTTTGCAGCTAATTTTCGTCGATTTAGTTTAGTTTTTTTTTTTTTTTTTTCTTCGTAGTAGAATTCAGGCTTAAGGATTTTACTGTGAGAGGAATTTTCGTGATTGTTCGAAAATTCGATTTGAAAAATAAATTTTGTTAATGTTTGCAAAATTGTTCGTTTTTTTTTTTTTAATTGTTAAATAAGGACAGTTGTAAATTTTTTTTTCACCCAAGAAAACGGGCTGTTATATGATTTTGTGGTTGAATACATTTTTTTTTTTTAATTGAGAAAAATTAATAAACACTATGAATTAGGAAAATTTTGCAAAGTCATTGTTGATTTTGCATTTATTTAAAAAAAAAAACTTCGAATGTCCGACAAAATTGTGTAAATAAATGAATTATAAAATTTCATATGTCTGGATAGTATGTAAAAATAAAGCAAAACGTTTCTATTTGTACGTGTATTTTTGTCCTCTTATCCGTTGTAATTTTTCTTAATCAAAATTCCCGAAAAATTAGGCTAATTAACTGAAATTACTTTTTTTTTTTTTAATTATTCGGATGGGATCAATTGATCTGATAATTAATTTTCCGTTATATTAAAATTACTCAATATAATGGCAATTTTTTAAAAATTCAATCAATTTTTCTTAATCAAGTTGTTACTCAATTAGTGATTCTAATTAATTGTCCTTGAATAAAATTTAATTGCAATTGATTTGGATAATTTTTAATTCGCATCAAACGCATTCAAAACAAAAAAACACACTTTTCCTATAAATATGACTCTAATTACATTGTAAAATTAAAAAAAAGTTTGTGAGGGATAAGTTTTTAGGGCGCCCCCTCGCGTCGGTAAGTTGGATTGCTGAATGAAAATAATTTTGCGGGATAAATACAAAGTCCCGAACCGACAGAATCGCGAAAATCCGTCAAACGTCAATGTCAATGTTTGGATGGTTATGCACCGTGCCGGGCGATGGCGATGATATTCAAAGGCTAAAATGCTGCGTACATTTGAACGAGCGAGAAGCGAGAAATTTTTTTTTTCGTAACTCCCGGATTTTTTTTTTCTCGTACAGACGAACTATAAAACCGAACGACGCCGGGATCCGAAAGTTTCGAGGGCAATATGATAATTATTTCACAAAATTAATTATTTAAACCGATCGACTGCCGGATTTAAAAGTTTCATGGGCAAAATATCAATTATTTCGAAAAATCCGGAATGCCAATTCCAACTGTCATTATATATTTCAGGAAGCAAAGATTTTTATTTTCCATAAACGTCGAGTCCACCGGTGTGAATTTTTAAATTTTGACCCGATTTTCGTAAACAGCGACCTCCATAACTGTCAGATATGAATAGTCAAAAAATTCGATCATTTTGTGTTTTTTTTTTGTTATCCGCCATTTCGAACTTTGAAATTTTGACCCGATTTTCGTAAACAGTGACTTGGATAACTGCCAGATATAAATTCAGAAAAAATTCTAACGATTTTGAGTTTTTTTTTTGTCGTCGACTATTTTAAAATTTGAATTTTGACCATTTTTTCGTAAACCGTGACCTCGATAACTGCCAGATACGAATTTACAAAAAATTCCAACGATTTTGTGTTTTTTATTGTCGTCCGCCATTTTGAATTTTGAAATTTTGGCCCGATTTTCGTAAACAGTGACTTCGATAACTGCCAGATACGAATTTACAAAAAATTCCAACGATTTTGAGTTTTTTTATCGTCGGCCATTTTGAATTTTGAAATTTTGGCCCGATTTTCGTACACAGTGACCTCGATAACTGCCAGATACGAATTTTTAAAAAATTCCAACGATTTTGAGTTTCTTATCGTCCGCCATTTTTAATTTTGAAATTTTGACCTGATTTTCGTAAACAGTGACCTCGATAACTTCCAGATACCAAAATTCACAAAAAATTCCAACGATTTTGAGTTTTTTTTTGTCACGGCCATGTTGAATTTTGAAATTTTGACCCGATTTTCGTGAACAGTGACTTCGATAACGGCCAGATATAAATTTACAAAAAACTTCAACGATTTTGTGTTTTTTTTTGCTATCCGCCATTTTGAATTTTGAAATTTCGACGCGTTTTTCATAAACAGTGACCTGCCAGATATGCATTCAACAAAAAATTCCAACGATTTTGTGTTTTTATTGTCATCAGCCATATCGAATTTTGAAATTTTGACACGCTTTTCGTAAACAGTGACTTCGATAACTGCCAGATACGAATTTTCAAAAAATTCCATCATTTTGTGTTTTTATTGTCATCCGCCATTTTGAATTTTGAAATTTTGACCCGATTTTCGTAAACAGTGACCTTTATAACTGCCAGATATGAATTCACAAAAAATTCCAACGATTTTGAGTTTTTTTTTGCCATCCGCTATTTTGAATTTTGAAATTTCGGCACGATTCTCGTAAACAGTGACCTCGATAATTGCCAAATACGAATTTTCAAAAAAATTCCAATGATTTTGTGTATTTTTTTTCCGTCCACCGTATTAAATTTTGATTTTCGTTATACTTGATGTATCAAATTCGATCATCACCATTATTACAATTAATTTCAATTGTGATGATATGAATGAAAATAAAAAAAAAAACAAAGCAGGAGCCGCCTGAAAAGACTTGACCGTGACTTTTGCGTGATTTCCAGCACATATCCGTGAAAAATAATTTTTTTTTTTTTTCGAAAAGCCAAGACTATAGTACGTGGGAACACATTTTTTTGAATTTTTTTTTCGACGTTTCAATTAAAGGGTTCAAAAAAATGATTTCTCACCTCGCCCTTTCTCACTCGTCGCGTCCTCGTCGTCATAATTCTCCTACGCTGCTTTTCCCACTACAACCTTCTTCCGAGTCACCGGCGCGTCGTTCCTGCGTGCCGCGAACGATGGGTCCATCGCTCTCGAAACCTCGCGAGCACCCAACGGCCAACGGCCGTCAGTACGACTCGTGGCGTCAGCGGGTTCGGTTCGGTGTGTCGTTTTGACCCGCTAGTCCGCGCCGGTCATATTATTGTACAATAAAACAAAACAAAAAAAACAACAACAACACCCGGATAATTCGCGTTAACAAAAAAAAAAAGTTCATCGATCTACTAAAACGTTCTGTGTCTCATAAGCGTCATGTCGGTGAAAGCGTTTAAAAAAAAGTGAAATAAAATAATCGTCGTATTATTGCAAAGTTTGTCTCTGGTTCCGATTAGCCTGAATAGAAATTCAGTTTTACGAAAAAAAAAAAAAAGTGTACACGGAATAGTATTAATTACGATTTTAATCATTAACGGGAATTAAGCGCAAATCCTCGCCGTTTTCGTGTCGTGGAAAAAAAATAATCGTAGTGATCATATAATTATAATCAAGCTTGAAGAAAGATAATAATAATAATAACATCAAGGTCTTTGCGTCGATTTTTTGGATGCCCTGGTAAATATTAGCGTTGAGAGTTTTATTTTTCCCGTGTACACAAAAGCGATTCGAGGAAAATTCTCGTTTTATCGTAACTCGACCGGTTTAGCCCGAACCGTACGCGACGCCATTGCTCGTTCTCGACAAGCCAGCACCGAAATGTTTTAACTTTTTTTTTTCTCATTATTTTTCCGTCAAAATTTTTCACGCGTGTGACCCCCTCCCGAGAGCATATCTCACGTGCTCATGGATAATTTTTTGTTCCCTCAATATATTGCCGCGTAATATCGTGATTTTTCGAGTAAAGGGAAATAATAAGGCGCGAGCGCTTTTTTTTCTTTACGAAATCGCGCGATATTAAAAAAAGCGACGAGTCACGTGACCCGTCACTTTTTGAAAGCGACAGGAAGGAGAGAGCATTGTTTTACGCGGATACATATGTATATATGTTTTTTTTTTTTCAAATTATTATTTCGGTTGCTTGCAGTGACAACTGTTTCGTTGTTTGTGTCACTTCCGGTAGGAATCCAACGACAAAATAATCCGTTGAATAATTTACCGGTTCAATCGTACGCGGTGGAAAATCGTGAAAATCTTCCCGACGCGCATTTTATTTCACACGTTCCCATAACCTCAATTCACAAAAAAAAAAAACAACCGGAAAAAAAAACAGCCGGGATTCGTAAATCGTTTAGAGCTTCGTTAAAATCGTTCGAGAGCTTCGAAATTTCAAAAATAAATATAATAATATATTTTCAAGGACTTTCGATCTATAGGCGAATAAAAATATGTAAATATCGTTTTAAAAAATTAAATTTCGTATACATTCTCTCATGTAAAAGGTCGAATCTCTTTAGTTGTTTTTTTATGATGTATATATAAATATATGTATATATATGTATATATATGAATATAATGAGGATCGAGGGTCTTCAGTCTCTCTGCGATTCTCTCGCTCTAATCATCGTGGTTGAGGCGCTAATTCCCTGTCGCTAATCACTCCCTAATCGTCGCCGACGCTTTAAGGCGTATATATATATGTGTACATATATACGCGATATTGTACACCTGAGTAGAAGTGACCGTGACGGTTGGTCGAGTGAACGAGCGATCAGAGCGAAAACGGGACTGTATGGGAGTGGGAAAGTGAACGTTTCGAGAGTTTACGTCGCGACGGTGATCGAGTGCTTGTCCGCTAATAACGTACAGACTGTTGTATACACTAAATATACATAAATATATGTATATATGTATATATGGAATATACATAGATAGGGGACAGAGAATTTGCGTTATAAAATTCATGGAAAATACATTTTTCATTCCCTAAATAAGAAATTTTCGAAAAAAAAAATTCTCTGTAGCAATAATTGATGATAAAAAGTCCCTATATATGGTGGTGTAACCATACCTAAGGGATTCAATTCATGAAATTCATGTTTTTTTCAGCAACTTTAATGGAAACGGCCATGAAATTACGAGGATGAATAATTTTCACAATGATATTAATTAAATTACATTTTTATTCCCTAGAATCGGAATTTTCAATTTGAAACAAAACCCTATACTGAGTTTTTGCGTGAAAAAGTCCCTGCAAAGTGTTTCAATGAGACGAAATTTTTTTTTAGTGGTTTTTTTTTTGGAAAAATGGCCTTGACGATACCCAGATGGGAAATTCGCATGGGGGAATTCGTTGAAAAGCTATTTTATTCCCTACATCAGAAATTTTTGATAAAAATTCCCTGGACATTGAGTTTTTCGGTGATGAAATGTTCCTACAGTGTGTTTTATCGCTAAAAATCTATAGTTAAGGATTTTTATGGCAAAGATCCCTGGATATATAGGAGCTTTGACAAAAATCCCTAGATCTAGGGTTTTTTTGACAATATCTCGAGAGATATAGGTATTCTTGTAAAGAATACCTCGACAAAGAATTTTAGTGACAAAAATTCCTAGATGTAGGGATTCGTTACAAAAAATCCCTAGATATAGGGTTTTGCGACAAAAATCCCCAGATCTAGGGTTTTTGACAATATCTCGAGAGATATAGATATTCTTGCGAAGAATACCTAGATAAAGAGTTGTAGCGACAAAAATCCCTAGATATAGGGTTTTGTTAAAAAAAATCCCTAGACATGAAACTGAATAAATCCCGAGATATATTGTTTCTGCAAAAATCCCTAGATATAAGGGTACTTGTGACGAAAATCTCTAGGAATATGGGCCTGCGAAAAAAATCCCTAGATATGAGGTTTCGGGCAAAAATTTCCTCCATGTAGGGTTTTTTTTGTCAAAATTCCGAGCAATAGGGTATTTTTGTAACAAAAAGTACCTCTTAGGAGGTTTCAATCGCACAGATATCGGATTGGATAGACCGCGTTTTTTTTATTGTAAATTCCATAGAAAGTTTAAAATTTGTTAGAAGTCTGCGATTTAAAAAAAATCCTAGATAGGGATTGCATGGTGAAATCGATAAAAAAGGCCTCAAGAGAGAGAGAAAGAGAGAGAATTTCGTCATTCTCGCTCGTTCCAAATTTTTTTCTTTCTCCACTTTTCTTCTCTCGACTCAGCGAGGGGTGATAGATTACACGTGGGCACGGGGCAGACGAATCCTCAGCGAGTCGCGACATGGAGAAAGAATGAGAAAAAACGATAACGTCACGAGGAGTCAGACGAGGCGAGAAACATCGAAACTCTGAGAAAGAGAAAAATATTCATAATAATAACAATAATAATAATAATAATAATAATAGAATTTAAAAAAAAGTGAAACATATTTGAAAAAAACAAGTGTGTGCGCTTGTGTGGAAATTGGAAAAAGTCGAGGACATGAGGTCCCGGATTGTGCTGCGAGGAGACGAAGAATTCGATGTTTCCTCGCCTATACGTAACTCGTCATTATCATCGAAAAGTTGGGGAAACGTGCGTATCGTCATTTTGTTAGCGTAGTTACGCAAAAAAAAAAAAAAAAAACAAAAAATAAATTCTTTACGAAATTTCGATGAGGGAATCGAGCAAACATCAGAATTGTTTTACGCTCCTCAAAGATAGTAGTCACGTGTCGGTTAGTCGTTATCAACGGGGACAATCCTAAGGACGTGCGAGCGAGAGAGAGTGAGAGTGTGAGAGATATAACGGGTGATACCGGAGCACGCTGGGCATCAGCGAGGGAATAAGCGTGTCGGGACTACCGGACGCTAGCGTCCGTTCCCCAGGGTAACCTTGAACGTGAAAACGGAAGTCATATGCCCATACGCGCTCGCAAAACGGTGAGTATTCCATTTTTCTATTAGTTATAACGTGTAAGAATTATCGCTTGAGATGGAAAAATTGCAATTTTATATGTGCAACTGTACTTTTGGAGAGTACGAATTACGATTATAATACGTAGCTGTGCCTGAAAAAAAAATACATTTTCATACATTATTATACATTAAACATTACGAATTATTTTAATGCGTAACTCATCACTTGTGAATTAAAAATTACGATTTTTATACGCGACTATCCCTTATAAACTTGGAATTACAATTTTTATTTGTTAATGTCCCCCTTGTATGTTGCGATTTAAAATTTTAATGCGTAAATATTCCCTGTAAGTTGGGAATTTCAATTATACGTGACTGCCCTCTTGCGAGTAACCCATTAACCATTCAACCATATAACTATCCTTTATAAATTACAAATTACAATTTTAATATTTAACTGTCCCTTGTAAAGCACGAATTAAAATTGTCACGTATAAATGTCTCTTATAACTCACGAATTACAATTTCGATTTGCAAATATCCTCCCTGAGTTTCGAATTAAAAGTTCAATATGTAACTGCAATCTTACTACAATTGCACAACTGTAATTTTTAATTTTATCGCAGCTTTAATATTCGACTGACTCTTGTAAATCATTAATTACACCTGTAACGTATAAATTGTCCCTTGTAAGATAAAAATTACAATTTGAGCATTTAACTATTGTCCCTTGGACATTAAACATAAAAATTTCTCTATACAAATGTTCATTATTACATTAAAAAGGATAATTTTAACGTTCGACTGTTCCTTACCAAAAAAAATTACAACTTTAATTACGCTCTTTAACGAATAATCTTAGCGATACTCACGGAAGTTTCCCCAATGAATTTGCACCTTTCATTTTCAGTGTTATACCCAATCGTCATTATACCTTGGCTCGTTTACCTCCAATGTACATCTTTATTCATTGCACACTTTTCCATCTCTCTGAGTTTCTTATTTGTTTATTTATCGCTAACTACATTCACGTTATGTCGTTTTCTCTCTCTCTCTCTCTCTTCCTCTCGTCCTTGTTCTCCTCGATTTCGTTTCGCTTCCTCAATGCTCTCTGTGCATCTCGTGTATGCTCACATATATACACAGATGGTAAGTGTGCGTCTACAGCGGGTCATAAACAAGCCGGCTCTCCTGCTCGCTCGGGGTTATTGGTTTTTGTCCGAGAACCACACCGTGGACTCGCTGGTTCATTCTCTCTCTCTCTTTTTCTCTCTCTCTCTCTCTCTCTCTCTCTCTTTCGAGTCTCGTTTACGTTTTTTCTCGATTCGAAATCGCCAATCCTATACCTCTACATTATCATACCTATGTTACATACATACACACACACACACATATATATATATATATATATATAGATACACACACACATATATATATATATAACTCTTCTTGCAAATATCACGAAACTCTAACACTTTTCCGTCTCGTTTCCGATATATCTTATATATAGCTGTCGTAACCATTGTGTTTCACGAGATCAAGGGTATCTAAAGAACGAAAAAAAAATTACCGGGGATTGCGCGATCTAATTATAATGCTCGATAAATATCGCGATTTTTTTTTCTCATCCACATCAGCGAAATAAATGTAGATATTAATTGAAAAATTGGTAAATTTTTTATTGATTGAAAAAAAAAAAAAAATAATAATAATAGCAATAAAAACATGATAATGATAATAATAATAATCGACGAAAGATAACTTGCTTTTACGCCCACTCAGATGATGAATTATCTCTGGCCAGTCGAGAGCTACGCGTAGTATATATATATATATATATATAATATTTATACATATTATAAATCTTTTGTATTCATTTTGAAGGGTTTTACACACGCGTCACTAATTCCCAGAAACAAACACCTTAATTATAACCTTTTGCCATTCGATGTGCAAGGTGCCGGGGGGGGGGGGGGGGTACAGGGGAAGGGGTTAGAATTGTTAGGGGATGAGGATGGGTTTGTTAGCAATATCACTGCTATGGGAGAATATATCACTCGCTCGTTTCACGTTTATTTTCCCTTTCCCCTTTATCGCGTTTTTCTGGTGTACACGTCGGGGGACAGATCGATGCTTTCATTAAGCTGGGCTGTATTAATTACCCGCGTATGCTACCGTGACAACGGTTATATATATATACATGGAGGCGGAAAATGCCCAGCGAGATCGTCATAACTAAAGGGGATGATGGAGTTCAGTCTCATGGAAGAGAGAAGAAGAGAGAGAGAGAGAGAGTAAGAGACAATATGATAAGATATAGCCATTGAGGACCGAGTTGTTACGTAAATTCTGGATGCCAAGTTACGAGATAGCTATTCGACAATCACGTGTTCATTTATAAATTGAATTGTCAGAAAGAAAATAAAATTAAATAAAAAAATAAGCCACGAGCCTTAAGAACAAATATATATACACACACACACACATACATACACCTTAATTCGTCACTTTTTTCTTTTAAGAGCTGAAAATTATTTACGTCGAGTTTCAAATTTCCAATAATCGAAATGCCCTATAGATACGAATTTCGGATAAAATCAAGTTTTAAAAAAATTTCAATATTTTTAATTTTGGTATTTTCACCGAAGAATCAACGTCAGAAGATTCGTGCTCGTTTAAATATCACTTTTCGTTAAAATCCCAATCACTTGGTTGAATATTTCAAAGCTGCTCTTTTGAATCTTCGTAATTTTGCCTCCGAGTCATAAAAATATCATCTTGCATAATACATTTTTTTTTTTTCATCTTCAATACACTTTTTTCCTCATTTTTTTTTCCTCTCGCTTTCCTTCGTAGCGTGAATTAGCAAAAATTACAGCATCGTACATTGAAAAAAAAATTAATTCAAGATCGAGTTTCTTTATCAAGCTTTCTTGCTTTGAACACGGGGATAATTCGAGCAACGAGTACAGGGCTTGAAAAAACACGTGAATTTTTTTTTTCTTTTTCGAGCGAAGCGTTTTCGAGGGGCATGTGTGTCGCGTCGTATTTCCGTTGAAACGAGAGAAAGAGAGAGAACGAGGAGATCCCTATATATGTATGCCGTGATTTTTCATCGTTTAATTTTGAAACAGGGACGAGATAGTCCGGTAACAAGATTCTGCTTTTTTTTTTACCCTGCGAGGCAGAAATTTATTTTTCATTATTTCAATGTCACATTTGTGTCCTTTTGTTCGTGCATGGAATGGTATAGCAAGCACAATGGCATTACACTCGGGATGCAATATATATATATATATATATATATATATATATATATATATATATATATATATAAAATATTGTTACAAATAATCGAGCGAGACAGTATATGAAAAACGTATATCTATATTTTTCCTACGAAGTACGAGTATGCATGGGCTCTCAAAATTTTTGCATTTGTGTGTGCTGGCGCATATTTTCGGACAGCGAAAATTCAGCCTTTCCTTTGTGTCCCGTTTAACGAACGAACACACTCTATCTCTCCCTCCCTCTCTCTCTCTTTCTCTTTCTCTCTTTCTCTTTCTCTTTCTCTTTCTCTCTCTCTCTCTCTCTCTCTCTCTGCGAATTTTAATGTACTTGGTATAAATCAATTTTGCCGAAATTGCCGGGCACCAATCTCACCACCATCGTCAACCACCCCTTCGTTTCACTCTCCCGTGATTTTACCTCTCTTTTTTTTTTCAACAATTCTCTCTTTTTCTTCTACGTCCCATTCTTCCGGCCATCATACGCAGTGTGGCAAATTTGACGCCGTGCTTTCGAAATTGAAATTAAAGTCACTGCAAATTTTCCATTCCCCCTTTTTTTTCGCTTCATTGTATTGGGGCAAGGGCACGGGGAAAGTGGGGAAAAGCTTTCTTGTTATGAAGTTGGGTATTCGTGTAATAATTGATTTTACCTATTTTCCATGCCCGAGTTCTCGGGAATGCGGCTACGGTGGTATTAACTTTTGACAAAGGCACGGGGAAAGTGATGAAATACCGATGACGATAAACTCACGAGCATGATTAAATTTTATTATCAATTTTTCATATTGATTTTCAGTGTCACGTGGTTGTAGAAGTCTTCAACTTCAATGTATCGCATAATACGAGGGCACGGGGAAAGTGGGTTAAAACTTTGTTACAATGGAGCATTCGCGTGAGAATTCATTTTCCCGATTTTCCATGCCCGAGTTTTCGGGAATGCGTCTCTGGTGGGTATTGACTCTGCGATATTTAATTTGACAAGGTCACGGGGAAAGTGGCGAAAAACCTGTGACAATTAACTCGAGCACGATGTCCTGTTTCATTATCAATTTTCCATTTTCATTATCAATGCCCCCGCGGCTGAAGCGGTCTCAACTCAGCTGTATCGAATTAGACGAGGGCACAGGGAAACTCGTAAAATCCTGTACCGATACAGAGTCAAACACAACCAGTAGCGATTAATTTTATACCGAAGTTTTTTCTATATTTACCATTTGACAAACAATTCCTCTTTCATCCTCTTTTATCGCCGATCGACTCTTATATCGAGTTTACACGGGGGCACGGGGAAAGTGCTGGAAATCTCGAATTCCCTTGCATCTTCAAACTGTTTCAATTTACGAAATCTCTCGTACCCGGCAATCCGCACAGCTATCTTAAACCCTTTCCGCAATACGACGACAAGCTCCACACGGGGTAACTGGAACGAATTTCCACAACGGTACAGTAGGTTTCTTCCTAGCTTTATCCCGTAAATTCCCGCAATCACAAGTCCAAAAGTCACGATGAGAGCTGAGAAACGTTGTATCATTCGATTATATATAGAAGCAACATTTTGTGTCCATGGTAACTCGGAGGGAGACCTTTTTGGTCTTCTTGTTGCAGCTTGGAGCCTGCGAAGAAATCGAAATGGTCGAGCTGAGCGGTGGTAACGGTCAGCTAAATGCGATGCATCAGGGCATCGGTATAGGTATAGGGGGTAGTGGCGGTGGTGCTAGCGCTAGCGGTGGTATACAATTGGGTCCTATTATGTCGGTCGTATCGGCGCCTACCTCGTCGTCGTCGTCATCGACGACAACGACAACGGGCGGGGCATCGTCGTCATCAACGACATCCGGGCGTGCCGGTGTTCTCGAGACTCAGGTACGCGGACAGTGGTATCGAGTTTTCGTATCACTCGAGGATGATTATCTCAGTATATCGCTTGACGAGAGCTGCGAGAATATATTGTCAGGCACGACGACGAACAGCGGAACGTTCAACGGCAATATAAACAATAACAATGTCGAAAGTCTCAATGATCCGGATGTGCCGGATTCCGTAGCAAATCAAATGAGAATAGTGCGGGTAGTAAAGAGCGACAACAATGGTCTTGGAATATCGATAAAAGGTGGCAAGGAGAACAAAATGCCGATACTCATATCGAAGATATTCAAGGGAATGGCCGCTGATTCGACGGAGCAGCTCTACGTTGGCGATGCGATATTGGCGGTCAACGGTGAGGATCTGCGCGAAGCTACCCACGACGAGGCCGTAAAAGCGCTGAAGAGAGCCGGCAAAGTCGTCGAGCTTGAAGGTGAGTTCATTTTTTTTTCAAAATTTGTCGTTTTTTGTTTGTTTGTTTAAAATTGGTATTTGGGTGGACAACTTGTGTCGCTGATTTTGAATCTATAATGTCAGAATTGGCAAATTCCAAAATGGCGAATTAAATTATATGTCCGCGATGAGGAAAAACCGAAAGATCGTTCGATCTTTATGAAAATCGATTCCCAAACATATTCGAGCTAGCTGATCTCGAATTTGTTATTAAATTTTTTAAATAATTGAAAACAAAAAAAATGAAAAAAAAAAAAAATCGACTGGATTAACGCGTCCTTCCCCGAAAATGCTCCTGAAACGTTTCTCAAAGTATTTTCTCGCGCTGCTCTTCCGTTTTATTTCGAAATAAAATCGAAAATGTTTCTTTTCGTTTTTTGTTTCTTTACCCTTATAAATTGTATGTATATATATATATATATATATGCGCGCGAATGTTCATATGGGTTAGGAAAAGCGTGCAGAAACGTTTTAGAAAGGCGAACACCGAAGAGACCTCTAACGGTATGGTGACTGCGTTTCACAACGGGGCTTTGGGACATTAACGAGGCTCTTACTCCAATTAGCCTTAAGTACACGGTGCATTAAGCCGGAACCGGCAATGGATTCACCGAATCTATATACATGTATAATGTATATATGTATAACTAGAGGACTTCTCTCGTTTTAATATCGAATTTCCGTGTCTTTGGCTTTCGTGAAATTCTCATCGTCGAGTTCGTTGATGCTTTCCTCGGAAAATCCTCCATTTATCCCTCTCTCTCTCTCTCTCTCTTAATCGTGAATTCTCGCGAATTTTGTCTCTGTCATATATGGATAAATACACGTAACTCATTCGACGACGATGACTCACTCTTGGCAATATCTTCGGCTTTGAATTTTTTTTTTAATCCTCTGAAATACGAAAATTTAAAAATTCATTAATTTCATTAATTTTTCGTACCGAAACATTGAGACTCATCAAAGACTCCTTTTGGGTAAATATTTATTGATATTTTTTTTGGGCTTGTACGAATTTTTTTTATGAGACATTTCGTTGAGTCGGATTTTCAGCCATTTTTTTTTCTGCAAACTTCTGCAGAATTAATTTTGCTTTTGGGGAAAAAGTTCAGGGGTGTCCTTCTGAGTGTAAATTCACGTTGGCGAGACACGCGGAGGGGTCGAGCTTCAGCCACGTTCTTGGCAAAAACGTTTTATCAAATATATCGTGAATCGTGCATCGTGCGACAAAAACAAATGAGACCTTTTTCGTGGATAATGAAATTCTCCACAACTTTTATCTCAAACTTTTTCCTCGATAGTGCATGGTTTTTGATTAATAGCGCGGCAAACTTTTCCAAACATGGTTATTGCTAAATGTCTATTTAATGGTTGATGTAACGGTAAAAATGGTGATGCTTGGAAAAGTTTGCCGCGCTATAAATAAAGAAACATGCGCTATACAGGAAAAAGTTTCCAATAAAAGTTTTGGAGAATTTTATTGTCTACAAAAAGGGTCTCTACTGTTTTTGTCGTACGATGCACGGTCCACGAGATATTTGATAAAACGAGATATTTGATATTCATAAATAACCATGTTTAAAATAGTTTGCCACGCTGTAAATAAAAAACTATGCTTTATAATGGAAAAATTTATTAATAAAAGTTGTAGAGAATTTAATTATCTACAAAAAAAGTCATTACTATTTTTGTCGTGCGATGCACGGCCCACGAGATATTTGATAAAACGAGATATTCGACATTTAGAAATAACCATGCTAGAAAAAGTTTGCCACGCTATAAATAAAAAACTATGTTCTATAATGGAAAAATTTATTAATAAAAGTTGTAGATAATTTTATTATCTACAAAAAGGATTTCTACTGTTTTTGTCGTACGATGCACAGTCCGCGAGATATTTGATAAAACGAAATATTTGATATTTATAAATAACCATGTTTGAAATAGTTTGCCACGCTATAAATAAAAAAATATGCTTTATAATGGAAAAATTTATTAATAAAAGTTGTAGAGAATTTAATTATCTACAAAAAGGGTCTCTACTGTTTTTGTCGTACGATGCACGGCCCACGAGATATTTGATAAAACGAGATATTTGATATTTATAAATAACCATGTTTGAAATAGTTTGCCACGCTATAAATAAAAAACTATGCTTTATAATGGAAAAATTTATGAATCAAAGTTGTAGAGAATTTAATTATCCACAAAAAGGGTCTCTACTGTTTTTGTCGTACGATGCACGGTCCGCGAGATATTTGATAAAACGAGATATTTGATATTTATAAATAACCATGTTTGAAATAGTTTGCCACGCTATAAATAAAAAAATATGCTTTATAATGGAAAAATTTATTAATCAAAGTTGTAGAGAATTTAATTATCTACAAAAAAGGTCTGAATTATTTTTGTCGTAGATGCACGGTCCACGAGATATTTGATAAAACGAGATATTTGATATTTATAAATAACCATGTTTGAAATAGTTTGCCACGCTATAAATAAAAAATTATCCTCTATAATGGAAAAATTTATTAATAAAAGTTGTAGAGAATTTAATTATCTACAAAAAAAGTCATTACTATTTTTGTCGTACGATGCACGGTCCACGAGATATTTGATAAAACGAGATATTTGATATTTATAAATAACCATGTTTGAAATAGTTTGCCACGCTATAAATAAAAAATTATCCTCTATAATGGAAAAATTTATTAATAAAAGTTGTAGAGAATTTAATTATCTACAAAAAAGATCTCTACTGTTTTTGTCGTATATTCAAAAATAATCATATTTGAAAAAGTTTGCCGCGCTATAAATGAAAAACCATGCTCTATAATGAAAAAAATCCCAAAACTGATTCAGCATTTTCATCCACCGCATACATTGAAAAAATGCGATTAAAATATCAGCTCAATCGGATAAGTCCGTCTTGAGAATGCTTGGCTCGCAAAGCTTTTCGCAGTAACTCACTAACTTCTCCCTATTATAGCTGGTTCCAACGTTTATTTGAAAAAAAAAAAAAAAAAAAAAAACGTCGAGGCATCTCGTAGGCAATGATCCAAGCTTTCTACCAAAAATATCATTTCTACCCCAACCCCATCGCTGTTGTTGCAATGCACCTCCGTAGTAAAGACCTCGGGGATGTGCCCCTTTAACGCAGCGAGACAGGATAGGACTTTCAATATAGTCTCGCTTGCCTAGAGCTTTTAGCCGGATTAATAGACGATTCTTGATGAAGATGAGCGCTCAGAGACATACCAGAGTGTGCAATCTTTGCTCTCGCAAGAGCTTCCTCATATACTCATGCCTCGACGCCCATTCCATATCTGCAAAATTCTCTCTCTCTCTCTCTCTCTCTCTCTCTCTCTCTCTCTCTCTCTCTCTCTCTCTCTCCCCTTTTCTCTTCGTTCGCCTTTTTGTACTTGCTGCTCACGAATTCCTTCCAACGATCCTCGAAAACGCGAAGCGACAAGACTCAGACTTGTGCTCCCTTCTCGTGAGCAACAAGGGCGCGTCTTTTTTTTTTTTTTTTATCTTCCACTACCCAGACGCGCATTTCCGGTCGATGACTCTCACGGGGGACCCCATGAATATGTCTTCTCCGAGTGCTTGTACGGCACTTTTTTTTTTTTTTCCCCAACGAATTGAGACAAAATTAATTAAAAAATCGTTTCGAAATGAAATGTCAGGATAATGATAGCCAAACTTTCGCGTGTTTAAAAGATCGATTGCACTTCGCGTAGGAAAAAAAAAAAAAAAAAAAACTCAAACTAAACTCGACTCGATCGAATTGACATCGGCAATGTTTGGGGGTCTCACGTATACGCGACCGTTAAATCGTATTTAAATTTTAACTCGATTTAATTACACGAGCATCAAACCTCGTTCACATTGATCCTCGTGTCGTGCCGTCATACCGAAACTTCTCCTCGTATAATGTATGCAGATTCGTCATTGTTGCCAGAGAGGTTAATGGACCGGATCGCTGAAACCGGTTAATCCAGACCAAACGTTCATTAGCGAGCATATCGTATAATTGATGCATCTCGTCGTGCGGTTTGGCACACACGAATCTTCCTCGTCTAGTCAATATAATTCTCTCTCTCTCCCCCCCTCTTCGTATTCCCGATGCTATCCGAAATTGGAAATCGTAACTTTGGTGGCACAAGTCACTCAAACTCGGAAATTTATTATCGTCATGTCATGGCGGTTCATTAAGGCAAAATTTCAATTTCGTTCAAGTTCAATTTCGATTTTCGTTGCCGGGGGTTTTTTTGTTGTTGTTGTACTAATCGTGATGCAACATTCGTGTATTGTTCTTTTTTTCCTTCAGCTTTTCGGCTCAAACTCACGTTTTGGTAATGAATTTGTCAATATGAGAGTCAAAAAAACGTTAAGCCCCGCGAAATACATGTTTTTATTTTCATGAAATTTCGCCTGGGTGTGAAATTTATGAATTAGTTGGTCCCATGAATTTTCATTCGCGTCTGTAGGCCACGATATTCCTTTAAATCGTAATTTTAATAGTAATAATCCAGTCATTCTAGCTGAAAAAGTAGGTTTATCTTCTGCAGAATTGATTTTGCTTTTGGATAAGGTTCACCGGTTGTCCTCTCAGTGGGAATTCAAGTTTGCAGGACGCCGATGGGGGTCGAGCTTCAGCCACCATCTTGGAGAACACGTTTCATCGAATATATCGTGAACCGTGCATCGTACGACAAACGCAGTCGACCCTTTTTTTTAAATAATAAAATTTTCTACAACTTTTATTGCAAACTTTTTCCTGTAGAGCGCATGTTTTTTGGTTTATAGCGCGGCAAACTTCTCCAAACATCACCATTTTTACTGATACATCAACCGTTAACGATATATTTAGCAGTAACCATGTTTGGAAAAGTTTGCCGCACTATAAATAAAAAACCATGCACTATACAGGAAAAAGTTTCCAATAAAAGTTGTAGAGAATTTCATTATTTACGATAAAAGTATCCGCTATTTTTATCGTACGATGCACGGTTCGCGAGATATTTGATAAAACGTGTTCTCCAAGATGGCGGCTGAAGCTCGACCTCCCCTTGCGTCCCGCTAACTTGAATTTACACTCAGGGGGCTTGCGGGAGGCTTATCTTCTGCAGATAAATTTTGCTTTTGGAAAAGGTTCACCGGTTGTCCTCTCAGTGGGAATTCAAGTTTGCAGGACGCCGATGGGGGTCGAACTTCAGCCACCATCTTGGAGAACACGTTTTATCAAATATATCGTGAACCGTGCATCGTACGACAAACGCAGTCGAAACCTTTTTTTTAGATAATTGAATTTTCTATAACTTTTATTGCAAACTTTTTCCTGTATAGCGCATGTTTTTTGATTTATAGCGCGGCAAACTTTTTTCAAGCATCATCGTTTTACTGTTACATCGACCGTTAACGATATATTTAGCATTAACCACGTTTGGAGGCGTTTGCCGCGCTATAAATAAAAAACAATGCACTATATAGGAAAAAGTTTCAAATAAAAGTTGAAGAGAATTTCATTATTTACGGAAAAAGTATCCGCTATTTTTATCGTACGATGCACGGTTCGCGAGATATTTGATAAAACGTGTTCTCCAAGATGGCGGCTGAAGTTCGACCTCCCCTTGCGTCCCGCAAACTTGAATTTACACTCAGGGGGCACTTCTGGAACCTTTTTCAAAAGCAAAATCAATTCTGTAGAATATCGCAGAAAAGATGGCTGGAATTACTGGACTATAAACCGTTAACGGAAATTGGAATTTCCCATGTGGCTTCCCGTGTGACGAACAGTGTCGTTTCCCGGTCGAATTTCATCGTGGAAATTCCACTTTATAGAGCGGACTATCGGTGGACTCTCGGTCACGCTTAATTGCCGGATTAAAATGATTAATCCTCGGAGCAGAACAAGAGGGAGAGAGAGAGAGAGAGAGAGAGAGAGAGAGAGAGAGAGAGAGAGAGAGAGAGAGAGAGAGAGAGAGATAGATAGATAGATAGATAGATGTTTATTAGCTTTCTCAGCTATTTGTTGAACATATTATTACATATTAATCTTACCATTGTATTGCACTTAATTAATTTCGCTTACAATGAATGCTTTTAACATACACTTGTATTGAACTAATTTCTCACAGTATTTGATATCAATTGGCAACGCGTTATACATTTTCACTCCTTCGTAAAACATACTCTTTTGCGCACTTCTCGTTCTTCTGAATTGTATTGCAATGTCTTCCGCTTGCCGTGTTACCCGACCTGTTCTAGATTTTACAACTTTGAATTTACTCGCCAGTTCTTTCGGCAACATACTCTTCACGGCCTTAAAAATAAATATACACACATTATAATATAGTCTCTGTCTCACACTCATAAACTGAACCGCTTGTAACATATCATCGATCCTCGTGTGCCGACTGCATTGCAATATGACTCGCATTGCTCTATTCTGCGCTACCTGCAGTTTTTTCAACTCTGTCTCACCCGCACCCACGAGCAGTGTTGCACAATACTCGAAGTGTGGTGCTATAATTGCCTTATATACGACACATCTGGTGTATGCCGATATATATTGCCCTATCCTATTCAAAAAACTCGTTTTTTTACCGATCTTTTTTAACATATACTCACAGTGATCTTTAAATCGCAGTTTATCGTCTATCATTACACCTAAGTATTTCATTACCTCCACTCGCTCTAACTCGGTTCCATCCATGCATTTCAGTACAATGTTCCCTCTCAATTCTTTCCTTACACTCCTTACAATCATGTATTTGGTCTTTTCCGCATTCATTATCAATTTGTTCCTATTCATCCATCGTTCTACTATGCTTAATGCCCTATTCATCTTTGTTTCCGCCTCCGCACTACTATCGCCAGTAACATATATTAATGTATCGTCAGCAAACATTTTTATTCCACAATCTTCCGGACATATGTCGACTATATCGTTTATATATATAATGAACAGCAGAGGCCCTAATACGGATCCTTGTGGTACTCCATATTTTGTCGCAATAATTTCTGAAAATTCTTCATTAAACTGTACTTGTTGAGTCCTATTTTCTAGGTACGAACTCAACCATTCTAACACTTTACCTCTAATTCCATATTGTGACATTTTATCTATTAACAATTCTCTATCCACTGTCTCAAATGCTCGTTTTAAATCCATGAAAATTACTCCAACTATTTTCCCTTCGCTAATGTTTAATTTCCATTCGTCAATCACGGTTTGAATCGCCGTTTCACATGAATATTGCTTTCTGAAGCCCGATTGATGTTCTGTTATTATCTCCTTTGCTTCCAAATATTTTTCAATTTGACTTTTTACTACTAACTCTAGAACCTTCTCATACAATGGTAACTTATTAATTGGCCGGAAATCCTTCGCTGTTTTTGGTTTCTCTATCTTTGGAATCGGTATGATTGTAGACATTTTCCAACTGTTAGGGCAACAACCCTCTCTCAGGGATTCGTTGATTACATCAACAAACTCCTGTTTTAATGCACTGAACGCCATCTTTATTATTTCGCTTGATATTCCTTCTTCTGTACCCTTCTTCTTCGGGAGTCCGTTAACTATTTTTCCGAGTTCCTCTACTCCTATCATCTCAAAATTTTCTATGCTTCTTTTGTTTCCCGCAGCGCCACCAAGCAAGATTCTTCTTCTACCCGGACTTCCTGATATATCTCTCTGTATAGAGTTTACTATTTTATTAATACTTTCAACGTAAAACACGTTAAATTTGTCAGCCATGTTTCCCTCTGCTTCATCATTCCACACTTCAAAATTTATATTTCCAATTTCTGTCGTTCTTACTGGTTCTCCTCTAATTAGTTCTTTCAGGGTCTTCCACATTTTTGTCGGGTCATTCTTATTACAATCTATCCTGTTTTCATAATATTCTTTTTTCTTTTTCCTTAACAATTTAACCGCTGCATTCCTTTCTATTTTAAACTGTTCCCAATTATTATCCGTTCCATCATAAATTGCTTCTCTATAGGCTTTATCCCTTTTGTCGGCTGCCCTTCTTATCTCATCAGAGTACCATTTTTTACCCTCCCATACACTCGGAATCTTAACTACTTTTTTTGGTGCTACTATATCCAAACTCTCTACTATACTGTCGACAAACATCTTTGCCTTTTGGTTTATATCTCCATCTGCCCATTGTCGCACGGAATTTTTCAGCACAGCTGTAAACTCTTTCACGTCAATTTTCTTATAGTTCCTGCTCTTAAGTTCTCTCTGTTTACTCTCTGTATTGCCCGTTCCCAATTCTACTTTTATCCACGCATGATCTGTAATTTTTGGTTCATGTTCCACTTGCAATTTTACGCTTGTATTTGAAAATACAAGGTCTATAATTGTTCGGCTATCCTTCGTTATTCTCGTTGGCTCATTGACATACTGTTTCATCCCTAAGCTTAACATTCCTGTTATTAACTGTTTTTTACAGAACGAGTCTACCTTGACATCGATGTTAAAATCTCCTATTATTAAACAATCTCCTTTTATTGTTAACTCTTCAGTTACATCCTCTATGTATCTTATAAATTCCGCATCTGACGCACTCGGTGAATGGTACACCACTATTATAACTCCTTTATATATCTTGTCATTGACCTCTATTGCTACACTCCAGCAGTTTGACTCTATTTTATTTTTCATTATTAGTACATACTTAATACCGTCTCTTACGTATAATATGGCCCCTCCTGTGTTCCTATTCTCTGCATCGCACCTAATTACACTATAGCCCGGCATATATACTTCACTGTCTCCGATTTCAGCAGTCACCCGCGTCTCCGATAACGCAATAATTGCAGGTTTCATTCGGTCAACCACCTGGTAACGCAACTCATCATTATGTGCTAACAGACTTTGCGCATTTGTATACCATAACGTCTCTTCCTTCTGTGGTTGCTACTCTATCCATCCCGATCTCTTCTTTTCTTCTTGCATCGCTCTTTTGTATGTTGGACATTCCCGATCGAGTGCACTATGTTCTACATTTATCTTCAGATTGTACGTTTGATTTTTAAACGAGCAGTTTACACACTTACTCTTATTCACTGTACACTCTCTTGCATTGTGTTTTCCTGCACATTTGTAGCAGGTTTCTTCTCTGATACAATTCTTCGCTATATGATAATAGCCCCAGCATTTAAAGCATCGCTTTACGTTGACGTGGTTATAAACCGGACATTTTCTCCAACCCACGCTGAGCTTACCTTTTCTCAGTAGCTCCTCGTGAGTTACTTCATCTACTTCTAGTATTATCGAGCCCTCGACGGTTCCTCTTCTGCTTCGCTCCTGTTCTCTTCCCTTCGTTAGTCTTTTCACAATTTTCATCACTTTTCCTTCGGCTTCATCTATCCCGTTCTGCGTTTTAATTGTGTCAACTAGTTCTTCATCGGTTAGTTTTAATTCTTCTTCTTCCACGTTTACTATTTTTATCTTCGGATTCAACTGTGTTGACTCAGTAACTTTAAAATCCTCCCCCATTTTTTCCTGCACTGCGGCCTTCAGTGTTTCAATTTCTTCTCCCGATTCACAGCCCAGGATCACCGTTCCTTTACTACCTTTCTTCAGTTTCGTTATACCCACCGCCATACTCTTGATATCAACCTTCTCTTTTATCGCTTTTTTTGTTTCTTCACTCTCCTGTTGCACTCTGGGTTTGATGATAATCACCTTTTCTTTTTTTTTTTCTTTCACTGCATCGCTGTAGGTTACCCTTGCGGTGCTCACACCTTCTCCCTGAATCATTCTTTTCAGTTCTTCTATCTGTTGTTTCACACCTCCCATTTCTGCACCAACTATCTCTTGAATCATCTTCTTCACTTCACTCTTGCAAGCGATTTCGTCCTTCATTGCTTTCACTGTTTTTATCAGCCAGTCTATTTTAGCATCAACCACTCCCGGTGTCATACCTCTAGATCCTCCTGCCGATCCAGTCGATCCTATTCGTTCTCTGGTACCCCCTATGGGCTGCTCCAACTTCTTCAGAACTTCTTCTTCTGCTGTAAATTGCATGAATGGACCCTTGCACTGTACTAATTCACGATTCTTATCATATACTTTATGTTTAATTGCACACCCTGGGTGGTAAAACAGCTTCGGACAGCTCTTGCATTGTACTACATGCTTACTAATTGCTTTTTTGCATGCCGAGCATCTATACTCCTCGTAATCCATAGCTGGTAAGTTACCGACGCGTACACCGGCACTTCCCAACCGAGAACTATAACACGTTCACCGTGAT